>CM066043.1:30540718-31740718 GCA_033557465.1 Ichthyophis bannanicus | reverse complement strand
GATGATGACGGATGGTGCTAATGGGAGATATGCTTCTAGAATGTTGCTTACTTCATCACATATGACTGGTCAATAACAAACTCCTTTCCAATTAACTATCTGGTTTTCCTTAAAGAAATCTGGCACTTTTTCTGAATAAGAGTCACGTGCTGCCAGTTCACTTCTCATGAAATCCCTCAGTGTTTCCCAGTGCAGTCCTTAAAAATTCAAGCTGGTGGTGTCTACAAGTTTGCTGCGTATGAGATGGCTTTCCACTCCCTGCATGATTCCTTAATCCTACTTCGCAGTACTTAGGAGAAAGATATTTATTTATTTATTTATTTTATTTATTTAACTGTATTTATATCCCGCTTTTCACCGGGTCAAAGCGGTGTAACATAAAAAAGGGGGGGGGGGAATAATCAGATATAGGGTAGGGCCATCACCAGGTGGACAACATTGATGATTTCTACAAATGATGGACATAGACATTGACAAAGTAACACAGTTTTTGATCATGTGTTCATGATGGATTGAATCTGGGATTGTGGTGCAGTCAGTGGTGGGAGTTTGTTTCTGTTTTGAGATATTCTTGGAATAGGATGGTTTTTAGTTGTTTTTTGAATGACAAGAGATCTCCGTTGTTCCTGATGTGATTTGGTAGGGAATTCCAGAGGGACGGAGCATAAAGTTCAAAGGCTCTGTTGCAGGTCCATTGAGTGCATTTGGTTCTTTTGTGGGGGATGGTGAGGGAGTTGCTGGAGGTTTGTCTAGTTGTTTTGCTGTGGTCTGGACGGGACAGTAGGGTGCGGAGCTGGGTGGTCTGTGTTTGGTGGATGGCTTTGTGAGTGAGTAGAATGGATTTGTATTTAATTCTTGCTTCGAAGGGAAGTATGTGTAGGTCTCTCAGAATTGGAATGATGTGGTCTCGTTTCTTTGCTTTCTGGATAATCCTTGCTGTGGTGTTCAAGGCAGTTCACAGATGGTTGGTCTGTGCGGTGGGTAGCCCATGGTAGATTACGTTGCAATAGTCCAGATGTGGGAGTGTCATAGCTTGCATTACTGTCCTGAAGTCCTGAGGTTCGAGGAGAGGTCTGAGACATTGTACTGTTTTAGCTTTGTGGAATATAGTTCTGGTGGTTTTAGTGATTTGTTGCTTGAGCGTAAGAGCTTGGTCTATGATAATGCCTAGATATCTTATTTGTGGCTGTATTTGAATTTGTGTGGTTCCCATGATGAGGTGTGTAGGTGGCGTGAAGTCTGGGTCCTTTGTTACTATGAGAGCTTCGGTTTTCTTTATGTTAATGGATAGGTTGTTCTCCTGTAGCCAGTTGGATACTTCGGTGAAGCATGCTGATAGATGTTTATTTGTTGGGTTAGAGGTTGTAATTGGAGTATAGAGCATTATGTCATCAGCATATATGTGGAAGTTGATGTTGTGGGTACGTATGACTGAGCAGAGTGGTTGCAAGTAGATGTTGAAGAGCATGGCAGATAGTGTGGATCCTTGGGGAACTCCTTGGTGTTGCCGGAAGGGGGGCGAGGTTGATATGCTTGTGCGGATCAATTGTTGTCTATTGGTTAGGTAGGACTGAAACCATTGAAGTACGGTATCTTTGATGCCAATTGTTTGTAGTCTGCTTATGAGGATGTTGTGGGAGATGGTGTCGAAGGCTGCTGATATATCTAGGAAGATCATAGCATATCCGGAGTGTTTTGCTTGAGTTCCTATGATGAGGGTGTTCATCAGTGTTGTCATGAGGGTCTCGACGCCATGTAGTGGACGGAAGCCATGTTGTTGTGGGTCCAGTATGTTGTTGATGTCTAGATGTTCTTGAAGCTGTTGTTGAACTACTTTTTCGATTATCTTGGCGGTGAATGGGAGGCTCACTATGGGTCTGTAGAAAGTGGGGTCTAAGGGATCCAGGTTGTGCTTTTTTAGGGTTGGTCGAATGATTGTGGTTTTGAGGATGTCTGGCATGCGTCCTTGGTTGAGGGATTCATTGACAATGTGGGTTAATGGTGTGCTCAGGTCTTCTTTGGATTTCTTTATCCATTCAGTAGAGCAGGGGTCTAGCAGAGAGGTGGTGGTGTTTAGGCGGAAGATGGTGGATGATATTTCTTCTTCTGTGGTCGCGTTGAACATACTCCAGTCTCTGTTCATGGTGGGGTGGTGGTTTGTTGTGGTTGTCTCGGTGTTCAGATGTGGATTCTGTGGTTGTTGAAGCTGTTTGTATTGTCGGGCTAGTAATTCTGGTGGGATATTTGGTAGTTGGTCAGAGTTGTTAGGTGCTCTTGTCAGTTTTTTGACGATCTGAAAGAGTTCATGTGGTTTATTTATTGATGTGTTTATGATCTTCGAATGGTAGGCCTTTTTTGCTTTGTCAGTTTCCATGTGGTATGCCTCAAGTTCGTATATGTATTTTGTTTTGTCATCTTCATTTTTGGTTTTTCTCCATTTTCTTTCTGCTCTTCTGAGTTTGGTTTTTAGCTTCCGGAGGCTGGGAGTGAACCATCGGGCTTTTGAGGAGGTGGGTCTGGTGTTAGCCTTGTTTGTTGTTGCGCTGGATGCAGAGGAGATTGTGGTGTTCCAGTTGTAAATTAGGTCATCGATGTTGTTGGAGTTTGTTTGGAGTTTAGGTAGGGTTTGTGCTAGGAAATCTTCTTTGATAAATGCTTTGAATCTTCTTGTGTGTTGTTTGTTCTCCTTGTTGTTCATATGTTGGTAGGTGTGGGATATGTTGATGAGGTAGTGGTCTGACCATGGTACAGGTGAGATCTCCGGGTTACTGTACGAGGAGGCAGTTTGGGAGTTTAGGAATATGAGGTCCAATATGTTTCCCTTTTCATGTGTTGGTTCTTGTATGACCTGCGTTAGGTTCATTGCTGTCATGGCATTGATGAAGGTTTCTGATTGTTCATCTTGGAGTGATGGGAGGTTGAAGTCTCCTATGATTATTTGCTCTTTTGCGGAGATGGCGCTCTCGGATATGAGTTGTAGTACTCTTGGTAGGTCGGTGTTTGTGGTGGGTGCACGGTAGATTAGGCATATTGAGAGGTGCTTATTGGTGAGGGTGTGTATGTCCGCTTCATTGGTTGTTTCTGAAGTATGGATCCTGAGGTGGAGGTTGGCTTTTGCTATGATGGCTACACCGCCTCCTTTGGTGTGTGTTCGGGAGCAGTGTTGGAGGTTGCATCCCTTTGGCGTTAGTTGGTTCATGACCACTGTGTCGTTGTCTGTTAGCCAGGTTTCTGTTATGCATAGGATGTCAATCTTTCTAGTTGTAATCAGGTCTTGGAGCATATGGTATTTGTTTCTGACTGAGCGTGCGTTTATTAGTGAGATGGAGAGGTGGTGGTAGTTCGGGGGGTCGGGGATGTGTGTTGGTGCGTACTGTGTGTGGGAGTAGTTTTGTGTGGGGTTGTAGATGTTTGCGGGTTGGATTGTTGTGATGTCTTGCCAGGGTAGGTTAGTGAGTGTGTCTGTGGGTGAGGGGTAAAGGGTCAGGAGTGGGGTTAGGAGGTAGATAGGGGCTAGGAAGGGTGGCATGGTGTGTGAGCGTACCTTGGTGTTCAGGGGCTGTGCTGTGTTTCAGTGCTGGTTCCTTGGTGTGGTGGGGTCCTTTTTCGGTGATGTTGCAGTTGTCGTTGTTGTATTTCCATGGCTGTATTTTTTGGTGTATTCCGCTGTTTATCGTGGTGGTTTTCGTTTTTGCCTCTTTTTTTTTTGTTTCACAGTTTTCGTGGGTCTTGTGTGGTCAGTTGTTGGGACTTTTCTTTTGGGTTGTTCCAGATTGTGCGCGCCTCTGTGCCGCACCAAAGGGCCACGCCAAAGGGCCCTCTGGCGAGGACCTCAGGCGCGGGCGCGCCCTGCTGGGGTGCCGCTTTAAAGTGTTCCTGGTTGTGGTCGCGTTGCTCCCACTGCCCCGATTGGGCAGGAGCTTCTGAGCGGGAGGGCTTCCCGCTCAGGCGCTCTACCCCGATTGGGGGAGCTGATGAGCAATGCTGGCTGGGGAGATGTTGAAGTGGCTCCCTTTGTGCTGGGGCGCCGCTTTAAAGTGTTCCTGGTTGTGGTCGCGTTGCTCCCACTGCCCCGATTGGGCAGGAGCTTCTGAGCGGGAGGGCTTCCCGCTCAGGCACTCTACCCCGATCGGGGGAGCTGATGAGCAATGAGCTGATCTCCTCTTCATCACCACAAATTATTTCGTATTGTGGGGAGATTTTTTTTGGTCAGGAGCAAATGTTACTATCATACAACTCTGTTTGTTTCAGCAGTGAGCAGCCCATCTCGCAAGCATGTGGAACAAACAGACTTGAAAGCAATTGCTAATACGTATCAATATATTTGAAAGCAGAGAGAGTTTCCAAGGAGCATGTGCAGCTCCTATTGTTATGGCACCCGCTATCGATATATGACAGAAAAAGCAAGAAAGACGATAAATGAGAGAGCAAAATAATTAAGAGAAAGTGAGGCATGGTAAGAAACATACAGATACTATGAAAAGAGATAAAAAGTGACAAAGAACAAGAGAAAGTAATAGATGCACAGAGATAAAAAGCAAAGAGTGCCAGATAGTCAGAGGGTAGATAAAATCAAACTCTGCATTTTAATGAAAAAAAACAATCCTGTCTTAATGCTTCACCCACAATGCTTTCTGCTTACTGTGTCACATCTGCTCTTTGCTTACTCACATTGGACAGTAAAACTTTCTTGGCATTTACCCCAAGCGCTCTCTGCTCTCCCCGAAAGACTTTCTTTACAGAGCTCACATTCTTGCATCCTCCAAATGTGGTGCATCTTACGGATTTCACAGGAAGGACAGGGATGAGCCCTGGTTGATACTGACATTGACAATGAGGGAATCCAACCCTTCACTGGCCAGCTTCACTCCATTCACCTTCACTACTCTAGAAGCCATGATGTCCACTTAAAGGAAGATGGGAGAGACAGAAGCACACAGATGCTTCAGTACATGCTACAGTCGCATTTTTGTAACAAATTGTGATTGATTCTACTAAGCAGACTAGTTTATATGCCGTTCTGAAGGAACAGTGTAGCAATACAAGTAGAAGAATACAGCTTTAGCTAATTATGTGTCACCCCTGGGTCATTAAGATTGCTATTGTACCCAACAGTGAGATATCCTTTCTGAAATAGATTGGGAGTAAATTTATAAAAACATAGAAACATAGAAATATGACGACAGAAAAAGACCACATGGCCTATCTAGTCTGTCCTTCCATATCGACAACTACAACAGTCCCTTTTTTTCCTTTAGAGATCCTCTGTGTTTGTCCCATGTTCTTTTGAATTCAGATACTGTCCTCATCTCTACCACCTCCACTGGGAGATTATTCCACGGATCCACCACTCTTTCTGTAAAGAAATATTTCCGCATATCACTCCTGAATATGACAGGGAAGAAGTGTCAAACTACAGACCCGTGAGCCTTATCTCGGTGGCGGGAAAGGTAATGGAGGTGCTCCTGAAAGAGCGAATAGTGAACTTTCTCAAAACCAACAGGTTGCAAGATCCGAGGCAACATGGTTTTAATGAAGGACGGTCTTGCCAAACTAATCTGATTGAGTTCTTTGACTGGGTGACCAAGGAACTAGATCGGGGGCATGCGATGGATGTTATCTACCTGGATTTCAGCAAAGCCTTTGATACTGTTCCTCATAGGAAGCTTGTCAATAAACGCAGTAGCTTGGGGATGGGTACCAAGATAGTAAACTGGATTAGAAATTGGTTGACTGACAGAGCTCACTCGGATGAGGGGAAGGTGATTAGCAGGGTGCCCCAGGGTTCGGTCCTGGGCCCAGCACTGTTCAATGTATTTGTGAGTGATATTGCTGAAGGACTGAATGGAAAAGTCTGTCTTTTTGCAGATGATACAAAAATTTGCAATAGTGGACTCCCCCGAGGGAGTGGATAACATGAGGAAAGATCTACAAAAGCTGGAAGAATGGTCTAATGCTTGGCAATTACGATTTAATGTGAAAAAGTGCAGTGGCATGCACTTAGGTAGCAGAAATCCAAGGGAAATGTACGTGATAGGGGGCGAGAGGTTGGTGTGCATGGTTCAGGAAAAAGACCTTGGTGTGATTATCTCTGATGATCTCAAGGTGGCAAAACACTGCGACAAGGCGGTGACAAAAGCCAGGAGGATGTTGGGCTGCATACAAAGAGGGATTACCAGCAGAAAGGAAGAGGTACTTATGCCACTGTACAGGTCGCTGGTGAGGCCTCACCTGGAATACTGTGTTCAGTTTTGGAGACCGTATCTTGCAAAAGATGTAAAAAGACTGGAAAGTGTTCAGAGGAAGGTGACCAAAATTATTTGGAGCCTGCGTAGGAAACCTTATGAGAAGAGACTCGAAGACCTAAATATGTACACTTTGGAGGAGAGGAGGGATAGGGGAGATATGATTCAGACCTTTAAATACTTAAAGAGGAACGATGAACAAACAAACCTCTTCCAAAGCCGGGAAGCTGCAAAACTAGAGGGCATAACATGAAGCTGCAAGGTGGAGAATTGAAGGGCAATGTCAGGAAATATTTTTTCACTGAAAGGGTGGTAGATGCTTGGAATGCTCTCCAGATGGAAGTGGTGGGGGCAAACACAGTGATGGAATTCAAAACAGCATGGGACAAGCACAGCGGATCCCTTTACAGCAACAGGATAAAAACAAAATAAACTGAACCATCTAACTTCTCAACAAATAGGGGTGTCCTACATGGAGTGGTGGGTCCACCCCTAAACAAAGACATGGGGAGGGGTGACCTGCACAGAGTGTCAGGTGCACCTACTCTTGCCATATTGCAGGGCAGACGGGATGGGCCATGCTGGTCTTTATCTGCCGTCATTTACTATGTTACTATGTTACTATGAATCTATCCCCTTTCACCCTCATCCCATGTCCCCTCGTAGCAGAACTTGCTTTCAATCGAAAGAAGCTCTCCCCCTGTGCATTTATGCCATGGAGGTATTTAAACATCTCAATCATATCACCTCTATTCCACCTTTCCTCTTAAGGTGTACATATTAAGATCCTTAAGTCTGTCCTCATTTGCTTTATAATGAAGACCACTAATCATTTTAGTAGCCACCCTCTGTACTGACTCCAACCTGTTTCTATCCTTTTGAAGGTGCGGTCTCCAGAATTGGACACTGGAGCTCGCACCAAAGACTTATACAGAGGCATTATCACCTCCTTTTTTCTGCTAGGCATTCCTCTCCGTATGCACCCAAGCATCCTTCTAGCTTTTGCTGTTGCCTTTTCTACCTGTTTAGCTACTTTAAAATCATCAGACACAATCACGCCTAGGTCCCGCTCTTCTTTAGTGGACAAAAGTACTTCACCCCCTATATTATATTGCTCCCTTGGATTGCTGCAGCCCAAATGCATGACCTTACATTTTTTAACATTAAATCCCAGCTGCCAAATTCTAGATCATTCTTCATGCTTAGCTAGATCCCTCCTCATGTTATCTACCCCTTCCTGGGTGTCTACTCTATTGCAGATTTTGGTATCCCCATAGAGGCAAACCTTACCTGACAGCCCTTCCGCTATATCACTAACAAAGATGTAAAAAAGAATCGGACCAAGGACAGATCCCTGGGGCACAGCACTGGTAACATCCTTCTCCTCAGAGTGAGCCCCATTTACCTGTACTCTTTGTCGTCTCCCACTCAACCAATTTCTCCCACTCAACCAATTTCTAACCCAATCAGTCACTTTAGGGTCCATCCCTAGGGTGCTCAGTTTGTTTTTAAGTCGCTTGTGAGGAACGGTGTCAAAGGCTTTACTGAAATTTAAATGCACCACATCTAGGGCTCTCCCTTGGTCCAACTCCCTGGTAACCCTGTCACATAAATCAATCAGATTTGTCTGACAAGACCTGCCCTTTCTTTTGCATTTGGATGAAGATAACAATTTATTTTCCTTGCTACAGAAAAACAAAGAGGAAGCAAACAGGCAAAGAATATCCACCACTTGGACATCTTATTCATCCTCAAGCTGCTGAAAGGTTTTTGAAGGTGGGGGCAAGGGGCAGGAGCGGCATACCTTTCTGGTACTGTCCATCCTTTCTGTTTTACTTTTCTTGAAAAAAAAACAGAGTCAGCCAGCAACTAACTTTACATTGCATCCACCCGTTTCTGAAATGTGGAACTCCGTTTCAACAAGCTGTTTTACTAGTTGTGTTATCGTCACATTGCCTCTTATCTTTCACATTTTACTTAAAATAGAAGAAGCCTATAAGGGCTTCATAACTACACCCATTTAAAAAAAAGAAAGAACAGAAAAGTTAGGCATCTTCTTTTAATGTAAAAGTCGGTACAATGTTTGTCTTCCATGCTTGGAAATATCCTAGTGCATGCTATTGGCGCTGGCGAGAGTGATGACCTCCTCAACCTCTTGCATCACCAGGATCCGGGTCACTATGTATTCCATTTGCTCTCTGCTGATTGGTAGGGTGGAATACCGGATAGGGTTGTTAGGGGCCACCACAGGCTCCGGGGTCAGGTAAAACATGTCATTCCGACCTTTCACACTTCCTGGGCATTTGAAGAGATAGAAATCTAAAGTTTTATAGGACATCTCAGAGGATTCTCAACTCATGCTACCTCAGATCCTGCAATCCACTGGACTCCAGAACCTTATTATCCTCTGTTTTAGCAGTGTTTCCAATAATTTACTCACCACAGATGTTAGATTAACCAGCCTGTAGTTCTCAACCTCATCTTCTGCTTTTATATAAAGGGACCACCTGTGCCCTTCCCCAGTCCTCTGGGACCACTCCCGACTCTAAAGAAGCATTGAAAAGGTCAGTCAGTGGAGCCACTAGAACATCCCCAAGTTCCTTCTGTATTCTTAGATCCCATCGCTTTCTTTACTTTTAGTTTAGCTACTTCCTCACGAACACAACCTTCTGAAAATCATTCAAGATCCCCTTCATTACTGTTCCTAAGGCACAGAGAGGGAGTAGCCTGCATGGAGGGGTGGACACAATCCTACACAAAGGCATAGAGGGGGGTAATCTGCAAAGAGGAGTGGGTATGACCCTAAGTTAAGGCATAGAAGGGGAGTAATCTGCACTGAGAGACGTGTACGACCCTAAACGGAGGCATAAAGGTGGATACCTTTCACAGAACGATGGGTAGAACCCTAAAGAAAGGCATAGAGGGGGAAAACCTGCACAGAGCAGCAGGCCCAACTCCTGCCACATCACTGGGCAGACTAGATGGACCATGCTGGTCCCTGCAGGTTGCAGTATTGTTCAGCAAGGCCAAGGGGGCCCAATCAGCTGGATATTTCAGTAGTAGCTACAGTGGATTTGGTGGCTGCTTGCACTGTTATAGGGCTTGGGAATTAGATAGAGGGTGCTGATAAGTTTTGGACTAGGCATGGAAATTTATAGGCTCAACTGAATGGAAAACCTGAAAATTAACAAAGAATTAAATAAAGTTGATTTGGATAAGGAGTAATATCCAACCAAAGATCAAACCTTTGTGGTTGGCGAGTGGGGTATATCTTTGGCAATAAGAATGTGAATAACTAGGAATACTGGATGATCTTTTTCTAACATCATTGCAATGTTATTATAGTATCTGGAGTTTTCTTTAGGATGGATGAAAGCCATAAACTGTCTCAGCCACATGGACTCAGGTCCTTGTGGTATACAACCAGAATGATCTTCCATAGTTACTACATTCACAGAAATTATTGCAGACAGAAACTAGGAAGGTGTCTTTAGAGGTAGAATGGGGTCAGTTTTCAAAGGCCCTTATCAAGTTATCCCCCAGTGAGAAGTATATCTGAATAGTACTGGGGCGATCTGCTGGCAGTGCATGGGTGGTCCCCATAGCTCTCCATTCAACACCATTATATAAATAGTTATGCAGATAGCATTGCAGAGCAAAGAGCTGTCCTAAATGGCTATCCACATAGCTATTCATGCAGTGGTTCTGACTATCGCCGCACAATCCACATATTCAGCACTAATCATTATCTGGATAGTGGCACAGAATATCTGGACTGGATTTAGCTGCAGCAGCCAGGATTTAATAAAATGCCCTGACTAAATACTGGTCCAAATGCAAGAACCTGTTGTTCAATGCAGAAAGCACAATTCACAACCAACCTATAAGCAGGATTGGAGTTTACTGGCTGGCAGGACCATGAAACTTTCAACATAATTGCTGGCAGTTACAAAGGGAAGTTCAAGGTGTGTTATATTCAGGTACTGCAGCTATTTTCCTGTCATTGGAGGGCTTACAATCCTTAGCAAAAGTCTCATCTTTTGAGACAGAATGTTTTAAAAAAAATGTGTCTCTAGTCCAAGATATTTCCATTTCTCTCCATCTTGTGCCGACATACCTCTTCAAATGTGTCTCTACTACAGCAGAGAAAGAATCCTCGACCTCCTCTAGCTGTAAATTCTGCTGTTGGTTCCCTCATCTTCCTCATCCCTCTCCAAAAATAGATACTTCCTACTCATCACATCCTTTTTACAAAACTTCAATTTTCAAAGCAAGCTCCAGTTGATTTGAAGATTTGAACACCCTTCTCTCAATTTGTGCTGACCTGATGATGGAAGTCAAAATCCCAGAAACAAAGCCCAAGGGTCAATAGAAAGGTGTCACATACAGCTTGTTTGGTGACCTTTATTGGAACCGTACCTGAGAGAAAGCTAAAACCCAGGAGAAAGAGAAGACAGAATCACTGCAAGGACTCCTAGGGGCCAATATTCCGGACATTGAAGCAAGCTTGTACTTGGGAGAACACAGTATTTAACATGGATATACATTAAATGTGGGGCAGGAGGTTCCCGCAGTCCGACTCCAGCATTGACAGGCCCGATTGGGGGTCAGGTGGCAGGAAACACGCCTGTCAAAGCTGGGGTCGGACTGCGGGGAACCTCCTGCCCCACTCACCCTGCTGGGCATGCTCCCACATCCTATCCTAGGATAGCCACCTGCAGGGCTCATCACACTTCCTTAGGTGCTTCATATGACCAATGTGAATTGCTCTTCTTCTGTTGGTGTATGCATATTTGTCTGGAGAGTTGTATGGTGGCTGGGAGGCTGTGCCAACTGTGCGACCAACATAGCTGGTCATGGAGTTTCCAATTGGCACAGGCACACTTTTTTCCAACACACTACGACTGCATTGTGCTGTCACATCAGGTATATCAGTACTGCAAACACATATCGCCCTCTCATCTACAGCCATCCTTCTTTCCGCCCATCTATCTGCCTCTGTCAGCTGCATGCAGTGATATACTCTCCTGCCA
This sequence comes from Ichthyophis bannanicus, assembly GCA_033557465.1. Lineage (NCBI taxonomy): Eukaryota > Metazoa > Chordata > Amphibia > Gymnophiona > Ichthyophiidae > Ichthyophis > Ichthyophis bannanicus. The sequence continues at coordinate 31,729,440 of CM066043.1, read as the reverse complement.
GCTACTACACCATGGACCACACAGGTACGTCTTCCTCTTTTTATTGTATCACTCACACCCCTACTGTGACTAATCAGCACATCACCACTCCAGCTTCACCATCCTTTTGATGCACACATCGTGGCGATTATGGCACTGCAAGAGGTCACCTCTTCCCCATCCTATGCCGCACTCTGACATTACAGCATTTTGCATGTGCCCTCCTCCATGCATCAGTATTGCTGCCTCCCACATGCTCATCCACTTACTGACTACCACATAGGCTGCTCACACCTGTCCTTCCATTCAGCATCTTTTTTTTTTTTTTGTGTAGACTTTTATTGAAGGTTGATAACGTGACATAAAACAATAAAATCTCAAATAGAGTAGTCCCACTAAACACTCCCCCTTACCCCTCGAGTTGTGCATGTAAGTCTGGCAGAGCCGGCATAAAGGGTTCGAGAATAACAATACAGCATTGAAGGACAGATGAACTGCTATAACATTTGCTCTGAGTGTCTGGTGATAAAACCTATGTCCAGAATAACACTGCAAACAGGCAATTAGAAAGAAAGAAAGAAAGTAAATATATCTCGGTCAGAGAACGGACAATAAAGGCCCTATCAAAGCCTCCAATAACAATATAACAAAATACATCATGTGAGATAAAAAGATAACAGGAAAAACATCAATCATCAATTAGGATTGAAATCAGATAATGAAAACTCTGAAGGAAGGTATACTTTGCACCATCCCTTCCAAGAATACAACCAAACAAGGGAGGCAAATCACATCGCAACTAGTATCAACCTGATTTTCCTTAGACCCACCTCCCTCCCATCCCGCCCCCCTCGAGTTTCTTAACCCAACACCAAAGGCGAAAGCAGGGTTTCTGCAGAGATGAATAATCCAGTCATCTCAAAGTAGAGTCATAGTGTGGGGATCACAGGAATGTGACCATGCTGCTAAGGCTTAAAAAGAAAAGAGCCCAAATCGGAACATACAACAAGATATCTGTAACCGGGCCTCTGCAAAACTACCAAGTGCCCAGTTTTCAAAGTGGTAAAAATCGAACCCAGAGGTGCCTCAATATATCTGGTTTGCCCCCGCAGATCAGCGGTTAGCTTTTCCATTCTTTATATGTCCCACACCTTCACCATCCATCCTTACAAGAAGGGACAGTGGCTAATCGCAGATCGCACCGCTAGTAATAGACATTTTACCAACCAAGCTACATCCCGAAGGAGCAGATCGGGATCGAAATATCCTAAAATACAGTGTGCGAGGTTGCAAGGAAAGGTAACCTTCAATTTCTGAGTGATGTGTGCATGAACCATCATTCAAGAGTTGAATCTTCGGACACCCCCACCACTGTTCCCTCTAAGCTGTGCGCGTGTGCGCGCGCACACACCTTGCCGAGCGAGCGCACATACTTTACAACAGAGCGCACAAAAATTACAGCTCTGATTCTGATAGAAAACAACAGACGTCTTAAAATTTAAAAGTTATGATTGTAATTACTAGAAATTTCCCGCTTCATTTAGTAATCGTCTATTTTCATTTAATTTGATTAAAATCAATGTGGTGTACATACTGTATTCTGACGTGTAGTCAAATTTTAAAGTATATAACGCCGAGTGTCGTTATGTGGCGCACAAAAATTCAACCTTCCTTCAAAAGCTGCACACAGCTGATATTTTATGCGCACACAGCCTACAGAAAATTAGAGGGAACATTGACCCCCACCACATGTGATAGAAAGTCCCATGTCCACGACATAGCCTCCAACATAAAGGGTCATCAGCACGACCCCAACAGTGCAGAATGGCAGGCATGACTAACAATTGTAACAAGATTTGCAACTGAGTGTTAATTAGTGACAGAGAGATTGAGCATGTATGGGAATAATGAAAGGTTTCCAACCAGAAATCAGACTGCCATGGAAAGTCCCCTACCCATTGAGTGCGGAAAGCAGGGGTAGGCAAGATCCAGGTCCATAGATAATGCATGATAAAGACGTGTTAGAAAAACGTTACTGTTCGAGGAATCAAAAAGAATACACTCCCAAGATGGAGGTGTGCGTGTACCTGCAGCAGTGAGGGAACTTGACAAGAAGCAATGATGAAACTGGAAGTACTTGAAGGTTTATGTTTATGTTTGTTTATGTTTATTTAAAACTTAATATACCGCGGTTTACAATCAATAATTTAAAAACTGCAAAAGAAAATAGAAAGGAATGCCATTTAAAAATAAAGGTAGGACATTAAGAGTAAGAGCATAAGAACAGAGAAATAACCTGTGCATCATCGGGGGGAGGGGAAAGGGGCGAGGGGGGAGGAGGAAGGTCGAATGCTAGACAGAAAAGGTGGGTTTTTAATTTGGTCTTGAAGGACTTAAGCGAGAGTTCTAGGCGGAGGGTGGAGGGAAGCGAGTTCCAGAGTCTTGGGCCTAGGAAAAAGAAGGCAGAGGAGCGGGTAGATTCCAGGTGTGCTTGAGAAGGGGAGGGGAGGGACATACAGTTAACATGTAAAGACCTGAGTGAACAATGAGACGTGTGCAGATGAACCTGATCAGCAAGATAAAGGGGAGTGCCAGTGTGAATTGATCTGTGAACAAAGATGAGAATTTTATTTTATTTAACTGTATTTATATCCCGCTTTTCACCGGGTCAAAGCGGTTCAACAACAGAAAGGGGGGGGGGACGATAATATGTTCTTAGGGTGGAGGGGCTGTCACCAGGGAGGCCAACATTAATGATCTGAACAAACAGTAAGGACTTAGACAATGGACATAGGTCTCTTAGTAGGTAGTCCTGTGTATATGTTAGAGGTCTGGGGGGGTAGTCGGTGATGGATGTTTGTTTCTGGTCTGAGGTATTCCTGGAACAGGATGGTTTTTAGTTGTTTCCAGAATGTTGAAGGATCTCCGTTGTTTCTTATTTGACTTGGTAGGGAGTTCCTGAGGGATGGTGCATATAGTTCGAAGGCTCTGTTGCAGGTCCGTTGATTGTATTTAGTTCGTTCGTGGGGGATGTTGAGGGTGTTGCTGGTGGTTTGTCTGGTTGTTCTGTTGTGGGTGGGCTGGGGCAGTAGAGTGCGGAGCTGGGAGGTCTGCGTTTGATAGAGGGCTTTGTGAATAAGTAGGGCAGATTTGTATTTGGTTCTTGCTTCGAAAGGGAGTATGTGTAGTTCTCTCAAGACTGGGGTGATGTGATCTTGTTTTTTTGCTTTCTTGATAATTCTTGCTGTGGTATTTGTGATGCAGCGGGGGCTGATGAGAGCCCTGATGAGAGAAATGAAACTGTTTTACACAGAGGAAAAGATGTGCACAGAGTGCAATGTTCACAGGGACCAGCTAGAGGGAGCAGGAGTGCAGTCAGAGACTGGAGTGCCACGCCCAGCTGGTCAGGAGCACATGACAAGCAATTCACAAGCCTCAAGGAGAGGAGTTCTTTATAAGGAAGAACTGCCTCAAGCTAAACAGAGAGGACCAGGTCGGATTCGGGGAGGACCGAGTCAGGTCAAGGAGAGAGGACCAGGTCAGGTCCAGGAGGGAGGACCAGGTTGGATTCGGAGAGGACCGAGTCAGGTCAAGGAGAGAGGACCAGGTCAGGTCCAGGAGAGAGGACCGGGTCAAGCTGGAAGAGAATCGTCTCAAGCCAGAGAAGGACCTAACAGAGAATCTCCAGGAGCTAACAGGAAGCCACAAGGGGCCAAGGAAGGACCGGCTCAGGTTGGTGAGAAAGCTGTTGGCTGGCAGAGGAGAAAGCCTTACATTGATTGCAAGCAAGAAGCAAGTGGGAATCAGCTGGGAAGGAAAAAGCCAGGCTGAGCATGGAAGCCAGGATTTGGGCTGTTGCAGGAGCAGGCATTTACCAGGAGAGCTGTTCCCACGGTTGAAAGCTAAAGCAAACTTTCAGAGAAAGGATTGGCACGAAGCTTCTGAGTGGAGGAAGCAAACCAAAGGAGAAAACCTTTCATCACCAGGCTGCTGCAATAAAAGGTATGGAAAATATATGCCTAAGAAGAATGCTGTGAAGGATAAAGGTTTATATAATGCTGATATAAAACCTCCAAGAAGAAGGAATACCTGTAAGCTCAATATAGCACAGGGCCGACGCCCTAGGTTAGGCCCAGGACATTGGGACTTGCTAAAGCAAATATATAAAACTCCTGAATATGGTTTGCATGAAACCAAGGACATTGAATCAGAGATATTGGATTGTGAGCAAATGCAAGTGGATCCCATAAAAGATGTATCTGACCATGACATGGATTGTACATTGTGTATTTCCGGAAGTCTAGAATCTCTGCCAGAGTTGTGATCTGTTTAAAGTACCAACAGAGCATTCTTAATTTGGTTAAGCACCATCATTCCTGTAATGTATGATAGTTTTGTTTGAAAAGCCTAAGTTTGTTATTCTACCTGAAGTAAGGACTTTTGCTTTCACGTTGTAACCCAATATTTTTGAACCTCAGCAAAGACGGGAAATAAAAGCCTTATTTTTCCCACCACTCTGCTTAAGTATTTTTCTTAAAGATTTGGAGCTCAAGAAAACTACAAGGCCCCAGGAGCCATTCGGGCCTTCAAAAGACTCTCAAATCTTAACTTTATATTTTGTGTCGCACCTGCCCTGGCATCCACTGGCCACCAGGGAAGTGTTGCTGACATATTTAAGGCAATTCGTAGTGGGTTGGTGTGGGTGGTGGGTAGTCCGTGATAGATTATATTGCAGTAGTCCAGGTGGGGGAGTGTCATAGCTTGCATCACTGTTCTGAAGTCCTGTGGAGCAATGAGAGGCCTGAGGCGTTGTACTGTTTTTGCCTTGTGAAAAATTATTCCGGCAGTCTTTCTGATCTGTTGCTTGAGTGTGAGCGCTTGGTCTATGATGATTCCTAAGTATTTTATGTGTGGTTGAATTTGTATTTGTGTGGTTCCTAAGTTGAGGTGTGGTGGTGGTGTGAAGTTTGGGTCCTTGGTTACTATGAGGGCTTCTGTTTTTTTATGTTGATGGATAGATTGTTCCTTTGTAGCCATTTGGAGACTTCCATGAAGCAGTCTGATAGGTGATTGTTTGTTGGGTTGATGGTTGTGATCGGTACATAGAGCATTATGTCGTCTGCGTAGATGTGGTAATTGATGTCATGAGCACATATGATCGAGCAGAGTGGTTGTAGGTAGATGTTGAAGAGCATGGCTGATAGTGTGGATCCTTGGGGTACTCCTCGGTGTTGTTGAAAGGGAGGGAAGATTGCTATGTTTGTGGGGAGGTTGCTATGTTTGTGCGGATCAGTTGTTGTCTATTGGTCAGGTAGGAGTGGAACCATTGAAGTACGATGTTTTTGATGCCAATTTCTTGGAGTCTGTGAAGGAGGATTTTGTGGGAGATGGTGTCAAAGGCTGCAGATATGTCTAGGAAGATCATGGCATATCCGGAGTGCTTGGTCTGTGTGCCCTTGATGAGGGTGTTCATTAGTGATGTCATGAGGGTCTCGACTCTGTGGAATGGACGGAAACCATGTTGTTGCAGGTCCAGTGTGTTGTTGGTGTCTAGGCGGTCTTGAAGTTGTTGTTCAACTATCTTCTCGATGATTTTGGCGGTGAACGGAAGACTTGCTATAGGTCTGAAGGAGGCGGGGTCAAGGGGTCCAACTTGTGTTTTTTTAGAGTTGGGCAGATGATTGAGGTTTTGAGGATGTCTGGCATGTATCCTTGCCTGAGGGATTCATTAACAATGTGGGTTAGGGATGTGCTTATGTCTTCTTTGGATTTCTTTATCCATTCTGCAGGGCAGGGATCAAGTGGAGAGGTGGTCGTGTTTAGGCAGGAGATGGTAGATTCTATTTTTTCTTTGGTGACTGTTTCGAATGTGCTCCAGTCTTTGTTTATGGTAGTAGGGTAGGTTGTTGTCTCTGCATTCAGTTGTGGGTTGTGTGGTTGTTGAAGCTGTTTGTATTGGCGTGCTAGTAGTTCTGGTGGGATGTTCAGTAGATGGTCGGAGTGGTTGGGTGCTTTTGTTAGTTTCTTGACAATCTCGAAGAGCTCACGTGGTATGTTTATTGAGGTGTTTATGATCTTCGAGTGGTAGTTCCTTTTTGCTTTAGCAGTTTCTGTGTGGTAAGCGTCTAGTTCGCTCATGTATTTAGCTTTATCATCCTCTTTTTTGGTCTTTCTCCATTTTCTCTCCGCTCTTCTGAGTTGGGTCTTTAGTCTCCATAGGTTTGGGGTGAACCATCGGGCTCTTGTTGAGACAGGTCTGGTTCTGGTGCTGTTTGCCGTTGCACAAGATGCAGAGGAGATCGTATTATTCCAGTTGTAGATTAGGTCATCGATATTGGTGGTTGTTGTTTGGAGTTTAGGTAGCATTTGCACCAGGAAATCCTCTTTGATGAATGGTTTAAATCTTCTTATATGTTGTTTGTTCTCTTTGATGCTGGTGTGCTGGTAGACGTGGGAGACGTTGATGAGATAGTGGTCTGACCATGGTATGCATGTGATCTCTGGGTTTTTGTGTGAGGTGGCATTTTGGAAGTTCAGGAATATGAGGTCAAGTGTGTTCCCTTTTTCGTGTGTTGGTTTGTGTATGATCTGGGTCAAGTTCATTGCTTCCATAGCATTGATGAAGGCCTCGGCATATTTGTCTTGGAGTGATGGGAGGTTGAAGTCTCCAAGGATTAGTTGTTCTTTTGTAGAGATGGCGCTCTTTGATATGTGTTGTAATATGCCTGATAGGTCGTGCTTGGGGTGAGTGCTCAATAGATTAAGCATATGGAGAGGTGCTTATTGGTGAGGGTGAGTATGTCCGCTTCATTGGTTGTTTCTGAGGCATGGTTTCTGAGATGGAGGTTGGTTTTTGCAATGATGGCTACTCCTCCTCCTTTGGTGTGGGCTCGAGAGCAGTGATGAAGACTGTATCCATTTGGTGTTAGTTGGTTCATGAGCACAGTGTCGGTGTCTGTTAGCCATGTTTCGGTTATACATAGGATGTCAGTCTTTTGGGTTGTGATCAGGTCTTGGAGCATGTGGTGTTTGTTTCTGACTGAACGAGCGTTTATTAGTGTGATGGAGAGAGGGTTGCTGTTTGGGGTTTGGGGGTGTGGATTGGTGTGGGTGGTGTGTGGGTGCTGCCCCATGTAGGGGGGAGTTTGTAGTTTGGATGGTTGTGGCACTTGGTGTGGGGTGGTTGGAGGGTGTGTTGGTAGTGGAGGGGTAAAGGGTTAGGTTGTTTAGGAATGGTGCTAGGAGGTAAATTGGGGTTAGGAAGGGTGGTATGGTTTATAGGTGTACCTGTGAGTCCTGGGGCTGGGTTGGGTTGGGCTGCTGTGTTGGTTTCCTTAGGGTGTTGGGTGCTCCTTTTTCCTTTTTTCTTGCTGTCACGGGTGGGCAGAGGTTTTATACTGAATGCGAAAAGAAACAGGAAGCCAGTGTAAACGAAGGAGGAGGGAAGTGACGTGATCAAAACGGGAAGAGTGAGTCAAGATACGTGCAGCAGTGTTTTGGACGCGTTGGAGACGGGCGAGCTGGGACTGGGGAAGACCTGCCAGGGAGACATTACAATAGTCGAGACATAACAAGAGAGAGAAGCAAAGTAGTCAGAGAGGAGGGGGAAAGGAAAGGACGAACAACACATAGTTGTTTTAAAGAGAAAAAAGAGCACTGAAGAAATGTGCTCCTTAAAAGAGAGAGAAGAATCAAGAACGACACCCAAATATCGAAGAGAGGAAACAAGCGGAATGGGCTGGGAAGACAGTAATGGGGCAGAGACGAGGGAGGGGTTGAAATGGAAGTATGCAACAATGATTCTAAACGCTGCTGGTTCAGGAAAATGGAATGATTATAAAGCGAAGTTAAGCGTATGTTCGCAGCCGAAGAGCGAAGGAGGGTTCCTAGATTTCTAGCAAAGGTAAATGCCCCAAGCACTGCATAGGGTGAACAAAATGTAGGAAATGAAGACTTGGTAAATACCCTCCCCGCCAGGCTTTCCAAAACCGGCCTAGAAAGATATGGGCATGAATGGTCCGCACTGCCCGCCCCTCAGAAAGAAAGGAAATAGCACTAGGGAGGATTGGAGCCACCCAGCTGGCCTCAAGATCTACCCACGAAGAAGTGGCATTAGTGGACCAAAAATGAACTGCCTGACAGCACGAATATAGATAATAGAGTTCAAAATCCGGGAGGCCGATGCCCCCCAAAACCTTGGGGCAGGTCATCATGTCCCAGCCAAGTCGAGGACAACATCCTTGCCACACAAACCCCATGAGAATACGACGTAATTGAAGAAAAAAGGATCTAGACACTGAAATAGGCAGCTGTTGAAACAGAAACAGCAGATTGGGCAGTAGAATCATCTTAATCATGTGAACCCTTCCCAGCCAAGATACCAACAAAGATTGCCACGTCGCTACATCTATAGTGATTGACGACAACAGGGGAGGATAATTACAAGTGTAAAGATTCTCCAACCATTGTGGGATCTGGATCCCAAGGTATTTGAACTGAGAAACTATGGAAAAACTATTGGCCTTCAGGTAAGGTAGTGCACCACTGGCCGACAAGCATGGCAGCAGAACCAATTTCTGAAAATTGATCGTGTAACCGGAGAAGTATGAGAATTCCTTCAATATAGTTACGAGGGTAGGTAAGTTAGTAGATGGGTCCCGAAGAAAGATTAGTGTCATCTGCGTAGAGAGACACAATATGGTATTGGTTAGCCAGGGAAATCCCAAGGGAAGTGGCCTGATTGTGTAATTGTAACTGTCTCGCCTGAGGATCTCCCCTTGAGATCACACACTGATGTTGGTCATTTTGCTTGTGGCCATTGTGTTTATTGTGCTGGCACTTTGGAGGGACCTGACTGGATCGATGGACATACCTCTCATAAATATACCACGCGATGGCATACGTATTGCTCCACTGATTTTGTGGTTTATTTGATTGTGTGTCCGTGTTCCCTCTATTACATAGGTCGGACCAAGAGGGCTTTTAGGATCCGTCTTTCAGAAGATGCTTCCCGTCTCCACATTAAAAATCTTGGAGCTCCTATGGTGGAACATCATCTGTCTATGGGCCATGTTTTTACAGCTTTGCGGTGGCGGGTTTTGGATTTCATTCCGCCAGATCCTCGATGGGGGGATCGTGAACAAAAACTCCAAGTATGTGAACAACGCTGAATTTACCTTTTGAATTCGGTCATCCCTGAGGGATTGAACACAACTTGATTGGCATACCATTTTGTGATTTGTGCTTTCTATTTTTAGTTGCTATTTTTAGTTGCGGTTGTCCCTTAAGGGATTCCCTGAGTGGTGGGTATTCCCTGAATAGGGTTTGGTCAGCTGTTTGATTGGCTGTGCCTTTTTCCTCATCCATCTGATGTCAGACACCGGCGACAATATAGCAGGTGAAATTTCCTGTGGCCTGTAAGCTGATGCTCTACCATTTGCTGATCCGTCTTGACCTGAAGCAGGGTTTTTCAGAAAAGCTGGTGTAAAACCCGAAACGTGCGCCACGTCGTCCACTGGGAGTTTTGGTGTTTTGGTGGCATACAGCTAAGTGTTGGACTCTTTGTTCAGTTTAAATTTACTTAATAAAAGGGAGTAGTCACGGTGGTGTCTCTTAAAACAGATTTTGGACACTGGGCTGACGAACTCCGACAAAAAAATTCTTTAGGCACAAAGTGTGATTTTGGAGCAAATTGGATTTATTTAGATGGTGCGTAATTGTATAGCCAGAGGCTCAATTGCAAGCACAAAAAGGAGAGATGAGAGCGGGCAACCCTGTCTGGTCCCCCACTCTAACTGGAATGGTGGAGAAGAAAAACCATTTACCTGAACCACGGAAGGCACTTTATATAAAGCTGCAATCCAAGACTGAAAGGAAGGACCAAATCCAAAATGCTGCAATACAGTCAGTAAGTACCTCCACACCACCTTGTCAAATGCTTTCTCAGCATCCAAAGAGAGAGCAGCATATTTGCCTTCTACTTTGCGTAAACTGAGCATGATGCCTAACAGTCTGTGCACATTCTCGAATCTATGACGTCCCTTTATAAAACCTGTTTGGTCGGGGTATATTACGTCCTGTATTTTGGAGTCCAACTGCAGTGAGAGGATTTTAGTAAAAATTTTATAATCAGAGTTAAGCAAGGAGATTGGCCTGTAGCTACTGCAAACTAACGGATCTTTACCTTCCTTAGGTTGCACTGTAGCCAGAGCTTGGTAAATGGAATCAGGAAGTCGCTGCTGAAGTAAGATATTATTAAACACCCGTACCAGCACCGGGGCTAAAAGATCCGAGAAGGTTTTATAAAATTTCGCTGGAAATAAGTCCAGACCTAAAGCCTTTGCGTTCTTTAGGTTCTTAATAGCTAACTGTATCTCCGCAAGTGTAATTTGTCTGTTGAGGGCCTCACGCATATCAACAGATAGCTGAGGCAAATTCACTTCTGCAAGCCAGTGATGAATATCTGCAGAATCTGCCGAGATTTGCGAAGTGTAAAGGTTTTTGTAGAAACGAGCAAACTGTTGGGCAATATCTATCGATTTATGAAGCCTCTGTCCCTGTTCACTGGAAATTGCGGTAATCTGGTGATTCAGACATTGGCGCTTTAGCTGCCAGAGAAGTAGCTTGACTGCTTTATTCCCATGTTCATAGAAGTGACCGTGCATACTCAACAGTTGGGAGGCAATCTCCTCCGTTTCAAGTGAAGGCGATGGCAGTGGGGGTGTACTATCGAGCACCTGGCCAGAATGACCAAATGGATGATGAAATGCTCAAAGAAATCAAGGAAGCTAACAAAAGTTACAGCGCAGTAATAATAATGGGTGATTTCAATTACCCCGGTATCGACTGGGTCAGTGTCACGTCAGGACATGCTAGGGAGATAAAGTTCCTAGATGAAATAAATGACTGCTTCTTGGAGCAGCTGGTTCATGAACCGACCAGAGGGGAAGCCATATTAGACCTAGTCCTTAGTGGAACACCAGATCTAGTGCAAGAGATAAGGGTGTTGGGGCCACTTGGCAATAGTGATCATAGCATGATCGCCTTTGATTTAATTAGTGGAGGAGGGATAGTAAGGAAATCCACAGTACTACCTTTTAACTTTCGAAAGGGAGACTATGATAAAATGAGGAAAACAGTTAAGAAAAAACTAAAAGGAGCAGTTGCGAAGGTTAAAGACGTACATCAAGCTTGGGTGTTGTTGAAAAATACTATCCTGGAAGCCCAGACCAGCTGTATTCCACGCTTTAAGAAAAGTGGAAGGAAGTCCAAAAAACTGCCAGCATGGTTTAAAGGTGAGGTCAGAGAGGCTGTTGTTGCCAAAAAAGCATCTTTCAGTAAATGGAAAAAAGAGCCAAACGACGAAACCTGGAAACAGCACAAGCACTGGCAAGTCAAATGCAAGGCATTGATAAGGCAGGCAAAGAGAGAATTTGAGAAGAAGCTTGCTGCGGAAGCAAAAATGCGAAATAAAGACCTTTTCAAGTACATTCGTAGCAAAAAACCTGTGAGAGAGTCAGTTGGTCCATTAGATGATAAAGGGGTTAAAGGAGCACTAAGAGGCGACAAGGCGATAGCGGAGAGACTGAATGAATTCTTTGCTTCGGTCTTTACTGAGGAAGATGTAGGGATGTTACCCATGACTGAAGTGGTATTTAAAGGTGCGGAAGAATTGAAGGAAATATCGATACATCAGGAAGATGTCTTACAACTATTAGATAAACTGAAGAGTAGCAAATCACCTGGGCCAGATGATATACATCCAAGGGTGTTGAAAGAACTGAAATACGAGATTGCAGACCTGCTATTAGTAATCTGTGAACTATCATTAAAATCATCTCTAATACCTGAAGATTGGAGGATCGCCAATGTAACACCAATTTTTAAAAAGGGTTCCAGGGGTGATCCGGGAAACTACAGACCGGTGAGCCTGACGTCAGTACCGGGAAAAATGGTAGAAACCATCATAAAGGATAAAATTACTCAGCATGTAGATAGTTACAACCTAATGGGAGACAGCCAACATGGCTTTAGACAAGGAAGATCTTGTCTTACTAATCTGTTATGTTTTTTTGAAGGAGTGAATAAACAGGTGGACAAAGGTGAGTCGGTTGATATTGTGTATCTGGACTTTCAGAAAGCCTTTGACTAGGTCCCTCATCAGAGACTTTTGGCAAAACTAGAGTCATGGGATAGGAGGCAATGTACTATTGTGGATCAGGAACTGGTTAAAAGATAGAAAGCAGAGGGTAGGGCTAAATGGCCAATTTTCCCAATGGAGAAAGGTGAATAGTGGTGTACCCCAGGGATCTGTGCTGGGTCCGCTGCTTTTTGACATATTCATAAATGACCTGGAAAGTGGAATAACGAGTGAGGTTATCAAATTTGCAGATGACACAAAACTATTTAAAGTTGTTAAAACCCAAGAGGATTGTGAAAAATTGCAAGAGGATCTTGATAAATTGGAAGACTGGGCATCCAAATGGCAGATGAAATTTAATGTGGACAAGTGCAAGGTTATGCACCTAGGGAAGAACAACCCAAACTATGGTTACACGATGCAAGGTTCCACATTAGGAACCACCACCCAGGAAAAAGATTTAGGCGTCATTGTGGATACCATGTTAAAACCCTCGGCCCAGTGTGCAGCGGCGGCCAAGAGAGCAAATAGAATGCTAGGTATGATAAGGAAAGGAATGGAAAATAAAACAAAAGATATTATAATGCCTCTATATCGTTCCATGGTGAGACCGCACCTTGAATATTGTGTGCAATTCTGGTCGCCGTATCTTAAAAAAGATATAGCGATTTTAGAAAAGGTACAGAGAAGAGCCACCAAAATGGTAAAGGGGATGGAAGGATACTCCTATGAAGAAAGGCTAAAAAGGTTAGGGCTCTTTAACCTGGAAAAGAGACGGCTGAGGGAGATATGATAGAAGTCTATAAATTAATGAACGGAGTGGAACGGGTAAACATAGATCGATTGTTTACCTTATCAGAATATAGAAAGACTAGGGGACATGCAATGAAGCTACAGGGTAAACTATTTAAGACTAATAAAAGAAAATATTTTTTCACTCAACGTGTAATCAAACTCTGGAATTTGTTACCGGAGGATGTAGTAAAGGCTGTTAGTGTAGCTGAGTTTAAAAAAGGTTTGGACAAGTTCCTGGAGGAAAGGTCCATAAACCATTATTAAAAAGTGACCGAAGATATCAATGCTTGACCCAGTACAAGCATTGTGGAACTTGTGTCTCTTGGGGAAACTGCTAGGTACATATGACCTAGATTGGCCACTGTTGGAAACAGAATACTGGGCTTGATGGACCTTGGTCTGACCCAGTATGGCATATCTTATGTTCTTATGTTCTTATGGCTGCCAGTTCTCCCCGCAGTATAGTAAGCTGCCGCCAAACCTTAGAGGTAGGCCAACGCTTATGCTGTCTTTCTAATAATATTATCTATGCTCTTAAGTCCCTCTGCTTTGCAGCTTTCTGCCGATTGAAGGCAGTGGTTAACGAGATGGCCTGTCCCCTCAATACCGCCTTACCTGCCTCCCAGAGCAGAAAATGTGACGTACCCTCTCAGTCGTTGTGTTGAATATATTCAGTCCACCCCTTCCACAATCGTCCAACAAATTCAGTGTTTTTCAGTAAATGACGGGGGAAGGCCCAGGATCGAGAAGGTGTTTCCCTATCCCCAACTGCCCATTCAAGAGCCACAAGATGATGATCCGAGGGATCCCTAGCTCCTATGTTAATGATGAATTTGAGAAGAGAGCAATTTGGAGGTCAGCCACATGTCCAGATGGGAATAGGAATAATGTGTAGAAAAGAAAGTATAGTCCCTCTCCCTCGGGTGTAAGCATCACCAAACATCCTCCAAAGCTAGGTTGAGAGTTAGAGTGGATAAAAGTCGGCTAGTCCCAGAAGTCCCAATGGGTCCGGTAGACCTATCAAGATTCGAGAAAACACAATTGAAGTCCCCCTCCCCCCCCCCAACTAGCATTTCTCCCGACACCTGAGTTTGCAGCACTTCTAGAAGTTCTGATAGGAACTGTGCTATTTCCGCAGGTGGGATATATACATTTACCAGAGAGATTGGCATGTCAGAGAGTGTACCGGAAAGAATAAGGAAACGGCCCTTAGGGTCTTGGTATTGGTTGGAAAGTTGGAAGAGGCAGTGCTGTGAAAACATAACAGCAACCCCTCGCTTGTGCTTGGAAAAAACAAAGGAAAAAACTTGAGGAAACCTCTGAGAGCTCAGACAAGCATGAGCTCTGTGCGCTAGATGCGTCTCTTGGAGAAATACTATGTCTGCCCGCTCTCTACCAAGTTGATCGAGAACTCTCCTTCGTTTCACTGGGCTATGAAGCCCCCTAAAATTCTATGAAATTAACTTAACCATAGGCTACAGAAATTCTAGCTAGAGAGACTAGGCGAAGATCTGGGAGACTAAGAGAATTAATCTCCCGATTAGGCTTCCACAAACTGCCGCATCCATTAAGAGTAAGCAACTGTACTCTCCTGTGATCCCACCCCTGTCCATTTGGCGTTTCACCCACTCTACGAATTCCCCACAGGTCATCTCTGCCCCTGCCCTCCCCCTCGTCCCCTAACTCCCCTCCTCATCCCCCTCCTACCCTCCCAACTGTCCTAAAGTCACAGGACGCAAACAAGTTGAAGAAAACCCAGCAGATCGCAGACATCAGAGATGTTCAACAGGGGGCACTGAGTTATAACCTAAACCTATCCTCCACTCTCCCCTCCCCGTCCCATTACACAGGTCTGCAAAAAAAATTTTTTCGAGAGCTGTTTTGGTTATTCCACATAATCTTTACGTTTTTTGGTGCGCTGAATCCGAAAATGACCTCCATTTTGTCATAGGGCATCATGTTTCCTGACAATTTAGGTAACTATGTTAAATAAGGCAATACCTCAAAATAAATGGAAATAGACATAAAATTAAAGTTTTATTACAATATTTTCATGAAAATCCTTTTTTGAACTGAAATGAGCTCACCTACACACACTAAACTTGATTCTTCTTCCTTGTGAGGCTCCTCTTGGTGCATTTACGCTTGTGAGTAGCATCTGGAATGTCTCTCTGAAGCATCCAACAGTAGTCTGCCATCATTGTAATGCTCCATTTTCCCTGGTATCTCCTTTCCATCTCTTTAATATCTTGTTGGAATCGTTCACCTTGTTCCTCACTCACAGCTCCCAAATTTTCAGGAAAGTAGTCAAGGTGGGACTGGAGGAAATGCACTTTGAAACTCATCAAGCAACCTAAAGCTTGAAATGCTTTCGGCATTCGTCCGACGATCTTTTTGTAGTGAGGATCTTTGTTATTGCCTAAAAATTTCTGTACGACTTCTTTAAATGCAATCCACCCTTCTTTTTGAGGACCCGTCATGGTATTGACAAACTCTTGATCAACTATAAGCCTTCTAATGTCTGGTCCGACGAACACACCTTCCTTCAATTTTGCCTCCGACAGGCCTGGAAACTTGGTGACCAAGTATTTGAAGCATTCTCCATCTCTTGGAAGTGATTTTACGAATTGCTTCATCAATCCCAATTTTATGTGGAGAGGTGGTAGAAGAACTTTATGGGAAGGTACCAAAGTTTCTCGGAGGACATTTTTTTCACCGACTGTTAGCACCCTCACCTGCCAACTCTTCTTGGTCCAGTGATTTTGTCGGTCTCGACTGTCCCATAGACACAGAAAACAAGGATATTTGGTATACCCAGCTTGTTGCCCGAGCAGCATGCACAAGACCTTCAAGTCCCCACACACTTGCCAACCATGGTCTTCATATTTAAGTTTACGAAGAACCAATTCCAAGTTCTCGTAGGTTTCCTTCAAGTGTACGGAATGACCTACAGGTATGGAAACGTAAAAACCGTTGTGGAGTAAAACTGCTTTGAGAGTTCTTTTTGAAGAATCTATAAAAAGACGCCATTGCTCTGAATCATATTGGATTTTAAATTGACCCATCAGACCTTCGACATCGATGCAATAAACCAACTTGTCTTCCTGGGCGAAGTAAGGAACAAACTCCTTTTCACGATGTCTGAACCATGAAGATGACACTCCTGGCAACAATAAATTCCTGCTTTTCAGCCTTGATCCGAGTAACTCAGCGGCATCTTTGGGAAGATTCAAGTCTCTTACCAAATCATTCATCTCCTCCTGAGAAAACAATTTTGGTCTTGTATCATCTTCAAAGTCAGAACTTGATTCGTTATCTGGTTCAGGTATGACTTCACCTTCATCGGAGCTAGGTATCTCTTCCAAGGTAGCAGGGGGCTTGGGTACTGGTATATCTGTGCCATGGGGGATGGGACGAATTGCTGAGTGAAGATTGTGGTATGAAATGGAATGCTTCCATTTGGAATTAAACCCTTTCATATCGCATGAACAAAAGTAACAGTCGTCACACTATGGTTCTTTTGCTCTCGCCATACCATAGGAATCCCATAATGGAAAGATTTTTTCTTACCCTTGAACCAGTTTCGGAGGTCCTCAACACACCATTTGCACACTTTATGAGGCACCCAGACTTTATCTTGATCTCCAATTTTTAGTCCAAAGTATGCAAAGTATACTTTTTTCACAAAGTCTGTAATATTCTGCTGTTGCTTCAACACTGTATATTCACCACAGATAAAACAGAAACTGTCTGGCGAATTAATACACTTTCGCGGAGCCATAACATAATGGTTGAAGAATGACAAGCTAACACGAATTGCGATGAAAAAGTGTGAACAGCCTAGAACCAAGAACCTGATGATGATTCGTGCACAAGTGTGGCATGCAGGAGAGAGCAGCTCTGTGTCTGTACACGAGACGTCACAGTGCTGGCCACGCCCCCCTGCACTAACCGGAGCTGCTGCTATCTGCCCTGTGTCTCCCTCCCACTGGATTCTTCAGGAAAGATTAACCCCTTCTACCATTAGAAGCACGGACTTAAAACTTGCTTAACTTATGTATATATTGCTGACCATCAGATTTACAGTGCTATATTTTTTTTTACATAACTCGGACAACCCCTTTAATTTTTTTTGGAATTTTTATATCTTAAATGCACTTATGTGAATTAATTAATAGTAATTTGAATTAATTAATAGTAATTTGAAAAAATTTGATAAATTTGAAGACAATTTTGCATGTTGTGGCAAATCATGACGTCTAGGAGTTTTTTCAATATTTTATTTGTTTTCAGCACCCCAAAATACATGGAAATTAGATGAAAATAATCAAACAGCTTTTTAGTTGCAGACCTGTGTTATGACCCAATGACTTCCACAGCCCCTCCTATGGTCACCTGTCCTTCACCCCATAAGTCACCTCTAACATTCCCCCCCTTTTCCTCCCCCTTCTTTTACCCCCGCACAAATCCTCCACCCACCATTCTCCTCTACTCCCCCCTGATTGCTGCATATGAGGCTATCTTACACCTAACGGGTTATCGCTCGCACCCGGATACCACCCTCCTTCGCAACTCAAATTTAAGACCTTGTATGAGAGGGGCAAGTAAGTTGAGAAACAGACACCAATAGAACATCACAGTCCTCCAAGAGAGTCCAGTGCGTAACCCACTCAGAGTGGAGCTGTAGTATCCATCCCCTGGGGTGTGGGAACATCTTGATCTGTGCAAGAGAATCACCTGGAACCTGGAACCTTACGCCACCTGGGAGTAGAGACTTCACAATCTCCATTTGCATTCTGTTGTCGAAGAGGGCGATCCCCATATTGTAAAGAGTCCAAGAACTCCATTCACTCAGATAGTTCGGTCATGTAGTGCTGTACATTGTTCCATTCAAAAATTGATCAATTTTCTTAAATTTAGAATGAAACACAGCGGTAAAGTCGATCTGGTCACCGATATTGATCTCATTCTGTATAACCCGGTCATCTAGAGCTTTAAGGTCAGACCAGATATCACTTATTGCCTTAGTAAAGTCCAATCTGAAGAGCTTCATTTCCTGGAGAATTTCCATGAGATCAGATTTTGTCACTAAGGATGATGTCTCAGACTCACCAGCTAACCGGGAGATAGAGGTGCCTTCTGAATTAGGAAGAGACCCAGGATCAGTTGATCCGGTATACTTAGAGAGAGCGGCGGTGGCATATGACTTCACCTTAGCCATACTGGGAGAGATCAGATAGGATCTATGAAAAAAAATCCTGAAAGGCAGTACTTCCATCAGCCACAAGATGGAGCTCCAAGTCCACAAAGAGAATCAGCAGTAAGAAGGAAAAAAGGGAATAGACAAATGTTTAACATTTCCTTTGCTCTTCAGAGCAGTTGGCAATATCATCATGTCATGTAGACCCTTATTTTCCTCTCTTTTTCCTTTTCCCCCCCTGTCCACACTTGCTCTTCGTCTCTCCTCTTTTCTTTGTCCTTTCCCCCTTTTCCATTCAAAAAGAGAGCTCATACCTAAGTTGTGTATCACTGTGAGAAAATGAGCTCACCAGCAGCGAAAAAGATCACCATTAATAATGCTTAAAACCAAGGGTGCCATGATACTGAGCTGAGAAGAATGGGGGGTCAGTGCATAACTTCTCTGCAATAAGAAAAAGGAGCAGTAGATGTGTGATGGAGGGAGGAGTTGCTGATCACAATCAGGGCCGGCCTGTCCATTGAGTAAGAATGTTTTTTGCCCAGGGCCCCGCGTTTCAGGGGGCCCTGCGCAAAAAACATTCTACATCAGCCCAAGTAGATTTTTTTAAAAAATGGCTGCTGCTGCCGCTGCCACCGTGGCAGTAGCAGAATCAAGCGTCCCGCCGTGAGGCCCCTCCCCCCCTGCCCGGCAGAGCCTCCCTGCAGCATCATTCAGCTTGAACTGCAAATAGCTGATGGGGAGGGGGGCTTGGAATGGAAATGGGCTGTGAGGGGAGGGAGCTAGGACTGGAAATGGGCTGAGTGGGGGGGCTATGACAGGAAATGGGCAGATGGAGGGGCTGGGATAGGAATGGAAATGGGCTGTTGGGTGTGCTAAGATTAGAAATGGGCTGTGGTGGGGGCTTGGATTGAAATGGACTCATGGAGGGGCTAGAACTGGAAGCAGGCTCATGGGGGGCTTGGATTGGAAATGGGCTGAGTGGAGGGGAGCTAGGATTTGACATGGGCTGATGGTGGGGCTAGGAAAGGACTAGAAATGGGCTGATGGGGGCTGGGATTGGAAATGAGCTGATGGAGGGACTCGGATAGTACTGGAAATGGATGGGGGAGCTAGGACTGGAAATGGGCTGATGCGGGGACTAGAAGGGAGCGGATGCTGGGTGGGGCTGGAACTAGAAGGGAGCTGATGTTGGGGGATGATTAGAATGGGATGGAGCTGGGAGAGGGAAATGGAGAGGGAAAAAATATTTTGTGTGGGAGGAAAGACAAATCTACAATTGGCCGGATATTGGGAGAGTAAGTGGGGATTGAGGATGGAGGGGTACAGTTTGAGTGGATGAAACAGGAATGAGGAAAGAGCAAAAGGAGAAAGATTAGTATGTTAAAGCAGATGTAGAGAGAGAATGGAAAAAAAAACTAGAAGAGAGAAGAAAGGACAAATGGACAGCAGGCGAT
Organism: Ichthyophis bannanicus; assembly: GCA_033557465.1. Lineage (NCBI taxonomy): Eukaryota > Metazoa > Chordata > Amphibia > Gymnophiona > Ichthyophiidae > Ichthyophis > Ichthyophis bannanicus. Next base: position 31,709,873 of record CM066043.1, on the reverse strand, counting down.
GGAGAGTTAGCAGAAGACACGAAGAAACCAGAAGAAAGTGTCTGGAGCAATTGCAACTGAAAAAAAATGCACAAAAGGTAGAAAAATATCTCTTTATTTTGAATTTATTAACTGGAATATGTCAGCTCTAGGAAATGTGCATCATTAACGTCTGCGCTTTGTTTAGTACAAGAGTAAATTAATTTATAGTTTTATTTCTACAGTGTTGTTGTACATTCCAAGTTTGGCTTTTGGGGTTCCCAGTTTAATTATTTTCTTCCTGTTTCTAAATTGTGATTCTCCAGGACCAAGCAGGAAGTCAGTCCTCACATATGGGTGACATGGACGTCGATGGAGCCCCATGCGAAGCATTTCCCCAGCTTTCTATGAAAGCCTTTGGGAATACTCCCACGCATGCACGATCCCCTTCCCGCCCAAAGGTGCCATCTTGCTCAGTCTTTCTTTTTCCGTGGAGCCCAACGAACGTCTGTCCGTGTCACCCGGAAAAAAGTTGGATTTTTCTTGCGATTTCCTCGCGGTTCTTGTCCGGTTCGACGCCAGTTCCCCTTCCCGCCGGGTTCGGTACACCGGTATCGAGCCCGTCTTCTGTTTTTCGGTTTTTGCCCTTAGTGGCTGGCGTTCACGCCCTTTTTTCTTTTCCCTGGAAGGCCGGTCCTTTGACCTCGCGGGGGCCCTTTTTTCCCCGATGGCTTCCAGTGGTTTTAAAAAGTGTGATCGGTGTAAGAAACTGATGTCTCTCACCGACACACATGACTGCTGTCTCCAGTGCCTCGGTCCAGATCATGATCCTAAGATCTGTGGCCCATGTGGAAAAATGTCCACCAAGGCACTGCGAAGTCGCCAGCATCAAAAGGAAAGGCTTTTCTCTGATTCGGCCTCCGGCCGGGCCCGGACCTCGTCTGAGGTCTCGACGTCTCGGGAGTCTGACCCCGAGCATCGCCGGGATTCCTCGGACAGGGGGTCCCCCGACCGGGAACGGAAGAGGAAGAAGTGGCTTGCGAGGGCAGCATCGGAGGAGGTCCCTGGTTCCTCGAGGGCCAGGTCTCGGACCCCCGACCGCCATCCCGGGCCCTTGGAACAGGAGAAGCCGTCCAAAATGCCCCGTGTGGAGCTGGAGTCTGCTGGACACATAAGTCCTGTTGTCCTCGAGGACTCTCCTCCCAGGGAACCGACGTCGGGCCCGGCACCACCGGGGCCCGAGTCGGTGGCTGCTGAGTCTCCTGAGCTTGGACTCAGGTTGACAGCCTTGGAGTGCAGACTGTCTGCCTTCATGGATCAGCAGCGGGTGCTGATGGCCAGCCTCGCTGGTGCATCTGCCCCGACCACCGGGACATCGATGTCGAAGTCGACCCCGGAGACCGAGCCGATACTCGAGACCATGAAGGCTCGAGGTCGTCCTCGGTTGCGGTCACCCTCAACCTCCCACTCGGGACCGAGGGCGTCGACGCCGGTGCCTCCGTCATCGGGGCGGGTGCCACCGGGACCCACGCGGTCGGAGCCCCCCGACTCCTCTTCGGATGAGTCTGCATGGGAGACGGAGGGCGAGGAGTCCCCCGATACCTTCCGGACTCGGTGCGTCCCTTTGGACTCACAGCAGTCCGAGCCCCGGAGTAGATCCCCCCCAGAGGACACCCGGTTCTCGGAGTTTGTTAGGGACATGGCCACGGCTTTGGCGATTCCCACGGACCCCGAGGAGGAGCCTCGAGCCGAGGAGCTCGAGGCCCTCCAGTATGACTCTCCTCCGAAGGAGGCCTTTACTGTGCCGGTTCCTCCGATGCTGGAACAGCTCCTCTTCCAGATGTGGGAGGCACTGGCCTCAGCGCCGATTCTGAGCAAGTAGGTCGATTCCATTTATCGACTCCGTAAGAGCCCTGGCTTCCAAAAGGCGCAGCTACCGCACCACTACATGGTGGTGGAATCGGCCATGCATCTTCTGAAAAGCCAGAAGATGCACTCCGCGGTGCCCCCCGGCAGGGAGGCCCGGAACCTGGATGCGTTTGGTAGAAAGTGCTTCCAGGGCTCGATGCTTGCTTGCCGTGTCCAGTCCTACCAGTTGTACATGGGCATGTACTTGCGGGACCTGGCGAAGGAGCTCGCCGGGTTCTCTGCTGGTCTCTCCGGGGAACCTTTGCAGAGGTTCAAGTCCTTGTCCTCAGGAGTACGGGAATGCTTGAAGTTCATGTCCCGAGCAGCCTACGATGGCTTTGAGGCCTCGGCCCGTGTTGCGGCAGCCGGCATCGCGGCTCGACGCCAGGCATGGCTGCAGTCGTCGGACCTCGAGCCCTGGGTGCAGGACAAGTTGGTCGATGTCCCTTGCCGAGGTGAAAACCTTTTTGGCAAGTCCATGGCCGAGAAGGCTACTGAGCTGGAAACCGAGCACCTCACTAGGACAAGGCTGTCCAGGAAAACTTCTGCCCCTTCTCAGAAAAAGAAGGGCTCGGGTAAAAAGTCCTTTTACCCGAGGAAGGCGGCTGCCTACAAACCGTTCCCACAATACCAGGCCTCCCCAGCTCCCCAGCAGGGTCAGCAGGCCAAGGGGCAGGGACATGGGCCCTGTAGGCAGAAGACCCCCAAGCCTCCGGCTCCTGCTCCCACTCAGCAGGGTGGGGGTTTTTGACTCCCAAGGCATAGCCTCTCCGTCTCTGCTGTCCCATCCCTGCACAGGAGGTCGACTAGCCCTGTTTGCCCACAGGTGGCCACCCATTACAGGAGACAGTTGGGTCTTAAGCATAGTCCACAAGGGCTTCATGCTTCATTTCCAACAATTGCCTCCTCCTTACTTCCCAGGAGAGCCTCCAAGGCCTCCTCTGCACACAGACCTCCTCCTTCAAGAGCTTCAGGGTCTGCTGCTGGACAAGGCAGTGGAGCCTGTACCTCCCCACCTACAAGGTCACGGTTTCTACTCCAGGTACTTCCTAGTACCAAAGAGAACCGGAGGCCTCAGGCCTATTCTCGACCTCAGAAATCTCAACAAGTTCTTGGAGAAAGAAAAGTTCAAGATGCTCCCAACAGAGGTGCTTGTCATCCACTGCTCCTGCTAGTATCCGGCTCCTGCTTGGTCCCTCCCCCAGCAGAATCGCGGCCGCGTGAGCGTGCCCGCGTCCCAACAGAGAGGTGCTTGTCATCCACTGCTCCTGCTAGTATCCGGCTCCTGCTTGGTCCCTCCCCCAGCAGAATCGCGGCCGCGTGAGCGTGCCCGCGTCCCAACAGAGGTGCTTGTCATCCACTGCTCCTGCTAGTATCCGGCTCCTGCTTGGTCCCTCCCCCAGCAGAATCGCGGCCGCGTGAGCGTGCCCGCGTCCCAACAGAGGTGCTTGTCATCCACTGCTCCTGCTAGTATCCGGCTCCTGCTTGGTCCCTCCCCCAGCAGAATCGCGGCCGCGTGAGCGTGCCCGCGTCCCAACAGAGGTGCTTGTCATCCACTGCTCCTGCTAGTATCCGGCTCCTGCTTGGTCCCTCCCCCAGCAGAATCGCGGCCGCGTGAGCGTGCCCGCGTCCCAACAGAGGTGCTTGTCATCCACTGCTCCTGCTAGTATCCGGCTCCTGCTTGGTCCCTCCCCCAGCAGAATCGCGGCCGCGTGAGCGTGCCCGCGTCCCAACAGAGGTGCTTGTCATCCACTGCTCCTGCTAGTATCCGGCTCCTGCTTGGTCCCTCCCCCAGCAGAATCGCGGCCGCGTGAGCGTGCCCGCGTCCCAACAGGTATCCTGCGCGCTTCCCATAAATTCGCAGCGCCTGCGGCGCTTGGTTCTCCTTGTTATTATTTGCCTCTTTGTATGCTGTACTTCTGCCTGCCATTATTGTGTGCCTATTTGTGTCTCCCTCATAGAGGTGCTTGTCATCCACTGCTCCTGCTAGTATCCGGCTCCTGCTTGGTCCCTCCCCCAGCAGAATCGCGGCCGCGTGAGCGTGCCCGCGTCCCAACAGGTATCCTGCGCGCTTCCCATAAATTCGCAGCGCCTGCGGCGCTTGTCGCCGCGGCGCGCGACGTAGGCGCGCACCGAAGGAGCGCACCTAAGGAGCACGACGTGCTCCTTAGGTGCGCTCCTTGGGGCCGCTCCGGCCGTGCATGCTCTCCCGTTCCTTGGTTCTCTTTGCTCTTCGCCTTGCTAATTCCTTCCTGCCACTTTGCACTGCCGGTGTCTTTATTGCCCCCTTCGGCCTTTTCCTCCCTAAGTTTCTCTGTAGCAGCCCCTTCTCCAGGTGCAATAGCTTTTCCCTGCTCCTCCACTCCCCTAGTTTTCTTTGCCCGTTCTTTTTGGTCCTTACCGATGACCTCCATACCTGTTTTCTGGGGGCGTCGTCCCACTTCCTCCCTACCTACACGCTCTCGCTGTGCGGCTTATCTTCTTCCCTGTCCCACCACCGCTGCTGCCTCTCGGATTCCCCCCTTCACTCCGTCCTCCTCTCCCCTTCTTCGAATGGGTCTTCTCAACTGCAGGTCACTTCGGACTAAATCCCTCCTTATTCAGGATCTTGTTGTCCAGAATTCCCTTGACCTCCTTCTTCTTACCGAAACCTGGGTAAAGGAAGGTGAGTCTCCCCTCCTCGCCCGCTGTCTCCCACCTGGCTATTCAGCGGTCTCTGTTTCACGCCCGGGCCGCTCTGGGGGCGGGGTGGCTGCCATCCTGCACCCTACTCTCCCTTTCACTCAAGTTTTTTCCCCTCTGCTTCATTACCCTGAAGCACTACTTCTCCATTTTCATCTTCCCTCCCCTCTGCACCTCCTCCTCGTCTACTCCCCTCCGACCATATGTTCTGATCTCTGGGATTCTTTAATCCTCACCATCTCCGATTTAACCCTTGCCTTTCCCCAGCTTCTTATTGCCGGGGATTTTAACCTTCACCTCGATTCCCCTGCCTCCTCCAGGGATCACATCTTTGTCTCTCTCATACGTGACCTCTCTCTCACCCAACATGTCTCCTGTCCTACTCACATAGCAGGCCACACCCTTGATCTCATCCTCACTCCCCCCTCCCCTGCCTTTGTTCTCTCTACCATATCCTCTCTCACTCTCCCCTGGTCGGATCACTATTGTTTATTCTTCTCATGTTCCTTTTCTGAACCTCAGTCAACCATTCCGGGGTCCCCTCCCCCCCAACGTTTCTCTCGTCATATTACTCCTTCTACCATCCAACTGTTTCCCTCTGCACCCCGCCTTTTCCCTCCTGATTTTCCTTCCCTTTCTCCTAATTCCCAGGCCACCCACTGGTCCTCTGCTTTATCTGAAGCTCTCGATGCTTTGGCCCCTCTTCGACCTTGCCCCCCAACACGCCGTCCCTCCCAACCCTGGTACCACCCTGGTCTCAGATTGCTCCGCTCCCAGCTTCGTCGAGCCGAACGACAGTGGCGTAAGGTTCCTTCCCCGTCTACTCTCTCTTCGTTTAAGGCTCTCTGCTCGTACTATCATTCTCAGGTAAATTCGGCCAAAAAGGATTTTTTCTCTACTGCCATCTCCAATGCCCCAAATCAGACTCGACACCTTTATAATACGCTCCGTTCACTTACCTCCCTTCTCCCTTCCACTTCTACCCCTCCTCTCCATCCATCTCCCTCCCCCTCACTCCTTGCTACCTTTTTTAGTGATAAGATCATCAATCTTAGAGCCTCCCTCCCATCCTGTCCCCCACCTATTCTCTCCCCACCCCCCATTGTTTCCCCCCGCTGTCTCTTACTCACTCTCACACCTGGTCTTCTTTCTCTTTAATAACCTCAGCTGAACTCCATCAACTAATCTCCTCCTCTAATAAGACTTTTTGCTCCCTGGACCCGATTCCTTCCACTTGGTTATTGGATCCATCTTTGGGGCTTCTTCCTCCTCTCCTTTCTATGCTCAACTCTAGTCTCACTTCAGGAATCTTCCCCCGCTCCTGGAAACACGCACTAATTCGCCCCATCCTCAAAAAACCCTCTCTTGACCCTATGATTCCTTCACACTATCGCCCGGTTTCAAATCTTTCTTTCGTCTCTAAGCTCTTGGAAAAATTTGTCTTCGCTCAGCTTTCTCACCACCTGGACAATATCAATTTCCTTCACCCGCGTCAATCTGGATTTCGTCAGGGTCACAGTGTGGAAACTATTCTTCTCGCTTTCACTAACGCTCTTCACGTAGCACACGATCGTGGTGATATCTCGGTGGCGGTCGCACTTGATTTATCAGCTGCTTTTGACCTTGTTGATCACTCCCTCCTTCTCCTCCGTCTCCAAGAGGCAGGCCTCTGTCACACGGTTTTTCACTGGTTCCATTCTTTTCTCTCTTCGCGTTCTTGTTCAGTTCTTTCCTCTTCCTCCTCCGCCCCTCCTTCTGATCCTTTCCCTCTGCTATGTGGTGTTCCACAGGGTTCTGTACTTGCCCCTCTCCTTTTTAATCTTTTTCTTGCCCCTCTCACCCTTCAGATCCAACAAACCGGGATTAGTGCTTTCTACTATGCTGACGATATTGTCCTTCTTCACCACACTTCCCAATTTCATCCTGATCTTTCTCCACTCAATTCCTGTCTCACCATGGTCGCTAACTGGTTATCACAAAACTGTCTACATCTTAATCTTGCAAAGACCTCAGCTATCTGGTTCTCTCGTAATGGTTCTCTTCCCTCCCTAGCCCCTTCTTTTTTGGGTTCCCCTGTTCCACTGGTTTCTTCTTTCCGTTACCTCGGGGTTATTTTCGACTCTCACCTCTCTTTCCATGATCATATTTCTCATGTTGCCAAAACATCTTTCTTTTTCTTACGTCAAATTCGTGCTGTTCGTCCTTTTCTCACTCCCCCTGCACTTGCTACCTTACTTCTTTCTTTGGTTATGTCCCGTGTTGATTTCGCAAATTCTCTTTTTCTTGGTCTTCCTAAGTCCCAATTGCACCGTCTCCAACGTATTCAGTATACTGCTGCCCGCATCGTTACCCATTCTTCCTCTCGTGACCATGTTTCACCCCTTCTTTTCCGCCTCCACTGGTTGCCCTTACCGTTCCGCTCCCATTACAAATTGTTAACTTTGGTCCATCGAGCTTTTCATGCTAGCACCCCGCAATATCTGGCTGATCTCCTCACTTACCACACTCCTAGACGTACACCTCGATCATTCCACCTCAACCGCCTCACTCTTCCTTCCCCTTCTCTGGCGCATCTCCAATCTACCCGTTCCTCAGCCTTCTATTTCACAGCTCCTGCCCTCTGGAATTCCCTACCTCCCTCCCTTCGACTTGAACCTCACCATCTTACCTTTAAATGTAACCTCAAAACTCACCTCTTCTCCCTTGCCTTTGACCTTCCCTCCCCCTTTGTATAAGCTATTTATTGCAGTCTATGTCGTGTTCTTTTAATTCCCTCTTTCCTATTAAGATTGTATTTCGCTTCTCTTTTTCTGGCTATGTTTTAAACCTGTTTTTAATTGTTTTTATTTTTGAGTGTTTTATGTGATTTTATATTGTAAACCGTTCTGATCTTTCTGGATGGGCGGTATATCAAATTTTAATAAACATAAACATAAACATGCTTACTCTTGGAACATTACTGTCCTACCTCCAGCAGGGAGATTGGCTATGCTCCTTAGATCTAAAGGATGCGTACACACACATCCTCATTCATCCAGACCACAGAAAGTACCTCAGGTTCATTGTGGGAGGAAACCATTATCAGTACAGAGTACTGCCTTATGGCCTCACCTCCGCCCCAAGAGTCTCTACAAAGTGCCTGGCAGTGGTGGCGGCCTACTTGAGGAATCAAGGTATCTTTGTCTTCCCCTACCTGGACGACTGGCTCATCAGGGGTCAGACGTACCAGGAGGCCAGGCAAGCCACCCTCCGAACTGTCTCTCTCCTTCAGCACCTGGGCTTTGTCATAAACTTCGCAAAGTCCACTTTGCTCCCCTCCCAGAACCTAGAGTTCATAGGGGCAAGGCTGGATTCCATGCAGGCAAGGGCTTACTTGCCAGAGGACAGAGCACAAAGGCTGATGGACTTGGCAAGCCAGTTTCTCAGCATGCCACTGGTTTCTGCCAGACTCTGTCTGAGGCTTCTGGGCCACATGGCATCGCCTGTGCATGTGACTCCAAATGCCCACCTCCACATGAGGCCTGGCCAATGGTGCCTCAGAGCTCAGTGGACACAGGCCACAGGGAGCCTCAGAGATGCAGTACGGGTGTCCAAAACATTCCTGAACTCCCTACAGTGGTGGCTGCACCCCCCCAACTTACTACAAGGGGTGCCTTTTCAGCTACCTGTATTCATGGTAATGTTGACCACCGATGCCTCCTTGCAAGGCTGGGGGGCACATTGTCTGGACCAGTGCACCCAGGGCCTGTGGTCTCCATGGGAGGCCACACAACAGATCAACCTACTGGAACTCCGGGCTATTCGCTTAGCCCTCAAGACATTCTCTCAAACCCTGGCTCACCAGTCTGTCTTAGTACAGACAGACAACCAAGTGGCCATGTTCTATGTGAACAAGCAGGGCGGCACTAGGTCCAAACCCCTGTGTCTAGAGGCACAGGCCCTCTGCTCGTTTGCACTCAAGCACAACATGTTTCTCAAGGCTGTGTATCTCCCTGGCCAGGAAAATTTCCTGGCAGACAGGTTGAGCAGAGTTCTGCAGCCCCACGAATGGCAGCTGCACCCATTAGTGGTTCAGAAAATTTTCATGAAATGGGGACTTCCGTCCATAGATCTCTTTGCCAGTCCCCTGAACCGACAGCTGCCCAGGTTCTGCTCCAGGCAACCGCATCCCATGAGGTTAGCGGCGGATGCCTTTCTGATTTCTTGGTCCCAGAGCCTCCTGTATGCGTTTCCTCCCACGCCTCTGGTGGCCCGAACCTTGTTCAAGATTCTAAGGGACAAGGCCTCAGTACTTCTGGTAGCCCCCAGGTGGCCGAGGCAGCCTTGGTTTCCACTTCTGCTTCGACTAGCAGTGGACACCCCACTACCTCTGAGGTTCCAGCCCGATCTTCTCTCTCAGGATCAGGGTTCCCTTCTGCACCCCAACCTCAAGTCTCTACATTTGATGGCCTGGAGGCTGCAAGAGTAGTGTTGGTTCCCTGGGGCCTGCCTCAGGAAGTTGAAGAGGTGGTCTTGGCCTCTAGAAAGCAATCCACTAGAAAAACCTATGCACTGAAGTGGAAAAGGTTCTCTTTGTGGTGTCAGCAGTGCACAGAGGATCCTGTCTCCTGCTCTGTGCCAGTGGTGCTTCAGTACCTGCTGCATTTATCCACTCAGGGCCTCAAGTCCAATTCTGTTCGGGTCCACCTCTCAGTTCTAGCAGCTCACCACTCACTAGTGGAAGGACACTCTTTGTTGGTTCACCCCTTGGTGTCCCGGTTCCTCAGAGGTTTGCTCTTGCTCAAGTCTCCTATACGTCCTCCAGCCCCTGAGTGGGAGTTGAATGTGGTCTTGCAGCAACTGACTCGCCCACCCTTTGAGCCGATGGCTACTTGTCCACTCCGCTTCCTTTCCTGGAAGACTCTCTTCCTGGTAGCCCTAACCTCGGCCAGGCGAGTGAGTGAGCTCCAGGCCCTGGTCTGTGACAGGCCTTACACTCGCTTCTATAGGAACAGGGTAGTCCTTAGGACTCACCCTAAGTTCCTCCCGAACGTTGTCTCCTCTTTCCACCTCAACCAGGAGGTGGTTCTCCCGACATTCTTCCCTAGGCCTCATGCAAGCCAGGCTGAGGTGGTCCTGCATACCCTGGACTGTAGAAGGGCCCTTTCCTTCTACATTGACCGTACGCAGGGGCATAGGAGGGCTACTCAGCTCTTCGTGTCTTTTGACCCTAATAAATTGGGGTTCTCTGTGTCCAAGCATACCTTGTCCATCTGGGTGGCTGACTGTATCACCTGGGCTTACAGGGCAGCTGACCTTCCCTTGCAGGGTCGGGTCACGGCCCACCGTGTCAGGGCTATGGCTGCCTCAGTAGCTCATCTCCGCTCTGTACCGTTGGCAGACATCTGCAGGGCTGCAACTTGGTCCTCAAGCCAGACCTTTGCAGCTCATTACTGCCTGGAGAGGGAGTCCCATAGGGACAGTGCTTTTGGTCAGGCAGTACTCCAGAATCTCTTTGAGGTTTAGGCAACTCCTGCCCTCCAGCCCTCTGTTGGGCTACCGGTGGTGGTTCTGTTTCAGTGAAAGCCTTTCTCTGATGCTGCAACTAGAGGGAGTTCTCTTTTTCAGCCTGGGTTCCTGGTAGCCCAGAGCTAGGGAGTCACCCATATGTGAGGACTGACTTCCTGCTTGGTCCTGGAGAAAGAGTAGTTGCTCACCTGTAACAGGTGTTCTCCAGGAGCAGCAGGAATCAGTCCTCACAACCCTTCCTCCTCCCTTTGGAGTTGCAGTTGTACATAGTTCATTTGTTTTTTGTGTGCTGTCTTTTAGCTATGTCATCAGACTGAGCAAGATGGCACCTTTGGGCGGGAAGGGGACCGCGCATGCATGGGAGTATTCCCAAAGGCTTTCATAGAAAGCTGGGGAAATGCTCTGCATGGGGCTCCATCGACGTCGATGTCACCCATATGTGAGGACTGATTCCTGCTGCTCCTGGAGAACACCTGTTACAGGTGAGTAACTACTCTTTCCTTGTTTGATGATGGTCTATGTTCTGCATGTGTAACTGAGCTGAGGTATTCTGTTTATGTAATTCCTATTTGACATTGCTACTTGTTCTCTTTCCCCAGTAGGTCATGTATTGTTATTCTCTGAAATGTATTGGTTTAATATTTTGCAGTGTTTCCTTTTGATAGGTAGGGTATGGTGCTTTGTGAGTCCTGGTAGTGCTGTTAGGATACGGCGGGTTTGCTATAGATTCTAAATGGGCAGTGTTTGTAGTAGTCCCTAATCTGCTTGGCGGTTGGCACTGGATTATAGTAATGTAGAAATGTTTTAGTCTTTCTTTATCCATACGCTCATTAAGAGGCATGTTTACTAAAAGTTAATGTATGGTAACGTTATGCAAATATTTATGCAAATGAGGTCCCTTATGCAAATGAGGCCCCGCACCGAGTCTCCGCACATGGCCCCGCACCCCCCCTTGGGCCGCCCCTGATCACGATCTCTCTAAGCAAAGCATGTCAGTCATGAATTCCAGCGCGCTTCCCGCCAAAATGGCCCACTCCTCCTGCATTCCAGTGTGCATTCCAACCTCAGAAAATGGGTAGGGAAGGCTCAATTCAGTCTTCAAACTAGCGCACAGCCCCTTTCAAAACCCAGCACTAATGGCGGTGTTCATAAGTCGAGGAGATGCGATTTGCTTACTGGCTCATGCGATGGTAGGAGAAAATGCTGATGTGGAGAAACAGATGCTTTCCTCAGTGGGGTCGCACCTCATCCACCAAGCTGCGCTTGGTCGGTCCACCAGAATGCAACCATAGGGAAGTTGAATGACAGCTTCGGCAATAGAGAGGCTTTAGGCAATGAAAAAGAAAAACCGCGCTGCCGTCGTAACAACGGAATCAGACCGCTCTGCTGTTTCAGGTAGAGGTAGGGAGGAGAGGCTGCTGAGGTGTCCCAAGATGTTAAACTGACAAATTAAAAATTATATATCATATGAGCAACCTATATTAAGCTTGACTATATCTTTTGGCAGCTTGTCGGGAAGCATTCTGTGGGGGCTATTCCCTGGAATGGAACGCAGGGGTAGAGAGCTCCCTTAACTCATGGCCATCTTGCTCGGGCTCACCCATTCAGCATCTTTACATTGACTTTTGCTGGGGTTCCCTTATCCAGCATTAAGGTGGATGCCGTTTTTGGGCATCAAGGCGCATGCTTGGCATCTTAACGCTCAGTATTCTGTTAGCGCACGCTAAGCGGGACCTTATGCCCTTACCGCCAGAATGCCTACTACCCACCGCAAGCCTTTATTACATGCAAACACCCTTAACGCTGCCATTATCATTCAAAATCCTCTGCTCCCTCAACACTCTTTAGTAAACATATCCCTTAATTCATGTTAACCTACAAATTAACAACAACAAATCACCATTCCTCTGGGTTGAAATCACAGTGGAAAGCAAGATGCAACACAAAATATTTTTAACAGAGAAAAAGACCTCTTACTCCTCAGCAATCAATATAGAAACACAGAAACATTATGGCAGATGGCAATATAGAAACACAGAAACATTATGGCAATACGGCCTTTCCAGTCTGCCCTGCCATACCAATTACTATAGTCCTTTTTTTCTCTTTAGAGATCCTCTGTGTTTGTCCCATGCTTTCTTGAATACAGATACTGTCCTGGTCTCTGCCACCTCTACTGGGAGACTATTCCATGTGTCTACTACTCTTTCCGTAAAGAAATATTTCCACATATTACTCCTCGTTGCAGAGCTTTCAATTGAAAGAGGCTTTCCTCCTTTGCATTTATGCTACGGAAGTATTTAAATATCTCTATCATATCTCCTCTTTCCTGCCTTTCCTCCAAAGTATACATATTGAGATCTTTAAGTCTGTTCCCTTATGCCTTAAAACGAAGTCAACTTGCCATTTTGGTAGCCACCCTCTGCACTATTTCCATCCTTTTTATATATTTTAGAAGGTGCGGTCTCCGGAATTACACACAATATTCCAAATGAGGTCTCACCAAAGACTTATACAGAGGCACTATCACCTCCTCCTTCCTGCTGGCCATTCCTCTCCCTATGCACCCAAGCATCCTTCTGGCTTTTGCAATTGCTGTTTCTATCTCTTTAGCTACCTTAAGATCATCAGAAACAATCACGCCCGTAAAATGCTTCAAGGACAGAAACATTTCACCCCCTATACTATATCGCTCCCTTGGATTTTTGCAGCCCAAATGCATGAGCCTGAATTTTTTTAGCATTAAATCTCATCTGCCAAATTCTCAACCATTCTTCAAGCTTAGCTAGATCCCTCCTCATGTTATCTACACCTTCCTGGGAGTCTACTCTATTGCAGATTTTGGTATCATCCACAAAGAGGCAAACCTTACCCAATAGCCCTTCCTCAATATCACTAACAAAGATGTTAAAAAGCATCGGACCAAGGACAGATCCCTCTGGCACACCACTGGTAACCTCCTTCTCCTCAGAGTGAGCTCCATTTACCTGTACCCTTTGTCGCCTCCCACTCAACCAATTTCTAACCCAATCAGTCAATTTATGGTCCATTCCTAGGTTGCTCAATTATTTATAACTCACCTGTACAGAACGGTGTCAAAGACTTTACTGAAATCTAATATCTCTTGGTCTAACTCTCTGGTCATCCAGTCAAATAAATTAATTAGATTTGTCTGACAAATTCTGCCTCTAGTAAAATCATGCTGCCTCAGATCCTGCAATCCATTGGACTCCAGAAACCTCACAATTCTCTGTTTTAGCAGCATTTCCAATAATTTACTCACCACAGAGGTCAGACAAACTAGCCTGTAGTTCTCAACCACATCCTTACTTCCGCTTTTGTGTAAAGGGACCACATGTGCCTTTCTGAAGCTCTCTGGGACTACTCCTGATTCTAAAGAAGCATTGAAAAGGTCAGACAGTGGAGCTGCCAGAACTTCCCTAAGTTCCCTCAATACTCTTGGACGTATCCCATCATCCCCATTGCTTTATCTACTTTTAGTTTAGCTAGTTCCTCACAAATACAGTTTTCAGAAAATCATTCAAGATCTCCCTTCACTTCTCTTCCTCTTTGTGGGTGTTTTCTGAGGTCTGGCTCCAGCTCCTCCATCTGTGAACAAAGAAAAAACATTTTGTTAAGCAATTCCGCTTTATCCTCATCAGCTTCTACATATTCCTCCCCTTCACCTTTGAGTCTGACGATACCACCTTTGCACTTTCTCCTCTCAAGAACATTCTTGAAAAATGTCTTGTCCCCCCATTTTATTACATTAACTATTTTTCTTCTATTTGTATTTTTGCTTTCCTGACTACTTTCCTAGCTTCTCTAAGGGGTATGCTTACTAAAGGACATTAAGGGAGCAAGTGTGCCGTTAACGCCTGTTATCGGCACCCTTGCACCCTTAACACCACTAAAAAGCTGCAATAATGGGCGTTAAACGCTCCTGAAGCATAAAGGGTGCAGTGGGCGTTAAGGGAGCACACGCTGTTAATGGGGCAGAGAGTGGGCATTAACAGCATGTGCTCCCTTAACGCCTGTTGTGCAATGTCTGTAAAAGCCCTTTAATGCTGGGAACCCTAACACCAAGTAAAACCTCATGGAAAGGATGTATTTAGAGGGGAGAGCGCCTATTTTACTGTCTGCAATGTATTCCACACACAGGGGAGCTCCAGACAGTAATAGGAGTGCTACATTAGCAGCAACAGCGTAGTGCCCAAGTATGAAAGGGCACTATGTTGATGGTGCAAAAGGGGCAAAGTAGGTGGCACGTGGGTCATGCAGAGGGGGGTCGCTGGTGCACAGGACAGACCAGGCAGCTGGCCAGATAGCACATCTGTGATGTCTGTCCTGATCCTGCATTGACAGTGGCGGCACACAGACATGCCGCTGCTGTGGAAATGTGATGTGCCACATGGGGCAGTGCAAGGATTCCTGTCACCCTAGACAAAAATCCTGCCCAGTCCCCTCTGCTGCCACTGAAGCCAGCTCCAGAGGAAGAGGCTGATAGCGCCAGCAGCTATAGCTTCACAGGGAGCTGCAAAATGCAGGAGCCTGGGAAATACCACAGCTGCAGCTGTCCACCTCACCCCGAGATGTATCGGTGGCAGGCAGGGATGGGATCCCAGCAGCAGCAACTGGTTGGGGGTGGGCAGTGTGCCTGTCAATGTGTGCCTCGGCACCCCCCATCTGGACTTGGTGCCCTAGGTGCTCACCTAAACTGCATGTCATATCTGCATGGTGTGTGGGTGTCGGCAGTGGGTGCAGCGGCCCCCGGTTGCAGCAGACAAAAGTCATGTCCTGGCCCTGTGTGTCCTGCAAATTACATATGCTAAGGTCTGCCTGATGGGGAACATTTCTGCACCAGGGACAGCAGAGCACATGCCAGATGTAACATGACAGGTGCCCACATCCCTGGTGGAGAGGGGCATGAGCGGCAAGGTGTGCACAGCTGCTTGGGTTCAACGTCTGTGAGGCCACCTGCAGCATTGAACCATTGGGTGGACCACAATGGAAGGGAGGGATGGAGTGGGCGACAGGTCACCCACTCTGACCACTGGCCCATGCCACTCTTCTAGGGAACCGTGTGGATCACTCAGCCAATAGATCACACATAGGCAGACACCTACACAGGCCTGCAGTCACCCTGTCAATGACCACAGTTCCACACAGGCAGCATTGCAGCCATATAACAGCTCTGTGGCTCAGCACACAAAGCCAGTGAGTATATAGGCAGATGGTCAGAGGTTCAAAACTTGGGTGTGGGTCATATATTGTATGTCCCTGTGGGCAAATTTTATCCTACAGTGCAGGTACAGCACCAGCATGTGCATCCCCAAATGAAGTGGTCAGCAAGATTACAGACACCCATCAGCCACATAGACAGATTCCACAATCCACAGCTACCTGGAAAATCAGCCTGATAGTACCAGCACACTGAATGGGCATTAATGTGAGAACATGCTACTAGACCTTACACAATGAGCACACATTAACTATGCTTAAGCTAATACGGAGACCAAAGTGGCAGGCAGGAATGCCAAACATCTCCACTTTTACACAGCATGGCGATGTGAGTGTGTATGTGTATGTGTGTGTGCGTGTATATCTCTCCAGAGTTCTGCAGCCTTCTGCACTGCACTGTGCCTCACATTGCCTATACTGATGCCAACGTTAGTCTGAAAATGTGCATGATGAGGAGCAGAGGATTGTGCATGTGGCCTCAAGCAGGGTGTTTGGCCCAGGATGTGTCTGCATCAGAGGTAGGATGAATGGCTGAGACTTCATAGTGCCTGTCTGCCATGTGCATGGCCTGGGTAGCCATAGACATTCATACTGTGAGGACACTCTCACTCTGACCGAGCTGTGACCATGGCATGGCTATGTAGCCACATAGCACTATATAGAATGCTGCTCCAGTGAGGTGCGTGCACTCCTTATCCTGGGAAGTCAATCATTGTGCCGCATGCTGGGTGTTCTTTTGGCTTGTCCCAAACCAGACTGTACAAGCTTGCCCTTTGCAGATGTAGTGGGTGCTGGCCAGTTGACTGCCCACATTTGGTATGTGCATGGCTGAGACAGCCCTGTGGTGGGCAGCAGGTGCAGTCTAAATGTGTTTGCTGTGGTGGATTGGTAGTTCCAGATGGTTGGGATAAGAGCTGTTCTGGCACTGCTCAGTGTGGTCATGGCAGGTCCTGCAGGATCATAGCAGCAGCCCCACACAGACCTAGTCCATCCCCACTACAGTTGGTGTGCATGGCACCAGCTGCTACAACACTGGGTACTGACATGTACTGTGCTAGGAGGGTCCCTGTCAAACAGGGCCAGGACATAGGGCCTAAATGTGACAGCCACTTACAGCATGCTGCAATTCTGCAGGAAAAAGATGAAAGGCATAACACTCTAGCAACAATATGGATCGGCAGCAGAGACCATCTCCAGCAGAGGAAGCTCTGGGGACCGGGGTCTGGGCGCCCATCCTCAGCCTTAGGGTGACCACAGAAACTGCTCAGTAACATGGTTTGTAGCTGCTTTGTGCTTGCATCACACACTGTCAGAGCATCTTACTGAACTGAGGTGACAGATCAGTGCATTCTCCATTTGCTGATCAGCTGCAGACTGCTGTGCAGTGCATCATGGGTACTGGAGGGGCTAACCTATACCGGCACACACAGCAGACAGTTTAGGCAGAGACCTGCAGTGTCTTTGTACCCAGCCATTACTATGCAGAGAAGTGTGAAGGTGTAGCCTACTGGTTGGTGCAATGTCCCCCCATAAGCAGGGGACAGGGGTTTGATTCCTACTTGTTCTTTTTGTGACTCTGTGCTACTCAGATTATTTTCATGCCTGTAACAGTCAGGGCTCTGCTTTGACTGCCAGCCTTATAGTTTCTTATGCATTGTGCCCACAATTTGGGTCAGCAAACAGACTATTCGCCATCATGCCCTTCTGAGATCATTGTAGAGGGTTATTGCTGCCGCTAACACCTGCTAATGCATGCTACCTTAACGCCCTTTAGTAAACATATCCCTAAGCTTATCCAAATATCGATGCTTGTCTTTCTTTTTCTGTGATCTCATTCTTTTTCTTCACCTTTTCAGCTACTTCCTTTGAGAACCATAGTAGCCTCCTTTTCCTTTTACCTTTATTTACCTTCCTAACAAAAAGGTTGGTTGCCCTTAAAATATGAATTTCTGATTGATATCATACCAGGAAACGTGGAGTGGAGGAATGGCCTAGTGGTTGGGGCAAGGTACTTCAGGTCGGGGGTTCAAATCCCACTAGAGGACAGCAACCTTGGGCCGGAAGGACTGGGGTTTCTAGTCCCACAGGTGCTCCTTGTGGTCTTGGGCAAGCCACTTAACTCTCCATAGCCCATGTTCCCTGTAAAATAGTTATCTCCAAGTTATAATGCCCTGTTCAATGTAATTTCAGTTTGTTCAATGTAAACTGCACTGATGCAGAATAGCACGGTATATAAGAGAATGTAAATAAATAAATCATAGGTCTGAAAAAGCTCCTTTTTATAAATATTTTCTAACATATTTTTTAGAAAATACTTTCATTTAAAACTTTGAAAGAGCTTTCATTAATACTTCAAACAGAATTTATCAGGCAAAAAATACTTCATTCTTCCACTGCATAGACGTTTTTGACTGGTGTGCTAAGGCAACCAACAGTTTCCCCTGTTACTGGAGAAATTATTGTAACACTTCATTCACTGTTCCAGCTGCTCAGACTCTGTTTCCGTCAGATTTAAAACATTTTCAGTACATAAGCAGAAGCATACCAGGACCTTAGAAATGTGGCTGCTATGCAAGATGTTGACTCAGCACCCGTTGGGCTTTCTTAGCAAGGTGTGACTGGAAGCAGATTGCCAGTTCATCCTTTCCTTAAAAAACCTAAGTTGGATGTCTCTGATCCCTCTATCATCCTGTTTCTAATCTTGCTTTTATTTCTAAACTAATGGAGAAAATGGTTCTTGCAACTCTGAGACTACGTAGAGAAATCTTAAGCACTTCACGCTCGCTAGTCAGGTTTCAGACCGGGTCACAGTCCCAAAACGATTTTAGCACAGGGCATTAGATCACAATAAAATTACATTGGCCATTTCATTAGACCTATCTTTGTTTTTTTATTTCTTGATCAGCAGATTCTTTTGTCCAGGTTAGCAGATTTACGTATTTGTGCTACAGATCTCTCCTAGGTTTACATTTTTTTTTCTGATTGTTTCTTCACAGTTGCAATAGGTGCACTTTTTTCCACACCTCATCCATTGACCTGTGGTGTGCCACGAAGCTCTGAATTGTCACCTCTATTGTTGAACATTTTTTTGGCTCCTCTAACTCTTCTTGTACATGACACAGAGATCAGCGCATATTATTATGTGGACAATGTCCTACTGTCAGCTTATACTGATTCACTATCGCCTGATCTTTCCAGGTTGAACAGAAAATCACATCTTGGCTTGAAAAGAATCATTTGGAACTAAATGTTACTAAAACTTCAGCAGTTTGGCTCACTGGAGGAGCAGTGGCCCCCACCGTGGCTTCTACTCTTCATAATCAAGCTTTACATCGTCAACCGTTTTTTAAATAACTGGGTGTTTCCTTGGACACGGATCTCTCTTTTGAAGAACAGATCGACTCTTTTTGTAACAGTTCCTTTTTGGCTCTCCAGCAGTACTGTGCTCTTTGTCCATTCCTTGATCTTTCTGCATTGAAAACTATTGCTCTCAATTTTATTATGCCTTCAAGTCAATGCTGACTCCTGGTGACCCAGCAGCCCCTGGGTTTTCTTGGCAGGGTATCACTGGAAGTACATTGTGAAGCCTTCTGAGGTAGTGGAGGATAAAAGTGACTTGTCTAAGATCACAAGGAGTGCCAGTGGGAACTAAACCCTGATCGTGTGGATACTAAGCTGTTGCTTTAACCATTAGGCTACTCTTTCACTCCCATGGTTAGATTACTGTAATGTAATCTATGTTGGCCTTTCAGTGGGAGAACTGAAATGTTTGCAAACCATTCATAACTCTACTGTCATACCCTAAGGTATGCCTCCAAATTCAATCACTAAACTCTTTTACTATTTCAAGATTTTATTTTTGACTTATAAGGTTCTTCACTCCAATATTCCTTCATATTTAGCTTCTCTTACAACCTTGCACGCTCCAGCTAGAGTGCTTCGGTCTCTTCATGGAAACAGGCTACATATCCCTCCTGCTTGTGAGCTAAATTAGAAAGCACATGCCATTCTGCTTTTTTCCTTATATCGCCTAGTTTATGGAATGCATTACCTATTCAATTTTGCCTTGAACGTCTCACAAAGTCTTGAAGACCGGCTTGAAAACACACAGTGACTTCACTTGGGTGGCTTTGGAGCAGGTTTATGTCTACTGTTTGATTTATATTCTTTTTAAATTACAATCATATTTTTTTATGTGGAACTGTAGGTTACTTTTGCCACCTTTCTGTTCCTGGCTTTTTTATGTTTTCTTTCCTGCCCATTTATTGTAGTGTTCTTCTTTTTCCAATATTAGTATTTGTTTTTACTGTACACCACCTTGCCGTTTATGCTAAAGGGGGCATATTAAATAAAGTAAACCATATTAACAAGATTTAGCATGCGTTCACATTTTTTATTAAAATGAACAATTGAAAGAAATTGATAAAAAATCCAAAAATTGTGAAAAAGGCCAAATAAATCAAAACGATTTGCCCTGTGTACATCCCTAATGGACAAATTATCTGTATATATTTAGGGGTATGTTTACTAAACTGAGGTAATGTCATTCGCGTTAGGTTCCGCAGTAAAGGTAGAAATACCATATAAAGGCATGGGCGTGCATCGTTACGCGGCTAACGTGTGTTACAAGGCACCTCGTAAGGCACCTTGCAAGGCGCTGTATAAGGCACCCTACAAAGTATAAGATGCCTAGTAAGGTGCCATGCAAGGTGCCTAGTAAGGTGCCTTATAAGGCGCCCTATAAGGCGCCCTATAGGGCTGCCCAGGCTAAACGCCATAGTAGGCACCCTTGGACAAGGCACCCTGGGCTATGGAACCATAGGTTAAGGTGGCCTAACAAGGTTATGGTGCCCGAGGTTAGTGTGCCCTAAGGGCTGCAAGTTGCTTCAGGATGACATGCATGACCTGTGAGGCACAGAGACAGATGTAGTCCTGATAGAGCACAGAGGAAAGGCAATGAACAGGTGAGTGAAGGAGGGAGAGCTGGGAGCTGCTGGACCTGCCATATCTGCGGGCATCCCATGTGGCTGCCAGTACTGTTGACAAACATGGTGGGGGCAACTGTACCACAGCACAGGGTGTTGGCAATGTAAAGTACTGGAAAGACAGTGGGTGACAGACGGGAATATGTGTCCCCCAGTGGAGGCGGAGGTGGCAGGATAGTTACAATGATGGGTGGACAGAGGAGTGGTGGTGCCATGCAGAGCAGGCACAGGCAAGGCATGCATGAAGAGGCGCAATGCAGGAAAGGGTAGCAGTGCAGGACATGGGGTGGCAGCCTGCACTGGCAGACAGGACTCTACAAAGCTGACAGACGCAGATAGACGGCCCAAGGGAATGTTGGCAATGGTGGCGAGGGTATTAAGGGCTGGCAGCACAGATCTGCAAAAATATGAATGTATTAACCAGTAGGCTATAGCTCCATGGTGTATGTCACAGCAATGGCTGGATACAGAAGGACTGCAGGTCACCGCACAAACTGTCTGCTCTGAGTGCCAGGATACGTTAACCCCACCAGTACCCATGATGCAATGCACATGCTGAATAGCAGTCTACAGCTGATCATCAAATGGGGTCTGCACCTCAGCTGGGAAAGATGAACTGACAGTGCGTGATACTGGCACAGAGTAGCTACAGACCATGCCCATTGTGCAGGTTCTGTGTTCACCCTGAGGGATAGGATGGGTGCCCAGCACTAGGTCCGCAGTACATGTGGTGCTAGAGATAGGTCCTGCTGTACATCCCCATCACCACCAGTGTGTGACAGGTGCTCCTTGCAGTGCAGCTGAAGGTAATTTGGTGTCCATCTGTATCCTGCAGTTACATGTGACTTGTGGGACCAGACACCAGCCAGATTAGTGTGTACCCTGTCTTAGGGTCTGGCTGACATGGGCAGCTGTTATCAGGGCAGAGGGGTTCCTAGAATTGCATGAGGTGTGTGTAGCAGTGCCTTCATAGATCACATTGGTATATACTACATACCCCAAAGGGCCCACATCACCCTTTTTGTAGGTAAAGAACAGGTGCCCCCACCCCGAGAAGCAACCTCCATCCTGTTTGTATGAGACAGCCCTCCAAGGTTGGTGGGCCTGCGCCATATCTATGACTGGGGCAGTAGCAGACTAGCAGCAATGCTGGGGTTAGGTCTGTAAAACCCTAACTGCCTCCCCCCACTGTCTGCCAGTCAGCAGCAGACAGCACAGTCAGACTGTACCTTATAGGTGCTCTGACCATGCACAGTCTAACTGCAGACAGTGCACCAGCCAGTCCATAGCGCATGCTCACATAGGAATGATATACAGCAAGTAGGCATCTCAGTGAGTGAGACCCCAACACTAGAGAACACAAATATATCACTGGAGGTAGATAGTGTAGAGCGCTATGTGGGAACCTAGACCTGCCATGGTCACTGCTCGTCAGAGTGAGTGCCCTCCCAGCATGCCATGCTGTCGCCACCCTGTCCATGCAGGTGGTGGTCAGGCACTACAGTGTCCCAGCCATTGCCCCACACCCTGTGAAGATGCATCCTGGCCAATCTGCCCTGTCCGGGCCATACCCAAAATACCTTGCTCCTCATTATGCACCTAATCAGGCTAACGCTGGTAACAGTGGGACATTTTGGGCCCAGTGAAGGGTGGGCAGCCACAGAACAATGGATAGACATACAAACACGCTCACTTCTATTGCAGCATTGTACAAAGATAGGGGTGGTTGGCAACCCTGCCCGCTACACTGGCCCTGATCACAGTGCTGACATTGCTAAACTGTGCAGGGGGTAGTAGTAGTGCTCTGTTGTTAACATCATCCCAATGCTGGGGCCAACAGCCTGACTCTCCATGCATCTTTGGATTGTGGAGCCTGTGTGAGTGGGTGTTTGTACCCCTGTTCACCGCTGCTTTGGGCTTTGCACATGTTGCTGTTGTATCTGCATTGTAGGGTAAAATATAGGGACGTGCTCTGCAGGAACCACAGCTGGGACTTGTACCTGTGACCCTCTGCTCCTGGATACACTGGCTGGGCGTACTGCACCACACTGTTGCCACAGATGCATGGTAGTCCCTGGGGCTACCTGTACTTTTCCTCGGCCAGACCTTTTATGTTGCACTGCACACCACGTACTGATGCAGGGCATGGCCTAGGTCCACTGCAGGGAGGTGGCACTACCCCCTCCAGCACGGGCACACCCCCCTGCCAAGCTGACATGGCCATTTGCTGTCAGTGCTGGTAGTGCACAGTCCTAGGCCATCCACTGTGTAGGTAGGCGCCCGCCTAGGGAGCGGGTTCCAGGGTAGGGGGGCATACATGGACATCCTCACATCCCCCCCATCACTGCCTACCAATATTATGTCCCCTCCACATGGGGGCGGGATGGCTAGGGGGATGTCAGGTCAGTGCCCTAGCAACTATTGGCTGGGGTGAACCAGGTAGATATAGGTGGATTGTGTTTGGCCTTGGTCAGCTGCTGTCTTGCTGATTTCCGGTTTCTATGTTCCTATGTGCCACCTAGGCGCCCGCCTGGTCCACCCTGTGCCCCAGCTGCCCATGCTACATGTCCCGCCTGTGGCCCCCTATGCCCCATTTGGACCATCGCCCTAGTGGCCATTCATACTTTGGCACTATGATATTGCTGTACATGGAGCACTAGTTCTTGGGCTCCCTGCCTAGGCTGTACATTGCTGACACGTAAATGGTTTCTCTCTCCTGCAAATGTGCATCTACCGGCAGGTTTTCAATCGCATTAGGATTCAGCCCTTCAGATCAGCGCGTTAGTGTGAATGGAGCCTCTCCCCGCCCACACTCCGCCCATTGACCCCTTCTCTCCGCCCTCTTTCCACCTTCTACGGTGTTTACCACGCTGCGGGACGTCAACGATCGTTAAGTAACGATAACACGCGTTGACGTTACATAACGCGCGTTATCGTTACATAACGATCGTTAACGTTACATAACGCGCATTTTGTAACGTTACCGCAGTTTAGTAAGCATGCCCCTTAGATTACTTATGCAGGTAGCTTATCTGTATATCTTTATCCCTGCTATTTTTTGTGGTCAGACTTAACAGTATTAAGTTATAGCAGCTGAATATGGCCACTATCCATTTAACACTGCCCCCAAACTGCCTCTAAATCCGCTCCAAGTTATACGGATAAATTTTGGCCACACAGCAAAAGACCAAAATGTACCTTCCACTTAGTAAAACAAAGAACATTCTGGATGTTTGCTTCATAAGAGTGTCTCCCTGATCTGATGGAATAGGGGACGGTATCCTCTTGTCAGTCCTTCTGTACATGCTGTTCCTTTGTGGGATGGAGGGGAACAATAAAATAGCCTGTAAGGAGGAGTCACAAGCCTTCCTTCACAGGAGTCCAGGGGTGTAAGAAGAAGTCTTCCTTCCTAGAAGACCACAACAGCAGGGAGAGAGGAACAAAGGAGTTACAGGTGATCCTCCTTCATCAGAAACTAAAGGAGTAGAAGGGAGAAAGAAGAGTCTCTCCCCCAGAAGCCTGCAAGAGAAGGAGAGAGTAAGAGTTGAGACTAGGAAAAAGGAATGAAAAGTCAACAGAAGTCCATGCATTGCTGAGGAGCGTATCTAGGCCTGCTGGCTGCTGGTGATTGCAGCCTCAGAGGATAGGGTGAGACCTTTGAGGGCATCTCACTACTGCCAGGGAAACGGAAATCCAGGAACCTGACCCTCAGGCAATGGAGAAGTGAAGTGAAACCTGAAGGTTCTTTTGTACGATTTGTAGAGTAGAGGAAGAAGAGGAGAGGGATTTCTGTTGGGAATATTCATGAGGTTCTGATTCGTGAGGAAACAGGATACTGGGCTTGATAGACCTTGGTCTGACCCAGTATGGCATTTCTTATCTAACATTGCACAGATTGGAGGTTCTTTTTGCACTGAAAAGTGTGGGCTTTTTGGCCACTGAGGAGATAGATTGTTGAGCCCTTGCTTGTGGTACAATAAGAGGATTTGGACAGTCAATGTACAGTTACTGCATGGAAGAAGATGTGACAGGAGAGAGCACATCTGGGAGCCCCAACCACCTGTGAATCCAATAGAAAGGAAGGAGCATGTTACCCAAGGCCAAGGACTGTCTACCCTTTTGAACTTAAGACTTTACTATTCAGACTGTTCATACATCGGCCATTTTTTCCTACTATTCTGCTGTGCATACTTGGATTTGGGAGGTATTAAAGGTATTTTACATAAAGTGCCTATGATTTGTGCCTGCTCGTACTTGCACCAGCTTCGGCCTTAAGACCAATGTCCCCCAATCCACCAGGATTCTCTTACTTTCTGCTCTGTGCTCCATTCACAGTGAAGTTATAGACAATCAGAAATAAATCACTTTTGTAGTGCCTCATCCCAACTGGCTGCAGCTGTATAGTTACTTATACTGCCAAAATTTAGCTCTTCTCAGTGTCTGCAAAATTAAAGAAAAACACTTATGTTGTCTGTACCCCATTACTGACCAAATTACCCCCCCCCCCCCCACACACACACACATACACACACGCCCATGATTGCTGCAAAAACACAGTACCTCTCTTATCAGTTGGACCTTGGATCCCCACGTCCACACAGTTCCTTCTTCAACAAAGTCAAAATAAATAGGGAAGGAGGAAGGAGCAGGGGTGTAGGGAAGCAGGTGCAGGAAGTGAACGGTAAAATCTGAAGCAAAGTTATGGTGATGGGCTCCACCTGACACAAGTCAATGCTGACTAGCTGATGCAGTTTGGATTTTTTCTGATTCTGTCTATGAATTCATATTTCTGCTTTTGCTTAAGTAAACCGGGGGCTTGTACCTTGCTGTATTGAGTGTCACGAGTGGCTGAGTTACCTCAGGTAAGCCGCCAGTGGAAACTCCCAGCTTACAGAGAAAATATTTTTTTATTTTTTCTATAATACACTTTAGTGTTTCAGGAACCTCGAATTTCAAGTCAGGACTTACCAGGGGATGAGAACTCTCCCGCCATGAACCACGCAAACAATTTTAACTTTCCAAAACTTTTCCAATTTTAATTTGAAAAAATAGTAGAAATTCAATTTTTGTAAACAAACAATAGCAGTCTTTATAAAGCTTTCAAGTAGATTTATTTTCTACAGCAACCTATATTTATCAATACATTAGTACACTGCACTATAATATAATATAATAAACTATATTCTGTGAACAATTTTTTAAATGTTTTTAGTCTTCAACGGTAGTACAATGTGGATCCTTTCAACAACAGGCAAGTATTAGTTAGCCTGTTAAAGGCTTGAGGCTTCTTCATTTTGTAGTAGAAGAAAAGTTTGAACACTCTCTTTAATCTGTACCTTTGCAGGTGAATGGGTATTACCTTTCAGGTATGGAAACCTGTGGTGTGTCAGTCACTTATCTCAAATCTTCTTTCCAGGTCTTGCTGTTTTCATGAAGTTGGGTGCCTTAGGATCCTCTCTGTACCAGCAATGTCCAGCTGTAGTCAGATATATCAGAATACCTACTACTTATCTTTAAAAATCAATAAAAGAAACCATCTCTCAAGCTATATGTGCAATTTAGAAAAGTGTTCCTGTCTATTTTTTTCGTTTTATGACTTGTGTAGCTTGCTATTCCCCAAAAATTAAAGATAAGTAGGTTCCCTATCTTTCTCTTCCGGAGAACTCTCTGTGTAAAGACCAGTTTTTTTTTCCTTTGCGTGCCAGAGCCAATCTTTCAAAACTATCAGTTCTGGAAAACTATACCAATTGCCAATAACGGTGAAATTAGACCTTACCTGCTCATTTTCTATCCTAGAATCCCTCCAGTTCAGTCAAGATACATTAGCTATGCATTCCTACCAGCAGATGGAGACTGAGATTTATTTATTTAACACGTTTTTTATATCGCCTTATCCTAAAATCAAAGCGGTTTACATTTCAACTTAAAAAAACATTACAGAGAACTTAAAAAAAGAAATGTAGGTGAGGGTGGCATGTGGGAGATGCTTGGAAGCTTAACTTATCTACAATGTAACGTATATATATTAGCCTGTCAACATATGTCCACATGTCTGGAGTTTAGACCAGGATAGGGTAGTCCAGAGTCTGGAATGCTAGGTGAACTCCCTGAAGTAGTCCATGAAGTGGAAGGTTTTCAGCTTCTTGCTAAAGTCTTTTATGTCTGTGGTGGCCCTTAGTGCCTCCGGAAGAGAGTTCCAAAGGGTAGGTGCCACCAGAGATAGTGCCCTCTTCGAGTTGACTTGTTGGCCTTTGTGAATGAGCTGGGTGTTGGGATAATGTCTATGGTGTTCTGTCTTCATAGTCTGGTGCTAGGCTTTGTGTAGATCAGGTCCTGCAGTATGTTGTGTTTGATTTTAAAGATGGTCAGTGCTGTCTTGTATTTGGCACATGAAATGAGTGGGAGCCAGTGGAGCTGGTTCAAGAGGGGCGTTATGTGATCATGTTTCGCTGATTCAGTGATGATGCGAGTGGCAGTGTTCTGAGCTAATTGCAGAGGCCGGGTGGTTTGTTTCGGTAGTCCAAAGAATAGGGAGTTGCAGTAGTCCAGTATGGGTGTAATGACAGTATGGCAGACTGTGCGGAAATGGTCTTGGCTGAGGAGGAGTTTGAGTCTCCTAATTGTGGCCATCTTGTGAAATGCATTTCTGGTGGTTCTGTTGATGTGTGCTTGTAGGTTCAAGTTGCGGTCTAAGGTGACTCCCAGGTACCTCACTTCATCTTTTACTGAAATAGATATTTCAGACAGGTTGATTGAGATTGAGGAGGGGATAAAGGAAGTCTCTTTTAGCCTCTGTCTTCTTGTAGTTAATATTTAGGTTGTTGTTTGAGAGCCAATCGGTCATCTCTTACAGACATTCTGCCATGGTTGTGTAGTTCAGAATGTCCAGGAGGATTGGGGTATAGACCATGATGTCATCTGCATATATGGCATATTGAACGCTATGCCTTTTAAAGATGTCACAAACCGGTTATATATAAAGGTTGAAGAGTAGAGTGGATAGGGAGGACCCTTGTGGGACTCCCTTGACTGTGTCGAACAGAGTGAAGGTGTTTGCTCCAATTTTGACTTGTTGTCACCAGTCGCTGAGGTAAGACTGAAATCACTTAAGTGTGAAGACCAGTGTCTTTGCGTCTGTTTAATAAGATGCTGTGAGACACTATGTCGAATGCAGATGAGATATCGACAAAACTGGCTTGACAAAGTCACCCAATAAGGATCCTGTGCAGACGTCCTCTGGCCAGTATTCCTGTTACAAAGCAGACTCCAAGGGAAAATAATAATTAGGCATATTTCCAGAATAGATTGTCCATAAATATGCACACTGAAAACCACTCCAGCTCCAGGAGGAGACAGGAAAAAGGGACATAAACCAACTTCAGCTATGAACTTTCTTTGCTTCTTACCTGTTTCTTTTTTTTTTTTTTTACTACCTTTGCAGTGCTATATCTCTGGTGGCCTGAGGATGTTCCTAAGGTGGATGGGCCACCCGGTGACCTGCTAGGTACATCAAACAAGCACTGTAGCATCACAGTGATGGCCAGGCCAATCCCCAAAAGCACACAGTTCCCCACAAGGAGAAGGCTCTGTAAACCAACACACACATAAACATAATATACCTAGGATCTCCGAGCACGCCCTCATCCAAGGCCAGGCCGAACCAGACATATGAAGGGCAGGTCCTGGACTGCAGAGACTCCAGGAAAGAAAATTAGCAGGTACGGTCTAATTTTACCTTCCTCGTTGTCCCTCTAGTCCAGTTCAGACACGTGGGATGTGCAAAGCAGTACCCAACTCTGGAGGGGGAAACAAAAGAGCCCGGCTCTAGAACATGCATCCAAAAGGCATGGTTCTCACCAAGAGGAGACTACTAAGGCTCCACAGGGCATGAAGGAAGAGACCTAGCCCCATTGTGCCACCAAGACACCAAAATAATGTCAAGCCAGATTCTGACCAAGAAGAAATGAAGTCCAATGTCATCAAACATCAGCTTCATCGGAGCAACCGACCATCAGTTGCCAATGGGCCACAGCGAGCTGAAAATATTCCACGCTAAGTGACCCTGGAAAGCCCAGCTAGATGAAACAAACACAAAGAAGAAGATCCTTCATCACTCAAGTAAGTCCCAAGCGACTAGATGGTGAGGCACCTAGGTCGCTTTGAGATTCCTGAAGCTGCCTGCCTCAGAGAAAACTGATGCAAACATGACCCTGCAACACATAGCTGTCCAGGCCAGCCCCCAACGAGCCATTGAGAACCAAGTGCATGGATCAAGGCATCCATGAGAACTCTTAAAAACCTCATGCGAGGAAGGGAAGCCCAAGCCAACCCCGTCCCCTCATGACCCCTCGACTAGCAAGGGAGAATACTAGCTGCTTAAGATCTCTCAACAAGACCATGCTGCCACCTGTGAATGGAGCACTACATTGACATCAGGATCAGGCCAACCTGACCCCACAGCTGACAAGTCCATTTCTCCACCATGGAAAGGAGGGTTCCCCAGGAACTCCTGCGTGACATGCCTACACACACGCTTGGTGAAAGAAATAACTGTGATCACCTAGACAAGGTGGGGCTCCCATCCTGACCCCTGCCTCACTGGAATCCTGAAGAGGAAGGCCAGGTATTTCCCCCAGGACTGGGAAAGTAAATACCGAAGGACCCAGGTTAGCACAAGCCCAGCGACGGACCAAACGCCTATTACCCCCTGGGCCAGAAGCTACCTAGGCAGTCATGTCAAGGTCACCAGCAGGCCGTTGCAGATGACCAACCACTTCCAAGACCAGCCCCAAGAGCAAACCAGTGGATTGCAGGGGCTCTGCCATGACTACCATACAGAGAGGAGGCTGTCCCGAGACTAACCTCCCCCGCCACAGGAAACCTAGGTGTCTGGCCATGGCAGCCCCTCTGAACCATGGCCAGCTTGATGAGCTAAATGCTCATAACCAAGGCTCAAGAAAGAGACACTCACATATACCATGTGAACTCTCAGGGTTCACAAGAACCACAGAGGGAGCAGACTCACTTCTTGCTACCCCCAGCATGACAGAACAGCAAATATGGGAAACTCAAGGCAGGCCAACCAAACTCCACTCATTTCCCTTTTCCAAATGCAATGTGTGCCTATGAGTCAAGACTCCTGGGTTTTTGGCAGTATGACCAGAAGACGTTTGCCAGGCCTTTCTTCCAAGGCAATGGAAGGTTAAGTGACTTGACCAATGCCACAAGAGGCATTAGTGGGAATCAAACCCAGCTCTCATTGTTACTAAGCCAGTGCTCTAACCATTAGGATACTCCTCTGTCCCTTTATCCTGTACCTTTTTTTTTTTTTAATCTTGAAGCCAAGATCTAGATGGGTACGAGACCGCCTGCCAGAAAACTAAGGGGGTCCCATGACCCCTTCCACCAGAAGAACTCTCCTCTGACTCAAACAGAGAGGCACAAAAACACAGGACAAACAGTTCATGCTGAAAAATTAGGCAACCCAACTGCCAGTATGAAGAAGCGAAGGCCATCTCAGAGGAATGAACACATTCTCTATGAGGTGAAAAAGTCATCCATTATAAAAAAAAGTCCAGAGAATCCACTGCTCATCCCAGACAGAGCAATGTGGGATCCACACCCCCAAATGGGAAAACTGAGAGGAATGTGTGCCATGGAGTGGCTGTTGGCTGTTGAAAGATACAGGCCACTAAGCTTGAAGGACATTGGCCTGACATAGTATGTCAACTCCAATGATCTTAAATTCTGAGATGGAGGATACTCAAGACAAGCTATCTCAGCTGTAGAACTGAGGCAACCATCCAGGATTCAGGGCCGCAGTCTCCCGACCATTCCATGTGCCCTGGGAAATGCCCGACAATATGCACTACAAGGGGGTCCTAAGCCCCTCTACTAAAGCAGACTTCTAAGGCTGAGCCAGCCTGAAGCCACCCTGAAAGAATCCAAATAACTGCCACCAAGACAAGGAATATCAGGAATCCGCCGCCACCACAATGGGCCTCCACTCCTCCGGGGTGTCACACTCAGCAAGGCAGGGTGTGGACCAGACTGTAAGCAATATGCCCTCCCTGATGTCGGACCAGTCACTGTAAACAATGCTCCCCCTGAAAGAGCAGTCCATTGACTCGTGGAGGGTTAAGGCAGAGTGGCTGCCCAGCCCCTCACCTGCTGGCCACACTATTGCAAACCATACCGCTAAGGCAAACACCCTAGCCTTATCCCAGCTAGGCAATACCCGAGTCCAGTGCAGACCATAGGTCCTAGACAGAACAAGGCAACAAGCCAAGCAGTTCCTGGGCCATCATGACAAGGCATAACTAAAGGAAGGCTGCCAGCACTAACAGTCGAGGCACCAGGAGGCAAAGTGACCTACCCTAGGTCAGAGGAGTGCCAGCAGGAAACCAATCCCGATCTCCTGGGCATGCGGCTGTTGCCCTAACCACAAGGCCTTTCTTTTTTTTTATGAGTATTACTGTTTCTACATAACCCGCCACTAGAAGGTCTGTGGTCATGTGGCAGGTGTAGGCCTGTGATCCACAGTGTCTGACATGAGCAGGCAGGCCTAGCTAGCTTGACCTGTAAATGAAGCCTGTGAAGAGGCCCATAGGAATTGCACATCCCCCAACATGCTGCTATTGTAGGATAGAACTCAGTAAAAGTGTTGAATTAGCTTAGATAAGCAGAACTGGAAGATGGAAAAATACAGAAAAATATGTTTCAAAGTTACTGATAAGAAAAGTACATCTGCAAGAGATTTAATTGGGATTGCTGACAGATGGGTTGCAGAGCCCTGCTCCCCTACATGCACAAATTGGCTCTATGGCCTTGAGAGTATGAAAGTAACAAGTTGATGAACTGGCCATTGTAATTGGGACTGGAGGGGGGGTGAGCAGGTGCTGGGCCCACTGGAGGAACATAATTGGATAATCTTATCAGTACCGGGACCAATAAAAGGGGTACGGGAGGTACGGGAGAGTACCGGGACCAATGAAGTGTTTTTCTATACCTAGAATGGAACAGAAGTCTATAAAAGTTGTTGTATTGCTAGAAAACTTTGCTCAGCCATTTTGAAATTGACTTTGCTTGAGACTTGTGCACAAATAAATGATTTGGACCTTCTGAACAGACTCCTGGTATCATTGGTTTGTCTGCGCTTTGCTGCTACATATTCTTGGTGCGTTGGCCGGGAAGTTGTGGAATCAAAGTGTATATAGGGCAATATACCACGACTTTCCGCCTCTATAGGCTTGGTCCTGCCGGGATCGCGCCCTTCCGACTAGGGCTGCTCCCTGGCGCCGCCGGTCCCTTGTATCGGAGGGAGCTGGTCGGACCTCGGCGGGTGCCGAGCCCGGCTGGAGTCAACGCCTCGAACCCGAGTGAGGGGAGTCCGAGGTCCAACTCATGCACCTGCTTGGGAAGTTTGAGGACCGGATCCGGTGAGTATAGTTTTGATTTGGTGTCTAGACAGATATAGAAAGAGCAGTGCTGCCATTGGAACTTGGAACTTGGAATTTGTAATCTCGAGATATTGGAAATTGGTAAGAGAGCTTGATCACCTCTCAAAGAAGGGCCGAGTAACCCCGCATGGGTATTCGCAGGGTGAAACCCCCATCTTTTTGTAATTGGGAAATTGGTAAGACTAGTCAGAATAGATAGAAACGAATGCATTCTGGGATACGTTGCTAGCATGATTGTGTGAATGAAGTGGGAATGAGAGGTCTGGCAGCACGGACCAAGCGAAGGCGGACCCC
Source organism: Ichthyophis bannanicus (assembly GCA_033557465.1). Lineage (NCBI taxonomy): Eukaryota > Metazoa > Chordata > Amphibia > Gymnophiona > Ichthyophiidae > Ichthyophis > Ichthyophis bannanicus. The sequence goes on along the minus strand of CM066043.1, from coordinate 31,677,838 downwards.
TGAGTAGCGCATTTCCTGACCGGGCGACCGCGTTCAGGTCGCGAAAAGGGGGAAGCGATTGTCGTCTTGTCTTGTTATTTGTATTCCTTATACGTTTCCAGGGCCGTGAGGACCCCTTACCCACGGTCCGCCCTCCTTTTCCCTTTTGTCTGTTGTTGCGCGCACACATCGAAATGGGAGGGGCGGGGTCTACTAGAAACACTCCATTAGAATGTATGATCGCACATTTTAAAGAGGGATATTCTGGAGATTATGGTATTAAAATGACAGCAGCCCGTTTGCAGATTTTGTGTACTAGGGAGTGGCCCGATATAGACCCCACCTGGCCCCGAGAGGGAACGTTTAATGTAGAAATTATCCAGTTAGTACACCGTAGAGTGCGGATAGCGCACCCCGATCAGTACCCCTATATAGATTCCTGGTTAAGTATTTGTGAAGATCCGCCCCTCTGGGCGCAGCGCTGTTATGAGGAACAGTGCAGAATAATGTTAGCTAAAACAGATTCTAGACAGAAAACGGAACAGCCTAGAGTGAAAGAGCAGGATAAGAAGTCCAGGAAGAAGCCCATCCTGGTAGATCCTGATTCCCTAGAAATAATTCCCCGACAGCCTCGAACCCCAGGTCCGGTAAGAGTAGCCCGGCGTCCTGCCCCAGAGCCCCAGAGACAGCCGGTGCGGGACCCAACCCCTGACCCACCTCCCGGAGGGCGGGGAGAAGAACTTCCTTTAGTTGAAGAAGAAGATATTACAGGAACAGGAAAAGACGAGTCAGATATAGAGACAGAGGAGGAAGAAATTGAAAATGCCCTAAGCGATGATGACGGTGTACAAGTGGTTGCCAGCACTAGCGTGCCAGCAAAGTGTACATCCAAAGTGAAACCTGTCGAGAAAAAGAAAGTGATCTCTGGAAAGATAGTTACGAAAACAACCCTTAGATCCCACAAGACATCTACTGCCAAAATGATGCCCTTACGGCAAGTCCCGGGAGTGCCCGTAAAGAACGAAAATGAGGAGGTGGTAGCGGGACCCTTAACTTATGTGTATATCCCTTTCTCTACAACTGATTTGTTAAATTGGAGGTCGCATTACGCCTCCTATACTAGTAAGCCCCAGGAACTTACAGAATTAGTAACTACCATTATGGAAACCCACCAACCCACTTGGCCAGATTGCCGCCAGCTCCTGACCACTCTATTCACGACAGAGGAGCGAGCACGAATTAGAAAAGCAGCTATTGAGTGGATGGCAGATAACCCTGTAGCTCCGGGACAGGGGCTGAATAGAATAGACTATCGGGAAGCGGCCCAGAGAGAATTCCCGAATGAAGACCCCCATTGGGATCCAAATACAGAGGAAGGATCCACAGCCCTAGCCCGTTTTCGCCAAGGCTTTTTACAAGGCCTGAAAAGGGGGGGCCAGAAAGCTATGAACCTTTCCAAAGTTGCAGGAGTTATCCAAGGTGTAGATGAGAGCCCCGCAGAATTTTACGAAAGATTAACTGAAGCATACAGAATGTATACCCCCTATGATCCCGAGGCACCAGGAAGTTTATGTATGGTGAATTCTGCTTTTGTAAACCAGTCTCAACCAGACATCAGACGTAAATTACAGAAATTAGAAGGGTTTGCGGGCATGAATGCAACGCAGTTACTGGAAGTCGCTCATAAAGTGTATGTGAATCGTGATAATGAAAGGCAGAGAGAATGTGATAGAAAGATGAAGAAGAAAGCTGATTTTTTGGCTGCGGCCATAGTTGAACAGAAAAGGGGAGGTATCCCTAGTCGACGGAGCAGAGGAAGAGGGCGGGGCCAAGGTGGAGGCCGGTCCCAGAAGCTAGGCGTGAACCAATGCGCCTATTGCAGAGAAGAAGGACATTGGAAAGATGCTTGCCCGCAACTCGAAGACGCCCAGCAAGATGACGACAATCATCAGTGGCGAGAAGAAAGACGAGGCTATCCCCGAAACCGTGGAGGAGCCAATCGAGAACAATTCCAGCGAGAAAGAGGAGGAGCCATTCAAGCATTGACCACAACGATCCATGACGAAAATGATGTGGATTAGGACAGACCGGGCTCCGAGTTTGCTTTAGGTCTCCAGGAGCCTATGGTCGGAATACAAATAGGAGACCAAGTTATGAACTTTATGGTTGATACTGGAGCAGAACATTCAGTAATAGACAAACAGATAGCCCCATTCTCTGCAAAAGCAGTCACCATTATAGGAGCAACTGGTGCCAAAGCTACAAAATCTTTTCTTCAGAATCGTATATGCAGTCTAGGAGGACAGCAAATAACTCATCAATTCCTTTACATGCCCGAATGTCCAGTGCCACTACTGGGACGAGATATGATAGCCAAGCTTCAAGCACAAATATCTTTCTCTGAGAAAGGAGAAATGCAAATGACAGTAAATCCCCAAGCCAAACCAGCAGGAATAATGCTGCTGACAGTTCCCCGAGAAGAAGAATGGAGATATTACATTGATGATTCGATCCAAGACACCTATTTTGAACAAACTCTAAAGAACATTCATGCACCACCTGGAGTATGGGCAGAAGGCAGTCCCCCAGGCCTAGCCAAGCATATAGCTCCAGTAATTGTAACCCTCAAGCCTAGTGCTACACCAGTACACGTCAAACAGTACCCTCTCCCAAGAGCCGCAATTGAAGGTATCCATCGTCACTTGCAAAGATTGCTCGAATATGGCCTACTAAAAGTATGTCAATCCCCATGGAACACTCCACTTTTGCCAGTAAAGAAACCTGGGACGGATGATTACCGCCCAGTACAAGACTTAAGGAGAGTAAATGATGCAGTTGAAACTATACATCCAGTTGTACCCAATCCTTACACTCTTCTAGGACTGATACCTGCTGAAGCTACCCATTTCACTGTACTGGATTTAAAAGATGCATTCTTTTGCATAAGATTAGCCCCTGTAAGTCAAATATTGTTTGCATTCGAATGGCAGGACCCCATCTCTGGAAGAGGGGGCCAACTCACATGGACACAATTACCCCAAGGATTCAAGAATTCGCCTACCATTTTTAGTGCTGCACTGAATCAAGACCTTTCAAGCTATCCAGTGGCCCCGGGGAAGAGAGTGCTTCTCCAATATGTGGATGACCTGCTGATAGCAGCAGTATCAGAAAGTGAATGTATACGAGCCACCAAAGACCTCTTGCAGTTACTAGATGAAGCTGGATATAAAGTTTCCAGAGCAAAAGCACAGCTATGCCAAAAAGAAGTGAAATACTTGGGTTTTCGTATAACCCAAGGAAGCCGAAGATTAGGTAGAGAGAGAAAAGAAGCAGTATGTAGAATTCCAACCCCAACAACCAGAAAGCAAGTCAGAGCCTTTCTGGGAGCGGCAGGATATTGCCGAATCTGGATACCCAACTTTGCCCAAATTGCCAAACCACTGTATGAAGCCACAAAAGGAGAAGAAAAGTCACCACTGGAGTGGGGACTTGAGCAGGATACAGCCTTCAAGAAATTAAAGGAAGAATTGATGTCATCACCAGCACTTGGACTACCAGATGTCCACAAGCCTTTCCACTTGTTTGTACATGAAGCACAGGGAAATGCCTTAGGCATGTTGACTCAGAAATTGGGAAATTGGGAGCGACCTGTAGCATACCTATCGAAACAGTTGGACACTGTGGCCAAAGGATGGTCACCCTGCCTGAGAGCCGTTGCAGCTACAGCAGTACTAGTGAGTGAAGCAGACAAGCTCACATTAGGACAGAACATACGAGTCACTGTGCCACATGCAGTCCTTGCCTTGATGGAACAAAAAGCAAATTATTGGCTCACCAATTCCCGAATGCTGAAATACCAGAGCATGTTATGTGAAAACCCACAGATACAAATAGAAGTGAGTCATGCCTTGAATCCAGCCACCTTGATACCTATTAGTGAAGAACTTCCAGAACATGACTGTATCGAAGTCATGGACACTGTGTTTTCCAGTCGACCTGATTTGACAGATGTGCCCATAGACAATCCTGACCAGATCTATTATGTTGATGGGAGCAGTCTCATCCTCGATGGGCGACGCTGCGCCGGATATGCAGTCGTCACTCAACATGAAGTAGTTGAATCATCAGCTCTAGCCTCAGGCACATCAGCCCAGAAAGCCGAATTGATAGCACTCACCAGAGCACTGTTATTAGGAACGAAACTTGTGTTAAACGTATACACAGATTCCAAATATGCCTTCACTACCTTACATGCCCATGGAGCTCTCTATAAAGAAAGAGGACTCATCACATCCGGAGGAAAATCAGTCAAGTATGGTCCCGAGATACTGATGTTACTTGATGCAGTTTGGGCCCCAACACGTGTAGCTGTCATGCATTGCAGAGGACATCAAGCAGGAAGAGGAGAAGTTGCCCGAGGAAATAGGTTTGCAGATGCCTCAGCGCGACAAGCAGCCATGACGGGACAGATTACACCACAAGCGATGCCAATGCAAGCAGCATTGTTTCCAGTACCTTTGAATTTATGGACGCCACGATATACCACCAAAGAATTAGATTACTATTGTGACAAGGAAGATGGAGTACTGAAAGATGGATGGATTGAGCTGCCACCAGCAGAGGGCAGTCAACCCCCTGGACGAATAGTAATTCCTGAACTGTTAGGACCATCTTTTGTTAAAGCTTTCCACGAAGCTACCCACTATGGGAAAAGTGCCATGGAAAAAGCACTCAGACCACATTTTTACATTACTCTGTTGACAACCATATCAGCTTCAGTAGCACATCAATGTTTAATCTGTGCCAAAAATAATGCCAAGCAAGGCCTTATAACGGCACCCCGAGTTCAGTCAGGAGGTGTAACCCCCATGCACAACCTCCAAATTGATTTTACTGAAATGCCAAGAGCCAATGGATATCATTATCTATTAGTACTAGTCTGTACTTTCTCTGGGTGGGTAGAAGCCTTCCCAACCAGAACTGAGAAAGCCCGAGAAGTTACCAAAGTTTTAATGAGAGAGATTGTCCCTAGATTTGGAATTCCAGCAGTAATAGGGTCAGACAATGGACCCTCATTTGTCTCCCAGGTTACTCAACAGTTAGCAAAAGCTTTGCAGATACAATGGAAACTCCACACTGCATACAGACCCCAGAGTTCAGGGAAAGTTGAGCGAATGAATCGTACCTTGAAAGCCCAAATGTCTAAGCTTTGTCAGGAGACACACTTGAAGTGGCCCCAAGTGCTCCCAATAGCTTTACTCAGAATACGCTCAGCTCCTGTAAAATCAACAGGATTTTCCCCTTTTGAAGTTCTGTATGGTAAACCCCCGCCAATAGTGCAGGGAATTAAAGGAAGTCTAGCCCAAATTGGTTCAGAAATAACCAGGCAAGAACTCCTAGCTCTTAGTTTTGTTCTGCAGACTCTCCATACGTGGATCCAAGACCAGTTGCCTATCAACTTGACGGAACCTTTGCATCCCTATCAGCCTGGTACCTCGGTGTGGATCAAGGATTGGAAGAAGACACTGTTGGAACCCCATTGGAAGGGACCGTACACCGTCATCCTGTCTACCCCAACTGCAGTAAAGGTAGCCGAGATCGACGCCTGGATCCACCACAGCAGAGTCAAGCCCGCCGCTGATCCTGAACCTGAGCAGTGGACAGCAGAACAGCATCTTGATGCACCCTTGCGAGTTACTCTGAGACGGCAACCAGCAAATTAGACACTTTGTCATAGTGCCTTGCAGTAGCCAAGTCTTTCGAAGAGGATTGCTGTTTTCCATACAGCAACAGTTTTGTTTCAACGAACCCAATCTGCGTGCGATTTTGCACACTACATTGACTAAACAAACTCTACAAGCCAACTGAAATTGCTAAGTTGGTTAATGTGTAATGGACAACTTGAGGATCTTCAATCAACGCTCAACACCCGTTAAATTGCTTCATTAGCAAACGGGACGAAGAAAGAGAACGTCGTGATCAAGAACAGCAAGCTGAGGATTCAGAAGAACTCCAATCAACATCAACATGCATCTCTACTTTTGCTTTGCCCTGGTTGCCTATTTTGGAGGTTTTGAACTGACTTATGCTTTACCTCCATGCACTGCCTGCATTACTTCTACTCGAACTGGACTAAAAGTAACTCAGACTTTGATTTACCATTCTTACTATACCTGCAAGGGAAAAGTGACTCGGTGTATTTATAACACCACTGAACTAAATGTTTGCACAAATGGTAAATCCAGAGTATGCTATAATCCGCATCAGAATCCATCCTATTACACGTTGGAAATACGATGGAAGGATGCAGATGGACCTATAATAGCTGCTACGCTACCACTTAAGGACATTACTAAACCTGCTGTTTTGAATTTTGATGCATGTAATGTCATTAATAGAGATAGTTATTCCACCTGTGGTACGTGGGAGAAAGCGTATCGAAATGACCATAAGTATATGTGTCCAGAAGGTGCCACAGGATGGAGAAAATGTACAGGTAAAAAGGAACCAGGCTATAGTACTGCGCCAGCAGCAGATTACTATTGCCCGGATTGGGAATGTGTTTTTTATGCTACCTGGAATAATGGTATAGTTGACGAAAAAATAGATAAACGAATGGCCACTTTAACCAAGTCAACAACAAATGATAAATGTCAGAAAGATGCTTGTAACCCCTTACACTTACGCATACACAATCCCATTGCATGGAAACAAGGATACAAGTTTGGTTTACGTATTGCGGGAGGGGCAATAGATCCAGGAACCATTGTGTATATCAGATTGAACACCCAAGCCCACAAGTCATCTAAATATCATATCCATAATACCTTTTATGAGGCCATGCATGTAAATAAGTTTGAAATTCCTCATCCTTCTCAGAATTTATTCTTAGAATTAGCTGGAGCAGTAGTATCTAGTCTTAAAATCTCAGATTGCTATTTCTGTGGCGGAACCCAAATGGGAGACCAGTGGCCAAGAGAAGCCCAAGAATTGAATTATTCTATGATTTACAATCAGACTGAATTACACAAGACTACTAGTGAATGGGTGTTAGCGCACTCAATCGTTGGACGTCTTTGCTATGCCAGAACTGGACCCCAGTTCACCCAACAGGTAGGACAGCTGGTCTGTCTTAGTCAGAAATTCTATAATGCCACGACCAAAAAGACGTTATGGTGGTCAGGAATCAAACACCCTGAACCTCCTAACCCATTAGCCAGATTTCCTGAACTTGCTGATTTATGGACTAATCTTGCCAAGAACCATGACTGGAGAGCCCCACCTGGCTTGTATTGGATCTGTGGAAACCGAGCGTATGCACAACTCCCGCCACAATGGGGAGGAGCATGTGTCTTAGGAACCATCAGACCTTCTTTCTTTCTTTTAAACACTGAACATGGAGAACAATTAGGGTACCCAGTATACACTACCCACCGACACAAAAGAGCACTAAGACAGAAGTGGTCACCCCTCCAGGTAGGCAAGTGGGAGAAGTGGCAGGGTGATGATTGGCCACCAGAGAGAATCATTGAGTATTATGGGCCTGCCACTTGGAATGATGATGGAATGTATGGTTATCGAACCCCAATTTACATGATTAATCGCATTATTCGCTTACAAGCAGTAGTTGAAATAATAACCAATGAAACTAGTCATGCTCTTACACTTTTAGCTAGACAAAGTACTCAGATGCGCACTGCTATATATCAGAACCGCTTAGCACTTGATTATTTGTTAGCAGCTGAAGGTGGAGTATGTGGTAAACTGAATTTAACTAATTGCTGTTTGAAAATAGATGATAAGGGTCAAGTAGTTGAAGAAATTGCTAAAGATATGCAAAGACATGCTTATGTGCCAGTACAAACTTGGCACTCATTGAAATTCCCTAACTGGTTTGCTAACCTTTTCTCATGGCTGGGAGGATTTAAAACTTTCATTATATTGGTACTAATTCTTGTTGTTGTCATTTTCTTATTACCATGTTTAATCCCATGTTGTATGCGTTCTATCCATAATGCTATTGATAGTACAGTAGAGCGGAAGACCGCAACTAAAATAATGGCCCTATATAAAGCCAGTCCTAGTCGAAATCCTTCAATCATGATGTGATCCTTCTAAAGGTGATTTAATTCTCACACCTTATTAAGTAATAGGGTGAGATTAATCAAAGGGGGGAATGTGGCAGGTGTAGGCCTGTGATCCACAGTGTCTGACATGAGCAGGCAGGCCTAGCTAGCTTGACCTGTAAATGAAGCCTGTGAAGAGGCCCATAGGAATTGCACATCCCCCAACATGCTGCTATTGTAGGATAGAACTCAGTAAAAGTGTTGAATTAGCTTAGATAAGCAGAACTGGAAGATGGAAAAATACAGAAAAATATGTTTAAAAGTTACTGATAAGAAAAGTACATCTGCAAGGGATTTAATTGGGATTGCTGACAGATGAGTTGCAGAGCCCTGCTCCCCTACATGCACAAATTGGCTCTATGGCCTTGAGAGTATGAAAGTAACAAGTTGATGAACTGGCCATTGTAATTGGGACTGGAGGGGGGGTGAGCAGGTGCTGGGCCCACTGGAGGAACATAATTGGATAATCTTATCAGTACCGGGACCAATAAAAGGTGTACGGGAGGTACGGGAGAGTACCGGGACCAATGAAGTGTTTTTCTATACCTAGAATGGAACAGAAGTCTATAAAAGTTGTTGTATTGCTAGAAAACTTTGCTCAGCCATTTTGAAATTGACTTTGCTTGAAACTTGTGCACAAATAAATGATTTGGACCTTCTGAACAGACTCCTGGTATCATTGGTTTGTCTGCGCTTTGCTGCTACAGTCAGACCCACAAATAAGGACAGGCCAGTACTAATAGGCTGCGCTTGAGGGTAGAAACGGGAGGATGGAAGAGCAGTCCACTGCCCGAAACAAGGTGCCAGCCCTAAACTAATCAGACTGGGGCTGGCAGGTGAGCATCAAGTCCATAACGGAATCTCAAACAAGAGCCACCACTTTCTTTTTTTTTACTGTCAAGAAAGGAAACTCAGAGGTCCATGGCACAGCTTGGATTCCAAAAAGCAAACATCCTTCTCCCTCCCCTTGCACCCAAAGATCCTAAAGAACTGCAGAAAAAGACTCCTACCTAGACAACTAGCCAGAGGCTGCCCCCATGCTAGTTGATTGGGGTAAGACACCAGAGGGATGCAGAGGGCTGCAGTTTCAGGAAGGAAGAAGTTGCCAGCTTATCCAGGCATATCCTATCTCCTTCCCAGGGGCCATTATTCCTTTGGCCAAAATGGAGAGAGGAAAAACCCAACAGGCATCAGCGCCAAGAAGCTACCCAAGCCCCAATCATGGCCCTCACAGAGACATAGCTGAAACACGGGGGGAAGCTCCCTCCTCCAGGCCATACCTACCCCCAGAGTCCTGGAGCCCAAGTCTAGGGCATGGAGGGAAGAACTCCAATCACCAGACACCAGCAATATGGGCCACTGAGTCAATGCTGAGTAAAAGGAGTAGCTGCAAACCGTTAAAGATTTGCATCAAGCATGGGCATTGTTTAAAAATACTATCTTGGAAGTCCAGCCCAGATGTATTCCACGCTTTAAGAAAAGTGGAAGGAAGGCCAAAAAACTGTCAGCATGGTTTAAAGGCAAGGTCAGAGAGGCTGTTGTAGCCAAAAAAACATCTTTCAGGAAATGGAAGCCAAATGGTGAAAACTGGAAACAACATAAGCACTGGCAAGTTAGATGCAAGGTATTGATAAGGCAGGCAAAGAAAGAATTAAAAAAAAAAGCTTGCCATGGAAGCAAAAACACATAATAAAACCTTTTTCAAGTACATTTGTAGCAAACAACCTGTGAGAGACTCAGTTGGACCACTGGATGATAGAGGGGTAAAAGGGGCGCTAAGAGAGGACAAGGCCATAGCGGAGAGACTGAATGAATTCTTTGCTTCGGTCTTTACTGAAGAAGATGTAGGGAAGTTACCCATCCCTGAAATGGTATTTAAAGGTGATGGATCGGAAAAATCGAAACATATCTATAAATTGAGAAGATGTATTACAACTATTTGAAGAACGGGACCTGGGCGTGATTGTGTCTGACGATCTTAAAGCATCTAAACAGGTAGAAAAGGCAACTGTGAAAGCTAGAAGGATGCTTGGTGTATAGGGAGAGGAATGGCTAGCAGAAAAAAGACGATAGTGCCTCTGTACAAGTCTCTGGTGCAACCTGTTATCCAAGTTGAGCTACCTGTTATATGTAATTACGGTGTTAACCCCCACTGTAAAATACCCCATGTTCCATGTAAACCGCGCTGATGCTGAAGAGCGCGGTATATAAGCGAATTAAATAAATAAATAAAATAAACCTCATTTGGAGTATTGTGTGCAATTCTGGAGAGTGCACCTTCAAAAGGATATAAACAGGTTGGAGTCGGTGCAGAGGGTGGCTACTAAGATGGTTAGTGATCTTCATTATGAAGCACATGAGGACAGACTTAAAGATCTTAATATGTGTACTTTAGAGGAAAGGCGGGATAGATATGATAGAAATGTTTAAATGCACAGGAGGAGACCCTCTTTCGATTAAAAGTGAGCTCTACTATGAGGGAACATAGGATGACAGTAAAAGGGGATAGACTCAGTAGCAATATGTGGCTCAGACCATCAGGGTGAACCTGAGTCAGGTGGCAGCTTTAGGGATGGGGGAGGTAGGTGGCTGAAGTGGAAGAGTATTCCAAAGAATAACATAGAGAAGACTGGGGGTTTGCTTGTAGACCAGAGCTTTTGGCCATACTCTGCTGACAGATTATACTAAAGCGTGACAGTTTTTCAGCTATGTGAACTGCTTGATAGAACCAGCCTAGGAAGCAGGAAAGCTTTCTGGGGTATAAGAAAAACTGCTCAGGTAGCCTCAGATTTCAGTCAACCTTTGAAAATTGCTTAAAAGGGAAGAGACAACAGCATGAATTTACACAGAATTACCATTGCATGCATTTGACATGCCATTTCATTTGCAGTCTGCTTGGAACTCAAAAGGAGCTCCTTTCACAACCCATTTGGCAGATTTGAAGTAAGGGCTGGACTGCAATTTTACTATGATTTCATTAGATGTGAATTTAGCCAGTGGTTTGCCACTAATAACCACAAGATGGCGGCAGAGCATAAGAAATGTCCTTATCTTTGCTACTGTCCAGGTCACATGGAAGTTTCCCGACTGCTCACAAAGTCACTAATAAACAAAGCAAGGCTATGAATGTAATGCACAGCCCATATCTTTTTGCTAGTGTTAAAATTAACTTAAAATAAATAAAATAATCTGTTTAAAATGGGGCTATTACATTCCATAGTGGGTATCTCTCTCTGTTAGTAAATTTCACCAAGGGCAAGAAGGCATCTGTTTTTCAGTTAAAGTAATTAGCAACTATATTATTGTATATATTAGGTGAATAGTTAAAAACAAAGTAAATAAAGAACATAACATGATACCCCACCTGTCTGGCAGCCTCCTGTTCCTGCCTGATTCCAGCAATGGGTACAGAAGGGTTAGAAAAATAATTTTATTTTAAATTTAATGATCTGAATGTGTCCGTTTTTAGAATTTATAGCCATTATCTTTTGATGTTGCTGTGACTACGGGGGAAATGCATCACTGTTTATATTTCTTTGTTAATTTGTGTGCTTGGAAATGATATTGTTACTGATATAGGATGGTCGGGGAGGGGGCAGGGAAATGACTCCTTTTCCCCCTTCAAACCTTGTGCTCAAATATGGAACTAAGATCTCCCCCCCTCCTTCATACCCCCACCCCCCACCCCCATACAAACACACACACACTTTGGATAAACGTCTCAGATTTTCCTGCAAAAGATCTGGTATCCTGAAAGAGAGGTGTGCATGTGTGTGAATCAGGTAGTGGAGAGGGGAGGGGGGGCTGTGCATGTGTGCGCTGGGGGGCAAATGTGTGATCAACATGCATTTTTTCTCCCTTGCCCTGCATACTTTCCCTGTCCCTCCTACCCTCTTGCAATCTCCTCCCTTTCTTGCCATCACCCTTTGCACCAATGCTCTCTCTCGCTTCCCCTTACTGCTTCCTTTTCCCCTCCCTCACTTCAGCACTGCAGGCTGCAGATACCAGTTCTGTGACGTGACTGAGGCTCTGTTCTACCTTCTCTTCTAACATCAGCGGAGGGCCTCGGCAGCCCGTGGCTCCTTCTGTGCTTCCCTGGTTGACTCAACCTCTCTTTCTTTCTCTCACTGCAAGGGAGGAAAGGGGGGAAAGGAAGGGGGATTGGTCTTGCCATTAACTGTATCCTTCAGATTTCTCCCACAAACTCAAGCTCTGTCTTTCTTTCTTTCTCATTGGAGCGCGGACGAAGGGGTGGGGGTAGGCCTAGCCTCACCATCAGCTATGGATCTTTTAAGACTTCGCCCTCCATCTGTCTCTCTTATATGGGGGGGGGGGGGGGTAGGGGGGAGACCTGCCTTCTCCAGTGAGAGACAGAGCAGGCAGTGGACCACTTGAGAGGACCCAGGGCTCCATGGATCCACCTCTGCTGCTACCCTTCTGCTAGCAGAGGGAGGAGCCTAAACCTTTTAAGCCTTTCCTCAAAGTGATATCCTTCCATCCCCTTTACTATTTTGGTCGCCCTTCTCTGTACATTTTCCAATTGTGCTATATCCATTTTAAGATATGGCAACCAGAATTGCACAAAAACACCAAAACCTGGATTCCAAAAAGAATTCAATGGGGCTGTGGCTCTGATATCGCATGGAAACCGCTACCGCTGTATAGTAAACATACCCCTTAGTTGTAGTTTTATGTGCACAGTGCTCATATTTGAGTTACTAAGAACAGATCATCTGGAAGGTTACAGTAGGCGAAAGCAGTGGCTCCTCAAAGATCTTATTCTTCATAACAGATACAAGTAGTTACATTTTTAGATCAGAAATACACACAGACCATGACATGTTAGGCTATATTAAGGGGTATGTTTACTAAACTGTCTTAACGTGCGCCCGGCGCTAGTGTGCAGGCTGCCATATAAGGAGTGGGCGTTTCAGTCTTATCGTAGCAAAACGGGATTATCGCGCGATAATCCCGTTTTTTTGCTACGTTAATGCGCGGTAATCTTAAGTAGGCGCGCAGACATGTAAGCACAGAAACAGAGCTGTAGCACAATGGCTAATGCACTAATGATGCAGGGGTCATGAGTTCAATCCCCCAGTATGCCTAATGCATGAGGCATTACCTTTTACGGTTAAGTATTGCTTTTGGAGGCATCTTATTTTTATTTTAATTAGTGCTGCCAGCAAACACACCCTCACAGTGGTGTAACCTAAGGTGCCGCATAAGGCACCCTATAAGGCACTCCAGAGGGCATATTATAAAGTGCACTGTCCGCCAAGGCACCCTATAATGTCCCCTATAGGACACCATATAAGGCACCCTATAAGGCACCTCATAAGGTGCCCTATGGGGCGCCCTATGAGGCACCGTAAGGTTACAGTACTCTGAGGGTATTTTTGCTGGCAGCACTAATGTACATTAAAAAATAGACAATGCCTCAGACAAGCCTATCAAATAACCCCACTGGGGTCTTGAACCCATGACCTCTGGCTTTACAGGCAGTGAAGTAGTCAGTGGGCTACAGCTCTACAGCTGCTAACACCCCCCACCCACCCCCCGGCTGGCTACAGAAGGACTGCATGTCACCACACAACCAGTCTGTTGTGGTTACCAGGATAGGGACAACCCACCCGTACCCATGATGCACAGCACATGCAAATCAGCAGTCCACAAATGATCACAGGATGGGGTATGCACCCCACAGCACCTCAGCCTGGTAGGGGGAATGGACCGAGTGCACCCCCACAGCACCTCAGCCTGGTAGGGGGCGCCGACAGTGTGTGTTAGTGGCAAAAGAGTAGCTGCAGACCGTCACATTGTGTGGGTATTGTGTTCACCCTGATGGTGAGGTGGGGCGGCCAGCACCAGGTCTGCAGCACCTTCCATGGCCAAAAGAGACTATGTCACAGGTACCCATTAATGCTAGTGTATGTGATAGGTAGGTTCCGGAGACCCAGCTAGGATACATTAGTATCTCTCTGTGGCTGTCAATCGGGTCTAGCCCTTATGGGCTAATAATGCACCCAGAATAGTGTATATCCTGTGTTGGTGCCAAGGTAACATGATGTAAGTGACGGGGAGTGTTTGGACCCATAGGCAGATTATGTACCACCACCCAACCCACCCTCTATGGCTCAGGGTGGGAGACAAGATCCCACACCAACATATCCACATTCTACCACCCTGCAATGGTGGCAGAGGGGGAGGAGAGAGAGAGACCATCAACACCAGTCTTGCTGAGGAGCCAACACTGAGCTGTACACATCCCTAAGGCAATGACAGATAGACAGTAGTCCTAATAATGCTCAGCTACCCCTCACCACCATCTGACATTCTCCAGCAGCAAGCACAGTGAGTCACCAGCCACTGCACCCTGCAAGGTGTTCCAGCCATACACATATAACTGCAGACAGTCTTTTAGTTAGTCCACAGTGCATGGTCCTGGAGGAGATGTAAGCACACCCACCAAGCAGATAAGTCAGTGATTAGGCCCCAGAGAGGGAAACCTATATATTTCACCTTAGAAAAATACAACATAGCACTATGGGAGAGCCTAGCCATGCCGTGGTCACTGCTCAGTCAAGGTGAGAGTGACCTCCCAGCAGGACATGCTGTGGCCACCCTGTCGGTGCAGGTTGTGGCCAGGCACTACAATGCCCAAGCCATTGCCCTATGCCCTGTGCTGATGCATCCAGGCCAGGCCACCCTGTCCAGGCTATTCCCATGGTACCTTGCTCCTCATTATGCACATTGGCAGGCCAATACTGGCAACAGTGCTAGCAGTGTGGGCTGAGGAGGGTGTTGGAAGCCACCACACACTGGATAGACAGACACACACTCCCCACACCTATGCCAGCATTGTGCAACTATAGAGGTGTTTGGCAGCCCTGGCCACCGCACCAGTCCTGGGCACAGTGCAGGCATGGCTATGGTATGCAATACTGTTGGAGTCACCCCCCAGGGTGGTAAACACTGTCAGACACAGGACCTGTAGCAAACTCCACAGACATCAGAAAGGTTGCTATGATGCAGCTCAATCAGCACATTGTGCTTAACTTAGGAATTGCTATCTGCCAGTCATCATAGCAACCTTCTGATAGATGTGTACCGTATTCCCAGATTCAGGGTGGCATTGCTAAGGTATGCAAATGCTAGTATTGGGAGATGCACGCAGGGCCCAATATCCTGCCTCTCCAGGTGGCTTTGGCTAATGGGGCCTGTGGGTGCGGGTGTGTCTGCCCCTGTTGGCTGCTGCTTTACGGCAGAGGTTCCCAACTCCGGTCCTGGTGGGCCAAACACTGTTTGGGTTTTCATGCTGTCCCTAATGAATATTCATGAGGTACATCTGCATACCATGGGGGCAGTGCATAGAGATGCAGCACAGTCATATTTATTAGGGGCAGCATGGAACCTGAATGGTGTTTGGCTCTCCAGGACCTCTTTTGGGAGACTCTGCTCTAGGTAATGCGCATGTTTATGGTGTCTGTGCTCTGTAGGTGTTTTGGGCATGTTTACCTTATCTGCACTAACGGTTCTGTCTGTATTACCATGTTTTAGTAGTGGGTAAAATATGGGGATGGGGTTAGCAGGACCCACAGCTGGGACTTGAACCTGTGACCTTCTGCTCATGGACACACTGGCTGTGTGCACTGTGCCACCATGTTGCCACAGAAATGGGGCATTCCCTGGGGATTCCATGACTGTTCATCTGACAGAGCCTGTCTGTTGCAGTGCACAGCACCCACCTACACAGGGCTAGGCCATGGTCTGCTGTGGGCAGCTGTCACTGCCCCCTCCACCACCAGTACACCTCTGCCACCATGCTGACCTGCCCTTCTGCTGGTGGTGTGCAGTCTCAGGCCATCCAGTGTGTGGGTCGGCGGCTGCCTATGGTGCGGGTTCTGGGGTAGGGGTGCCTGCATAGCTGTCCACGCTTCCCCCCAGCACCGCCTGCCAATGTTCTGTGCCCTTGGGGGTACCTGCTGGGTACGATCCACTGTGCCACTGTGGGAAACACACTCGTGCCCATGTTGGGCCCTCATCAGTTGCTGTCTGGCTGCTCTACTGTTTCAGCATTCCTATGGGCCACCTAGGTATCACCCTAGTCCGCACTGTGGCCCAGCTGCACCACAGCATGTGCCGCCTGCAGCCCTCTGTATCCCCTTTTCCAGCATCTGTCCAGTTGCCCATTCTGAAATGCCCACCCTGCTGTTGCGGGACATGTTCACGCCATAGGAAACCTGTCCAATAGAAAAGTGAAAACCCTGATCAGCGTTATTTCACTGTGGGATCATTCACCTTGTATGGGGACAGAACATAGCCCCTTCCAAAATTGATATCCTTTTTGTGGAGCTTTCCTGGTAGTATTTCTTGATGTTTCCCATTGATATCACTATTGCCCAGCTTGGTTATGTTTTTTTTCTAGTTTGTTCCGGTCATTTTCATTGTTTATTTGCCCTTTTGTTCCATGCACATGTATCACACTTATCACTTTTTGTAGGTTTCCCTGGCTTTGCTGTACATTGCTGACTGAAATGGTTTCTCTTCCCTTTAAATCTGCTCTAACGCGAGGGTTTCACTCGCGTTTGTTTTCAGCCCAGGAATCCATAGCGTTAGTGTGCAGAGAGCCTCTCCCCTCCCACTCTCCACCCATTGACCCCTTCTCTCCGCCCCTGGGGAGCCTTCCTCCGCCCTCCGGGAGCCTTTCCCCGCCTTCAGCGCTCATTTGCGCCGCTGCGCGCGTTATCGCACAATAAGGTACCTTATCACCCGGTAAAGCGCCATTATCATGTGATAAGGTAACTTATCGCGCGATAACTTTGCCTGGGCGCACGTTAAGACAGTTTAGTAAACATACCCCATAGAATCAGATAGCGTGACCTCTAGTGGTAACTATAAAACCACATGTATTCCTCTCTTCCTTTTCTTGTTCAGTTTAGAATTTTTTGGGTTAAAATGGTTTCTATTAAAATCTTTCTAAACGAGCATGCATATATTTGCATATTTTACCTTAAGTTTTGTCAGTATGATTTTACTACATACACACATTTTAGTTCCATTTATGTTTTAGTTTTATTCATGTTTTAGTTTTATTTATGTTATTTATTTATTTTATTGCACTCATTTGTTTTACATATACATATATATTTTAGCTCCACTTGTGTTATTTATAAAACTATTTATTTTATTTTAGTAATTATATCAATTGCATTCACATCACAGCATGGTGTTCCTTCTTTATACTTTTTATTGTTTTATCAATTTGACTGCATATCTTATTTTAATTTTTTCTGCTAATGTATTCCAGTAATGTATTTTTTATTATTGTTTTTATTTATTTTCTATATAGGCCAAACCCCTGACGAAGGCGGTGCCAAAACATGGCCATGTCAGGTTGGCAACCAGTGATTCTTCCTGAGGACAGACTAGATAGGCCATGTGGTCTTTTTCTGTCATCATATTTCTGTGTTTCTATGTCAATTACATAAATAAATTTTGGTTTGTTTTACACCTCGCTCCAGACAGGTTGCTTAGCAGAAACTGTACATAGGTAAAACTATACATAAGATTAACACCCAAATAACTGAGCATTACTCTGCAATTTGCACCACAAAATTGACCACCTCTTTGGTACAATATTGGGTGGAGCATTCTCATAGTTTGACCGACTTGCAGTTCTTTGTTACTGATCTTATTCTATTCGCCATGGGTGGCAATCCTAATAAGATATTAGGCCTACATTTTTTGCTGGAATACTGTATCTCCTTAAGGTCACAATTTAGAGATTGAATGAGTTCATTTCCTTTAATGTATATTTTGAATTGGCCACACTGTGTCAAGAAAATTCAGGACACACATTGCATTTTGCCCTATTGTCTCTTCTTTTGCATGGTGCCTAATCTTCAAGTCTTCTTAGAAATTCTTTAAGCTGGGACTTGGCTGAGAGACGCTGGAGGTCTTTGGGGCAGAACATCAGCTCTGGGACTGCTGCTGACCGGACACTGTGCTCGGCGTTCCTGCGTGCTTTGGAAGATCGGGCAGGCGTGCCCGGGGCACCCCCCCCCCTACCCGGTGGGAACTTCAGTCCTTTAAAAACCTTACCTCTGCAGCCCGCTCTTTGGATCTGGCTGAGAGACGCTGGAGGTTTTTGTGGCAGAACATCAGCTCTGAGACTGCTGCTGACCGGACACTGTGCTCGGCGTTCCTGCGTGCTTTGGAAGATCGGGCAGCCGCGCCCGGGGCACCCCCCCCCCTACCCGGTGGGGTCCTTCTCTTGTTATATATTTTGGGTTTCTTTCTGATGGCGGAGCATGTCCGTGGGGCGGGGTTTGAAGGGGCGCAGTCAAAGGGGCAGGACCTACCCCTTTGGCACCCCTTCGGCATCACAGCGGTGCTAGCGTGGTGCAGTCTCCTTTCCCTGTTTGTATGTTACTATGGGGAAATGGAAGGCTAAAGTTGCGATTAAGTTCCTGTTACTTTGCCTTCTTCAGTTCAGTTTGCTGCCTCTGGCAGTGTGACTGAACTATCGCCCAAGCTTCCAGATGCTGAGATTACGTTAAAGGATGTTTGGGGTGCTCTGCTTACTATAGATAAGAAAATGTCCTCTACGTTAAATTCATTATGCACCTTCTCTCAAGAAGCTGTCGTATCTCTTCAGCAACTTAATGAGAAGGTAGCTTTGGTTGATAGAGCAGTAACCAGGGTAGGGCGCACTCAATGCTCCTCCCTTACCCCCCCCCTTTCCTTTTTTCCTCCTCCCCCCACTCCCCCCCCCCTTTAACACAACACTCTGACACCATCAATTATTTGGAAAACGTCTGGTCGCAGCTTTATTAACCATTAAACAATTCAACAATCGACTCCAATAATATACAATACCGGAATGATACCTCACCAGCCATATCACTAGCAAAGTGAGATCGCCTCCACTTTTCTCCACTTCCTTCCCCCCCTAAGCCCCGACTTCGCCATGTTATTAGCAAAAGCCAGCCAGGGGTTGTCTGGGTCGGGGGTACCCCACCCCGTCCCAAGCTTATCCGAAGTCTCCGGACCCCGGAAACCTCCAGGATCCTGCCACCGACGCAGTAACCTCATCGTCCCTGCACCACCCCCCCCTCCCGAAGTTGCGACCAGTGATAATCCCGCAAGGCTAACCATTCTAACGCCTCCTGCCAATTGTTTAATAATAAATCCCACCCCACCGGGGATAAATTTACCCCATCTCTGCCATACAATCCTGAACAGCCCCCCTCTACCCAGGAATGCATCACTTGGTACCCGCCATGTGCACATACCCAACGGCCGATTTGTCGGTTGATCTTATTTAAGCCTCTCGAGCAGCGCCGATGGTCCCGACAACTCGGCCTTAGTATAATGTCCGACCAGCTTACAGTCACTCCTGGGAACAACTGAAGCACTTCCCCCAAATCTTTCTGCACCACCCTGATCAATTGCTTGCAGGTCCCAGCCGACAAATCGTTCCCTCCCAAATGTATTAACAGCAAATCCGGTGAAATCCGAAGGCGGCCATGGTGCCTCAGCAAAGGGAGCAGCTGTGTCCATCGCAGACCTCACTCACCCAGCCATGAAACGGTCACCACATCCGGATCAAGGCCCAAATTAGACCCCAAAGGCCACACCGCCGCTCGCTGACCTGCCCAGTGCACAAACGAGTGGCCCATCAACCAACATTCATGGGGTGTACTCCCTCTATCTGCAAAAGAAAACAAAATTAGCCATACACTGCCCCTTCCCTCACCCCATTATAAACGGACATAACCCAAAAAGGCCTTAGACCTCCATCTCCCAATACGCTGCACCTCCTGCGCGGACAACCCCGCCGCTGCAGCACTAGTCGCTGCCCCTATGCAGAAGGAATGCGCCGCAAACTGATGCGGTTCCTCATCTATCCGCTGCAGGACCATTCTTAGCACAGCTGTCACTTGGAACTGTGTCACTCCCCGAGCATCCGCATGCATAAACAGCAAACCTCCCACTGCCGGCCAGCACCACAGATAGTCCTGCAATGCCCCAACCGCACAATTCATCACACCCGGAATTTCCCGTAAAACTACCCACCACCCACGCCCCTGCTGGTCCGTCTTAGAGCGTGCCAGCAAAACCCGCACCCGGCCTCCCTCAACATGCACATGCTGGAGCAGCAGACCACCGGCTCCGCCCGAACCACTCGAAGCGGCTACTAGCTCCCCCATCCGAAAAGTGCCAAAAAATTCCAAACAAAATAGAGCTTTAAACAATAGTGCTTCATACCTGGACAACGCCACCAAAGGTAGGGCCACATATAGCCGCACAAGCAGGTCATGCGTAATCGGCCATCTGAGGTCCCTATGCCTCGGCTCCACCCTCCTCCACCCCTGCAACAACCTCTGAGTCAAAAAACCCCCGTCCACCGGGGCCCATCCAACCGCCCGAGCAAAAAAAATGAAACCAGCTAGACGGGCACGGACCGCAGACTTGGAAATCCCCTTCTCCTTTGCAGCCACCACATATTGCGCCAACATCCGATCCGAAACTGAGTCCGGCTGCCATCCTTGTGCTGCCAAAAACTCCTCCACCTTGTCACAACCGCGCTGATAAGCCGCCCATGTAGATCGCACCACTGAGCTCTGCAGCAAACTCCTCATTTCCACTGGCCAACCTGCTATA
Organism: Ichthyophis bannanicus; assembly: GCA_033557465.1. Lineage (NCBI taxonomy): Eukaryota > Metazoa > Chordata > Amphibia > Gymnophiona > Ichthyophiidae > Ichthyophis > Ichthyophis bannanicus. Next base: position 31,657,067 of record CM066043.1, on the reverse strand, counting down.
ATCACTCTGGGACCATCAATCCGGTCGCATCTGCTCCTGGCGCCAGTTTCCGGAACCGATCCCACTAAAAACGAGAAAGAGCATCAGCCACCTCATTAGTACACCCCGGTATATTTTTCGCTTTGATTACCACGTTCAAGCGCAAACATGCGAGCACCACCTCACGCATCAGCGCTGCCACTTGCACACATCGCGCTTTCTGCCCCCCCCCCCCCACCTCCCGGCCCTGGAGCGAGACCCCCGGTCTTTTTCCCTACTCCCCCCTGCCCCTTGCCCTGCTACTCCGCCCCTCCGGTCCCAAGTGGGATCCGCGGCCCCCTCCCCTCTCTGCGAGCCGCTCTCGCTCTGACCCCCTACTTCTTTCCCTGCCCACAGCCCCCTGCACCTGCTCATAGTCCCCTGCCTCCCCCACTGAAGGACCCCCCCCCCCACTTCCTTCAATGCCCGCCTCTCCGTGATCATACCAGCCCTCCTGGGGCCCTGCTCCCCCCCTCTCCCTGCTGGCACCCTCGCGCAGGCATCGCTCCACAACGCATCTCACCGCTCTATAGGAGTGTCAGTAATTGTATTAATAAGGTGGCTTTCCTTCTTCTCTCTTTTCCCTTTGTTTTTTATTTTGTTTATTTTTTATATAAACTCCACTCCACCTACAACCACTTGCCTGCTGTCCAACCACACAGCCAACGGCCCGCTCCACTCCCGCCTGCATGCAGTCCAGTCGCATGCTCTTCACGGACTTCCTGCACCTCACCCACACAACAGCGCTGAACTCCGCTCTCGCCCTGGACAGCCTCTCACTCGCACTACTGCAGCTCCTTGTCCTTGCTGGCGTACACTTCTTCCCCCGCCGACAGCCGCAACAGCACACCGGCCTCCATACTTCCTGCACGCGACTCTCTGCACCACCGGGGCAGTCACCTTGGTCCCGCCTCTTCCCTTCCTGCTCATTGGCTCCCCCCCCCCCCCCGCGCTTCTGCGCGCCGGGAGCCAATGAATTCAAATAATGCCGCATCCAGGCCTCACTTACCCCTCCTGCCCAGCCTACCTGCCTGCATCCTCGCCGCGCCACCCAGTTACGGGCGGCCGGCCTAGACTTGCCACGCGGACTTCACTTACTAAAATGGGTTCTCAGATGCTTCCGTTATGTGCTGCTAATGTTGCTGGGGTAAAAGATTCTTTGATATTACATTCTAGACTGGAGGCCCTTGAGAATTCTTTTCGTTCCTGTAACCTTTGTTTTTTTAATTTCCCTCAGTCCGCATGTTATCGTCTAGAATTCTTTTGGACAAATACTTCAAAGAAGTACTAAACATTCAGGAACCTATTGAAGTTTCTCAAACATATTACCTTCCCTCCAGTACTAAAAATATTAATCCTGCTGAAGGGGGAATGGATGAGATCGTTCCTGCTATTTCTAATCTGACCGCTTTTTTAGAAGACTCTTCAGATGCCATTAATTTACGCTCCACACTGTTGGCTACTTTCTCTTCTGTCGAAGTGAAGCAGCTTATTTTGCGCGCTTTCTTTAAAGTTAAAGCAGCTAAATTCGGTGGCCAAACTATAAATATTTTTCCTGATGTCTCTCGTGAGACTCAGCTTAGACGGAGGCAATTTTTGCGGTTGAAGCCTCAGGTCCTTGCTCTGGGGGCCACGTTTTTTTTACGTTTCCCTTGCAAATGTGTCATTAACTTTGAAGGGGCTTCCTACGTTCTCGCTGATGTCTCTCATTTAGAAGCATTTGTTATTGAACATCACGGCACTCTATCGGAGGATAATAACGGATGAGTAAAACCTCCTAAATTGCAGGCTTTATTGCCTTGTTTACTTATTTTGTTTATGTTTTCCTGTATACATTTCAGCTGGTATTTCTTGATGTGGGCTTTATCATTGTTTAATTGTTACCTTGTATTTTTTCCTTTCTATACAGTTTATTCTGGATTTACCTTGTTTCTTTTTGGTTATTGTAATTTAACTAAAAATAAAATTTAAAAAAAAAGAAATTCTTTAAGCTATGGTTTTAGCATTAATCCCAAAGATGGTAAACGTTCAGAGCTGATAGGAGGCCATTACAATCTGCAAATAGAGGCTGTGCATGTGCGGGCCAGACGAGTAACCAGCGAACAGCCTCCAAGGTGTATTCTGCTGCCCTGTCTCCCTGTATGTACACAGCATTTGTGCGGTGAGCACTGTATGTGGATGGAAGTGGGCAGAGCAGGGGAGTGGACAACTGCTGGAACGTACACAGCCTATTCAGGTTAGGCCTCTGTACGTTCCCTGGCACCCCCAAGAATGTCTAAAGGTGGAATAAGTCCAGGGGGCCCCTCTGTTCACGCACCGCACGCACCTGCACCCCATGGTATTGACCTCGCTGTGCACCTGCAGCCACAATCCGGGCCATAGGAGCCTCCGGTGCTGCCTGGATAGTGGTCTGTAGGGGCCGATGTGGGGCACCATGTAGTGGCGTTTTGGCATGAGGACAGGCAGCTTCCCGTACGTTGATCTCCTCAGCATACGGGGAGTGCCCGGCGTGTATCTCCCTAGTTCCGGGCTCCGTGGCGGCGGAATTGGGTCTTATCGTTTGCTGATGACTTAAAGTTCTATAGGTGCGCTCCTTGGGGTCGCTCTGAGGGTGTCGTTGTCAACTGTGAATTCTCATTGATTGCCCTCCAGTATCTTATAATTGTGCTTTGTGCCTCTTCCTCACCTCCTACCTATTCCCTGCTCCAGGTAGGTCTGCCCACCTGTCCACAAGTGTTTTATAACTCCTTGTCGGACTCCTTGTCCCCATGTCCATCATCCCTGTCTTATGGGGGAACCAACCCTCTCTCTGTCATTGCCACCCGGCGACTAATAGTGCTTTGTATCGTAATTTGTCCAATCTATGACCCTGCTTGCTCAACACCGCTCCCAAATACTCTGCCCTCCCTTCCTTGCTTCTCCCTCCACTCAAACTTGGCACTGTCTCTATCCCCCGTGTGGGCCGGAATGGAGGCGGTGTTGCTGTCCTGTATCGCCCCTCTCTTTCTGTGTCTCAGGTTTCCTCCTCTATTCTGCACTATCCTGAAGCCCTTCTTCTCTGCCTTCAATCCTCCCCTCCCATCCATGTTCTTGTCCTTTACTCCCCTCCCTCCCTTCCAACCCACCTCTGGGATGCTCTTACTCACACTACTGCCGACATCTCTCTACAGTATCCTCATCTGATTGTGGTAGGCGACCTTAATATCCACTTTGACTCCCCCACCTCTGCCAAGGACCTATCATTCATTACTCTCCTTCATGACCTATCCCTCCAACAGCTTGTTCTTTGCCCAACCCACACAGCCGGCCATACTCTTGACCCATTAATTATTCCATTATCCCCTCCTTTTTGCGATCTCTCAGCTTCTGGTAAAGCCCCTTCCCTGGACCGATCACTTCTGCTTGACATTCTTGCTTGACCATCCTTCCCTCCGACCTGCCACAAATTCGGACTCTTCATCTGCCGCCTTTCCTTCTGCCCCTCTACACTGCCGTATCACTCCCCTCACCCTCCAGCTCTTCCCACCTGCACATCAGCTTTTTCCAGACTTTCTCTACTGTTTCTCCAAATACTCAGGCTTCAATCTGGACTTCTACCCTGTCTGCCACCCTTGATCAAACTGTGCCCCTTCAGCCAGCTCAGCCCAAACACTTCACTCTGGCCCTTCCCCTGTGTCTCCTCATCCCATGCCCTCTCCCTCTAAATTGGCATCACATTTCGCAACTAAGATACTGGACCTGTGTGCTGCTCTTCCTCTCTGTCCACCTCCTTGATCCCCCCCACCCCTCCCTCTCCCTCGCCTCCTCCTCTGCCCTCTCTCTCTCACTGCTGGTCTGCCTTTCATTCTATTACCACCTCAGAGCTTATAACATTCATCTCCACAGCACGCAAGACCACCTGCCCTCTTGACCCTATCCCTTCTGGCTGGCTTTCCGAACCTTCTCTTGCTCTCGTACCCCATATTCTCTCTATGATCAACTCTTGTCTCTCTTCTGGATCCTTCCCTTTCCTTTGGAAACACGCCCTGGTACGTCCTATTCTCAAAAAACTCACCCTTGATCCCCTAATCCCAGCCAATTATCGCCCCTTCACCAACCTTCCCTTCCTCGCTAAGATCGTAGAAAAGACTGTTTTTCCCAGCTCTCACAACACCTCCATACAATAACCTTTCTGCATCCATGCCAATCGGGTTTTCATCAGGGTCATAGCACTGAGACAGTCTTAGTAGCACTCTTCAACGAACTCCATTCTTCACATGACAGGGGTGATATCTCGGTGGTGGTTTCTCTTGATCTTTCCGCTGCCTTCAATCAAGTTGATCATTCCCTCCTCCTCTCATGCCTTAGGGACACTGTCTATCGTTGGTTTCATTCTTTCCTTTCCTTCCGCTTTTTCTCTGTGGCCTCACCCACTGGTTCACATCACTCTTCTGCTACTACCCCCCTCCCCTGCGGTGTTCCTCAAGGATCAGTCCTGGCTCCTTTCTTATTTAATCTTTTTCTTGCACCAGTCGCCCTTTGTATTCAACAGTCTGGTCTATCAGGTTTCTTCTACGCAGACGACATCATCATCCTACATCACACCAACCCCCTTCATCCAGATCTTGGTCTTCTAAATTCCTGTCTCACTCTTGTAGCAAACTGGTTGTCTTCACATTGCCTTCACATTAATCTGACTAAAACTTCCTCTACATGCTTCACCTTCGGAAGCCCCTGTCCTTCACTTGCCCCCTCCATTGGTAACTCCACAATCCCCCTGGTCTCTATCACTTCCACTATCTCGGGGTACTGCTTGATTCCAACCTCACCCTCAAGGATCATATCTCTCACCTTGCCAAGACATCTTATTTCTTTCTATGCCAAATACGCTCCATCCGTCCTTTTCTTTCTCCCTCTGCCTTGACTACTCTCACCCTAGCTACAGTTATATCTCGGCTCGACTTCTGCAATTCCTTCTTCACAGGTATCACTCACACTCAGTTACATCGCCTACAATTAATACAGAACACCGCAGCCAGGATCATCACTCGCTCTTCTCGTAGAGATCATGTTACACCCCTGCTGTTTCATTTACATTGGCTTCCTGTGGAATTCCGTGTTCACTTTAAGATTCTGACTCTGGTGCACCAAGTTATCTATACCCACACGCCACAATACCTCACTGACCTCCTTCAGTTTCACACTCCCACGCGCAGTCTTCGTTCCCTTCACATAAACCGCCTTCATCTTCCCCCACCCTCACATGCACATCTTCAATCTACTCTTCTTTTTTCTTCCACGGTCCTGCCCTTTGGAATTCCCTGCCCGTACCACTCCGATTAGAACAGAATTACTCTACTTTTAAATCTCAACTGAAAACCCATCTATTCACCACTGCATACAACCTCCCAGACACACATGATTGACCTGGTTTATCTATGTCCGTCTGTGACCTCCTCTTTATGTCTTGTCTTTATGTTTCCTGCTGCTTCCTCTTTTCTGTTAAAATTGTAGTTCTTTTCCTTTTTTCCAGACTTTCTACCACCTTTTGAATGTTAATATGACTGTAAACCGCCCTGATGTCACAAAGGGCGGTATATCAAATGTAAATAAACATAAACAAATGTCAATCAAAATCAGACACAAAAATGGTTCATGAGAGGTGAACTGAAACCTAAGGATAAGAGATTAATAGTTGCAGCCCAAGAAAGTGGATTATGGATGTGAAGGTTCACAAGAAGCATAGGCAAAACGTGTAACACAGAGAAATGTAAAATTGTATAGGAAAGAGCTAGAAATGGCTACTCATCGCTGTGAATTTTTGATTTGAAAAATGTCTATACATGAAGGTACAACAAGGTAGTATGTCTCATCCTTTGGAAACTTTGCAACCACTTCAGCATCACTTTACCAGAAAAGCACTATGATCATGATCTAGAGACATTTTTGGAGAATAAGAAAGAACCCAGGAGCTATAAAAGCCCCGCCAGGGCTCCAGTCCATAGGAAGAGCTCACACTGTGTGTTAGATGTAAGGAGAGCACCACAAGGGAGCAAGGAGAACATGATTTGTTACCAGAGAGTCTCGTTTCTTGTTGTGGGGCCTATTCTCTAAGAGACAGGGAGCAGCGGCTTGCAGAAGAACAGGGCAGTAGCAGGCAGGAAGAGAGGGAGAGGGGAGGAGGGGGCAGGGAACCTGCAATTCGGCTGACATGGAGGGAGGGATGGATGGAGAGAGGGGGGCTGACATGGACAGAGGGGGGCTGACATGAAGGGAGGGGGGGCTGATATGGGCAAAGGGGAGAGACAGGGGGACATACTGGACAGACAGGATAAATGCTCGACAGAGGGGAGAGACAGTGCGGGTTAGGATTATAATGGGCAGATGGAGGGGCTAGGACTGGTAATGAGTTGATTAGGGAAGGCTAGGACTGGGAATGGACTGATCAAGGGGGGGGTTGGGACTGGTAATGGGCTGATAGGTGGTAGGATTGGTAATGGACTGATAGGGGGCTAGCATTGGAAATGAGCTGATCGGGGAGGATAGGACGGGAAATGGGCTGATTAGAGGAGGCTAGGACTGGTAATGGGCTGATGGGGGGGGTAGAACTGGTAATGGGCTGATTAGGGGAGCCTAGCACTGGTAATGGGGTTGAGGGGGGGACTAGCACTGGAAATGAGCTGATTAGAGGAGGCTAGGACTGGTAATGGGCTGATTGTGGGGGTAGGACTGGTAATGGGCTGATGGGGGGGGGGGGGGTAGGACTGTAATGGGCTGATTAGGGGAGCCTAGCACTTGTAATGGGGTTTAGGGGGGGACTTGCACTGGAAATGAGCTGATTAGGGGAGACTAGGACTGGTAATGGGCTGATGGGGTGGGGTAGGACTGGTAATGGACTGATGGGAGGCTAGCATTGGAAATGAGCTGATCGGGGGGGGCTATGACTGGAAATGGTCTGATTAGTGGAGGCTAGGACTGGTAATGAGCTGATGGGGGTAGGACTGGTATTGGGCTGATTAGGGGAGGCTAGCACTGGTAATGGGGTTGAGGGGGGACTAGCACTGGAAGTGAGCTGATTGGGAGACTTCGACTGTGAATGGGCTGATGGTGGGGAGGAGAGGATAGAGCTGCTGGCCCTGGAAGAAAACTGGGGGCTAAGGCTACAAATGGGCTGATACGAGGGGATGAGAGAATGGAACTGGAAGGGAGTGGATCTGAGAGGGGCTGCCATGGTATTTGTACTAGAAGGGACTGGTCAGTGGGGAAGGAGGGGGACTGGAAGGGAACGGACACCAGTGGCAGTCATGGGAATGCAAGTTGACATTGGAAGGTACTGAGAGTGAGGACTGGAAAGGGGCTGATACTGGGGAGGGTTACTGGGACTGGAAATAGGCTGATGGAAAGAAGTGAAGAAAACAAAAGAAGAGATAAGAAATGGCAGATGGACCATAGACCACAGAAAGAGCTAAGAGAAGACAGGAAAGCAGAAGCCTCAGATCGGGACCAGCATGATCAGAGAATAAATTGGTCAGACAACAAAGGTAGAAAAAATAATTTTATTTCATATTAGTGATTTAACTACAAAATCATAATAATTTTGAAATCAAATATTGTTACTTGTTATTGTGATTAATTATTCTGGTTTAAATAAGTAAATTTTATAAATAAAAACATATTGCAAAGGCCTATAATATATTAATAATTCAACAAATGATTACAGCGACAATGCGTTAACGGTAAAGGAAGAGAGACGCATTTGATTTTATCATTGGGGGTCATCACAAGTTGACCAATGGTAAAAGGGGTCACAGTACAAAAAAGGTTGAGAACCACTGCTCTAAGGTGTACATATTAAGATCCTTAAGTCTGTCCTCATATGCTTTATAATGAAGACCACTAATCATTTTAGTAGCCACCCTCTGCACCGACTCCATCCTGTTCACATCCTTTTGAAGGTGCGGTCTCCAGAATTGCACACTATACTCCAAATGAGGTTGCAACAAAGACTTATACAGAGGCATTATCACCTCCTTTTTTCTGCTAGCCATTCCTCTCCGTATGCACCCAAGCATCCTTCTAGCTTTTGCCGTCGCCTTTTCTACCTATTTAGCTACTTTAAGATCATCAGACACAGGGAGTCAAAGGGAGTCAAAAGCCTGAGCAAAAAAAACGCCTTTAGCCCAGCCCTGAACTTATTAGAGTCTTCAGTGCATAGCTCGGAGGACAGTAAGTTCCAGGCTTGAGACCCAGAAAAATAATGCTGACTATCTAGTAGACTCTAGAGATCAGAGAAAGTGATAGAAGGATTTGCTGACTAGAATGGGTAGGGCTACACAAGGTATAAGCAAGGAATGCAAATAAGTTGGAGAGCCCGTTTTTAACACCTTAAAACTTAACACTGGAAGCTTAAATTGGACTCGGTAAAAAAAAAAGGGACTAGTGGTGTCGGAATAATAAAGTCCAATTTATGGGCATGGTGATTAGCTGAATGGCAGTTTAGATGGATTGAATACAGTAAAGTCCACAGATCTTAGGTTGGTGTGAACATTACAGTAATCTAGATGAGACGTTACAGAAGCATGAATGAGGGTATGTTGGCTGGATGGAATGGAATTGGTCCAAGGCAAAAAAAGCGTAGTTACTCACCTGTAACAGGTGTTCTCCAGGGACAGCAGGAATCAGTCCTCACATATGGGTGATGTCAGTGCCAACGGAGCCCCCATGTGGAGCAAATCCCCAGCTTTCTAAGAAAGCTTTTGGGAATTGCATCGCGCATGCGCAGTCCCCTTCCCGCCCAAGGGTGCCATCTTGCTCAGTCAAATGACATAAGTTGTAAACCAATCATAAAATTAACCCACTTTTTATTCTTTTGTCGAAGTCCACCGAGGGAGGGTTAAGACGGTTAGCCAAACCCCCACCAGACTGTGAACTGCTTTTATTCTTATTAAATGACCCTTGTGAATTTCAAAAAAATCAAACACTTATCTTTATCTCCAAAACAGCAGCGATTCTTTTCATGTTGCAAATGGTGAGACATTCAGTTCACGACGTGCACGTTTCGGGTATCCGCCCTGTATCAAGTGTGTTCGACATAGAATAATGCAACGTACTGCTATCTTTCTCTGCCCGCTTGAAAAAACGCCACCTTCCACATGGCTAGTTCTGGGCATTATGTGTAAACGGCTTTTACCTAAGCAGCATTTAAACAGGGAAACACCAATAGAAAAAGAGGAAAAAACCTCACTGCTAGAGGTGTCCACTTTTCTATAGGTAGAAAGAGGTGTCCACTTTTCTATAGGTCTTTCTACCTATAGAAAAGTGGACACCTCTAGCAGTGAGGTTTTTTCCTCTTTCTATTGGTGTTTCCCTGTTTAAATGCTGCTTAGGTAAAAGCCGTTTACACATAATGCCCAGAACTAGCCATGTGGAAGGTGGCGTTTTTTCAAGCGGGCAGAGAAAGATAGCAGTACGTTGCATTATTCTATGACGAACACACTTGATACAGGGCGGATACCCGAAACGTGCACGTCGTGAACTGAATGTCTCACCATTTGCAACATGAAAAGAATCGCTGCTGTTTTGGAGATAAAGATAAGTGTTTGATTTTTTTGAAATTCACAAGGGTCATTTAATAAGAATAAAAGCAGTTCACAGTCTGGTGGGGGTTTGGCTAACCGTCTTAACCCTCCCTCGGTGGACTTCGACAAAAGAATAAAAAGTGGGTTAATTTTATGATTGGTTTACAACTTATCTCTTAGAGTTTTACCATCATAGAGGGTTTTTCTAGTTTCAGTCAAATGACATAGCTAAAAAGATGGCAAAATGAACAAAATACAATAATAAAACTGCAACTCCAAGGGGAGGAGGGAGGGTCATGAGGACTGATTCCTGCTGTCCCTGGAGAACACCTGTTACAGGTGAGTAACTACGCTTTCTCCAGAAACAAGCAGGAAGTCAGTCCTGACATATGGGACTCCCTAGCTATAGGCTACCATAACCCATAGCTGAAAATAGGTTCCCTTTAGAAGAGCTGCAGCAGCCATAAAAAGAGTTCAACTGAGAACACAACACTCCGGTAGCCTGACACCAAAGGGTCGGAGGGTAGGAGTTGCCTAAACCTCGAACAGGTTACGGAGTACTGCCTGGCCCAAAGCACTGTCCCATCGGGACTCCCTATCCAGACAGTAATGGGCCACAAACGTCTGACCCGAAGACCAGGTGGCGGCCCGGCAGATGTCTGCAAGCGGAACAGAGCGGAAGTGAGCCACTGATGATGCCTTAGCCCTGACCCGGTGGGCCGTGACTCGAACCTGCATCGGAAGATCGGCGGCCCTGTATGCCCAGGCGATGCAGTCTGCCACCCAAGTGGATAAAGTATGCTTGGAGACAGGCATCCCCAGCTTACTGGGGTCATAAGAGACGAAGAGCTGAGAAGCCCTTCTATGTCCCTGCGTACGCTCCATGTAGAAGGCCAGAGCCCTCATAGTCCAGGGTATGCAGAAATGCTTCTGCCCGACTGGCATGCGGCCCTTGGAAAGAAGGTCGGAAGTACCACCTCCTGGTTGAGGTGGAACAAAGAGACCACTTTCGGAAGGAACTTGGGGTGAGTGTGAAGCACCACCCTATTCCTATAGAACCGTGTGTACAGTCTTTCGGAAACCAGAGCTTGCAGCTCACTCACTTGTCTGGCCAATGTGAGTGCCACCAAGAAAAGTGGAGGAGTGGCCTAGTGGTTGGGGCAAAGTACCTCAGGCTGCAAGGTCAGAGGTTCAAATCCCACTAGAGGACAGAAACCTTGGCCCAGAAGGACTGGAGGTTCTAGTCCCACAGGTGCTCCTTGTGGTCTTGGGCAAGCCACTTAACCCTCCATTGCCCATGTTCCCTGTAAAATAGTTATCTCCAAGTTATAATGCCCTGGTCAATGTAATTTCAGTTTGTTCAATGTAAACTGCCTTGATATCATGAAAGGTGGTATATAAGAAATGTTATAAAAAAAATACTTTCCAAGAGAGGAAGCACAGATAGCCATTGGCTCAAAAGGTGGGTGAGTAAGCTGCTCAAAGACCACATTCAAATCCCACTCAGTTGCCAGAGGCCAAACAGGGGGCTTCAGCAGAAGCAAACCTCTCAGGAACCTGGACATCAAAGGATGTGTAGAAAGAGGTTGTCCTTCCACTGAAGAGTGGTGTGCTGATAAGGCACTAAGGTGGACTCAGACAGAGTTGGACTTGAGGCCTAAATCTGAGAGGTGAAGCAGGTACTGCAGCACCACTGACACGTGGCAGGATAAAGGGCTTTTGCCCTGATTATCACACCACACCTCAAATCTATGCCACTTAAACGCATAGGTTTTCCTAGTCAATTGCCTTCTTGAGGCTAGCAGTACATCTTCTACATTTTTAGGAAGGAGAAGTGGTGCAAGGACTACCCTTTCAGCAGCCATGCCATCAGGTTGAGAGACCTGAGGCTGGGATGTAGGAGAGTGCCCTCCTCCTGCGACAGAAGGTTGGGATGTAATCCCAGAGGAATTGGAGCCTCCGCCACCATTTGAAGCAGTAGCAGAAACCATGGCTGTCTCGGCCATCTGGGGGCTACCAGGATGACTGAGGCTTTGTCCTGAAGGATCCTGAACAGAGTCCTGGCCACCAGAGGCGTGGGAGGAAATGCATACAGGAGGCCCACAGACCATGATATTAGGAAAGCATCTGCAGCCACCCTGCGTGGGTGTGGCTGCCTGGAGCAGAAGCAGGGCAACTGGTGATTCTGTGGGCTTGCAAACAGATCTGGATGGCCGCCCCCAGCACTGGAACAACTGCTGGGCTATATTTGGATCCAGTTGCCATTCGTGTGGCTGGAGAATTCTGCTGAGCTTGTCGGCTAAGAAGTTCTCCTGACCTGGCAAGTAAACTGCTTTGAGATGCATACTTTGCTTGACTGCAAAAGAGCACAGGTCCAGGGTCTCTTGTCATAGGGTGCGAGACCCTGTGCCCCCCTGCTTGTTCACGTAGAACATTGCCACCTGATTGTCTGTCTGGATCAAGACAGGTTGGTGAGCCAAGGTTTGACAGAAAGTTCGTAGAGCTAGGCGGATAGCTCGAAGCTCTAGGAGATCTGTTGTGTGCTCTCCTGTGGAGACCATACCCCCTGAGTGCACAATTCCTGGCAATGGGCCCCCCCCCAGCCCAGCAAGGATGCATCTGTAGTCAGCACTCTGGTATGCTGAGGAGATTGAAAAGGCACTCCCTCCAGTAGGTGGTATGGTTGAAGCCACCAGGTCAACGACCGCACCAGTTGTTTGGACACCTTGATCCTGTCTTTGAGGTTGCCAGTGGCTTGTGTCCACTGGTCCCTGAGGCACCACTGAGCGGTTCTCATGTGGAGGTGGGCATTGGGTGCCACATGAACCGTGGAGGCCATGTGACCGAGGAGGCGCAGAAAGTGTCTTGCTGAGATCTGGGATCCACGGCTCACTTGCTGCACTAGGGCCAACAGTCTCTGTGCCCTGTCTACTGGTAGATAAGCCCTTGCTTGAAGGGTATCCAGCCTTGCTCCTATGAACTCCAGCCCCTGAGTGGGAACCAGAGTGCATTTTGTGCAATTGATCACAAACCTTAAGTGTTGTAGCAACTGGATAGTGCGAGACGTGGCCTGTTGGGCTTCCAGGGCTGACTGGGCTCTGATGAGCCAGTCTTCCAGATAGGGGAAGACAAATACCCCTTGATTTCTTAGGAAGGCCGCCCACCACCGCTAGGCACTTTGTGAACACCCTGGGTGCCGAGGCGAGGCCAAAAGGAAGTACCCTGTACTGAAAATGGTTTCCTTCCACCACAAATCGTAGATATTGTCTGTGGTCTGGATGAATTAGGATGTGTGTATACGCATCCTTAAGGTCTAAGGAGCATAGCCAGTCTCCCTGGCGGAGGTAAGGCAGCAATATTCCAAGGGAAAGCATCTTGAACCTTTCCCTCACCAGGAACTTGTTTAGGCTGCGCAGGTCGAGAATGGGTCTTAGGCCTCCAGTTTTCTTTGGTATCAGGAAATACCTGGAGTAGAAGCCCTTTCCCTGCATGTGGTGGGGCACCGTCTCTACCGCCTGATTCTCAAGAAGACCTGCTAACACCTTCAAGAGGAGGTCCCTGTGAAGAGGGGGGCCTGAGAGACTACCCTGGAAAGTGAGAGGGAGGTGCATGGGTGAGATGTAGCCAATAGCCCCATTGGACTATCTGGAGCACCCAGGTATCTGTCATGATGGCTGGCCACCTGTGGGCATACAGGGTCAGCCTTCCTCCTGTGCATGGCCTTACTTCTTTGGAGAGAGGGACTATGCTCTGGGAGTCAAAAAACCCCTCCAGGCTGGGCCAGAGCCGGAGCCGGTGCCTAGGGCTTGGGGGCTTTATGCTTACGGGAGCCATGCCCCTGTCCCTTGGCCTGCTGCCCCTGTTGGGGAGCTGGAGAGGTTTGATATGTGGGGTAGTTGCGGTAAGCATTACCTTTTCTCGGGAAAAAGGGCTTCTTAACCGAGCCCTTCTTCTTAGAAGGGGCAGATGTTTTCTTCGAGAGCCTTGTCCAGGTCAGGTACTCGGACTCAATCTCGGCAGCCTTCTCTGTCATGGGCTTGCAAAAGAGGTTCTCACCTCAGCAAGGGACATCGACCAACTTGTCCTGCACCCATTGCTCCAGGTCCGATGACTGTAGCCATGCCTTGTGGTGGGCACCAATGCCCCCGCAGCTACCCGGGCTGACGCCTCAAAGCCGTCATAGGCTGCTCGAGTCTTAAACTTCGAGCACTCATGGATCCCAGTGGACAAGGTCTTGAAGCACTGCAAAGGTCCCTCAGAGAGATCAGCTGAGAACCCAGCAATCTCATTTTCCAGGTCTCGCAGGTACATGTCCATGTAAAACTGGTATGTCTGGATTCGTCATGACAGTATTGAACCCTGGTAGCACTTCCTGCTGAGGGCATCCATGTTGCAGGCCTCCCGGCCAGGAGGCACTGAGGAGTGCGTCTCCTGGCTCTTGAGCCGGTGCATGGCCGATTCTACAACCATGGAGTTGTGTGGCAGTTGTGCTTTCTTGAATCCAGGGCTCTTATGAACTCGGTAAATGGAATTGATTAGTCTGCTGAATACCGGCATCGAGGCCAGTGTCTCCCACATGCGGAGCATCAGCCATTCCAGAATCGGAGGCACCGGTACAGTAAGGGCTTCCCGAGGAGGAAAGTCATACTGGAGGATCTTAAGCTCCTCGGCCTCCGCCGGGAATGACAAGGCCTTGGCCATGTCCCGAGCGAAGTCCAAGAACCAAGTGTCCTCTGGGGGGACCTTCTCCGAGGTTCAGAACCCAGAGAATCCGAGGGGATGTATTTGGTCTGATGGGTATCCGGTGACACTTCGTCTTCCATTTCCTAACCAGACTCCTCTGAGGAGGAATCGAGCGGCTCCGGCCTCAAGGGCTTCAGTTTCAACTGCCCCGACGCTGGTGGAATCAGCATCGATGACCTCGGTCCTGAACAGGAGGTCGAGGGGGACCTCGGCCGAGGATCGACTCGAGTCCTTAGTGTCTCGAGGATCGGCTCAACTTCCAGGGTCAACTTCGACGTCGATGTCCCAGTGGTCGGGGTGGATGGACCGGTGAGACAAGCAATCAGCGCCCGCTGCTGGTCCATGAAGGCAGACATGCTGTGCTCCAAGGCCGCCATCCTGAGACCGAGCTCAGGAGGATCTGCAGCCCTGGGTCAGGTCCCAACGCCGGCTCTCCCGGAGGAGAGTCCACAACGAGGACAGTGCTTACCTGCCTCGGCGTCTCCGGTTCCTTACGAGGGAGTTTTGCTGGCCGCTCCGACTCCGAGGATCCGGGGTGGTGGGCTGGGCTCTGCGACCAGGCCCGCGAGGGACCAGGTCGCTCAGAGCCATCTAACGACATCGCCCTCATGGATTTTTTCTTCCTCCGGTGTTCCCGCGAGGGAGACCCCTTTTCGGAGGACACCCGACACTGCTCAGGATCAGAGAGCTCCCAAGATGTCGAGTGACAACCCTCTGGATAGTTGACCTAAACTGTGTTCTGTCATCAGTCCATCAGCTCATTATTGTATCGATCTATCTCACTGCCAGCCTTCCTTTATTGCGTTGACCTTCTAACTTGCCAAGCATTATGTCTTTCTCTAATGATCTCTCTCTTCACATGATGTGTCCAAAGTATGAAAGTCAAAGTCTTGTCATCTGAACTTCTAAGGAAAGCTTAGGTTTGATGTCCTCTAGTACTGACTAGTTTGTTCTTCGGGCAGTCCATGATATACACGGTATTCATTGCCAGCACCATCCTACTGTCTATCTTTTTCATTATCCAACTTTCACATTCATATGATGTTATAGAAAATACCATGGATTGAACAAGTCAAATCTTTGTATAGAGAGACATATCTCTGCTCTTGAAATTCTCATCTAGGTCTTTTATAGCCATTCTGCCAAAAGCAATGTGTTGCTGGATTTCTTGACTGCTAGTCCTATCTATATTGATTGTTGATACAAGTAGGTTACAGTTGTCAACTATTTCAATTTCTTCTCCATCAATGATGAACTTATTGATTTTGCCAGCAGTCAGGGTCTTTGTCTTCTTAACGTTAAGGTGCAGGCCCATTTTAAGACTATGTTCCTTGATCCTGAGAAGCAAATGTTGCAGATCATCTTCACTTTCAGCCAGTAATGTGGTATTCTCAGCATAGCGAAGGTTATTGATGAGTCTTCCACCAATCTTTATACCTTGGTTGTCTTCATACAGTCCTGCTTCTCTGATGATTTGCTCTGCATATAAATTAAAGACGAAGGGGAAAGTATGCAGCCTTGTCATACACCTTTGCTGATTTTAAACCATTCTGTTTCTCCTAGTTCTATTCGAACTGTTGCTTCTTGATCAATGTAAAGGTTATGCAACAGACCTATCAGGTGTTCTGGTATATCCATGCTTTTTAATGTGGTCCAGAGTTTCTCATGATTTACACAGTCAAAAGCCTTGCTGTAGTCAATAAAACACATATGGATATCCTTTTGGTATTCTTTTGTCTTTTCAAGTATCCATGCCACATCCACGATGATGTTTCTCGTTCCTCGCCCTTTCCTGAACCCTGCCTGCACTTCAGAAAGGTCTCGTTCCAGGTATGGTTGTACTCTGCTGAATGATCTTGAGTAGAATCTTGCTGGCATGTGGGATTAGAACAATTGTGCGATAATTTCCGCTGTCAGTCGAATCACCTTTCTTCAGTATTGGTATAAACACAGATCTTTTCAAGTTAATTGGCCATGAATTTGTCGTCCAAATTTCCTGTCAGAGCCCTGTAAGTATTGTAACAGTTTCATCCGATTGCTGTAATACTTCAATGGGAATGCCATCAATGCCCGGTACTTTGTTCTTTGATAAGGCTTTCAATGCAGCTTCAACTTTTTTTTCATCACCAATGGTCCGGATCATAAGGTACAGGTTGAAACGGATGTTGGTCCATTTGATCTTTATGGTATAATGACTCTGCATATTCTTTCCATCTTTTCTTGATTTTCTCAACATCATTGAACATGGATCCATGAGCATATTGTAGCATTTCAATTTGAAGCTGGAATTTATTTTTCTTTAACTCGTGTAGCTTTAGGAAAGCTGATCTTGTTCTTCCTCTAATAGTTTCGGATTCTATTTCCTTGCATGTGTCATTGTAGCACTACTTCTTCTTGTCTTGTCTTGCTGCACATTGGAAATCTCTGTTGAGTTCTGTGATTGCCTCTCTTTCTCCTCTGGCTTTAGCTTCTCTGCATTATAGACCTTTCCTCCAGGAACTTGTCCAACCCTTTTTTAAACCCAGCTACACTAACAGCTTTTACTACATCCTCCGGTAACAAATTCCACAGTTTGATTACACGTTGAGTAAAAAAATATTTTCTCTTATTAGTCTTAAATAGTTTACCCTGTAGCTTCATTGCATATCCCCTAGTCTTTCTATATTCTGATATTGTAAACAATTGATCAACGTTTACCCGTTCCGCTCCATTCATTAATAGACCTCTATCATATATCCCCTCAGCCGTCTCTTTTCTAGATTGAAGAACCCTAATATTTTTAGCCTCTCTTCATAGGGATATTCTTCCATTCCCTTTACCATTTTGGTGGCTCTTCTCTGAACCTTTTCTAATAATGCTATATCCTTTTTAAGATACGGCAACCAGAATTGCATGCAATATTCAAGGTGCAGTCGCACCATGGAACGATACAGAGGCATTATAATATCCTTTGTTTTATTTTCCATTCCTTTCCTTATGATACCTAGCATTCTATTTGCTCTCTTGGACGCCGCTGCACACTGGGCCGAGGGTTTTAACATGTTATCCATGATGATGCCTAAAACCTTTTCCTGGATGGTGGTTCCTAATGTAGAACCTTGCATCGTGTAACCATAGTTTGGGCTGTTCTTTCCTATCTGCATAACTTTGCACTTGTCCACATTAAATTTCATCTGCCATTTGGATGCCCAGTCTTCCAATTTGTCAAGATCCTCTTGCAATTTTCCACAATCCTCATGAGTTTTAACAACTTTGAATAGTTTCGTGATATCTGTAAATTTGATAACCTCACTCATTATTCCCTTTTCCAGGTCATTTATGAATATGTCAAAAAGCAGCGGACCCAGCACAGATCCCTTGGGTACTCCACTATTCACCTTTCTCCATTGGGAAAATTGGCCATAAAGCCCTACCCTCTTCTTTCTATCTTTTAAACAGTTCCTGATCTACAATAGTACACTGCCTCCTATCCCATGACTCTTTAGGTTTGCCAAAAGTCTCTGACGAGGGATCTTGTCAAAGGCTTTCTGAAAGTCCAGATACACTATATCAACTGACTCACCTTTATTTACCTGTTTATTCATACTTTCAAAAAAACAACAGATTAGTAAGACAAGATCTTCCTTGTCTAAAGCCATGTTGGCTGTCTCCCATTAAGCCATGACTATCTACATGTTCAGTAATTGTATTATTTATGATGGTTTCTACCATTTTTCCCTGTACTGACATCAGGTTCACCGGTCTGTAGTTTCCCGGATCACCCCTGGAACCCTAGTTAAAAATTGGCGTTACATTGGCCATTCTCCAATCTTCAGGTATTATAGATGATTTTAATGATAGTTTGAAGATTACAAAAAGCAGGTCTGCAATCCCATATTTCAGTTATTTCCACACCCTTGGATGTATACCATCCGGTCCAGGTGATTTGCTACTCTTCAGTTTATCAAATAGTTGTAATATATCTACACGGTGTATTGATATTTCCTTCAATTCTTCCGCAGTATCACCTTTAAATACCACTTCAGTCATGGGTAAAATCCCTACAGCTTCCTCAGTAAAGACCAAAGCAAAGAATTCATTCAGTGTCTCCGCTATAGCCTTGTCCCCTCTTATTGCCCCTTTTACCCATCTATCATCTAATGGTCCAACTGACTCTCTCACAGGTTTTTTGCTACAAATGTACTTGAAAAAGTATTTATTATGTGTTCTTGCTTCCACAGCAAGCTTCTTCTCAAATTCTCTCTTTGCCTGCCTTATCAATGCCTTGCATTTTACTTGCCATTGCTTGTGCTGTTTCCAGTTTTCATCATTTGGCTCTTTTTTCCATTTCCTGAATTATGCTTTTTTGGCAACAACAGCCTCTTTGACCTCACCTTTAAACCATGTTGGCAGTTTTTTGGACTTCCTTCAACTTTTTTTAAAGCGTGGAATACAGCAGGTCTAAGCTTCCAAGATAGTATTTTTAAACAACACCCAAGCTTGATGTAGGTCTTTAACCTTTGCAACTGCTACTTTTAGTTTCTTCTTAAATATTTTCCTCATTTTATCATAATCTCCCTTTCGAAAGTTAAAAGGTAGTACTGTGGATTTCCTTACCATCCCTCCTCCATTAATTAAATCAAACGTGATCATGCTATGATCACTATTGCCAAGTGGCCCCAACACCTTTATCTCTTGCATCAGATCTGGTGTTCCACTAAGGACTAGGTCCAAAATGGCTTCCCCTCTGGTCAGTTCATGAACCAGCTGCTCCAAGAAGCAGGCATTTATTTCATCTAGAAACTTTATCTCCCTAGCATGTCCTGCCGTGACACGGACCCAGTCAATACCGGGGTAATTGAAATCACCCATTATTATTACCATTACCTTTGTTAGCTTCCTTGATTTCTTTGAGCATTTCATCATCCATTTCTTCATTCTGGCCAGGTGGTCGATAATACACCCCCACTGCCATCGCTTTCCCCCTTTTACATGGAATTTCAATCCATAGAGATTCTATAGCGAATTTTGTTTCCTGCAAAACTTGAATCCTTTGTGACTCAATGCCCTCTCTAACATAGAGTGCAACCCTTCCACCAATTTTATCAGCTCTATCATTACGATATAGTTTGTACCCAGGTATCACAGTGTCCCACTGGTTGTCCTCCTTCCACCATGTCTCTGAGATACCAATCATATCTAACCTCTCATTTAGTGCTATATATTCTAACTCTCCCATCTTATTTTTTAGACTTCTAGCAGTTGCATACAAGCATTTTAGAGACTGTATTTTATTTATATTAAACTGGCTATCGGTAGGCAGGGGTAATTTGGAATCTTTAAGCTCTGTCTGCTCCGTACTCAAGGGCATTTGGGCTACTTTTGTCTTTATTGGAACCACTCTGCTGATATGCCCTAACTTCATTCTTTTGGTAGTATCCTTCAAGGATACATTGTTCCGAACCATGCGCTCTTGGGTGACTGTCGGCTCTCCCCTGCTATCTAGTTTAAAAACTGCTCTATCTCCTTTTTAAATGTTAATGCCAGCGGCCTGGTTCCATCCCGGTTAAGGTGAAGCCCATCCCTTCAGAAGAGCCCCTCCTTTCCCTAGAATGTTCCCCAGTTCCTAACAAATCCAAAACCCTCATCCTTGCACCATCGTCTCATCCATGCATTGAGACTCCAGAGCTCTGCCTGCCTTTTGGGTCCTGCGCGTGGAACAGGAAGTATTTCAGAGAATGCTACCCTGGAAGTTCTGGATTTCAACTTCCTACCTAAAAGCCTAAATTTAGCATTCAGAACCTCCCTACCACATATTCCTATGTCATTGGTACCGACATGTACCAAGACAGCAGACTCCTTCCCAGCACTATCTATGATCTTGTCTAGGAGGCGCATGAGGTCCGCTACCTTTGCACCAGGCAGTCATGTTACCACGAGATCCTCACGTCCACCAGCCACCCAGCTATCTACATGCCTAATGATCAAATCACCAACTATAATGGCTTTATAACCCTTCCCTCATGGGCACATGGCCCTGGAGAAACTTCCTCAATGCAAAAGGACAGGTCCTAGCTACAGAATCACTTCCTGCCACACTAGGGTGATGCTCTCCTGTTATGTGACCTCTCTCCTCCATGGCAACAGGGATGCTGCCAGACTGAAGGTGGGACTTCAGGATTATATCCCTGTAGATCTCGTCTATGTACCTCTCTGTCTTCCTTATGTCCTCCAAGTCTGCTACTCTAGCCTCCAGAGATCGGACTCGTTCCCAGAGACAAAGAGCTCCTTGCACCTAGTGCACACGTAAGACCCCTCACCAACTGGGAGAAAATCAGACATGTGACACTCAATGCAAAAGACTGGAAAGCCCCCATCTCACTGCTGGACTGCTGTCTGCAACTTAGTTTTAAGGTTGTGTTTAGATATTTAAGTTCTTTTCTTACTAAGGGTTGCTGGGGATACTTATACTAATAAAATGACACCTAACACATTTAATCTATCTTGTTCACCTGAAGCTTAATTAATCTCAGGTCCTTAATGTATTCCTGATGAGGATAAACAGCTGCACCTGAGAGCAGCTCCTTTCCTTTAAGAGGTGTAAGTACCTATAAAGCTACAATTATGCCAGGGGTGGGTGGATGTCGGGGATGGAGGGAGGGAAAGAAGACTTATTAAAAGCTGGTTGCCACACAGTACCCTGTTGAAACTGATCTTTAAAGGAGTGAGAGCATCAAGGGCTGAACTCAACACAAAATTCCATTGGTAAATCTGCTCTGCAAGCAAAAAGGAATCAAAAGCAGAGAAAGAACATAGTGATACTAGAGCATCCACATCAATATGATTCAGGTCCCTGAATTGTTTCGATTACCTGATTGCTGGTGATAATTTTGTAGGAACAGAAAAAAAACAAAGGCGACCTATAAATAGTCAGTCCAAAGGATGAGTGGAGAGGTACTGGGTAATGTAACAATGAGATCAAGGAAATAACCCAAAATATGTTGGTTAAACTCAATTCATGCATGAATTTACAAAAATCAAGGTCATATGGCCTGGACAGCTGGTCAAAGTATATGTTAAAAGTCTCCCAAAACAATGAGATTAGGAAACTAAATGGATGTTTTAGCACTAATAGTGTAGCTGAGATTCCAAGTGCCAGTATCTAGGCCTGGGGGGTGGGGCAATAGAAAAGGAGGAAATAGACTGGTGGACTGGTAGCAATTTTGCGAGCAGAGCTTCGAGGTAAGCAATAAAGGTCAACGTGGGATCGATGAGGGGATAGTGGCTGGAAGACCAAGCAATACCACCACCTGCTCTTTTTTTATATATATTTATGCATTAACAAAAATAACAAAGTAGCAATCTCTACTTAAAGAAAACATGGGAACTGGGAATAATAAACAACCTGATACAGTTATCAATACTATATCAGATAAGAAAAACAATATTAGAAACAAATACACCACTCCCAACCCCTAGCCCACTACGTGAGGGAGATCCATAGAGAAGGAAAAAATAATTACACTACATGAAGGAAAAAAGACAGCCTGTGTACAGCCAATCACATTAACATGAGGCAGATTCAGATACCTCCACAACAGTACCTGGACATGGATAAGCATTTAGAAATGAAATAAGCTGAGAGAGGTATACAAACATATAAGTATGTAGCTGAAATTTAACAATGCATTTACATGGGTAGTTTAAAAAAAAAAGCTCCCAGCTGAGAAACCCTAGGGCAAAGAAGGAGAAAATCCTTCCGTCGACATTGGGTCTCTCGCGCCAAATCAGGAAAAACTTGAACTGTAACCCTTGAAAACCAATGCTGCACTTCCTAAAAAACATACGCAAAAACCAATCCCTATCCGATGAAAGAGTAAATTGAACTAAACATGTTGCAGTTACAATTGCATCTGTACTGTCCAGAATTGTAGAAACATCTAACTCCTCCATTTGCTGAAGCAGCGGCTCCCCCCCTCCCCCCCCAGCAACAGGGGGCTGCTTACCTTGTGGAAAATATATATTTTAATGATCGGAGGATGGGATTCTGGAGGAACTCTTAACACCTCTGTCATGTACATCTTAGATGTTTCCTTAGGTATCACTAACGAAGATTTAGGAAAGTTAATAAGGCGCAAATTAGACAATCTCGAAGCATTCTCCAATTGTTCAATCTTCATCCTCAAAAGAGTATTATCCTTAATAGTTGCCTCTGTATTACCTTCCATACTAGCCAATTTCATAGATAAGTCATTACTAAGTACTTGCAGTCTTCAAAGATCCTCTGAGTTCTTAACGCAATCAGATTGTGTAGACTGGAGCTGTGACTTCATAGACTGAACTTGGGGTAGCAGCACCTCTGCAAGCTGCTTGATAGCGCACCAAATGGATTAAAGGGTAACCCGGTCAGGCGGCGTAAGAAAGACCTTTAGAGTCACCCCACCAACGGCACCTTGTAACTCAGTCATTTCGGTGTGCCAGCCCCGAAGATGGCACTGCTGGTATCCATTGCCACAGCCGCACCGCCGCTGGCTTGCAGACCCTGCAAGGTTTCCACACTGGCCCTGCTACGTCCAGTCTCCAGTTCCTCTAGATAAAACGACTCAACAGCCCTCCAGCTGCCAACCAATCTCCTGAGCTCCAGACACAACGGCAGGGTCGAAGCACTTCCCTGGGCACCACACCTCCGGAGGAGTCAGATCAACTCCCAAGGAGGATGTCGAGCTTACCCGCTCTGGCGTCTCAGCAACAGGGGCAATACTCTCTCCACTTCTGACTGGCTGCTGTTGCACAGAAGAAACTAGGAAACGGTCCAAAGGACACAAGAAAGGTAAACTTGAGGAAGGGGTGCAGCTGGCCGGGGGAGGCTTAGCTGCTTTCCCCTTTCGATTCCCCATCTGATAAGCGTGTCAGCAAGTCAAACGCTGGCTCCCATCATCTTGGATCGCCCCCACAACTGACCACCACCTGATCTTTGCCACAAGAAGAGAAATATCCTGAGAAAGGTCAGAGTGAAGTAAGGGCTCATCACCATTCTTTAGCCATATTTTGGCGAGATAAAGCATACCCAAGGAATGACCAGTAAGGACAGATATCAGAGATGAATTCCTGTGGACAGATAGACAGTTAAACAGAGCAAAACAGAAAGAGTTAGTAGAGTATACTCATGATCCAGTTGTATAAACAGTAGTAAGACATCTTACTTTCTAGGAGAGTGTGCACGCACGCTGAAGAGGAGGCCTATAGCCATAATGGACTGAAATAGGAACCAGATCCATCAAGGACCAGGAGTTCAGGTGAAAAGTTGTGTTTAGCAAAAAAGCATAATGAGGGCAGGCAAAAGTGTCCCTATTGTCACCCCAAGGAGCACATCTTTTCTCTTATCGCTTGAAGGCCACTTAGTGCTTGAATTTATGTGCAGCTGATGCCATCTCAGGTGGGAGTCGGTGGTATGATGGGTGGTACAAACTTCTGATGGGCAGAGCATGACCACTCAGCAAACAGCAGCAAATAGTATTCGTGAAGAAAGAGAGCACAGATCTCAGCACAGACAGGCTAGAACAACCAGCACAGTAGAGCAGAATTATAAAAATTATCCAATTTCCTTGTTGCGTTTGATACAGATATCGGTGTCTACTAGCTTTATGTTGTTTATCCATCATCTATGGATACAGCTACAACAAGAAACATATATTGCCTCTCCCTTAGTGCTATTCTCTGAGAGTATGACTGGGATCTTGACATTCTGTTCCAAGAATTGAGAAGTAAAGCCCTGTATCCTCTACCATCTAGTGGACAACATAATAATAGTAGTCAGGTCTGGGAAATGCTTAAATGCTTGCATTATAGTACAGCAAGAACAAGTACCTTCAGTGAGATACAAACAAAACCTTGTCTACCTTATCAGTAGATAACAGAGTTAGAAGTTCTCTTTTTTTAGGGTGTCTATGTGGACGTCAACTCCATAATCTACATGTCCAGGCCATCCTGATGACCAGATAATGGACGGGACACAGGTGCTCCTGATTCTGCAACCGCAGGAGCTAAATGTTCCTGTGGTTGCAGGATTGGGCACTTAGATGGGCTGGGGCACACAGTATCCTGCGCAGGGAGACGTACAGCAGTCTGTCCATCCCCATCGCTCAGTGCTCCTGCTGGTGTGCCGGTGCCATGGAGTCCTGTCGCCATGGCACCAGGACGCCCAGCAGGAACAAGCAGGCCCGACAGCGGAACATGTTGCATTTCCCCACCGCCCAACCCTCGGCGGGGTCTGCCAGGGCCGGGATTGGGCTGCTTGGACTCACCTTCATCTGCGCCGTGGGTTGGTAGATGCTGCCAGGCCCGATCGCCTGTTGTTACTCACATGTTCTCAGATGCTCTAATATCCGTTAAAGAAGGGCTTTGATGTTGGTCTCATATATAATAGATCAATCCCTGTAAATCAATGTGCAAAAATATCAAAATTGAAGCAGGAAGGCATCTTGCCAGAAGTTTTGTACTCCCCGTATCCAAACTTATTGTCTTATGTCTATGTGGTTTTAGTCCAGAAAACACAGTTCTTCCAAAGTTGTCATCAGAGATGATTTCAGAGAGGTAAGGCCTACAAACCAGTCATCCACAATTGCACTGACTTTAATTACCTCTATTCCAATATCCCATCATATAATCCCAGGGTTCTGTTTAATTTTAACTAGCAATGGTTGCAGGGTCAGAAGAAGCAAAAGAGCTGATAGGGACGTCCCCTGTCATGCACCTCTCTAATTTAGATCGCTCTGACAGCAGTCCAGTGGCACACACCGATGATGTGATTATAGCACAGAATATGTATCCAATCAGAACATAAGAAATGTCATACTGGGTCAAACCAAGGGTCCATCAAGCCCAGCATCCTTTTCCAAACGGCAGCCAATCCAGGTCATGAGGACCTGTCTGGTTCCCAAGAAAGTAGAGATGCCCTGCTGCTTATCCCAGGGTAAACAGTGAATTTATCTGGTCCTCTTTAATAATGGTTTATGGACGTTTTCGTCTGGAACTTGTCCAAACCTCTTATAAACCCAGTTATACTAACAGCTGTTAGTACTGTACATCCTCCGGTAATGAATTCCAGAGAGTTACATGTCGAGTGAAAAAAAGATTTTTTCTGATTATTCCTAAATATGCTACAATGTAGCTTCATTGCATGTGCCCTTGTCTATTTTTTGAAAGAATAAGCAACCAATCTATGTTTACCCAGTCTATTCCACCCATTATTTTATAAACCTCTATCATATCTCCCCTCAGCCATCTTTTTTCCAATTGAAGAGCCTTAACCTTTTAAGCCTTTCCTCACAGGGGTATCCTTCCATCCCCTGTATCATTAGGTAGCTCTTCTCTGTACCTTTTCTAATTCTGCTATATCCTTTTTAAGATATGGCAACCCGAACTGCACACAACATTCAAGCTGTGGTCGCACCATGGAGAGATACAGAAGCATTATAATATCTTTGGTTTTATTCTCCATCCTCAAAATCCTAATTTCCAGAGGATTGAGAACATACGTATAGGATCAACCTTCCCTATCAAACACCTTTTCAGCATCAAGGTTAACTAGCACTCTTTACACTCAGCCCCTTAGTACGCTCCTCTCCTCCCATGGTTTTCAGCACCATCTCTCTCAGGGGTGGCTCAAGGCAATCTGCTGCCTGAGGCGAAGAATGAGATGGCACCCCCCCCCCCCCCCACCACCACCTTAAAGGGCTTTTTCAGAACTCCAATCAGGGACTGAACCAAACCAAAAAGCCGATTCGATTATATGGAGGAAATGCAAGATGTTTGCACACAGGGCCGTACCGAGCTGCAATCGCGCCCTGTACGACTTGCAGCTCGGGCGCGCACCCCCCCCCCCTCTCCTCCATACCTCCATCCAGCGCTGCCTGCTATTTCCCTGCTGCTGCCACCCTCTGTTTTATTTCACGGCGGCGCCAGCAGCAGGGAAAGAGCAGGCAGCGCTAAACGGAGGTATGGGCAGGAGGAGGGGGGCATACGCCCAATCTGAAAGGTGCCGGCACTTCAAGCAGATCTGTCCCTCCCTGCTCTGACATGGCGTCGGAGGAGGGAAGGACCAGACCTGCTTAAAGTACTGCGAAGAGGCTTGGGGGCGCATTTCGGCTGCCTGCTATTGTCCTGCCAGAGGTGGCAGGGCAACAGCAGACAGCCGAAATGCGCACCCCAAGCCTTTGCGCCCTGTGCGGCTGCACCGCTTGCACAGGGCTAGGTATGGTCCTGTTTGCACACCAAGGAACTAAAAGAGAGCAAGAATCAACAACACAGTTTATAAAACTAAATTATAACTCATTTTTATTTTGTTGTTATAAACAGCATTATGGTTCTTGCTTTTTCTTTTTCAACATATATTTTGCATCCACAGTAGGTGCAGAGCAGAACCAGGACATTCACCCACAGAAATCAATATTTTAAAAAATAAATCTAATTCTGATCATCTCACTAACAACAACCACTATTCTCCAGTATCAGGCATATTGTGAACTAATACAAAACCATACAACAAAGAGCAAACCTACCATACCATACCATATCAGCACAAACTTCCAAAACTCACATAAGGAGCCCATCCAAAAAAAGTGTCACTGTAAATACTACAGTGGGCCCTGGAACATCCATAAACCTATTTGAAAAGCTGAACAAGTCAAATTACTACAGTACAGTATAGATCTTTATGTACAAACTTCATGTTAACAGAATACCTGGCCTCAGTCACACATTCAGAGCACAGACCCTTAACAAGTACAGAATAAGTAACCACAATCTAAAGTAAAAATAAAAATATGTAGACAAATTTAAACTGAAACCCCAAGAAGCCAGAGTCCACATGCAGTGCAACATCAGATAAATAAGAGATGCAGTTCCCCAATACTGTGTAAAATATAAAGATAGCACAAAGTCCAATCACTAAAATTAAATAAAATTATTTTTTCTATCTTTGTTGTCTGACCATTTTATTCTCTGACCATGCTGGTCCCGATCTGAGGCTTCTGCTTTCCTGTCTTCTCTTCGCTCTCTTTCTGTGGTCTATGGTCCATCTGCCATTTCTTATCTCCTCATTTATTTTCTTCACTTTCTTCCATCAGCCCATTTCCAGTTCCAGTAACCCTCCCCAGTATCAGCCCCCTTTCCAGTCCTCCCCTCCCAGTACCTTCCAATGTCAACTGCCTTGCATTCCCATGACTGCCACTGGTATCCATTCCCTTCCAGTCCTCCTCCTTCCCCACTGTCCAGCCCCTTCTAGTTCAAATACCATCCCAGGTATCAGCTCACATCCACTCTAAGTGCCACCCCCCCCCCCCCAGTCAGCTCCCTTCCAGTCGCCCTACCCTCTGTCCATCCCCCATCCAGTGCCATTCACACGTTAGCTCCCTTCTAGCCTCCTCCGTCTCATTACCCAGCCACCTACCAGTCCCATCTCCAGGTGTGAGCTCCATTCCAGCCCCCTCCTTCCCCCACCATATCAACTCCATTCTAGCCCCTTCCTTCCCCCGTGTCAGTTCACTTCCTGCCCCCTCCTTCCCCTGGCTGACCCTCTCAGTATCTGCTCCCTTCCAGTCCTAGTCTCCCATCCCCCCCCCCCCGTTCAGCTTATTTCCATTCTTATTTATTTACATTCTCTTATATACCGCGCTATTCCACATCAGTGCGGTTTACATTGAAGAAACTGAAATTACATTGAGCAGGGCATTATAACTTGGAGATAACTATTTCACAGGGAACATGGGCTATGGAGGGTTAAGTGGCTTGCCCAAGACCACAAGGAGCACCTGTGGGACTAGAAACCCCAGTCCTTCCGGCCCAAGGTTGCTGTCCTCTAGTGGGATTTGAACCCCCAACCTTCCGGCCTGAAGTACCTTGCCCCAACCACTAGGCTACTCGTACACTCCCATCAGCCCATTTCCAGTTCTACCCCCCCCCCCCGATAGCCCATTACCATTCCTAGCCCTCCCCCCATCAGCCCATTACTATTTCCTGACCTGTGCTACCCGCCCCCCAGCCCAGCCCAGCCTGACCTTCTGAAGGGAAATTTAAAAATTTTAAAAATGGTTGCAGAAGCTGCTGCCGTGGCAACATGAAGTGCATTGCGGCCACCACCTCCCTGAAGAGCCCTGACAGCTAGCAGTCTCCCCCCCACCCCCGCACCAGCTCAGCTTTGCAGAGTCGCACGAAAGGAGAGCGTTTCCCTTTCCTAAGGCTCTGTTAAAGCTGAGCCCAGCGGCGCTGATAGGAAACAGCATTTCCTGTTCCTGTTTCCCATCAGCACCGGCGGGCTCAACTTTAACAGAGCCGTGGGAAAGGGAAACACTTTCCCTTTGCGCAGCTCTGCAAAGCTGAGCCGGCGTGGGTGTGGGGGGGGAAGACTGGTAGCTGTTAGGGCTCTTTGGGGAGGCGGCGGCCGTGGGGCAGATCGTGCTGCTGCTGCCACTACTACCGCAGCAGCAGCTTCTGCAATCTTTTTTTTTTTTTGAAGGCCGTGTGAGGCGATCTTTTTGGGGGCAATTTTTGCCGCCCCCAAAAAGTTACTGCCTCACCTCACTCAGCCTTATTATAGAGCCGCCCCTGATCTCTTTGCTGATGACTCTCAGATCTACCTTTCTGCACCTGAAATCTCTCCAGGAATCCAGGCCCAGATCTCTGCATACTTATCCGACATTAATACTTGGGTGGGTCACTGCCATCTAAAATTAAACATGGCCAAGACTGAGCTCCTTATCTTTCCCCCTAGCCCACCTCCCCCCTCTTCCTTTCTCTATTTCTGTGGATAACACCCCATTCCTCTTCATTTCCTCGGCTTGCAATTCTAGGGTCATCTTTGACTCCTTTCTCTCCTTCTCCACACACATCCAGTAGATTGCTAAAACCTGCCATTTCTTTCTCTACAATATTGCCAAAATTCGTCCTTTCCTTTCTGAACACACTAAGACACTTATCCATTCTCTAGTCACCTTCCATCTAGACTATTGCAACCTCCTCTTCACTAGTCTTCCTCTGAATCATTTCACACCACTTCAATCTGTTCAAAACTCAGCTGCACGGCTGACCTTTCACCAGTGTTGCTATGCGCTTGTCACCCCTCTTCTCATGTCACTTTATTGGCTCCCTATCCATTTCCGCCTCCAGTTCAAACTTCTACTATTGACCTATAAGTGCCTTCATTTGACTGCTCCTCACTACCTTTCCTCTCTTATCTCTCCCTACACCTCTCCTCAAGAACTCTGCTCTTCTGACAGATCCCTTCTATCTATGCCCTTCTCTTCCATTGCCATCTCCAGACTCCGATCTTTCTACCTTGCTGCTCCTTTTGCCTGGAACAAACTATCTGCGTTGGTATGTCAGGCTCCATTTGTGCCTCTGTTCAAATCCAGGTTAAAAATTCACTTCTTTGAGACTGCTTTTGGATCCTGATCCCCAAAATCTCCTTGTCACCTCCTACGTGTTTCTTTACCATTCCCCTAGATATATCCTAGTCCCCAGTTGTGTTGTCTGTCTTGAATAGACTGTAATCTCTTTTGAGAAGGGACTGTCTTTTCCATGTCAGTGTAAAGCACTACATATGCCTTGTAGTGCTACATAAACAATAAAATGCAGCAGCCTAGTGGTTAAAACAGCAGCCTAATACCCAGAAAATCTGGGTTTGATTCTTGCTAGTGCTCCTGCTGACCTTGGGTAAGTCAGATAACTCTCCATTGCTTCAGGTACAAACTTCAATTGTAAGTCCTCTGGGGAGAGGGAAATATCTATATACCCAAATATAACTCACCTTGAACTACCATTGGAAAGGCATGAGCTAAATACTGGTGTGTAATTCTAAAGCCATTACTAATTTATCTATGTGAGCAGCAGCCATACAGCCTCTGTATTGCCCCAGTGGGACACTGTGATACCAGGTTACAAACTATATTACAATGATAGGGTAAATCACATTGGTGGGAGGGATGGCCCTATATTAAAGAGGGGACTGAGTGAAACAGGGTAAAGATTTTGCAGGAAACAAAATACACTGTAGATACTCTATGGATAGAAATTCCAAGTAAAATGGGGAAGGCGATGGCAGTGGGCGTTTACCTTCATCTGTCAGGCCAGAAAGAACAAATGATAAAATGCTAACAGATAGCAGGGAAGATAGCAAAGTTTACAACACGCTAATAATGTGAGTTTTCAATTGGCCTGTTATCAACTGTGTCAATGTCACATCAGGACATGCTAGAGAGATAACGTTTCTAGATGAAATAAATGACTGCTTCGTTTTAGACCTAGTCCTTAGTGGCACACAGGATCTAGTGTGAGAGGTAACAGTTTTGGGGCCACTTGGCAACAGCGATCATAAAATGATCACATTTGATTAAACAAATAGAGGAAGAATAGCAAATGCTGTGCTAGCATTTACATTTCATAGCAAAACATAGTAACATAGTATATGACGGCAGATAAAGACCAGTATGATCCATCTAGTCTGTCCAGCAAAGTGGCAAGAGTAGGTGTACCTGCCGCTTCATGCAGGTCACCCCTCCCCATGCCTTTGTTTAGGGGTAACCCACCACTCCGTGTAGGTCACCCTTATTTGTTGAGATATAAGAGAGTTTTGTTTATTTTGATTTTATCCTGTTGCTATAAAAGGATCTACTATGTCCGATGCCATTCTGAATTCTGTCACTGTATTTGCCCCACCACTGCCATAGGGAGGGCATTCCAAGCATCCACCACCCTTTCAGTGAAAAAGAATTTCCTGATGTTGCCTTTCAGTTTACCCCCTTGCAGCTTCATGTTATGCCCTCTAGTTTTACAGCTTCCCCATCTTTGGAAGAGGTTTGATTGTTCATTTATATGTTTTAATTATTTTTATTTTTACAGTGTTTATTTGTTGATCTGTATATGCTTCATTTTATATATTTTATTTTGGTATTCTTAATAATGTATTTTTACATCGTTTTTATGTTGTTTCTATATTTATAGGCTCCTGATGAAGACTATCCTGCCAAAACTTGGCCAAGTTGGGCTTTACAATAAAGATCTTTCCTGTTAATGATCTCCTTCCTCTCCTCTCGTACACTTCTGACTTCTACTGTGGAGGTTTGCCTTTGACCATATTTTTTTGGCTGGAAACCTACCCATGCCAGAAATGATGTATCAGAGGAACTGAAACAAATCTTGATAAATCAGGAAGATGTAATACAGCTATTTGATAAACTAAAGAGTATCAAATCACCTGGACAAGATGGCATACATCCCAGGGTGCTGAAATAACTAAAATATGAGATTGCAGAACTACGTTTAATAATCTGTGAACTATCATTAAAACCATTTGTAGTTCCAAAAGATTGAAGAGTGGCAGATGTAACTCCAATTTTTAAAAACTATTCCAGGAGTGATCCGGCAAACTACAGACCAGTGAGACTGACATCTGTACTGGGCAAAATAGTAGAAACCATTATAAAAAATAAAATTACTGAATATTTAGATAGTCATGTTTTAATAGCAGAAAGCAAACATGGATTTAAGTCAATTAAAGTCTTATCTCACTAATCTCTTATATTTTTTGAAGATGTGAATAAATAGGTAGATAAAGGTGACTGGTTAATATAATGTATCTGGATTTTTAGAAATCCTTTGACAAAGTCCCTCATGAGAGACTCTTGGGGAGATTAAAAAGTCATGGGATAGGAGGCAATGTGCTATTGTGGATTAGGAACTGGTTAGAATATAGAAAACAAAGAGTAGAACTAAATGGACAATTTTCTCAATGAAGAAAGATGAATAGTGGAGTACCCTAGGGATCTATGCTGGGCCTACAAAATATTCTCAGTTATTAAAACACAAGAGGATTTTGAAAAATTGCAAGAGGCTCTTGAAAAATTGGGAGAATTGGCGTCTAAATGGCAAGTGAAATTTAATGTGGACAAGTGCAAAGTCATGCACTAAGGGAAGAAAAACCCAAACTACGGTTACATGAGGCAAGGTTCCACATTAGGAATCACCATAGAAGAAAAGGATCTGGGCATCATTGTGGATAATACTTTGAAACCCTATGCTCAATGTACAGTGGTGGCCAAGGAAGCAAATAGAATGCTAGGAATCATAAGGAAAGGAATGGAGAATAAAACCAAGGATGACATCATAATGCCTCTGTATTGCTCCATAATGCAACCACAGCTTGAATATTGTGTGCAGTTTTGGATTGTTTTTTTTTTTTAGTGCTGTCAAGTCATTGCTGACTCCTAGCGACCCAGCTGCCTCTGGGTATTCTTGGTAATGTATCAGCGGAAGTTGATGGCCAGACCTTTTCTTCCGAAGCAATGGAGGGTAAAGTGACTTACCTAAGGTCACAGTTTATTTAGCCATATCTTAAAAAGGATATAGCAGGATTAGGAAAGGTACAGAGAAGAGCCACCAAAATGATAAAGGGGATGTAAGGATACCATACAAGGAAAGGATTAAAAAGTTAAGGATCTTCAACTTGGAAAAGAGACGGCTGGGAGGAGATACGATAGAAGTCTATAAAATAGCAAATGGAGTGGAACGGATAAGTGTAGATCAGTAGTTTACTTCTTCAAAAAGTAGAAAAACTAGGGGACCCGCAATGAAGCTACAATATAGCAAATTTAAGAGTAATCGAAGAAAATATTTTTTCACTCAACGTGTAATGAAACACTGCAATTTGCTACCAGAAGATGTAGTAAAAGCTGTTATTATAGCTGGGTTTAAAAGAGGAAACGTTCATAAACCATTATTGAAAACGACTGGGGAAATCAACTGCTTACCCCAGGATAAGCAACATGGAATCTATATACCGTATTTTTCGGACCATAAGACGCACTTTTTCTTCACCAAAAAGTGGGAGGAAAAGTGCCTGCGTCTTATGGTGCGAATAGAAGAAGTTTTCGCTTTAAAGAGCAAGTTTGTCCCTCACGCTGTGCCGTACGGCGTGCTCTTTCCTTCTGGGGCTGCCCTGCACCGCAGCTAGAAGAGAGGCGACGGAGAGCGTGAGTGCAGCAGGGGACTTGGCGATATGAGCCAGGGTTGGCTGCAGTTAATGAGCCGCACTGTACCGGGACAGTTTGATGCTGCGGACGCTGAGGACAGGT
Organism: Ichthyophis bannanicus; assembly: GCA_033557465.1. Taxonomy (NCBI): domain Eukaryota; kingdom Metazoa; phylum Chordata; class Amphibia; order Gymnophiona; family Ichthyophiidae; genus Ichthyophis; species Ichthyophis bannanicus. Next base: position 31,623,643 of record CM066043.1, on the reverse strand, counting down.
AAAATCCCGGTTCTCTCTCAGCACATCTATGTCAAACTCTAAGCGTAGGCTACCTTAACCATTTCCACTCGGTTTACTTTTCTGTCATTCCAGATGGGAACAACTTTTAAAAAGAAACTGTTTGGGTGCTGAGTGTAGAAAGAATTTTGGTTCAAAATATTTTTTTCCTATTTTTCTACCCCAAAAAACCAGGTGCATCTTATGGTCCGACAAATACGGTACATTTTGAGACTTTGACAGGTACTTGTGACCTGGATTGGCCACTGCTTGAAACAGGATACTGGGCTTGATGGACTCTTGGTCTGCCCAGTATGATATATCCTATGTTCTTATCTTAAGACTAAAACTACATTGGCTTCCTATTCAAGCGAGAATCACTTTCAAGACTCTGCTCCTGGCCTTTAAAGCATACAAAGGTCTCGCCCCCACTTCATTATCGGAGATGATCCAACCAATCACACCCAACAGACTAAGAAGAACCGCGGAACTAAATATGCTAATTGTACCAAAGGAAATTTTAAGATACAACTCTACAACAGCAAGCCGAGCCTTCAGTTTATGTGCTCCAAAACTTTAGAACACCCTTCCAGCACACATTAGGGCCGTCTCTGATCTCATCCAGTTCAAGAAGGCCCTGAAACATCACCTTTTCCTCAAATATTTCCCAGAGAACAAAGAAATACAGTTACACCCAAATAGCAATAATTACCTTCCGACCACATAATCTTCCCTGACTCAACAGCACATTACACTACTTTACCAGATTAATAGTACACTTTTCAGACAATATGACACTTGTATGTAAATAGTTGCTCTTGTTGTTGTTTTGTTGTAAATAGTTGCTCCTGTTATCCAAGTTAATTTTCCTGTTATATGTAATAACCAGATAAATGTAACTTGTCTGAAGTTTTCTTGTTCCATGTAAACCGCGCTGATAATGAATAGTGCGGTATATAAAAAATGTTAATAAATAAATAAAACACGTTATCTGCATTCCGCAAATATAGCGCTTCAGAGAAAACTGATGCACCTGGTGCTCACAGAGGCCCCATTGTTAAGGCGCTGCAACAGCTAGGGGCTGGAATAGAGTCCCTGATGCAAGCAATAGACCTTATCTCCCAGCCCCTGATGCTGACCTGCAGACAGGCCAGAAAGCATTAGTTATAGACATAGGGCCCAATTTTCGAAAGCCTTTACACGGGTAACTTCCTTAGTTACCCATGTAAAGGCCTTATCCAGGATTTTCGAAGGACACCTACATGGGTAATGCCCTTCAAAAGTCCTTAATGCGCTTCAATGCTATCCGTATAGCACTGGGGCGTGTTAGGGACGTTCTGGGGAGGAGGAAGGGGCTACACTGGGTAGCAGCGATTGTCGATGCTACCTGCGTAGCCCTCTGCACCTTAAAGATAGTCAAGGTTTTTCCTCACCTATCTTTAAGATGCAGAGGCTATGCGGGCAGCACTGAAAATCACTGCTACCCATGTAGCCTCTGCTGCAGGGTATCCAGGCTGGAAAATTCGGGTTAAGAGGGTCAGCGGGCAGGCTATGTGCCGCTATGGCGCATAGCCTGCCTACTTCAAAATCGGGCCCATAGTTTTTTTTATTCATATTTCTGTTTGCACTAGTTATTAATGTAGTTTTCATAATACAACATGACTTTGAAAAATGTATGGAGTAGAGTGACTTCGTTTCACACATATTTAATTCTCATTTCTGCAAACATAGCACCAATATAGGTTAACAAGGGATTCCAATGGGAACAAAACACTGAAGTAAACTATCAGTTTGACGCTAATAGGGTACTTCATAGGAGATACAGCAGAACATCTCAGGCCCATTCCAGCCAAACTAGACTCTCTCACAATCAGACACAGCCCCTGTGGAAACACAGTAACACTAAATCAGGACAAGTGGATCCAGCACTACACATCCATGCAAGGTAAAGACCTACAAGATCCCGTGTTTGCAGAATCGGCTACAGTTGTGCCCCATCCATTTTCTGGATGTATGGACATCCTGGACGTGTGAGCTCTGAATCACATATATATTTTATTTATTTATTTTATTTATTTAACTGTGTTCCAAGGTTCAAATGCGGTATACATTAAACGGTCACTTGAATTGTACGGTGGGTACATATTCATTACATGGAACGTATAACTTTATACATTAAACAGAGTAACATGATAACATTGTAAGCAATGGTACAAAATAGGGTAACATATAAAATAGGTAATATATATATTAGGGTGGTCCACAAACCAATGCAAAAAGTTAAAGTTTCTCCTCAAGGCTTATTTTTGTCCATTAGGGATGGCTTACTTACCTGTGAAATTTCAGCCTGATTGTGAAACATTTAGAGGTCACCCTATTCTGAATTTTTTATGGATGGAAAAAGGCATTTATATATTGAAAATATTCCTTTTTAAGGATCATTTCAGGATGACTGCACAAGAGACCAAGAATATCATAGATTTGGCTCAGTTTGTCAATCTTGTTTATGTCCGACAGTGGTTTGAAACACCATTTGCAATCCGAGCTCCTCTCAATGACATCAAATTTTGATCAGTTCTTAAGACTTACTCAAACAGGCTGTTGTATTTTCAAGGTGCCTCTGGTTTTTGTCTGAACATTTGGCAGGCTTAGCCCTTTTTGTTGACAGAGTCTCAGCAGAAACAAAGAAAAAGGTGGTGCAGAACCTTCAGGAGCCACCGTTACCAGACATTCCAGTTGTTTGCTGTTTAGTTCAGATGACATAAAAACTACCAAATGGGGTGACCTCTTTAATGTTATTTATTTTCATTAAAATGTTGTGTGTCTATTATAAATATGATAAAGAATAAAAGCAGCCTTGTGGAAAACAGAAATCTGTTTGTTTGGTTTTTTTGGACCACCCTAATATATATATTTATATATAAATATTGAATAAGATTTTAATATTCATTGAAGGAATGCTGTTTACACAATAAAATGGACTGAAAATGAACCTTGCTGATGATTTTTTGCTGCAAAGGTAAATGATTAAAGTGCAATAAAAATACTATTTAAAAAAAAACTTTAGCTTTTCAGGGTTTGATTTTTGATATTCCATTTTATATACATTGACCCTCGTATAGATTTGATCACTGGCCATTGCAGTTTATAGAATATCATAGAAAGTGCAGTAACCTTAAAGGGACAGCTGGGAATCCAACAGAACAGAATATTGCATACCACAGATGGGACAAGTAAACTGCTCTCTCCATACTTCAAAGCCAAAAGGGCCAGGGTATGAAGATGCCCTACTCACCCATAACAGTTCTGTCTTGTGAACATTTAACACCAAGAAATTGTCAGTTATCCACAGAGAGACATGATCCAGATAACGGGTCAACTTAATCTGAATATCTTTGATCCTTTCTCCTAAGAAGGAGCTGGACATCATCTGTGGCCATTTGGAAATTCACCCCCGGAGCATGCAGGACCTCAGTCAATGGTTGCAAATACAGGTTAAACCAAACAGCTGAGTGTGAGGAATCCTAAGGTAGCCCATAAGTTAAAAGCAGCTTGGAGATTTACATCTCCTGATTTTTTTACTCCATCTACCTACCACTTTTCAACCCTCACCCCAGTCCTCTTCTTTCCTGGTCCATTATTCCCCAGTCTTACTCATTCTCCCTTTCTCCTCCATGTCCAACATCTCTCACCCACCACCCAAAAAGAAAATAAAACAAACCCCAGCAATTACACTACCACCCCAACCCCTACCCCCACCTTTCACATTCCTAATCATCAATTTAAAAAGAAACACCTCTGACAACATTACTTGCCCAGTCCTAAGACACAAAGACAGAACCTTCTGGCCACACTGTGACCTTCACCCTGAAAATAAAAAGATCTTCAACTTTCTCTGAACCCCCCCCCCCCCCCGGTCTTGTTCTTGCCGCATTGTCAATGAACATTTATTCCACATCCCTGGCGCCACAACCACAAATGTTTGACTCCTCCATTTCCACAATTTCACCTGAAAATAATCCCGGGACAGCCAGGAGATGACCTTGATCAAATGCAGTGGCTTCCCAGAGGAATATCACTGCAACAACCCCGTAGGTATGTAGGCTGACCCACCCTTAAAAATACATTGCTCATATTGGCAAACAGTGAGGCTCGCTCAAAACATCCATCACTTACTCTCATGTACTTCAGCCTATCAACATCCTTACTGCCACATTGTGGACTACCTGCAACCACTGTGCCACGTATTAAGGTAACCCCACATACAGGAGGCTGCAGTAATCCAGCAATGAAATAAGAACATAAGATATACCATAAAGGGTCAGACCAAGAGTCCATCAAGCCCAGTATCCAATGCTGGCCAATCCAAGTCACATGTACCTGTCAGGTTCCCAAAAGGTATATAGATTCCATGCTGCTTGTCCCAGGGGTAAGCAGTGATTTCCTCAGTCCTCTCTAATAATAGTTTCCTCCAGGAACTGGTCCAAATCTCTTTTAAACCCAGCTACACTAACAGCTTTTAGTACATCCTCCAGTTACAAATTCCAGAGTTTGATAATGCGTTGAGTGAAAAAAATCTGCTACATCGTAGCTTCATTGTGTGTCTCCTAGTTTTTCAACTTTTTGAAGGAATAAACAACAGATCTACATTTACCTTTTCACTCCATTATTTTACAGACCTCTATCATATCTCCTCTCAGCCCTCTCTTTTCCAAGTTGAAGGGCCCTACTTTTTAAGCAACTCCTTGTAGGGATATCCTTCCACCCCCTTTACCATTTTGATGGCTCTTCTCTTTACCTTTTCTAATTCTACTATATCCTTTTTAAGATATGATAACCAGAACCGCACACAATATTCAAGGTGTGGTTGCACCATAGAGCGATACAGAGGCATTATGATGTCATCCTTTGTTTTATTCTCCATGCCTTTCTTTATGATTCCTAACATTCTATTTTCAGGACATTTATAAATACAGAATGTTAAATAACAGTACCCTCACTTGGTTTGCAGCTTGTCGTGCTGTGAGGGCTTCTGTGCATCAGTAATGCTGCGAGCTAAGCTATTAGTAGCTTAGCTACTGGAAGGATCTCCCAAGATAGACAGGTCTCAGTTGAGGTGCCAGACTAAGACAAACCACCCATCTGGGCAGCAGCAGAATGGGACTCTGTTGTAAATGGAGAATCACATTTCTGTGACAAATGCAACAACACTGGACTGAAGAAACTCTGAAAATTGGTCAGAACCGCAGAGCAGCTAAAGTCAGAGAAGAAAGAGAGGCAATCGCAGAATTCAACAGAGATTCAATGTGCAGCAAGACAAGGATAAGTACTACAATGACACATGCAAGGAAATAGAATCAGAAACTATTAGAGGAAGAACAAGATCAGCTTTTCTAAAAAATATTTTCTCTTATTAGTCTTAAATAGGTTACCCTGTAGCTTCATTGCATGGCCCTAGTCATTTTATATTCTGATGACGTAAACAATCGATCTATGTTTACCCGTTCCACTCCATTCATTAATTTATAGACCTCTATCTCGCCTCAGCCATCTCTTTTCCAGGTTGAAGAACCCTAACCTTATTAGCCTTTCTTCCTAGGAGTATCCTTCCATTCCCTTTACCATTTTGGTGGCTCTTCTCTGTACCTTTTCTAATAACGCTACATCCTCTTTAAGATACGGCGACCAGAATTGCACACAATATTTAAGGTGCGGTCACAATATGGAACGATACAGAGGCATAATAATATCCTTTGTTTTATTTTCCATTCCTTTCCTTATGATACCTAGCATTCTATTTACTCTCTTGGCTGCCGCTGCACACTGGGTAGAGGGTTTTAACATGTTATCCATGATGACACCTAAATCTTTTTCCTGGGTGGTGGTTTTCAGTGTGGAACCTTGCATCGTGTAACCATAGTTTGGGTTGTTCTTTCCTAGGTGCATAACTTTGCACTTGTCTACATTAAATTTCATCTGCCATTTGGATGCCCAGTCTTCCAATTTATCAAGATCCTCGTGCAATTTTCCACAATCCTCTTGGGTTTAAACAACTTTAAATAGTTTTGTGTCATCTGCAAATTTGATAATCTCACTCGTTATTCCCTTTTCCAGGTCATTTATGAATATGTCAAAAAGCAGCGGACCCAGCACAGATCCCTGGGGTACTCCACTATTCACCTTTTTCCATTGGGAAAATTTGCCATTTAGCCCAACCCTCTGCTTTCTATCTTTTAACCAGTTCCTGATCCACAATAGTACATCACCTCCTATCCCATGACATTTTAGTTTTGCCAAAAGTCTCTGATGAGGGACCTTGTCAAAGGCTTTCTGAAAGTCCAGATACACTATATCAACTGACTCACCTTTGTCCACTTGTTTATTCACACAGAAGGTTCGGAGGGCAGGAGTTGCCTAGACCTCGAAAAGGTTACGGAGTACAGCCTGGCTAAAAGCACTGTCCCATCAGGACTCCCTATCCAGGCAGTAATGGGTTGTGAAAGTCTGACCCGAAGACCAGGTGGTGGCCCGGCAGATGTCTGCCAGTGGAACAGAGCGGAAATGAGCCACTGATGCCGCCATGGCCCTTACCCGATGGGCCATGACACAACTCTCCAATGGAAGCTTGGCTGCCCTCTATGCCCAGACAATACAGTCTGATACCCAGGTGGACAGCGTACGTTTGGAAACGGACATCCCCAGCTTACTGGGGTCATAGGATACGAAGAGCGGAGAAGCCCTTCTACGACCCTGTGTGCACTGAATATAGAAAGCTAACGCCCTCTTACAGTCCAGGGTATGAAGTACTGTCTCTGCCCGACTGGCATGTGGCCTGGGAAAGAAGGTAGGCAGCACCACCTCCTGATTGAGGTGGAACGAGGAGACCACTTTTGGAAGGAACTTGGGTGCGTGCAAAGCACCACCCAGTTCCTATAGAACCTGGTGTAAGGTCTGTCGTAAACGAGGGCCTGAAGCTCACACATCTGCCAAACCAACATGAGGGCCACCAAGAAAACCACTTTCCAAGAAAGGTAGCGAAGAAGGCAAGTTTCCATCGGCTCAAATGACGGCCGAGTAAGCTAAAAACCACATTGAGATCCCACCCAGTCGCCAGCGGGCGAACCAGAGGCTTCAGAAGAAGCAGGCCTCTCAAGAATTTGGAGCCTTTCTGACGCAGGCTCCAAATCAGAAAAGCGACCAAAATTATTTGGAGCCTGCGTCAGAAGCCTTATGAGAAGAGACTTGAAGACCTAAATATGTACACTTTGGAGGAGAGGAGGGACAGGGGAGATATGATTCAGACCTTTAAATACTTAAAGAGAAATGATGAACAAACAAACCTCTTCCAAAGACGGGGAAGCTGTAAAACTAGAGGGCATAACATGAAGCTGCAAGGTGGTAAATTGAAAGGCAATGTCAGGAAATATTTCTTCATTGAAAGGGTGGTGGATGCTTGGAATGCCCTCCCAATGGAAGTGGTGGGGGCAAACACGGTGATGGAATTCAAAACGGCATGGGACAAACACAGTGGATCCCTTTACAGCAACAGGATAAAAGCAAAATAAACGGTACCATCTAACTTCTGAACTATCTAGCGTCTGAACAAATAAGGGTGTCCTACATGGAGTGGTGGGTTCACCCCTAAACAGAAACAAAAACATTGGGAGGGGTGGCCTGCACAGAGCGGCAGGTGCACCTACTCTTGCCATCTTGCTGGGCAGACTAGATGGACCATGCTGGTCTTTATCTGCTGTCACTTACTATGTTACTATGTTAAGAATTGAGAAACCAAGGGGTGGGCAGAGAGAGACTTCTCTTCCACCAGGAAGTGGTTTGCTGCAAGACTGCTATGGTGCACCCTGATGGAGTTGGACTTGAGGCCCAAATCCGAAAGGTGGAGAAGGTACTGTACTGTAGAACCACCCCAACCTGGCAGGAAAAGGGATCCACACCCTGCCCCTCTCACCACGACACAAACCTATGCCACTTCAAGGCATAGGTCCTCCTAGTCAAGGACCTCCTTTAGGCTAGCAAGACCTCCTCAACCTCCTTTGGAAGGAGGAGAGGGGCAAGGATTACCCTCTCAGCAGCCGTGCCATTAGGTTGATGGAACTGAGGTTGGGATGCAGGAGAATGCCCCCCTCCTTGGACAGGAGGGTTGGGGAGGACCCCAGAGGGATGGGAGCCTCCACCGCTAGCTGAAGTAGAAGTGGAAACCAGGGTTGCCTCGGCCACCTTGGAGCTACCAAAATGTCTGAGGTCTTGTCCTGGAGGATCTTGAAAAGAGTCTTGGTCACCAGAGGCATTGGAGGGAACGCATACAGGAGGCCCACTGACCATGATATCAGAAAAGCATCGGCGGCCACCCAGTTCGGGTGGTGCTGCCTGGAGCAGAAGCGGGGCAACTGGTGATTGACTGGGCTCGGAAACAAATCCATCACTGGCCATCCCCAGGCCTGGAAAAGCCAAAGGGCTACTCCCCGGTCCAGCTGCCACTCATGGGACTAGAGAATCCTGCATAGTCTGTCGGTCAAGCAGTTGTCCTGGCCCAGCAGGTGGACGGCTCGCAGATGCATGCCATGCCGGGCTGCAAACGAGCACAGATCCAGGGTTTCCTGGCATAGGAGACGGGACCCCGTGCCACCCTGCTTGTTCACATAGAACATGGCCACCTGGTTGTCTGTATCAAGACAGATTCGTGGGCCAGGACCCGCCAGAAAACTCGCAGAGCCAGGCGTATGGCATGGAGCTCCAAGAAACTGATCTGTTGTGTTCTCTCATTTGGGGACCAGACTCCCTGAGTACAGAACTCCTGGCAATGGGCTCCCCAGCCCAGCAGGTAGGCATCTGTGGTTAGGATCTTTGTGTGCAGAGGAGTCTGGAAAGGCATCCCCGCCTCCAAGTGGAGTGGCTGAAGCCACCATTCCAGGGACCGTACTAGTCGCCTGGACACTGTGACTTTGTCCCTGAGTCAACCTGTGGCCTGTGACCACTGGTCTGAGGCACCACTGAGCAGTTCTCATGTGGAGGCAGGCATCTGGTGTCACATGGACCATGGAAGCCATGTGCCCAAGGAGGCACAGAAACTGTCTTGCTAACACTGCAGGTCTGCGACTCACCTGACGTGCCAGGGCCAGAAGCCTGCTTGCCCTGTCTGCTGGCAGGTAGGCCCTTGCCTGTAGGGTGTCGAGTCTGGCCCCAATGAACTCTAGTTGTTGAGTGGGAGCAAGGCTGGACTTGGGGCAATTGATTACAAACCCCAGATGTTGGAGCACCTGGATGGTGCGATATGTGGCCTGGTGGGTCTCGCTGGCTGAGGAGCCTCTAATGAGCCAGTTGTCCAGGTAGGGGAAGACAAAGACCCCTTGGAGTCTGAGAAAGGCGGCCACTACGGCCAGGCACTTTGTGAATACCCTTTGGGCCGAGGCCAGGCCAAAGGGGAGTACCCTGTACTGGTAGTGGTTGCCCCCTACCACAAAGCACAGATTTTGCATGTGGTCTGGGTGTATTAGGATGTGTGTATATGCATCTTTTAGGTCTAAGGAGCATAGCCAGTCTCCCTGGTGGAGGTAAGGCAGCAATATTCCAAGGGAGAGCATCTTGAACTTCTCCCTCTCCAGGAACTTGTTTAAGTTGCGCAGGCCGAGGATGGGTCTGAGGCCTCTCTTTGGCACCAGAAAGTACCTGGAATAGAAGCCCTTTCCCTGCAGGTGGTGGGGCACCGGTTCTACCGCCTGATCCTCGAGAAGACCCACCAACTCCTTCAGAAGGTTCCAGTGAAGAGGAGACCTGAGGGGCTCTCACGGGATGAAAGGAGGGGGCAACTGGGCCAGGTGAAGGAGACAGCCCTCTTGGACTACCTGCAAGACCCAGACATCGGTGGTAATGGCTATCCACCTGTGGGCATACAGGGCAAGCCTGTAATGGCCTGTCCCTGTGGAGAGATGGGCCATGCTGTGAGAATCAAAAGCCACTGCCAGGCTGGGCCAGAGCCGGTGCCTGGGATTTGGGGGCTTTCTGCTTACGCGGGCCATGCCCCTGTCCCTTGGCCTGCTGCCCCTGTTGGGAAGCCGGGGAGGCCTGAAAATGGGGGTAGCTTCGGTAAGCAACACCCTTCCTCGGGTAAAAGGGCTTCTTACTCGAGTCCTTCTTGCGAGAAGGGGCAGAGTTCTTGGAGAGCCATGTCCTTGTCATGTACTCAGTCTCCAGTTCTGCGTCCTTGTCGGTCATGGGTTTGCCAAAGAGGTACTCCCCTTGGCATGGGACATCGACCAACTTGTCCTGAACCCATTGCTCAAGGTCCGATGACTGTAGCCATGCCTGGTGGCATGCACCGATGCCCGCCGCGGCTACCCAGGCCACCGACTCAAACCTGTCAAAGGCCACTCGAGACAAACTTCGAGCACTCACGGACATCTGTGGAAAGGCTCCTGAAGTGCTGCAAAGGCCCCTCGGAGAGACCAGCCGAGAACCCGGCGAGTTCCTTCACCAGGTCCCTCAGGTACATGCCCATGTGCAGCTGTTAGGCCTGGATCTGACAAGTCAGCATTGAACCCAGGAAGCACTTCCTGCCGAGGGCATTCAAGTTGCGGGCCTCCCTGCCAGAAGGCACCGAGGAGTGCGTCTTCTGGTTCTTCAGCCTGCGCATGGCCAATTCCACAACCATGGAATTCTGTGGCAGCTGCGACTTTTCAAAGCCAGGGCTCCGACGGACTCGATACATCGAGTCGATCCGTTTGCTGATAACCAGCACTGATGCCAGTGTCTCCCACATACGGTGCATCAGTCGTTCCACGATCGGAGGTATGGGTACAGTAAGGACCTCCCGAGGGGGGGCCTCATACTGCAGAATCTCGAGCTCATCGGCTTGAAGATCCTCCTCGGACTCCGTGGGGAAAGCCAAAGCCTTGGACATATTCCTCACGAAGTCCAACAACCTCGTGTCCTCCGGAGGGGACCTTCTCCGAGGTTCGCACACTGGGGAATCGGACGGAAAGTCCCTGTGCAAACAGGTTCCAGGGATGACTCCTTCTCCGTTTCCCACCCCAATGCCTCCGAGGAGGAATTGATGGGCTCCGGCATCAAGGTCCCCGGCACCAACCGCCCCAACACCAGGAGGCTCGGCGGTGATGACCTCACTCCCGAACGGAAGGCCGAGAAGGACCTCGGCCAAGGATCAACTCAAGCCAGAAGGGCCTCGAGGATCGCCTTGGCCTCCGGGGTCGACTTCAACGTTGATGGCCTAGTGGTCGGGGTGGAAGAACCGGACAGACCGGCAATCAGCGCCCGCTGCTGCTCCATGAAGGCAGACACACTGCACTCCAAGGTCACCATTCTAAACTTGAGTCCAGAAGGCTCCGAAGCTACCAGGTCAAGTCCCGATGCCAGTTCCCCCGGAGGGGAGTCCTCAACTAGGACAATTGTTACCTACCTCAGCTGTGGAGGAACCTTTGTTGAGTGCTCCATCTCCGAGGATCTCGGACGGCGCTCGGGGCTCTGCGAAAGGCCTCAGGAGGGGCCGGGCCACTCGAGCCATCCAACGACGCTGCCTTTGAGGACTTCTTCCTTCAGTGTTCCCACAAGGGAGACCCCCTCTCCGAGGAACCCCAACAATGCTCGGGCTCGAAATGCTCCCCCAAGACGTCGAGGCCTCAGACGAGGTCCAGGCTCGCAAAGGCACCGACTCAGGAAAAATCCTATCGTGCTGCTGCTGGTGGCTCCTTAGGGCCTTAGAGGACATCTTCCTACATGGACCGCAGACCGTCGGGTCGTGGTCGGGCCCGAGGCACCGGAGACAGCAGTCATGCATATCGGTGAGGGACGTGAGTTTTGCACACCGATCGCATTTTTTAAACCCGCTGGCAGCCATTGGGGGAAAAAAGGCCCCTGTGAGGTTGAAGACCCGAGCTGCCAGTGAAAAAGAAAAAGGGCGCGAACGCCAGTCACGAAGGACAAAAAATGAAAAATACTAGCCAGACTCGATACTGGTGTCAATCCGGTAAAAGAAAGAATTCTTAACAGTTTTTTTACTTTTTTCATTGGAACACTTGGACAACGTCCGGAGGGCTGAGCAAGATGGCACCCTTGGGCGGGAAGAGGACCGCGCATGCGTGATGCAATTCCCAAAGGCTTTCTCTGAAAGTTGGGGGATTTGCTGCGCATGAGGGCTCCGTCGGCACTGACATCACCCATACTTGAGGACTGACTTCCTGCTTGTTCCCGGAGAATACCTTTATTTTTTGTTATAATAGAGCTTGCTCGCTACACTGTCAGTTGAAAAGCCCTGAAGCAAGCTCTAACTTCTATTTTTAAACAGATTTCTCATAACTTGCAGGTTCTTATCAGATTTAGTTATCTAGCATGTGCATCTTTTCTTCCAAAACGAAGCTACGGCAGCAAGAAGCTTTCTGATTGGCTATCCCTAACCACAACATAATATAAGAAAAATTAGTTTGCAAGATAAGGTCTAAAGGTAAGCAGTTGCCTACTTTCTGACAAAAGTCAAAAAGTGTTTTTAGCTCTTAGAAGCGTTGCTTAGTAGTGACATGGAAAGAAAAGGTGTCGGTAGGTCTAGGGAAATGGGGGCTGTTGATTGGCTGCTTAGGGTTGTCTGTGGTTAAGGCTCTGCTACTTTCTGTTGACTACATGCATGAAGCTGTCTTTGCTAACAGCTTCTTTTCTTTATGCTTACTGAAACAGAAAGCTGCTTATGCTAAGTTCCTGTCTTCTGGTTGTCTGCAGGGCAGGCCCGTCCATTGAGCGAGAATGTTTTTTGCACAGGGCCCCGCATTTCAGGGGGCCCCGCGCAAAAAACATTCTGATCCTAAAGTAAAATTTAAAAAAAAAAAAGCTGTCTTCTGCCGGGGACGCCGCAGCAGAATCGTGTGCCGCGAGGCCCCCCCTTCCCAGCAGAGCCTGCCCTCCCCCGTATCACCTCTCTCTTCGTAGCTGCAGTCAGACGCGCCGGCTTTCAGAGCGCGAGGGGGGTGTTTCTCCCTCGCTGCTCTCTTAAGCACGCGGGGGCTGATGGGAAGTTCCCATCAGCCCCCGCGGGCTTAACAGAGCCGCGAAAGGGAAACTAGTCCCTTCGCGCTCTGAAAGCCGGCACGTCTGACTGCAGCTACGAAGAGAGAGGTGATACGGGGGAGGGCAGGCTCTGCTGGGCACACTCGATTCTGCCTCGGCGGCCCCGGCAGCGGGAGAAGACAGCTTTTTTTAAAAAACTTTTCTCTGGGCTGGGCTGGGCTGGGCTGGGCTGGGGGGGGGATTAGGAGTGGTGATGGGCTAGGGGGGGTTAGGAGTGGTGATGGGCTGGGGGGGTTAGGAGTGGTGATGGGTTATGGGGGGGTAGGAGTGATGATGGGCTATGGAGGGGCTATGGAGGGGCTATGGGGGGGTTAGGAGTGGTGATGGGCTATGGGGGAGCTAAGTCTTTATATGGGCTGAGGGGATTAGGACTGGGAGTGGGGTGATGGGGGTTAGGACTGGTAATGGGCTATGGGGGGGCTTAAACTAAAAATTGGGTGATGGGGGATTAGGACTGGAAATGGGCTGGTGGGATTAGGACTGGGAGTGGGCTGATGGGGAGGTTAGGACTGGTAATGGGGTATGGGGGGGCTTAAACTGAAAATTGGGTGATGGGGATTAGGACTGGGAGTGGGCTATGGGGGGCTAGGACTGGTAATGGGTTGGGGGGGTTGCTAGGACTGGAAATGGGCTGGGGGGATTAAGACTGGAGGTGGGCTGATGGGGTTAGGACTGGTAATGGGCTGTGGGCTGTTGGGGGGGGTTAGGACTGGTAATGGGCTATGGGGGGGCTAGGACTGGAAATGGGCTGATGGGGTTTAACACTGGAGGTGGGCTGATGGGGCTAAGACTGGTAATGGGCTATGGGGGGGTGGTTAGGACTGATAATGGGCTATGGGGGGACTAGGACAGGAAATGGGCTGATGGGGAGGGGTTAGGACTTGAGGTGGGCTGATGGGGTTAGGACTGGTAATGGGCTGTGGGCTGATGGGGGGGTTAGGACTGGCAATGGGCTATGGGGGGCTGACTGGAAGTGGGCTGATGGGGGGTTAGGACTGGAAGTGGGCTAATGGGGGGTTAGGACTGGAAGTGGGTTGATGGGGGGGCTAGGACTGGTATTGGGTTGGGGGGTTGCTAGGACTGGAAATGGGCTGATGCAGGGACTAGAAGGGAATGGATACTGGTTGAGGCTGGAACTAGAAGGGAGCTGATGTTGGGGGAGGATTAGAATGGGATGGGGCTGGGAGAGTAAAATGGAGAGGGGAAAAATATTTTGTGTGGGAGGGATAAAAAATCTACAATTGGCCGGGTATTGGGAGAGTAAGTGGGGATTGAGGATGGAGGGGTAAAATTTGAGTGGATGAAATAGGAATGAGGAAACAGCAAAAGGAGAAAGATTAGTATGTTAAAGCAGATGTAGAGAGAGAGAATGGAAAAAAAACTAGAAGAGAGAAGAAAGGACAAATGGACAGCAGATGATGGAGAGTTTATTACCTGGAATATGAAAGCTCTGGGAAATGTGCATCATTAACGTCTGCGCTTTGTTTGGTACAAGAGGAAATTAATTTATAGTTTTATTTCTACAGTGTTGTTGTACATTCCAAGTTTGGCTTTTGGGGTTCCCAGTTTAATTATTGCCTTCCTGTTTCTAAATTGTGATTCCTTGTTTGGTGATGGTCTATGTTCTGCATGTGTAACTGAGCTGAGGTATTCTGTTTATGTAATTCCTATTAGACATTGCCACTTGTTCTCTTTCCCCAGTAGGTCATGTATTGTTCTCTGAAATGTATTGGTTTAATATTTGCAGTGTTGCCTTTTGATAGGTAGGGTATGGTGCTTTGTGAGTCCTGGTAGTGCTGTTAGGATACGGCGGGTTTGCTATGGGTTCTAAATGGGCAGTGTTTGTAGTAGTTCCTAATGTGCCTGGCGGTTGGCACTGGATTATAGTAATGTAGAAATCTTTTAGTTTGTCTTTATCCATACACTCATTAAGAGACATGTTTACTAAAAGTTAGTGTATGTTAGCATTATGAAAATATTTATGCAAATAAGGCCACTTATGCAAATGAGGCCCCGAACCGAGTCTCCGCACATGGCCCCGCACCCCCCTTGGGCCGCCCCTGGTTGTCTGTATATTGTGCTTCCATTTTGTAATACCTGCTTTATGCTGACCCCCTGCTATCCCCTTTCTTGTCTCACAAGCAGGGTTCAGAAAAGGGAGAGGAACAAGAGACATCATGCGGATGTGAGATGGATCCTTGAAAAGACAAAAGAATACCAAACGTATATCCATATATGTTTTATGGACTACAGCAAGGTTTTTGACTGTGTAAACCATGAGAAACTCTGGGCTACATTAAGAAGCATGGGTATACCAGAACACCTGATAACGCTCTTACACAACCTTTACATTGATCAAGAAGCGACAGTTCGAATGGAACTAGGAGAAACAGATTGGTTTAAAATCAGCAAAGGTGTACGCGCCCAGCTCCGCCATGCTGAACGCTCATGGCGCAAATCCCCCTGTGCTGACACCCTTTCACACTTTAAATCAACTCACACATATTACCGAGCAGAGATGGCATCCATCTGTCCAAGAAAAGTCAACGCGTCTTCGGTAGTAGACTGGCTAATCTACTAAAGAGGGCTTTAAACTAGATTCGTTGGGGATGGGTGAAGAATGCCCCCAGGTAGGTGATAACATTAAATACCTTTATGGAAATGGGTAACAGGGGTAACATATGGAAAGCAGTGTGTATAAATGCCCGCAGCATGGGAAATAAGATCCCTGATGTTGAAGTTTTGGTGGGAGTGGCTGACTTGGATTTAGTGGCAGTTACAGAAACATGGGGGTATGTTTACTAAGCAGTCTTAATGTGCAGCTGGCATTAGTGTGCAGGATGCCATATAAGGAGTGGGCGTGTCGGTCTTAACATAGCATTTCTGGTTACCCTGCGATCAAGGGAGCTGTGGCACGTCAATGCACGTTAGCCTGAAGTAGGCATGCTGACCAACAAACACAGGAAGAGAGGGGTAGCATAATGGTTAATACATTGCCTGCTGAACCAGGGGTCATGAGTTCAATCCCCCAGTGGGGTTAATGAGTAAGGCTGGCTGAGGCATTATGCTTTACTATAAAGCAGTGCTGCTAGAGGCATTTTTCTTTTTACTTTAAAGCAGTGCTGCCAGCAAAAACACCCTCACAGTGCTGTAATCTTCATGTGCAGTGCATCATGGGTACGAGTGGATTAACCCTATCCTGGTAACCACAGCAGACAGTTCATGTGGTGACCTGCAGTCCTTCTGTAGCCAGCCAGGGGTTTGCTCAGAGCTGTAGCCCACTGGTTACTTCACTGCCTATAAAGCCAAAGGCTGTGGGTTTGATCCCACAGTGGGATTATTTTTTGGAGCTGACTGGGGCAGTTTCTTTTTTTAATTTAAATTAGTACTGCCAGCAAAAACACCCTCACAGTGCCGTAATCCTCAGGTGCTCCATAAGGCGCCTTATAAGGCACCTTAAGGTTATAGCACTGTGAGGGTGTTTTTGCTGGCAATACTAATTTAGATTAAAAAAAGAAACTGCCCCAGACAGCCCTAATAAACAACCCCACTGTGGGATCAAACCTACATCCTCTGGCTCTAAACACAGTGAAGTAACCAGTAGGCTACAGCTACAAACAAACCTCTGGCTAGCCACAGAAGGACTGCAGGTCACCACACAAACTGTCTGCTGTTGTTACCAGGATAGAGTTAAGCCACTCGTACCCATGATGCACTGCACATGCAAAGCAGCAGTCTACAGATGATCACAAGATGGGGTATGCACCCCCACAGCACCTATGCCTGGTAGGGGGTACTGACCGTGCGCGTTACTGGCACAGAGTAGCTACAGACCGTCACATTGTGCGGCTACTGTGCTCAAACAGGGTGAGTTGGGGCGCCCAGCACCAGGTCCACAGCACCTGCCCTCCCTGAGATAGGCTCTGCTGCAGGTCCCCATTAGTACCAGTGTGTGATAGGTAGTTCTTTCAGACACACCTACGATACACCTGTGCCCATATGTATATCCCAGTCACGTCTAGCCCTTGTGGACTATGATGCACCAGAATAGTGCATATCCTCTGTGGGTGCCATGGCCATGTATTACTAATTAAAGATTTATTTGGATTTTTTTGGATCAACAAAGATATTGTACTTTATTATAAGAAATTGAACTCATAAGCCATTCTAACTCCTGAGCCATTCTGCCTGTGAGGACTCATGCTGAGCCAATTTACTAGCTCAGAGACCAAGGCTGTATTTATCTTAACACATCTATCCTGGGGAGTGTTGAAAGGCCAGAAAGGGAGACAGAATTCTTCCCTTGGCCTTTGAACAATTCTCTTGGCCAATATAGAAACATTTGCCTAGATAATGTAAAAGCTTTGAGCTGATTCTAAAACCATGGGGGGTGTCTCCCTTGGCTGGAAAAAGCTGGATGAGTGACTCAGCAGCTAACATTTTTTTTTTCTCATGCTGGTCACGTGCACAGGATTGACTCTGGCCAATCCTGATTTGAGCATGTAGCCTGTTATCCAATGAATTGTAATATCATGCAGCAAGCACGATCTTAGTTAAGGTACTTTAGGGGGACTCTCAGAAGGAAAGATGGGACTGCAACTGATATACGAGGCAGGCGTGTCTCTGTAGTTTTTCCCGGATTTTCCTCCTGAGTGATCGTTGAACAGTCCCCCACCTGGAGTGATGAGCTATAATATCCGGTAAAAGTATTAATGCTTACCTTTGTGCTTTTTCATTATTTCAAAAGGACTTAATTTAATAAACTCATATTGCATTTACTAAAGTGTCTATGCATAGTCTGTGAGCTAAATGAATGACAGGGTTAACTCATATTGTATTTGGGCTAATGAGTGACAGAGTTAACTCATACTGTATTTGCCAGAATATTTTTGCCTAGTCAGTGAACTAGTGAGTGATAGGGTTAAAGGAAAAGCGTAAAACTTGGCAATACATAAATGGCGACGAGGGTGGGATGTCCTAAATTATTACATAATGATAAGCTCAAGGGAACAGGGGACCCTAGGACGATAGACCTGGGTGTTGTTAATAGCATATAGGAATCGAGCACTGGATAGAGAAAATCCAGGACGGAGAGAGTGTAGATCTGCGTGGCCAAGCATGAAGAGTCTCAGACATCTGCAGCTTTTGGGGCTGTATGATGAAAAATCTGGTGAAGTGAATTCAGGACAGAGAGAGAGTGGATCTGCTTGGGCCAGCATGAAGGATCCCAGACTCCTGCAGACTCCGCTGAGTTCTCCCAGCTGATGTTACTGTACTGCATGATGTAAAGTTTGGTGACGTAAATATTCTTTGTAAATAGCTGTACTATCTCATAACTTTTTTAGTGAAGTATTACCGGTATTCTTCTGTAATTAAGTGTGTTTAGCTTTGCTTTCTAATTTTCTTTTCTGACCACTCATGTGTGACTGGGAGAGCTGTTTGCTTTTCTTGCTTTGTTTGTGGATAAACTGCACGTCTTAATTACAAGGTGTTAACCTTTGATGTAGTAAGATGTTTGGTACCAGGAGTGGGGGTTTAAGAAAAGATAATGTATTAACAGAAAAGAGTGAAGAATGCAAATAGTGTAAAAATGTGAATATTGTAAATATTTAAGGCTGGCATTAAGTGTTCTTGTGGGTCAGAACTAAGTGAGAATTGGGAATCTGTTTTTAAAAGATGACATTTATCAGCAAGTTGCTGAGAGGGTGGCTCAGTATAAATATCGTAGGAGACGGGGAAAAAGAAAGAAAAAGAGGAGTACTCCCCAACATCCTGGAGGAGTTAATCTAGAAGATACTGTGGAGGATTTTAATCATCAAGAGATTAATGATAGATCATGGTGATAAGAAATTCTGTTTGATTAGTTCTGACCCACTGATACAAGATCAGTTTTGTCATGTTATTATGACTTTACAAATTCAATTTCAAATTGATAAGGGAAATGACTGCAGCTGGATCTGCAGCCAAACTGTTTAGGAAAATATGTAACCTTGTGCTGCAAAGATGTTTAATTCAGTGCTTTGAACAAAATGCCTATCCTGTACAGTTAGTATTAATTGTTATGGAAAATCCTTATAAGATTATGAAGAAGTGAAGACTTTTTTTTAAGGTCCATGGTTAAAAGAAACTCTGATCAGATAGGTATAATGCACTTGTAAGCTTTGATTTGTTCTGTATTCAAATGTTTGTAGTAAAAAACTGTTTTTCTTTCATTACTGGCTACTCCAGTAGATTTTATAGTCCCTGAATGCTGAAGTGACTAGATCAAATAAACAAGGCAAACTTTTTTCCTCCAAAGTGGAGGTTGAGAATCCTGGCAGGACGGTGGGGCATTGAATCCTGAGTAAGTGAGAGGGTGATCTTTATCATTAATATGTTATGCATCTGTTCTTTGTCTTTGACTGTATATGCTACCAGGCAAACCTAAAAGTTAAAGGAGGATTTTTTTTTAATTGTGGCAAGCACCCCAGGGGGCATAGTTAAACATAAACAGCTATAACTATAGGTTAATTGTTCAGTCACATTTGCCAGAAGGACAAAAGACAATGGTTTGTTCTACTGGCTGTGTTGAAGATAACATGTTAATTTAAATGTAACCAAGAACAATTTTCACCTCTTAGAAGTTTCACCTCACTTGAGCCTGAACTGTGAGGTTCAAGATAATTACTTTAAGCTTTGTGCTAACGACTGAGGGACACCTGTTTTCCTGTATTTGAATTTTAGAGAAAAAGTGTACTTTGTTCTAAAAGTTTATATTTTATTTTCAGTACAGTTCCTGAGAAAATAGATATAAAACAGATATATGTTGCAGCATTGTGAGATATTAAGTTGGTAGTTTATACACTTGCACTTATGACACTTGTGGTAATAGTACATTACGCAGAGGTCCAGTACACACACAGCAATTACCAGATGAGTAAAATATTAATAAGTTTGATGAAATTTTAGACAGAGGCTGATATGAAATTGCTCTATTCTCAAGCATATAGAACAAATATAGATTAAAGATGGAACTGAGTTCCCAGAAAATAATGAGAGCTTGAGTTGATTGGATAAAACCAAATCTTGCTTGTCAGCAATGATCCAGGAGAGTTTTGAGAAAAAGAATAAGAGAGAGAGAGAGAGGCAGAAAGGTGAGGCCACAGCCTAGGCTAAATGTGCTGCTTCCAGTGTGATGATCTGGGCTACCAGCTCTAAGACTCCTTGAGGACACACAAGGCCTGAAGAACAGGAACCTTGCATATTTATGCCTCTGAAGAGACATAAATAGGCAGGGGGAGCATAGGCCGAGAAGAACCCGAGGATAGTCATGAATGCCTTGCAATCCAAGAAGAACCTGAAGATAAGGCCTAGCCACCAATGCCTTGTACCCTCTTAGATCTCTCACCTCAAAAGGATCTCTTTTTGGCACCATAATTAATGAGTAGCTTATACAAATCCTTGTGAACACTGCAATTTTAAAATCAGTCTAACAGCACTCTCACTGAGGACAGGGTATATGACAGATTCTAGTTATACGTGAGAGATGAGCCATATTTCTTTCTATTGGGATTGATGTTATAGAATGCTGCAAAATGATAGTTTTATATTGTAAGGATTTTACCCAGATTGTTCCTATTTTAGAATGAGCATATGTCCACTTAGCATTGGATCAATTAAGTTGATGGGAAAGGGACACTGTTTACTCATACTGTTATCTCATTGAGGAATCTAAATTTAAGTTATTAACAATTGTTTGATATTCTTAGCAGCCTTGCCAAATAAGGATACATTAGTGTGGTATAAAAGAAACAGGAAAAGGACCTATGTAAGTAGTTGGTGGAATGATGCAGGTGATGAAAAAGTGTTGTGTTATGGAGGGATGAAGTGGAATATTAAAGGAGAAACTGTGATAGACAATAAACTGATGAAGGTAATTTGAAATGATGTATTTGCCTAATGAATATGTAAACAAAAAATTATGAGCACTTTATTTGACTGTGCCGTCTCCAGAAGCTTCAATTCAGGAAGTCATACTCAACAATTGGAAGAAATAGATATTTGGAGACAGGCTAGGTGCACCTTGCACCCTGATGAGCTCTGGAAAACCCACACTGGCCATGTGGTACTTCCGGATGCTTTGTGCCTCACTTTTCCTCTGTATGTCCTGGCCAGGCATGCAGAGGCAAAGGGGGATGATTTGATGACAAATTCTCACACAATTGGGTATAATTCTAAAACTTGTCAAAATTGCAGAACACGTATGTGCAGCTTGTCTGATCTGAAACATGTAAAGGTCATTCAAGGGCAAAATGGAATATTTCCTACATGCAAAATGAATTTCCAGTGATAGAGAGACAAGGAGTTAATCAAACTGCGAGATAAGATTGACACCATACGAGATAGTTACTAATAGATCACTGAAAGTTTACAAAAGCAATATTTATTATCTGTAGGATATGATCTTAGTAAATATAGATGAAATTAAGTTTATCTTATTGTGAAGTCTAATCTAGAATTTTTAGTCTTTTCATTTAATATTGGCGCTGCTCTTCTGAATGAGGCCTGGAGCCATGTCACCAACTGCAAGCCGGAGAGTCCAGCGGAGGGAATTGGCCAGAGTCCAGATGGAGCAGACCATCCCGAGAGATCTGGACTACACACCGCAGAAACGTGTGAGGAAGTCCCTATCTACTTCAATGTGTCGCAATGAAAGAAAGGCCAAGATGTCCACCTACGAGAATGAGAGGTTCAACTGCGGAGAAACGGGCCGAATTATCTGAAAATAGGAAAAGGACTTTTGTGGACTTTTGTGAATGATTTTTTTTTCTTTTCTTATGTATTGTTATTGTTTCCTTGGAAAGTAACTGTAATTTTAGTATCTCAGATTTTTTTTCTGCTGAACATCGTGTGCCCAATTGCTTATGTCAAAGTCTATGGGGCAGATGTACAGTGGGAAAAAGTTCTGAATGTGCAGATGAAATGAATCCCCCACTGCATGGGGAACTGATAAAGATAGCTGAGACCTACAAGCCATTTGGCTTTGACAATTGTAATGCCGGGGGGGGGGGAGGGGAAAGGAAAATATCACCCAAATTACACTGAGGCTTGTCCCCTCCAGCGTTTGCCTTAATGCTATCCACTATGTTTTAGCCCAAGTTGTTATTACTGTATTTCTAAATGAATTACAAAGGCGATTCAGCCATTGCTTACGTGCAATATCCGTGTTGATCCAAGGGTGGAATGTATTACTAATTAAAGATTTATTTGGATTTTTTTTGGATCAACAAAGATATTGTACTTTATTATAAGAAATTGAACTCATAAGCCATTCTAACTCCTGAGCCATTCTGCCTGTGAGGACTCATGCTGAGCCAATTTACTAGCTCAGAGACCAAGGCTGTATTTATCTTAACACATCTATCCTGGGGAGTGTTGAAAGGCCAGAAAGGGAGACAGAATTCTTCCCTTGGCCTTTGAACAATTCTCTTGGCCAATATAGAAACATTTGCCTAGATAATGTAAAAGCTTTGAGCTGATTCTAAAACCATGGGGGGTGTCTCCCTTGGCTGGAAAAAGCTGGATGAGTGACTCAGCAGCTAACATTTTTTTTTTCTCATGCTGGTCACGTGCACAGGATTGACTCTGGCCAATCCTGATTTGAGCATGTAGCCTGTTATCCAATGAATTGTAATATCATGCAGCAAGCATGATCTTAGTTAAGGTACTTTAGGGGGACTCTCAGAAGGAAAGATGGGACTGCAACTGATATACGAGGCAGGCGTGTCTCTGTAGTTTTTCCCGGATTTTCCTCCTGAGTGATCGCTGAACAGTCCCCCACCTGGAGTGATGAGCTATAATATCCAGTAAAAGTATTAATGCTTACCTTTGTGCTTTTTCATTATTTCAAAAGGACTTAATTTAATAAACTCATATTGCATTTACTAAAGTGTCTATGCATAGTCTGTGAGCTAAATGAATGACAGGGTTAACTCATATTGTATTTGGGCTAATGAGTGACAGAGTTAACTCATACTGTATTTGCCAGAATATTTTTGCCTAGTCAGTGAACTAGTGAGTGATAGGGTTAAAGGAAAAGCGTAAAACTTGGCAATACAGGCCACATGATTCAAGGGGGGGGGGTGGTGTTTGGACCCATAGGTGGATTATGTAGTACCACCGAACTTGCTCTCTGGGGATCAGGGTGGGGGACAGGATCTCCCCCCAACAGATCCACATTCTACAGCCCTGCCATGGTGACAGTAGAGGGGACCAACAACCCCAGTCCTGCTGGGAAACAGATGCGCTACAGGGCAGTGAGTGCAGTTCTGTAGCATTCCATAAGGCAATAGCAGACAGACAGTAGGCCTGGAAATGCTCAGCTGCCCCCCACCACTGTCTGACATTCTCCAGCAGCAAGCATAGTGAGTCTCCAGCCGCTGTACCCTGCAAGGTGTTCCAACCATAACTGCAGACAGTCTTCTAGCTAGTCCACAGTGCATGTTCCTGGAGGAGATGCGTGCATCCAAAACTGGGATGTGAGCACACCCACCAAGCAGATAAGTCACTGATTGGGCCCCCAAAAGAAGAACCCATATATATATCACTTGAGAAAAATACTATGGAGCACTATGGGAGAACCTAGCCATGCCGTGGTCACTGCTCAGTCAGGGTGAGAGTGACCTCCCAGCAGGACATGCTGTAGCCACCCTGTCTGTGCAGGTGGTGGCCGGGCACTACAATGTCCCAGCCAGTGCCCTATGCCCTGTGCAGATGCATCCTGCCCAGGCCGCCCTGTCCGGGCTATACCCACAGTACCTTGCTCCTCATTATGCACATTGGCAGGCCAATACTGGCAACAGTGCTAGCAGTGTGGGCTGAGGAGGGTTTTGGCAGTCACCACACACTGGATAGACAGACACACACTCCCCACACCTATGCCAGCATTGTGCAACTATAGAGGTGTTTGGCAGCCCTGGCCACCACACCAGTCCTGGGCACAGTGCAGGCATGGCTATGGTACGCAATACTGTAGGAGTCACTCCCCAGGGTGGTAAACACTGTCAGACACAAGACCTGTAGCACACTCCACGGACATCAGAAAGGTTGCTATGGGTCTTAAATTAAACTGAATAGCTAGCGGGGGTGTGGCTGTTTTTTTTTTTTTCAAGATGGCGACGGAGAGTGTGTGAGCGATGCCTAAACGGAAGGGCAAAACTCGGGCTCGTCCCAAGGAGCCCGAAATTGCTGTTATTGGACCTATGGATCGTTATGTTTGTCTCAGGAGCAGAGAGGGGAAATTCGGAGGGATTTGGTGGCGCCGGCGGTGGAGGATTCTGCTGTACCTGCCCTGGAAGTATCACTTTCCCCAGATGTTCGCTCCCCTCCTGTGTTATCGCGGCTCTCAGTTAGCGCCCCGGAGCGAGGTGCTGCGGAGACGCCGTTGATTGCGTCTCCTGTGCCGCCTGCTTGGGACCCACTGGAGGAAGCAGCTGAGGGCCTGAAGGGCGATACCAAGAGCCGGTTAATACTCTCCGGCGGTATACAGCAAATGGAGGGCAAAAGTACCGTTGGTGTGGAGGCTGAGTCCGATAAATGGATGAATGTTCCTGCTGCTCCTTTGCCTGTGAGTTCCCCTGTAATTACTCTCATTCGACCTGCTAAGGTAACTCTGGATAGTATCTGGGAAGTTATTAGTCAGCTCTCCCAAGTAATGAACCAACAGCCGGCTCTATCTTTTTCTAACTTATCCACTATGGGGACTACTGTTAATAATTTGTCTACAGAATTTTTGGATATGAAGAATCAGGTTGGGTCTATGGACCAGAGACTTTCTCAGGTTTCGGGTATGTCTGATATGCTGATGAACGATAATTTGCTCCTGAAAGCGAAGATAGAGACCTTGGAAAACGCTACCAGAGCGTCAAACTTACGTTTACTTAATTTTCCTGTAATTCCCGCGGTGGCACCTGTGGAACCTTTTAAGAAATATATGCAAGAGTCTTTGATGATTGCTCCTGAATTGCTACCTCCTGTTGCGAAGGCATATTATTTACCTCTGGGGAAGAAGGAGGGGAAGTGTGCAGTTGGGGAGTTACAAATGGACTCGCTTGATGTTTCAGCCCTACTTCGGTCTCCTCCAGATGAAGAAAGGAAGGTCTCCACTTTATTGGTGACATTAGCGCTTTCATCTGATAGAGACTGGCTTTTGAAAGTGTATTTTAAGAAGCGGAGTAATTTGTTTATGGGGAAGAGGATTTCTATCTTCCCAGATATCTCTAGAGATACCCAAAGAAGGCGAAAAGCCTTCTTATTGTTAAAATCTGGGGTTCTACGGTTGGGGGGCACATTTTTGTTAAGATTCCCCTGTAAATGTATTGTTGTGCATAATTCCCTTAAATATGTATTTTTTCAGCCTGGAGATTTATCCACTTATATCGGTACTCATTTGGTAACGTCCTCCCCCGTATTGGTAGGATAACGTTCTTAAGTTAATAAGATCTCCTCGAACTCTGTCGCTTTCTTGGCTTTTTCCTTTTTGTATTAATTGCCTAACTTGATAAGACATTGGAGGGTCCTCCACCCCAGGGATCTTTTTTTTTTTTTGATGCTTTCACCACCATTTATAGTGGACTACAGATGTATTACTAGGGGATTGATGTTTCCTTATATTATTTCTTTTGGTGTGTGTTGGTGTATATCTTTTCTGTACAGGTATTATGCTTGATTCTAATTGGAAATGCATAAATAAAAAATTAAAAAAAAAAAAAAGGTTGCTATGATGCAGCTTGTGATAAGGAAGCTTATCATAGCTCAGGTAGGAGCTATAGAAAAGATGATGTGACTCTGAACAAGCAACCTGTCAGTTCTGGTAGAAGTGAGAAAACAGAATTTTCACATAAAAGACTACCAGTCCCAGAATGCACCAGGTTTCCAGCAGCCATGAGAGGGGCTGAAGTGAGGAAATGTGTGTGCAATCAAGAGAGCTATGAGGTAATCCCTAAGCACTCATCTCAAAGGGCAGGGCCTGATTCAAGACAGCTGCGCTGTGTTAGGGAGCAGCACACATTAGGAAAGAATAAGAATAGAGATTATTCTTCAGATAACAGCTACAGAGGGAGGAAGAGATACAGAGACAGCAACGGCTACAAGCACCAGTATCACCTGGAGAAACAGAAGCCAAGCCAAGCAGATAGAGAGAGAAGGAAACTCTCTGGAAGGAAGAGAAGAAAGGCCATTGGAAGGTCTGGGAGATTCCAAGGCAGTACTCATACTGGGAGGTATTCCAAAAGCCAGCAGAGTCCATTGGACTGGATTCAGCCAGAGGAATGGAGTGGCAGAGATAGGAATCACCAGTGGCTACCTGGAAGAGAGAAGACTGCATGTGGAAGGGACTTTCAGACCAAGGCCAGAAGGTATGTGAGAGAAGATCCAGCGTCCATGGATCAAGATTGGAAGGCTGGACATCAGAATTGGATTACATATTGGCCAGGCTATACAGAGAGGAATAATGATAGCAGGAGAGGCTCAGGTATGAACACTGATCCAGACCCTATCTATAATAGAGAATGGCAGCAAGGGAATAAGCATTCTCATGATAGTGCCTTAATGAAAGACTCATCTGTGCCAATGTATGATATTGACCCTATGATTGTTGATGCAGGGGGAAATACAGCAGATGAAACTATTTACATGGACTGTTCTTTATCTAAATGCTATTGCTAGTTTTTCTATGAGCAAACACATCAGCCATCACAAAGAAACCTAACTTTGTTCTTTATTTCCACTGCAAACAGCTCTTAAAGCAGGATTTGGGCTCACACAGTAGCAGCCAGCCAGCTAAAGGCTTTCAGCTGGTCCATTGATAGTAATTAGGGCTGCACCTGATTGTGTGTGTGAGCAAGGGAGAATCACTGCTGAGATGGGCGTGGAAAATAAGCAGAAGTTAACCTAACCAGCAAAGTTTATTCTTTACTTTGTGCCTTTGTATTTGGTAATTATTTGCTAAGAAAACATTAGCTAATTGCCTGACAAGCTGAAGGTTGTTTTCTGGTTTATTTGGTGATTTTTGTTATCCATTTTAAACACTGCAAGCAAGTAACCTCATTTATAGTGCTATCAAGCATACATGTGCTGGGTGAATTAAACCCCATCAATAAAAGAAGTATTTTATTGATCTTACCACTTGGTTTCACAACTCAAATTATTGTCATCAGCTGTGTTTGGGAGTGAATGAACTACAATACCCACAATACCTTGCAAGAATCATATGAATATATGCATCGTCAAGATTGTGTAAGTTCTCACCCTAGGCAGCCGTCTGACAAGCTCAATCAGCAAATTGTGCTTAACTTAGGAATTGCTATCTGCCAGTAATCATAGCAACCTTTTGATAGATGTGTACCATATTCCCAGATTTAGGGTGGCATTGCTAAGGTATGCAAGTGCTAGTATTGGGAGATGCACACAGGGCCCAACATCCTGCCTCTCCAGGTGGCTTTGGATGATGGAGCCTGTGGGTGCGGGTGAGTCTGCCCCTGTTGGCCGCTGCTCTAGGGCAGAGATTCCCAACTCCGGTTCTGGTGGGCCAAACCCTGTTCGGGTTTTCATGCTGTCCCTAATGAATATACATGAGATACATCTGCATACCATGGGGGCGGTGCATAGAAATGCAGCACAGCCATAGTTATTGGAGACAGCATGGGACCTGAATAGTGTTTGGCCCTCCAGGACTGCTTTTGGGAGACTCTGCTCTAGGTAATGCGCATGTTTATGGTGTCTGTGCTCTGTAGGGTAAAATGTAGGCATTTTGGGCATGTTTACGTTATCTGCACTAAAGGTTCTGTCTGTATTACCACATTTTAGTTGTGGGTAAAATATGGGGACTGGGTGGGCAGGAACCACAGCTGGGACTTGAACGTGTGATCTTCTGCTCCTGAACACACTGGCTGTGTGCCTTGCACCACCGTGTTGCCACAGAGACAGTGCATTCCCTGGAGATACCATGACTGTTTGTCAGACAGAGCCTGTCTGTTGCAGTGCACGGCACCCACCTAAACAGGGCTGGGCCATGGTCTGCTGTGGGCAGCAGCCACTGCCCCCTCCACCACCAGTACCCCTCTGTTACCATGCTGACATGCCCTTCTGCTGGTGGTGCTGGTGGTGTGCAGTCTCAGGCCATCCAGTGTGTGGGTAGGTGGCTGCCTATGGTGCAGGTTCTGGGGTAGGGGTGCCTGCATAGATGTCCACACTTCCCCCCAGCACCGCCTGCAAATATTCTGTACCCTTGGGGGTACCTGCTGGGTACTATCCCCTGTGACACTGTGGGAAACACACTCATGCCCATGTTGGGCCCTCATCAGTTGCTGTCTGGCTGCTCTACTGATTCAGTATTCGTATGGGCCACCTAGGCATCACCCTAGTCCGCACTGTGGCCCAGCTGCACCACAGCATGTGCTGCCTGCAGCCCTCTGTGTCCCCTTTTCCAGCATCTGTCCAGTTGCTCGTTCCGATATGCCCACCCTGCTGTTGCGGGACATGTGCATGCCATAGGAAACCTGTCCATTAACAAGGGAAAGCCCTGATCAGCGTTATTTCACTGTGGGATCATTCACCTTGTATGGTGACAGAGCATAGCCCCTTCAAAAATTGATATCTTTTTTTTCGAGCTTTCTCGATAGTGTTTTTTGATGTTTCCCATTGATGTCACTATTGCCCAGCTAGGTTATGTTTTTTTTCCAGTTTGTTCAGGTCATTTTCACAGTTTATCTGCCCTTTTGTTCCATGCACATGTATCACACTTATCACCTTTAGTTAGGTTTCCCTGGCTTTGCTGTACATTGCTGACGTAAATGGTTTCTCTTCCCTTTAAATCTACTCTAACGCCAGGGTTTCACTGGCGTTAGTTTTCAGCCCCGAAATCCACAGCGTTAGCGTGCAGGGAGCCTATTCCCTCCCACTCTCCACCCATTGTCCCCTTCTCTCTGCCCCTGGGGAGGCTTCCTCCGCCCTCAGGGAGCCTTTACGCCGCCTTCAGTGCTCATTTGCACCACTGAGCGCGTTAGCGCGCGATAAGGTGCCTTATCGCACGGTAAAGCACCATTATAGCATGCACCCGACTCACCATCGTCTCCGCTCCTGTCCAATCGGGACAGTGGGAGCTGCTCTCGCCGAATCCGGGCGGTGGGAGAGGAGGCCCAAGGGAGATAAAACGCGGCGTCCCTACCCCGAGGGAGCCGCACTCACAGCCTGCACCCGACTCACCATCGCCTCCGCTCCTGTCCAATCGGGACAGTGGGAGCTGCTCTCGCCCAATCCGGGCGGTGGGAGAGGAGGCCCAAGGGAGATAAAACGCGGCGTCCCTACCCCGAGGGAGCCGCACTCACAGCCTGCACCCGACTCACCATCGCCTCCGCTCCTGTCCAATCGGGACAGTGGGAGCTGCTCTCGCCCAATCCGGGCGGTGGGAGAGGAGGCCCAAGGGAGATAAAACGCGGCGTCCCTACCCCGAGGGAGCCGCACTCACAGCCTGCACCCGACTCACCATCGCCTCCGCTCCTGTCCAATCGGGACAGTGGGAGCTGCTCTCGCCCAATCCGGGCGGTGGGAGAGGAGGCCCAAGGGAGATAAAACGCGGCGTCCCTACCCCGAGGGAGCCGCACTCACAGCCTGCACCCGACTCACCATCGCCTCCGCTCCTGTCCAACCGGGACAGTGGGAGCTGCTCTCGCCCAATCCGGGCGGTGGGAGAGGAGGCCCAAGGGAGATAAAACGCGGCGTCCCTACCCCGAGGGAGCCGCACTCACAGCCTGCACCCGACTCACCATCGCCTCCGCTCCTGTCCAATCGGGAAAGTGGGAGCTGCTCTCGCCCAATCCGGGCGGTGGGAGAGGAGGCCCAAGGGAGATAAAACGCGGCGTCCCTACCCCGAGGGAGCCGCACTCACAGCCTGCACCCGACTCACCATCGCCTCCGCTCCTGTCCAATCGGGACAGTGGGAGCTGCTCTCGCCCAATCCAGGCGGTGGGAGAGGAGGCCCAAGGGAGATAAAACGCGGCGTCCCTACCCCGAGGGAGCCGCACTCACAGCCTGCACCCGACTCACCATCGCCTCCGCTCCTGTCCAATCGGGACAGTGGGAGCTGCTCTCGCCCAATCCGGGCGGTGGGAGAGGAGGCCCAAGGGAGATAAAACGCGGCGTCCCTACCCCGAGGGAGCCGCACTCACAGCCTGCACCCGACTCACCATCGCCTCCGCTCCTGTCCAATCGGGACAGTGGGAGCTGCTCTCGCCCAATCCGGGCGGTGGGAGAGGAGGCCCAAGGGAGATAAAACGCGGCGTCCCTACCCCGAGGGAGCCGCACTCACAGCCTGCACCCGACTCACCATCGCCTCCGCTCCTGTCCAATCGGGACAGTGGGAGCTGCTCTCGCCCAATCCGGGCGGTGGGAGAGGAGGCCCAAGGGAGATAAAACGCGGCGTCCCTACCCCGAGGGAGCCGCACTCACAGCCTGCACCCGACTCACCATCGCCTCCGCTCCTGTCCAATCGGGACAGTGGGAGCTGCTCTCGCCCAATCCGGGCGGTGGGAGAGGAGGCCCAAGGGAGATAAAACGCGGCGTCCCTACGGGCGCACCCGCGCCTGGCGGGCCCGCGCCTGAGGGCCTCGCCAGAGGGCCCTTTGGCGTGGCCCTTAGGCGGTGGCCATTAGCGTGGCCCATACCACGAAAAACCTCTGCGACGGACGAGGCTCGAGCTCCCCTAATCAGATCTGAGCTCACTGATGTCAGCGACATCAAAAACTCTAACTCTACAAAACAGGAGCTCCCAGGATCACAGGTGAACACACCGGCCCCTGCTCCCAGCCTCAACACCCGACAACCATCTCTGACACTGAAGAAACCCAGTGCAACAAGCACCTCAACAAAAAGCTCCAGCAAATCGACAAGAAAACCCCAGGTAAACTATCACAACATGCCACCCTTCCTAACCCCCATCTACTTTCTCACCCCTCTCCTAACGCTATACCCCCACCCAAACACACTCAGCAATCTTCCCTACGCAGACACACTGACTGGCACACCATCCTCCACACAAACACTGCACCCCCACAGCACCCCCACCGCAAATACAGACCTCCCATACTCAGGAACCACAAAACTGCAACCCACAAACATCAACAACAACAGGAACAACCCAACGCACACAAAGCACACGCCAGCCAAAAACACCAAACACACCAGCCACCCGCACCTCTCCATCACACTCATAAACGCACGCTCCACCAGGAACAAATACCACATGCTCCAAGACCTGATCATATCTGAGAAGACTGATATCCTATGCATAACGGAAACCTGGCTAACAGAAACGGACACAGTAATAATGAACCAACTAACGCCAACCGGATACAGCTTCCATCACTGCTCCCGAACGCACGCAAAGGGCGGAGGAGTAGCCATCATCGCAAAGGACAACCTCCACCTGCGGACCATCACCTCCGAAACCTCCGACGAAGCAGACATCCTCACCCTCACTAACAAAAACCTCACAATATGTCTGGTCTACAGAACACCTGCCGCAAACTCTGACTTGCCAAAGATACTGCACCTGATCTCTGAGAGCATCAACCCAACAAAAGAACCAATTATACTAGGAGACTTCAATCTCCCATCCCTCCAAGACACGCAAACGGAAACATTCCTGAACGCCATGACAGCAATGAACCTATCGCAGATCATAAACGAACCAACACACGAAAAAGGAAACACACTGGACCTCATATTTCTGAACTCCCAAACATCCACCTCATGCAGCAGTCCAACAATCTCACCAGTCCCATGGTCAGACCACTACGTCATCCACTTCTCCCATGCATATCAACCAAAAACAAACAGAGGAAACGCTCAACAAACACGGAGATTCAAAGCATTCAACAAAGAAGACTTCCTGACACTGACCCTACCTAATCTACATATGAATTCAAACAACCTTGATGACCTCATGGACAACTGGAACACCACAATCTCCACAGCATCCAAAGCAGATATAAACAAGACCAGCAACAAACTCATCTCCTCAAAGGCCCGCTGGTTCACCCCTGACCACCGGAAACTGAAAACAAAACTTAGAAGAGCAGAAAGAAAATGGAGGAAAACCAAAAATGACGAAGACAAAAAGCAATACCTATATGAACTCGCTGCCTACCACTCAGAAACCGACAACGCAAAGAGAAACTACCACACCAAAATCATCACGTCTGCAGCAAACAAACCTCGAGAACTCTTTCAAATTGCCAAAAAACTGACAAAGGCACCAACCACGTCTGATCAACCCCCAGATATCCCCTCAGATCTCTTGGCCCGACAATACAAACAATTTCAGCAACCTCAGCAACCTTACCGCTGTGCTACAGCCACAAAAACGTGCCCCGGAATCACCATAAACGCTGACTGGGATACATTCAACGAAACCTCAAAAGAAGAGATATCCTCCACCATCTCCTGTCTGAACACCACCACCTCTCCACTAGACCCCTGCCCTACCGAATGGATAAAGAAAACCAAGGAAGACCTGAGTGCTCCACTAACTCACATCGTAAACGAATCCTTTAAACAAGGATACATACCGGATGCCCTCAAAACATCAATCATCCGACCAACCATAAAGAAGAACAACCTGGACCCCATGGACCCCACCTCCTACAGGCCAGTGGCAAGCCTCCCCCTCACCGCCAAAATAATAGAAAAGATAGTCCAACACCAGCTTCAAGATCATCTAGACACCAACGACATACTCGACCCACAACAACACGGCTTCCGACCACTACATGGAGTTGAGACCCTCATGACCATCCTAATGAACACACTCATCATCGGAACTCAAGAAAAAGATTCGGGATACATCCTGATCTTCCTAGACATATCAGCGGCCTTTGACACAATCTCACACGAAATCCTCATACACAGACTACAAACAATTGGAATCAAAGACACTGTACTCCAATGGTTCAAATCCTACTTAACTAACAGACAGCAACGGATCCGCACCCTCTCTGCAACTTCGTCCCCCTATCAACAACTACAAGGAGTACCCCAAGGATCCACCCTATCTGCCATGTTGTTCAACATCTATCTCCGTCCACTATGCTCAATCATACGCACCCACAACATCAACTTCCACATCTACGCGGACGACATAATGCTCTATGCACCAATTACAACCACCAACCCAAAAAACGAACAGCTATCAGCCTGCTTCAACGACGTGGCCAACTGGCTACAGGAGAACAATCTATCCATCAACATAAAGGAAACCGAAGCCCTAATAGTAACAAAAGAACCGGACTTCAAACCACCTACCCACCTCAACATGGGTACCACACAAATACAAATCCAGCCTCAAATAAGATATCTAGGCGTCATCATTGACCAAGCTCTCACCCTCAAACAACAAATCAACAAAACCGCCGGGATGATATTCCACAAAGCCAAAACTATTCAACGCCTCCGGCCCCTCCTAGAACATCATGACTTCAGGACAGTAATGCAAGCAGTGACACTCCCTCACCTGGACTTCTGCAACATAATCTATCATGGACTTCCTGCCTCGCACACCAACTCCCTCCGTACAGCCTTGAACACTACAGCAAGGATTATTCAAAATGCAAAAAAACGGGACCACATCACCCCAATCCTGAGAGACCTTCACCTCCTTCCAGTGCAAGCAAGAATCAAGTACAAAGCTATCTTACTCATCCACAAAACAATCCACCACACACAGAACACCTCACTACACCCCTTACTGCCTCGACCATCCCACAACAGATCAACCAGACATTTCTCCAATAACTCTATCGTTGTCCCCCACAAAAGAACCAAATCCACACAACGGACCTGCAACAGAGCATTCGAACTTTATGCTCCATCCCTCTGGAACTCTCTACCAAATCACATCAAGAACAACGCTGACATCACATCATTTAGGAAACAGCTGAAGACAATCCTATTCCGTGAACATCTTTCTACCACCATGACCTAATACTTAGATTCAACAGGAGTAAATTATGTCTATGTCTACCCAAATCATTAATTGTTGACCTTGGTGATGGCCCCACCCAAAAAATTACCCCGTCCTATGTTACGTGTTCCACCGCTTTGACCCGGTGAAAAGCGGGATATAAATGCAGTTAAATAAATAAATAAATAAAAATAAATAAGGCGCCTTATCACGCGCTAATGTGTCAGAGTGCACATTAAGACGGTTAAGTAAACATACCCTATGGTTCACAGAAAACCATGATTGGGATGTAACTATACCTGGCTATACTTTATTCAGAAAGGACAGGGTAGGAAGAAGGGGAGGAGGAGTGGCACTATATGTAAAAACTACTATTAAAGCTTTGGAATTACAGAGCTTAAAAGGGAGAGAGGAGGCATTATGGGTTAAACTAGAAAGAGGGAAAGAGAAATCTATTTGCATTGGTATGATATACAAACCTCCCTCACAAGAGGAAGAGGTGGACAGAGTTAATTGAAGACATACGCAGCATTGCTAGGCAGGGGCGGCCCAAGGGGGGTGCGGGGCCATGTGCGGAGACTCGGTGCGGGGCCTCATTTGCATAAGTGGCCTTATTTGCATAAATATTTGCATAATGTTACCATACACTAACTTTTAGTAAACATGTCTCTTAATGAGTGTATGGATAAAGAAAGACTAAAAGATTTCTATATTACTATAATCCAGTGCCAACCGCCAGGCACATTAGGAACTACTACAAACGCTGCCCATTTAGAACCCATAGCAAACCCGCCGTTTCCTGACAGCATTACCAGGACTCACAAAGTACCATACTCTACCTATCAAAAGGCAACACTGCAAATATTAAACCAGTACATTTCAGAGAATACTGGGGAAAGAGAACAAGTGGCAATGTCAAATAGGAATTACATAAATAGAATACCTCAGCTCAGTTACACATGCAGAACATAGACCATCACCAAACAAGGAATCACAATTTAGAAACAGGAAGGCAAATTAAACTGTGAACCCCAAAAGCCAAACTTGGAATGTACAACAACACTGTAGAAATAAAACTATAAATTAATTTCCTCTTGTACCAAACAAAGCGCAGACGTTAATGATGCACATTTCCCAGAGCTTTCATATTCCAGTTAATAAATTCAAAATAAAGAGATATCTTTCTACCTTTTGTGCATTTTTTTCAGTTGCAATTGCTCCAGCCACTTTCTTCTGGTTTCTTCATGTTTTCTGCTAACTGTCCATCATCTGCTGTCCATTTGTTCTTTCTTCTCTCTTCTAGTTTTTTTTTCCATTCTCTCTCTCTACATCTGCTTTAACATACTAATCTTTCTCCTTTTGCTCTTTCCTCATTCCTATTTCATCCACACAAATTTTACCCCTCCATCCTCAATCCCCACTTACTCTCCCAATACCCGGCCAATTGTAGATTTTTCATCCCTCCCACACAAAATATTTTTCCCCTCTCCATTTTACTCTCCCAGCCCCATCCCATTCTAATCCTCCCCCAACATCAGCTCCCTTCTAGTTCCAGTCTCACCCAGCATCCATTCCCTTCTAGTCCCTGCATCAGCCCATTTCCAGTCCTAGCCCCCCATCAACCCATTTCCAGTCCTAGCTCCCCCATCCATTTTCAGTCTGAATCCCTTCATCAGCTCATTTCCAATCCTAGCCCCCATCAGCCCATTTCTAGTCATTTCCTAGCCCCACCATCAGCCCATGTCAAATCCTAGCTCCCCTCCACTCAGCCCAATTCCAGTCCAAGCCCCCCATGAGCCTACTTCCAGTTCTAGCCCCTCCATGAGTCCATTTCAATTCAAGCCCCCACCACAGCCCATTTCCAATCTTAGCTCCCCCAACAGCCCATTTCCAGTCCTATCCTAGCTGCTCCATCAGCCCATTTTCAGTCCTAGCTCCCTTCCCTCACAGCCCATTTCCATTCCAAGCTCCCTCCCCATCAGCTATTTGCAGTTCAAGCCTCCCCTTCCACTCAGCCCATTTCCAGTCATAGCAACCCCCCAACCCATTACCAGTCCTAGCCCCCCATCAACCCACTTCCAGTCCTAACCCCCCATCACTCCATTTTCAGTTTAAGCCCCCCTATAACCCATTACCAGTCCTAACCCCCCATCAGCCCACTTCCCGTCTTAACCCCATCAGCCCATTTCCAGTCAGCCCCCCATAGCTCATTGCCAGTCCTAACCCCCCATCAGCCCACAGCCCATTACCAGTCCTAACCACATCAGTCCACCTCAAATCCTAACCCCTCCCCATCAGCCCATTTCCTGTCCTAGCCCCCCATAGCCCATTATCAGTCCTAACCCCCCCATAGCCCATTAGCAGTCCTAACCCCCCATCACCTCATTTCCAGACAGCCCCCATCAGCCCACAGCTCATTACCATCTTAACCCCCCCAGCAGCCCACAGCCCATTACGTCCTAACCCCTCCCCATCAGCCCATTTCCTGTCCTAGCCCCCCCCATAGCCCATTATCAGTCCTAACCCCCATAGCCCCCATTCAGACAGCCCCCAGCCCATTGCCAGTCTTAACCCCCCCCCCCAGCCCAGCCCAGCCCAGCCCAGTGCCAGTCTTAACCCCCCCAGCCCAGCCCAGCCCATTGCCAGTCTTAACCCCCCCCCAGCCCAGCCCAGCCCTGCCCAGCCCATTGCCAGTCTTAACCCCCCCCAGCCCAGCCCAGCCCCTTGCAGACTTCACCCCCCCCGCCCACCCCAGCCCACCCCAGCCCATTGCCAGTCTTAACCCCCCCCCCCCCGCCCAGCCCAGCCCAGCCCAGCCCAGCCCAGCCCATTGCCAGTCTTAACCCCCCCCGCCCAGCCCATTGCCAGTCTTAACCCCCCCAGCCCAGCCCAGCCCAGCCCAGCGCCAGTCTTAACCCCCCCAGCCCAGCCCAGCCCAGCCCATTGCCAGTCTTAACCCCCCCAGCCCAGCCCAGCCCAGCCCATTGCCAGTCTTAACCCCCCCCAGCCCAGCCCAGCCCAGCCCAGCCCAGACCAGCACCAGTCTTAACCCCCCCCCAGCCCAGCCCAGCCCAGCCCATTGCCAGTCTTAACCCCCCCCCCCAGCCCAGCCCAGCCCAGCCCAGCCCAGCCCATTACCACTCTTAACCCCCCCCCCCCAGCCCAGCCCAGCCCAGCCAGCCCAGCCCAGCCCATTACCACTCTTAACCCCCCCCAGCCCAGCCCATTGCCAGTCTTAACCCCCCCCCAGCCCAGCCCAGCCCAGCCCAGCGCCAGTCGTAACCCCCCTCCTTGCCAGTCTTAACCTCCCCCAGCCCCCCATAGCCCATCAGCACTCCTAAACCCCCAGCCCCCCCATAGCCCATCAGCACTCCTAACCCCCCCAGCCCATCAGCATTCCTACCCCCCCAGCCCCCCCATAGCCCATCAGCATTCCTACCCCCCCAGCCCATCAGCATTCCTAACCCCCCCCAGCCCCCCGCCCATCAGCATTCCTAACCCCCCCCAGCCCCCGCCCATCAGCATTCCTAAGCCCCCAGCCCAGTCCAGCCGAGGGAATTTTTTTTCTTTTTAAAGCTGTCTTCTCCGCTGCCGGGGCCGCCGCGGCAGAATCGAGTGTGCCGCGGGGCCCCCCCTGCCCAGCACAGCCTGCCCTCCCCCTCTATCCGTTCTCTCGTTCAGCTCACAGTCACCCCGCGCCGGCTTTCAGAGCGCGAAGGGACTAGTTTCCCTTTCGCAGCTCTGTTAAGCCCGCGGGGGCTGATGGGAACTTCCCATCAGCCCCCGCGGGCTCAACAGAGCAGCGAGGGAGAAACTCTTCCCTCGCGCTCTGAAAGCCGGCGCGGGGTGACTGTGAGCTGAACGAGAGAACGGATAGAGGGGGAGGGCAGGCTGTGCTGGGCAGGGGGGGCCCCGCGGCACACTCGATTCTGCCGCGGCGGCCCCGGCAGCGGAGAAGACAGTTTTGTTTTGTTTTTTAATTTTACTTTAGTAGGATCAGAATGTTTTTTGCGCGGGGCCCCCTGAAACGCGGGGCCCTGTGCAAAAAACATTCTCGCTCAATGGACGGGCCGGCCCTGTTGCTAGGAAAGGGGAACATAAGAACATAAGATATGCCATACTGGGTCAGACCAAGGTCCATCAAGCCCAGTATCCTGTTTCCAACAGTGGCCAATCTAGGTCATACGTACCTAGCAGTTTCCCCAAAAGACACAGGTTCCACAATGCTTGTACTGGGTCAAGCATTGATATCCTGGGTCCCTTCTTAATAATGGTTTATGGACCTTTCCTCCAGGAACTGGTCCAAACCTTTTTTAAACCCAGCTACACTAACAGCCTTTACTACATCCTCCGGTAACAAATTCCAGAGTTTGATTACACGTTAAGTGAAAAAATACTTTCTTTTATTAGTCTTAAATAGTTTACCCTGTAGCTTCATTGCATGTCCCCTACTCTTTCTATATTCTGATAATGTAAACAATTGATCTACGTTTACTCGTTCCACTCCGTTCATTAATTTATAGACTTCTATCATATCTCCCCTCAGCCGTCTCTTTTCCAGGTTAAAGAGCCCTAACCTTTTCAGTCTTTCTTCATAGGAATAACCTTTCCATCCTCTTTACCATTTTGGTGGCTCTTCTCTGAACCTTTTCTAATAATGCTATATCCTTTTTAAGATACGGCGACCAGAATTGCACACAATATTCAAGGTGCGGTCTCACCATGGGACGATACAGAGGCATTATAATATCTTTTGTTTTATTTTCCATTCCTTTCCTTATGATACCTAGCATTCTATTTGCTCTCTTGGCCGCCGCTGCACACTGGGCCAAGGGTTTTAACATGTTATCCACAAACAAACTGAGCACCCTAGGGATGGACCCTAAAGTTACTGCTTGGGTTAGAAATTGGTTAGGTGGGAGGCGACAAAGAGTACAAGTAAATGGAGCTCACTCTGGGGAGAAGGATGTTACCAGTGGTGTGCCCCAGGGATCTATCCTTGGTCTGATTCTTTTTAACATCTTTGTTAGTGATATAGTGGAAGGGCTGTCTGTTAAGGTTTGCCTCTTTACGGATAATACCAAAATCTGCAATAAAGTAGACACCCAGGAAGGTGTAGATAACATGAGGAGGGATCTAGCTAAGCTTCAAGAATGGTCTAGAATTTGGCAGCTGGGATTTAATGTTAAAAAATGTAAGGTCTGTGGGTTTATTACAGGTTTATTACTTATTAATTTTTACTTATTAATTTTCATGCTTTTACAATTTGTGAGGGAGGGTTTGCGAGGTATACTCATGCATGTGGAGACATATACACTGCCTGCATATTGGCGTGCCATAGAATGATTTTTCTCTGGGCCAGGAACAAGGAAGAATGGTGTCAGTTTATATTGCCAAATATCTTATCCTGGTGAATTACATTTATAGTTGGATTATAACCTCGAGTAATCACATTATTATTATACTGGGAACAGTTATAATTGTGATGAAAGTGTGTATAATATACAGAAACAGGATGCTCTATGGTTGTCACACCTGCTAAACAGACCAGAGGCAAGAAGGCGGATGCTCAGAGATAACAGGAAATATCAGAGATAAGATCTCAGACTACAGCAGTATGCAGAACGAAGGAAACTGGTGTAGGAGGCAGAATGTGGAAAGTTCCATATGCATGAGTAAAGGTTAAGGGGATATAATGACTTTAAAATTGTAGAAAAGAAACTTGAATAGCTGCCAATATGTTTGTGGTTTTTTGCTATAAATGTCTGAATCTTGCAAACTGTCAGGGTAGGTATTTCAGCACAGACAAGCTCAATGATTTTGGAGAGAGAGCTGTGTGAGTATTTACCTACCCCTAAGGAATAAAGGTCCGATAATAATTCCTGTTTGAGATTGATGATGAATATTCCTTATGTAGCAAATTTAATAAAGATTATTGATAAATTAACTGGTGGTCAGTATTTTATGGTGGGTATTGGGGTAGGATATTATTGGTGTTAGTTAGGGAATGGGAATGTAAGTAGGGAAGTATATTCCTGTGTAGTGGGTGTTCTGGGACGCCAGGATATTCCCACAGGTCATGCATTTCGGCTGCAGCAATCCAAGGGAGCAATATAGTATAGGATAGGGGGTGAAGTACTTTTGTCCAATAAAGAAGAGCGGGACCTAGGCGTGGTTGTGTCTTTTGATCTTAAAACAGCTAAACAGGTAGGAAAGCGACAGCAAAAGCTAGAAGGATGCTTGGGTGCATACGGAGAGGAATGGCTAGCAGAAAGAAGGAGGTGATAATGCCTCTGTATAAGTCTTTGGTGCAACCTCATTTGGAGTATAGTGTGCAATTCTGGAGACCGCACCTTCAAAAGGATATAAACAGGATGGAGTCAGTACAGAGGGTGGCTACTAAAATGATTAGTGGGCTTCATTATAAAGCATATGAGGACAGACTGAAGGATCTTAATATGTACACCTCAGAACAGTGGTTCTGAGCCAGTCCTCCTTGAACCCCTAGGCCAGTCGGGTGTTCAGGATAGCCCTAATGAATATGCATGAGATATATATGCATTAGAGATATCCTGCCAACCTGACTGGTTTGTGGCCCTCTAGGGCTGGATTTGGAGACCCCTGCCTTACACCTCTGTCATTTAAGATTGTGAGTGGGCAAGGTGCAGATGTCCTAGACATCAAAAGGGTAGATAGAATGTGTCACATGCCTCCTCAATTCTCACCACCACCAAAATGTTGTCTAATAGACAATATTTTGGTGGTGGTGAGAAGCAAAGAGGCATGTGACAAATTCTATCTAACCTTTTAGATGTCTTGGAGATCTGTACCTTGCCCACTCACAATCTAAAATGACAGAGGTGTAAGGCAGGGGTCTCTGAATCCAGCCTTAGAGGGCCACAAACCAGTCAGGTTGGCAGGATATCTCTAATGCATATATATCTCATGCATATTCATTAGGGCTATTCTGAACACCCGACTGGCCTAGGTGTTCAAGGAGGATGGGTTCAGAACCACTGCCTTAGAGGAAAGTCGGGATAGAGGTGATATGATTGAGATGTTTAAATACCTCCGTGGCATAAATGTTCAGGGAGAGAGCCTCTTTCAATTGAAAGCAAGTTCTGCTACGAGGGTACATGGGATGAGGGTGAAGGGAGATAGATTCAGGAGTGATATGCGGAAATATTTCTTTACAGAAAGGGTAGTGGATTCGTGGCATAGTCTCCCAGTGGAGGTGGAGGTGGTAGAGATGAGGACAGTAACTGAATTCAAAAAAGCATGGGACAATTACAGAGGATCTCTAAAGGTAAAAAGGGGACTGTTGTAGTTGTTGATATGGAAGGACAGACTAGATAGGCCATGTGGTCTTTTTCTGTCATCATATTTCTATGTTTCTATGTTTCTATATTTCTACCATAGGCAGCCGCCTACTGGCACACTGGATGGCCTGGGACTGCGCACCACCAGCACCACTGGCATAAGAGCATGTCAGCATGGTGGGGGAGGGGTGCTGGTGGTGGAGGGGGCAGTGGCAGCTGCCCACAGCAGACCAAGGCCAAGCCCTGTTTAGGTGGGTGGCTTGCAGTGCAACAGACAAGGTCTGTCTGAAGAACAGTCATGGTATCCCCAGGAAATGACCTGCCTCTGTGGCAACAGTTTGGTGCAATACCCACAGCCAGTGTGTTCAAGGACAGAAGGTCACAGGTTCAAGTCCCAGCTGTGGCTTCTGCAGACCTTGTCCCTATATTTTACCCTACAGAACACATACACCATAAACATGTGCACTCCCTAGAGCAGAGGTTCCCAACTGCAGTCCTGCAGTCCTGGAGGCCCAACACCATTCAGGTTTTCATGCTGTCCCTAGTAAATATGCATGAGATGCATTTGTATGCACTGCCCCCATTGTATGCAAATGTAACTCATGCATATACATTAGGGACAGCCTGATAACCTGAATGGTGGTTGGACCCCCAGGACCGGATTTGGGAACCTCTGCCCTAGAGCATCGGCAAACAGGGGCACAAACACCCACACCCACAGGCCCCACTATCCATATCCTCATGGAGAGTCAGGCTTTTGGGCCCTGCGCAGAGCAGCAGCTACCACTACTACCACCTGGATACCTTAGCAATGCCGTCATAAACATGGAAACACGTTCTATATATATCAAAGGTTGCTATGATGAATGTCAGATAACAGATCCTACATTAAACACAAATTGTTAACAGAGATTCATCATATTTATTTGTGATTTCTTCTATACCGCACTATTTATCATCAGCGCGGTTTACATGTAACCAAAGTTGTACAATGTATAACAGTCTAACATTGATATTTACAAAGAATAGGGAACTTAAACATGGAGAACGGGGTGAACTATATACACTACGTACAAATTAGAATAATAGTCGCCATGTTTGTCTGTAGGACAGGTTGACGCGGGGATAGTAAAACGCGGTGATTATGGCAAGGGGTACATTACTCTGAAGGAGTCGCAATGGCTCAGGATAGGAGGGTTAGGTGATGTTGTCAGTAATGGAGAAGTATTGTAAGAAGAGGTAGTGTTTGATTGCCTTCCTGAATTTGGGGAGGTTGGTTATGGCACAGATGTCTGCAGGGAGGGAGTTCCAGTAGGACGGTGCATAAAGAGCAAAGGCACGCTTACTCGTTGTCTTTGAGCACTTGGTGATGGCTTTTGGTAGAAGTAAGGTGTTGCAGGCTATTGATCTTCTCGCTCTGTTGGGGGGGTAGGGTGTACAAGGTCTGAGAGGGAGGTTGAAGTGCATCTGTTAACTGCTTTAAATGTCATTGTTAGTGCCTTGAAGGTGATCCTGCAGTGGACAGGGAGCCAGTGCAGATCCTTCAAAATGGGGGTAATATGGTCTCCTCTTGATGCTCCGTAGAGGGTTCTAGCTGCGGTATTCATCGCGAGCTGTAGGGGTTTGAGCGAGCTCTTTGGTATGCCGATAAGAGTGGAGTTGGCATAATCAAAATGAGGCAATATTAGGGCTTGAAAGACAGTTCTGAAGTCATTTGGTTCAAGAATCCGTTTCATCTGTTGTAGGATCCGAACTTTATGGTAGATGGCTTTAATGGTCAAAACATGCAGAGAGTTGGGAGAGGTCTGGTTGATCTGTGGATATTGGGGTGAACATTAGGACATCATCGACATATACTAGACAGTTGATATTGAATGGCCGGATAAGATTGCAGATCGGTTGCATATAGATATTGAACAATAGGGCTGAAAGGGATGATCCTTGTGGAACCCCTTTCTCTTGAGGGAAAGGAGTGGATATAGATGGACCAGAGCGTACATATTGCAGTCTGTTGTTGAGATATGAGGCGCACCAGGCGAGTGCATTTCCGTGGACGCCCTTATCTGCAAGGCAGGATAATAGTAGCTTGTGGCTGACCGAGTCAAAGGCAGCCGCTATGTCAAGAAAGATGAGCGCAAAGCCTTGTCTGATGTTGTCAAGCCCTGTGGTTAGTATATTAAACAAAGTTGTCAGCAATGTTTCCACTCCATGTGACTCTCTGAATCCGTGCTGGCAAGAGTCAAGGGGAGCGTTTGTCTCTATGTGATGAGTCAACTGCTGTTGGACTATTTTTTCCATGATTTTGGCGAGGAGAGGGATGCTCGAGGTTGGCCTGTAGGATTCCATCTTTGCGGGGTCAAGCTTATTGTTTTTTAGCAGTGGTCTTATTGAGGTTTGCTTTAGCTTCTGTGGGAATGTGCCGGAGAGGAATGATGTACCTATTAGTTTGGCCAAAAAAGGACTAAGTTCGGTCCGGAGAGATTTTATCCAGTGCGCGGGACATGGGTCATCTGGTGCCGTGGTGGTGTTTATATTCGTGATCGTGTTTTGGATATCCTTCGCAGTTGGGGGAGAGAAGGAGGTAATGATATATTGATTATCTGCTGAGCTTGATGGGAGGGAGGGGGTGGAAATATGTTGGGTATCTAGGGTAGATGGTAAGGAGGATGGGAGTAAGATTGATGGGGAGGTGGATGAAAGGGGGAGTATAGATGATTGGCCTGGGGGTGAAGATCTTGCAGGAGTGGTAGAATGACTTGTTTTGGTTTGTAGATAATCTGCATATTCCTGTGGGTGTGGGAGGTTAGATTGGCAGGGTGAAGGTTCTTTTGATAAGGTTTTGACAATATTGAAGAGCTCATGTGGTTTGTTTATTGAGTGTTGTAGGATCCCTGCGTAGTATTGCTTCATTTTTGTGGACACAGCCGTTCTGTGGGTATCCAGATGAGTGGTATATGCGTCATAGGTTTCAGTTGTTCGGGATCAACACCAATATTTTTCAAGCTGTCGAAGTCGGCGAAGGGATGCCGTTAGATCAGGTGAATACCAG
The DNA here is from genome assembly GCA_033557465.1 of Ichthyophis bannanicus. Taxonomy (NCBI): domain Eukaryota; kingdom Metazoa; phylum Chordata; class Amphibia; order Gymnophiona; family Ichthyophiidae; genus Ichthyophis; species Ichthyophis bannanicus. Next base: position 31,579,197 of record CM066043.1, on the reverse strand, counting down.
GGAGCCTTCTTTCTTTTGCTAGAAGATTTGTTGATAGATGGTGTGTCAATTACAGCATTAAGACTCTGGTTCCACAAGGATAGCATGTCATTCAGGTTTTGTTCGGGTAGTTCCAGGAGAGGCTGTGCTCTTTCAAGGATCTCTTCTTTGATGAAAGGAAGGTAGCGCTTAGAAGTAATAGTGAGTGGTTCGTCTGAGATAAAGGAGTTATAGGTCATGGAGTGAGAGGGCAATGAGAATCTAATTAGACTATGGTCAGACCATGGCACCGAGCTTATGGAAAGCTTGAACTTGTGTGTGGAGTGGGTGGCTACTTGTGGTGCAAATATAAGATCGAGCATGTTTCCCTTGATATGGGTGGGGGAGTCGACCATTTGGGTATAGCCTAGTGCTTTAAGGGCGGCGAGGAAGGCCTCGGATTGGGCAACTTGAAGGGCAGGGAGGTTGAAATCCCCCAACAACCAGTTTGCAGTATGTGATTTGCTTGGGTTGCATGCAAGGTCAATGATTAAGGAGAGGTCATCTGGTACTGGGGAAGGGGCTCTGTATATCAGGTTGATGGTACAGTGTTTGTTAGCTATGGAGATGTAATCCAGGTGAGGGGTGCTATTGGAAGTAACTAGTTGAAATCGTAGGTTGTCTTTGGTCAGGATAAGTGTTCCTCCACCTCTTTGGACGGATCTGTAACATGAGTGTATGGAAAAGTTAGGGGGCATGTGTTGATGGAAGAGAACAGCATCTGAGGCTGACATCCAAGTTTCCGTAATGCATAGGATGTCAAGATCGTGAGTAGATAGCATTTCTGTTATGGTAGGACTTTCTTTCGGATGGAAGGGGCATTTATGAGAGCACATTTAAGGTTGGAAGGTGGGGTGGGCGTCTCCTGCTGGGGGTAGGATTGTTGGAGGGTGACATAAATGAGGTGAGAGTACAGCTTATGTTGCGGTCTCTCTGTCTGGTGGTGAGGGGGTGCATGATATCTTCTCCATGAGCCTTGTAGAATTGGGATGGAGTTATAGGAGGGGGTAAGGGCTTGAGCGCTGTGTATCAGCGTAAGTATCATGCAGCAGCAAGCAAGGGTGTATGAGAGTGTGGTTGCAGTGGGAGGGAGCATTATGGCTGAGTGTTGCTTGTGCTCTGCTACTGTTGGGTGGGGCTGGTTTGGTTAGGCCAATGCTATAAGATGAGGTTGTTTGTGGGGTGTAGTAGTTGGTCTTTCTAAAGTATAAGCTCACAGCTTGACAATGTGCATGTGGTTAAGCAGAACATTAACAGATACTAGAGACAATGTAGCGGTGGTAAAGCAGAAACAACTATCTGTAACAGTGTTGCAGTAAACATAAGACAATGTAATAGCAATGATATGAAAGGACCGTATCAAAGCTGTGTAGCAATTCAGCAATGGGTGAATAACAACGTAGCAATGCGGTGGTGAAACTACAGTGATTACATACACTGGTGTTTGCATATAGAGCTTGAGTATAGATTATATCAGAAAATCTGGAACCCGAGCTGTTAGCATTTGTTAGACCAGATGGTGTGAGTCAATACTTGCATTTTTTTGTTTATGGGCTTGCAGTTTCGTTCTCTGGTGGCTCCTGTGGTTGTTGCTTGTATGTGGCCTCCGGTTGGGCCTCCGCCTAAGGGCCAAGCCAAAGGGCCCTCTGGTGAGACCCTCAGGCACGGGCACGCCAGGTGCGGGTGCGCCCGATAGCGCTACTTTTAAAGCTACCTCCAGCTGCCCCGATTGGGCAGGTATCGTCGCTGGGCGGTGTGCTGGTGGCCCAACATAGCAACCTTTCTGATATATGTGGAGTGTTTCCTTTTTGTTTGTTTTCTGACAGTGTTTACCACCCCGGAGAGTGACCATAACAGTATTGAGTACCTTAGCAATGCCTGCACTGTGCCCAGGACTGGTGTGGCGGCCAGGGCTGCCAACCACCTCTATCTTTGCACAATGCTGAAATAGGTGAGGAAGTGTGTGTATGTCTATCCGGTGTTTTGTGGCTGCCTACACCTTAGAGCAGGGGTCCCCAAACCTGTCCTGGAGGGCCGCAATCCAGCCAGGTTTTTGGGATAGCCCTAATGAATATGCATGAGAGATATATATGCATTAGAGATATCCTCCCAACCTGACTGGTTTGTGGCCCTCCAGTACTGGATTGGGAGACCCCTGCCTTACACCTCTGTCTTTTAAGATTGTGAGTGCACAAGGTACAGATGTCCTAGACATCAAAAGGGTAGATAGACTTTGTCACATTCCTCCTCGCTTCTCACCACCACCAAAATGTTGTCTATTGTATATTGTAGTGGCCCACGACCACCTGCATGGACAGGGTGGCCACAGCATGTCATGCTGGGAGGTCAGTCTCACCCTGACTAAGCAGTGACCATGGCATGTTTAGGTTCCCACATAGTAGTATACAACATTTCTTTCAAGTGATATCTGTGTCGTCCTGGTTCTGAGGCCCAATCACTGAGCTACCTGCTTGGTGTTTGTGCTGACATCCCACAACTGGGTGCACATTGTTTTTCTAAGCACATGCACTATGTACTGGCTAGCAGACTGTCTGCAGTTGGCATCTGTATGGCTGTAACACCTTGCAGGGTGCAGACTGACTGTACCCTCTGCTGGTGAATGTTAGATTGTGGTTGGGGGCAGATGAGCTTTTCCAGGCCTACAGCCAGTGCCCTATGTGATAAGTACAGCTCTGCATTGACTGCCCTGGTGTGTGCCCATTCCCCAGTTGGACTGGGGTTGATGGTCCCATCTACTGCCTCCATTGCAGAGATATAGAGTGCGGTTCTGTTGGTAGGAGATCCTGTCCCCCACCCACAGAGAGTGGGTTGGGTGGTGCTACATAAGCCACATGTGAGTCCAAACACCACCCTTCTCTTATAACAAGTGACCATGGCAACCACACAGGATTTGCACTATTCTCAGTACATCATAATCCACAAAGGCTAAACATGACTGAAAAATACAAATAGACACAGGCATATCCTAGGTATATCTGCAAGGACTACCTATCACACAGTGACACTGATAGAAACCTGTAGCACAGCCTATGTCAGCTTAGCCAGGTGCTGCGGACCTGGTGCTGGGCACCCCACCTCACCCTCAGGGTGAGCACAGGAACTGCACAATGTCATGGTCTGTAGCTACTCTGTGCCAGTAACACACACGGTCAGTTCCCCCTACCAGGCTGAAGTGCTATAGAGGCGCATACCCCATCTTGTGATCAGATGTAGACTGCTGATCTGCATGTGCAGTGCATCATGGGTATGGGTGGGTTTACCCTATCCTAGTAACCACAGCAGACAGTATGTGCGGTGACCTGCAGCCTTTCTGTAGCCGAATTAGAAGCTATAGAGGTATAGCCTACTGGTTACTACAATGACTACTAAGGCAGAGGTCATGAGTTCAATCCTGCAGTGGTGTTATTTAATAAGCCTGTCCAAGGCATTTCCTTTTAATTCGTGTAACAGTCAGACACATCTCTACAATCTTGTGCTGCCAGCAAAAACACTCTCACCTCAGTGCCCTAACCTAAGGTGCCTCATAAAGCACCCTATAGGGCATATTATAAGGTGCCTTGGCGGACAGGGCACTTTATAATGTGCCCTATGGGGCGCCTTATAGGGCGCCCTATAAGGCGCCTTATGAGGCACCTTAGGTTACGGCACTGTGAGGGTGTTTTTGCTGGCAGCGCTGATTTAAATTAAAAGGAAATGCCTCAGACAGCCTTTTTAACTAACACCACTGCAGGATCAAACTCATGACCTCTGCTTCTACAGTCATTGCAGTAACTAGTGGGCTACATCTCTATAGCTTCTAACACAATGCTGGCATGGACTTAAGGTTAACACACGTTAACGAGCCAAGGCGTCCTCTATCGCACGATACAGATTCTTGCTACCTTGCCGCCGGAACGCCCACTACCTTATATGGCATTCCTCACATTATCGCTGCAACTAGCACCTGTAATATTAGGACGGTTTAGTAAACATACCCCTAAGTTTATCAAGGAAATCAGTAATATAGTAACATAGTAACATAGTAAATGACGGCAGATAAAGACCAGCATGGTCCATCTAGTCTGCCCAGCAAGATGGCAAGAGTAGGTGCACCTGTCACTCTCTGCAGGCCACCCCTCCCCATGTCTTTGCTTAGGGGTAAACCCACCACTCCATGTAGGACACCCCTATTTGTTGAGACGTTATATGGTTCAGAAGTTAGATGGTACTGTTTATTTTGTTTTTATCCTATTGCTGTAAAGGGATCCACTGTGTTTGTCCCATGCTGTTTTGAATTCCGTCACTGTGTTTGCCCCCACCAGTTCCTTCGGGAGGGCATTCCAAGCATCCACCACCCTAGAATTAATGAACTAATGAATTAATTAATTAATTAATGAACTATAATTTCCTACATCTTTCCCTGGTTTGGATATAACTGAGGTTCCTGCAACCCCCATCGAACTAGGCAGTTCACCCATTTGAAGTCCTCATTAAATAGGGCCGTCACTAGATTCACCAACTCCTTTGCATATTTCTTATAGAATTTCGCTGTGAAGCCATCTAAGCCTGGAGCCTTTGCATCTTTTAGAGTTTTTATACCTTGCAACACTTCATCTTTCTCTATTTCTCTTTCTAGCCATTTACTCTCCTCCTCACTCAGGGAGGATAGCTTTGTATCCTTCAAAAATTGCTTTATATTAACTTCTTCTTTGAAACTTTCTGATTTATACAGCTGTTTGTAATATTCACAAAAAACCTCATGGATTTGTCCTGTCTTATATACCCACTCTCCTTGACTATTCATTATTTTATGTATGTATATTAGCCCCTTTCGTTCTTTCAACATCTGTGCCAAGTAACTTCCTGGTTTATTGGTTTGTACAAACAAGGTGTGTTTTAGTTGAGTTAATTGATGTGCCCACACTGCTGTCTATCCAGCTCCTCCTTCACTCGCTGTATCTGCGTTACTAACTTTTTACCATCTCTTTGTTTGTACAGTATCTGCAAGTCCTTTAATCGTTTTAGCTGTTGCTTCTCCTGTTGTTCCTTTATTTGTTTCTTTTCGGCTGCCATCGAGATCAAATGACTTCTTATGACTGCATTTAGTCCGTCCCAAACTCCGGACAGTGACACTTCCCCATTTTGGTTATGCATCAGATATTCCTGAATTGCTTTGCCTACTTTCTCTACATCTTGGGGTTCCTCTAGGAGTGATTCATTTAACCTCCAGAATCTCAGTCCTGTCTCTGAATTCATCTCTTTAATTTCTATGCTCATAGGTGCATGATCTGACCAGTCGATCTGCCCTATTTCAACATCTTGTATTCCTCCCAGCAATTGCTCATCTATGCAAATCGTAACTATTCTGCTGTAGACATCATGCAGATGTGAGATGAATGTGTAATCTCTCAATGCACCCTTCCAGTACCTCCAGGCCTCTATCACTCCCAGTTTATTCATCATTTTCTCCTGAGCCTGTTGCATCCAGCTTAGGGTCAACTACCACATTAAAAATGTCCCCCTATTATCAAAAGACCTTCCAGTTTGTCTTTTATCTGCATGTAAAATTCCTGAAAGAATTTCCCCTGCTGCGCATTCATAGTAATATAGTAAATGACGGCAGATAAAGACCAACGCGCCATGCAGGTCACCCCTCCCCATAGCTTTGTTTAGGGGAGAACCCACTGCTCCGTGTAGGGCGCCCCTGTTTGTTGAGAAATTAGATAGTTAAGTTTGTTTTGATTTTATCCTGTTGCTATAAATGGATCCAGTGCATATATATTACACAGGCTTATTTTCCTTTCTTTTATCTCCCCCTTCCATATTATACAGCGACCTTTGGGGTATTGTATCACTTCTCTCTCTTCCAACCATAGCCCTTTAGCAAACATGATCCCAACCTCTGCTTTTTTAGGTTTGTCTCTCTGGCTTGCCAATATAGCCTTATCATATTTTCTCTGTTTCAACCATCCCTCTTGAGATTTTTTTGAATGCGTTTCTTGAACCATCATAATATCTGCTTTTAGCTTGGTACCCTCCTGTATCAAAGTTTCCGCTTTTGCCAAGCATTAAGTCCTTTGACATTTAGGGATATGTTTACTATAGGGCGCTATTTGCGCTGCTGCAACATTATCATGCGATAAGGTACCTTAGCGCGCAATAATGGCGCTTTATCGGGCGCAGAGGTACCTTAGCACGCGATAACGAGTGCAGCGGTGCAAACGAGCGCTGAGGATGGAGAAAGGCTCCCGGAGGGCAGAGAAAGGCTCCCCAAGGACGGAGAGAGAGGGTCAATGGGCGGAGAGTGGGAGGGGAGAGGCTCCCTGCACACTAACGCTGCAGATTCCGGGGCTGAAAACTAATGCCAGTGAAACCCTGGCATTAGAGCAGATTTAAAGGGAAGAGAAACCATCTCCATCAGCAATGTACAGCAAAGCCGGGGAAACCTAACAAAAAGTGATAAGTGTGATACATGTGCACGGAACAAAAGGGCATATAAACATTGAAAATGACCCCAACAGGGGGGGCGGAGCCTGATGTCCAGCGGGTAAGACGCTTTGCGCTGAAGCTCCCGAGAGGCCTACTTAGAATCCTGACTTAATACCTATACAAACTTACTATTTCGCTCCGGGTTGACCGGGGTACCTCGGGGGGGATGGCGGCCCATAAACCAGCGCGCTTGGACTTCGGGTCTCCTTCTTCTTCTCACGGAAAACGCTCCAAAACAGAGGTGTCCTCCCCACAGAAGATGGTTCCATTTCGTGAAAACCCCGAAATGCACCTGGAGATTTTGGAGGAACTACGCGGCGTGAAGGAATTGGTGCAGTCCAATGGAGAAGCGCTTAGAGCCCTGCGAGAAGACTTTGGAGTGCTCCAGGACCGACTTGAAAGACTCTCATTACGGCAGGACAATATGGCGGGGGTCCTCGATTCGCAAGCGGTGCGCTTGGGCGCACTGGACAAGGCCGAGCGCCAGATACAGAATCTGCAAAAGGAGATTAATATTAATAAAATACAGTCTCTAAAATGCTTGTATGCCAATGCTAGAAGTCTAAACAATAAGATGGGAGAATTAGAATATATAGCATTAAATGAGAGGTTAGATATGATTGCACTCTCAGAGACATGGTGGAAGGAGGATAACCAGTGGGACACTGTGATACCTGGATACAAACTATATCGTAATGATAGAGCTGAACAAATTGGTGGAGGGGTTGCACTCTATGTTAGAGAGGGCATTGAGTCAGAAAGGATTAAAGTTTTGCAGGGAACAAAATATGCTGTAGAATCTCTATGGATTGAAATTCCATTTATGAAGGGGAAGGTGATGGCAGTGGGAGTATACTATCGACCACCTGGCCAGAATGAACAAATGGATGATGAAATGCTCAAAGAAATCAAGGAAGCTAACAAAAGCCACAACAGAGTAGTAATAATGGGTGATTTCAATTACCCCGGTATCGACTGGGACAGTGTCACAGCAGGACAAGCTAAAGAGATAAAGTTTCTAGATGAAATGAATGACTGCTTCTTGGAGCAGCTGGTTCATGAACCGACCAGAGGGGAAGCCATACTGGACCTAGTCCTTAGTGGAACGCCAGATCTGGTGCAAGAAATAAGGGTGTTGGGACCACTTGGCAATAGTGATCATAGTATGATCATGTTTGATTTAATCAGTGGAGGACAGATAGTAAAGGAATCCACAGTACTACCTTTTAACTTTCAAAAGGGTGACTATGATAGAATGAGGATTATAGTTCGGAAAAAACTAAAAGGAGCGGTTCCAAAGGTTAAAGACTTACAGCAAGCTTGGGTGTTATTTAAAAATACTATCCTCGAAGCCCAGACCAGCTGTATTCCACGCATTAAGAAATGTGGAAGAAAGTCCAAAAAGCTGCCAGCATGGTTTAAAGGTGAGGTCAGAGAGGCTGTTGCTGCCAAAAGAGCAACCTTCAGAAAATGGAAAAAAGAGCCAAATGATGAAAACTGGAAACAGCACAAGCACTGGCAAGTTAAATGCAAAGCATTGATAAGGCAGGCAAAGCGGGAATTTGAGAAGAAACTTGCTACGGAAGCAAAAACACGAAATAAAGACTTTTTCAAGTACATTCGTAGCAAAAGGCCTGTGAGAGAGTCAATTGGACCATTAGATGATAGAGGGGTAAAAGGTGCAATAAGAGGAGACAAGGCTATAGCAGAGAGACTGAATGAATTCTTTGCTTCGGTCTTTACTGAGGAAGATGTAGGGGTGTTACCCAAGACTGAAGTGGTATTTAAAGGTGATACTGCAGAGGAATTGAGAGAAATATCGCTACACCGGGAAGATATATTACAACTATTTGATAAACTGAATAGTAGCAAATCACCTGGACCGGATGGTATACATCCCAGAGTGTTGAAAGAACTGAAATATGAGATTGCAGACCTGTTATTGGTAATCTGTGAACTTTCATTAAAATCATCTGTAATACCTGAAGATTGGAGGGTCGCCAACGTAACACCAATTTTTAAAAAGGGTTCCAGGGGTGACCCGGGAAATTACAGACCGGTGAGCCTGACGTCAGTACCAGGGAAAATGGTAGAAGCCATCATAAAGAACAAAATTACACAGCATGTAGATAGTCATGGCCTAATGGGAGACAGCCAACATGGCTTTAGACAAGGAAGATCTTGTCTTACTAATCTGATATGTTTTTTTGAAGGTGTGCATAAACAGGTAGACAAAGGTGAGTCGGTTGATATAGTGTATCTGGACTTTCAGAAAGCTTTTGACAAGGTCCCCCATCAGAGACTTTTGGCGAAGCTAAAAAGTCATGGGATAGGAGGCAGTGTACTATTGTGGATCGGGAACTGGTTAAAAGATAGAAAGCAGAGGGTAGGGCTAAATGGCCAATATTCCCAATGGAAAAAGGTGAATAGTGGAGTACCCCAGGGATCTGTACTGGGTCCGCTACTTTTTGACATATTCATAAATGACCTGGAAAAGGGAATAACTAGTGAGGTAATCAAATTTGCAGATGACACAAAGCTGTTTAAAGTTGTTAAAACCCAAGAGGATTGTGGAAAACTGCAGGAGGATCTGGATAAATTGGAAGACTGGGCATCCAAATGGCAGATGAAATTTAATGTGGACAAGTGCAAAGTTATGCACCTAGGAAAGAACAACCCACACTATAGTTACAAGATGCAAGGCTCCACATTAGAAACCACCACCCAGGAAAAAGATTTAGGAGTCATCGTGGATAACATGTTAAAACCCTCCGCCCAGTGTGCAGCGGCGGCCAAGAAAGCAAATAGAATGCTAGGTATCATAAGGAAAGGGATGGAGAATAAAACAAAGGATATTATAATGCCTCTGTATCGCTCCATGGTACGACCGCACCTTGAATATTGTGTGCAATTCTGGTCACCGTATCTTAAAAAGGACATAGAGTTATTAGAAAAAGTACAGAGAAGAGCCACCAAATTGGTGAAGGGGATGGAAGGCTACTCCTATGAAGAGAGGCTAAAAAGGTTAGGGCTCTTTAACCTAGAAAAGAGGCGGCTGAGGGGAGATATGATAGAGGTGTATAAATTAATGAATGGAGTGGAACGGATAAACGTGGATAAATTGTTTACGCTATCAGAATATAGAAGGACTAGGGGCATGTAATGAAGCTACAGGGTAAACTATTTAAGACAAATAGGAGAAAATATTTCTTCTCTCAACGTGTAATCAAACTCTGGAATCTGTTACCGGAGGATGTAGTAAGGGCTGTTAGTATAGCTGGGTTTAAAAAAGGTTTGGACAAGTTCCTGGAGGAAAGGTCCATAAACCACTATTAAAAAGGGACCCAGGATATCAATGCTTGGCCTAGTACAAGCACTGCAGAACCTGTGTCTTTTGGGGAAACTGCTAGGTACGTATGACCTAGATTGGCCACTGTTGGAAACAGGATACTGGGCTTGATGGACCTCGGTCTGACCCAGTATGGCATTTCTTATGTTCTTATGTTCTTATGAGTTAGAAGATAGCAATAATCGAGCCCGTCGCAACAATGTGAGGCTCATTGGAATACCGGAGGGGGCGGAAGCGGGAGATATGAGAGAATTCCTGCTCAAAATTCTTCCCTCCTTGCTGAAGATCACCTTTCATAAAGAATTGGAAATCGATCGTGCACACCGTGCTCCTACCCACATGGCGCTCAACCGAACGACCCCCCGGCCTATTATCTTTCGCTTGCTACGATATCAACAAGTGGAACAAATTTTAAATGCTGCCCGGGCGAACCATCATTTGGAATTTGAAGGTCACAAAGTCTCCTTCTTCCCTGACTTGGCAAAGCCTACCGTTGACCGACGGAAGAAACTCCTTGCTTTTCGCCCTCGACTTCAACAGCTACAGGCTCGCTTTGGCCTGTTGTATCCCGCGAAACTCCGAGTGACTCTCCACAACCAAACCAGGACATTTGAAGATCCTGATCTACTATCAACATTTTTAGACTCCAAAGAGGCAGAGCAGATGCGCTAATCCAACGACGTGGACTTTTATTCGCCGGCTCTGTCCGCCATTTTGAAGGGCCCGATGCGGCGGTCATAGTCAAGCACAGAGACTTCCTGGACTTTCTTTCTTTCTTTCTATGACTCTTGTTTTGTGGTCTCCTCTCCCTCCATGATGTGTGCCTCGGTCGGATTCGGAGCACGCACAGTCCTACAGGTTATGTGTTTTTCAATTTTGGCCTTCTCTGGGGCTTCTCCCCGCAGACACATGGTCGCCAGTAATTTTTGGGGTTTTGCTTCTTCTCTACCGCGCTGCGGTTTTTTCTTTTTAATGTGGGGCGCTTCATTGTGTTATCTAAGCTTAGTTTCTTTTATGCCATATGTACAGCCTGATACAGTCAATATGAGGGACATTGTGAAATTAGGTGCGCTATCATGCTCAGAATTTTTAACTTGTCTAAATGGCTTTATGTAAAATTTTATCACTCAACGTAAAGGGCATTAATAGTCCAATCAAAAGAAAGAAAATCCTTAGCTATCTTAGCCATGAGCATGCTGATTTAGCGTTTCTTCAGGAAACGCACTTAAACTCTGCTGAAACACTGAAACTCAATGTTAAGCCTTACATGGTGGCTGCCTATTCTCCCGCCGTTTCTAAACGGTGCGGGGTTGCCATCCTGGTTAAGAAATCTTTGCAAGCTACTGTAATTGATACTAGCGCTGACAAGGAGGGCAGATGGGCCCGAGTACATCTTAAGGTCGGAGATAGTGAATTTACATGTATTTGCATTTATGCCCCGAATGTGGACAACCCTGCTTACTATGCAAGTATTGCGCAGTTGGCACAGGCCTCTGCCAATACTCCATTAATACTTGGTGGTGACTTTAATCAAGTGTTAGACCCCCTGATAGATAGACAGCCGCCAAGAACGAGTAGTCCACCCAAGAGTCTTGCTACCCTTACAGCTCTGATGCAAGATCTTGCGCTGGTAGATATATGGAGGCTGCTTCACCCCTCCGACTTAGAGTTCACTTTCTTTTCTGCCCCCCATCACTCCCAATCTAGAATAGATTTCTTTCTCATTTCCAAAGCACTGATTTCTCAAGTAGACACGACTAGGACTCATCCTCTCCATATTTCAGATCATGCTGCCATATCTTTATCATTACGTGTCACTGCGCGGGACGATTCTCCCCGAGCTTGGTTTTTTGATAGATCCCTACTGGGTCAAAAAGATTTTCAGATCGATATAAAGGCCGCTATCCAAGATTATTTTCATTTTAACTCACCCCATGACACAGCGGGCTGGGCTTGGTGGGAGGGTTTTAAAGCATCTATCCGTGCCACTATAACTAGCTATCAAATTCGGCAGGGGAAACAAAGAAAGCAGCTTTTACTGACTCTAGAGCAGCAGATACAAGCTGGGGAGCGTCTCCTTAGGTCCCGTACTGACCCATGTATTTTACTCCGTTTACAACGCTTGCGTTTTCAATACAATCAGCTTTTGCACACTGCTGCTGTTAAAAATATTGAATCACAACAAGGGCTTTATTATCGGGAAAATAATCGTGCTGGCAAATTATTAGCAAATGCCCTAAAAGGTCGAAAAGAAGCCAAGCGTGTTACCGCCCTCCGTAATCCGTCGGGGGGGGGCTTGGTCACTAAAGATACCGAAATCTTAGAACTCTTTCGTGACTTTTATACTCGGCTGTATCAATCTGAATGTGATTTTGAGCCAGATGTATTTGAACGCTTACTTTCAGGAGTACAAAGACCGACCCTATCTGACGAAGATAGAGTGGCCTTAGACACACCATTTACTGTCTCAGAAATTCATTCTGCTATCACGAAATGTGCCTCGGGTCGAGCCGCAGGCCCAGACGGTCTCCCCGCTGAATTCTACAAAACCTTTCACGCTGACTTAGCTCCAGTTTTGAAAATTTATTTTTCTGCTCTGGCCGAGGAGGGTTCTCCTTCTGGGTCCTTTTCAATGGCAAATGTAGTAGTTTTTGAGAAAGAGGGGAGAGACCCGCAACTAACAGCTAATTATCGTCCAATTTCCCTCCTAAACGCGGACTATAAAATCTTTGCCACCATTCTCTCTACCCGGCTCTCGGATAGGATGCCTACCTTAATACACCCAGATCAATGCGGTTTCATTCCTGGTAGATCGACTGCTGACAATGCTCGGACTCTCTGCCATGTATTGACTACCGCAGTTAATCTTGATCGCCCATTTGTTGGCCTCTCACTTGATGCTGAGAAGGCCTTTGATTGCTTAGAGTGGCCCTTCCTATTTGCAGTCCTCCGCTGGTACGGATTCGGGGAAGGTTTTCTCCGTTGTCTTCGCACCATGTACGCTCAGCCTACAGCCAGTATCTGTGCAAATGCTTTAAAGTCTCAACCTTTTCCCCTTCAACGCGGCACTCGCCAGGGATGCCCACTGTCTCCACTCCTCTTCGATCTTGCACTCGAACCCTTGGCTTTACTAATCCGGCAATCGGAGGAGATTCATGGAGTCCCCTTCACCCACAGGGAAATCAAAATTTCAGCGTATGCTGATGATCTTATGCTCTTTGTCTCTATAGACTCAGTACCGGCTGTCTTAGAGCAAATTGGTAAATACTCACAACTGTCCGGTTATAAGATAAATTGGACCAAGTCGGTAGCCTTTCCATTAAATCCTCTGCTTCATCAGGCCGATATGCAATCCTTCCCCTTTTTATGGCAACCTCGCATGGTCAAATACCTTGGGGTTCACTATTGTTCTCCTTTGGAAGACACTATCTCCTTCAATGCCAAAGATTTAACCTCTAAAGTCCGGGCGCTTACTCACCGCTGGACTCCTTTAACGCTTACCTGGTGGGGTCGATTAGAAACCATAAAAATGATGATTGTTCCGAAAGTGAATTATATCTTAGAAATGGTGCCTTGTCTCTTCCCTCGACGTATATATAAAGATATCGAGGGCCTTCTGACTAGATACTTGTGGCAAAATAAGACACCTAGGATAGCGAAACATAAGCTGCAAGCAGATAAGGAATATGGGGGTGTCAGATTCCCTGATTTCCTGAAGTATCATCAATCTTTTCTTCTCAAACAAGGTGCTCGTTGGCTGGAAGATCCAGTACCGAGTAGACCTGTGTGGCTAGACATAGAAGAGGACCTTTGCAAACCGATTCCTCTTACTTTTCTCCCTGGTATGACTCTCCCATCAGACTCTCACTTCCCACCAATGCTTTTAGACACCTTAGGTGCCTATAATAATCTCATGCAATCTTTAGACTCCCGACTCTGTCCGTTAGACAAACTCCCACTTTGGTACAACACTCGATTTCGAATACAAAATAAGCCGATGGCGTGGAGCCCCTGGTACACTAGGGGCATTTGGATTCCTAGCCAATTGTTCCATGAAGGTCGCTGGAAAACTTTTAGCGAATTGCAAATTGAATTTGGTCTCCCAGCGAAACACTACTTTCAGTTGGTGCAACTTCAGCATTGCCTTAGGAGTGCTAAGGTGCTCCCGCCATCGGCCTCCCCTACACAAGGTTGGTTGGAGACTATCCGATCTATCGGTAGTTCACCGGGTGTAGCATCCAATTTTTACAAAACCTTATGTAATGCTATAACTAGGGATACCCCTATAGCGCAGAAAGCATGGGAGAGAGAACTGCATGTGACTTTGACCCCGGAGCAATGGAGCCTTGTCTGGAGTAGAGTGACACGGGTCTCCCGATCCGCCTCACTCACTCAGACACTCTTCTTTCTAGCCCACCGGTGTTTTTACACTCCTGACAGATTAGCCAAATGGAACACTGCTCAGGGCAATAATTGTTGGACATGTCATGCGGCCATTGGTTCACTACCTCATGTTATGTATGAATGTCCCGCACTACAGTATTACTGGAGTCGGGTCTGGGGCCGTATCCAGTCTATTTTGCACTTTCAAGAGCCCCTTTCTTGGAGGATAGTGGGACTTCGCTCAGCAGCGGGGATCCCCTCTCTTCCAAAAACGGCTTACTTCCTTTTGGACTTTATGCTAGGTATTGCTATTTCCCTAATTACGAAATACTGGAAAAATAGCTCCCAGTTGAGCCCCAATGAATGGTGGAATCATGTCTGTCTCTACAGTAAATATGAACAAATACCTCGTATGTTTGCTTCCCCCATTCAGACTCCTCATCATCGGTCTAAATGGAAGATGCTCAATGATTATGTACATTTTGCTCAATGCTCTCATCTGACTGTCTAAACTTATATATATCTTTGTCTCATGATTATTCTGTATCGCAGATACTCTTTTGATTGTTTTGATGTACAATCACTTTTGTTTGGAAGCGCTCACATGCTGACATAATCAGCTAGAGAAGAAGCGTGGGGGTGGGGGGTAACTGGGTTTACTTTTCTTTATTGTATAATTGTATTGTTTCCTTTGGTGTGTTGTTTCTTTTGTTTGTTGCAAAATGAAAATAAAAGTTTCAAAAAAAAAGAAAATGACCCCAACAAAATGTAAAAAAAACATAACCAAGCTGGCCAATAGTGATATTAATGAGAAACAGCAAAAAACACTACTGAGAAAGCTCAAAAAAAAGATATTAATTTTGGAATGGTCTATGCTCTGTCCCCATACAAGATGAATGATCCCACAGTGAAATAGTGCTGATCAGGGTTTTCACTTTCTATTGGACAGGTTTCCTATGGCATGCACATGTTCCGCAACAGCAGGGTGGACATGTCGGAACGGGAAACTGGACAGATGCTGGAAAAGGGGATACAGAGGGCTGCAGGCGGCACATGCTGTGGTGCAGCTGGGCCACAGTGCAGACTAGGGTGATGCCTAGGTGGCCCATAGGAATGCTGAAACAGTAGAGCAGCCAGACAGCAACTGAGGAGGGCCCAACATGGGCACGAGTGTGTTTCCCACAGTGTCACAGGGGATAGTACCCAGCAGGTACCCCCAAGGGCACAGAACATTGGCAGGTGGTGCTGGGGGGAAGCGTGGACATCTATGCAGGCACTCCTACCCCAGAACCCGCACCATAGGCAGCCACCTACCTGCACACTGGATGGCCCGAGACTGCACACCACCAGCAGAAGGGCATGTCAGCATGGTGACAGAGGGGTACTGGTGGTGGAGGGGGCAGTGGCAGCTGCCCACAGCAGACCATGGCCTAGCCCTGTGTAGGTGGGTGCCATGCACTGCAACAGACAGGCCCTGTCTGACGAACAGTCATGCTATCCCCAGGGAATGCACTGTTTCTGTGGCAACAAGGTGGTGCAGTACACACAGCCAGTGTGTTCCAGAGCAGAAGATCACAGGTTCAAGTCCCAGCTGTGGTTCCTGCCAACCCAGTCCCCATATTTTACCCACTACTAAAACGTGGTGATAAAGATGGAAACTTTATTGCAGATAAATTAAACATGCCCAAAACGCCTATATTTTACCCTACAGAGCACAGACACCATAAACATGCATATTACCTAGAGCAGAGTCTCCCAAATGCAGTCCTGGAGGGCCAAACACCATTCAGGTTCCATGCCATCTCTAATAAAGATGCCTGTGCTGCATTTCTATGCACCGCCCCCATGGTATGCAGATGTATCTCATGCATATTCAATAGGGACAGCATGAAAACCCGAAGAGTGTTTGGCCCACCAGGACTGGAGTTGGGAACCTCTGCCCTAGAGCAGCGGCCAACAGGGGCAGACACACCCGCACCCACAGGCTCCAGTATCCAAAGCCTCCTGGAGAGGCAGGATGTTGGGTCCTGCGTGCATCTCCCAATACTAGCACTTGCATACCTTAGCAATGCCACCCTAAACCTGGGAATACGGTACACATATATCAAAAGGTTGCTATGATTACTGGCAGATAGCAATTCCTAAGTTAAGCACAATCTGCTCATTGAGCTGTATCATACCAACCTCTCTGATGTCTGTGGCGTGTGTTTCAGGTCTGGTGCCTGACAGTGTTCACCACCCTGGGGAGTGACCCCCAACAGTAGGGCGTACCATAGCCATGCCTGCACTGTGCCCAGGACTGGTGCGGTGGCCAGGGCTGCCAAAAGCCTCTATAGTTGCACAATGCTGGCATAGGTGTGGGAGTGTGTGTCTGTCTATCCAGTGTGTGGTGGCTGCCAACACCTTCCTCAGACCACACTGCTTGTACTGTTGCCAGTGTTAGCCTGCCAATGTGCATAATGAGGAGCAAGGTTCTGTGGGTATAAACTGGACAGGGTGGCCTGGCCTGGATGCATCTGCAGAGGGCATAGGGCAATGGCTCGGACATTGTAGTGCCCGGCCACAACCTGCATGGACAGGGTAGCTACAGCATGTCCTGCTGGGAGGTCACTCTCATCCTGACTGAGCAGTGAGCATGGCTGGGTTCCCCCATAGTGCTATGTTGTATTTCTCTTAAGTGAAGTGTATGGGTTCTCTTTTTTGGGACTTAATCACTGACTTATCTGCTTGGTGGGTGTGCTCACATCCCAGTTTTGGGTGCACACATCTTCTCCAGGAACATGCACTGTGAACTAGCTAGCAGACTGTCTGCAGTTATATGTGTAGGGTGCAGTGGCTGGTGACTCACTGTGCTTGCTGCTGGAGAATATCAGATGGTAGTGGGGGGCAGCCGAGCATTTTCAGGCCTACAGTCTGTTTGTCTGCCTGCCATTGCCTTATGGATGTGTACAGGTCTGCATTGTCTACCCTATAGGGTGTCTGTTCCCCAGCAGGACTGGGGTTGATGGTTTCCCCCCCCCCTCTACTGCCACCATTGCAGGGAGGTAGAATGTGGATCTGTTGGTGGGGGATCCTGTCTCCCACCCTGAGCCATAGGGGGGTGGTACATAATCTGCCTATGGGTCCAAACACCCCCCTCCTCCCCCTCTCCCTTCCCTTCTCCTCCCCTCCTCCCCCTATGTGGATCTGTTGGTGGGGGATCCTGTCTCCCACCCTGAGCTACAGGGGGTGGGTTAGGGGGTGGTACATAATCTGCCTATGGGTCCAAACACAAGTTACTAGGGGAATAGGGATACGTGAACCAATACAATTATACCCAATAAGTATAAGGAACCTTTAGTGTTTACCTCAAGGTGCTGCAAGGATGCCTAAGGCCTAATAACTTGCTGATGAAGATAATCAGTTAAACTGGAAAGTAAGTAAGATCACCTTTTTCCCCTTAACTGTATTAGAGGGCCATAAATCAAGGATTATGCCTGGGCTGAGTGGGAGGATTGACTTGTTTATCTGTTCTTCTAAGACATTCTCTTAATTTCCTGGGTGATTCACACTGCCCTTGGTTTGATAAAGGGAGACTTTCAGGTTGCCCCTTTGATCTGTCACTTGGCTTTAACACTTATTTAAAACAATTTCACAGTTCTCTTGCCTCCTAACTGGAAGGCCTCTTTGTAGAAAGTCTCTAGAAAACACTTTATATACTCAAATATTATTTACCCTATTTTACTCTCTATGTTAAGATATACCCTAAATGGCTTTAATTTAACTGAAAGCTGGCTTGTTATACTAAGCCCTAACTGACTTTAATTTAACTGAAGGTTGGCTTGTTATGCTAGCCCTAACTGACTTAATAAAACACTGAATTTTATAATATACAGATTTTATCAGTTTTAACCCAAATAATTCCCTTTTCCCCAAGATTTAGAGAATTTCTCAGGAGGTAAAGACTTACAAGTGCAGATTTCTTACCAGCAGTAGCAGCCTTCCTGGTAGTCCTCCAATCCTATTTCATTGTCTGCACAGTATCTCCTCCAGAAAGGATTTCAATTGTCTCACTAATCACAATTGCTCATAGGCCAACTTAACCGCCTTGGAAATCTATGCCTGCAATGTGAGGTCACTATCCAACTGTATCCCCAAATCACAAATTGCTCTTCTATACTCCAATCGCTGATCTGTAGTGTAGGTCCAAAGCTTCAAGCTATCCGTATCTGCCAATCCCAACCACAATACCTCATATTTCATCACGTTCATCACCAAATAATTATCCTGTAGTCAATGCATTATTAACTACAAACATTTAACCCAAGAATCCTCTCTCTTCCACCTACATTACCTGCATCGCCTTATCTAACAAAAAAACAGAGGAACCGCTGCAGCGCCACTCTCAAAAAAACAAATGATTCAAGCTGTGTGATCAAAATGGCATGATCAACAGCTGATACATCTAAGGACACTACCAATGTTGCATGCCTCTGATCCATCTTGTGATGTACAGTATCTACCAATAGTACCAGCAAGGTCTTTATTCTGTGCCCCTGCCAGTGTGCCAGATGGTGTGTACTACTGCTCTGTTTAATAACAGGGGCAGGGGGAAAGGTATATATCAGCAAAAAGAGAATCATTCACAATTTCCATTAGTAAAGAGCCCACGGCTTCTGCTGTATCATGAAACAATGCCACTAAACAGGGATCCAAAATGGAACCACACGGCTTCAACTTCCTCAGCACCCATAAAGCATCCGCTGTTGAAATCCGGAGGAAGTCACTTCACCTCTCTGTCTCTGGTTGAGTGGGCAATGAGATCACACTAGCCCTGGAATCTATGCCAGCTTTGGTGGGAACATGAATATCGGTAGCCTGTGCTATGGGGTTAGCCTATCATCCCCCATCTTCAGCTCTGGCATTGTGAACAGCTCCTTGACAATCTGGAACAACTTTTCTGCATCGACACTTGTGGAGGGTAATTTTATAACAGATCGCCTAGTTTGGGAGGTCAATAAAGGCACAAATATTAAGCTTATTTTATAAAACACCAGGGGTAAATGGGCCACAATTCTGGCTAGAGCTCTGGAGCAGACATCAATGTTAGCAGGCATTTTATGAAATACAGGCATATCATTCCACTCATGCTTTACCCCATCTCTGCCCCAAAACACACCCTCATGTAACCATAAAAGCCCTTAAATATTTGCAAAACAGTGTAATGTGCAGGAACCCTTATAAATTACCTCCCCAACGACTGGATTATGAGTGTGAAAGGGCAGGTTTGCTTAGCATACCCCTGTTGTCTGACTTGGCTCCAAGGAGCTCAGTTTTCTACCTCTAGAATCATGTTTCCACCTGAGCTAAGGCTCCGGTAACAATGTTCACCTCAGGCTTTGTTCACAGCTTAAAGATGTCTAAAGAGAGCGGTTCAACAAGTTATGTTTAAAGCAATAACCTGAAACAAAGCAATTCTTGGAAGAAATCCATGAGCATCATGAGCTGAACACAAACATCTAATTTCCATCCTGTAACTTCTAGCAATGCCCTTTAAGGTTAGTCAGACTGGAATTATGCACCAAGAGTGACCTACCTCCCTCCTTTAGAGGGACACTGCTTGTCTAAAGTCCAATGTGATCCCATGGAAAACTGAGGCTTCACCTGCTTTCATTCAAAGTATGAGGTCTCCTTATTAAATGCTTTCAATTACCTCCTTTCATATGTTGCTAATGTTTGATCTAACTTGCAGGATATATTTCCAAGAGGTCAACAAATCTATTCAATTGTCCTTTTCACGCTTTCCATGTGGTTAACCATGAAGCCGTGGTACTTTTCTGAACTAGATCTAGACTTATTGAGGGTCATTTTACAAACTGTGATTAAAGCATGCTACTTGTGTAGTTGATTCCTGTTTGAAAAAATCAAGTATGTGGGTACTTCATCAAATAGGGGCCAAAGTTGCAAAAATGCGTCTTAATTTAAAGGTGTGAGCACCTAACATGGCTGGTGCAAATGCCTGCATCCAGATTTTTTAAGAGCATGCATAAATTATAGCATTTTATCATTTAGGAGTTGTAACTTTGTGCTCCAGCCAAACTTCGCTCCTCAACATGCCCATAGTGAAAGTATGCACCATTGGTCCAAAGTACGTACTTTCAGAATAGTAAATACTGTTGCTATAGAAAGGTCCTCTGTGCCCGTCCCACATATTTATGAATTCCATCACTGTTTTTGCCTGTACCACCTCCACCAGGAGGGCATTCCAGGCATCCACCACCCTTTCTGTGAAAAAATATTTCCTGACATTGCTTCTGAGTTTACCACCTTGCAGCTTCATTTCACATCCTCTAGTTCTAAAGCTTCCCCCGTCTTTGTTCATTAATACCCTTTAAGTATTTAAAGGGTATATAAAGTCCTGTATCATATTCCCCCTGTCTCCTCTCCTCTAGGGTATACGAGTACATATTTAGGTCTTCAAGTCTTTTCTCATATGCCTTCTGGCACAGGCCCCATAACATTTTAGTTGCCTTCCTCTGAACCATTTCAGGTCTTTTTATATCTTTTGCCAGGTGCAATCTTCAAATCTGAACAAAATAGTCTCAGTGAGGCCTCACCAGTAAACTCAGAAGCAACATCAGGAAAAATGTTTTCACAGAAAGGGAGGTGGATGCCTGGAATGCCATCCAGTTGGAGGAGGTGTGGGGGGCAAAAACAGTGAGATTTCAAAAAGGCGTGGGACAGACACAGAGGAACTCTTTATAGCAAGAGGAGGGAATCAGACCCAGGTAGTTTGTTCTAGGATATGGTAGTAGAAGAGAAGGGCACAGATAGAAGCAATCCAACAGAAGAGCAGAGTTCCCGGGGAGGGATGAAGGGAGAGATAAGAGGGGAAAGGTAGTGCAGAGCAGCAGAATGAGTGCACTTTTAGGGCGTAGGCACGGAAAGGGCATACATTTGTTGCTCAGCAATATTATGCATCCTTTGGGGAACTGCAAGGTTAGTTCCGGGTTTTGTGCACTTGGTAAGGGTCCATCCCTAGCAGTTTAAGGTGTGTTTGTAAAGATGACCATGGCCGGACTCACTGGGGCCAGTTCCTAATACCATTTACCATTTGATGCAAGGTATGTCCTGACATACATGTTCATATTTACATTCTCGTATACTATATTGGGGTACACTGGGATTACCTAGCACTTTTCAGGGCATGAAGAGTATATGGTCTAGGTTGCAGCAGCTGTCATTTCTCATTGGTATTCATGTCTAGTTTGCATCAGCAAACTAGATGAGCAGCTTAGGAGATGCACATTTTTCCCGAGGGGCATGGTGTTCATGGGTACATCACGGAGATGGACAGGATCCGAAACATGAAATTTTTCAGAATACTGTGGGCATGGGGACCTCCACAACATTTACTCGCATCCAATAATATTGACGGGGAAGTGTTTCTCCATTAGATTGCATGGGCCGAGCCCGCACCCTAGATGTGTGCACTTGAACCAAACTGGGATTCATACTGCGAATCTATGGTAAGTTGTGCAGTATGGCTCAGAAAATGGACAAGACAAAATGATAGGACTGAGAAGATGCTGAATGGCTGAACTTTAAGTTACATAGAAACATAGAAACATGATGACAGAAAAAGACCACATGGCCTATCTAGTCTGTCCTTCCATATCCACAACTACAACAGTCCACTTTTTACCTTTAGAGATCCTCTGTGTTGGTCCCATGCTTTTTTGAATTCAGTTACTGTCCTCATCTCTACCACCCCCACTGGGAGACTATTCCATGGATCCACTACTCTTTCCGTAAAGAAATATTTCCGCATATCACTCCTGAATCTATCTCCCTTCACCCTCATCCCATGTCCCCTCGTAGCAGAACTTGCTTTCAATTGAAAGAGGCTCTCTCCCTGAACATTTATGCCACGGAGGTATTTAAACATCTTAATCATATCACCTCTACCCCGCCTTTCCTCTAAGGTGTACGTATTAAGATCCTTAAGTCTGTCCTCATATGCTTTATAATGCAGTCCACTAATCATTTTAGTAGCCACCCTCTGCACCGACTCCATCCTGTTCACATCCTTTTGAAGGTGCGGTCTCCAGAATTGCACACTATACTCCAAATGAGGTCGCACCAAAGACTTATACAGAGGCATTATCACCTCCTTTTTTCTGCTAACCATTCCTCTCCGTATGCACCTAAGCATCCTTCTAGCTTTTGCCGTCACCTTTTCTACCTGTTTAGCTACTTTAAGATCATCAGACACAACCACGCCTAGGTCCCGCTCTTCTTTAGTGGACAAAAGTACTTCACCTCCTATACTGTATTGCTCCCTTGGATTGCTGCAGCCCAAATGCATGACCTTACATTTTTTAACATTAAATCCCAGCTGCCAAATTCTAGACCATTCTTCAAGCTTAGCTAGATCCCTCCTCATGTTATCTACACCTTCCTGGGTGTCTACTCTATTGCAGATTTTGGTATCATCTGCAAAGAGGCAAACCTTACCCGACAGCCCTTCCGCTATATCACTAACAAAGATGGCCCACAAGACCCCAAGAGAAATAGAGAATTCCTAAAAACAATATCAGAAATACTGTATATCCATTTTATGTATTTATTTATTTATTTAAAACATTTATTATCTGCTCTATCCAACAATCTAGGGGGTTTACATAAGAATATTTATATATAATAACAAAAACAATACATAAAACAAAACCACACACCAAAAACATAATAAAATAAAAAAGATACATTATAATAGAAAATAAAAGCATCAAACTAAATAAAGGAAAACAAAATAAAAATCACCTGCTTAATTTGCCATATGTGTGTATGTTCCGGTGATTTTCTAGTTACTTAAAGCCTTCTGAAATAAATATGTCTTAAGCTGCTTCCAAAACAATAAAAATTGAGATACTGTATGTAAATCAATGGGTAATGTATTCTACAGCGATGGCATAGCAATAAAAAAATGCAGGCTCTCAAATGTCTGCTAGATAGAACTGTTTTACAGAAGGAATAACAAAAGCTAGCAAGCACACACTCAGATCATGAAGATCTCGAGGGTGGAGGAATAAATCCTAAGGGCAGAACAGATACTGAATGGTGTTTCGCTAGATAGCCTTAAATACGGATGCCAGTGTCTTAAAGTAGACTCTGTACAATACTGGCAGCCACTGTAGTGAATGTAGCACAGGGGGGATATGTCTGAATCGACTCATGCCTGTCAATACAGGTGCAGCTGCATTTTCAATAGTCTGAAGAGAACAAAGGAGTGCTTTAGGAAGCCCTAAGTATAAAAGATTGCACTCATATAATTATAGTCATTTGCAACGCTACACGGAAGTTGTCATTAATTAAGAATGGTTTCGGGCGATGAACCAAATGTAGTTTATGAGAAGCCTTTAGTCACTGCCTGACTCTGGTTTCATACTATGATGGGAATCAAGACTCCTAAAATCCTCAGTTGGGTCAAGAGTGAAACAACCCACTTATCTATACTTAATGACGGTAAACTCAAAGGAATGGATTGGCCTAAGAATAAAACCTCTGTCTTGTGAATATTAACAGCTAACCTGAAGTGATTCATCCAAACGTTTACCACTTGCGTACATAAACTAAGTCACTGGGACAAGAAACTGGATACCATCTGCATAGCTCCTGTATTTGACTCTAGTTCTGTAAACAATGGACAGATGGGAACCATATAAATGCTTATAAGAAGTGTTTATAGGATTGATCCCTTTGGGATGCTTATATCAGATCTCACCTTGGACAAATGTTCAGTGAGAAATGCTTCAAACCAGACCAAAACTGTGCCAGTGACTCTAGTTTCTGATAACCGCCACGGCATAACAGTGTGGTTAACTGTGTCAAACATGGCAGAAACATCTAAAGAAAGAAGGAAATAAAAGGTACCTAAATCAAAGCCTTGGAGGGCATAACCAAAACAAGAGATTAACAAAGTCTCAGTCCGAACTGGTCAAGTACGTGGTGAGTTTCAACAAAATCCTGGAATTGTGGAAAAACAGCTTATCAACAATCTTAGCTAGAAAAGAGGATGATAACTGAGTGGACTCCTCAGAAATAAATAATCACACACATCCCCATTTTCCAATGATTAAGAAAGTTTAGGGTCTCTTACTAAAGACCGCTAACTGGTTAACACGTGTTTTAAGAACATAAGATATGCCATACTGGATCAGACCAAGCTCCATCAAGCCCAGTATCCTGTTTCCAACAGTGGCCAATCTAGGTCACAAGTACCTAGCAG
Source organism: Ichthyophis bannanicus (assembly GCA_033557465.1). Taxonomy (NCBI): domain Eukaryota; kingdom Metazoa; phylum Chordata; class Amphibia; order Gymnophiona; family Ichthyophiidae; genus Ichthyophis; species Ichthyophis bannanicus. The sequence continues at coordinate 31,554,691 of CM066043.1, read as the reverse complement.
TCTCTCCAAAAGACACAGGTTTCTCAATGCTTGTTTTGGGTCAAGCAGTGATATCCCGGGTCTCTTTTAATAATGGTTTATGGACCTTTCCTCTATGAACTTGTCCAAACCTTTTTTAAACCCAGCTACACTAACAGCTTTTACTACATCCTCTGGTAACAAATTCCAGAGTTTGATTACACCTTGAGTGAAAAAAATAGTTTCTCTTATTAGTCTTAAATAGTTTACCCTGTAGCTTTATTACATGTCCCCTAGTCTTTCTATATTCTGATGATGTAAACAATCAATCTACATTTACCAGTTCCATTCATTCATTAATTTATAGACCTCTATCATATCTCCCCTCGGCCATCTCTTTTCCAGGTTGAAGATCCCTAAGCTTTTTAGCCTCTCTTCATAGGGGTATCCTTCCATCCCCTTTACCATTTTGGTGGCTCTTCTCTGTACCTTTTCTAATAACACTATATGCTTTTTAAGATAGGGTGACCAGAATTGTACACAATCCTCAAGGTGTGGTCGCACCATGGAACGATACAGAGGCATTATAATATCCTTTGTTTTATTTTCCATTCCTTTCCTAGTGTGTGATAACTGGTAGTTGAGAATGCTAACGTGTGTGCATGCGAGTTACCGGCTGCTAAAGTGACCATTAAGTGGCCATCATGTGCTAGGGAGGAGAGTGGGTGGATTAGGGGTAGGGTGTGGGTGTGGAGAGCACATTCCTACTAGCACAAGGGCAACTGCCGTGCACTCAGTGGCAATGTGGCAATTGGCCAGAGTGCACAAACGATGCCTCTTATGGTCGTTGTTAGGTGTACCTGCATTAAATGTATCACGCGTTCTGGTACGTATCTGTGTACTAGTTGCTGGGAGCTTACTAGGCCGAACAGGAGGGGGAAGTTGGGGCCCGGATTGCAGCTGGCCTAAAATGAAAAGGTTTGGTTGGGGGGGGGAATGAGGCAGCAATAATTTAAAGGGATGGTACCTTTCTAAACAAGAGAATGTGTGGAAGGGAATGGAGGGCAAGGGTGGGAGTGTTGGAAGGAAGTAGAAGTCTGGAAGGGGAACAGAGTGGGGAGCAGCAGGACAGAGAAATATTCTCCCACAGATCTAAGACTCTGTGTTGTCACGCGGTTCGCCTGGATGACTGTAGTCAGCGTCACCTAGTCCAGCTGCCTCCTTTGGAATTTTTGTTGTTCCAGAGACCCTCAGACCCAACCAAGGTTCCTCCGGGCAAAGCTAAGGTACTGTGATAAGGAAGCTTATCATAGCTCAGGAAGGAGCTATAGAAAAGGTGAAGTGACTCTGAACAAGCAACCTGTCAGTTCTGGTAGAAATAAGAAAACAGAATTTTCCCATAAAAGACTACCAGTCCCAGAATGCACCAGGTTTCCAGCAGCCATTAGAGGAGCTGAAGTGGGGAAACGTGTGTTCAATCAGGAGGGCTATGAGGTAATCCCTAAGCACTCATCTCAAAGGGCAGGGCCTGATTCAGCACAGCTGCGCTGTGTTAGGGAGGATCACTCATCTAAGCAGAATAAGAGTAGAGTTTATTCTACAGATGACCATCTTCATGATCACCTTGGATATCCAGAGAATTGTCCTCAGTATCCTGAGAATCAGCTTGAGTTTGATCATCAGTTTCATCTGAAGGATCATCAGAAGCAGAAGCCAAACCGGACAGACAGAGAGGGAAAGAGACCCTTTGGAAGAAGGAAGAGAAAAGCCTTTGAGAGGTCTAGAAGAGTCCAAAGCAGTACGTATACTGGGAGGTATTCCAAGGGCCAGCATACACCATTGGACTGGGGAAAGCCAGAGGAATGGTGCTGCAGAGCTAGGAATCACCAGAGGCTACCTGTGAGGGAGACGGCTGCACGTGGAAGGGACCCTAAGACCTGTGCCAGAAGGTATGTGAAGAGAGATCCAGTGTCCAGGGATCTGGATTGGAAGGCTGGACATAAGAACTGGACTACATACTGGCCAGGCTATATAGAGAGGAACTCTAGCAGCAATGGAAGCTCAGGTATGAACACTGATCTATGCCCTAGCTATAACCTTGAAAGACAGCAGGGAAACAAGTATTCTCCTGAAAATGCTCCATTGAGAGATTCATCTGTGCCAATCCATGATATTGAACCCATGCTTGTTGAACAAGGGGGAATAATAGCAGATGAGGATCCTGTTTATATGGACTGCTCTCTATCTAAACTCCGTTGGTAACTTTCTGTTATAAAGTACAGCAACCATCACAAAGAAATACAAATTTGTTCTTTAATCTACTCAGAAAAGCTCCTGAAGCAGGATTTGACCCACACAGTGGAAGGCAAGCCAGCTAAGGGGTTGAAGCTGGTAACTGCTAGCAATTAAGCCTTACCTAATTGCTTGTGAGCTAGGAGAGAATCACTTCAGTATCTATGTGGGAAGTAATCAGAAGTTAACCTGCAAAGAACAGTTTGTTTCTTGCTTTGTAGCTTTTCATTTGTTGTTTTCCTGATTTTGACTTTGTTTTTCCAAGTTAACACTGAAAGCAAGTAACCTAATTTATGTGCTACCAAGCATATCTGTGTTGGGAGAAATAACCCCATAAATAAATATCTTATTGGCTTTACCCAAGAGCACAACTAAATTATTGTCAGCAGCTGTGTCTGGTGTGAATGAACTACATTGCCCACAATACCTTGCAAATCATATAGAAATATGCACTTGCCAAGAGTGTGAAGATTCTCACCCAGGCAACCGTCTGACAGTACTGGTGCTGGTCTTATGTGGATAGTGCAAAAAAAAAGAAAAAGTTAATTACCTGGTGTCTCGTGGTGCCTAGGAGACCTGCGGTGTAGGAAATGTAGCCTGGGGGCACGATGAGGTCTCAGGGGAGGCCATGATAGAATGTGGCAGAGAAGGAGACAGGCCGTATTTCAAATAGTTAAAAAAATGCCCCCACAGCATCCTTGGGCTCTCCAATTAGTGGTGGGGAGTCAGAGGTGAGAAACATTTTTGTTTAATGAGAAAAGGATTTAAATGGTTTAGGAAGTGTTAACAGCTTGTGTTTGGGAGAAGAGAAAGTTAGGAGTATAAAAAGAGAGGGGGATCATTTTTAAAGGGGTTTTAGGTGATTTTAACATTATTTTGAGTAGAATTTAGTTTAAAATATGATTTTCCTATATAATTTAATTGGGTTGCTATGGCAACATCATGGTAACAATTCAAACTGGCCAACTTCCATCAGAGCTTAGGGACGGAATCCCCAGCCTAGGGGGAAGCAGAGATTCGACGCCCCATTGGTTCTGGCCCTGGAGACACCAAGGAAACCCCTTGGTTACGTTCTGGGAAAAGGAGATATTTCCTAGGATACCTGAACTTTTTCAGGGAGAGACCACCAGAGAAGCGAAGTGACCAGACCTGTGTGTAAGTGACTGGGAGGCCAGGCGTCTTGTAAGCCTAAGTTAATGGTCTGAGGGTAAAAACTAGAGCTGTTTATGAATGACAGTGATGTGTAAGTGGAGAGAATGTGTAATTAAAGTGGTCCGTGTACTTTTGCCACTATGTCTGTGATTGAAAATGGTCTGAATGGGCTTTAATGGATTCCAGAGCACTCCCTAGTATTGTAATTGCTAAAACATAATTCCAATTAAAGAGACTTCAAGTGGGATAAGCTTGGAAAATCCAGCAAGTCCGAGGTTAATAAGGACCAAGTTCTAGCAAGACCTATGTGAGGCTGGACCGTTAAGGGAGATGCTAAGTCACTGCACAGTGACACCGTCATGAGTGATCTCTGCAATGTTGGCTGATGGAGTATATGAGGATAAAACAGCAAAACAAGGTCTCTAAAGTCAAGGAACCTACAATTCTTTTTTGTTTCCTCCCTTAGATATGAACAGTTTAGGAGAATAAACCTGTTACCCGGATTTATAGAGGCACTACTATTGAAAGGAAAATAAATCATACTTAAGAAATAAAGAGACAAGTCCCACCACAGGCCAATCCGGGTTTTCCTCTTTTCAGTTGGTTAAAGATAGGTTAGTAGGTTCTTACATGGGAGTTTCGGTTGGAATTTCAGAGAAGATGGAAGCGAGCTCTGTCATGAGACTGGAACTAGAGATGAAACAGTGTTGAAAAAAACTCCTGATTTTCTTGGAACTCAGAAAAGGCAGAGAGCGCAGTTCCAGCGCAGCTCAGCCAGAGGGCGCATGAACAATCACACAGTACCTGAAGCAACGTGCTCTAGCTCTGATCACATTAGTAACAAGCAGTTTCACCTGTCCTCAAACTCAGAACGTGCAAACCAGAAATCCCTTTATAAAGGAAACCAGATGATCAGAGGAACAGGCAGAGGCGGAGGCAAGAGCAAGTGCTGGGGAAGTGGCAAGAGCGAGGTCAGAAGGACCGGCAGCAGGACCAGTGAGAGAAGCCTGGAACAGGAAGTCTTCCATGTGCAGCCAACCCAAGGAGACAGAATCCAAAAGAGGTATACTCAAAGGGATAAAGTCCAGAGAGGCCTAAGGTATTGGAACGGAGTCCAAAGCCAAGCAAACCAAAGAAGCAGCTTGCCTGATGAAAGCAATTCTCCTAGCCCAAGTAAGTCTCCTATGCTAAACCAGAAAGGCACAAGGAAAGGAGATTCCTTCTACAGTGATCCTTTTGCCAAGAAACACAGAGAGTGGAAATCCACGTCAGGTTTTCCTGGTAACTCTGATTGTAGAGCAGTGCACAGAACAGCTTGTCAGCCTGAGAAGCTACGTCACAAGCTGAGTCCTGGGTGCGGCAGCCTACAGAAGCCAAGGTATGAAAAGCCTTTCATTATAAGGGAAAGTTTAAGTGATGAAAACCTTATGCAAATAGATAAGCCTCAGAAAGTTAGAAGAAGTAAAGCTAACCTTTTAAAAGCACTTCCCAACAGTGTGCTAAGGAAGTTGTATGAGAAACAGAAGAAACCCTGTGAGGAGTTAACAGATACTGAAGACAGTCATAGCATTGAAGAAGGTAGTGACCCAGAATCAATGGACTGTGATTGTGAAGCCAGTGTTCCCATTCCTCAGAGTGAACCAATGGAATGTAACTTTTGTTCAAGAACTAGCTTGATTGCCTTGCTAGATGTATAGAGAAAAGAGAACTCTGCATATGGTGAAGTTGATAGCCATTTGTTTCCTGATGTTAATTTCTATTGATTTGAAAGAAGCCTTAACCCAGATAAACAGTTAATTGTGAAGCCTACAACCCTTAACTGTTTATATAACGGTGGAACCTTTTTGTTAGAGGAAAGAATTACCTTCATTTTCTTTTGTGTCTTATTGAACCTAAGTGTTGACCGGGTAAATAAAGCCTTATTACCCTACACTTTGGCATAGATTGTTCTTTATAAGGAGTTCTGCACTACAAGGACCAGAAGCCTCCTGGTCCTTCAGCTCAACCACTCCTTAAAATAAATTAAATGTCACCGGACGCCCTTATTTCCTATGCCAGTAGGGGCGCCTGGCGACAGCTCTCATCAAATTCGGAAGGAGAGAGGACAAGAGAGGGAATGATGAAAACAAGGTGACCGTGCACCAACAATAAATGCCCTGGCCAGTGGTATCAACTGAGTGAATTGTGCCATTTGCACTGTGCCACAGAGATTTACAGGGAAAAGTAGAAGTCTATGCTCAGCTGTCCTGAGGTGACATATTAACCCCTGAAAGAAAAATACACACAAAGTATCAAGACTTACGGGTATGTTTACTATTACTACTACTACAACTAATGAACATTTGTATAGCGCTGCAAGATGTATGCAGTGCTATTTACTAAAGAGCATTTAGGGCAACAGTAAGGGTGTGATCATGCGGTAAAGACTGGGGCGGGCAGTAGGCATTCCGGCGGTAAGGGCGCTTGGCTCCACTTATGGGGCGCTTGACAGGACATCGGGCGTTAAAGTATCAAGCATGCACCTTAACGCCCAATAATGGCAGGCACCTTAACACAGGATAAGGGAGCCCCTATGAAAGTCATATTTTAGGTGAAGGATGGAAGGAAAGGTAAAAGCTGATGGATATGTCAGATCCATATGTATCCTGCATGTCAGTCAGTAGGTGGGATGAGCATGTGAGAGGCATCTGTACTGTATCAGTGAGGGGTGCCCATGTACTATGCTGTAATGTCAGTGTGTGGCATAGGATTGGGAAGAAGTGTCCCCTGGCAGAGCCAGCATCACCATGATGTGAGCATGATGACCGAGCAGGAGTGGTGATGTGCAGATCATTCATAGGAGAGGTGCGCGTTATACATCCAAATGATTAAACTGTTCCTGTGTGGGCCATGGTGTAGCAGCTGGCTGGAGAATACATGAGGGTACGTCATGGGTATATGGTTTTGGATAGGCAGAAGGATGGATGAGGGTAGATGAGAGTGTGGTATGGCCTTGCTGCCCTGATGTGCTTGATGTGACTGCACAAATGCAGCTGCAGTGTGTGTGTGAAAAAAGTGTAGCTGTGCCATGGGGAACTCCCAATACCAGTTATTTGGGTATGACAGCTGCGTCAGCTTTTCTAATCACTATACAATCTTCCTGACAAATGTGCATATAACAATTGGACAAGTGTCACTCATACTGGCCATATGTAGCAAGTAAGGACGTGTGATGATCCCTGCAGGTGGCCATCCCAGGAGTGGGATGTGCCTGCATGTACTGCATATATGTGATGGAGCCAAAGATGTTCAGTTACAGCTATGATGAAATCTTCCAATCATGTACAACTCATGTGTCATGCATCTGCTGGGTGAACATGTCTGACCTTTTGCAATGGGCTACAGCAGAGCCAATAAAGTCATGCTGTCTGATGGGGATGAGTGCAATGTGCATGGCTGTAGACCCAAAAAGTATAAGAACATGTGTCCACCAGTCAATGGAGACCCCGGACTGATTCTGGCAGTATACTGAAGTGGGTTTTCAAAGCCACAAAGACAACAAGTGGGAGTCAAACCCTGGTCTGTTGTTTACCAATTTTAAATTAAGCCATATATTCCTTTATTGATCCATACATCATAAGGGAAGCCAGACCCGACACAGGCCGTGTTTCGAAAGAATCTTCTTCAGGGGTTAGGCACACCTTACTCTAAAAACACATTATAATAAACAATAAATAATAAAAACTGCATACATAAATATAATAAAATTAACAATAAAAGGATTAAAATCCAAGATATTCCAAAGATAAATAAGGCATAAGTAAAGACATAAACACTCTAAGGGGCATGTTTACTAAACACCGTTGCTGTGCGGGTTCCCGTTAGTGTGCGGGTGCCATATAAGGAGTGGGCGGGCCAGGCCGAAAAACGGAAAAAGGGACCGTACCTGTGCGCAGCGCGCTAATGTGCGGGTCCCACATTAGCGCGTGGGAAGGCTAAGCGGGGCGTTGCCGGGCACATAGAAGAGCACAGCCGTAGCACAATGTTGAAGACAAAAATCAATGGTGCAGGGGCCATGGGTTCAATCCCCCAGTGTGCGCAACCAAAGGCGGCAGGGTGAGGCATGAATAGTAATGTTGAAAAAGCATTTCAGGAGGCATACCACATTTGGGCGGCTGTGGGTGTTGCGGTGGTACGTTTGTGCGGAAGTAAGTAATATTTTGTGTCATGAGGCTATGCGCTATAAAATCTGTGGTGCATTATGCGGCGCGCTGTACGTCGCTTGCGTTTTGTGCGGCATTAGGCTGTGCGCGGGACATCTTTTGCGTTTTGGGCGGCAGTAGGTGGTGCTGTGTTAGTTGTGGACGGCATGAGGCGGTGGGAAAATATCCATACAGAGGACCCGAGACGTAGCACAATGGCAAGACACCAACCAATGGTGCAGGGGCCACGGGTTCAATACCCCATTGTGTGCAATCCGAAAAGGCTGGCAGAGGCATAAATAGTAATGCTGAAACAGAAAGTTTATGGAGGCACACTAATTTTGGCCGTCTCCAGGCGTCGCGAATGAAAGTTTGTGCGGCAGTAACTAATTGTGAGCGTCATTATGCGTATCGCTGGCAGACGTGGGAGGCCACGCCGTCGTCAATAGCACAATACATATTACGGTGACAATGCATACCTACTACGTCTCAGTCCAATTTGTATTCCTTTTATACCATAGGTTGTGTGCACATGCATGCCTTGACCGTGGCCAGAAGAGTTGAGACCCGGACCGTTGTTGCCGGGGTGTTCATACTGTCATGTATTACTGCACACATGCCATTGCCTGTCATTCCGTAAATGCATACGATTTGTTCATTGCCCCTTGGCTGCAATACACCGATGTACACATAGGCCCAATAGCACATGTTGGCCAGCTCCAGGGTTACAGCAACACTATCTTGGGCATTCCACGTTCCCACCCCCTTATACTGTGCACATTGGGGGAGGCTATGTGCCCATTGGCCCTGTCCTTGGCAGGGATGTCATGCGTGTCCCGCCCCTCCATGGCACACGTGTCAGAGGCACACATGGGTGTCAGGTGTCTGTACGATGCTGCTCTGTACCAGCAATTGGTGTTGCGACAGACACATCCCTGTGACATGACTGTTTAGGTGGGAGATATTAACAGCAGCATTACCTGTGGCTACCCATGTCCCATTTCTATGCACACATGTTAATCCCACAGCTACACATGTGGTGCTGGTAACATTATGATGGCCATGGCTACGTTACATGTCCAACCAGGTGTATGGACCTGTCCCATGCTTGCGTACATGTTGTGTGTGTGAGGTAAACACGTGACCAGTGAGGCAGGGTCATAAACTTTTTATTGACCAACAATAAAACACACAATGGGCAACATGCCCAACATTATCAGGTGCATAACGTGGGGGCGGGGGAAACACAGCACAGCAGAGGGCACACAGGGGCATCACAGGTGCCAGCCATGGTACCTGTCACGCTCTTCGGCAGGTGGCCATCGGGATGCCAGATGCACTACATCAGTGGCCACCTGCCGAACAGCCCCAGTCAGACACTGCAGGGCGTGGTACACGACACGGATGTCGCGTCGTACGTCATCCAGGGCCACAAACACATCGTGGATACACCTGCCAGCACACAGACACACATTGGCTGTGGTCTGTGTGCTGGCATTAGCATGAGGTGTGCCAGTGGCCCTGGATGCCGCAAGATCGTGCACACGTCCATGCCGTGCAGACGCCTGCAGTGCCGGACTGGTGCCCCGGTGGCCCTCTGCTGGGCTGTGTTCCCCCCCACCCACCTCCAACCCCTCCCCGCTCCCTCCACTCCCACCCCCTGCCCCCGTTGCCCCTCTCCCCTGCACCCCCCATTGTCCCATCTTGGCGCTGCCCCTGGTTAGGGGTGTGGCTGCTGCCATCCGCCTCGTACTCCCCCACATCACTGGAGGAGGACACCACCACCACATCTGCCCTCTCAGGGCCTGCATCTTGCTGCTCCTGCTGCTGACACATCCCTCTGGCCTGGTCATCCTCCTCCTCCTCCTCCTCCTCCTCCTCCTCTGTTGTGCGCCGGGTGGTGGGCCTGCGTAAACAGTACGCAGAGGTGTGTGGGGAGGCGTCGCTGGCATCACTGTCTGTGAAGGATGACATACATCAGGGCATGTCCATGTGTGACACATACCGAATGTGCAGATACAGGCGAGAGACAGGCTGGTGGCCCTATGGCCCACCTGAACCTGTGATTTTGCCCTCCAATACTCACCATCGTGGTGGTGCTCCTGCTCCCTGCAGGCACGTGCCAGGAACTCGGGGTGGTATTGGCGAAGTTCGCGCCCCTTCTTCCTCAGGTCCTCCACCTGTGGATATGCAAACGTTGTCTGGTGTCAACACATACCACCTGTCACTGGGGCTATGGGTAAACATACTTTGCCTTGTCTCACCCGCATCATGCTTCTCCCACACCCCTGCTGTTTGTGGCATGTAGAGCATAGTAACGCGCCTCCAGCAGTCAGTCCCTCCCATATGTGCGAATAGGTTAGCACATAGGTGTCACAGCGGTATGACATGAGCATAGCGTACATCCACCTGCACTGTCATGTAGGGCAGCACACAACAGCATCACACGGTGACTGCATGCTGCTCCTCACCCATATCCCCAGAACACCACACCACAACGGTGGACTGGTGGGAGTGACAGTGAGAGACATGGGTGGAGACGAGTGGCCATAGGTGGGACGTCACAGAGACAGAGGGGATGAGGGGGGGGAATAGATCACCTAGGGGACATGGTGTGCATTGCAGGTCATGTCCCTGCTGTGCAATGACAGAAGCTGTCAAAGGTGTGTGTGTCTGATGTTTCCTGGAACAGGCAGGACATGGTGACCGATGGAGGTGACCAACTCTGAGCCATTGCCACTGTCTGATTCCCACAGTGTGTGTCCCCTGTGGGGCAGCTCACCTACACAGTAGGCTTCTGGGTCACCCCCTATGGGTGTTGCCCGGTGACGGCCATGTGTGTACTTGGTGTTTCACAGCATCATCATGACACATCGCATCCCTATGTGTCTGTGCCCTCATGTAGTCTCAGGTAGGTGCATATTGGGGCTGTGTAATACACAACCCGCCTGTTGCAGTGCCCCCACTTGTACCCCTTGTAAGCTAGTTTGCAAATCTCCCACAAGGCATGCTGGGGTTATATTCTGGGGTTTGTCCTCACGTTGTGTTGTGCAGGGTAGGTGTGTTTGGGTCTTTTGCATGGGCCACCTCCCATGGTTGACAGTGTCCAGGCCTCCTATGGTGTGTCGCAACACACATGCATGCGGGGACATGGGGATCATGAGCTGTCCCATATCTGTTTCAGTTGTTTGCAGGGGGGTGGGGATGTACCTGACCAGGTGCTGGGATGTCCTCTGGTTGCTATTACTACTGTACAAGCTACGGCTGGGTGTTTTCCAGATGTGTTCTAGTGTGGAACATGTACATTTCTCACAGGTAGAGGTGGGTGTGGGGCATGATGGCCATATGACTGCTTGGCTAAGTTTGTGCTGCACAGTGTGTAGTCATTGTTGGCCTTCCATTTGCTGGGTAGTACTGTTTGGCCCCCCTGGCCAGGACAGACCTGTCAGCATCCACCTCATGGATCCTTGCTGTCACTTTGTCCATGACAGTTAGACACACATATAGTGGGTGTAGCAGACATTGTCGTGTGACAGACATGTCACTTTCGGCGGCATATGCCACAATGTCAAGGGCAGGGACTCACCCTATGTGTCCACACAAGCCCAATGATACCCTGTTGCCATCATTTGCCCTCGAAACACGCATTACTGACAGGCGCTACCCATACCTCCCCCATGTCATATGGGAGGGCCACATCTAGGTGCTCTACATGTTCGTCAGACGCCATCCACACCGTCCCCTGCAACATTGTTTGGGTCAGTATCCTGTGTGAGAGCAGGGATCCATGGCACACACGGCAGCCAAGGCAGCACTGTTCATACGCCACTAACAGAGTGTCTGACGACATGTAATCTGTGACATTGTGTTGTGAGCATAACCGCCTACACCACAATGGGGTGCACAGGGGGCTTTCAATTTGGCACCACAGGGAACGTTTAACGCTGCATAGTTATTATCTCAATATGTGCCATGTGGGTAGGGTTTGTGGGGTATATCCCCTCCTGTTCAGGGTGCTATCCTGTATGTCTTGATGTCCAGCCAGGGTGACACCCTCCCTTGGCGTATGTGGATATTGATTGGTTGTCAGCCGCATGTCCCCTGTGTTGTACCTCATTTCTGACTGCAACTGAGTGGAGCATGGCCACAGGCCAGGGCAGCCCCCAGTGGGTCTGATCGTAGGGTGGGACAGATTTCCTTTTTGGACATGCAGGCACCCTCTTGCAAATTACATTACTCTACTCTGAGCTGTCCCATTCACTAGGCACCTAGGTGGATTGGACATATATTGTCCCTGTGGTTTTTGTGAGCGTGCGGTTTGGGGACACAGGTGCGTAGTGCCAGAGGTTACATGGAACCAATGTGTCCCGCACAATAAACATCTGCATTGATGGTCCATATGCCCATGCTGTGCGCCAAAACATTGTGTGTGCCAATGACACAATAAGTGTGGCCTGGGGTGTTGTCCGGTGCCCTGGTGTATTAGGGATGTCTGCAGGCCCGCATCTTTGGCACATCAATGTGTGTGCTAGTGACACCTGCTATGCCGTTGCAGTTGTCATGGACACATCCCATGCCCCAATGCACAGCACGTGGTGTTATGACGCATGTCCCGCCTCCCCACTGGTATTGTGGTTACTGACTCACTTTGTTGGGCCTGGTGGTCACACCAGAGCTGTTGTGACAGACTGCATTTGTCAGTGCCACTGCCAGGGCATCCCGATGTTGTGCGGATTGTGGCCCTCTGTGATCATGCCACATTATGTTGGTCAAGATGTGATGCACAGGACACATGGCGCTCCACAGGGGAAATGGCTACCAACACAGCCACATTGTGGGGTGGGGGGGGTGGTGCGCATGGCTGGGCGGCTCGGTCAGACACCTCCCCTGGATGCCATCCCACTGGTCACTCATGGTGACAGGTCACATGTAGGCCCTTGGCATTCAGCACACTAGGCATGGCTGACAGTGACCAGAGAGTAATTGGCACTCCTGGCTCATGTCCTCCGGCACATGGTGTGTTCTCCATGCTGATGGCATGGTTTGGCCCTATGCATACATAGTGTAGCAACGTAATAGTGTCATTCTCACTGTTCCCCTGGTATTGTCTGTGGATCATGTCCACACAGCTACTAGTGCTGGGGTATCAGATACACCAGTGTCGCCGTTCGTGGGGACCTCAGCAGAGACACACACAGGGGTTGCTTTAACATGCAGGTGTATTGCACTTAGACGGACACAGAGATGACATATTTGCGTGACATTATGCACTGGGGAGCAGCACTTGGGGTTTGCATCAGGGCAGGCCACATGAGCTGTGGGGTACTCCCATATGCTTTTATAGTGGATGGTGGGGAGCAGTCGCATGCTGTCTTCCACACTGCATCTCAGACAGATATGGGTCACGGCATTCATGCTTTTTCCAGGTGATTACCTGTCCCCAGTGCCACATACATGCCTCAATGTGGGTGTGGACATGTGTGCAGTGACACCTATGTGCAATGTCCGTGTCTCCCTGAGCGCATGGGGATGTTTCCCTTTGGCACCCTTGACAGACATGGCTTTGCCATGCCTCATTTGTTTGGCCAATGTGCATGTCCATGCAGAGGCCTTAAAACCAGTAGGTATTACCTTAGATACATGTGTGGTCACATTATCTGTACATGTCATGCACTCCAAACGCAATGGCACCCTGATCTACCGGCAAACATGTTTGTTCTCACATACATGTGACATTGGGTGGTTTGCCCTATGCACCGTGGCAGGGGGCAGCTCCATGACACGTGGATATCTACATGGCCATGGATGTCCTTACCTGACCCACCACATGAGTTGTGTGTCCTGTATGTCATAGGGCTACTGATAGCTACATCAGACCTACCTTGCCGACTGTTAGACACAGCATACTGGCGACGGTGGACATGCATCTGTCACCTTCCAGCCTCTCCAGTGTTGTTATGTTCCTCTGACCTGTGTCCTTGCGGGTTATATGAGATGTGCCTGCACACACTACGGGCAATGACACATTACACGGATATGTGCTTTTTCTGCCCCTGTACATGTGTGGATTATAGGCTGTTGTGTGCAACCTGGATGTGTGTCTGGAACCCCCCAGGGGCATCTGTGAGGTACATGTACAGAAAGGGTCATTGTGCCTGGGTGCTTTTGGGGAGGGGAAACCTAATTCTGCATACATAGCTGTGGACATGTCCCTCTCGCAAGGCTTTTGACGTCCATCCCGAGGCTAATGTGTGATAGATGTTGTTGACGCACATCCGTATCTGCATCTACCATAACATGTCCATACGTCTACAGTGCGTGTGTTGGACTATGTGCCACATAGAGCGAGTGTGAGGTGCAACCAGACCACTATACCCTATGTGACAGATCAGACTAACATACCCTCTGTTACAATCAGGTATCAGCCACCAGGGTCTTGGGTGTCCTAGGGCACATCATCACCAAGATACAGCATTGCAATATGGTGACACCCTGGACGCCATGTGCATGAGTCAGGACTGCATGAGGTACAGATGATTGACTTAACGCCATCCTCACCCTGCACCATATAACCAGGGTGACTGTGGCACACTGTGATGGGCTGGGCAGACAACTGGGGATTGGTCGATGTGTTAGCCTACACTGGCACATCCATACAAATCTCCAGGGTGATTGAGAACCCATTTGGATGGCCTCTCAGCACTCCTGGAGGTAAGGGGGAGGCTTGCAACTGCAATAGGACACAGATCCATATCTCCAGGGTGCTGGAGGACCCACTTGGATGGGCTCTCTGCACATCTGGAGGTAGGGAGAAGGGTTCAAACTACATTAGGACACACAACCCTAGCTCCAGGCTGCTAGAGAAGCCAATTGGATGGGCTCTCTGACCTCCTGGAGGTGGGGAGGAGGGTTCAATCTACATTAGGACACAGATCCATATCTCCAGGGTGATAGAGGACCCACTTGGATGGGCTCTCTGCACACCTGGAGGTAGGGAGAGGGGTTCAAACTACATTAGGACACAGATCCATATCTCCAGGGTGATAGAGGACCCACTTGGATGGGCTCTCTGACCTCCTGGAGATATGGGTTATGTGGGGTTGAGTGGCTCTCTGGAGCCCTGAGGGGAGGGGGATGTATTATACCACATTTGTATACGACCCCTGGGCACCTGTGTGCGTCAGGGCCCTTGTGCTGACGGTTCCACGACCCCTGATGGTTGCCCCTATGTGTTACCCTCCAGATGCAGATACCGCCATCAGCACATGGTGATTCTGGACACTCCTTAGGCAGATGGTTGGCCTAGCTGTGTTACAGTGGTCTGTAGTGCATCAATACCAGCAGCTGTCATGACGCCAGGGGGTCATCATGCCCTCTGTGGCCACATGGATCTGGAATTGGCTACATGGGCAACCACTCAGATGTGTTACACAATGCATATGGCATGAGGTTACCCTGCTACACATACGTTATCTGGACTACTTACACACAACAGCATGGACAGCTGACATTAACCCTGTCTGTGTATATGGTTTTGTGACCTGTGCCCATTCACTTACCTCACGTGGGTGGTCTGCCTCACGATTGAAGCGCCTGGTCACCCTCTCCCAGGCCCTCAGCACCTTCCCCATGTTTCTCCTCCTGGAGGGCCCTGGGAACAGCCGTTTTTGTATTGGCCCAATAAGGGAGGCCAGGAGGCACAGCTCCCGATGGCTGAATGCAGGCTTCCTGCTTCTCGTCGCCATTTTGTTTTGTGGGCGTGTAGACGCGCGAACGCTAAGGACGCAACTTCCGCATTTGCGCGTATCAGAGCACGCACGTGCACGCCGCATGGCTGCGGCCCTCATCACTGCTTGCCCTTGCGTTCCGCATTGCTGCGCGCCAGAAAAGTGCAAAGATTACCGGCACGCAGCATTCATACACATTTCTTATATTTAACAATAGAAATAGGTTTCATGTTCTTGGCATACTCACATAGCTACAAGGTATCTCTCATGTCCCTATAACAGACTTTAATTATTGTGGATTTCACTTGTTCACACGGTGTGGTCTTGAACCTCTGGACACATATGCACTGATTCCTGGGCCATTGTCAGATGCGGTGTGCTATGTGTGTCACATAGCAGGTAGTGCTCTGACACTGATAGCAATGGGTGCAAACAGACCATCAGCGTCAGGGGTCAAGCAACCTGGTGATATGGGGTTATGTGTGTTAGTGGGCTATGTTCTGTGGTGACTCACCATGTACAGACAGCAATGATGTGGTGGTTGCCATAGGTGTTTTGAGGGGGTTCATATATGTGCATTACACACAAAAAGTAGGTTGTGTGTTAGACATTAGGGGGCAATGTGGTCAGCATGTCACCACAATCCACATTAAACTGTAGTATATCTGCTGGCATACAGTCCTGGGGGCTGAGATATAGCGCAATGGTGGATACATTGGCTGCTTAACCTGGCATCATGGGTTACATCTTCCTTTTGCGCTCTGGAGTGCCTGTCTCAGGCAGCTCACATTATCATACTTTGTTACAACATTGGGCATGGTGCTTTCCATGTACATCTATGCTGTGCACAGCATATATTTTCATACTTTGCAACATTATTACTTGGCCCAGAGCCCTTTCTGCATTACAGAGGTGCTGCTGGTGGCAAGACACTCACACTGCTGCATACATCATGTGTCATACACCATTCTCACTGATGGGGCAACACAACCCTGGTAACAACAACACACAGTCTGCATGATTGCCTCTTTGGCCAGCCAGGCATCTGTTGTTAGCAATCTAGCTGTGGCCCACACCTAACCTTGCTGCATGGGGAGCCAGAGGTTGCATACTTCCATAAACAGTGGGTTTATTGGTGAGTGCAGCCAATGACAAGTCCATGACTGTGGGCTACTGGTGGTTGTTTGGAGATCCTCACAGTGCTGTCAGCAGCAGGTGCTCCACAGACCACCTTATAGGGTGTACCTGGGTTAATGCACTGTGATGGTGTTTAAGTTGCCAGTACTAGAGGACATTACCCACGTTCCAGGCCTGACAGCCCCCATGGACCTTGGAAAAACATTTGCCTAATGTGACACTGCCTTGTTCAATGTATGTTGGTTTTCAGAACGTTTACCCGCACTGCTGCTGACTGGTGGAGTCTGTGGGCCACTGTCAGGATATATAAAATACTTTCCTTGTATAACCACACTTTGGATTTGAACCAACAACCTTTTGTTTCTGAGGTATTGCAGTCACCACTGGACTACAGCTCTGGGGCTGTGATGAGTTATCTGGCTGTCTGCAATATAACCTATGCAGACTTTGTGCTGCAGTTAACAGGGTGGGGCCAATCCACTCACACCCATGATGCACTGCACATGCACAGCAGCAGTCTACTAATGGTCCTACGATAGGGTGTGCAACCACACAGCACCTGGGCATATTTTTGGGCACGGACCTTCTGTGTTGCAGGTACAGAGTGGGTACAGAACCTCACAGTGTGTGTGGCTTTTACTCACCCTGAGTGTGAGGTGAGACACACAGCACCTGTCCTGGCTGAGAACGCCAGGAACATCAGATCAGCTTGTCAGACGATGTTTGATAGGTTGACATATCAGACACACATACAGTCCTCCTTCAAGCATCTGTATCTCCCTGACCCATTTGGGCTACAATGCTCACCCAAGGATGCATATCCTTTGTGGGTGCCCTGCCCTTCCTGATATATGTGAAGGGGATGTGGGGGTGAGGGAGATTTCTGGCCACATTGGCTATTTGTGTCTGACCACCTGAACATCCCTGTCAAACACAGTTTGCACAATATTACGATATGCACATTCTGTAGCCCAACTACAGTGCTAGCAGTTGCAAGCAACCTCATTCCACCTGTCGTACACAGACCCTACAGGTCACTCTCTGCAATTTCAAACATATCCATATGTCTAGATCAGGCAAACAGACAGTAGAGGCAGAGCCACACAGCTCAACCAACACCATCTGACATTTTGCAGCAGAGAGCACAGTGTGTGCCCAGCTACTGACCTGCAAGGTGTTCCAGCCAGACACATGTTAACTGCTTTCAGGCCGCTTGACAGTCCATGGTGCATGCTACCAGGGAGACTCTGTGCACCCATAACTGGGATGTGAGCACAGCCACCATGCAGTTGACTCAGTGATTGGGCCCCATATATACAGGACCCATAAAAATCACATGAGAGAACTACTGTATGGCAATATGTTGTAACCTAGCCATGGCGTGGTCACTGATCGGTCGGGGTGAGGGTTACCTCCTCACAGTACATGCTATGGGCACCATGTCTGTGGAGGTGATGGCACAGCACAACATGGTCCTAGGCATGCACATTTGCCCTGTGTAGCTGCATCCTGCTCCTGCCACCCTGTCTGTTCTATACCCAGAGTACTTTGCTCCTCATTATGCACATTTGCAGGCCAATACTGGCAACGGTGCTATCATTGTGGGCTGTGGGAGGTGTTGGCAGCCGTCACACACTGGATCAACAGACACACACTCCCAAACCTAGGACAGCATTGAGACGATGTACTGTTATGTAGGAGCAGAGACCAACGCAACAGTAATGGGCACACTGGGGGTATGGCAACGTTGGGGTACACTTTTGGTGAAATGTTCCAGGCTGTTAATCTCTGGAGGGCACATGACCTGACACACGTTGTACATACATCTGAGACGTTGGTCTGTTACAGCTCGATGATCTGCTTATGCTTGGCATAGGCATTTCTAACACTCACTGCTCATACCAGGCTTCTGATATGCGTGTGATGTATCGCCATGTGTAGCGTGTGATTGGTAATGTCTGCACAGACTAGTTTTTGGAGGGACACACAGGGCCTGACATCCTGCCACTGCATTGGTCCTCAGATATTAGGGCCTGCAGGTGCAGGTGTTTCTGCCCCTGTTGGCCACTGCTCTACGGCAGAATTTCAAAAAGCCAGTCAATATGGCACACACACTGGTCAGGTTTTCATGATGTCCGTGATGAGTATGCCTCTCAGACAGATGCATACCATGGTGGTGTTCACTTAACTTGCAGCACACGCATCTATATTGGATACATCAGCGAACATGAGTGTTCTTTGTCCCTGCATGGCTGCATTTGGGGGACTGTGCTGTGGGTGAGGCATATGTTTATGTGGTGTGGGCTGTTTATTGTAAAATATGTTGTCTTGACCAACGCTTATGTCATCAGCAGGGGAATTCCAGTCTTTACTAACAGGTTTTCTGCATGGAAAAGAATATGGGGAGTGGGATGGCAGGTGCCCCAGCTGAGATTTGAACCTGGGGCCTTCTGCTCTTGGGGCACTTGCTATGTGTACTGCACCACCATCTTAGCACAGCAACAGTTCATTCCCGGGGGAGTTCATGGTTGTTTGTCACACAGTGGCTGTCTGGTGATGGTGGCTAGGGCAGCATCTGCTGTGGTGCAGCAGCCACTGCCCCCTCTGCCAGCAGTAGGCGTCCAACACCATGATAAAGTGGCCTTCTATTGGGGACAGCATCACAGCTAACTGCATTGTGTGTACTCTGCTGTAGCTGTTGTACATTTCTGAGGGGTATGAGCTACTTATTGTAAAATAGCAATCCTCAGAACATGCTTTTGTTCTCTGCAGGTGGGGTTTTTATTCCCTATAACGGTTTACTGGTGGATAAAATATGTGCACTGTGTTGCCGGTGGCCCCAGCTGGGAGTTGAACTTGTTATCTTTGCCTCCACAACACACTGGCTGTGTCCCCTGCACCACACTGCGGACACAGAGTCAATGTAGACCCTGCAAATAGCATGTCTGCTTGTCCTAGCGGCCCTTTCTGTTGTGGGCCACTGCACCCACGTGTCAGGGGCTCTGGCTCCATCTTCTCTGGCCACCTGCCACTGGCCCCACTGATACCAGTACACCTCTGCTAACATGCTGCAGGCCCTGCTAGTGCTGGTGCCACTCAGTTGTTGAACATCCACTGTGCATGTACGCAACTCCCTATGCTGAGCATTATGGGTTTGGGGTGACTACCTAGTCCTCCACACATCCCCACAAATCACACATGCTGTTGTGCAACATGTGCATGCCCTAGGGGAAATCACCATTGGTGTGGGGACACCTGCTCTCTCCTTCATCAATGTTGACTCATCCACATGTTATGCTGCATGAGCCGGGAACCCTTCCAACATGCCTATTTTTTAGCCCTGCCTTTCTTGAGAGTGTATGTTGATGTTTCACATTGCTGTGACCATTAGCCAGGTTGGTCGTCTTGTGTGGTACGATCAAGTAGTTTAGCAGCCCTGGGCGACACACCAGTCCTGGGAACAGTACAGGCATGGGTATGTTACACATAGCTGTTGGGGGTCACCCACCCAGGATGTACACACTGTCAGACAACAGACCTGCTGCACACATAACCCACATCTGAATGATTGTCATGTGGTGCTCAATGGGCAGAATGTACTGAGCATCTACATCCATATTTCACTGTGTTCAATGGAAACATTAGATAGCTGTGTACCATGTCCCCAGGTGTGGGGTGGCATTGGTGACGTATGCAACTGCTACTATTGGGGGTTACAGGCAGGGCCCACTGTCCTGCCTTTCCAGGATGCATTGTGCAATGCGGCCTGTGGGTGTGGGTGTGTCAGGGCCTGTTGGCTGGTGCTTTTCATTGGGCCTTCCCACATCATGTCATGGTGTGGCAAACACTGTTGTGGTTTTATGCTGTCCCTCATGGATATGCATGTGCTACATCTGCATGACATGAGGGTGGTACATAGATATGCAGCACAGTCATTTGTATTAGAGGCAGCATGGAACCTGACTGGTGTGTGGTCCTCCAGGACTGCATTTGGGATACTCTGCTCTAGGTGATCACCCTGTTCATGGTGTCTGTGCTTGGGATGGTAAATGTTAGGGGTTTTACTGATGCCACTGTCCTCTGCCTTAAAGGTTTTGCTTACTACCACGGTTTATTTGTGTGTAAAATATGTGGTCATGATTGGCAACATCCCCAGCCGAACTTTGAACCTGTGACCTTCTGTTTTTTCATACACTTTCTGTGTACACTGCACCACCGTGTATCCACAGCTTGGCTGAGTTCCCTGGGATGTCCATGACTGTACATCCAACAGGGCCTGTCTGTTACAGTGGACGGTGGCAGCCTGCACCTGGCTAGTCAAATGTCTGCTGTGGCTGGCAGGCACTTCCCTCTACACCATCTGTACAGTCCCACCAACATGCTAGCATGTCCTTCTCTTAGCATAAGCATATGGCCTGATTGAGTGGAGCCACTCCAGGACTGCATTTGGGTGACTCGTATGTGGGTGATGACCATTGTTCTGATGTGTGTGCGGTGTGGGGTAAAAGAAGGATGTTTATGTTCTCTGCAATAAAGGGGTGTCTTTCATATCTCTGTTTAGTGGTGGGTAATATATTGGCATGTGCCCCAGATGGGATTTGAACCTGTGACCCTATGGTCTTACAGGTACTGGCTCTGTCCACTGCACTACACTGTTGCCACAGAGATGGTGCAGTACCTGGGGATGATAAACCTGGCAGGATGGGGTCACACACCCTGCTCTGCACATTTTTACTGTGGGCTCCTTCACCCTGTCCGGTGACAAACATGCAAATAATACCCAGACATGACCACGGAAAGGGGCGATAAAATATAACCAACACGGGCTACAGTGATTTTCATGAACAAACATGGGGGACACTCCCAGGACAGCTACAAAAGAGGGGAGTTTGTTTTTTGGAAGAGTCTCCGCTCCATACACCTTTCCATGGTTCATTCCTTTTTTTTGGAGCTTTCCTGGGTGTGTTTTTTCTTTGTGCCCATTGCTAGCACTGTTCCCCAGCTGAATTATACTTTTTAAAATGTTTGTTGTGGTCATTTTCGCTTTTTATTTGCACTTTTGTTCTGTGCACATGTATCACACTGCTGACGTTTTACAGGTTTCCCCGGGTTTGCTGTGCATTGCTGACGGAAATGGTTTCTCTTCCCTTTAAATGCTTTCTACCGCGAGTGTTTCACTCGCGGTAGTTTTTACATGGAAATTCGGCCCCGATACTGTGCGGGGAGCCTCTCCCCTCCCACTCTCCACCCATTGACCCCGTCCCTCCGCCCCTCCGGAGCCTTCCTCCGCCCTTCTTTCGCCGTTCCACGCCTCTATCGGACATTTGCGGGCCTGCACTTGTACGGGGCCCGTTGGTGTGCCGCGTACCTGTGCGGGGGTGACACGCACGTGTGCGGGGCGTTTAAACGCGTTTATTCGCGTTTCAGTGCCGCATTTCCGTGCGCTATTTTGCGGTGCGCACATTTGCGGATTTTAGTAAACATCCCCCTTAATGCATAAATCACATAAAAGATTTTATTGTTAATATATGGCTTAATTTAAGAATCGTGAGTGGGTCCTACCTGCCTACGTCTTTTGTACTGTTTCCTCTGTCTACATGGCAGTTTGCTGTTTTTTCTTGGTGACTTGTTTACCAAGCCAGTGCTCTAACCCAGCGTTTTTCAACCACTGTGCCGCGGCACACTAGTGTGCCGTGAGATATTGTCTGGTGTGCCGTGGGAAAAATTCCAATTTCATCCGTAACATGTGGCCTCGGCTCACAAATTAGGGTTTTCAGCCGGCCTGGCCGGTTTTTCCATGGCCAGGCCGGCTGCCAGCACAGTTGTAAAACCGGCCATTGAAAAGCCGTTTTTTTTGCTCTGGCCGCAAGATCGGGAGCGGCCAGAGCAAAAAACCGGCTTTTGTGCCGAAGTCCGCGGCGCGAACGCGATCGCGATTCCCTATAGCAGTGCAGCCGCTGGTTCTGCTTTGTACAGAGCAGCGACTGCACTACACTTACATTGAAAAGTAAAGAGAAACTGTGTCAGGAGCCCTCCGATCATGCAGAGCCCGAGGAAGTGATGTCATGGGGCGGGCTCCTCACAGGCTGTCTTTCCTTTTCAAATTAACTTTAGCTGCAATAAAGTTAATTTGAAAAGGAAAGCCAGCCTGTGAGGAGCCCGCCCCCATGACATCACTTCCTCGGGCTCTGCGATGACCGGAGGGCTCCTGACACAGTTTCTCTTTACTTTTCAATGTAAGTGTAGTGCAGCCGCTGCTCTGTACAAAGCAGAAGCAGCGGCTTGGGCAGAGGGGGGTGTGTGTGTGTGTGAGTGAACCAGCAAGGGGGGGGGAGTGTGAGTGAACCAGCAAGGGGGGGGAGTGTGAGTGAACCAGCAGTGGAGTGGGGAGGGTGGTGTGAGTGAACCAGCAAGGGGGGGGGGCGATGGTGTGAGTGAACCAGCAGGGGAGGGGGGGTAAGTGAGTGAGTGACCCAGCAGGAGGGGTGAGTAAGTGACAGGGGGGTGGGTGAGTGAACCAGCAGTGGAGGGGGGGGGGTGGTGTGAGTGAACCAGCAGGGGAGGGGGGTTGGTGTGAACCAGCAGGGGAGGGGGGTTGGTGTGAGTGTTTGATTCCTATTCAAGAGAATTACTTTATATATAGTCAATATAGGCACAGAGGTAAATTTTTTTAACATTTTCTAATGGTGGTGTGCCTCGTGATTTTTTTCATGAAAAAAGTGTGCCTTTGCACAAAAAAGGTTGAAAAACACTGCTCTAACCATTAAGCTGCACCTCCACACTTGTCCACATAGCACTGTCTAGAATCAAAGAAACTTCAGGTCCCTGCCTGCAATGGGTGAAATCCAGGACATGAAACAACATGGCTGGAAGGAACAACACTCGAGAAGAAATTAGTGAAAGAAAGATCAGAAAAGAATACTACAAGAGATTAAAATCGCTATTGAAAAGTGCTTTAACATCATGGAATAAGATACAGGCCATTAATCAGCTGGCAATTTCTGTACTCTCAAAGACTGTGAAAAACTGGATGTGTGAACAAGAAAACTCCTCCATGCCCATGAATTAATTTACAAGAATCAGTGTCTGCCAAGACTCCATCTACCTAGAGCTCAAAGAGGGCTAGGCCTCATAGAGATTGATTACACATAAAGAGCTACAGAATTTGGCAGCTGGGATTTAATGTTAAAAAATGTAAGGTCATGCATTTGGGCTGCAGCAATCCAAGGGAGCAATACAGTATAGGAGATGAAGTACTTTTGTCCACTAAAGAAGAGCGGGACCTAGGCGTGGTTGTGTCTGATGATCTTAAAGTAGCTAAACAGGTAGAAAAGGCGACAGCAAAAGCTAGAAGGATGCTTGGGTGCATACGGAGAGGAATGGCTAGCAGAAAAAAGGAGGTGATAATACCTCTGTATAAGTCTTTGGTGCGACCTCATTTGTAGTATAGTGTGCAATTCTGGAGACCGCACCTTCAAAAGGATGTGAACAGGATGGAGTCGGTGCAGAGGGTGGCTACTAAAATGATTAGTGGGCTTCATTATAAAGCATATGAGGACAGACTTAGGGATCTTAATATGTACACCTTAGAGGAAAGGCGGGATAGAGGTGATATGATTAAGATGTTTAAATACCTCCGTGGCATAAATGTTCAGGGAGAGAGCCTCTTTCAATTGAAAGCATGTTCTGCTACGAGGGGACATGGGATGAGGGTGAAGGGAGATAGATTCTGGAGTGATATGCGGAAATATTTCTTTACGGAAAGAGTAGTGGATCCATGGAATAGTCTCCCAGTGGAGGTGGTAGAGATGAGGACAGTAACTGAATTCAAAAAAGCATGGGACCAACACAGAGGATCTCTAAAGGTAAAAAGGGGACTGTTGTAGTTGTTGATATGGAAGGACAGACTAGATAGGCCATGTGGTCTTTTTCTGTCATCATGTTTCTATGTTTCTATCATAGGCCTCCAAGCCTAGATAACTGTATCATAAGATGCAAATGCACAAAAAGTGCTGAAATATGAAAGTAAATGTCCAAAATCTGTCTCCATCATTAAACTTAGACAAGTGTTCTGATGACTAGGAGGAATAAGTGTGAATCCTCAGGCATAAACAGGGAAGAAAATAACAGAATTTGCAAAACAAGAGAAAAAGCTCTTCCAAGAATTAGATCAACAGACAAGGAAAAACAAGTGGCAAATGTACAAATAAAGTGGGAAATACAGAGCGTTACTCCAGAAACCCTTTGTTGATCAAGAACAGACACATGAATGGTTGAGGAGAGGTGAATTGAAACCAAAGGATGAGAGGTTGATAGTTGCAGCCCAGGCCAGTCGATTACAGATGAGATGGTTTATAGCAAGCATTGAAAAAATTGGCAACACAGACATATATCGATTCTGTAAGAAAGAGCTGGAAATGGTGACTCACCTCATAGCTGGCTGTGAAGTTCTGATGGCAGAAAATTTCTATACAGAAAAACATAATAAAGTAGCGTGCCTCATCCATTGGAAACTCTGGAAGCACTGCAACATCACTGTGCCCAGAAGCACTGGGATCATGACCAGAAGTGGGATTCATTTCCTGTCAGGAACTGGTTCGGTCCATGGCAGGAATCAGCTGGGTCACACCGGTTCACACAAATTGGGTCCTAGCATTTCCTTTGTTTGCCAAACCGGTGCCTACAGGCTGTGTGACTGCCGCAGCGGCACTGGCGGGCTTCAAAGTACCCAAAAGTATGTTGATGGCATCGGGGGCTTCTCCCAATGCCGCAATTCCCCTAATGCCATCAACATACCATTAAGTGATTTGATTCCCACCAGTGCTGCTGCGACAGTGACACAGCCTTTAGGCACCGTTCGGTGAACATGGGGAAATGCTAGGAACCAGATCACCTGTACTGGTGCAAACTGGCTGAATCCCACCGCTGATCATGACCCTCAGAGAATTACAGAGAATGAGGAGGTTATGATCACCTGGGAGACTCCCATTCCGAGCAATAAAAATGCATGGAAGCCAGATATAATGTTAAGGAAAAAACACCAGAACAGCATTGATAATAGAGGTCTCAGTTCCATGCGACTACTCTATGAATCATATTGAGAGGTAGAAGATCCTGAAATACCAAGAAATGCAGTCAGAGAGCAAGAAAATGTGGCAGAAAGATACAGAAATATTTCCTATCATGCTGGGCACCACAGGCTTGATAAAGAAGAATTTTCAAGCACATCTTGACAAACTACCCATCGATGTTACATCTTACGAACTCCACCAGAAGGCTCTTTTTGGCACAATGCAAGTATTATGCCAAGCCTTAATGGTAAATTTGAGAGAATGAGATCATAATCCCCATGCCCTATCTTAGAAGTGAAGTTCATGACTGTCACGGTATGCACAAAAATAACCCATTTGGAGAAACTGCCCAAGAACGCACTAAACATAAAAGATTTTTAGGATTTTCTGTTGGTGCCTTATTTACCATCTTAGGTTCCTTATTTGCTTCCACCATGTCCCTTGTTAGAGATATGAACTATATCAAAACCCAGATCCAGTCATAACAAGGTCAATTAATTGCCCATGGCAAGACCATACGTACGTAATACTGTAACTATGGTCAATGCATTTTTGCTTCCACAGAAAAGCTTCTTTTCAAATTCTCTCCCTGCCTGTCTAATCAATGCTCTGCATTTAACTTCCAGGTACTTGTGCTGTTTCCCGTTTTTATCATTTGACTATTTTTTCCCATTTTCTGAAAGATTCTCTCTTAGCTATAACAGTTTCTCTGACCACACCTTTAAGCCATGTTGGCTATCATTTGGCCTTCCTTTTACCTTTTTTAAAGCATAGAATGCATCTGGTCTGGGCTTCATAAGAACATAAGAAATGCCATACTGGGTCAGACCAAGGTCCATCAAGCCCAATATCCTATTTCCAGCAGCGACCAATCTAGCAGTTTCCCTAAAGGAGACAGGTTCCACAATGCTTGTATTGTGGCAAGCAGTGGATTTCCTGAGTCCCCTTTAATAATGGTTTATGGACCTTTCCTCCAGGAACTTGTCCAAACCTAAGTATGATGATTTTTCTGAAATAAGGATTGCTGTTGTAAATAATGTTTGGCTAGTCAGTACTCTTCTGAGTGAACTTATGGTTACCAAGAATAAACATGACATCATTAATAGAATTCCTCTACCCTACAATGTTTATAAGAACATAAGATATGCCATACTGGATCAGACCAAGGTCCATCAAGCCCAGTATCCTGTTTTCAACAGTGGCCAATCTAGGTCAAAAGTACCTCGCAGTTTCTCCAAAGGACACAGGTTCCACAATGCTTGTATGATATCAAGCAGTGGATGTCCTGGTCCCCTTTAATAATGGTTTAAGGACCATTCCTCCAGGAACTTGTCCAAACCATTTTTAAACCCGGCTACACTAACAGCTTTTACTACATCCTCCAGTAACAAATTCCAGTGTTTGATTACACATTGAGTGAAAAAACATTTTCTCTTATTAGTCTTTAATAGGTTACCCTGTAGCTTCATTGCATGTCCCCAAGTCTTTCTATATTTTGATGGCGTAAACAATTAATCTACGTTTACCTAAGATCATAAGATCATAAGATATGCCATACTGGGTCAGACCAAGGTCCATCAAGCCCAGTATTCTGTTTCCAACAGTGGCCAATCTAGGTCATATGTACCTAGCAGTTTCCCCAAGGGACACAGGTTCCACAATGCTTGTATTGGTTCAAGCATTGATATCCTGGGTCCCTTCTTAATAATGGTTTATGGACCTTTCCTCCAGGAACTTGTCCAAACCTTTTTTAAACCCAGCTACACTAACCGCCTTTACTACATCCTCCGGTAACAAATTCCAAAGTTTGATTACACGTTGAGTGAAAAAATATTTTCTTTTATTAGTCTTAAATAGTTTACCCTGTAGCTTCATTGCATGTCCCCTACTCTTTCTATATTCTGATAAGGTAAACAATCGATCTACGTTTACCCATTCCACTCCGTTCATTAATTTATAGACTTCTATCATATCTCCCCTCAGCCGTCTCTTTTCCAGGTTAAAGAGCCCTAACCTTTTTAGTCTTTCTTCATAGGAGTATCCTTCCATCCCCTTTACCATTTTGGTGGCTCTTCTCTGAACCTTTTCTAAAATCGCTATATCCTTTTTAAGATACGGCGACCAGAATTGCACACAATATTCAAGGTGCGGTCTCACCATGGAACGATATAGAGGCATTATAATATCTTTTGTTTTATTTTCCATTCCTTTTCTTATCATACCTAGCATTCTATTTGCTCTCTTGGCCGCCGCTGCACACTGGGCCGAGGGTTTTAACATGATATCCACAATGACGCCTAAATCTTTTTTTCCTGGGTGGTAGTTCCTAATGTGGAACCTTGCATCGTGTAACCATAGTTTGGGTTGTTCTTCCCTAGGTGCATAACCTTGCACTTGTCCACATTAAATTTAATCTGCCATTTTGATGCCCAGTCTTCCAATTTATCAAGATCCTCTTGCAATTTTCCACAATCCTCTTTGGTTTTAACAATTTTAGATAGTTTTGTGTCATCTGCAAATTTGATAACCTCACTCGTTATTCCACTTTCCAGGTCATTTATGAATATGTCAAAAAGCAGCCGACCCAGCACAGATCCCTGGGGTACACCATTATTCACTTTTCTCCATTGGGAAAATTGGCCATTTAGCCCTACCCTCTGCTTTCTATCTTTTAACCAGTTCCTGATCCACAATAGTACACTGCCTCCTATCCCATGACTCTTTAGTTTTGCCAAAAGTCTCTCATGAGGGACCTTGTCAAAGGCTTTCTGAAAGTCCAGATACCTGTTCCTCTCCATTCATTAATTTATAAATCTCTATCATATCTCCCCTCAGCTGTCTCTTTTCCAGTTTGAAGAGCCCTAACCTTTTTAGCCTCTTTTTGCAGGGGTATCTATCCATCCTCTTTACCATTTGGTGGCTCTTCTCTGTACCTTTTCTAATAAAGCTATATCCTTTTTAAGATACGGCGACCAGAATTCCACACAATATTCAAGGTGAGGTCACACCATGGCACAATACAGAGTCATTATAATATCCTTTGTTTAATTGTCCATTCCTTTCCTTATGATACCTAGCATTCTATTTGCTCTCTTGGCTGCCGCTGCACACTGAGCAGAGGGTTTCAATATGTTATCCACGATGACGCCGACATCTTTTTCCTGGGTGGTGGTTCCTAATGTGGAACCTTGCATCGTGTAACCATAGTTTGGGTTGTTCTTTCCTAGATGCATAACTTTCCACTTGTCCATTTCATCTGTCATTTGGATGCCCAGTCTTCCAATTTATCAAGGTCCTCTTGCAATTTTCCACAATCCTCATGGAATAGCTTTGTGTCATCTGCAAATTTGATTACCTCACTCGTTATTCCCTAATTGATGTTCCTAAGTATACCATTTTTACTCTTGATGGAAAAGCCCTATTTTATCTAGATTCAGATTCTTTTTCTACTGAGATTCAGATGCTGGATGTGTTTTGAGGCCTTGATATTAACTTCACTGAAGCATTGAACTATCTACTGGACTATAAGAACTGTCCATTGACCAAGAGAACCTTGACATTACTAATTACAACTTTGATTCACGTGATGTGGACATTTTACAGACTGATTTTATGTCGCATGTCATTGTACCTGTCTTTGCCCTCCTTTTGGCTATCCAATTCCTGATCTCACTGTATCAGGAAAGACAAATTTGTACTCTGCATCACACAGTATGCTACAGACCTACTCGTCCTACTATGCATTTGCAGGATTTGATGGATCATCAACTCATTGACTAGTGACACCATTTTCTTTCAAGTTATTCACTACCCTTCATTCAGTTGCTTCATTATTAATGATCCACAAACAATAAGGTCGTCTTCTCTGAGCGCCTTCAATAAACTCAAATCTGTAATGTTGCGCTCAAGTACAACACATCAATAAACTGGAGTAAATCACACACTCATAGCCCCACAGTTTAGTAAGGTCTCAGACTGATATTGCACTCATAACCAGACTCACGTCCAGCAAATCGGTGCTATAATTTGCATCAACGACCTCAATTTTTTCTACGGCTATAGTGTGTGATTAATGCTTAAAGTGAATAAACTTATCTTAAAAATGCACCATCAATGCCCTGTTCAGCAAGGAAAATGAATCCCGACGCTCTAAGCAGGCGCCATTACGGCGTTTCAAAAAAGGATTTTCATCAGGAGATCTTCCCCGTGTGTTAAAATGTGCCCTACAAAAAACAAACACGTGCCTTAAAATCCATCAAGTAAAAACTTCCTATGGTGCTCATCACTTATAAACCATTAAAAACCTCCAACTTACTTTAAATGATGCTGCCCGCGTCCTAATGTTCTTTTCTCTCATATGGTATGCCTCTCATGACTTCTCCAGACGCCGCGCATGCGAGATGGAACTAACTCACCTTATTTCAACTCCTCTACTTCATTACCTACGCGGGCTCAGCTGTGCTGAGTCCTATTGGACTGCCCCTCAAGGTCACATGACAAATTACGTTAGCAAACCCCCGTTCGTCCCAAGCCTAGCAAGCCTTTACCACTAATAATCCTATCTAGAGTTGAAGAACCATTATAAAGGGCCCCATCTTTCTAAAAGGCTTGACTGAACGAACTGACAGAACCTCGAGAACAAGAAGAAAACCCCCTCATGACCTTATAGGGTCCCTCCTTAAAACTCTCCTTCCAAATCGTTACGCAGTTCCAACTGCGGGGACTTATTCGTCGGTCAACCCCACGTTAAGACTGCTATAGTGTTGCCGATGTCATCCAAATACATACTCTACGAGTAGGTAATCCCTCCGGGTCTGCCACTCACACTTATAACACAAATCTCAGATACAAACCTGCCAGTCAATAGCAATATTTAATCCCCCCGGAGAAACCGTGCCTAACCGATGTATCCAACGCTGTTCCCGTGTCAATAGGGTCTCGTCTAAAGTTCTGCCATCCTCCGATTTCAGTATCTGTTCTATGGCAAAAAACTTCAATTGTACAAAATCATGGCCCTGTGAAGTGCAGTGTGCCACGATCGGGGCCTCAAGTCTACGGCATTTCAACCGGCTCCTATGCTCTCTTACTCTAGTTTTCAAAGGTCGTGAGGTTTTACCTACATACATCAAGCCGCAGGGACATATAATGCCATAGATTACTGCTGTAGAAGTGTATGTAGTGCATGTCCGAAGGTTAAAACTAGACCCATGATATTGAAACTGGGTTTGCTCTAGCGTAACCTCGCATATATCGCAGTTGCCACATTTCTTATGGCCCCCTGCCACCGGACTATACTCAAGCTGGGGAAGCACGGAGGGGCTAAGGTATTCTTTCAAATTTCTCCCCCTCTTCCAGACACAGCGGATCTTTTTAACTTCTAAACCCGGGACCAGCGTTAGTACATTCCTATGTTTATACAGAAGTTTCTGTATATAAAAACTCATGGGAGAATAGGTGGTTATTAAATTAATGGTGTCTGATTCCATTTGCTCCTTACTGCGGGGCTGATTCATTCGTAATAATCCTGGTCTATGATTATACAACGCTCTTTTATACGCCCTATAGACTATTGGCTTAGGATATCCCCTCTCCAGAAAATCATTTTTAAGAGTTTTTGCCCGGAGCTTAAAGTCCTAGGTATCAGAGCAGTTCCGCCTGAAGCGTAAGAACTGTGAAAAGGGAAGAGCATCCTTCAGGTGCCGGGGGTGCCTACTAGAATAGTGGAGAAATGTATTTCTATCAGTGGGTTTTTTAAATAATGACATTTGCCAGCCTCGAGAGCCCCTGCTAACATGCACATCCAGATACGTAATCTCATCCCTATGGTAGGTGTAGGTGAATTTAATGTTATTATCCCACTGATTAATCCACACAAAAAATTCCAACAGCTGTTCCTGCGGCCCTTTCCACAGGACAAACACGTCATCTATGTATCGTCTCCATACAATCAAATTATGCTTGTAGGGGGACTGAGATATCCAGCGTGTCTCAAAATTACTCATATAGAAGTTAGCCACTGAAGGAGCGCATGTAGCGCCCATCGCCACTCCACTAATTTGCTGGTACAGAACTCCCTCAAACAAGAAATAATTCTGATAAATGGCCATCCGTGCTAACTCCACTAAAAAATCTATATGAGTGCTGGAAAGGTCCCCACGAAGAGACAGTGTATGCTGGACTACCTCTAACGTTGCCGCTTGTGGTATACTGGTATAAAGAGATGTAACATCCATCGTGACTAACACTGTGTCTGCTACCACCGACCATTCAGCCATTTCAGCTATTACATTCAAGAAATGTGTTGTGTCTTTTAAATATGAGGGAATCGTGGGGAGTAGTGGTCATAAAAAAGAATCTAAATAGGTAGAGAGAGGGTCTAAAACGCTGCCCCTCGTAGACACTATAGGTCTTCCTGGGGGATTATGAAGACGTTTATGGATTTTGGGAACTGTGCAAAATTTTGCGGTGCTCGGGGAGATCACATTCAAATAGCTGAATTCCTTTTTGGAAATCAATTTATTCTGCAACGCTTCTGACGTGAGCTGTTTTATATGTTGCTGTAATTCACGTTGAGAGTCCTTCTCCAATTTTCTATATGTAGTGACATCTCCTAGTTGTGCCAAAGCTTCATCTACATATTGTCCACGATCCAGGACCACCACAGCACCCCCCTTATCAGCTCGTTTAATTACTATGTCAGTCCTACCCCTCAGGTCTTGTAGGGCTTGATTTTCTGCGTGGGTCAAAGCCCTTCCTTTCAGCTCGACCTGCCCCTCCACCTGGGCAAGATCTCATAGTAACAACTCCCTAAAGGTGACTAATGCTGGCGGTAATGGTACCGGAGGTGACCAATTAGAACGTAAAGGAAGGGGAACTCTATTCGTCATCAATACCTCTCCCTCTGGGATATGAATTTGCACTCGAGAGGGCTCTTTCACAGGGCCATGATTTTGTACAATTGAAGTTTTTTGCCATAGAACAGATACTGAAATCGGAGGGTAGCAGAACTTTAGACGAGACCCTATTGACACGGGAACAGCGTTGGATACATCGGTTAGGCACGGTTTCTCCGGGGGGATTAAATATTGCTATTGACTGGCAGGTTTGTATCTGAGATTTGTGTTATAAGTTTGAGTGGCAGACCCGGAGGGATTACCTACTCGTAGAGTATGTATTTGGATGACATCGGCAACACTATAGCAGTCTTAACGTGGGGATGGCCGACGAATAAGTCCCCGCAGTTGGAACTGCATAACGATTTGGAAGGAGAGTTTTAAGGAGAGACCCTATAAGGTCATGAGGGGGTTTTCTTCTTGTTCTCGAGGTTCTGTCAGTTCGTTCAGTCAAGCCTTTTAGAAAGGTGGGGCCCTTTATAATGGTTCTTCAACTCTAGATAGGATTATTAGTGGTAAAGGCTTGCTAGGCTTGGGACGAACGGGGGTTTGCTAACGTAATTTGTCATGTGACCTTGAGGGGCAGTCCAATAGGACTCAGCACAGCTGAGCCCGCGTAGGTAATGAAGTAGAGGAGTTGAAATAAGGTGAGTTAGTTCCATCTCGCATGCGCGGCATCTGGAGAAGTCATGAGAGGCATACCATATGAGAGAAAAGAACATTAGGACGCGGGCAGCATCATTTAAAGTAAGTTGGAGGTTTTTAATGGTTTATAAGTGATGAGCACCATAGGAAGTTTTTACTTGATGGATTTTAAGGCACGTGTTTGTTTTTTGTAGGGCACATTTTAACGCACGGGGAGGATCTCCTGATGAAAATCCTTTTTTGAAACGCCATAATGGCGCCTGCTTAGAGCGTCGGGATCCGTTTTCCTTGCTGAACAGAGCATTGATGGTGCATTTTTAAGATAAGTTTATTCACTTTAAGCATTAATCACACACTATAGCCGTAGAAAAATGGTGGTGGGGCAGCTGGGCATTTCAGGCCCTACTGTCTGTCTGCTATTGAAGTATGGATGCGTACAGAACTGCATGGAGTGCCCGTAGGTTGTCTGTACCCCAGCCGGACTGAGGTTGATGGTCTCCTCTGCCGCCACCATTGCAGGGATATAGAATGTGGATCCATTGTTTGGGGATCCTGAGTTCCAGAGGGCAGGTTTGGTGGTACGACACACTCCACCTATGGGTCCATATAGCACGTTTCTTCCCACCCCCACCCCGCAAATATATCATGTGGCCATGGCACCCACACAGGATATGCACTATTCCATGGGCATCATAGTCCATAAGACCCAGACGTGACTGGGATATACAGATGGGAACAGGTGTATCATAGGTGTGTCTGATGGGACCACCTATCACACACCGGCACTAATTGGGACCTGCAGCATAGCCTATCTCAGCTGGGACAGGTGCTGTGGACATGGTGCTGGGTGCCCCACCTCACCTCAGGGTGAGCACAGGACCTGCACACTGGGACGGTCTGTAGCTACTCTGTACCAGTAACACACACGGTCAGTACCCCCTACCAGGCCTAGGTGCTGTGGGGGTGCATACCCCATCTTCAGATCATCTGTAGACTGCTGCTTTGCATGTGCAGTGCATCATGGGTGCGAGAGGACTAACCCTACCCTGGTAACCGCAGCACACAGTCTGCAGAAGTTATTTTGTAGCCAGCCAGACATCTCTTTACAGTTATAGAGCTGTAGCCCACTGGTGACTGCACTGCCTGTAAAGCCAGAGGTTGGTGGTTCAAATCCACAGTGGGTTTATTTATTTAATTTACTTTATTATTTACATTCCCTCATATACTGCGCTATTCTGCACCATTGCGGTTTACATTGCACAAACTGGACATACATTGAACAGGGCATTATAACTTGGAGATAACTATTTTACAGGGTACATGGGGGGCTGTCTGGGGCAGTTTGTGTGTAATTTCAAGTAGCACAGCCAGCAGAAACACCCTCACAGTGCTGTAACCTTAAGGTGCCTTATAAGGTGCCTTATGGGGCACCTGAAGATTACAGCACTGTGAGGGTGTTTGAGCTGGCACTACTAATTTAAATTAAAAAAAACCTGCCACAGGCAGCTCTCATAAATAACCCCACTGTGGATTCAAACACACAACCTCTGGCATCATAGGCAGTGAGGTAACCTGTGGGCCACAGCTCTATAGCCAAGAACAGATGCCTGGCTGGCTACAGAAGGAATCCTGCAGACTGTGTGCTGCGGTTACCAGGGTAGGGTTGATCCATTCATAACCATGCTGCATTGCACATGACATTTATAGCACTGTGAGGGTGTTTCACCTGACAGCACTGCTGTAACGTAGAAAGGAGACTGCCTCAGGTAACACTGTTGTAACGTAAGAAGACATATGCCTCACGCAGCACTGATGTACATTAAAAAGCACTATGCCTCATTCAGCACTGCTGTATAATAAAATGTAACACCTGAGTTAGGTAATCATTAACCCCAGTGGGGGATTGAACTCATGACCCCTGCATCATCAGTCAGTGTCTTAACCATTGTGCTACACTACTGTTCCTCTTTGCTTGTCAGCACACCTACTTAAGATTTCCATGCGTTAAACTGCACAGTGCTGCCATCAATAACAGTGCTATGACCTTGCGGGGCCTCATACAGCACCCTATAAAGCACACTATAAGGAACATTCTAGGGTGCCTGGGCAGACAGTGCACTTTATAGTATGCCCTCTGGAGTGCCTTATGGGGCGGCTGATGCGGCACCTTATGTTACAGCACTTTGAGAGTGTGTTTGCTAGCAGCACTAATTAAAACAATATTAAATTGCCTCATAATGCAATATTACACATAACAGGTAGTGCCTCAGCCAGTCTTATTCATTGGGCACAGTGGGGGATTGAACCCATGACCCCTGCACCATCAGTCAGTGTCTTAACCATTGTGCTACACTGCTGTTTCTCCTTGGATGTCAGCGCACCTACTTAACATTTTCATGCGTAAAAATGCACAGTGCTGCCATCAAAAACAGTGCTATGACCTTGCCGTGCCTCATAGGGCACCCTATATGGCGCCCTATAGGCCACCCTTTATGCAACATTGTAGGGTGCCTTGGCGGACAGTGCACTTTAAAATGTGCCCTCTGGGGTACCTTATGGGGTGCCTTATGCAGCACCTTATGTTACAGCGCTTTGAGAGTGCGCTTGCTAGCAGCATTAATTAAAATAAAATTAAAATGCCTCATAATGCAATATTACACATAAATGGTAGTGTCACAGCCAGCCTTATTCTTTGGGCACAGTGGGGGATTGACCCCATGACCTCTGCACCATCTGTCAGTGTCTTCACCATTGTACTGCAGCCCTGTTCCTCTGTTTGTACATCAGAGCACCTGCTTATGCTTCCTGCGCGCGTTACTCGTGCGCTAATGTGCGCGGCGCACAAGAGCGGGCGCGCTAATCCCGTTTTGTTACTTTAAACTGAAACGCCCACTCCTTATATGGCATCCTGCACACTAACGCAGCGCGCACGTTAAGAAAGTTTAGTAAACATACCCCTATGTCTTAATTTTGTTGTTAGCAACTTTAAATTTAAGGAGCAGGGATGTTCAAATTAATCTCCAAAGTACTTGTAGTTTCTATATTTTATGTTTGTCAATAATCTCCAGATACTACAATGAATATAATAATGTAATTCTCTCATTTGGTTTGCAGCTTGTTCTGCTGTGAGGGTTTGTGTGCATCAGTGATGCTGAGAACTAAGCTATCAGTAGCTTAACTCCTGGCAGGGTCTCCCAAATGAAAGTCAGAAGCTGCAAACATGTCTTACATGGAAGTACAAAGCATGAACCAAGGGAGGAGGTGGTCAAGAATGAAATGGAACTTGTACAACTCTGATCTGTTGGGTGTCAGTGAACTGAAATGACTGGCATCAGGTATTTTGCATCTGATGACTTCATACAATGCTGGAAATGAAAGACAAAGAAGAAGAAGAAATTAGACCTTACCTGCTAATTGTCTTTCCTTGAGATCTCTCCGGGCCAGTCCAGGAACTGTAGGGTTGTCAACCTTCTCCAGCAGCTGAGGACTGAATTCTCAAAGTTTTGCTGACAGCCAATCCAGCTCCCTCTGGTGTCAGAGACTCAGTCCCCCGTTATCAAAGCAGTCTATCTATGAAACTCCGCCACTCTGACTAAAAAACACTATTACAAAACAACAAACAACCAACAAGCCCACTTACTGGCTAAAAACTCGCGGAACGCTTGTTATGCGCCCCTTTTTCTCTTTTTTTTTTTTTTTTTTTATATATATATAGATCGTTTAGACGAAATGAAAACGACCCGGAAATCTGCAGCTCCCTAGGGAGCCCCATAGTCTGAGCCGCTTCGCGCTTTATGGGCTAATCTCCCTGTACTTATGCAGATGCCCACTCCATTGCAAACGCATGTGGCCTCCTCAAACCCCTAATGAGCCGCTACTATTCGCCTTCAAACTTCACAAATGACTGGTTGGGCCCTGGACTGGCCCGGAGAGATCTCAAGGAAAGACAATTAGCAGGTAAGGTCTAATTTCTTCTTCCTCTTCGTCTCTCCAGGCCAGTCCAGGAACTGTAGGGAAGGACCAGAGCAGTACCTAACCTCGGGAGGGTCCAGCTAGGCCCGCTAATATGGCCGAGGCCCCTACATTTGCATCATCCTTCGCCTGCACATCCAACCGATAGTGTTTCGCAAACGTGTGCAGAGATGACCACATCGCCGCTCGGCAGATATGCACTGGCGGCACCAAGGCAAACTCGGCCCATGAAGTCGCTTGTCCCCGAGTTGAATGAGCTCGGAGACCAAGCAGAGGAGCCTTTACGCTTGCCTGGTACGCTGCCACAACTGCGTGCTTCACCCAACGAGCGATAGAGGCCTTGAAAGCTGCTTCTCCTTTCCACGGACCTCCAAAAGGCACAAACAACCTGTAGATCTTTCGTAAAGATTCCGTCCTCTTAAGGTACCTATGTAGTACTCTCCTGAAATCTAACTTCCTCAAAGATCTGCTGCCCGCCGACTTCTCG
This sequence comes from Ichthyophis bannanicus, assembly GCA_033557465.1. NCBI lineage: Eukaryota > Metazoa > Chordata > Amphibia > Gymnophiona > Ichthyophiidae > Ichthyophis > Ichthyophis bannanicus. The sequence goes on along the minus strand of CM066043.1, from coordinate 31,517,176 downwards.
TGGCTTTTAAAAGTCGGCAGTGAGATCGGTTGATTGACGTGAAAACCAGATACCACTTTTGGAAGAAAAGACAGAACCGGGCGCAACATCATCTTTTCTGAGGAAAACTGAATATACGGCTCTCTGCACGACAGAGCCTGCAGATCCGAAATGCGTGTAGCTGAACACAACGCCACCAGGAATGCGGTTTTCCAAGAATACTCCCTCAATGGAGCTGTCCCCCCAGGATCGAAAGGAGACCGCGTCAACGCCTCCAAAACCAAGTTCAGATCCCACGGTGGAACCACTTGCCTTACCGGCAGTCTTAGATTCTTAACCGCGCTTAGAAACTGCTGCACATCAGGATGCCACGACAAGATGGAACCTTGCATCTTGCCCCAGAAACACACCAGAGCCGCTAAATGTACCTTTAGGGTACTGAGAGTCAAACCCTTATCCAGACCCCTTTGCAAAAAAGACAAGACAAGACAAGCAGGCACCGACGCGCAGAACGGTCGAATGCCCCGGCCTGTGCACCAATCTTCAAAAATTCGCCAAATACGAATATATGCCAGCGACGTTGACCTTCTCCTGGCCCTCAAAATCGTGGCTATCACTGCTGATGAATAACCTCTACGCCTTAACCTTTCCCTTTCAAGATCCAAGTCATAAGAGAGAATCTATCCACTTGTGGTTTTAGCACCGGACCCTGATTCAAAAGATTGACGTGGTCCGGCAGTCTCCACGGCCGATCCACCAAGAGACGAACCAGATCCGCATACCAAGCTCTCCTTGGCCAGTCTGGCGCAATGAGAATCACTTTCCCTCCGTGTTTCTCTATCCTCCGGAGGACCCAATAGATCATTGGCCATGGCGGAAACACATAAAGGATCCCCTCTGACGGCCATGGCTGAGCCACAGCGTCGAGGCATTCCGACATGTGCTCTCTGTCGCTGATGAAAAACCTTGACGTCTTGGCACTGTGGAGAGTGGCCATCAAATCCATGATCATCTGCCCCCACCGCAATGTAATGTCGTGAAAGACTGTTGCATTCAACTCCCACTCTCCTGGATCTAAGGCATGATGACTGAGAAAGTCAGCCTGCACATTGTCCCGACTGGCGACATGCACCGCCGAAAGCGCTACCAAATGAGCTTGGGCCCAAAATATTAATAGCTAACTTTCCTCCAACAAAGCGGGACATCCCAAACCGCCCTGCCAATTGATATGCGACACTGTTACTGCATTGTCTGAGAACACACGAACTGCCTTTCTGACTATCAGCTGGACAAACTCCTGCAGGGCAAGGAGCACCGCCCTTATTTCCAGCCGACCGATCGACCAGCTGGTCATAGCCTCCGACCAGCAGCCCTGAACTACTTGAGACATACAATGCGCCCGCCCAGCCGGAAAGGCTGGTGTCCGTGGTGACAGTCACCCAATCCGGCTGATCCAGTGGCATTCCTGCCCGAAGATGGTCGGGCTGTAACCACCAATGTAAGCTGGCACTAACCGCCTCGGGGCACACCAATTTCTGATTCAGAGGATTAAGCTGGGGCGACCAGCGTGACAGCAACACTTGCTGCAGAGGGCACATATGCACCCTGGCCCAGGGAACCAGGTCCAGAGAAGCCGCCATGGAGCCTAGCAGCTGCAAGTATCGCCATGCCGTTGGAGCTCTTACACACAGAAACGCCGCCACCTGCCCCAAGAGCTTTTGCACTCTGGCCTCTGGCAGGAAAACTACCCCTACGTTCATATCGAACAGGGCTCCTAGGTAGACCAGGAGCTGTACTGGGAGCAACTGACTCTTGGCCTGATTCACCACCCAACCTAAATGCTGCAAGAATTCCACCACTCGAGCTGTTGTCTCGATCGATTCCGATACGGAACTCGCCCGAACCAACCAGTTGTCCAGGTAAGGATGCACCAGGATGCCCTCTTTCCGCAATGTAGCCAATGCTAAAATGTATTTATACCCCAAAAATGAAACAAGTGTAAAATTGTACATATGTAAATCTCTCTCTCTCCCCCCCCCCCCAACTGTGTGTTGTGCTTATCCTATGAATCAAACTGTATACATTATTGAAAATTGACTGGCTTTGTACTGATAACCATCATATAACCTTGTAAATCACACTGTAAGTTCTTGAAATTTGTCATTGATCAGACACTCCTTTTTACTTAATCAAACCGCTCCTGATCGCTGGAAGTAGCGGTATACAAATATATGCTAAATAAATAAATGTGGCCGCCACCACCACCATCACCTTCGTGAATATGTGTGACGCCGTTGCCAATCCGAACGGCAGCACTTGGAACTGAAAATGGCCCATGGGCACTGCAAAGCGCAAAAACGTCTGATGTTCCGGTCTTATGGGAATGTGCAAATAAGCTTCTGTGAGATCGATGGAGGAAAGCACTTCTCCCGGCTTTACCGAACGAATAACCGAACGCAGGGTCTCCATGCGGAAGTGCGGAACTCTCAAACAGCGGTTCACGTGCTTAAGGTCTAAAATAGGCCGGAAAGACCCTTCTTTCTTGGGTACCACAAAATAAATGAAGTACCGACCGCAGCCGTACTGGCCTTGCGGTACCGGAACCACCGCTTGAAGCTGCAGCAAGCGACGAAGTGTATCGGACACTGCCTGTCGCTTTGCAGCGGACCCGCACGGAGACACCACAAAGGCCTCCGGCAATGGCAGAGCAAACTCCAGTGTGTAACCTTCCCAGAAAATCTATAGGACCCACTGGTCCGTAGTTATTGTGGTCCAGATGGAGTGAAATTCCTGCAAGCGACCTCCCACCGGAACCACCAGCTGGACCAACCTCATCTCCTTGAGGCTTCTTAGTGGAGGTCTGCTGGGGTCCAAAGTAACCCCTTCTGAACCCCCGCGCCCCTCGAAAGGACTGACCTCTGGCCAAGAAGCGTCTTCTCTAATAAGGTGTGAACCGAGAACCTCTAAACCTGTGGAAGTCTCTGCTCTGCCCTTTTAGCAGAAATCCAGGCCTCGGACCCTTCAGCCGGTCCTCTGGGAGTCGACCCTCCCCCCCTTGGAATCCCACAGATTCTTCACAATCTTTTCTAGTGCTTCTCCAAATAAGAGCTTGCCCTTATACGGAAGCTTACTAAGACGAGTCTTAGATGAGGCATCCGCTGACCAATTCCTCAGCCAAAGGAACCTTCTGGCGGCAATTACAGATGCCATGGACTTCGCCGAAATCTGCACCAGATCATAGAAGGCATCCGCTAGATAGGCAGCAGCCGACTCTAACTTCGCCCCTTCTGACAAAGGACTGGCCTCACCTTCCGCGTGAGAGTCCCCTTGGAGCCAACGAATGGAGGCCCTAGCCACATAAGCCCCACAAATGGAAGCCTGCAGGGCAAGAGCACTGGAATCAAAGGCTTGCTTAAGCAGAGCTTCTAATTTCCTATCCTGCAGATCCTTGAGAGCCGCTCCGCCTTCCACCGGAATCGTAGTCTTCTTTGTCACTGCTGCCATCAAGGCATCTACCTTTGGCATGCGGAGCAACTCCCTCTCATCATGAGGAACCGGGTAAAGGCGCCCTATAGCGCAAGCTCCGTGCAGGGTAGCCTCTGGGCATTCCCACTCCGATTCCACCATTTGCTTGATCACCCGGTGGACCGGAAAACACCTCTGCTCCGCCTTAAAGCCCTGGAGCAGAGGATGCTCAAGAGGTTCCTCCTGGACCACTGATAAAACAATATTTAGAGCCGCTAGGGAATGGACTATAAGTGCTCCGAGTTCCTCTTTTCTGAAGACCCTAAAGACATTCGGGTCCTCCCCTGGAGCGATCTCACCTTCTTCCAGCTCTCCTGTCCACTGCTCCAAACCGGCGTCTGAGAGAATTTCTCCCTCTTTAGCACCCAGGAGCCCCGAGGCGTGGGGCCCGAAGCCCTCGGAGCCCGCCTCAACTGTAAACGCAGTCTTGGATGAGCCCTCTCCCGGGTCCATGAGAAAGTCCTCCCTGCTCTGTCCCCCCGCAGAGGAGGGAGATGAAGTTTTGCTGTTAACCTGTTCCAACTTTAGGCAATAAGCCTTATGGAGAGACAAAATGAAATCCGGAGAAAACAGAGAATCTAAACCCCCCTGACCCACCTGAACCGGTGGTTGAGAGCTCATTCCCGCAGGCACAGGCTTTTTGGACTTTGCCTTTCTCTTTCCCTGTTTTTCTTGTGCAGAAGCAGGAACGGCCGGCTTATCCAACATGGCCACCGTTCCCGCCCTTTCTCCTGCAATGAAATGGCCTCCTAACGGCTCAGAAGCAGCAGCTCTATTTTCCATGCTGCCCCCGAGCAGGCAATGAACTAGACTGCAGCATCGGAAACAAAACCGGCAGAGTCCTGCTTCAGACAGCCCCCGATGACTGCCGCACTGAATGCACGCTGCCGATCCCGGCAGCATGCGCTTCTAAAGAGAAACCCCGCCGAACACGAACAGGCCGATCCAAAAAAACCTGCGCGGTTAAACAGCCGTCTTACCTGAACGGCAAGCTCTCTACATCCAGCTTCTAATCCTGCTGCTAGCGGGTGAGCCAGAAATCACCCCCAGACAGAAAGAGAGAGGCTGTACTCTGGGGCTCCCAGCACCAACCCTCTAAAGTATCCTCGATATCGGTGCTGCTCTATGAGGCAGGCTCTGCCTCTAACTGCCCTCCCTGTGCAGCTGAGCCTTGTTTGGGTTTGAACCTTTTGCACCTGTCACACAACATATTCCCTCTGGAAAAATCAGCACCCTGCTAGGGTACCCCCCAGAGATCTGACTTTGTTATCTTTTTTTTTTTTTCTACCCTACGAACACCATTTCTCTTTGTCCCTCAGGGAGCCTGTCAGCTTATGTCCTTTCCAGCTGCTGAGGACTGAAAGACTGAGTCTCTGACACCAGAGGGAGCTGGATTGGCTGTCAGCAAAACTTTGAGAATTCAGTCCTCAGCTGCTGGAGAAGGTTGACAACCCTACAGTTCCTGGACTGGCCCGGAGAGACGAAGAGGAAATGGTGTTGCATTCATAATTTAAAAGAAACTTGCAAGAACTGTAATGAAATGCAATGCAATCAGTGAATGCTTAATTTATATTCGTTTACAAAGAATGCCTACCAACACAACTATTATTGATTGAAAACTACAGGCCGGTTAGTTTAACTTCGGTGGTGAGTAAATTATTGGAAACGCTGCTGAAAGAGAAAATAGTGAGGTTTCTGGAGTCCAGCGGATTACAGGATCCGAGGCAGCATGGCTTCACCAGAGGCAGGTCTTGTCAGACAAATCTGATTGATTTCTTTGACTGGGTGACCAGGGAGTTGGACCGAGGGAGAGCTCTAGATGTGGTGTATTTAGATTTCAGTAAAGCCTTTGACACTGTTCCTCACAGGTGACTTATAAACAAACTGAGCACCCTAGGGATGGACCCTAAAGTTACTGCTTGGGTTAGAAATTGGTTGGGTGGGAGGCGACAAAGAGTACAAGTAAATGGAGCTCACTCTGAGGAGAAGGATGTTACCAGTGGTGTGCCCCAGGAATCTGTCCTTGGTCCGATTCTTTTTAACATCTTTGTTAGTGATATAGCGGAAGGGCTGTCGGGTAAGGTTTGCCTCTTTGCGGATGATACCAAAATCTGCAATAGAGTAGACACCCAGGAAGGTGTAGATAACATGAGGAGGGATCTAGCTAAGCTTGAAGAATGGTCTAGAATTTGGCAGCTGGGATTTAATGTTAAAAAATGTAAGGTCATGCATTTGGGCTGCAGCAATCCAAGGGAGCAATATAGTATAGGGGTGAAGTACTTTTGTCCACTAAAGAAGAGCGGGACCTAGGCGTGGTTGTGTCTGATGATCTTAAAGTAGCTAAACAGGTAGAAAAGGCGACGGCAAAAGCCAGAAGGTTGCTTGGGTGCATACGGAGTGGAATGGCTAGCAGAAAAAAGGAGGTGATAATGCCTCTGTATAAGTCTTTGGTGCGACCTCATTTGGAGTATGGTGTGCAATTCTGGAGACCGCACCTTCAAAAGGATGTGAACAGGATGGAGTCGGTGCAGAGGGTGGCTACTAAAATGATTAATGGGCTTCATTATAAAGCATATGAGGACAGACTTAAGGATCTTAATATGTACACCTTAGAGGAAAGGCGGGATAGAGGTGATATGATTGAGATGTTTAAATACCTCCGTGGCATAAATGTTCAGGGAGAGAGCTTCTTTCAGTTGAAAGCAAGTTCTGCTACGAGGGGACATGGGATGAGGGTGAAGGGAGATAGATTCAGGAGTGATATGCGGAAACATTTCTTTATGGAAAGAGTAGTGGATCCGTGGAATAGTCTCCCAGTGGAGGTGGTAGAGATGAGGACAGTAACTGAATTCAAAAAAGCATGGGACCAACACAGAGGATCTCTAAAGGTAAAAAGTGGACTGTTGTAGTTGTTGTTATGGAAGGACAGACTAGATAGGCCATGTGGTCTTTTTCTGTCGTCATGTTTCTATGTTTCTATGTTTCTATTCAAGTATATGCCTCAACAATAGCTGCAGAACAGGAAGAAATTGTACAATTCTATGAAATACAAGCTGAAATTGACAGAACATGCAAACAGGATATCCTGATAGTCATGAATGACAAGAATGCAAAACTTGGCAACAAAGAAGAAGGCAAAGTGGTTGGAAAATATGGCCTAAGCAATAGGAAGGAAGTTGGAGAAAGAGAAGTAGGACTGTCTGCGGATGAGAACAGCCTAAGCAGTGAGTTCTCCTGTACGTAATCCTGGCAGGAGCAATAGTTTTGCTGTATGCAAACATAAAACTTGGCAGGCAATTACTTGAAGTTAGCAGGTCTGAAGACTGGAACAGCGCAGAGGTTTGTGGCTGGAATCCATCTTTTATGGCTCAGCTTTGGTTCAAGCTTTGGTGTCTGAGCAGGCTGCAGGATGCCATTCCTATATTTCCACTCTCTTCCAAGATGAAACAGCTACAAGGGAACATATTCCTTCTTAAAACCTAACTAGCATACATGACTACTGTGCAGGTCAGAACCAAATGATATATGGTTGACTAAAGTATAATTGGATAATACTTCAGGCACAATAGATGCATGCAAGCAATACCACATGAGTAATAATATTGTAAATACACACAAGTAGTAAAAGAAGTTAATGCTGAAATGATATAGGTAAAATCAAATCAATTCAATCAGCGTAATGAGGATAACTTCAAACTTGGTAAGATATGGTTTACTTAACCTAATTCAGTGTATAACTTGGTATAAAGGTTATACAATAAACTGTGTCAGTGTAAATTCAGACTTAACACTTAGGGGCATGTTTACTAAACTGCGTTAACGTAGCAGCGGCTACGTTAAGGCACGTTAAGGGGCCTTAACAGGACATTCTATACCGTTAATGCGCCTTAAGGCGCCTTAACGTTCCCGGCTGCGTTAAGTGCAAAAAAGGGTGGAGAGAGGGCGTGGAGAAGGGGTCAAGGGGCAGGGAGTGGGCGGGGAGAGGCCCCTTTCACACTAATGCGGAGGAATTAAGGGCTGAATCCTAATGCAACTGAAAACCAGGCGTTAGCACACAATTGCAGGAGAGAGAAACCATTTCAGTCAGCAATGTACAGCAAAGCCAGGGAAACCTACAAAAAGTGATGTGTGATACATGTGCACAGAACAAAAGGGCAAATAAACACTGAAAATGACCTGAACAAAATGTAAAACAAACATAACCAAGCTGGCCAATAGTGATATGAATGGGAAACATCAAAAAACACTACTGAGAAAGCACAAAAAAAAGGATATTAATTTTGGAAGGGTCTATGCTCTGTCCCCATACAAGGTGAATGATCCCACAGTGAAATAGCGCTGATCATGGTTTCCCCTTGTTATTGAAACGTGATGTGTCCAAGGATAGAACAACTGATCATATAATGTTGAAACAGAAGCTTTTATTTGCAATACCAAACGGATGATGCCCACCCGACACAGGCCGTGTTTCGTTTAATAAAACTTCATCAGGGGTACAGGGCAACTAAAAACAAAAATATCCAATAAATACACTCAAATGTACATAACATTAGAACATGCATAAAAAAATATGAACAAACAGGCCTATATTGATGAAATAGAAAGGCAATTAAAAGACCGTACTTTTTATGTCCGATTAACGGAGGATCCCACAGTAGGTTTAAAGAATAGGATTGATAATTTAGTCCAAACCGCTTTCGAAATAGGATATATTACGAAGAAAGAAAAGGATTTTCTTACTGTTGCATCACCTGTGACACCCACTATATACATCCTTCCAAAGATTCATAAGTCTCTCAGGTCACCCCCTGGAAGACCTATTGTTGCCGCAATTGGTTCTTTATTGGAGCCGATATACAAATTTTTGGATGTTTTTTTACGGCCCTTTATAACATCAATGTGGTCTTATGTCAGAGATTCGTCCCATGTGATCGAAATCCTTAGTACATTTCAAGATTTGGATTCTGATACTATTCTAGTCACCATGGATGTTGAATCCCTTTATACCAATGTTCCACAAGCAGAAGCTTTACTCATTCTCGAACAGTATTTATCCACAAGACTCTCCAATAAACGTATCCCTACATACTTTTTGTTGGAATTAGCCAAGATCGCTCTATGCAATAACTTTTTTTGTTTTAGGGAGTTGTTCTATCAGCAGATCAAGGGGGTGGCCATGGGCTCCTCCATGGCCCCCGACATTGCTAATCTTTATGTGTTTGAGTTCGAAGAGAGGTTTATTAAGGATAATCCATATAAAGAGAACATTACATTATGGGTGCGTTATATAGATGATGTTTTTATTCTGTGGAGAGGGTCCGAAGAGGTTTTATCTCGATTTAATGGTTGGGTCAATGAGTTAGACAGCAACTTGAGATTTCAACTCACTTATGACTTTTCGTGTATTCCTTATCTGGACCTTCTGATCCAGGTTGAGAATCACCGGTTGATAACATCCCTTTATAGAAAACCTACGGATCGGAATACACTTCTACACTTTGACAGCTTCCATAACCCTGCTCTTAAAAGAAACTTACCAGTAGGTCAATTTCTTCGTGCAAAGCGCGTTTGCACTAAAAGTAAGGATTTTGAATTTCATGCTCAAGCCATGGAGGATAGGTTTCTTCATAGGAAATATCCCTCCAAGTATGTTTCGGAAGCATACATAAGGGCACAGAAGTCTGAACGAGAAGATTTGCTCATCTCTAAGCAGCGGAAGGAGAATATAGGCATGGTTTGTCCACTATTGTATACCACTCTATCTCGTGATATTGTTAAGATTCTTAAAAGAGAGTGGCGTTTGATTCAGTCATTAGAAGGCTTTGAAGATATACAACTTACGGTAGCGCATAAGCGTAATGTTAATCTTAAGAACCTTCTGGTCCCTTCGGCTTTGACTGAACGACCCTTTGCTCCAAGGGTTAAGGGTCACTACCAGTGTGGCCGATGTTCAGTTTATGTACATGCCCTGTCTATGAAAGAATTTATACATCCTGTCTCTCGGAGGAGGTTTTTATTAAGTGATTTCTCGAATTGTGAGACTACCCATGTTATATATGTTATTGTATGTCCATGTGATAAACTCTATATAGGCAAGACCTCACGCAGTGTACGTACTAGGATTATAGAACACAGGAGTGCCATCAAGAGAGGTAACATAGAAAAATCCTTAGTAGAGCATTGGATTCAATCAGCACATAAGATTTCAGACATCAAGTTTTTTGTCATCAAAAGGGTAAAGATGAATTGGAGAGGTGGAGACATCAATAAAACAATTTTACAATTGGAGCAGAGATATATTTTCATGTTGGATTCCATGACACCGCATGGGCTCAATTTAGAACAGGATTTTTCCGGTTTTTTATGATGACCTTTTATGATGTTTCATGGTCTTATGAATTGATTTGCGAATTTTGGGTAATAACTGAGTGTGCAATTTTTTATAGTTGGGTTTTGGTTGCCTTTGGCTGTTTTGTTTTTTTGTGTACCACACTATGTATTTATGAGTGCTAATATGTGTAATTTATGGATGTGCATATGTTATTTACATGGTGAATTTAGGATGGAATGTTTGTTTTTTATCCCCCTTTTTTTAAAGAAGGAGTTACCCTACGGTCTCCTAGAGAATGGATTTATGGTTTTAGGATTTAGTAAGTTTCTTACTGTGAATACTGCACTGATTGGGACTCACGATGGTTCTAGTTACAAGTTTTTCAATTCGGAGTGAGATCGTGGTTTTAGTCGCTCTGTTTTGACGTCATTTTTGTGAGCCCTTCATTACCTCTGATGCACATGCGTCGGCGTTTTTAAAGAGTGCCTCAACGATTCCGTACAGCTTCGGCATTTTTTGAGTCATGAAATGAGATGCAGGATACATCGTGGTAAGGTTCCCGTTTGAGGATTTAATGGGTCTTTGGTTGAAATTTTACTGCATTTAAAATATTACATTGCTGTATTTCTTTTTGGTGATTTTTTAGAGGATTTCACGTTTAGAGTGCCGCGGATTGTGCAGCCAGTTTAGGCTGGATATAAAATGTAAGTAGTTGGAGTTTTGTTTGAATTAGTTCTTTGGCCTGTACACTGCACCATTAATGGTACCCTTTGGCTTTTCTGATGCAGTTGTGGACAAGAAGAGCCTTTTACAGCTTTTGCCATTGAGAGATTGGTTAGTGAGTATATGGCTGTCTTCACAACGGGCATGATTTCCTTTTAAGCACCAGTTTTAGTTGTTTCTTATATATATTGTCATTATTTATTTGATGTTTTTAGTTTTTTATGATTTTAATATGTTTTAAGGTTTAATACCTTTAGTATAATTGTGCACAGATGGTTTTCCTTCTCTTCTTCTTTTGGTTCATGGTTGTTGCACCTTTTAAAAGAACTCCCCCTCCCTTCCTCAGTCTCTCTTTTTATATATATATTTTTTATATATTTTTTTTTAATATATATTTTTTATATTTATATATTTATATTTATATTTACATATTTATGGTTATATTTATATTTATTTATATTATATTTATTTTTATAGCGTTCCAACAATATTTTAGGTACATGTATATGAGTGGTTATTTATTCACCTATTATGATTTTAGTTATTTATATTTTTTTATGCATGTTCTAATGTTATGTACATTTGAGTGTATTTATTAGATATTTTTGTTTTAAGTTGCCCTGTACCCCTGATGAAGTTTTATTAAACGAAACACGGCCTGTGTCGGGTGGGCATCATCCGTTTGGTATTGCAAATAAAAGCCTCTGTTTCAACATTATATGATCAGTTGTTCTATCCTTGGACACATCACGTTTCCCTACTGTGTACTGTTTCTGACATGACGTTTGCTCTTAGTTGGACCATACCTTCCCCTTGTTATTGGACAGGTTTTCTACGGCGTGCACATGTTCCACAACAGCAGGGTGGGCATGTCGGAACGGGCAACTGGACAGATGCTGGAAAATGGGATACAGAGGGCTGGAGGCGGCACATGCTGTGGTGCAGCTGGGCCACAGTGTGGCCCGGGGTGATGCCTAGGTGGCCCATAGGAATGCTGAAACAGTAGCAACTGATGAGGGCCCTACATGGGCCCAAGTGTGTTTCCCACAGTGTCACAGGGGATAGTATCCAGCAGGTACCCCCAAGGGCACAGAACATTGGCAGGCGGTGCTGGGGGGAAGCGTGGACATCTATGCGGTCACCCCTAACCCAGAACATGCACCATAGGCAGCCGCCTACCGGCACACTGGATGGCCTGCGACTGCGCACTACCAGCACCACCAGCAGAAGGGCATGTCAGCATGGTGGCAGAGGGGTACTGGCAGTGGAGGGGGGCAGTGGCAGCTGCCCACAGCAGACCATGGCCTAGCCCTGTGTAGGTTGGTGCCATGCATTGCAACAGACAGACCCTGTCTGATGAACAGTCATGGAATCCCCAGGGAATGCCCCATTTCTGTGGCAACATGGTGGCCCTGTCTGACAAACAGTCATGGTATCCCCAGGGACTGCACTATCTCTGTGGCAACACGGTGGTGTAGTACACACAGCCAGTGTGTCCAGGTGCAGAAGGTCACAGGTTCAAGCCCCAGCTGTGGTTCCTGCCAACCCAGTCCTCATATTTTACCCACTACTAAAACGTGGTAAGAAAGATAGAACCTTTATTGCAGATAACATAAACATGCCTTAAACGCCTATATTTTACCCTACAGAGCACAGACACCATAAACATGCGCAATATCTAGAGCAGTTTCCCAACTGCAGTCCTGGAGGGCCAAACACCATTCAGGTTTCATGCTGTCTCTAATACAGATGTCTGTGCTGCATTTCTATGCACCGCCCCCATGGTATGCAGATGTATCTCATGCATATCCATTAGGGACAGCATGAAAACCCGAAGAGTGTTTGTCCCACCAGGAATGGAGTTGTGAACCTCTGCCCTAGAGCAGCGGCCAACAGGGGCAGACACACCTACACCCACAGGCTCCAGTATCCAAAGCCTCCTGGAGAGGCAGGATGTTGGGCCCTGCGTGCATCTCCCAATACTAGCACGTACATACTCTAGCAATGCCACCCTAAACCTGGGAATACGGTACACATATATCAAGAGGTTGCTATGATTACTGGCAGATAGCAATTCTGCTCAATCTGCTCAATGAGCTGTATCATACCAACCTCTCTGATGTCTGTGGAGTGTGTTTCAGGTCTGGTTTTCTGACAGTGTTCACCACCCTGGGGATTGACCCCAACAGTATTGCGTACCATAGCCATGCCTGCACTGTGCCCAGGACTGGTGCGGTGGCCAGGGCTGCCAAGAGCCTCTATAGTTGCACAATGCATAGGTGTGGGAGTGTGTATCTGTCTATCCAGTGTGTGATGACTGCCAACACCTTGCTCAGCCCACACTGCTTGCACTGTTGCCAATGTAAGCCTGCCATTGTGCATAATGAGGAGTAAGGTACTGTGGGTATAGCCTGGACAGGGTGGCCTGGCCTGGATGCATCTGCACAGGGCATAGGGCAATGGCTGGGACATTGTAGTGCCCGGCCACAACCTGTATGGACAGGGTGGCCACAGCATGTCCTGCTGGGGGGGGGGGGTCACTCTCACCCTCACCCTCACTGAGCAGTGACCACACAATGGTCAGGTTCCCCCATAGTGCTATATTGTATTTCTTTCAAGTGATATTTATGGGTTCTTTTTTTCTAGGGCCCAATCACTGACTTAGCTGCTTGGTGTGTGCGCTCACATCCCTCCAGGAACATGCACTATGGACTAGCTAGCAGACTGTCTGTAGTTAGTATGTGTATGGCTAGAACACCTTGCAGGGTGCAGGTTTGGCAATATTTGAGTTGGCAATATTTATTGATACTGTTAATAAAATTTATTTTAAATTCATTGATTTATATCCTTTGTCCTTAACTTTACACCACATTCTCTGACTGTGTGCTTATTCTGATGTGGCTTCCTGCTTTCTGTTGGTGGGGGGATCCTGTTCCCCACCCTGACCCACAGGGGCAGGTTGGGTGGTGCTCATATAATCCGCTTTAGGGTCTGCATACTACCCTTCATTCTGTGACTATGGCACCCACACAGGATATGTACTATTCGGGGTGCATCATAGTCCACAAGGGCTAGACATGACTGGGGAGTACGGATGGATACAGGTGGACCCTTGGCATGTCTGCAAGGACTACCTAACACACACTGACACTGATGAGGACCTACAGCAGAGCCTATTTCAGCCATGCCATGTGGTGCGGACCTGGTGCTGGGCCCCCCACGTCACCCTCAGGGTGAGCACAGGAACCGCATGCTGTCACGGTTTGTAGCTACTCTGTGCCAGTAACACACACGGTCAGCTCCCCCTACCAGGCCGGGGTGCTATAGTGGTGTATACCCCATCTTGTGATCAGACATAGGCTGCTGATCTGCATGTGCAGTGCATCATGGGTATGGGTGGGTCTACTCTATCCTGATAACTGCAGCAGACAGCTTGTGTGGTCACCTGAGTCTTTCTGTAGCCAGCCAGTGGCATTCTAGACACTATAGAGATGTAGCCCACTGGTTACGTTGATGACTGTGGAGGCAGAGGTCATGGGTTCAATTCCTTGTTGTTCCCTCCTGTCCAAGGCAGATATTTTGCTTGCCTGTGACAGTCATATCTTTGCAAATCTGTGCTGCCAGCCGCACAGTACCCTCTCCACAGCTTAAGAACATAAGATATGCTATACTGGGTCAGACCAAGGTCCATCAAGCCCAGTATCCTGTTTCCAACAGTGGTCAATCTAGGTCATACGCACCTAGCAGTTTCCCCAAAAGACACAGGTTCTGCAATGCTTGTACTAGGTCAAGCATTGATATCCTGGGTCCTTTCTTAATAATGATTTATGGACCTTTCCTCCAGGAACTTGTCCAAACCTTTTTTAAACCCAGCTACACTAACAGCCTTTACTACACCCTCCGGTAACAAATTCCAGAGTTTGATTACACGTTGAGTGAAAAAATATTTTCTTTTATTAGTCTTAAATAGTTTACCCTGTAGCTTCATTGCATGTCCCCTAGTCTTTCTATATTCTGATAAGGTAAACAATCGATCTACGTTTACCTGTTCCACTCCGTTCATTAATTTATAAACTTCTATCATATTTCCCCTCAGCTGTCTCTTTTCCAGGTTAAAGAGCCCTAACCTTTTTAGCCTTTCTTCATAGGAGTATCCTTCCATCCCCTTTACCATTTTGGTGGCTCTTCTCTGAACCTTTTCTAATAACGCTATATCCTTTTTAAGATACGGTGACTAGAATTGCACACAATATTCAAGGTGCGGTCTCACCATGGAACGATATAGAGGCATTATAATATCTTTTGTTTTATTTTCCATTCCTTTCCTTATGATACCTAGCATTCTATTTGCTCTCTTGGCTGCCGCTGCACACTGGGCCTATGTTTTAACATGTTATCCACAAGGACGCCTAAATCTTTTTCCTGGGTGGTGGTTCCTACTGTGGAACCTTGCATCGTGTAACCATAGTTTGGGTTGTTCTTCCCTAGGTGCATAACTTTGCACTTGTCCACATTAAATTTCATCTGCCATTTTGATGCCCAGTCTTCCAATTTATCAAGATCCTCTTGCAATTTTCCACAATCCTCTTGGGTTTTAACAACTTTAAATAGTTTTGTGTCATCTGCAAATTTGATAACCTCACTCGTTATTCCACTTTCCAGGTCATTTATGAATATGTCAAAAAGCAGCAGACCCAGCACAGATCCCTGGGGTACACCACTATTCACCTTTCTCCATTGGGAAAATTGGCCATTTAGCCCAACCCTCTGCTTTCTATCTTTTAACCAGTTCCTGATCCACAGTAGTACACTGCCTCCTATCCCATGACTCTTTAGTTTTGCCAAAAGTCTTGATGAGGGACCTTGTCAAAGGCTTTCTGAAAGTCCAGATACACTATATCAACCTTTGTCCACTTGTTTATTCACACTTTCAAAAAAACATAACAGATTAGTAAGACAAGATCTTCCTTGTCTAAAGCCATGTTGACTGTCTCCCATTACGCCATGACTATCTACATGCCGAGTAATTTTATTCTTTATGATGGTTTCTACCATTTTTTCCGGTACTGATGTGAGGCTCACTGGTCTGTAGTTTCCCGGATCTCCCCTCGAACGCTTTTTAAAAATTGGTGTTACATTGGCGATGATTGGTGGTATTAGAGATGATTTTAATGAAAATTCACAGATTACTAATAGCAGGACTACAATCTCATATTTCAGTTCTTTCAACACCCTTGGATGTATACCATCCGGCCCAGGTGATTTGTTACTCTTCAGTTTATCTAATAGTTGTAATACATCTTCCCGATGTATTGATATTTCCTTTAATTCTTCCGCACCTTGAAATACCACTTCAGTCATGGGTAACATCCTTACATCTTCCTCAGTAAAGACCGAAGCAAAGAATTCATTCAGTCTCTCCGCTATCGCCTTGTCGCCTCTTAGTGCCCCTTTAACTACTCTATCATCTAATGGTCCAACTGACTCTCTCACAGGTTTTTTGCTACGAAAGTACTTGAAAAAAATCTTTATTTCGTGTTTTTGCTTCCGCAGCAAGCTTCTTCTCAAATTCTCCCTTTGCCTTCTTTATCAATGCCTTGCATTTGACTTGCCAGTGCTTGTGCTGTTTCCAGGTTTCATCGTTTGGCTCTTTTTTCCATTTCCTGAAAGATGCTTTCTTGGCAACACCTCACCTTTAAACCATGCTGGCAGTTTTTTGGACTTCCTTCCACTTTTCTTAAAGCGTGATATACAGCTGGTCTGGGCTTCCAAGATAGTATTTTTCAACAACACCCAAGCTTGATGTAAGTCTTTAACCTTTGCAACTGCTCCTTTTAGTTTTTTCTTAACTATTTTCCGCATTTTATCATAGTCTCCCTTTCGAAAGTTAAAAGGTAGTACTGTGGATTTCCTTACTATCCCTCCTACACTAATTAAATCAAAGGTAATCATGCTATGATCACTATTACCAAGTGGTCCCAACACCCTTACCTCTTGCACTAGATCTGGTGTTCCACTAAGGACTAGGTCTAATATGGCTTTCCCTTTCGTCGGTTCATGGACCAGCTGCTCCAAGAAGCAGTCATTTATGTCATCTAGGAACTTTATCTCCCTAGCATGTACTGCCGTGACACTGACCCAGTCGATAACGGGGTAATTGAAATCGCCCATTATTATTACCGCGCTGTAACTTTTGTTAGCTTCCTTGATTCATTTGAGCATTTCATCATCCATTTGTTCAATCTGGCCAGGCGGTCGATAGTACACCCCCACCGCCATCGCCTTCCCCTTTTTATATGGAATTTCAATCCATAGAGATTCTACATCAAATTTTGTTTCCTGCAAAACTTTAATCCTTTCTGACTCAATGCCCTCTCTAACATAGAGCGCAACCCCTCCACCAATTTGATCAGCTCTATCATTACGATATAGTTTGTACCCAGGTATCACAGTGTCCCACTGGTTGTCCTCCTTCCACCATGTCTCTGATATTCCAATCACATCTAACCTCTCATTTAGTGCTATATATTCTAACTCTTCCATCTTATTTTTTAGACTTCTAGCATTTGCATACAAGCATTTTAGAGACTGTATTTTATTCATATTAATTTGGCTATTGGTAGACATGGGTAATTTGGGACCTTTAAGCTCTGTCTGCTCCATACTCGAGGGCATTTGGGCTACTTTACTCTTTTTTGGAACCTCTCTGCTTTTGGTAGTATCCTTCAAGGATACATTCTTCCGAACCATCCGCTCTTGGGCGACTGTCGGCTTTCCCCTAATATCTAGTTTAAAAGCTGCTCTATTTCCTTTTTAAAGGTTAATGCCAGCAGCCTGGTTCCATCCCGGTAAAAGTGAAGCCCATCCTGCATTGCGCCTCTTCGTGCTTGCCTTGCCTGTGCCTGATCTGCATGGCACCACAACTCCTCTTTCCACCCATCATTGTACTATCCTGCCACCTCCGCCTCCACTGGGGGACACGTATCCCATCGTCTGCCACCAACTGTCTTTCCAGTACTTTACATTGCCAACACCCTGTGCTGTGGTACAGCTGCCCCCACCATGTTTGTCATCAGTATTGGCAGACACATGGGATGCCTGCAGATACGGCAGGTCCAGCGGCTCCCAGTTCTTCCTCCTTCACTCACCTATTCATTGCCTTTCCTGAGTGCTCTATCTAGTGTTAGGGCTACATCTGTGTCTGTTCCGCACAGGTCATGCATGTCACACTGAGGCACCTTGCAGCCCCTAGGGCACACTAACCTAGGGTACCATAACCTTGTTAGGCCACCTTAACCTATGGTTCCATAGCCCAGGGTGCCTTCTGCGGTGCCTTGTCCAGGGGTGCCTAATACATCGCTTAGCCTAAGAAGCCCTATAGGGCACCCTGTGAGGCACCTTATAAGGTACCTTACAGGGCGCCTTATAAGGCACCTTATAGGGCGCATTACAGGGCACCTTACTAGGCACCTTAGAAGGTGCCTTATAGGGCACCTTACAAGGCACCTTACAGGACGCTTTATAAGGCACCTTATAATGTTCCTTGTAAGGTGCCTTACAATGTGCCTTGTAATGCTCATTAGCTGCTACACTTGCAGTAACGATGCAATGCCCACGCCTTTATATGGGCATCTCTACCTTTACCGCGGACACTAACGCGAATAACATTACCGCAGTTTAGTAAACATACCCCATAGTGTTGTAAATATAGATGCAAGATATGTCCCTGCTCATCAGGGCTTACAATCTAATCAAGATGAAGAACATCAGAATATCGGGGACTAGAGTAAGGTAAGATAGGCATAAGTAGTCAACAAGAAACTGAGGCGCATCAGGATCCAAAAGTAGCCTCAAAGAGATGAGTTTTTAGCCTGGATTTGAATAGGGCAAGAGAAGGAGCTGATGTACTGACTTGAGTACAGTTGTGGTCAAAATTATTGGCATCCTTACAGTTCAAGCCCTTAATGTCCAATATCTCCTAAAGGCTTTTGACTATATATGCATACATATTTGACACATAAAAAAATAAAATATAACAAGACTAGTTACAAAAGGAAATAGAGGTGGACGCAATCTTGCCTTATGCCTGGTACTTTGTTTCCCTTATTTGACTGGCTCCTGCATCCATGTGACCTGCATGTTCGACCGGCAGTGCAGAGGAGAAGGGCTTTAAACATCGGTCCCACCACGATATGGCGCCGCGGGCCCATGCCCAAAGAGGCGTGTCCAAAGGGGCAGGCGCCGCCCCTTTGGAACCCCTTCGGAGCAACTGCTGAGCTGAATGAGGGGCACCGTTGGTGATGAGAAAACAGAAGAAGAGAGTGGTACAAAGTTTGGTTGCTAAATCTGTCAAAGCTTCCGGTCCAATGGATTTACATGTTAAAGTATTACCTGTGTCATCTGAGCTGCCTTCGTTGGACATTATGGACTCTTCTTCAACTGTGAGTACCCCCTCTCTTGATACTCCTCTGGAATCTGTGGGGTTCAAACCCTGCCCAATCAAGTAGCAGTCGCTGTGGTAGATTCTGCTCCTCTTGCAGAGGGTCAGCAATCTCCCATGAGGTTTTCCCAGTAGAAGCCCTCAGCTTTGTTTAATATTCGCGGCATGGACTGGTCCGCTGCCTAATCCAGTGGAGTTTGCCTCTGCCTTTGGAATTGCTACTCCATTGGCTAATATTTCTCTTCGGGAGTATCTGGGACGCTATTGTTCATATGGATCAATCTCTGCAGTCCTCTTTGAAACAATTCTCAGACTTTTCTAAAGATACAGAGGTGAAACTCACTGAGCATGAACAGAGGTTAGCGGAGATAGTTCATTTTTCTCAGAAAGTTGATGTATTTCATTCTTCTGTATTGTCACTTGCTTCAGATTCTAATGTAATGTTCCGCCAGATGGAAGTTTTGGAAATTATTTCTAGATCTAAGAATTTTCTTAACTTTCCTAGGACCCTCATTCTTTCGCCACAAATGCTGTGCGGATCTTCAAAACTTATTATACTCCTATGGTTAAGGATAAGATGGTGAAGGTGAATGGGGACTCGGTAGAAGATTTGGATATTATTTCTCCGGTGGATAGTGTAGATCAATCCGCCTTTTTGGAATCCTTTATTGACGAAATTCCATCTCAAGCTACTTTATTGGTTTCTTTTGTTTCTGAGTTAGATAAAGACCTTAATTTTAGGTTGTACTTTGCTAAACGTTTTGAAAAATTCTGTGGGCAAGCGATCCAGGTTTTTCCTGATGTTACTAGGAGTACGCAGAAACTAAGGAAAGCATTTTTGGAGCTAAGGTCCTAGTTCTTGCTGCTACCTTCACACTTCATTTTCTATGTAAATGTCTTGTTTCCTATCAGGGTAGTAAGCATGTATTTGTTGTGGTTAAACAGCTGGAGGGTTTTTGACAGGGGAAGAGCCTATAAGTTTCTCTTGTTTGTTATTCTTTTCTACTTGATTTACTATATAGGGTTTTAGTAGAGATATGCAGAGAGCTCATTTTATTGTGTCCACCTTATGGTTTTTTTCCTCTTATGTATTTTTTTCTTTTGTAAAACTTTTAAAATGCAAATAAATATAAAAAAAAGGTAGGAAAAAGGAAATATATAAAAAGGTAGGAAAAAGTATAAAAACTGGGACATTGCCAGGACATGATTATTCACAAAAAATTAGAGAGGATATAAATTCTACCTGAATAACTAAACTATACCTAGACCATAATTTTTTGTTGGATCGTTTGCCTTGAGAGATTACTCTCTCCCCTAGCAAACCCTCTGTTTATCTCTTTTATAGAAGGAAATCTCCCTCTTCAACACACCAAGGGACGACACAAGCCTACCCCAAGATGTATTTATCTGAAGCAGCACCAAAGAGTCCGTACGTCCAACGCTGTCTTAAATTTTGCTTGATGGTAAAGGCTGTAACACAACTCATGCTCAGAGAACCAACCGGTTCCAGCAATTTATCATAGCATTCGTAGTGCTGGATAATTCTGAATTAGTCCTTTGATACTCCAGAGCTATGAATGCTATAATAATAATTTGTTTTCCGCCAGTCTTTGTACCCGCTCCTTTGTTCCTACTCGCAGTTTGCAGGTACTTGGTTGCTCTGCCTAGTTTACCAGACAGATAATTAAGTCATGCCTTTTTCTCAGAAGTTCAAAGAGAGTTGCATTTGAGTACAGTAGGTATTTTCCTGTCTTCAGAAGGCTTACAATCTAAGTTTGCATCTGAGGCAATGGAGGATTAAATGGCTTGTCCAAGACCCCAAGGAGCAGTAGTGAGATTTGAACCCTGGCTTCCCTGGTTCTAGCCCATTGTGCCAACCATTACTACTACTACTATTAATCATTAATATAGCACTAGGCTACTCCTCCACTCCACTAACAAAAATCAGGGAAGCTAACAAAGTTGGCAACTCAGTAATAACGACTGCTTTCAATTACCCCAGTATGGAATGGGTAAAGGCCACATCAGTGTGACAAACCCAGAGGATCTCTAAGGGCAAAAATGGGATTGCAAAGCTTAGTAGTTGGTATGGAAGAGGAGACTGGATAGATCGTATAGTCTTTATCTCTTCTCAATTTTCTGTTTCTAAATGTTTGCATTTAAATGTGCAGCAGATCCATTTTGCAAACAGATGTATAGCTGCCACTACTTAATTACAGAGGCCCTATTTTATCTAAATACAGTTTGAAGTGAGGAATAAATGTAGGGGGATTAAAGAGGATAATTGCCTTAATCCCTCCTGTAAAGAGCTGAGTGAAACAAGCACTTTTTAAAAACCTGCAGGTGATAGGGGGCAGATGTAAATCCCAACGCGCACTATTGTAGTCATATATGTATATTTTCTCTGTGCATTCCCCATTTCAGATGGAGAATGCACACGTAGAATACACATATATGACTACACATATATGAATACACATATATGACTCTGGGCATGACCACTAGCCCTGCCCCCAGATCCGCCCCTAGCTGGCCAGATTTTCCCCAGCCGAGGCACGCAAGAGCTAGGAGGCGGATCGCAGAGGCGTGTCGCCAAGCGCCCCCCCATCCCCTCGCCAGGGAGGAGGGTGGGAAGGTGTGGCTGACTTATCCTGCTGTCCCTGGAGAACTCATGTTACAGGTAAGTAACTCTGCTTTCTCCCAGGACAAGCAGGATGAGTCAGCCACAAGTGGTGCCTCCCCAGCTACACTTACAGCGGCGAGAGGGAGGGGGTACAATCGATAAAAATTGTCGGAGATAGGGCGGTAAGGTGCAACAGGGTTTAATGTGCAACACTGCAAACCATAACAACAGAGCATAATAATGTGCAAATAACACAATCAAAGTGCAACAAGCAGTGCAATAACAGTGTAAGAAACAGTGCACGTGGAACAATTATTGCAGAACATTGCAAGAAAGTGCAGAACAATAGTGCAACACAGTGTGAATCAGAGTCAACAGTGGCTGAGGGAAGGTGCTGTTGTGCAGACAGCATGCTTCTTTAAGGCTGGAGCCAGAGGTAGTGCAGTCTTAGTGCGGTTCAGACTCTGGCGGCGGGTTGATGGCCGCAGATAGAACCGCAAGACCAAACGCGGGGCCGCTTTGATTCACCATATCCAGGCAATCGTGGCGCTGGAAGGTATGGATGGTGGCCCAAGTGGCTGCTCTGCAGATGTCAGGGACTGGGACGGATCGCAGATTGGCAATAGTGGTTGCAAGCGCTCTCAGGTGGTGAGCTTTTACTCCAGTGGTGGGTGGAGCTCCCGCGCGCGAGAGGCATAGAGAGATACAAGAGGAGATCCAGATGGACAAGATCCAGATTGGACACGGGGCGCCCGGGTTTGTTAGGGTCGTATGAAACAAACAGTTGGGAGCCCTTCCGAAGGGTGGATGTCCGTTCCAAATAGCAACGGAGGGCCCTAACGCAGTCCAGGGTGTGGAGCCGTTGTTGTTCTGGGTCCGAGTGTGGGCCTGGTAAGAAGCATGGCAACTCAATGGTCTGATTGATGTGGAAAGCAGTGGCCACCTTCGGGACAAATTTAGGGTGAGTCCGAAGGCAGGTACGGTCCTGATGAAGTGTGATATACGGCGGGTAAGCCACAAGCGCATGAAGCTCGCTGATCCGCCTGGCTGAGGTTATGGCAAGAAGGAATAGCGTCTTCCAGGAGACGAATTTCAGGTTTGCAAGCTGGAGTGGCTCAAAGGGCTCCCCCATGAGCTGATTAAGGACGATGTTAAGGTCCCAAGGGGGCACAGGCTGATTGACAGGGGGCTGCAGATTGAACAGGCCCTTCATGAAGCGGGTCACCAGAGGAAGTGCTGCTACCGAGGAGTCTCCAATGCGATCATGGAACGCCGCTATGGCAGACAGGTGGACTCGGACTGACTGTGTCCTTAGACCGAGTGCTGAAAGAGCGGAAAGGTACTGGAGGAGCAAAGGTACTGGACAAGAAAAAGGGTCTATGCGCCGCGCCTCGCACCAGATGCTGAAACGGCGCCACTTCAGACTGTAGGATTTTCGCGTAGAGGGGCCTCGAGCCGCTAGGATGACATGCTGTACCTCTGAGAGGTTGTAAGGCGCTAGGGTTAGCCTTTCAGCTTCCAAGCCGCTAGTGATAGCATCTGAAAGTTGGGGTGGAGCAGCATGCCGTTGTCCTGTGAGAGCAAGTCCGATTTCAGGGGTAGGCGGATGGGGGGTTCCAGTGTCAGACGGTGTAGGAATGGGAACCAGACTTGCCTCGGCCAATAAGGGACTACCAGGATGGCCGTGGCCCCGTCCCTGATCAGGCGCTGGATAGTCAGTGTGATGAGCGGGGTGGGTGGAAAGGCATACACCAGGGGCCACTGATTCCATGCCATGTCGAAGGCGTCCGCTGCTACCCTGTGTGGGGCGGGTCTCTTGGAGCAAAACAGGTGGCATTTGGCGTTCTCCCGAGACGCGAAGAGATCGATGCTTGGTTGACCCCACCTTGTGAAGAGCGACTCTGCCACAGCTTTGTGGAGTGACCATTCGTGGGGATTTAGTTGCCTGCTGAGGCGATCAGCTATGACGTTCTCCTCCCCTGGAAGGTAGGATGCCTGGAGGCTGCACTTGTATGAGAGGGCGATGCGCCAGGTGTGAAGGGCCTCCTTGCAAAGTATCCTCGACCCTGTGCCCCCTTGCTTGTTTATGTAGAACATGGTCACTTGGTTGTCGGTTAGGATCCTGACGACTTTGCCTCTTATATGTTCCTGGAAGGTCACGAGCGCTAGGCGGACAGCTCTGAGTTCGAGGACGTTGATGTGTAGTAGTTTTTCCGGTGTCGACCAAGAGCCTTGAGTGCAAAATCCAGCACAATGTGCACCCCAGCCTAGGGTAGATGCATCTGTGGTGACAGTGACTTGATGTGCGGCTGGCTGGAGACTCCTGCCCTGTGACAGATTGTGTGAGCTGGTCCACAAGCAGATTGCCCTGGCCACCGAGGGATCGATGGGAATCATTACGGATAGGGGTTGAGAGTGCTGGCACCAGTGGGAGTGAAGGTGCCACTGGAGAACTCTCATGTGTAGCCTCGCGAGGGGAAGAACATGTGTGGTGGCCGCCATGTGTCCCAGTAGACGAAGAAGGGTTCGTGCCGTCGTCTGCAAGGAGTTGAGCACCTGTGAGGACAGGTGGATGATAGTGATCAGTCTGCTTTGCGGAAGGAAGGCCTTGGCCTGTGTAGTGTCTATGTAAGCCCCGATGAACTCCAACCTCTGTACTGGATTGAGGTGGGACTTCCCGTAGTTGACTAGAAAGCCCAAAGAGTTCAGAAGCGTCGTGGCTCTCTTGACTGCTCTCCTGAGTTCCGCGGGAGAGGATGCGGTGAATAGCCAATCGTCCAGGTAGGGGAAGACGACTGTCCCGAGTTTGCGAAGGTGCACTGCCACCACTGCCACACACTTGGTGAAAACTCGGGGCGCAGGAGATAGCCCGAAGGGAAGGACCTTGTACTGGTAGTGGTTGCCCGCTATCTTGAAGCGCAGGAATTTTCTGTGATGAGGGTGCACGGGAACATGGGTGTAGGCATCCTGGAGGTCCAGAGAGGCTAACCACTCTTTGGGCTGGATGAGAGGGAGGATGGATGACAGGGAGTGCATCCGGAACTTCTCTTTGGCGATACATTTGTTGAGTTTCCGCAGGTCGAGAATGGGTCGTACGCCCCCCGACTTCTTGGGAACGAGGAAATATCTGGAGTAGAACCCCGTATTGATGTTGCTGGGAGGAATAGGCTCGATGGCTCTGGACCGCAGGAGTGATGCAATTTCTGAGGCCAAAGCTGCAAGATGCTGGGAGGGAATGTTGCTCGCCGGAGGGGGACGCTGAGGAGGAGACGAGGCAAATTTTATTTTGTAGCCCTGCTTGAGGATGTTGAGCACCCACCTGTCCGTCGTTATGATCTTCCATGAATGCCGGAAAGCAGACAAGCAGCCCCCTGTCGGTATGTGCAGGCAGGGCGGTGAGTCAAAAATTGGGGTTGGTCTTAGCTGGGCCGGGTGTGGCCTTCTTTTGTGCGCGTTCCCACTGCCGTGGTTTCTGCCTGTAGGGATGTTGGTAGGATTGTTGTTTGTACCGCGGCTGTTGCCATTTGCGGTATGAATTGTAATGCTTGGAAGATGAAGAGTTGTGCGAGTTCCCTTTGCGGTAAGAACGAGGGCGACCAGAATTCTCTTCAAGGGTTTGGAGTGTGGTACAGCGTTCTCGCATGTTGTTCACCGTGTCTTTGACTTTGTCGCCGAAGAGCGAGTCCCCAGCGCAGGGGGCATCTGCAATCTTGCCGTGAGAGTCATATCGCAACCCTGAAGCTCTGAGCCAGGATAGGCGACGTGCGGAGATGGCAGAGCCCGCGGTTCTGGCAGCTGTCTCAAAGGCATCGTGGGCCGCCAAACCTTGAAGTTTATTGGCATCCTCGAGCTCTGCCAGGGCTGTGAGGAGAGTTGGTGGGGGCTCGATGATCTGCGTGACGGCGGACTTAATGTTGGTCACTAGCAGGTCTTGGTAAATGGCATGCTGGAACTGGTGTGCCGCTATTCTGGCGCTTAACATGGCCCCTTGGTAGACACGTTTTGCCGTATCATCAAAGAGTTTATCTTTTCCCGGGGGTGCATTAGCGGAGACGCAGGAAGACTTTGAATGCTTGAGAGCTGACTCGACAACAATAGATTGATGCGGAAGCTGAGGCTTGTCAAATCCCGGTATGGGCTGAATGGCATATTTAAGATCCAGTTTACGAGGGCAGGCCTGGTTGGAAGCGGGGGTCTGCCACATTTTGACGAGGTTGTCCTGAAGGAGCTGATGTACAGGTAAAGCGGTGATAGCCTTGGGGGCGTCGACAAACTTGAGGGCGCTCTGGACTTCATCGTGTTGATCCGGGGTATCCAGAGATGTGATGGATAGTGAGGAAATAACCTTGCGCACAAATTTGTAGTATGAGAGGTCCTCTGGGGAACTGGAGGAATTGTCAGAGGCTGAGGGGTAGTCAGAGGCAGAGGTGGAGATGGAGTCTCTGGGGGGCAAAGGCTCAGCTTGAGAAGGTAGGTCAGCGGGGTCTGCGCGCAGAGGTGATGAGATGGCCGCCTGAATATGTGGCTCAGTAGTAGCAGGTGCGGATGGTGCGGGTTGTGGTGGTGGCAACAACCACTGCTTAGAAGCCAGGCTGGCTAGAGAGGAGGCCCACTGCTTGAACATGTCCGTGAAGAGCTGAAGAGTCTCAGGGGCCTGCTGCAGCGGAGCTGCAGGCGCTGTAGAAGCAGGAGGGGTGTGTAACAGTTCTTCACAGTCGTCAGAAGAAAGTGAGCCGGCCAAATTGGATGGAGAAGAAGGAGAGGAGACCTCTCCATAGTTGCCGCTGGATGCAGAAGAGGTAGATGAA
Organism: Ichthyophis bannanicus; assembly: GCA_033557465.1. Lineage (NCBI taxonomy): Eukaryota > Metazoa > Chordata > Amphibia > Gymnophiona > Ichthyophiidae > Ichthyophis > Ichthyophis bannanicus. The sequence continues at coordinate 31,490,747 of CM066043.1, read as the reverse complement.
TGGTGCGCTCCCTTGCGCTGAACAGAGAGACTCTCCCGACTCGAGCCTCTGCTCCTGCTGCGGCTGCGGCTGCTCCTACGGCGCTTAGATCTGCGCAGGGATGAACTTCACCGGTCATTGTCTCTGCTCCTGCTCCGCTTCTGTTTTTTGTGCTGTCTCCTGTGCCGGTGGTGAACAGGGGAGTGACTTGCGCTGCGCCGCCGGCTCCTGCTGCGATGGGGAGATCGATGCCGTCTCCATTGTCTGCTTCTGGATCTGCGGCGACTCCGGTGGTGTCTGTGCAGGCTTAGCCTGCGCTGAGTGGATCTGCGCTGTCCCTCTGAGCTCCTCTGCGCATCGGATGCCCTGCATTGTGGGAAGTCAGCGTTGATAGGCTCGGGGTCTAAGGTCAGATGACTGGGACCCAGAAGAGAGGCAGGAAGTTGGGCAGAGTCACGTCGGGCAGACATGGCAGCCTCCAGAGGTGGACACGAGGCAGAGGGCGTCTCACCTTCGCGGCGGGGAACAGAGGCCTGAGAAGGCATGTCCCGGGCCGGAGTGGGGTCGGCAGAAGATCCCGGAGCAATTCTTCTTGCAGTCGCAGCAGACTCGGCAGCCGCTGATTCAATAAGTGCATGCTTGCGCGACTTGAGGGCCCGAGGAGACATGCGGGCACAAGAGAGGCAATCTTCAACGGGGTGCTCCTTACCTAGGTGGGAATCAGCGTTGGCCATCTTCCTGGAGCACCCCAGACATTTTTTGAAGCCAGGTTTCTTCATCGAAGTAAGTTTTAAAGTTGATATTGGTGAGAGTAAGGAAAACACGTCTTGCTGGCAAGGCGGAAGACAGAAATCTGGCCAGCTAGGGGCGGATCTGGGGGCAGGGCTAGTGGTCATGCCCAGAGGGCTAAAGCCTTCTGGGCTACTGAGAGTACTTCCGTCTATGGCTCCGTCGGATGACGTCACCACTTGTGGCTGACTCATCCTGCTTGTCCTGGGAGAAACACTAGTACAACTCTCTTTTCATCAGTCCAAATGTGTGTTGTCATTAGCTTCCGGTATTTCGCTCATTAATATTTAGTATCTGCGTCATTGCGCCGATCCCGAATATTTCGGGCTCGGCCATTTGGTCAGAATTTTGGGTCCCGAGTATTTCGGGACCGGCCTAGAAAGGGTTAATAATAGTTTATGGACCTTTTCTCCAGGAACTTGTCCAAACCTTTTTTAAACTCAGCTACACTCACAGCTTTTACTACATCCTCCGGTAATGAATTCCAGAGTTTGATTACGCATTAAGTGAAAAAATATTGAATATATTATCCAATTACACCTAGCAAGCAGATAGCGTAAGCTTATCTAACAGGAAAGAGAGGTCGGTACAGCCCATCTCCGTGTTCTGTTCGCACTAACTCTCTCCATACATTTCTACTACTTACATACCTGCATGTGATCACACATACAGTCTTATCTCTTTATATTCCCTTACCCCTTTGTAGTTTTAGTTCCCAGACTTCATGTCTCATTTCTTTCTACAGTATGTCTTTTCCTTTTTAGTTAACTCATATCCTGCCTGAGTTACATTTCTGTCTGTACTCTTGCACATTCCTCTTCCTATCTTCTGTTACACCCTGTTCTTCTGTCTGTATCTGATTCTTCAAGGCTGAGAACACTGTGCTGAATTATTCACACAGTTTCTCTATTAACCCTAATGCTTAAATTACAGCAAACAGATTGGTAGGCCCTTACATCCTAATGTGGAACCTTGCATCATGTAACTGTAGTTTGGATTGTTCTTTCCTAGGTGCATAACTTTGCACTTGTCCACATTAAATTTCATCTGCCTTTTGAACGTCCAGTCTTCCAATTTATCAAGGTCCTCTTGCAATTTTTTCGCAATCCTCTTGGGTTTTAACAGCTTTGAATAATTTTGTGTCATCTGCAAATTTGATCACCTCACTCATTATTCCCATTTCTAGGTCATTTATGAAGATGTTAAAAAGCAGTAGGCCCAGCACAGATCCCTGGGGTAGTCCACTATTTACTTTTCTCCATTGAGAAAATTGGCCATTTAGCCCTACTCTCTACTTTCTGTCTTTTAGTCAGTTCCTGATCCACAGTACTACACTGACTCCAATCCCATGACTTTTTAATTTGGCCAAGAGTCTCTCATGAGGGACCTTGTCAAGGGCTTTCTGAAAATCCAGGTACACTGTATCAACTGGCTCACTTTGGTCTACCTGTTTATTCACATCTTCAAAAAAATATAACAGATTAGTAAGACAAGACTTACCTTGGCTAAATCTATGTTGGCTTTCTCCCAATAAACCATGACTATCTACATGTTCATTAATTTTATTCTTTATAATGGTTTCTACAATTTTGCCTGATACCAATGTCAGACTCATCTTTAAAAAAGGTGAAAAAGGAAGGCCAAATGACTACCAGCATGATTAAAAGGTGAGGCGAGAGGCTGTTATAGCCAAAAGAACATTTTACAAAAATATAGAAAAATGATCAAAATGAAGGAAACAGAAAACAGCATAAGCACTGTCAAGTTAGATGCAAAATGAAGGAAACAGAAAACAGCATAAGCACTGTCAAGTTAGATGCAAAATGTTGATAAGGCCGTCAAAGAAAACATTTGAAAAGAAGCTTGCCATAAAAGCAAAAAGTCATAATAAAAATTTTCAGATATAGTACATTCAGTTCAGGTCTGGCTAGTGCTTGGATGGGAGACCACCTTGGACTATAAACTCACTGCACAGAGAAAGGCCTGGCAATCTACTTCTGGTCGTACCTTGTCAAGAAAACCTACGGGGTGGTTCGCTAGGAGTCAGCATTGACTTGATGACACACATTGCACTGAAAAGCAAATAAGCCTGTAAGAAAATGAGTTGCACCATTAGATGATGGAGGGGATAAGTGAGGGTTGGGGTAAGTAAATCCAATCACAGCTCACACAGCTGAATAAGGCCTCCAAGCAGTCAACACTGATCAATTTAAGAATGGCAGGGAGGAAGGGCCTGCTCCTCACTCTACAATGGGTTGGGAGGGCCCTTCCCCAAATCAAAGCAGTATCCTTTGTTGACTATAATCATAGCTGTAGTGCAGGTTCAGATTGGATCCTGGAGGATCCCCTGACCAAAAAAGATTAAATTTGTTGTAGGCCTAACAGATGTGAAATGACTGTTTAAGAAACTATGGGGAAATTCATCTGCGCTGCTTGTCAGGTATAACCCCCATAAAAAACACGGCATGTGGTGCAGCTGGGATGTTGTGCCTGTAGACGAGCTCCCATGCCGTATGACAAGGGGCCCAGGACTGGACTCTGGGCGTTGCGTATACCTTGTAGCGCTATACAGATAAGTAGTAATAGTGGTGATGGTGGTCTCACTGTGGGCTGGGGACTTAAACAATTGCAATATGTTTGAGGATTGTAGAAAACCAAAGATATGGAGAAAGTAACCTATAATGTACAAGCAACCTGCACTGTATCACAGGCTCTCCCCAAGCAACCCTACTGGGCAGACTGAATGGACCATGTAGGTCTTTATCTGCCACCATCCACAATGATACTGGGCAGAATGAATGGGCCGGGCTGGTCTTTATCTGCCACCATTTACTATGCTACTGTGTTAAGATGGGCATCGTTAGAAAACTAGGAACTGAAGAACACTTTACGTGTTTACGCCCTTACAAATGATTCTTTTTCTTTTGTTCTATCTATTGCTCCTCAGTAATATATTTTACCCCTGGTCGCATTTATTGGTAAATTTCAGTCTTGGATTTGATCACTTCTTACTAGTCACATTGGCCCTTCTCTATGATTTTTGGCTTGTGTGTTTGGTTAAATCGTCTTCTGATTTTGTAGTGCTGCTTCCCTGTGCTGTACTGTGTTATGGCATCTTTCTCGTCTCCTGTTCCAGGAAGAGTGTGACCCTGCAGTGAGCTGGTGACATTATTGCAGGGCAATTTTAGCACAGCTTACAGAACACAGAGTCTGGACTTCCCTGTAATCTGGGAATGAACAAGGACTTTGCACTGCAAAAAGACAACCAGGCTTGTTATTACATCCAGAACATGACTAGCAATAGAGAAGTGGGTGGAGGAGGAAGATAAACTATCAGAGAGAGTGAGATTAGGAGACACAAAAAGGTAGAAAACTGAGTGGCTCACCTGTAGTCAGAGTCAGTGTTAGTCCTGCAGGGGCTCAGGGCAGAAATCTGAAAGATGACCCCAAAATGTATGAGCAGGCTGTACCTCCTTCAGTTTCAGGCAGGCTTGCCACTTCCAATAGCAAAAGGGCCCCATGACAATTGCCTCCTGAATGTTAGCCCTGCCTGTGATGAGTGTAAACAGCAGGACAATGGCCCTCCAGGAAGGAAAAGAACCAGGCTAACACTGAGCTCTTTGCTCCTGCATTAAGCAGATGTTTCTTCAGAACAGAATGTTCTGTTGTATTAAACGCTGAAGACAAAGCTAACAATGGTAAAAGAGAAGACTGGTCACCATACTGTGATTTGTATGGAAATCTGACCAACAGAGATCTAAAATGTTATGAACAGATACATATTTATGATCATAAACCAAACTCTACATAATTTTTCCAAAAATGGAAATTAGATACCGGTCCATGGGAATTCAGTAAAGACAGATACCCAGTACACTTTTTCAAATTAGGACATATTACAACTTCCTTTAATTCAGATGGAAATTTGTCCATTTCTAATGGCCTGTTAATTATTTGGCTAAACCAAGGTCTAATTACATCCAACACTACAGAGTCTCCAAATTGCTCAACACATGGCTACGTGCATTACCCACAAAGTGCATAGTTCCGAACACATAACACTGATAATCTGTGCTCTCCACTCGCTACCAATACAGTATAGAATATAATATAAATTACTAATGACCACATTTAAACTGATCAGAAATTTAGCCCCTTCATCCTTAACAAACCTAATAAAAATAACACCCAACAATCGCCAAAGAAGAGGATGTACACAGAATATGTTAGTTGTCCTACCTGAATATCGCAAAACAAAACACAACATTAGTAAAAGAGCTTATACATACACTGCCCCAACACTATGGAACATGCTTCCAGACAGGCTAAGATCTATCTCTGATTTGTCCACATTCTGGAGAGACCTAAAAACGCACCTCTTCATTGAGCACTTTGGCAACACTGATGAAAACATAAACCTATATCCAACATAAAAACCAATATCCCCTCCCCCCTCAAGATACACAGGCATGAATCATCCCCTTTCACTGTTCATGACCAATGAGCCTATTGTACACTATAACTCATTATAACACTTGCTCTGTAAAAACTATCATACACAAAATAACAGTTAGATCGCCCAGTATTATACAGTGAACTATTCAGGTATGTACATAATAATAATGGTTTATATGCTGCATTGTATATAAGTTATACCAAACATAATAATTAATCCAATCATGTATATACAGTACGGGCCCGATTCTGTTCCAGACGTAGATCCCCTGTGTGCGTTCGGTCTGAACCGTATGCACAGAGAGGATTGCAATTCTGATCCCGTGGGCACGTCTAGTCCCGTGGGATCAGAATCATAAATAGTCCTGCATGTGCAGGCCAGGTCTGTGATTCTGTTTTGGATGCACATGCAGGACTGCACCCGGCTAACTCAGTCAAGGCTCTTCAATGGAGCCGCGGCTCCATGGCATCATGTTGTCCTGGTACCGCTGCTCCATTGAAGAGCCACGATGCCAGCCGCCAGAGAATAAAGTTAATTCCCTGCAGCCCAATCCCCGATCTGGCCTTCTAAGGCCAGGGTCGAGATGCAGGGAATGTCCTCAAGCCCCCCTGCCCCATCCGCACCCTAGCAGCAAAAAAAAAAAAAATGTCCAGCTAAGTTATTCCACCTCAGAGGTGGAATAACTTTCCCGCACATGTCGCCACCCCGGACGTACATTGGAATCGTCCCTATACGTCCAAGGCCGGCGACTGCCCAGACTCCACCCCCAGGCCGCCCCTTCCCCACCCCATCTAACTTCCCCGCACAACCAGCGGGGAAGTTAGTCTGGGGCAGGAGCCGGCACGAATAGCAGGGATGATCATCCCGTTACATTCCTTAGCCCTAAAGTACTTGTCTCATTGTAAATGGCTCTAATGTTTTACTGTATTGTTATTGTTCATACTGTAAACTGCTTTGGTTACATAATAAGGTGGTATAAAAAAACCCTTAAATAAATGAAAAAAAATAAAAAATGTAAGTGCTCATTTATGAACCTCCACGGCACTGGATGTAACATACAAGTTGTTGATTTTAGTCATTAAACAAGTTTCAGCAATTCCATTTTTGCAATACAACTCCAAACAAACATTATCAGTAGTTTCATTACTCTTGGCTTCCATCACTTAAAGAGACCGGAGGCCAGAAGGATATATACCCTTGAGAAGAGATGAGAAAGGGGAGATATGATACAGATTTATAAACACTAAAAAGTGATTACAGAACAAATACATCTTTTTCAAATGAGGGGAAGCTTTAGAACCAAAGGACACGGTAGGAGGCTACGAGGAGGTTAAATGAGGGGCAACATCAGGAAGTAGTTCTTCATGGAAAGGGTGCTGGATGTCTGAAATGCCCTCTCAAAAGAGGTGATGGAAACAAAAATGGTACTGGAATTCAAAAATGCGTGGAATAAGCACAGTGGATCCCTTAAGTGCAAGAAACTCTACTCAAGACAGATGTGAAATGATGATTTTATTTCTTCTAATAAACCATTGGGAAAGTAACATGATGATGTTTGGCTGGGGTGGCACGCTCAAACACTTGTAAGGCAAAAGCACGCTCTCCATGCACTGTGAACGAGGTGTAAACTTTGACGCTGGAGTGGCTGAGGGTCCTGTCACAACTCACATGCATGGTGACGGCGGGGCCTTCATGCTCAGTGACACATTTGAGTGGCGGGAGGTGGGGCCAATCAACTCACACATCTGAAAAGGGCTTCCTCATCCATAAAGGCATTACTGGCAGACTTGATGGACCACATCAGTCTTTATCTGCCATCATCTCCTATATTTAAAGACTTCTTCTGTTATATTACTGACAGATGTTCCAGACTGGAGCAACCATGAGGCGGTCCCAAATTAGGTGGTCCCAAAACAACAAATGCAGCGCTTACCATCTCCAGGTCAGTGTCACGGTTTCATTCTTGCCCAATCTGCCACATTGTTCCCCCTCTGCCAAAGCTTCCAGTTTATACAAAACCAAAAGTCTGCGTTGGAGGGAGGCAGAAGTGACAGAATGGGCAAGCGTGAAACTACAACGCAGCCCTGGAGATGCTGGGTAAGTGCTGCACTGCCGCCGCTGCCAGCCTGGAGAGGGACAGCAGGGTGGAGCAGGGTGGAAGGCCCTCCTAGGGCACCTCCAGTCCTTGCACCAGCCCTGCAGATGGTATATTATAAGCCATTCTGTCAGTAGTAGCTTCATGATTTACAGGCCATGAAAATTTTTTCGGAATCGAGCACCTAGCTAAAACTTTAGGAGCCAGCCACCAAGATCTAGGTTGCAGTGACCCCCCCAAAAGTGTATCACAGTTCAATTTTTAGGGCCTGAATTACTGTTTTCACATTTTCTATGGGAAAAGAAAGTTTAAGTAATGAAGTCCTTAATGTGCTGTTGCACAGTGCCAACAGAAAGCAGTGACTCTTCTCCTGCCCCTCCCACCACACCAACTGAGCACACTGTCACCAGCTTACTGGTGACCCTCTATAGCTGCACCTCATGCAACTTTTTTTGTCTTCATGTATCACCATGACCCGTTAATATGTGAAACAAAACAAGTCTACCTCATAGCCCCCATTTCCTGCCTTCATCCAACATCTCTCTCTCTAACTCCGCACCCTACCTTTTCCTAGTTCTCTCTCTCCATAGGCCCTGCACCTTGTCTTCACACAGTCTCTTTCTCTCTCCCTCTCTCCATAGGCCCCCAGTCTCTCTCTTCCTCTCTCAATAGCCCCCCCCCCCCAGCCTTCTCCCAGGCTCTATCTCTTTCAAAGTCCTGCTCTAGCCTTCCCCAGTCTCTTTCTCTCTCATAGCCCCGCCAGTCTTCATCCACTCTTTGGCCCTCCCGCCTTTACCCAGTCTCTCTCTCTACACAGGTCCTGCACTATGCCTCCATCAAATCTCTCTGTCTCTCTCTACAAAGCCCCTCCAGCCTTCATCTACTCTCTCTCTCTCTCTTTGGCCCACACATCGTCCAATCTTTCACTCACTATTCCTGTTGGCTTGCTGTTGAAAGCTGCAGTGAAAGCATCATATAGAAACATGATGGCAGATAAAGATCATACGGCCTATCTAGTCTGCCCTTCCATACCAACCTCTAAGCTCTACAGTCCTTTTTTCCTTTAGAGATCTTATATGTTGGTCCAATGCTTTCTTGAATTCAGATACATTTTTGGTCTCTACTACTTCTACTGGGAGACTATTCCACACATCTATCACTCTTTCCCTAAAGAAATATTTCCACAAATTACTCCTGAGTCAATCTCTTTCACCTTCATCCTATGCCCTCTTATTGCAGAGCTTTCTTTCAACTGAAAGAGGCTCTCCTCCTGTGCATTTATGTCACAGAGGTATTTAGACATCTCTGTCATATCTGCCGTCTCCCATCTTCCTTCTAAAATATACATACTGAGATCTTTAAGTTTGTCCCTATGTGCCTCATGAAGAAGCCCACTGGCCATTTTAGTAACCACCTTCTCCACTGTTTATATCCTCCATCCTCCACCCTGTTTATATCCTTTTTAAGACGAGGTCTCGAGAATTGCACACAAAACTCTAAATCAGGTCATGCTACTAACTTTCCCACTACGATCAGTTCTCTCCAAGTAGTTTGAGCGATGAGATGAAGGAAGTTCAGGTAGATCCCATAGCTTCAAGTCTTGTGTGATTTGAAACCATGAGATTAGCCTGAAATTCTTCCACCACACACCTCAAGCTGCTTAGAGAGCCAATCAATGAAGTAAAGTTCGCCATTTTCACTGCAGCACCAGCTCACAATAAAGCCTTTGGGGGGGGGGGGCATGAAATCCTGGGTGCCAGGGTGCAATATCTAGGCAGCATGGTGACCTGGCCATCAGTATGTCAAGCCCTCATTTACCCAACCACATTCTCTGTAAACTCACCAGCAAATTGGAATTTATTATATCTGCTGCCATAGCCATCTGCCATCTGGACTTTAAGCAAGCTTCCCCTCAAAATAATTTACAAAATCCTCACTTAGGAAATCAGTACTGCCAACTGAAAAATTATCTATAAACAGGTATGATAGTTATTTTGGGCCTCATATTCAGCAGAGGTGGATAACCTGCCCCCCCCCCCCCGAACATAAGACCTGGATATTCAGTGCTAGAGCTATATCTTGCCACAGGTCAGCCGGACAGCACAGAGGCTAACTAGGCAGTGGCGATATTCAGCCACTCTCTGGTTAGCTTTGGCAGTGAAGGATAGGGTAGCCATTATTGTGCCTTACTTTTGCCACTGAGGAATACCCAGCAGTGGCTGAATATCACCATTGCCCGTCTATCCCTGGGAGCTGCCCCGCCTCCACCCCTAGAACGCCTTCACGCTAACTACCTAGCTTCAGAGTGCCCAGCGGTGGCACCCAACGAGACTCAGCAACATTAACCGCTTCAGTGTCACTCAATATCCCAGACAGCGGGATTAACATGGTAACCACATTAATAGCTTTAGATGTCAGGCTCTTTATTGCTATCTATAGTTCCTTTGGGCAATTCATTAATTGCAGTTTCTTTGCCACTCCGTTTCATTTTTATAAGTATAAATCCCTCTCTGTGTGCTCCAGGCAACTGTCGTACTAGCCGCTTGGCAGACAAGGGGCAACAGCAATCCACGAGACTTTTTTTGCAGTCTTTCAGTCTTATGCTCATTGAATTTAATTTCTGGGAAGCCCATGGCACTTGACACTCACACCTCTATCCTTCTCAAATAAGGGTCCATGCCAGAATTTGTATTCTGAACAAGGGCTGACTTAACTTTAGTGTCAGTGAACAACAACAACGATAACAATTGATAGACGCAACAAACAAGAACTACGTTACAAGTGGTTAACTCCTCCTTATTCAAAAATAGTTATACATGGTTTACTCCTTTCTCCTTAGTTACAGTCAGGTGTATTACCACACTCCCATCAATTACTCTTTATCTTAAGCTGAACAGTTACTCCTGCATCTTGGTTACTGCATTTGGTTTCTTTGAGTGGGAAGCCGGGGGTGTCAATTGGCCTGCAGGGATTAAAATTTTCTTTTCTGGTGCCCAAACTTCATCTGATTGTTTCAAAATTGAATTCCAATTACCCACAAATTCATTCTTAGATCTTTCTTCTATATCAGGCATCTTTCTAATATCATTTATGCAAAGTCCTCTCCTTTCAAGCTTCACAATGGGCAACACAATAATTGTTTAGAAGGACACTTAGGGCCCAATATTCAAAGGGCATTTACATGGTTAACAGCCAGTTAATCGTGTAAATGGCTGCTAACTGAATATTCAACAGCACTTACACGGGTAGCGCTGTTGAATATCACCAACTAAGTCCCCTATGCGCCCTGATGCTAGCCGGCTAGCATCGGGGCATGCTAGGGGCATTCTGGAGTGGAGCAGGGCTGGGGACCAGTGCTAACCATGCAGCACCGAAATTAGAAGCTGCACGGTTAGTGCTCAGTGCCTATAAGATAGGCGAGGAAACCCTCACCTAGCTTATAGGCGCTGAGCACTGACCGCACAGCATCCAATAGCGATGCTGCACGGTTAGCCTCAGCATCTACCGGGCAGTACAGCCAGACGCAAATATTCACTTCCGTTGCCACAGAACTGTATATCCAAAATTAAGGAGTCGGCGGGTAGGGCTAAGAGGCTATGGCGCTTAGCCCTGCCCAGATGTATATCGAGCTCTTAATCGCAAGGCTAATCATTAAAGAAAATTTAATCGATGAATAGCTTTTCATAAACAAATCATGTACATCAGCCAGGGAGCAATCTAAAGTATTTATATCTGCCTTTTCCCTGAAAGGACAGCTGGGAAACCCTCTGGTACTTTGGTAGATCTCTCTCTTTTGCTTTAACAGATACCTAAGCTCCACAAACTGAAAAATGGCTGGGAAAAATCGTATCGCTTAAGCTGTTGCCCCCGTTACAGCTTCTGCCTCTGTTCAGACAGAGGTTCCAATACAGCTGAAGGACCCGTTCCATGTTCAAGGTGTCTGCATGCTGAAGCTCTCAGGAAACAAGTGGAGGAACTCAGAGAGGAAATGGTGAGACTTAGAAGCATTCAAGACAGTGAGAAGTACATTGATGAGATGCTTCTTGCAATATCCAAGATCTCGAGCAGAGGAGAAGATGGGTGCCTACAGAATGATGAAGTTTGGACACAAGTCACCAGGGCCTGCAGAATCACCAATCCAACTTCACCAGGCCTTGAACTGAAGAAACATTATGCAGCCCTGGAAGTGGAGGAGATGAAAGCATCCCTGGAAAGGGAAGAACCAGAGCTCAAGTACCCCAAAGTTGCAAAATCAGTGACCACAAGAAAGCGAAGGGTAGTGGTGATTGGTGACTCTCTTCTGAGGAGTACTGAGGCGTCCATCTGTCGACCAGACTTGATGTCCAGAGAGGTATGCTGTTTGCCAGGTGCCAAAATCCGAGATATTATGGAGAGTTTGCTGAGACTCATCAAGCCCACTAACTATTACCCAATGTTGCTAATCCATGTCGGCACAAATGATACTGCCAGGTATCCCTCTGAACTTATCAAAAGTGACTTCATGGCTCTGGGACAAAGGGTGAAGCAGACAGATGCACAGGTGGTTTTCTCTTCAATCCTCCCTGTTGAGGGAAAGGGCCAAGGAAGAGAAGCTTGCATCCTGGAGATGAATGCATGGCTGCATGGATGGTGTCATTGAGAGCATTTTGGTTTCCTGGACCATGGGATACTGTTCCAAGGGTTGCAGAGCAGAGATCTGTCCAAGAAAGGTTGACATGTCTTCAGTAGCAGATTGGCTAATTTACTGAAGAGGGCTTTAAACTAGTTTCATTGGGGATGGGTGAAGAAAGCCCCCAGGTAAGTGAAACATTAAATACCTTTATGGAAATGGGTAAAAGGGGCAACATATGGAAAGCAGTATGTATAAATGCCCGTAGCATGGGAAATAAGATCCCAGATGTTGAAGCTTTAATGGGAGAGGCTGACTTGGATTTAGTGGCAGTTACAGAAACATGGTTCACAGAAAACCATGACTGGGATGTAACTATACCAAGCTATACTTTATTCAGAAAGGACAGGATAGAAAGAAAGGGAGAAGGAATGGCACTATATATAAAAAATAATATTAAAGCTTTGGAATTGCAGAGCTTAAAAGGGAGAGAGGAGGCACTGTGGGTTAAACTAGAAAGAGGGAAAGAAAAATCTATTGCATTGGCGTGATATACAGACCTCCCTCACAAGAGGAAGAGGTGGATGGAGAGTTAATTGAAGACATAGGCAGCATTACTAGGAATGGGGAAGTGCTACTGATTTCAATATGCCAGATGTTGATTGGCACATTCCTGCTGCAGTATCATCTAGAAGTAAGGAGATCCTGGATTCTCTACAGGGAGAACTATTCAGGCAATTGGTAACAGACCTCACATGTGAAGGGGCCATACTAGACTTGGTGCTTATCAATGGTGAAAGTGTTTCTGATGTTACAGTGGGAGATCATTTTGCATCCAGTGATCACCAAATGGTGTGGTTCAGTATTAGTATCTGTTAGAATCCATTCAAAAGTGAGGGTCTTTGCCAAGATGGGCCAATATCTCAGGAAGTCTTTAGCGGGATGGGAACAGCTGGGCGATGTAGAAAAACAGTGGGCAAAACTGAAAGGGGATATTTTAAGGGCAACCAAGCTTTTTGTTAAAATAGTAAATAAAGGTAAAAGGAAAAGGAGACCACTATGGTTTTCAAAAGAAGTAGCTGAAAAGGTGAAGAAAAAGAGGGAGGCCTTCATGAAATACAGATCACAGAGAGAGGAAGACAGTATTGTATATTTGGAAAAACTTAAGAGAAGCTAGCAAAGTAGTCAGGAAAGCAAAGATTCAAAAAGAGGAGAAAATAGCCAATGCAATAAAAATGGGGGGATAAGACATTTTTCAGATATGTTAGTAAGAAGAGGAAGGGCAAAAGTGGTACTGTCAGACTCAAGGGTGAAGGGGAGGAATATGTAGAAGCTGATGAGGATAAAGTGATATTGCTTAACAAATATTTCTGTTCTGTGTTCACAGATGAAGAATCAGGAGCAGGACCTCGGAAAACACCCACAAACAGGAACAGAAGCGAGGGGTAAACTTAAAGAAGACAAAGTGATGGGACCAGATGGGATACACTCAAGAATACTGAGGGAACTTGGTGACGTTCTAGCAGCTCCACTGACTGACCTTTTTAATGGCTTGTTGGAGTCGGGAATGGTGCCAAAGGACTGGAGAGAGGCTCATGTGGTCCCTTTACACAAAAGCGCAAGTAAGGATATGATTGAAAACTATAGGCTGGTTAGTTTAACTTCGGTGGTGAGTAAATTGGAAATGCTGTTGAAAGAGAAAATAGTGAGGTTTCTGGAGTCCAGAGGATTACAGGATCCGAGGCAGCATGGATTCACCAGGTCTTGTCAGATAAATCTGATTGATTTCTTTGGCTGGGTGACCAGGGAGTTGGACTGAGGGAGAGCCCTACATGTGGTGTATTTAGATTTTAGTAAAGCCTTTGACACTGTTCCTCACAGGCGACTTATAAACAAACTGAGCACCCTAGGGATGGACCCTAAAGTTACTGCTTGGGTTAGAAATTGGTTGAGGTGACAAAGGGTACAGGTAAATGGAGCTCACTCTGAGGAGAAGGAAGTTACCAGTGGTGAGCCCCAGGGATCTACCCTTGGTCTGATTCTTTTTAACATCTTTGTTAATGATATAGCGGAAGGGCTGTTGGGTAAGGTTTGCCTCTTTGCGGATGATACCAAAATCTGCAATACAATAGACACCCAGGAAGGTGTAGATAACATGAGGAGGGATCTAGCTAAACTTGAAGAATGGTCTAGAATTTGGCAGCTGGGATTTAATGTTAAAAAAGCAAAGTCATGTATTTGGGCTGCAGCAATTCAAGGGAGCAATATAGTATAGGGGGTGAAGTACTTTTGTCCACTAAAGAACAACGGTGCCTAGGCGTGGTTGTATCTGATGATCTTAAAGTAGCTGAACAGGTAGAAAAGGCGACAGCAAAAGCTAGAAGGATGCTTGGGTGCATAGGGAGAGGAATGGTTAGCAGAAAAAAGGAAGTGATAGTGCCTCTGTATAAGTCTTTGGTGTGACCTCATTTGGAGTATTGTGTGCAATTCTGGAGACCGCACCTTCAAAAGGATATAAACAGGATGGAATCAGTACAGATGGTGGCTACTAAAATGGTTAGTGGTCTTCATTATAAAGCATATGAGGACAGACTTAAGGATCTTAATATGTACACATTAGAGGAAAGGCGGGATAGAGGTGATATGATTGAGATGCTTAAATACCTCCGTGGCATAAATGTTCAGGGAGAGAGCCTCTTTCGACTGAAAGCAAGTTCAGCTATGAGGGGACATGGGATGAGGGTGAAAGGGGATAAATTTAGGAGTGACATGTGGAAATATTTCTTTACGGAAAGAGTAGTGGATCCGTGGAATAGTCTCCCAGTGGAGGTGGTAGAGATGAGGACAGTATCTGAATTTAAAAAAGCATGGGACAAACACAGAGGATCTCTAAAGGAAAAAATGGGACTGTTGTAGTTGTTGATATGGAAGGACAGACTAGATAGGCCATGTGGTCTTTTTGACTCATCATTTTTCTATGTTTTTCCTATCTGAGACAAACTAGATCCAAAAGACTCCTTGAAGGTATATTAATTTGACAACGTCCCTTTGCAGATTTTTACATAACAAGCTGTAAGGTGCACGACTACAGCATGTCAAAATGATTTGTTTCCTCATTCTACAAGTTTAGATTCAGGGTGTGGTGAATGTGCAATTTGTGTTAGAGGTTAGGTGACGTATATAGAGATTCTCTGTGGGGCTTCGTATTTGTGTGGGAAAGGTGTAAAAAGGTTATATGGGGATTCTGATTTAGCAAAACACTTTTTTCCAGTACTACATCAAGGGGAATAACATTCAGGCATTGTAGGTATTTCTCCTGAGGGCTTACAGTCTAAGGGGCAGATATTCAGTCTTTATCTGGACAGCCAGAGCTCACTTTATCCAAATAAGGGCACTGAGAGCTATATTCAATGGCACTATATCCACAGACCGCTCCAGTACTATCTGGTTAGTGTAGGGGCAGTCCGTGGTTGGAATGAGGGCAGTACAGCCACTATTCAAATAAGTACCAACATGATCAGGTAAGGACAGTTTTCAGCCACAGTTCTCAGGATAGCTTAAGTTGGATGAAAAGCAGGTCTAGACTGCTCTCCGTTTAAGTGCCGGCTGAACATCGCCATTATCTGGATAAGGTTGGCACCTATCCCGATAGCGCTGCCCAACCCGGATATTCAGCAGCAGTCATTACCCGGATACTGCTGCGGAATATCTAGCTCATATTTAAGCGCCGCAGCTAACTGCCACAGTGTTGACATATCCGCTCTTTTGAAAATCGGGCCTTAAGTTTGCATCTAAGGCAATGGAGGGTTAAGTGACTTGCCCAAGGCCACAAGGAGCATCAGTGGAACTTGAAGCCTGGCTTTCATGATCCTCAGTCCACTGCTCTAACATACTTCTACTACTACTACTACTAATTATTTGTATAGTGATACAAGGCAAATGCAGCACTGTACATATACCATGTCCGAGACTGTCCCTGCTCTAGAGAGCTTACAATCTAATCAAGACAAACAACACAATAAAGAGCTGCCTTGAGGAGGTGGATTTTTAGCCTGGATTTGAAAAGAACCAGAGATGGAGCCCAACGCACGGACTCAGGTAGTTTGTTCCGGACATATGGAGCAGCAAAGTGGATTGAATGAAGTCTGGAGTTGGCAGATTGAAGGGATCTCTGCTTCCTATTTGTGTGGCTCCGTGTATATGACTGGAAATGTCAGTGAGCACGTTTACTTGGGGAATATATGGTGTGGGGATGTGGGAGAGATGTATTGTGGGAAAGCTGCATATGTGTGGGGGAGGGTTGAAGGCGGTCGGGATCTGTATGGTAGGAGACTTGTGAAAATTGGAGATGGTCTGGGGTGGGGATGGAGCTGAGTGGAGAGGGGTGGGGAGAATACTGGTGGGTGAATATGCAGGAGGTATGTCTTTTGAGGTAGTGATTATACATGGGTATTTGGGTACATATGGGGCAGGAGTGTGTCTACGTGCAGGGGCAGGGGGTGTGCATGTGTGTGTGTCTACATGCGTGTGCACCCATAGGAATGCCTCAGCTGAATTTAGCTTTACACACACATAGGGTGGGCAGTTTTCAAACAGTCCATTTGCTCATGTAGACAGCTAATTGCCTTCTCCAGGAATTCTGCACCAGTTACCCTGTAATCTGATTGTAATCCCAAAACTGTTCTCTTTCATTGTTTTTCTTGAGATAATATTTGTTCTCTTGCCCAACAAATGATCTCCAGTACTGAACTGGGCTTGCACTCTCTCTGTCTCTGTCTCTCTCTTTGCAGTCTCCTCACAGTGCTGCTTTTCTGCATCTGAGGTGCTGCTGACGTAAATGACTGGGGGTGGGAGGGGTAGGAAAATAAGCAAGACTAGGGATGGCGACCAAGTCTTCCCGCCCCTTCCATTTGTTTACAAGATAGATTACAGAGAATTAGAGCTAGTGACAGAAGTACAGAGGAAAATAATTATTCAGAGAGAGAGAGTTATCGACAGAAAGTGAAGTGGAGACAGAACTGCACAGTGAGACAGACAGCAATACCTGTAGACACAGAAGACGACCTATAAAGAGAAGGAGATTTAGAGCGATGTAAAGGGAAATGAAAGAGGAACAGAGAGATCAGTAGGAGCACAAGAAACAGCAGCAGGATCGAGACAGCTCCACAGGCATTTAGAGCTGCTACTAGGAGAAACAGACTGAGGGAAGACAGGTGCGCTGTGACCCTACTACACAAGGGAAAGGCGGAAATACAAGAGAAGAAGAGTTGGAGGACAAAAAGTAGACTGACATCACAAGGTAAGAAATTCTGTCATTTTTTGTCACAGGCAAGGTAGTCGTCAGAAGCCTGTTTCCATGGTCTTTAAATTGCCCCCCTGTCTGTGGGTAAAGGTATGCACATTGTACTGAAACATAGCTACTTTTACCCCAAGTGGAAGGAGACGCTCTTGGGGGTGGGGAGGGACTGGGAATGCACGAATGCACCTAGTTTTGCATTTTCAAAAGTAGACACATTTAGACTGATCTTCAAAAGCACTAATGCATTCATCAGACGCACCAAACACACTGGGGTGGTACATTCACACGTTTAGCCGGTTAGTAGGATCCGCTAAACCAGATAGTCCATGGCAATCCCTATATTCAGTGGTTGTTGAATATCCTCACAGAACACAGAAAAGATACTTGGTTACAACTGGGGTGGTCTCAAGGCAGATTGGGGGATGGTCCCAGCAGCTATCGGGTTAGTGGCAATATTCAGCCACTAACCAGCTAGCCCAAACCGTACAAAGTTAGTGCAGCCATTTAACTGTCTGGTTAGCATTATAGCCAGTTGAGCTCTTCAGCTAGCAGCCGAATATGGCCACTAGCCGCCTGCTGCGTGTGGAAACGAGATCTTCAGCGCCGGATGCTTGATCTGGGTCTAATTAACGAAGTGGCCACCGGGCACATTAAAAGCCACATCTGAATATTTATTTATTTGTTTTATTTAATCATTTTATATACCACCTTTTCCTTCAATCAAAGTGGTTTACACATCATAAGGTATACAATTATAGGCTAGAAGCAAGGAAAGGTAGTGGGGGAGGTATAGGGGAAGCATATACATTTGTGACAAATTACAGTTTACTAATATGGGCCCAGTAAGCGTTTTTCTTTAATCGCCAATATTTACGATATAACTTTCATTGTTTACTTCACTTAATAGCTAAAGTTCTGCACAGGGAAACGGTGAATGTTTTTAGGTGTAATGACGATGAGCAAATATTTTATATGTTCAGCTGTGAAATTTAAATAAGTTAAATATTGAAGTGCTGACAATCAAGTAACAGCTGTAACTTCTGGACACTTAATTATACATCTAGAGTTATGTGTGTATTTTCAAAGTCGTCCTTATGCATATTAGTGCCATGGAAAATATGCTGAACGTTTGGTGTGGTTACACATCTAGGTATGGTTGAACGTCATCCTCATTGTTTTTGCTGAAATAAGTATCCACATAAAAAGAACATAAGATATGCCATACTGGGTCAGACCAAGGTCCATCAAGCCCAGTATCCTGTTTCCAACAGTGGCCAATCTAGGTCATATGTACCTAGCAGTTTCCCCAAGGGACACAGGTTCCACAATGCTTGTATTGGGTCAAGCAGTGATATCCCAGGTCCCCTTTAATAATGGTTTAATTGACCTTTCCTCCAGGAACTCATCCAAACCTTTTTTAAACCCAGCTACACTAACAGCCTTTACTACATCCTCCGGTAACAAATTCCAGAGTTTGATTACATGTTGAGTGAAAAAATATTTTCTCTTATTAGTCTTAAATAGTTTACCCTGTAGCTTCATTGCATGTCCCCTAGTCTTTCTATATTCTGATAACGTAAACAATCGATCTACGTTTACCCGTTCCACTCCGTTCATTAATTTATAGACTTCTATCATATCGCCCCTCAGCCGTCTCTTTTCCAGGTTGAAGAGCCCTAACCTTTTTAGCCTCTCTTCATAGGGGTATCCTTCTCCAATTTTCAAAGGGAAATTCTGTAGATGCTCTTTGCCAAGTAATGAAAAATCCTTGGGCCAAAGTACTCAGACTTTGTACCTATCTCCAAATTGCCCTGGTGATATGTTTTTTATTTGAAGATAATTTCCTTTAGGTTACACTGGCCAAGCCAGTTCTGTTTTCATTCCCTATACCACCAAATTGAAGTACAGAAGGGGACTCTGGAATGACTCAGATTTCCCCAGGTGTAGTATTTAAATGTCTCTATCGTATCTCTCCCACCTTGGAGGAAAGGCAGGAGAGGGGAGATATGATAGAGACATTTAAATACCTCCATAGCATAAATACACAGGAGAAGAGCCTCTTTCAATTGAAAGAAAGCTCTACAACGAGGGGGCATAGGATAAATATGAAAGGGGATAAACTCAGGAGTAATCTGTGGAAATATTTCTTTACAGAAAGAGTGGTAGATACATGGAATAGTTTTCCAATGGAGGTAGTAGAGACGAGGACAGTATCTGAATTCAAGAAAACATGGGACTAACACAGACGATCTCTAAGGAAGAAAAGGGACCATAGTAGTTGATATGGAAAGGCAGAGTGGATAGGCCGTATGGTCTTTTTCTACTGTCATGTTTCTATGTTTCTAGTATGCGTGACTTCCATCAGATCAAAAACTTGAGCTAACCTGTCAGTAAGCACATCAAACCAGACTCTAATTTCCTTCCTTAACTCAGGAGCACAGCAGCTTTCTAGTAAACACTCAGATGACATTTTTTACTGTAAGACTGCTGCAAAGATCACAGATCAGATGGCTCTTTAGATTACAAAATGGCTTTCTGCTTCTTGAGGATGTGTGAAGAGTACATTTCTTTTTCTTTTTCATTTAATTTATTTATCATTTTTTGGGAGTCCTGACCCTCGTTCACCCTCTTTTCACCAGTTATAATTATGAGCTCGGCTCCCTTGATCTCTGCCCGACTGGGGTCAGCGTGCACTCAAAAGAATGAAAGTCATTATTATTGGTGTTACAAGGAGAGTGAAGAACAGACTCTTTTGGACTCTCAGGCACACTTGGTGACTTTAACGTCACAGGATAAGGGGGCAATTACTGTTATTGGTAGGGGGTGAATTAACCTCCTCCCTAGTGAATTCATTGAAGCTAGTGGTATTTTCTGGGTTTTCCACCTTGAAGGTCCCTTACCCATGATTTCCACTAGGGAAGTGACTAATTTAGAAATCTGGCTAAGATAAGCAATCAGTTAGCCCTATTTCACTACTGCAAGTTCTCAGGCGAAGGAACTGAAGGGACAAGAAGGGGCTGTTTGCGATCACACCAAGAGGATTAAAGCCTTAGAGGCAGCTAACGGTGCCTTGCTGAAAGGCAATGATATAATAGAAAATATGTTAGAAAAGATGGAAAATTCCTGAAGGGCTAATCTATGAGTTTGGAATTTCTCTTTTGTACTTTCATTTCAGTTAATGAGATACTGACACAGTATTTTCCTGAAATATTCCACTTTGATCCTACCTCTCTTCTGAATTTTGCAACAGCATATTATGTACTGATTTCTTTGAGAAAGATTTTGAATGAGACGATAAATTAATCTCTTGATTTTGATCTAATGCTCTTCTGGAGACTTCTATTCAGAAGTCCACCAATAGAGGAATTTTGGTGGCCACCTTTCAGACTATCTCTGAATGAAATGTTTTTATTATCTGGTTTCTTTAAGGAGCAATTTCATCTTTTCATGGTCATGTTAGTCATGTTTATCCTGATGTCTCTCCAAGGACCTAAAGGTCAGGAGAGAATTTCTTCAGCTGTACCCTGGAGCTTGTCTTTCTTTTTTAATTTCCTAGAAAATGCTTGGTTAGGTATCAAGGAAAGAATATGTTTTCATTGAGCCTTCACAGATAAGGTTACTGATATTAGCTCAGGACTAGTTAGCCAGTACCCAGAGCAACATGATGACCAGTTCTGAACCCTCGGATAACTGGTGGTATCATCGGGGAACTACATTTTTTTCATGGATCACTGTAGTATCTGATTGCTGTTTTCTTCACTATGTCGTTTTTATTGAGTCTCTTCCTCCTCCCATTTTTATAAGGTTGAGGATTCGAATTCTGAATTATTTCTTTAGCTTTGATTTGGATTACTTTTTCTTTTCCCATTGACCAACTTTATAGGATCCTTTTACTAAACTGCAGTAATGTTTTGCACTTGCACCATTTTAACTGCAATAGTTAATGCAAAGGCTAGCCGGGAATGTTTGGGGACCTGCCCAGCATGTCTCCTGCAATTACGACGCAGAAATGGTCTTTACCATGTGTCATGTCTATCACGGCAAAGTGCACCTGTGCTAATTGCAGAAGTGACAACACGCGTTAAGTTCTGTGCACTAATTGCAATATGCAGTCCATGCCCACCCGGCCATTTCCCACCCCCTTGTATGGCATTCATTTGGCAGGCATGAATTGTCATGCCAGTGCGGTAACAGTTACTGCGTTATCATGGGTGGCTCAAAACATTTGCTGCCTGAGACGAGAGATGAATTAGCATCCTTACCCCCCCCCCCCCAAGATAACCAAAATGGAGGGGCCTCTCCAGAGCTCTAGTCAGTTACCAGGAGTTCCCCTCACTCATAACACCAGTCACGTTGTTGCCCCCAGAATAAAGAAAGCAATATATTCCCAGGCCCTCAGCTTGTCATGCTGTGAGGGCTTGTGTGCATTAGTAATGCTGAGAGCTAAGCTATTGGTAGTTTAACTACTGGCAGGATCTCCCAAGACAGACAGGTCTCAGCTGAGATGCCAGACTAAGACAAACCACCTATCTGGGCAGCAGCAGAATAGGACAGTGTTGTAAGTGGAGAATCATATTTCTATGACAAATGCAACAACACTGGAATTAACTGCACAGAAGAAAGGCTTGGCAAATCTACTTCTGCATCTTGCCATGAAAACCCAATGGATAGTCACAAAACAAACTGCACTATAGTGCTGGAAGATGAGACCCCCAGGTTGGAAGGCACTCAAATGGCTACTGGAGTTGAGCTGAAGTCTTCTCAGAGTAAAGCCAGAATTTATGATGTAGTTGGATCTGCTGATGTAGCTGCATATGAAAAGAGAGTCAGAAGTTGCAAAGATGTCTTACATATTGGGACATGGAACATATAAAGCATGAAACAAGGGAAGTTGGAGGTGCTTAAGAATGAAATGGAACATTTACAACTTGATCTGTCGGGTGTGAATGAACTGAAATGGACTGGCTTTAAGACTATATCATATGGTCTACTATGCTGGAAATGAAAGATAAAGAAGAAATGGTGTTGCATTTATACTTAAGAAGAAACTTGCAAGAACTGTAATGAAATCCAGTGCAGTCAGTGAACATTTAATTTCTATTCGTCTACGAGGAAAGCCCATCAACACAACTATAATTCAGGCATATGCCCCAACAACAGCTGCAGAAGAGGAAGACTTTGATGAGATCTATGAACAAGTACAAGCTGAAATTGACAGAACATGCAAACAGGATATGCTGATAGTCATGGGTGACTGGAATGCAAAAGATGGCAACAAAGAAGAAGGCAATGTGGTTGGAAAATATGGACTTTGCAACAGAAACAAAGTTGGAGAAAGACTGATTGAATTCTGCAAGACCAATGATTAAAATGAATATAACACCTTCTTCCAGCAACATAAGCGCCGACTATACAGTGGACTTCACCCAATAGATTGAACAGAAATCACATTGACTACATCTGTGGAAGACAACAATGGATAATATCAACAAAGACAAAACCTGGAGCTGACTGTGGTACAGATCACCAACTACTAATATGCAAATTCAAGCTAAAGTTGAAAAAGAGCAAGCCACTCATGAATGTAGCAAAATATGACCTTGATAATATACCACTGGAATTTAAAGACTGCCTGAAAAATTGATTTGCGCTTTAGATACAAATGACAGAGTTCCAGAAGCGTTATGGGATGACATCAAGAAGGTTATGTTGGAAGAAGGAAGAAGTCTCTACATAAGGAAAAACAGCCAAAATGGATGACTGAAGAAACTGAAAATTGTCCAGAAATGCAGAGAAGCTGAAGTCAAGAAAGAGAGGCAATTACAGAACTCAACAGAGATTTCCAACATGCAGCAAGACAAGACAAGGAAAAGTACTACAATAACACATGTAAGGAAATAGAATCAGAAGCTATAAGAGCAAGAACAAAATCAGCTTTTCTAAAGCTACGAGAGTTAAAGAAAAAATTCCAACCTCAAGTTGGAATGCTACAAGATGCTCAAGGATCCATGTTGAATGATGCTTAGAAGATCAAGAAAAGGTGGAAAGAATATACAGAGTCATTATACCATACAGATCAAGTGGACCAACAGCCGTTTCAAACTGTACCTTATGATCAGGAACCATTGGTGATGAAAGAAGTCATCAAAGCAGTACTGAAAGCTTTATCAAAGAATGAAGCACTGGGCATTGATGGCATTTCCACTGAAGTATTATAGCAATCGGATGAAGCTGATACCATACTTACAAGGCACTGCCAGGAAATTTGGAAGACAAATTCATGGCCAACTGTGTTTATACTAATACTGAAGAAAGGTGACCTGACTGACTGTGGAAATTATAGCAATCGCTCTGATCCCACATGCCAGCAAGATTCTGCTCAGCAGAGACTACAATCATACCTGGAACGAAAACTGCCTGAATTGCAAGCAGGGTTCAGGAAAGGGCGAGGAACGAGAGACATTTGCAGATGTGAGATGGATCCTTGAAAAGACTAAAGAATACCAAAAGGATATCTATATGTGTTTTATTGACTATAGCAAGGTTTTTGATTGTGTAAACCATGAGAAAATCTGGGCCATATTAAGAAGCATGGTTATACCAGAACACCTGATCGTTCTCTTGCACAACTTTTACATTAATCAAGAAGGAACAGTTCGAACAGAACTAGGAGAAACAGAATGGTTTAAAATCAGCAAAGGTGTGCAACAAGGCTGCATACATTCCCCCTACCTCTTTAATTTATATGCAGAGCAAATCATCAGAGAAGCAGGACTGTATGAAGACAACCAAGCTGTGAAGACTGGTGGAAGACTCATCAACAACCTTTGCTATGCTGAGGTTACTGGTTGAAAGTGAAGACGATTTGAAAGATGTGCTTCTCAAGATCAAGGAATATAGTCTTAAAATGGGTCTGCACTTTACCGTTAAGAAGACAAAGATCCTGACAACTGGCAAAATCAATAAGTTCATCATTGATGGAGAAGAAATAGAAATAGTTGATAGCTTTAACTTACTTGTATTTTACACTGGTCAACATTGAAATTGTTACTGACTTTAAAAGGCCCTAATCTGTAGTATCTTGGTGAGCTGAACACGAATATAATATTAAAAAAAAATTATTGGCTCTTGTTTTGAAGATATTGCATGTAGTTCATTTTTGACGTTTCACCGTGTAAATTTATCCAGTAGGACATCAACAACATCCCAAATAAGCCTTGAATGATGTAATATTGCATCACATTGCATAATACCAGCATGCACACATCATCCAGAGTTGATTGCATCATTTTCTGATGCACTGCAATACTACTGCCAGACGGCTGCTGAAGCCATCTGACATCAGCAGTGTACTATACGCAGTCGGAAAGGAAAGGAATCTGGTATTCTGTTCCGATATTGAAAGCCTCATGAATGCCTTAAAAATCACTCATGACCCACAAGACTGGAGACTATTTATAGACTCTTCGAAACCGAGTCTGAAGGATGTGCTTTTGAACAATGGAAACCGTCTTCCATCTATTCCAGTAGCGCATGCCGTCCACATGAAAGAAAAATCCCCTGAAGAACCCGACTGGTGAAACGCGAGAGGGTGCCCACATAACGGCGTTGGAAGGAAGAAGAAGAACAATGGAGGCGCAGAAATAAAGCCAGGCGTCTCAGCTAAAAGAGTATTGTGTAGAAAGCTAAGTGGGATAGGTGAAGAATATGTTCCACAAGTTAAATACTCAGGGCAACTAATGAACTGAATAATAGAAAGGTAGTGATGAGTGCCCATAGCTTTATAAGGAGCCACATAACAAGGGACGACAAGCATTTCCATTGTTAAAATAAACAAAATTTTAGATAAAGCAAATATCAATGCAGGTCGTTGATGTCAACAGGCACACCACTGGGAGATAAAAGAACCCAGATAATTGATGCCATTGTTTGTCTGAGACCTGATTTCGATATATGATAGTATATTGAAAACATTGAACATAAGTTATAAAGTTAAGTGATTTGAGTAGAAATCGTCCACATGAAAGAGACGTATGATAACTTAAAGCATCTACTGACTTCCATTAACTATAACAAGTACAGCTGGCACCTCAATGGTGACTTGAAGGCAGTTGCCCTTTTAATGGGACTGCAGCAGGGATATATAAAATACATGTGTTTCTTATGTGAGTGGAAAAGCCGAGCAAGGGAATGGCACTACTTGCAGAAGGAATGGAATCGCAGACAAAATGTAACAGTTGGAGAGAAGAATATCCAGCACCCAGCTCTGGTTGAGGCTCACAAAATCCTGCTACCACCCCTTCACATCAAACTAGGTTTGATGAAAAACTTTGTGAAAGCTATGGACCGCACTTCACCAGCTTTCCGATATCTGCATGAAAAATTCCCTCGACTCAGCAAAGCAAAGATTAAAGAGGGAGTTTTTGTGGATCCTCAGATTTGAGAGCTCTTCAAAGATGACCGGTTCAACAACTTGCTGCAGGGTGATGCGAAACAAGCATGGAATGCTTTTCGCCTAGTGTCAACAAATTTTCTCGAGAATGTTAGGGCAGAAAACTATAAGGAACTAGTAGAAGACATGCTAATGCAGTATCAGAAACTTGGCTGCAATATGTCTCTAAGGATCCATTTCCTTGAGTCCCATCTCGATTTCTTTCCTGACAACTGTAGTATGGTTAGTGATGAACAGGGTGAACGTTTTCACCAGGATATCGCAACGATCGATCAAAGATACCAGGGAAAATGGTCCACTACAATGCTGGCTGACTATTGCTGGACACTCCCCAGAGAAGCTCCCGAACAGCTGTACAAGAGACAGGCGAAAAAATCTAAGAAGTAGTCTATGACTTGGTTTTTTACAGGTATTAACTGAAGGCCTATTATATATTTACTATTGACATGCATTTCGTGATGTAAACATTAATTCTTATAGATTACAAAAAAGCTAGAGCCAACTTTGCAATTTCACTGTCATATTCGTGTTCAGCATATAAAAATTGATAAGAAATTACTATTTTTATTTCAGTAACATGACTTTTGTAAAACTTTGTTGACCAGTGTTAAAGAAAGGACTAGCAATTAAGAAATCCGACAACGTATTGCTCTTGGTAGAATGGCTAAGGACCTAGACCAGATCCTCAAGACCAGAAATGTCTCTCTCCATACAAAGATTTAACTTGTCCAGGCCATGGTATTTTCAATAATGTCATATGGATGCGAAAGTTGGACAGTGAAAAAGATGGACAGGAAGAAAATCGATGTCTTTCAATTATGGTGCTGACGATGAATACTGTGCATACCGTGGACTAACCGAAGAACAAACCAGTCAGTACTAGAAGAAATCAAACCTATGCTTTCCTTAGACGCTCACATGACAAGACTTTGACTTTCATACTTTGGACATATCATGAGAAGAAAGAGATCATTGGAGAAGGACATAATGCCTGGCAAGGTAGAAGGTCACTGTAAAAGTGGAAGGCCAGCAATAAGATGGATAGATACGCTAACAGCAGCTATGGATCTGCTCTATCAACAATGAGCCACTTGGCTGAAGACTGAACAAAGTTTAGGTCAACTATCCAGAGAGTTTCGAGGAGATGACACCGATTTGACAGCACTTAACAACAACATATTCCCAGGCTATAAAAAAAACAACAAAAAACCCATTTCAATGCTGTTTTTAAGCAGCAAAAATTGTAGCAGCTTAATTATATAGCCTGGGAATCTAACGTAAACTATACTGACCCCTGACATTGCACACTAGCTTGGCATGCCATTAATTATTAAAAGGGACCTGGGATATCACTGCTTGACCCAATACAAGCATTGAGGAACCTGTGTCTTTTGGGGAAACTGCTAGGTACTTGTGACCTGGATTGACTACTGTTGGAAACAGGATACTGGGCTTGATGGACCTTGATCTGACCCAGTATGGCATATCTTATGTTCTTATGTTGTTATGTAAATATACATTTCGAGAAAACAAAGGATATGCCAGGTGATCCTACACCAAGGAGCAAAAAGGAAAAGCAAGAACCACAACTAATTTTATTTTGGTGTTATTAACTGTGCTGTGCTTCTCGCTTTTTTTTTCTGAACATATATTCTATGTTTAAAGAAAGCCTTCTCCCCTAAACTCCCTCCTCCAGCAACCAACACCTCCTCCCAGGTAGAGGGATGTGAAACTACAGCCGCATCACCTTCCAAGCTCCCAAAATGAGGAGCTAGGGTTCCAACCGCTCTGAGAATTGTTCTAGTGGCGTCGAGTATTACTGTGGGATCTTGTTGACAATGTCCCCAAGCAGGGACTACACTCCGCCATCCAGCTGATGATTTACAGTTAACCTACTATGTGGACCCATGAAACCTGGACCTTGTCCCTTTTTAACTCCTATCTTGACTTGATCACTGAATGGATGGCTGCCAGCAGATTGACACTGGACCTAAGCAAGACAGTAGTTATGTGAATTACAGGCATCCAAAAAGTCAAGTCTCCTCTACTTTTTGGACCTTCAATTATTCTGGCTGAATCTGTAGAAAGCTTCGATTGTACCTTTCATTCTGTTCTCTTTACAGTTGATAAGATCTAAATATCAAAAGTCTCCTCTTCCATCAGATACACACTCTGCACCCTTATCTTGAAAAAGATGCCAATAGAATCTGCTGCATACATTTGTGATCTCCCATCTGGACTATCACAATGCGCTGTACTGCAGCCTGAAGCCATGGAACCTAAAGAGAATGCAAAATATCCCAAATCTTACTGTCAAGCTTCTATCCCTTGCTTCAAAATTTCATCACATCACACCACTGCTCCCAATAAAACATCGCCATCATTTTAAAACCCTACTTCTTGCACATATAGCCTTTTTCTCTGGAGTTCTATCATACCTGACCAACCAACTTCTTCCCATCACGTTTTCCCGTTCAAGAAGTCACCTTCCGAATCTCTGTCATTTACTTTCTACCTCACATTTTCAGCACGAATCCTTGCCCCTTCTCTCTGAATCAGGGCCGCACCGAGGTTGAATCGCGCCCTGTGCGACTTGCACAACGGGTGCGTGCCCCCTCCCTCCTCCCCCGCAGCTGGAGAGAAGAGGCACGCCCGCTGTGTAAGTTGCCAGCACGCTAAGCATATCTGTCCCTCCCTTCTGTGATGTCACATCAGAGCAGGGAGGGAAAGATGTACTTAGCATGCCGCAAGAAGGCTTAAGGGGTGCATTTCAGATGTCTGCCATTGCCTGCTGCCACACTGAGTGAAGAAAAAGTGGTGGCGGCAGGCAATGGCAGAGAGCCAAAAAGCAGAACTTGCTTTCAATTGAAAGAGGCTCTCCCCCTGTGCATTTATGCCACGGAGGTATTTAAACATCTCAATCATATCACCTCTATCCCGCCTTTCCTCTAAGGTGTACATATTAAGATCCTTAAGTCTGTCCTCATATGCTTTATAATGAAGCCCACTAATCATTTTAGTAGCCCCCCTCTGCACCGACTCCATCCTGTTCACATCCTTTTGAAGGTGCGGTCTCCAGAACTGCACACTATACTCCAAATGAGGTCGCACCAAAGACTTATACAGAGGCATTATCACCTCCTTTTCTCTGCTAGCCATTCCTCTCCGTATGCACCCAAGCATCCTTCTAGCTTTTGCCGTCGCCTTCTCTACCTGTTTAGCTACTTTAAGATCATCAGACACAACCACGCCTAGGTCCCGCTCTTCTTTAGTGGACAAAAGTACTTCACCTCCTATACTGTATTGCTCCCTTGGATTGCTGCAGCCCAAATGCATGACCTTACATTTTTTAACATTAAATCCCAGTTGCCAAATTCTAGACCATTCTTCAAGCTTAGCTAGATCCCTCCTCATGTTATCTACACCTTCCTGGGTGTCTACTCTATTGCAGATTTTGGTATCATCCGCAAAGAGGCAAACCTTACCCGACAGCCCTTCTGCTATATCACTAACAAAGATGTTAAAAAGAATCGGACCAAGGACAGATCCCTGGGGCACACCACTGGTAACATCCTTCTCCTGAGTGAGCTCCATTTACCTGTACTCTTTGTCGCCTCCCACACAACCAATTTTTAACCCAATTTTCTAACCTGTTTAGTCTATGCTCCCCTCCTCCATCCCCTTTCCTTAATACTGCAGCAGTTGTCCATTTCGTTACTGCCCCATTATATCTGTTTACTTCTACTTTTTTTTAATGTTGTACTTTGCCTTGATTTATATATGAAAGGCGACATAGCAAATACTGTGCATAAAGATAAAAATAAAGAACCACTGAAAATGCAAATAAAATCATGGGTACTGTGATAGAGCTGAAGCTAGTGAAGCTATGAACTTAGAAAAAAAACGCTGTTTTTCATAAAGCAACTGACTTGCAGAGGATGCAATTACCTAGCAGGATAGCTAGAGGGGGCAGGCACAAGCCTGCAGACGCTGAGCTGACACACCCAGGTACTGATGAAGCAGAAGCTAATCAGGTGCACCTGAGGAGAGGGTCAGAAAACTCAAGGGAAAAAGGGCTTTATAAGCAGGGCTCTGCAGGAAGGAAGCAGAGATAGCCACGGCTGGAGGGAGAGCCATGCCTAGAGAGAGGCCTACGCATTGAGAGAAGCTCTGAGAAAGGATCTGGAACAGAACCCAAGGATACTGGGAAGAAAAGACCTGATAGAGGAACCTCCTTTACTGCAAGGCAGAGGAGCTTTGAATCCTTACGTGTCAGAGCTAAGCTCCAGGGAGGATTAGCCCAGCCCAGAGAACTCCAAGAAACAGTCTTCAGAGGAGACGGTATCAGAAGGAGGGTGCCTGGTAGAGAGAATACCAGTGGCACAGACTTCAAGGAGCCAAGGTACAGTGATACTTTATTTCTCACAAAGAAGCCAGGTCCTAGAAAGACTTATAACTCAGATATCAATACTGAGAGGAAAGAAAGCTGGCAGAAGTTTTGGAAACCACTACAAAGAAGCATAGGAACAAGACATACCACTTGTTTGCAAAACCCAGAACTGCCAGGCTGGAAACTAGGGAAGAGAACTTCTGAACTGCAAACTATTTCAGCCAGGGAAAGCTCAGGTGTAGAAAAAAGCATGGCTGAGCTGGAACCCATGCAGATTGAGCTTGGGAAACCAGAACCGTTGATGCCTGAAGAACAAATGGACTGTTCGATGTGTATTGCTGAAAGTCTAGAGTCTCTCCCAGAGCTGTAATTGCCAGAACATGCTTTAACAATATCTTTTGTCTGTGTGGAGCTAAAGAAGAGCTTGTTTATTTGTTTTACTACAGTGTTGAAAACCCTTTGTATTTTTACAAGGAACTGTGAAGCTCTCATAACAGTTTTCTTGGTCTGTAATTACTTTGGCATAAACCTGAAAATAAGGTAAATTCTACTTTTTGGTTTCTTAGTGAACCTTAGTGCTAAAGGGAAATAAAAACCTTTTGTTTGACCCTACACAAGGCGTACACAACTCATTTCTTTAAGAAGAAGGACTACAAGGACCATGATCCCTCAGGTCCAAAAAGGTTTCCCACTTCTACAAAATAATTAAAATGTCCACCTTGTCCCTTCAACAAGCTACCAGCAGGGGGCGTGGTGACAGTACGCACAGTTGAATATCATCGTTACCCAAAGATTAGCTTGTAAACTCTGATGAGCAGGAAGTGTGTCTTATATCTATATGTACAGCATTGCATACGCCTTGTAGCGCTATACAAATGATTATTATTAGTAGTAGTAGTAAATAAGGAGCTGTGAAGTATACGAGTGCATGCAAAGCAACGCGTTATTATGTGCAAGGAATGGTGCACATTGCAGTAATCTTAGCAAGCTGCGCTATTCATTGAAAATTAACACCTGAAGAGCTGCTGTTAATTCTCTGCTCGGAGGCATCACCCTGCTGATGTGCAAGCCAGTGCTCCAAGGGCAAGGTTACCAATGTGCCAAAATTGTCCCTGATTTTGAGGTACTGTCCCCAATTCCATGGATTATAACCAAATCCTGTCACTGCTTTCAGAGTGGACAGAGGCAAAGGACATTGTTTCTCCTGCAAACCGCTCTGATGCAGTCTTCTCAATCCTGGAAGGAGAAGATGCAAAAGGAAGTTCTGAAAGAACGAGGGCGTTTTAGAAAGATACAGAATATTTATCTCTATGTATAAAATAAAGTTTAAGGGGAGATATTCAGCAGCGGCGGCTGAAACTTAAACTGGATACTCAATGCCGGGGTCATATCTGATCCCAGCACTGAATGTCCAGGTCACCCGGATTGGCAGGAAGCTAACTGGACAGTGGTGATATTCCCCCTCCGCCAGGTCAGCTTCTGTAGCAAAAGTAAGACCAGCCTTTGGTGCGCCTTACCGCCCCCTTGCCGGGCAGTGGGGCGTGCAGCGGAGGCACCCGGGAATATTCTGCAACACCAGCCATGTTAGTGCCACTGAATATCCCGGATAGAGGGATTAATATTGCTGCCAGGTACGCTAACCGCGTTCATGCCTTCGAATATCTCCCCCAAGCATCTCTGTATGCATGTGTGCACGCGTGTAAGCTGAGAAGGGCTGCCACTGTCTTGTTTAAATGTTTGAAATGACTCAATGCTACCTAGAATGGTCATGTCGAAAAATATGAGGAAAAGATGCCTGGGGAGGGACGATCCCTCCCAGCCCAACCCAGCCCAGGTATCCCGGATTTGCTCTCCAAAAATCTGGTAACCCTATCCCAAGGAGCAAATGAAAGGGGTCGGTCAGAAAAAAAATACCCCTTCTTGCCCCTTTCCCTTAAAACAAAAACAAACAAAAAATAGCAACTTCCCCCCTGTAGGACACCCCATCCTGATCCTTTAAAATAAAGTAGCTGCCTCAGCAAACCCACCCCCATTCCCCCCTCCCCCGATACACAGTCTCACACAAGATACAGAAACACCCTACATTCCTGAACCCTTTTTAAAATGTTTTATTTAAAATCATTTATAGTCTACCCATTTTATATTCCGAGTGGAGCACAACACCCACCAGGAAAGAATACAATTAGACAAAACCACAAGTGAGACAACATAATATGGAATAATTAAATCTGAAAGTAGAACCCAAACCACTCTAAACTTCCTCTGCGAATGCTTTTGACCATCTTTTGGAAAGTCTAAAGATTTGCTCAGCAAGGCATGCTATATTAGTCGACCAGTAATTGCAAAAACCCATGCTCTAGTTAAAGATTGACAGCTTTACCTGTTGGCACAGCTAAAACACCTGACCCCAATGACTGTAAAGAACACCCTGGCTGAGAAAAGGAAATTGCAACCTGCAAATAAGGAGCTGTTGTGAAATGTGAATCATTAACTATAGTCCCTATTATTTTAAACTGCATGCGATATCTGATGAAAGATGGGGAGTAACACCCCCCCCCCCCCAGTCACAAGCCAGACTGCAGCAGTTTGAGCCAATTGCACTGCCTTTAACATTGTAACTGAAAGTCCCGATGTATAGTGGACAGCAATAATTCAGGTCTGGAGTAATCGGTGCCTGGAGCACAGAGTGTAAGTCTGACACGTCAGGTAATGGTTGTAAACTATACGCTGGTCACAGCTTATAGAAACACACTTTGGTAATATTCCTGACTTGGGGCCTAAATTCTCATCCAAGTTAACACAGAAGAGGTCCTTTTACATTTACCACACCTTAACTACAAAAGTGAAAAACATGTGTGGTAAATGCAGGGATGTGCCCAGCATCTACTGTCCATTTAACGCAAAGGGCAGACACTTACCACACAGGCCTGCATTCCCTGCCTCAGCAGTAATACTACAAGACTACAGCTAGGGGTCAGAGCTGCCACAGTCAGGGCACAAGCAGAAGAGGACTTCTCTTGCCCCATTCCTATTGAGACCACCAGGGAGCCTCTAGGTAAGACTTAGGGGGGGCTTGATTGGGTAGAGGATGGTCCAATGGGAGGTTGAGGGTCTTGGGAAGGCCTAGCTTGCTGGCTTTGCTTTCCATTAGGATGGTTCCAAAAGGGGGGTGGGGGAAGGATGCTCAGGGAGGTGCTGATTAGGGGGACTGATCAGCAGGGGGGGGGGGGGGTTGGGTCCCGAGGTGAAGGGGCGCCAACATGGCATGCTTGTGTTTCTGTTTTTGTATGGGCAGTGGCCGTGTTACCTCTTGAAGTGGCGTTATATGCAGCTGTGCTAGAGGGCAGTGCCATCCCATGCACTATCTGTCACCAGCAGACATGCCCACTTTCTGCCCCAATCTCACCCTGTTATGTTAAGAGCAGCCTTGCTGGCTGCTTTTTAGCGCATGGTAATGGTCACTGCAGGTTGTTAGTGCACTCTAAAACCATAGTTATCATTCCTGATCGCCTCTCCAGTCTAGTCCCGAACTCTGGGTTTTGCTCCTCCTCCAGCAGCTTTGGAGACTGAGACAACGTCATCCTTTTGTGATGAGCCTGCTATATCCTCTGGGGGATCCGCCTTCTCACTCCAGTTACCTCAGTCTACAAGCAGCTGGAGGAGCAGTGAACCTGGGGCTCGGGTTTACTGGAGAAACAATTAAGAAGGATTAGGTTTTTTTCTGGGGATAGTAATTTGGTTAGTGTAAAAAAGTGAAAGACTTGGGGTTTATTTTTTATTTTTGGACCAGAATTGCATTCTGTCTCTTTAGGAGACTTCGGAGGTCTTCTCTCTCTCTCTCCCTCCCTCCCTCCTTGTCTGGTAAAGGGGAACGGGGCAGGGGTACGTGTTACCGAGCCCAGCTGGAAGGGTGAGGAGCCGGGATTCGGAAGGTCAGTCAGCGCGCGCAGAAGTCTTTGTCTGCTAGCGCTGTGAAGAGGACATCCGCAGGGCAGCTGAGCAGGAAAAAGACAAGACAAGCGGGCTCTCCTGCTATCTGGCGCTCTGCGGACCTCCGGATTCTGTAAGCAGCGATTCGGGGGAATGCGGAGGCGCCGAAAGCCCGGCTGCATTTTTAAAGTAAGGAGGCCATCGGGAGATCTTCAGTGGCTGGGCCTACCTCGTGGCAGCAACGTGGGAAACCGCGTTTTTTCCTGAGAGCCTACAAAGCAGTTGAGAGTCGCCGGGAAGCGGAGGTTTGTGGAGCAGAGTGGCTTTTCAGACTCGGGGAGCTGGAAGGATTCTATAGGCATCGGTTTAAAAAAAAAGGGCGCAGTTTTGAAGGTGTTGAAAAGGGTGACAGCGGAGAGTCTTGGCAGGTCAGGGCATCCAGTTCAAGCAATTGGAAGTCATGCCCTCTAAACAAATGTGTTTGGTATGCGGGGAAAAAAAGGAGAGCGCTTTCAGACACGGGGGTCTGTAAAGCCTGTGTGCAGGAGGCTGTTTTACCATAGAGACCTCGGCAGCAGGAGAATCAGAGCTACAGGTGGCGTCGGAGAGCTTTCAGGATACAGGTTCCCTGGAGTTGCCCCTTCAGGAGCCGGTGGCGGAAATTTCATCCATGTCGGATCTCCCTTCCCCGTAGGCTGCAATGTCAGGCGGGCTGGCGGCTATTTTTTCCCCGGGGTTTGTGGCACTTATTCATCAGGCATTTGGCTGTCGGGTTCTGTTGAAAGAGAACCAAGGGAAAAGAGGCCAGGGACGCCGCTGAGTGCGGGCCCAGCCTGCAGTGGTACCAAGAAAGCTTGAATGGATAGAAAGGCGAAGGAGCAGGCGGTTTCGGAGGGTCTACAGTCCGACGATGGTGAGCCGGATTTAGAGGCTGACGACGAAGTGGAAGAAGGGGAAATCACAGATAAAGAGGATCAAGCCAGAGTAGTCCGCGTTTTCCGAAGGGAAGAGTTGTCATCTCGGAGACGCTTAAGGCGCTCAATATGCCTTCTCCTGGGCCAGCGGAGGATGCCACATTGGAGGACCCATTGCTTCAGGTCTTTCAGAAGACTCAGAAGGCGTTCCCGGTGCACAGAGTGTTACAGGAAGAGTGGGACATGCCGGAGGCAAGTCTTACAGGGTCCAGAGTAAAGAGTCAGCTTTACCCGCTGGTAGACCAGGATCGGGAATTGTTCAAGGCTCCGAAGGTAGATGCCGCGGTCTCGGGGGTCACAAAGAAGACTACCATCCCAGTAGAGGGGAGTGCAGCCCTCAAGAATGTGCAGGACAGGAAGCTAGATACCTTGTTGAAGCAGGTCTTTGAGGTGAATGCTCTTTCCATGCAGGCGGCCATTTGTGGTGCATGGGTAGTGAGGGCCTGCCTGCGGTGGTCTCAATGAATCCAAAGAGAACAAGGAGACGAGACCATTGGTGAGACGTCACGACTGGAATCGGGAGCGGCTTATCTGGCCATATTCATTATGACCTCATTCGAGGGTTGTCCAAGAGTATGGCATCGGTGGTGGTGACCTGTTGGTGCCTTTGGCTGCGCAATTGGGCAGTGGACGGCTCTTCCAAGGCCCGGCTCAGTAAGTTACCATTCAGGGGAAAGCTCCTGTTCGGGGAGGACTTGGACAAGCTGGTGAAGAATCTGGGAGAGTCTAAGGGAAGCCGGCTGCCAGAGGATAAACCGAAGCAGGGGCGCTTGGCTTCCACGTCCAGAGGTCCACAGAGGGAATATCATCGGTTTCTATTCCCAAAGTGCAATCAGGCTCAGAGAGCACGTTTTCCCAGTCGAAACCAGAGGATTCGGAGCTTTTGGGGGCAGGAAGAGGGTTTGAGCTTTTTCCACTTCCTCCGCAAGCATGCAGAAGACACAATGAAGCCAGGGGGACCCGGGTGGACCTGGTGCCCGTAGGGGGTCGACTGCGTGATTTTTACCACACCTGGGTCCGGGTAACGTCAGACCAGTGGGTGCTGGAGGTTATTCGAGAAGGCTATGCTCTGGATTTCCAGCGGCCTATCAACAACTCCTTCATCCTATCTCCATGCAAGGCGTCCTTGAAGGCCAAAGCGGTGGGGGAGACAGTGCAGAGACTTCTCGACCTCAAAGCAGTGGTACCGGTGCTGGCAGACCAATGCGACTGCGGTCGGTACTCCATATATTTTGTAGTTCCGAAAAAGGAAGGGACTTTTCAACCAATCTTGGATCTAAAAAGGGTAAATCGTTGTCTACGAGTGTCCCATTTTCACATGGAAACCTTGAGGTCAGTGATTGTAGTGGTAAGAAAAGGGGAGTTTCTCACATCCCTAGACCTGTCGGAGGCGTACCTGCACATTCCTATTCTTCAGGAGCATCAGAAGTTCCTCAGGTTTGCAGTTCCACAGGGACATTTTCAGTTCCGAGCGTTGCCTTTCGGTCTAGCGACGGCGCCGCGAACATTCACCAAGGTTATGGTGGTGGTAGTGGCAGCTCTATGGAAAGAAGGGGTTCTGGTACACCCTTATCTGGACGATTGATTGATTTGGGCAAAGTCCAAAGCGGAGAGCAAAGTGGCTAAGAGCCAAGTAGTGGCGTTCTTACAGAGTCTTGGTTGGGTCGTCAACATGTCAAAAAGCAGGTTGGTACCTTCGCAACACCTCGAATATCTGGGGGCTCGCTTCGATACAGAAGCGGGCAGAGTTTTTCTGCCTCAATTAAGGGCGAGCAAGTTGTGGAGTTTGGTCTGGCAATTTCTGGACAAAGTTGCCCCCTCAGCGTGGCATTATTTGCAGTTGCTCGGGACAATGGTGGCGACGTTAGAGTTGGTACCCTGGGCGCGGACACACATGAGACCTTTGCAAAGGGCTCTGCTCAGTCGCTGGTCACATCAGAACGACCCGTTGACGTGCAGATTGCCATGCCCGGAGGTGGTTTGGCAATCCTTAAAGTGGTGGTTACTCCCGGGGTGTCTGGAAAAGGGAATGCCCTTGGAGACGCTGGAGTGGATTCCTCTGACAACAGATGCCAGTCTCTTCGGCTGGGGGGCTCATTGTCAAGGAAATTTCGCACAAGGGCAGTGGTCCAAGCAGGAGAAGAGCTGGTCAATCAACAGATTGGAGTTGAGAGCGGTGACGCTGGCGCTGCATGCGTTTCAGCCTTGTCTCCGCGGAAAAGGGGTTCGAGTGTTTTCCGACAATGCAACCGTGGTGGCCTACATCAATCAGCAAGGCGGCACGAGCAGTCTTCCAATGGAAGTCGAAGCCGAAGGGTTGTTCGAGTGGGCCGAGGTAAATCTCTCGGCGTTGTCGGCAGCGCATGTAGCGGGAGTGGACAACGTGCAAGCCGACTTCCGTAGTCGAGTGAAGGTGGACCCGGGGGAGTGAGTTCTTCACCGGGACGTGTTCGAGATGTCGCGACGCTGGGGTCTGCCGGTGATGGATCTCATGGCGGCCTGTCAGTCGACAATGGTCGAGCAATTCTTCATCAGAAGAAGAGAGAGAATGTCGGAGGGCCTAGATGTGTTGATTCAAGCCTGGCCAGAGGACATCTTCTCTATGTTTTCCGCCTTGGGTGCTAATCGGAAGAGTGGTGCAGCGCATCGAGCGCCACAGAGGACAGGTGATCTTGATAGCGCCGGATTGGCCTCGGCGTCCGTGGTATGCGGATATGATGCGGCTCTTGGTGGAGGAGCCGTGGCGGCTCCCGTGGCGTCCAGATCTGTTGTCGCAGGGGCCTCTGTACATGCCTCACGTGGATCAGTTCTCGCTTACGGCCTGGCTATTGAGAGGGCACGGTTAAGGAAGAGAGGATACTTGGCCTCTGTAATTAGCACATTGTTGAAGGCCCGGAAGAGATCGACGTCGTTGGCGTATATTCACATCTGGCACGTCTTTGAGGCGTGGTGTGAAAGCCGGCAGGTGCAGGCGTTAAGAGCATCTACCCCTCAGGTGTTGGCTTTTTTGCAGGATGGGGTGGAGAAAGGCTTGGCGGCAGCGTCGTTGCGTGTCCACGTCGCGGTACTCTCCTGTTATAGAGGAAAGGTTTCAGGGTGGTGCTGGGAGTCCATCCCGACGTCAAGCGATTTTTAAGGGCAGTGTGTCTGTTGCGGCCTCCGGTACGACCAGTAGTGCCAAAGTGGAGTCTCCCTTATGTCTTAGAGGCCTTAGGGAAGGAACTGTTTGAACCGTTATCCAGAGCGTCGTTAAAGGATCTCACTCTCAAGGTGGTGTTCCTAGTGGCGATTTGCTCGGCTAGGAGGATCTCAGAGTTGCAGGCGTTATCCTGTAGGAAACATTTTTTGTCTTTCTATGAGTCTAAGGTGGTTTTGCGGCCCGTGCCATCCTTTTTGCCCAAGATAGTCTTGCTATTTCATTTGAATCAGGAGGTTTCCTTGCCCGTGTTCGGCAGTTCGGCAGATGGGGCCGCCTCTGGTCGGTGTCATTCTTTGGACGTGCATAGGGCGTGGAAGAGGTATCTCAAAGGAACAGCTGGTTTCCATAAGTCGGATAGGCTTTTTGTACTCTTTGCAGGTCCCAGAAAGGGGGACGCAGCGTCTAAGGCGTCCATTGCTAGATGGATTAAGGAAGCAATAGCATTGGCGTATCTTTTGAAAGGGAAGGAGGTGCCTGAGGGGCTTAAGGCTCATTCCACTAGGGCGCAGGCGGCGTCTTGGGCGGAATGCCAGTTGGTGCCGGTGGCAGAAATTTGTAAAGCGGCTACGTGGTCATCCATGAGTTCCTTTGTCCGACATTATCGCCTGGACGTACAAGAAAGGGGGGATACGTGTTTTGGGTCTGCAGTGCTTCAAGCTGGTCTAGCAGATCCCTCCCGTTAAGTGTGTTTACTGCTCTGGTACATACCCAGAGGTCGGGACTAGACTGGAGAGACGATCAGGAAGAGTAAATTAGACTTACCTGCTAATTGTTTTTCCTAGAGTAAATCTAGTCTAGTTCCGTATCCCTCCCGGTGTGGCTTGCAAGGTACGACAGCCTGAAGTCCAATGAGCATTGACAGGTGAGCAATTGCAGTTTTTTCTTAATCATCGGAGTAAGATGAGGAGTCCCTTTGCTCTTTCTCTTTCTTTCTCTCTCTCTCTCTGGGTTATTTCATTTTGGGGGGGAGAGCAGGCCTGAGAAGTTGCTTCAAGGCAGGTGCATAGTGTTAGTAGTGTTCATAAGTATGCTTTTATTGGTTAGGTTAGTAGTACTGTTGACTACTTAATTGTTGCTCCGGTGAGTTTGCTTTGTCAATAGGTTACTGGAGTGAGAAGGCGGATCCCCAGAGGATATAGCAGGCTCATCACAAAAGGATGACGTTGTCTCAGTCTCCAAAGCTGCTGGAGGAGGAACAAAACCCAGAGGTCGGGACTAGACTGGATTTACTCCAGGAAAAACAATTAGCAGGTAAGTCTAATTTACTCTTACTATATTTTAGTAAAAAGTACCCCTAAATAACACACTTGTTTTAAGATAGGGATCTTAATACAATCCAAACAGAGTCTTCAGTTTTTCATATACTGGAGATTTATATACAACTGGAGCCTTTGGTTTTCCAGAATTTAACACTAGTTTGTTACAAACCAGCCACTTGAAGTCAATAACAGTGACAGTGGAAACTGATAAAAGTGGAATGCCCTTAGCTGGAAAAAATGAAATACAAATACTCCTAGGGGAATTCTACACCACTTTTCAATGCATAATTTCTAAACATTTTGTGGATTTTTATGGAAACTTTTTTATATTTTCTCTCCTTTTACCATTCTATTCCAGCAAAACAACAACTTTCCCTTTGACATTTCTGTTGCTATTGTTAATTGCCATTGGGTTGGTGTGGACTCATGGCGACCTTCTGGATAAATGACCTAAACTGGGTTCGGTCATCATTCAGGCCGCTCATCGTTGATAGAGTAACATCCATAGCTGCTATTATTGTATTGATCCATCTCATTGCTTACCTTCCTCTTTTGTGTTGTCCTTCAACCTTGTCAAGCATGATGTCTTTCTTTAATGATCTCTCTCTTTGCATGATGTGTCCAAAGTAGGAAAGTCTGTCTTGTCATCTGAGCTTCTAAAGAAAGCTTAGGTTTGATCTCCTCTAATACTACTCGGAGTGGAGGAGTAGCCTAGTGGTTAGAACAACTGCCTGGTACCCAGAGGATCAAGGATTTGATTCCCACTGGCATTCTGTGTGACCTTGGACAAGTCACTTTACTCTCCATTGCCTCAGAATAAAAG
Organism: Ichthyophis bannanicus; assembly: GCA_033557465.1. Lineage (NCBI taxonomy): Eukaryota > Metazoa > Chordata > Amphibia > Gymnophiona > Ichthyophiidae > Ichthyophis > Ichthyophis bannanicus. The sequence continues at coordinate 31,450,493 of CM066043.1, read as the reverse complement.
GCTAGGCAATCTACTTCCAGTGACACATTGCTAAGAAAATCCAGAGGCAGCTGGATTGCCAGGAGTCAGCATTAAAAAAAATACCAATTGGCTTGTTTCTGGGGAAGTCCATGGTATACACAGTATTCTCTGCTAGCACCATAATTCAAAGGCATCAATTGTCTTCCTGTCTATCTTTTTCACTGTCCAACTTTTGCATCCATGATATTATTGAAAATACCATGGCTTGGATAAGACAAATCTTTGTATGGAGAGAGACATCTTTGCTCTTCAGAATCTTGTCTAAATCCTTCAAAGCCATTCTGCCAAAAGTAATGTGTCGTCGGATTTCAGTGATAAACTTAATGATTTTGACAGTTGTCAGGATCTTTGTCTTCTTTACATTAAGGTGCAGGCCCATTTTAAGACTATATACCTTAATCTTAAGAAGAAAATGTTTCAGATCATAAGAATATAAGATATGCCATACTGGGTCAGACCAAGGTCCATCAAGCCCAGTATCCTGTTTCCAGCAGTGGCCAATCTAGATCATACGTACCTAGCAGTTTCCCCAAAAGACACAGGTTCCACAATGCTTGTATTGGGTCAAGCAGTGACATCCTGGGTCCCTTTTTAATAATGGTTTATGGACCTTTCCTCCAGGAACTTGTCCAAACCTTTTTTAAATCCAGCTACACTAACAGCTTTTACTACATCCTCCGGTAATAAACTCCAGAGTTTGATTACACATTGAGTGAAAAAATATTTTCTCTTATTTATCTTGAATAGTTTACCCTGTAGCTTCATTGCATGTCCCCTAGTCTTTCTATATTCTGATGACGTAAACAATTGATCTACATTTACCCGTTCCACTCCGTTCATTAATTTATAGACTTCTATCATATCTCCCCTCAGCCATCTCTTTTCTAGGTTAAAGAGCCCTAACCTTTTTAGCCTTTCTTCATAGAGGTATCCTTCCATCCCCTTTACCATTTTGGTGGCTCTTCTCTGAACCTTTTCTAATAATGCTATATCCTTTTTAAGATACGGCGACCAGAATTGCACACAACATTCAAGGTGCTGTCGCACCATGGAACGATACAGAGGCATTATAATACCCTTTGTTTTATTTTCCATTCCTTTCCTTATGATACCTAGCATTCTATTTGCTCTCTTGGCTGCCACTGCACACTGGACGGAGGGTTTAACATGTTATCCACAATGACGCCTAAATCTTTTTCCTGGGTGGTGGTTCCAAATGTGGAACCTTGCATCGTGTAATCATAGTTTGGGTTGCCCTTCCCTACGTACATAACTTTGCACTTGTCCACATTAAATTTCATCTGCCATTTTGATGCCCAGTCTTCCAATTTATCAAGATCCTCTTGCAATTTTCCACAATCCTCATGGGTTTTAATAAATTTAAATAGTTTCTGAAGATCTCAAGGTGGCAAAACAGTGCGACAAGGCGGTGGCAAAAGCCAGGAGGATGTTGGGCTGCATATGAAGAGGAATTACCAGCAGAAAGGAAGAGGTACTTATGCCACTGTACAAGTCACTGGTGAGGCCTCACTTGGAATACTGTGTTCAATTTTGGAGACCATATCTTGCAAAGGATGTAAAAAGACTGGAAACTGTTCAGAGGAAGGCGACCAAAATGATTTGGAGCCTGCGTCAAAAGCCTTATGAGAAGAGGCTTGAAGACCTAAACATGTACACTTTGGAGGAGAGGAGGGATAGAGGAGATATGATTCAGACCTTTAAATACTTAAAGGAAAATAATGAACAAACAAACCTCTTCCAAAGATGGAGAAGCTGCAAACCAAGAGGGTATAACATGAAGCTGCAAGGGGGTAAATTGAAAGGCAATGTCAGGAAAAGCTTTTTCACTGAAAGGGTGGTGGATGCTTGGAATGCGCTCCCGATGGAGAAGGTGGGGGCAAACACATTGACGGAGTTCAAAAGGGCATGGGACAGACCCAGAGGATCCCTTTACAGCAACAAGAAAATATCAAAATAAACTGAATCATCAATATCCTCAACAAACAGGGGTGTCCTACATGGAGTAGTGGGTTCACCCCTGGGCAAAGACATGCGGAGGGGGGGCCTGCACGGAGCGGCAGGTGTACCTACTCTTGACATTGTGCTGGGCAGACTAGATGGACCATACTGGTCTTTATCTGCCGTCATTTACTATGTTACTATGTTACTATTTTTGTGTCATCTACAAATTTGATAACCTCACTCATTATTCCCCTTTACAGGACATTTATGAATATTTCAAAAAGCAGTGGACCCAGCACAGATCATAAGAACATAAGATATGCCATACTGGGTCAGACCAAGGTCCATCAAGCCCAGTATTCTGTTTCCAACAGTGGCCAATCTAGGTCATATGTACCTAGCAGTTTCCCCAAAAGACACAAGTTCCACAATGCTTGTACTGGGTCAAGCATTGATATCTTCGGTCACTTCTTAATAATGGTTTATGGACCTTTCCTCCAGGAACTTGTCCAAACCTTTTTTAAACCCAGCTACACTAACAGCCTTTACTACATCCTCCGGTAACAAATTCCAGAGTTTGATTACACGTTGAGTGAAAAAATATTTTCTTTTATTAGTCTTAAATAGTTTACCCTGTAGCTTCATTGCATGTCCCCTAGTCTTTCTATATTCTGATAAGGTAAACAATCGATCTAAGTTTACCCGTTCCACTCCGTTCATTAATTTAAAGACTTCTATCATATCTCCCCTCAGCCGTCTCTTTTCCAGGTTAAAGAGCCCTAACCTTTTTATCCTTTCTTCATAGGAGTATCCTTCCATCCCCTTTACCATTTTGGTGGCTCTTCTCTGTACCTTTTCTAAAATCGCTATATCCTTTTTAAGATACGGCGACCAGAATTGCACACAATATTCAAGGTGCGGTCTCACCATGGAACGATATAGAGGCATTATAATATCTTTTGTTTTATTTTCCATTCCTTTCCTTATCATACCTAACATTCTATTTGCTCTCTTGGCCGCTGCTGCACACTGGGCCGAGGGTTTTAACATGGTATCCACAATGACGCCTAAATCTTTTTCCTGGGTGGTGGTTCCTAATGTGGAACCTTGCATCATGTAACCATAGTTTGGGTGGTTCTTCCCTAGGTGCATAACCTTGCACTTGTCCATATTAAATTTCATCTGCCATTTTGATGCCCAGTCTTCCAATTTATCAAGATCCGCTTGCAATTTTTCACAATCCTCTTGGGTTTTAACAACTTTAAATAGTTTTGTGTCATCTGCAAATTTGATAACCTCACTCGTTATTCCACTTTCCAGGTCATTTATGAATATGTCAAAAAGCAGCGGACCCAGTACAGATCCCTGGGGTACACCACTATTCACCTTTCTCCATTGGAAAAATTGGCCATTTAGCCCTACCCTCTGCTTTCTATCTTTTAACCAGTTCCTGATCCACAATAGTACACTGCCTCCTATCCCATGACTCTTTAGTTTTGCCAAAAATCTTTGATGAGGGACCTTGTCAAAGGCTTGCTGAAAGTCCAAATACACTATATCAACCGACTCACCTTTGTCTACCTGTTTATTCACACCTTCAAAAAAACATATCAGATTATTAAGACAAGATCTTCCTTCTCTAAAGCCATGTTGGCTGTCTCCCAATAAGCCATGACTATCTACATGTTCAGCAATTTTGTTCTTTATGATGGTTTCTACCATTTTTCCCAGTACTGACGTCAGGCTCAACAGTCTGTAGTTTCCCGGATCACCCCTAGAACCCTTTTTAAAAATTGGCGTTACGTTGGCCATCCTCCAATCTTCAAGTATTACAGATGATTTAATGATAGTTCACAGACTACAAATAGCAGTTCTGCAATCTCATATTTCAGTTCTTTCAACACCCTTGGATGTATACCATCCGGTCCAGGTGATTTGCTACTCTTACGTTTATCAAATAGTTGTAATACGTCTTCCTGATGTATCGATATTTCTTCAATTCTTCCGCACCTTTAAATACCACTTCAGTCATGGGTAATATCCCTACATCTTCCTCAGTAAAGACCGAAGCAAAGAATTCATTCAGTCTCTCTGCTATCGCCTTGTTGCCTATTAGTGCCCCTTTAACACCTCTATCATCTAATGGACCAACTGACTCTCTTATAGGTTTTTTGCTACGAATGTACTTGAAAAAGTCTTTATTACGCGTTTTTGCTTCCACAGCAAGCTTCTTCTCAAATTCTCCCTTTGCCTGCCTTATCAATGCCTTGCATTTAACTTGCCAGTGCTTGTGCTGTTTCCAGGTTTCATTGTTTGCCTCTTTTTTCCATTTCCGGATAGATGCTTTTTTGGCAACAACAGCCTCTCTGACCTCATCTTTTAACCATGCTGGCAGTTTTTTGGACTTCCTTCCACTTTTCTTAAAGCATGGAATACAGCTGGTCTGGGCTTCCAAGATAGTATTTTTCAACAACACCCAAGCTTGATGTAAGTCTTTGACCTTTGCAATTGCTCCTTTTAGTTTTTTCTTAACTATTTTCCTCATTTTATCATAGTCTCCCTTTCGAAAGTTAAAAGGCAGTACTATAGATTTCCTTACCATCCCTCCTCCACTAATTAAATCAAACGCGATCATGCTATGATCACTATTGCCAAGTGGCCCCAACACCCTTCTCTCTAGCACCAGATCTGGTGTTCCACTAAGGACTAGGTCCAATATGACTTCCCCTCTGGTGGGTTCATGAACCAGCTGCTCCAAAAAGCAGTCATTTATTTCATCTAGGAACTTTATCTCCCTAGCATGTCCCGCCGTGACACTGACTCAGTCGATACCGGGGTAATTGAAATCACCCATTATTATTATTGTGCTGTTAGCTTCCTTGATTTCTTTGAGCATTTCATCATCCATTTGTTCATTCTGGCCAGGCGGTCGATAGTACACCCCCACTGCCATCGCCTTCCCCTTTTTACATGGAATTTCACTCCATAGAGATTCTATAGCAAATTTTGTTTCCTGCAAAACTTTAATCCTTTCTGACTCAATGCCCTCTCTGACATAGAGCACAACCCCTCCACCAATTTGATCAGCTCTATCATTACAATATAGTTTGTACCCAGGTATCACAGTGTCCCACTGGTTGTCCTCCTTCCACCATGTCTCTGAGATTGCAATCATATCTAACATCTCATTTAGTGCTATATATTCTAACTCTCCCATCTTATTTTTTAGACTTCTAGCATTTGCATACAAGCATTTTAGAGACTGTATTTTATTCATATTAATCTGGCTATTGGTAGGCATCGGTAATTTGGAATCTTTAAGCTGTGTCTGCTCCATACTCAAGGGCATTTGGGCTACTTTACTCTTTTTTGGAACCTCTCTGCTTTTGGTAGTATCCTTCAAGGATACATTTTTCTGAACCATGAGCTCTTGGGCGACTGTCGGCTTTCCCCTGTTATCTAGTTTAAAACCTGCTCTATCTCCTTTTTAAAGGTTAATGCCAGCAGCCTGGTTCCATACCGGTTAAGGTGAAGCCCATCCCTTTATAAGAGCCCCTCTTTTCCCCAGAATGTTCCCCAGTTCCTAACGAATCCAAAACATTCATCCTTGCACCATAGTCTCATCCACGCATTGAGACTCTGGAGCTCTGCCTGCCTTTTGGGTCCTGCGCCTGGAACAGGAAGCATTTCGGAGAAAGCTATCCTGGAAGTTCTGAATTTCAACTTCCTACCTAAAAGCATAAATTTAGCCTGCAGAACCTCCCTACCACATTTTCCTATGTCATTGGTACTGACATGTACCAAGACAGCAGACTCCTCCCCAGCACTATCTAAGACCTTATCTATGTGGCGCGTGAGGTCCGCTACATTCACACCAGGCAGGCATGTTACCAGGCGATCCTCACATCCACCAGCCACCCAGCTATCTACATGCCTAATGATCGAATCACCAACTATAACGGCTCTCCTAACCCTTCCCTCATGGGCACATGGCCCTGGAGAAACTTCCTCGGTGCGAGAGGGTTTTGCATCACCTGAAGGACAGGTCCTAGTTACAGGATCACTTCCTGCCATATCAGGGTGATGCTTTCCTGTCACGTGACTTCTTTCCTCCATAGCAACAGGGATGCTGCCAGACTGGAGGTGGGACATCAGGACTATATCCCTGTAGGTCTCGTCTATGGATCTCTCAGTCTTTCTTTATCTTCCAAGTCTGCTACTCTAGCCTCTAGGGAATGGACTCGTTCCCTGAGAGCAAAAAGCTCCTTGCACCTTGTGCACATGTAAGACCTCTCACCAACCTGGAGAAAATCATACATGTGATACTCAATGCAAAAGACTGGAAAGCCCCCATATCACTGCTGGACTGCTGTCTGCATCTTAGTTTTAAGCTAGTGTTTAGATCTTTAAGTTCTTTTTTTACTAAGGGTTGCTGTGGATACTTATACTAATAAAAGGGTACCTAATACATTTAATATACCTTGTTCACCTGAAGCTTAATTAATCACAGGTCCTTAATGTATGACTGATTTGGATAAAGAGCTGCTCCTGAGAGCAGCAACTTTCCTTTAAGATTTGTAAGTACCTATAAAGCTACAATTATCCCAGGGGTGGGTGGGTGTTGGGGAGGGAGGGAAGGAGGGAAATAAGACTTATTAAAAGAGGGCTGCTACACAGTACCCTGTCCTGTGCTTCTAAGGTAAGCTGTGACCAACTTCCTGGGTGATTAACAGTCCTTGCTTGGATAGGAGTCTTTCAAAATGGCCTTTTGACCTGCCACCTGGCTTTAACACCTATTTAAAAATTTCACAGGTCTCTTGCCCCCTAGGTAGAAGGCCTCTTTGTAAAGGTCTCTAGAAGAATTTATTTAGCGCTCAAAGAATACTGTCCCTGTTTTGCCTTTTATGCTAAGTTAAATTCTGATTTGATTTAAATTAAAGCTCTTTGCTGCTGCTAGGCTCTGACTTAGTATGAAATTTAAACTAGAAGCTCGCTGCTGGGTTCTAAATTTATTCATAAAGCTCTCTTCTGTGTTTTAAATTTAAACTAAAAGTACTTTGCTGCTACTAGACCCTGAGTGAGTATTAAATTTAAACTATAAGCTCTCTGATGGGTTCTAAATTTAACAAGAAAGCTCTCTTCTGTGTTTTAAATTTAAACTTAAACTGCTGCTACTAGGCCCTCACTGTTTTAACAAATACACTAGGTTCACAGATTAATCAGCTGTAATCCAAAGAATTCCCTTCAGAAAAAGTCCCAGAAGTATATACTCACTATTGCAGATCTCTCTCCAGACGTAGCAGTCCCCTTTTGTAGTCATCTTCACTTTCAGCCAGTAATATGGTATAATCAGCATAGAAAAGGTTGTTGATGAGTCTACCAGTCTTCATACCTCAGTTGTCTTCATACAGTCCTGCTTCTCTGATGATTTCTTCTGTATATAAATTAAAGAGGTAGGGGGAAAGTATGCAGCCTTGTCGTACACCTTTGCTGATTTTAAACCATTTGGTTTCTCCTAGTTCCGTTCAAACTGTTTCTTCTTGATCAATGTAAAGGTTGTGCAAGAGAACGATCAGGTGTTCTGGTATACCCATGCTTCTTAATGTGGCCCAAAGTATCTCATGGTTTACACAGTCAAAAGCCTTTCTGTTGTCAATAAAACACATATAGTTATCTTTTTGGTATTCTTTTGTCTTTTCAAGGATCCATCTCACATCCAAGATAATGTCTCTCGTTCCTCGCCCTTTCCTGAACCCTGCTTGCACTTCAGGCAGCTTTCGTTCCAGATATGGTTGTAGTCTCTGCTACATGATCTTGAGTAGAATATTGCTGGCATGTGGGATCAGAGCGATTGTGCAATAATTTCCACAGTCAGTTGGATCACCTTTCTTCAGTATTGGTATAAACACAGATCCTTTCTAGTCAGTTGGCCATGGCGCTGTCTTCCAAATTTCCTGGCAGAGCCTTGTAAGTATCATAACAGCTGAATTTGTTAACTTCACAATATTTCAGTATATTTTCTGCAGTCAACCGCTGTATCTTGGCAGTAGAGCAATTATAGATGAAAACAACATCAACAAGCAAAAAATTAACATCCCTGCAGGATTTGTTTATGAACCAGTTCCCACCAATTTTTCTTGACTTCTGAGATTGGAACATTGTGCCCTGTTTCTAAGAGTCTCATCAAATGTTGTACTATTTTGTGTCAGGTCTTTTAACCAAGCTCCCTCCAGAGCTAATCCTGGTCACTGAATACAGTTTTCATGCAACCCCTTGTCTACCATGACCACAGCATGCTGCTTTATGGTCCTGCCCCATATGCTGCTCCTTGAACTGGGCCCTTAACTATACCATTGAACATAGGATCCTCAGGTCTAAAAGCTGTAAGTAGAATCAGGCCGCATCCTGTTATAAATCTCCTTTCTGATTCACTTATCACACTTTGCCTCTACCACACTCATTATAAGCAGGCTTACATGTAGATACCAAACATTCCAGATCTGCCATACAGGGTGTGTGATATATCTCTTAGCTCTGCTCGACTTGCCTTTGAATCCTTCACCCATAATCCCAGGTTCAATCCAGGGATCCCTGAGCAACTTGAATGGGATCAGAATAAATGTCGTATAGATCATCTGTGGCTGAGGGCTCCTTCTCATTTGCTCTACCTCTGCCACGGACTTCCACTGCTCCCACTTGCACTGCTCCTAGTTGACATCTGCTCAATCTCAGGGCTAGAGATTGACTCTCTGAGGGAGATCTCAGATGTGGATGCGTCCTCCTTTAGGGTACCTAACACCAGACACTCAAATCCATATATGTTAAGGGCAGCAGGCCTGTCCTGAAATATTTTTTGCATACGAAGAATGGGGTTACTAGCCACAGACATTGTGCTGGAACTGGCTGAACTGTCTGCCTCCCAGGTCTGTACCTTCTCCAACCAGGACACTGGGGCAGAAGGAAGTTCAGGTGCCAATGAGGTCATCACTTTCTTCTTTTCAAGTGCTTCTTCATTTAAGCCCTGAAGGATGGCCCTCCCTCGAGAGCAGGTCTTTGGGTTTTCACACACTGCCCTGGCAGGGCAAAAGGTAAGACTCTAAGGGTTATCAAGGCTACAGATGGCTCCCTGGTACTGCCCAACTGCACTTGCCCCCCTGGGCTCAACTATGCTTGTGGTTCTCATGTGCTCCTCGCTAGCACATGTCTCAACCAGACAGGACCCCTTCCTGGTACTCACCCCACCAAGTCTGCTAGAGGTACTCTGTCCTTCATTGAGGCTGTATCTGTTTCCAGTCACTAATAGTATCCTTGCTCTGTTGTTGCTTCACTTCACTATTGATAGCGAAAGATCAGTGCCTTGCTGCGAGTCAGATGACTCATCTGACTCAAAAAAGGATTCATTGCAGTACCAGCAATGTAGAATAACTGGTAGAACTTCTTGCTGTCAATGACATCTCTGGCATTGAGTCCTCCTGATGGGGGCTTCCTCCTTGACAGATATGAACACTCAGTCGTAGGTGATGAGACATGGCCATTCAAATCGGGTCATTAGGCCTTGGCTTCACAGTCTGATGAATGGGTCTTTTTTATGGATTAAAGCCCTCTTGCTTTTCTGCAGGTCTCAGGTGAGACTGATCTCCTCTCTGCTCCGATGCATGTGGTCACCAGTAGTAAGCTTCTGTTCAGACCGTGGCCTACTCCCATTGTTTGCTGCTCAAAGGGCTTCTTGCTGCATAGCTAGGATCCTCCTCACAATGGCGCCAGTCCTTTAGGGCACAGTTTATATGCATGGGCTCCCTGCATGTATGCTACTGTTCTCTGGTTGGATAAACTGTAGCACTTGCTCCAAAGTCACTGACATTGCTCCATTGACGTAAATCTTCTTCTTGGTATGTATGTTCCTATATGGATACATTATCCCAAATTCCCACCGGTAGGAAAGCTACCAATTTGAATTTCCAAGCGCAGGAAAGATTTTTGCAAACAGTCCTTTTAGACCAATAGTGGTGCCTGACGCTGATCTCCTAAAAATGCCGTGAATCCACTCTCTGCCATTGTCTATACTTCTCTTGACAGTCGGCAGGGAGGGGGGTGTAAAGCTTAAGGTTTGCCTAGGGCACCAACACCTTGAACCAACTCTTTCCTCTGCCAACTCTTTCCTCTGGAGCACTATCCTGACTTTGCCCTCCAGATTCCATGGAAAAGACTCCCAATACTGCTTCAGCTTAAGCAGCCTTAGATGCTGTAGTTCTCTTCAGTAGTATGGCCAGGGGCTGCTCGAAACCTCATCCTTCTCTCCAGGTGCTTGGCCAAACAGCTAGGAGATAGAGGCAGCACACCATGCTACGATTGCTGTGGAGCCAAAGACATGTTTGGACTTGGTCTTTACTGGTTCAATATTCAACTGTGCCGATCTTGGAAGGGCTACGCACCTCATTGGCGCATAGCCCTCCCTGTCGACCCCTAAACCAGATATTCAATGCTGTGGCAACGGCATTGTATATCCAGTGATCACCACAAAAAACAGAAGCCGCAGAAGCCTATGGGGCAGCAGCAATATTGGATGCTGCCTGGTTAACTCCGGTGTCTTAAAGATAGGTGAGGGTTTTCCTTGCCTATCTTTATGGCACACATCGCTAACAGGGCAGCATCCAAGATCACTGCTTCTCGGTTAGCGCCATTCTCTTCCTCTGCTCCATCCCGGACCACACCCAACACGTCCCGATGCCAACCAGATAGCATCAGGATGCATAGGGGACTTAGGAGGGGATATTCCAATGGCACTAACCATGTAAGTGCCATTGAATATCCCAACTAAGGCATCTACACGGTTTACTGGGCTGTAAACTGTGTAGATGCCTTTCAAAAATCGGACCCTACATTCTTTGCAATTTCTCTCCAATTTCCAACTCCTCCTCTTTACTTCCATCATAGGGCAAGGATCTTCCCAGCATTACATTCCTGCTATTCCAGAAACAGGATGGGGTCAGAAAACATTTTCTGGTAGAGCCTCTGTAGATCCTCACAAAATTGATCAAGCATGACTTTAGGGGACTCTACACGTGTAAATGGCCAATGTGGTTTTGTAAAATCATGATTTATACACATGTAATTTGGAGGGGAATGTATTGTAGGAGGGTTGTAAATGTGGTCTGGTCCACTCTCAGAGGGAACCTCTCCCTTGCTTCCATTGAGCTTCCGCCTCTCTCCCACATTCTCTCCTGTTATTTCTCCTTCTCTCATCTGGCAATATCACTTCCAATCCTGGCTCCCCTAGACTTTTTTCACACTGTCAAGACAGATCAATGCATAACCTCTCAAATCTGATTTATAACCCTCTTCTTTCTCCCTTTTTCATGCACCTTGTGGAATGCACACTCTGTCTCCAATAAACTTGCCTTAATTCATGACTCCTTTATCTCTAACACTCAGCATCTCCTGGCTCTTACTGAAACTTTACTTCTCTCTGAAGATTCTCCTTCAGTTGCTGCCCCCTGTCATGCAAGCTACTTAATTTCCCAGTCTAAAACTCGTGGTAAACAGCACCAAACCACGTAAAGAACAGAACCCAGTACGTGGTTTGGTGCTAGTTTACCACGGGTTTTAGACTGGGTTCTGTTCTTTACGTGGTTTGGTGCTCCCTTGGTGGACCCCTACTTATTTACCCACATTTCAAATTCATGCTAACCTCTTTCCAGCCAGCCATAGCACTCACCAAGCACGAGTACTATGTCCATTTGACTAACTCTCTTGCCTCTGACCTTCGCCGTCTCTTTGCTACACTCAGCTCTCTCTTCAAAGACCTCCTCCTCCTCCAATCCCTCCTTCACTTTCTGTCCAGACCTTGGCTATTTCCATGTCAAAGTCCAAAGGATTAGCCTTGAATTCTCTACAGGTTCACTTCCACCTCCCCTTCCCTCTCTCCCTCTTCGATCCCAAATCCTTCCCTCACCTTCTGTCACTCTCTTACTTTTCTGAAATCACTGATGAGGAAACTGCAAATCTCTCCTCCTCCAAATTGACTACATAGAAACACAGAAATATGACGACAGAAAAAGACCACATGGCCTATCTAGTCTGTCCTTCCTTATCAACAACTAAAACAGTCCCCTTTTTACCTTTAGAGATCCTCTGTGTTTGTCCCATGCTTTTTTAAATTCAGTTACTGTCCTCATTTCTACCACCTCCACTGGGAGACTATTCCACGGATCCACTACTCTTTCCATAAAGAAATATTTCCGCATATCACTCCTGAATCTATCTCCCTTCACCCTCATCCCATGTCTCCTCGTAGCATGCTCCACTGATCCTATCCCCACCCATCTACTAAGCTATATCTCTTCTTCCATCGTCCCTTTCATCTATCATAGCATTATCCTATCGCTTTCCACTGCAACTGTTCCTGTGGCCTTCAGGCATGATCTGGACACACTGCTCCTCAAAAAGCCCTCACTAGACTCTACTTGTCCTTCCAGCTATTGGCCTCTCTCTCTCCTCCCCTTTGCTTCTAAACTACTTGAACGAGCAGTTCACCACCACTGTCTTGACATTCTATCTTCTCAAGCACTTCTGCCACTGCAGCCTGACTTTCGTCCTCTACATTCCACAAAAACAGTTCTTGCCAAAGTCTCCAGCGACTTGTTCCTTGCCAAATCCAAGAGCCTTTACGTGATCCTTATCCTTCTTGACCTTTCTGCTGCCTTTGACACTGTTGATCACCAGCTTCTCCTCGATACCCTGTGCTTGCTTAGATTTAGGGGCTCTGATTTGTCCTGGTTTTCTTCTTCTCTCTCCCATCATACTCTTAGTGTATGTTCTTGTGGATCGTCCCTACTGCCATCCAGCTTTCATTTGGTATAACATAGAGCTCTGTCTTTGGACCTCTACTTTTCTATCTCTACACTCAGTCCCTTGGTGCACTTATTTCCTCCCATGGTTTTCAGTGCCATCTTTATGCTGATGACTCTCACATCTACCTCTCTACACCTGAAATCTCTCCAGGATTACATTCCCGGCTATCTTTCTGCTTATCCGACATTGCTGCAAGGATGTCTCACCAATGTCTGAAATTGAATATGACAAAATATTAGAAACGCTCTGTATTACAACAAGAAAGTAAACTTGGCTATATCGCCGACTGCTTGTATCGAAAACGTGTATGTAAAACATCTACATATGGTTTCAAAGTAGATGACAACGTGGTCTCAGTATTACCGGGCTCAAGTCAGAAGAACCAACTGAATGCCCTACCTTAACATCAATGACCACTATCTTGTTGTCAGCTATTTTTCCAAAAAGTGCAAAACTTTAAACGTGACTTTAAAATGCAGTTCAACAAAGACTCTTTGTAGCAGGGACGCTAGCGGGTGTATAAGAGCTTAGCAAGTTTCCCCTGAAGAACCCTTGTTTGGAGAAACGCTTAGCGCTTGATGCGTTGGGAAGCAACACCCTTGCCTAAGCTTGGAAAGCCATTTAAAGCTAAGCATTTTAAGCTAAGCATTTTAAAGTCACGTTTAAAGTTTTGCACTTTTTGGAAAAATAGCTGACAACAAGATAGTGGTCATTGATGTTAAGGTAGGGCATTCAGTTGGTTCTTCTGACTTGAGCCCGGTAATACTGAGACCACGTTGTCATCTACTTTGAAACCATATGTAGATGTTTTACATATACGTTTTCGATACAAGCAGTCGGCGATATAGCCAAGTTTACTTTCTTGTTGTAATACAGAGCGTTTCTAATATTTTGTAATACTTACTCTGTGAAACACGGACCAATTTGCAAGTTTGAAATTGAATATGGCCAAAGCTGAGCTCCTTCTCTTTCTCCCTAAACCTACCTCCCCCCTTCCTCCCTTCTCTATTTCTGTGGATGACACAGCACTCCTCCCCATTTCCTCAGCTCACAACCTTGGGGTCATCTTTGACTACTTTTTCTTTCTCTGTGCACATCCAACAGATAGCTAAAACCTGCCACTTCTTTTTCTATAAAAATAGTAATGGTCAAAATTTATCACAGAGCAAAATTTTTTGTCAAAAAGAAAACACAACTCTGCACGTTTAACCTGAAAGTATATTAGTATCCACAAACTGATGTATTCAAGTAGAAACTTCAAACAGACTTCAGCAATCAATTCAAGCCCTGTAGACAAAGCAACTGGTAGGTCTCAGACTTAACGGGCAAAAACATACTCCAGTCAGTAACAACTGTCTGGGCATAGCCCTTATTGCATCAACGACCTTTAATACTTCGTTGCTCTGAAAAAGGGAGAAGCATCCACTGACTCTTTAAACAAAGTAAACTGTGTAGACTCAAAACTGTTCAACCAACTCATATAGAGAAAGTGGTCAGCTTAACTTAGCTTTTAACAGGTATTGCTTGAAAAAGTGCTTGACCATCGCCTTATCCCCAACGCTCTCACTTGTGCTATCTTGCGTTTCACCCGAGCCGGTTTCTTCAGCAGTTGGTAATGCCTGGATGATCTTCAATCAAACTACTGTGAGTGTTTAAGCCACCCCCTGAAGAAACCGGCTTGGGTGAAACGCAAGATAGCGCGAGTGAGAGCGTTGGGGATAAGGCGATGGCCAAGCACTTTTTCAAGCAATACCTGTTAAAAGCTAAGTTAAGCTGACCACTTTCTCTATATGAGTTGGTTGAACAGTTTTGAGTCTACACAGTTTACTTTGTTTAAAGAGTCAGTGGATGCTTCTCCCTTTTTCAGAGCAAACCCAGAAAGTCTCCAAAGGAAAAAAAGGGACTACAGTAGTTGATATGGAAGGATGGACTAAATAGGCCATGTGGTCTTTTTCTGCCATCATGTTTCTATGTTTCTAGAAATGTATAGAATTCTCTGGGGATTTCACTTGGTGTCAGTCTTCAGGAAATTTCTGTCTATTTTTATAGTTCTAAGAAGTGATATGAAAGGAAATGCAAGGTATGTAATGTGGTTTAACAGCATGCCAAAAAAGGAGATTTGTTTTGTGTGTGTGTTTTCAGATGAAACTAGAAACTACCGTGTTTATGTAATCTTTTGTTTTCTTTTCCCCATTCCAGGAGAAGGTTTTGTTTACTTGTCTCTTTATAACTTTGTTTTTGTACCATGTGGGAGAGTGTAGATGATCAGAAGAATTAATAGGTCTATTCATTTCCTGGTATCATTTTGTACCCAACAAGTGGGCATATGTTTCTCTTTCCCTACTGGACTTATTATACAGAACCACCATAGAGTGAATAATATTCTCCTGTGAGGGATGTACTTTTGGAGAATTGTTTGAAGTGTCACCATGTAGGTGTACGCAGCAATGGAAGATATTATGTCTGACATTTAACACAAACACAAAAAATGATGGCAGGATAAAAACCACACTAAAGCTTATCCAGTCTGCCGTCTATATTAACTACTAAGCTCTACAAT
Organism: Ichthyophis bannanicus; assembly: GCA_033557465.1. Classification (NCBI taxonomy): domain Eukaryota; kingdom Metazoa; phylum Chordata; class Amphibia; order Gymnophiona; family Ichthyophiidae; genus Ichthyophis; species Ichthyophis bannanicus. Next base: position 31,435,099 of record CM066043.1, on the reverse strand, counting down.
TAAGGTTATTCGATTTTTTGCAGGCAAATCTGGGAGATTTATCAAAATTGTGTGTATGTGATGGGGGGAGAGGGGAGGGATGGAAAAAGGGTCACTTTAGTTCCAAGTTTGAGAAATAAGGCATGGAGCAGGGAAGAAAAGTCATTACCCTGCCCCCACCCCCATCCCCATCCCATGACAGCAACAACATCACTTCCAAGCAGACAAATTGACTGATAAATGGAAACAGTGATGGATTTCTCCCATACTGTGCAAAATATATGATAATGATGTAAATACCAAAAACTGACATATTCAAATCAATTAATTAAAAATATTTTTCTCTACTCTCTCTGTCCCCTTTCCTGGGATCAGGGACAGGAAGCTGCCAACAAGTAGAAATTTGGAAAAGAGCTCTAAAATCAGGGACAATCCCCACAAATCAGAGACATCTGGTAACCAGATCTACAATCCTTTATCTTTTATCTTTATCTTTATTACCAGGCTTGATTGACCGCAGTTTCAAAACTTCAGGGCGGTGTACAATATTGTAGAATACACAGTGACTACAACCAGAAATAGGAAAAGATTTACAATTTTGACAAGACAGCACACCTTCATAACCAAAAGAGAAGAGAGAAAAAGGAGACGCCGAGAAAAGCAGGGGATTAGTAACTTCAAGGGTCAGCGGAGGGAAGGTCGGAAGCTAGGCAGAGGAACTGTGTTTTGAGAAGAGCTTTGAATTTGGGATACGACTGTTCTTAGCGGAGGTCAGAGGGAAGTGAGTTCCATAGGGAGGGTCCAAGAAAGAAGAAGGATGAATGGGGGGCCTGTTCCAGATGAGCGCATACTGCACACTATGGATGTGAGTAGAGTGGAAAGTACGGGGCACTGAGCGAAATTGCAGGGAGTCAGCCAGGTATTGTGGGGTGGGTGTGTAAAAGGCTTTATGGGTCAGAATCAGAAGTCTGTAGGTGATACGACGAGACCCAGGTAGCCAGTGCAAGTTGATAAGATAAGGTGACTGTAACGGGTGGTGTGGGTAAGACTTTTTGCAGCAGTGTTTTAGATCAGTTGGAGGCGATGGAGTTGGTATTGGGGAGGCCTGCAAAGATAATATTGCCGTAATCAACCTGGGAGATCACCAAAGAGAGCAAAAGAGTGGCAGGGGACCAGACAGCACGAACAGCGCAAATCTTCAGAGGTAGAAGTAAGAGTAGCAAGTGAGAGTGGAAATGTGAACATGGAAGGATAAGTCTGCATCCAAGGTTACCCTGAGGTAATGAAAAGAAGAAACCAGTGGGATTGGTGTATTGAAAAGGGTGGGCAGTACTGTCGGGGAAGGATTATCGACGGTAAACCATATTGCCGAGGTTTTAACGGGGTTAAGGTGAAGGTGGTTAAGGGGCAGCCAATTAGCAACACGTGACAGGCAGATATTGAGAGGTGAGAGGTCAGGGCTGACAGGGGAATTGTGGTGAACCAGGATAATATCATCAGCATAATAATAAGTCGAAATACCGGATTGCCTCACCAGAAGAGTGAGGGGAGCCATAAAGACATTGAAGAAAAGTTGTGCAAGGACAGAGCCTTGAGGCACCCCACAGTACAGAGGCAGGGGATCAGAGGTGCAGGAGTCAGAGACAACAGAAAAGGACCGGGAATAGAGGAAGGAGTGGAACCAACAAAGTACAGTTCCACGAAGGCCTGCATCCTGAAGACAAGTGAGAAGAACAGTGTGGTCAACAAGAACGAAGGCAGCTGAAAGATCCAAACAGACAGCTAAAGAGATATCACCGCAATTGTGGGAGATGTGAAGCTCGTTAAGAAAGGATAGAAGGATAGTCTCTGTGCTGTAACCTGAGTGGAAGCCAAATTGTCATGGGCGCAAGAAATGATTGGAGTCCAGGTATGAGGAGAGCTGGGCAAACACGGCCTTTTCAAGGATTTTAGAAATAAAGGGGAGATTAGAGACTGGGTGGTAGTAGGCGGGGTTATAGGGTCAAGGGAAGGCTGTTTGAGAAGGGGATGGACCAGCGCATGCTTCCAGGGTGTGGGGAAAGTACCGAATGAGAGGCATGAGTTAAGCATGGTGGGCAAAAAGGGAAAGAGGGCGAGGGATAGTTCCAGGATCCAGTGTGGAGGAATAGGGTCAAGAGGGCAGGCAGTTTTCCGGGTAGTAGAGATGGATCTGAAGAGTTCAGAGGAAGTAATAGGTTGAAAAGATGACAAGGGGTGGGACAAAGAAGGGGAGGAGGGTGGTGAGGGGGGCGGAGGAGACTATAGTGGAGCAAACGTAGACGAGAGGGAGAAGCAAAGGTGCTGAACCTTCGTGGAAAAATGAGTAGCCAGCTGTGAAGGGCTGGGGGCAGGCCACTGGACGCTGTTTGTTGCGGGAGGATGCAGCAAGGATAAAGATTTGAGGGTTGAGTAGAGTTGTTGTGTGGCGTTAGCAACAGAGGAGATTAGATTGGAGTAATAGGAGCATTTGGTTTCTAGGACAAGTGAGCAATAATGTTGGTGGCAAGAATTAAAGTATGGAAGGGAGTCAGGGATTGGAGCATTCCTCCAGAGGCGTTCTGCGTGGCGAAGTTGTGTATGTTGTATCTGGAGACCAGGATGGTCCCAGGGATGGTGGAGAGAGGCCCGGGGTATGCAGACCCGTAGGGGGGCTAGATGATCAAGTTAGGTGGAGAGACAGGAGTTCCAAAGGGATGCTTGTGTGTCAGCACTGAGGGAGGAAAAAACCGGGGGACGTGCTGGTTGGCAGAAGGGAAGTGTTGGAGAGTAGAGGGGGTGATCCGGCAGGATTGGCGAGAAGGACCAGCAAGAGATGAGGGGAGGCCCCGAGGGGCGGGGGTCTTATGTAAAGGTAATACAGAAGTGATCCGTCCAGGACATAGGTTTGGTAACAATATTCATGCAAATTGTCTTTCCCTCCCCTCTCCTTCTCAAGCCCATTTAGAACAGACCCTGATAAATAAAAAAATAAATAAAAAAGAACAGACCTGTCGTGCCGCTTTCTACTTTCTCAGCCCTGCACTTTGGAACACTTTACCATCCTTCCTCCATTCAGAACCATCTTATCAGAAATTCAAGACATTGCTCAAAACCCACCTATTCCATCAGGCATTTGAGCTTCCTACTGTTAGCACCACTTAAGTATATTTCTTCTTCTTTTGTACCATCTGTCTCTCTTTGACTTTTACTGTTTGCTCTGCTTCTTTCTCGTACAATGGCGTTCTTTTCCTCTTTCCTGCAGCATTTTGCTTTTATTGTAAACCGTCATAATGTCCTGACATGGGTGGTATATTAAGTGTATTAATAAAGATAAAGATAAAGAATATGCGTTGATGTATGTGGAGAACCTAAAGGGGTAATTAAGAGGTCAAGATTGTGTTGGGCTATGTGGGTTGGTGAGGTGACATGTTGACAAAGGCTGAGGTCCTGAAGAAGGGTAAGGAAAGAGTGGTCACGAACTGAGGTAGGGGTGCAAACGTGAATGCTGAAATCACCAAGAAGGAACATATATGGAAACTCTAGGGAGGCTTCAGAAATGGTAAGAATAAGGGAGTCCCATAGATGGGAACATAAGGAGGGCGGCACATAGAAAAGGAGGAAGTAAATGGGGGGGGATGTGTGCAAGCATAGAAGGAGGGCGATGATAGTTGGGTGAGAGGCAAAGTGGAGTGGAACAGGGCAGCCACTCCGCCCCGACCTAAGCGAAGGGTAGCGACAGCTGAGAAGTCAGGTGGGAGATAGCGGGCGACAAGAGTCCTCACCTTCCCTCAACGATGTCTCTGTCAGAAAAAGAAGGTCGAGTTGAGACTCAAGAAGGTGGTTCTGAATCAGAGCTGTTTTACTCCAAGGAGCTCTACAATTTATTAGGCCTACGTGGAGGGTCTGGCCAGTAGAGGACACAGAGGGAGCAGGACGGCAAGGTACAGGCAATATCTGGCAAAGTAGGAGGTCAGAGAGAACCCGATACAGGTGACCAGGGGGCATAGGAGTGCACAGAAAAGGGCGCCACTCCCAGAGAACAGGAATGGAGGCCATGTTTACAAGCAGAGCTAGTGCACACCAGAAAGGTAATGCTGGGAACACAGGAAAGTGCCTGTGGTTTACCTTAATGGCAGTCACGCTAACTGCATGGGGCTTACTACAATGAACAAGTGTGCAATGCGAGTCTCGGGAGTCACCTCACGGAGCTAGCCCAAGGAGCACGTCCTGCTTCTTGGGTGCATGCCGCTGCGGCACAGAGGGCTGACTTATATGTCGAAGGGGATGCATCCTGGTACCTGATGTCACTTCCGCTGGAGAGGAGAGTGCAGAGAAACAGCTGGGAGATGAGACCTATGGCAAAGAGACAGAGTAGCAGGTAGTACACCAGTAAGAGCAGTCACAACAGTGACTCACATCCTCTGTGCTCGTCCCATGTCATCTTGAAATCAGATACTATCCTCATCTCCAGTGGGAGGCTTTTCCAGGCATCCACCGCACTTTCCATTAGATTGCTCTTGAATCTACTCCTTTCACCCTCATCCAATGACTCTTCATTCCAGAGCTTCATTTCATTTGAAAGAGGTCCATTTATATTTATATTCAATCATTTTGATTTCCCTTGCTTTTATGAATTTGCTGTTTTGCTATAGGTGTTGTAAAAGCTTAACAACAGTATTGAGTTCAATTTTCAAAGCTTTTCTTCTACACTACTTCCCTCCTACTTGTAACCAGATGAAATTTGCCCAGATAACTAACTCAATATGTGTTCAAATCTTTCTGCTAGGGTAGTGGTGGGGTGGGAGAATTTAATGTCAGCAATTTGAATGGCTGAGTCTCAAAGTTACCCAGACTAAATCACTTTCAATATTGATCCTTAGGCTCTTAATTTTAGGCTGTTCGAAGTAAACTTCCAGTTGTGTTATAATGTAAATTCCTTATCACCCCTCTAGTCCAGTCCAGATGCATGCATTATGACCTATCACGAGCAGATGGAGACAGAATCACAGGTTTTGATGATGGCCAGGAGCAGGACCTCAGACAACACCCACAAACAGGAACAAAAGTGAGGGGCATCTCAAATGATTTTCAAAGAATTGTATTCATGAGGAACTAGCAAAACTAAAGTGGACAAAGTGATGGGACCAGAGGAGATACATCCAAGAAAGCATAGTTACTCACCTGTAACAGGTGATCTCCGGGAACAGCAGGAATTTAGTCTTCACATATGGGTATTGTCGGTACCGATGGAGCCTGCGCGGGAACACTCCCCAGCGTCCAATTAGAAAGCTTTTGGAGCATCCCACAGCGCCTGTGTGCTGCCTTCCCGCCTTTCCCAACTGCTTCTCTCCAGTTGAGTTTAAAGCTGAGACAAAGAGAGAGAGAGAGAGAGGGAAAGAGAAAGAGATAGATAGAGAGATACAACTCCTAGGGGAGGTGGGTGGGTTGTGAAGACTAAATTCCTGCTGTTCCCGGAGATCACCTGTTACAGGTGAGTAACTATGCTATCTCCAGGAACAAGCAGGAATGTAGTCTTCACATATGGGGACTCCCTAGCTTTAGATGCCAGGGAGAGACCCCAGAAGTTGTGTGTCCCTGTGAAAGGGCTCCACTTCCCCCCATGGATCTCTGGCATCCAACCAGGAATGGTGGGTAGGAGTTGATTAGGTATGGAACAGGTGTTGGAGGACAGCCTGACCAAACAAGGCATCCCGGCGGGAGTCCTTGTCCAAGCAGTAATGGGCTGTGAAGGTATGAACCGAGGCCCAAGTGGCTGCTCGACAGATATCATCGATAGACACAGAGTGCAGATGAGCCATTGAAGCTGCCATGGCTCTCACATTGTGAGCTGTGACATGGCCCTCCAGAGGAAGATTCTTACTCTGATAGGCAAATGAAATACACTGTGCAATCCAGTTGGACAGTGTTCTCTTGGAGACTGGAGGTCCCAAATGAGAAGGATCAAAAGCAACAAAGAGTTGAGAGGACTTTCTGTGTTGCTGTGTTCTTTGTAAGTAAAAGGCTAAAGCTCTTTTACAGTCCAAAGTATGAAGATTCCTTTCTGCATTTGATGCATGAGGCCTTGGAAAAAACACAGGCAGGTAGACCGCTTGGTTAAGATGAAAAGGCGAGACCACCTTTGGCATAAAGTGTGGATGAGTCCTAAGGACTACCTTGTCATGATGGAACCTTGTATAAGGTGGATCAGCCACTAGTGCCTGCAACTCACTGATGCGACGTGCTGATGTGATTGCAATGAGAAAGATAACCTTCCAGGAAAGGAATTTCAATGAAGTAGTAGCTACGGGTTCGAAAGATGGCTTCATGAGCTGGACAAGAACCAGGTTTAAGTCCCATGCCACCGGTGGTGGCCTAATGGGAGGCTTAGTTAGAAGAAGGCCTCTCATAAATCTTGCTATAAGAGGATGGGAGGAAATAGGTTGTCCATTTAAAGGCTTGAAAGAAGCTGCAATAGCACTCAAATGGACTCTTACTGAGTTACTCTTAAGTCCTGCATTGGATAAATGAAGGAGATACTCCAGTAATGATTCCAGAGGTATCGCCAGGGGGCTAAGACCCTTCTGCGAGAACCATATGGTAATCCTTTTCCACTTGAAAGCATAAGAGCGTCTTGTGGAAGGTTTTATGGAAGCATAAAGGATATCCTTTACTTGCTGAGAAAGGTTAAGATCATGAAGATCTAGGCCTTCAGCAACCAAGCCCTGAGATGCAGAGACTGGGCATTTGGATGCCATAACATTCCGTCCTCCTGAGACAGGAGATCTGGAGCAAACCCTAACTCCAGAGAGGGAGTTTGAGAGAGATGTAGAAGCAGAGGGTACCACACTTGCCGTGGCCAATGTGGAGCTATGAGAATCATACGGCCTCTGTCTCTCTGAAGCTTGAACAGGGTTTTTGGGAATTAGGGGAATGGGTGGAAAGACATAAAGGAAGTCTTGACCCCAATGAAGGAGGAAAGTATCCCTGGCCTGAGAGCCCTGAGCCGGAATTCTGGAACAGAACCAGGGAAGTTTGGCATTCAACGGACTTGCAAAGAGGTCTATGTCCGGGGTTCCCCAAATTTGAAAAATCTTGGTCACCTGGTCTGCATGTAGAGACCATTCGTGCATAAGGAACCACATGCATGGTAGATGCCACGTGGCCTAGTGGTTGTAACATTTCTCGAGCAGTGAGATGAGGCTTTAGCACTGCTTGAGAAGTTAACTGCACCATGCGAAGGCAACGGGTCTGGGGAAGATAGGCCCTTGCTTTTCTGGTATCCAGCAAAGCTCCTATGAACTCTAGAGACTGAGTGAGAGTTAGGCTGGATTTTGGGATGTTTATGACCAGACCCAAATACTGAAGGATACGCATTGTGCAAGATAGAGAAATCCTGGCCTCTGACTCCGATGGGGCTCGAATGAGTCAGTCGTCTAAGTAGGGGATGACGAATATTCCTAGAGTGCGAAGAAATGCTGCTACTACAGCCATGCATTTCGTGAACACCCTTGGTGCTGAGGCCAGGCCAAAAGGAAGCACCCTGTATTGGTAGTGCTTTCCTTGAAAAAGGAACCAAAGGAACTTTCTGTGAGTTGGATGGATGAGTACATGAGTGTACGCATCCTTGAGATCTAGAGAACAAAGCCAGTCCTGACTCTGATGGTATGGCAGCAGAGTTCCCAGAGAAACCATCTTGAATTTCTCCTTGAACAGGAATTTGTTCAATTCTCTGAGGTCTAAAATAGGTCTGTGTCCCACTGTTTTCTTTGGGATAAGGAAATAGGGGGAGTAAAACCCTGTACCCTGTTGAGGAATGGGTACCTCTTCTATTGCCCCTTGGGCAAGAAGCATAGTGACCTCTTGATCTAACAGGTGGATGAGAGAGGTCTGAGAATTGAACTGTCTTACCATTGTGGGAGGGAGCATGCACAGAAAGTGAAGCTTGTACCCCTCTTTTATAATGGAGAGAGTCCAATGTTCTGCTGTTATCTGCCCCCATCTGGGGGCAAAGTGACACAACCTTCCTGGAATGGTGGAAGGCTCTGGTCCATTGAGAGCCAGGAAGGCTAAGTTCTCTAGATGGAAGTCAAAGGCCTTGTGGAGGCTGAGACTGCTGAGACGGTTGAGGCTTAGCAATCTTTGCTTTCCTTTGTTTAGGTGGTTGCTGACTTTTTCAGGCAGGTTGACCTGCAGAACGTCCCTGCTGGGAATAAGAGGGATAAAACCTCTTCTTCTTGGAGAAGAATGGTTTCTTGAAAGATTTCTTCCTTGCAGGATCAGCTGTGGCTTTAGATAATCTATCCAAAGTGGAGTCATCAGCATCCAATTCATTGGCTTTTTCTTGCCAATTCTTGCCGAATAGATTCTCACCTGTACAAGGGATATTGCCCAATTTGTCCTGCACCCAGAGCTCCAAATCAGATGCCTGGAGCCATGCAATTCTACGTGCACCTATGGCAATGGCAGAGGTTCTGCTTATGCACTCAAAACAGTCAAAAGCTGCACGATTGACAAACTTAGAAACATCCTGGGCATGTTTGACCAGTGTGAGAAAATCCTGCCTCTTATCATCAAGAAGAAGAGGGCTCAAAACCTCTAAATCTCCTGTGACTTCCTTAAGGAACATTCCCATATATAAAATATAGGAACTGATCCTGGCACTATGCATGGAAGCCTGGAAAGTACGACATCCAAAGGCATCCAAAGTTCGACACTCACGTCCTGGAGGATTAGAGGCATGCCTCTTTGCACTTCTGATCCTTTTCATAGCTGATTCCACTACAATAGAGTGGTGAGGAAGCTGAGTTTTTTGGAAGCCAGGACATGGAGGTACTCGATACATGGTATCCAGTCTACGAGAGTGAGGAGAGGTGGTAAGAGGTGTTTCCCACATTCTCAACATGAGATCATGTAAGATCTCATGGATAGGCAAGGTAGCTGCCTCCTTAGGAGCCTTGGGATATTGCAGAATCTCCAACTCCTTTGCCCTGGGCTCTGTTTCAGGAGCCACAGTAATGGAAAGACCTCAAGCCACCTCCCTGATAAAGTCCTGAAAGGAGATATCTTCTGGAGGGGACATCCTGTGTTTAGGAGAGGAAGGTTCCTCCGGGAGAAGTACTCCAGTACTGATGGAGCTGTCAGAATCCTCAGACTCCTCCGAGGACTCAAAGTACCTTCTGTCCGGATGCTCTTGTACAGCATGATACCCGTACCGACCGAAGTCGGTGCCGAGGGGAAACGGTACCGGTGTATCGGTACTGGAAGGCATAGCATGACTCGGTGCCGGCAAAGCAGACACCAATGTCGATGCCGATGCTGTCGGTACTGGTACCGATGCCGGAGCCTGAGTCGGTACCGGTACCGGTTGAACTGTCTGATGGGGTTCCGAGGGTGTCGATGCCGCAAGGAGAGCCGCCATACTGCGTTCAATAGCAAGGAACCTCTGGTCTATCGACGCTGCCGATGCCTGGGTATCGGTACCGGAGAAAGTAGCCGGTACCCCAGAGCATGGCACAAGTAGTTCTGCCGAGTTTGAGGCCTCGAGAACATCCTGGAGCCCCGATAATGCTTTGGAAGCCGAAGCCTCACGCCGGGGCAATTTTGCCAGTACAGAACCCTCAAGGGCAACGCCAGAGGCATCTTGATGCTTAGAAGGAGATCTACCCTTTGAGGACCGGCCAGACTTATGTTTAGTTACCTGAGATCCATGGGAGGAAGACGAAGCCCTGGAAGACGTTGATGCCAAAGAGGCTGCATCGGAGGGAAAAAGGGTGCTGAGCTTAGCAGCCCGGTTTTGTCTACCCCTCTTGGACATCATGGCACAGGCCATACACTCCAAAGTGGAGTGGTCAGGACCTAAACATTTAAGACACCACTCATGGGTATCAGTGACGGAGATGGTACCGCCACACTTGGTGCGCTTCTTGAAACCTGAAGCGGGTTTTTCCATAGTAAAGGAAATTTTGGGCCTAAGGCCCAAAATGGCGCGTGCACCTGAGGAGAAAAGTTTGGAAAAAGAGAACTATATATATATTTTTTGAGGAAGGCAGACGCGACCACAAAAAAGAAGGAGAATAGGAAAAATTTTCTGCGGTGACAGGAACGACAACCTGCTGGCTCCGCGGAAAATGAAGAACTGGAGAGAAGCAGTTGGGAAAGGCAGGAAGGCAGTACGCAGGCTCTATGGGATGCTCCCAAAAGCTTTCTAATTGGACGCTGGGGAGCATTCCCGCGCAGGCTCTGTCGGTACCGACGATACCCATATGTGAAGACTACATTCCTGCTTGTTCCTGGAGATTACTGAAAGAACTTGGGGACATTCTAGCAGCTCCACAGACTGACCTTTTCAATGCCTCTTTGGAGTCGGGAGTGGTGCCAGAGGAGAGAGGCACATGTGGTCCCTTTACACAAAAGGGAAGTTAGAATGTGGTTGAAAACTACAGGCTGGTTAATTTAACCTCAATGGTGAGTAAATTATTGGAAATGCTGCTGAAAGAAAAAATAGTGAGGTTTCTGGAGTCCAACAGATTGCAGGATCCAAGGCAGCATGGATTCACCAGGGGCAGGTCTTGTCAGACAAATATGATTGATTTCTTTGACTGGGTGACTATGGAGCTGGACCAAGGGAGAGTCCTAGCTGTGGTTTATTTAGATTTCAGTAAAGCATTTGACACTGTTCCACACAGGCAACTTATAAACAAACTAAGCACCCTTGGGATGGACCCTAAAGTTACTGCTTGGGATAGAAATTGAGTGGGAGGCGACAAAGGGTACAGGTAAATGGAGTTCACTCTGAGGAGAAGAAGGTTACCAGTGGTGCGATCCAGGGATCTGTCCTTGGTCCGATTCTTTTTAACATCTTTGTTAGTGATATAGCGGAAGGGCTGTTGGGTAAGGTTTGCCTCTTTTGCGGATGATACCAAAATCTGTAACAGAGTAGACACCCAGGAAGGTGTTGTGATACCTTGGTAATTACCTTGTAAATAGTTCTATTATTATGTTTTATTTATAAACATGTTATATACATTTTTACTTGGTTCTATGTTCTATGTAAACAGTGGAAACACTCTATCTTAAATGCTCTATGTAAACCGTCTTGATTTGTAGAAAGACAGTATATAAAATCGGTTTTATTTATTTATTTATTTATTTATTTATTTAAAGTCTCTTTTATACCGCGCTATTCAGCATCAGCGCGGTTTACAATAAACATTGAACATACACATTTCCAATAGTACTTTGTGTTTACATATGAACAGGATAATCAACTTGGCTAACAGGGTAACTATGTACAACCATAAAATATACAATATATACAATTTGTAGGCTGATCATGTGTTTGTGTGGTTTTAGACAGTAGTGATTTGGGTGGATTCGGCAAATGGTGCTGAGTTTCTATTAGGTTCAGGGTAATGTATGAGGAAGAGGTAAATAAATAAATGAATAAATAAATAAGGAAGCTTATCAGGACCTAGAAGAGAGGGGTAAAAAGAAGGAATTTACCTTAATATAGGGACCCATTTTAAAAGGTCCGGGACTTAAAACTCCATTTGCTCCTAGAAAGCCAGTAATTCCTGGCTACAATGAGGAACAGAGTGGCCCTAGTGGTAGAAAGGATAGGGAATACAGGCTCAGGGTAAGGAACCCTTACGTCACTGCATCCCCTAATCACACAGCTGCCACGAGGGAGTTTGATCTTTCTCACCTGAGAGGGGAGAGGGTGGAGCAGGAGCCTGAGGGGTTTAAGTTTAGCTCAGTTAGGTCAGAGAGAGAGAGACCAGGTCAGAGAGCAGCAAGGCGAGGAGCAAGAGGACGAAGAGGGCCAAGCAGGACACATGGAGAGGAATTAGAAGGATTCCTGAGACCAGGGAGTGCTGTGACTGCTAACCAGAGGGAAAGAGAGAGCAGAAGTTTTGCCTACTCAAGGAATGGAGCAGTGAGAGCCAGAAGCACTAATTGGAGAACAAGACGTGCTAGATGGTGGCCAGAGCATGTAAGAAGTGAAGCTACTACAGGCTTTGATCAAGGTATGAGCCCCAGAAGCTTAGCTAATAAGGAGCACTACGTATTTGCCAGAGACAGCTTTAACCCTAATAGAAAGCAGTCAAGTAAGCTATCTGAATCTGAGCTAGAGAGTGAACCCATGGAATTGGGGGAGCTAGATTTACCTTGTGAAGAAGGGGTCTCATACATGGACTGCTCTGCATGCTAGTCTGCCAATTAAAGAATGGTTGCTAGTGATGTCAACCGTAAAGAGAAGTCTCCAGTGTCCAAAGCCTTGAGAGCTGTGTTTGCTTGTTTAAAGTTCTAAGCTCAGGAAAATGTTACGCAGTGAAAAGCTGAAGCTTCCTGATTGTCTTTTGAGAAACAGCTGTGAGCAGTGCAGAGCTCCTTTGATGCCGTTTCAACTGAAGGAAGTTAAGAAATGCTTTTGGTTTGTCTAACTGCTGAGAAAACCTGGAAAAGAGTTTTATTGCTTCTATGAATTGGACTATCTGTATGAAGTGCTGAGTTTAAGCATACAAGATAGCCAGGTATTTGCTCTGGACTGGAAAGGAAAGAAAACCTGGTTTAAAAGTTTCTTTCTGTTTGTTTTGATCTTCACGGCAAGCTCTGCTGAAGGCAGGTGTTGCTAATTAAGGCTGAGGGAAGCTGTTTGTTTCAGTTCAAGTTATCCTGTTATAAGTTGCAAGAATTCCTGGATGAAAATATCTTTAAAAGGTGGATCTGTGAACCTAGTGTGTCTTATTTTGTGCTAATGAATAAATTGCACTCACTCAAACCCAACTACAAAGAAGGTGTTTTTTTTCATCTGAGCCCAAGTGATATCTAACTGAACTACCTTTCCCAGAATGCATGTAAAGGCATCCAGTTAGAAAAGGCCAGAAAGTTGAAGCACTACAGTGACAAAAATAAATCCACGCCCCCCATACCAAGGTAAGGGGCTAAGGGCGTGACAGTGTAGATAACATGAGGAGGGATCTAGCTAAGCTTGAAGAATGGTCTAGAATTAGGCAGCTGGGATTTAATGTTAAAAAAGCAAGGTCATGCATTTGGGCTGCAGCAATCCAAGGGAGCAATATAGTATAGGGGGTGACATACCTCTGTCCACGAAAGAAGAATGGGACCTAGGCATGATTTTCTCTGACGATCTCAAAGTAGCTAAACAGGTAGAAAATGTGACGGAAAAAGCTAGAAGGATGCTTGGGTACATAGAAAGAGGAATGGCCAGCAAAAGAAAGGAGGTGATAATGTCTCTGTATAAGTCTTTGGTGAAACTTCATTTGGAGTATTTATTTATTTATTTATTTAAAGTCTCTTTTATACCGCGCTATTCAGCATCAGCACGGTTTACAATAAACAGTGAACATACACATTTCCAATAGTACTTTGTGTTTACATATGAACAGGATATTCAACTTGGTTAACAGGGTAACTATGTACAACAACAATATATACAATATATACAATTTGTAGGCTGATCATGTGTTTGTATGGTTTTAGACAGTGGTGATTTGGGTGGTTTCGGCAAATGGTGCTGAGTTTCTATTGGTTTCAGGGTAATGTATGAGGAAGAGGTAGTGTTTCACGGCCTTCCTGAATTGGAATATGTCAGGGATTGATCTGATGTTGTGAGGGAGGTTATTCCAGATCACTGGTGCATAAAGTTTGAAAGTCCTGCTGGATGTTGACTTGGTGCATTGAGTTATAGATCTTGGGACTATCAAGGTGTTTTGAGCTACTGACCTTCTGTCTCTGTTGTGGGGTGTCATCTGGATTAGCTCAGTTAGTGAAGTTGACGAGAGACCTTTGGTGGCTTTGAAGGTGAGCAGCAAGGTCTTGAAAGTAATTCTACCTTGAATCGGGAGCCAATGGAGTTGTTTCATTATAGGTGTGACATGGTCTTTCCTGGATGCTCCGTGCAGTACTCTTGCTGCGGTGTTCATTGCCATTTGCAGTGGGTTTAGGGTGGTTTGGGGGAGACCTTAAAGTATTGCATTTGCATAATCGAAATGCGGGATAATTAGTGCCTGATAGATAGTCCTGAAATCATCTGGCTCCAGCAGAGATCTTAGGTATCTAAGGGATCTAATTTTATGATATACTGCCCTTACAGTGTTACTTATATGAGCCTGCATATTTAGGTTCTGGTCTAGTGTGATGCCGAGGTATCTGATCGCTGATTTGGTCTGGAGGTCTGCTTCCTTCACTTTCAGTACTGTCGGGTCAGTGAAGTTACGGTTCCTTGTAATGAACATCACCTCAGTCTTCTTGTGTTGAATCCGGAGGTTTTGGGATTGTAGCCAATTGGATATTTCGTTTATGCAGCATGTTATTGGTTCGAGGTCTGGGTTTTCTGTTGCAAAAGGTGTGTATAATAGCACATCATCTGCGTATATCATGCAGTTGATGTTGAAAGACCGGATCAGGTTGCAGAGAGGTTGCATGTATATATTGAATAGTAAGGCGGAGAGGGAGGATCCTTGTGGGACACCTTGGCTTTGGTGGAATGGTTCTGATGATGTGTTTCTGGATCTTACCTGTTGCCATCTGTCCGAGAGGTAGGACCTGCACCACTCGAGTGCTTTACCGGAGATTCCTTTTTCTTTGAGGCGTTCTAGGAGGCGCTCATGGCTAACGGAATCAAACGCTGCCGCGATGTCAAGGAAGACAAGGACAAAGCCTTGGTGGGTATTGTCGATGCCTGATATTATGCTGCTGAAGAGTGTGGTAAGAAGGGTCTCAACCCCGTGAGATTCTCTAAATCCATGCTGGCATGGATCCAGTGGTGCGTTGGAATCAATGTGATCTTGTATTTGTCTCTGAACTATCTTTTCCATTATTTTTGCAAGCATTGGTATGCTTGCTATGGGTCTGTAGGATTCTGGTTTCTGTTGGTCGAGTTTGTTGTTTTTTAGTAGAGGTCTTATTGAAGTTTGTTTGAGGGTGCGTGGGAAATCACCTGTTGTGAACGATTGTTGAATAAGTCTGGATATGATGGGACTGAGGTCAGTCCGGAGTTCCTTGACCCAGAAAGCTGGGCATGGATCAGATTGTGCTGTGGACGTATTGATGGCTGCTATGGTGTCTTCGATGCATCGTTTGGATGGAGTTGTGAAGGTAGTGAGTGGTGTTTGATTGTAGGGCTGAAGGATGATGCTGGACGCTGGGTTGTTGTTTATCTGACAAAGTTTTGATTGTAAATAATCCGCATATTTGAGGATGGATTCCATTAGTTTGTTCTGATGCAGGTTCTGTTGTAAGTTGCTTAACGAGGGCAAACAGGTCACGAGGTTGTTGAGGGATCTCTTTAAAGTGTCGGCGTGGTAACGTCTCATGGTTTCAGTCACTGCGGTGCGGTGCGCTGTGAGTTGTAAATTGTATGCCTTTTGGTCTGCTTCTGAGCGTGAGCGGCGCCAGCGTCTCTCAAGTTTTCTTAGTGTCGCGAGTGAGGCTTTCAACTCAGTAGAGTACCATGCTGCTGTGTGTCGTTTCGCTTGAGGTTTGTTGTATGTTGGGCGAACAGCTATTGAACTGAGTATTTCGTTCCAGTTGGAGACTAGTTCATCAGGGTTGTGTGCTGGTGAGTTCATTAGTGGGATTGCTGATTTCAGGATTAGATCTTTGTTGAATGGTTGGAATCTTCTCGGCAGAATGTTGGGCTGACCGGTTGCTGTGCTTTCATCTTTTTGGACATGGCTTGGCTGAGGAATTTGGAATAGGATTAATGAGTGATCTGACCATGGGACAGCGGTGATTGATATATCAGGGATGGTTGTTTCTCTGATGGTTGGGTCTGTTGTGAATATTAGATCTAGCATGCCTCCTTTTATATGGGTAGGTTCCTTGATTAATTGGCTATATCCTAGATCTTTCATGGCTTCGAGGAACGCCTTTGAGTGAGAGTCTTGCAGGGAGGGGAGGTTGAAGTCTCCTAGTACCCAGCTTGTTGTATGTGGGTTCTGGGAGTTTGCGGCTGCATCTATTATTGTTGTTAGTGCATCTGCATCAGATGATGGCGCTCTGTAGAGTAGATTGATGGAGGAACACTTGTTCTCTATCGAGATTGTGTCTAGGAGTGGCGAGCTGGTTGCATCTTTTATGTTGAATTGAAGATCAGATCTGGTGATGGCGAGGACGCCGCCTCCTCTTTTGGCTGCTCTATGACATGTATGGATAGAGAAGTTAGCAGGCAGGAGCTGGTTGAGTATCACGTTGTCATCACAGGAAAGCCATGTCTCGGTGATCAGTAGTAGGTCAAGGTTATGTAGTGATATCATATCTGAGATGGCCGGCCATTTTTTACGTACAGATCTTGCATTTACAAGGGCACATTTCATGATTCGAGGGAGGGGGTTTTCTTCTTGTTGTTTCTTCTTCTTGTTGTGCTGTAATGATACCTGCAGGAGGTGGTGGTGGTGAATTTGGGAGGTTTCCTGTGATTCATAGAATGGGGTATCTGGCCACCTTTTTCTATAACTGTGGATAGTTGGTATGTGGTTGTTGTTAGTGTATAGGCCAGTGACATTGCTTAAGCCTATAGCAAGGAGGTAGAGGGCAATCGAGATGATGCAGGGTAGGGCCATTTTGTGTGTTTTGTTGCGGTGTGGATATGGGCTGGGAGGTTGGTTGGTGGTGGTGGGTAGGTATGTTGCCTGGTTGTGTGGGGAGAGTAAAGTATCAATAATGAGTATAATGTAATGGCTACTGAAAACAGTGAGAATCTGTGTGGCACTAATGACAGCAGCTATTATTTGCTAGATACTGACAACAGTAGGTAGCTCTGTGGTAAATGGTAACAGTAGTTGTTAGAGGTAACGCTTCCTAGAAACTAACAACAGTAGCTGAGTATAATGCAGAAATTGCTGGGTACTGACTACAGTAACATAAACAGTGACCGTAGTTGTTAGATGCAACACTTCATAGAAACTAACAACAGTATAATGTAAAAATTGCTGGATACTGACTACAGTAACATTAACAGTAACAGTGGTTGTTAGGTAGGTGGTTGTTAAGTAGCAGTTAGGTTGTAGTGGTTGTTAGGTATCAGCGTGTAGGTGCAGGGCTGCACGAAGAGAGCTCACTGCTTGCTGGCGGCTGCTTTTTAAAAGGTGAGCTCAGCCCTGATTGGGTAGAGCATGTTGTGGAGTCGTCCCTGTTGGCTCGATCCCTCACAGGGAGAGCTAGCAGCGTGTAGGTGCAGGGCTGCATATATATATGGCATATATATATATATATATAGAAACATAGAAACATAGAAACATGATGACAGAAAAAGACCACAAGGCCCATCTAGTCTGTCCTTCCATAACAACAACTACAACAGTCCACTTTTTACCTTTAGAGATCCTCTGTGTTGGTCCCATGCTTTTTTGAATTCAGTTACTGTCCTCATCTCTACCACCTCCACTGGGAGACTATTCCACGGATCCACTACTCTTTCCGTAAAGAAATATTTCCGCATATCACTCCTGAATCTATCTCCAGGAGTGATATGCGGAAATATTTCTTTACGGCAATAGATGCAGTGCTGCATGTATATATGGCATATATATATATATATACGGCAATAGTTTAGTATGACTACTGACAACAGTATAGTATGGTAGACATAACTATGACAATAATTCAATATGGCTACTTGCAACAGTATAGTGTAGACAGTAATAGAATATTAATTCAGTAATAGAATATTAACCGTATACTGTGTAGACAGTAATAGAATATTAATTCAGTCTATTGGTATGATAATTCGGTCCATTGATAAGCTACTGACAACAGTATAAGGTGGATTGATAAGCTACTGACAACAGTATAAGGTGGATTGGTATTAGTGAGTCTGATGGCAACAGTATGGAGATACAAACAGAGATAAGCAAATCAGTTACTAACACTGTAGGTTGCTGGCAAGAGAAAAGTCCTTGATTAGTAATGCAGTGTGATAGCTAAAACTGTGAAGATATACTTGCGATACACATCTGTGGTAGACACTTGACTTGAGAGGGATTTGTTCTGGATCCTGGGTGGTAGAGTTTATTTTTATTGACGATCTTTCAGCTGCACGGGCCAGCTGCCGAAGGGCCACGCCGAAGGGCCCTCTGGCGAGGCCCTCAGGCGCGGGCCCGCCAGGCGCGGTCACGCCGGATGGTGCCTTCTTTAAACGGAGGTCGTTGGCTGTCCCGATTGGACGGCAGGAGCTGGAGGTGCGGCCCTGTATCCCCGGCTGGCTCGATCCCCGCCGGGAGAGCTGTGGACGAGCCGGGGTGCAGGAGGGCGAGAGGGCCTCGCGCCGGATGGCGCCTTCTTTAAACGGAGGTCGTTGGCTGTCCCGATTGGACGGCAGGAGCTGGAGGTGCGGCCCTGTATCCCCGGCTGGCTCGATCCCCGCCGGGAGAGCTGTGGACGAGCCGGGGTGCAGGAGGGCGAGAGGGCCTCGCGCCGGATGGCGCCTTCTTTAAACGGAGGTCGTTGGCTGTCCCGATTGGACGGCAGGAGCTGGAGGTGCGGCCCTGTATTGTGTGCAATTCTGGAGACTGCACCTTCAAAAGGATATAAACAGGTTGGAGTCAGTGCAGAGAGTGGCTACTAAAATGGTTAATGGTCTTCGTTATAAAGCATATGAGGACAGAATTAAGGACCTTGATATGTATACTTTAGAGGAAAAGCAGGACAGAGGTGATATGATTGAGATGTTTAAATACCTCCATGTCATAAATGCACAGGAGGAGAGCCTCTTTCATTTGAAAACAAGCTCTTCTATGAGAGGACATAGGATGAGGGTGAAAGGGGATAGACTCAGGAGTAATATGTGGAAATATATCTTTATGGAAAGAGTGGTAGATGTGTGGAATAGTCTCCCAGTGGAGGTGGTAGAGATGAGGACAGTATCTAAATTCAACACAGAGACTATTGTCACAAGGTAAACCCAGGGGACCCAGAGGAAATGGAGATTAACGGAGAAAATCAGGCAGAACCTGATGAGGTAAACAAAAACATGTCAAATAGTTACTATGAGCAACCACAGCACACGTGGAAAAAGGGTAAAAAGACACACCCAGCCAGCATGAGAATGGAGGTTGATTTACCTGATAGGGATCAGCTGAGAAGGGGTGGAACCCGGGGACAGATACATAAGGCACACTCACAAGCAGTGAGGGAGAGTGAGCACGGACAGAGGTGGAAGCAACAACCTCAGTCGTGGGAACGGAGGGAAAGAGAAAGAAACACTATAAGCCAATCTCATCTCCAGGACCAAAGTTGGTGGAAGGAAGGAAATGAGAGAGAGTGTCAGCAACATATACCAGAGGACAGCTTGAATGAGTCTCAGGACTATGTGAGTACGTGTGGAGATCAGCTGTTGAACACAGAGTGTGTGTGTGAAAGCCAGAAGAGAAGAGGGAGGAATCCTGTTGCAGGAAGCAAGGCATTCAAAGTGGAACAGGACTGTTTTACACCCGAATGGGCTAAGTCCAAGATTAATAGAAGAAGCCAGCCTAGAGCAGAGATAAAGGGAAAAGGAAACAACTTCTTTCCTTGTACGGGCAGTTACAAGAGAAAGGAAGGTCTCTTACCTTATAATTCTGCTAGCAACTTTAAATGTTCAGACTTCCCTCGAGTGCCGTTGTCAGCACTGAAAACTCCCACAGCTGTATCAGAGGAATTAGCCTTTAACCCATTCAAGGCAGGACACAAGCTGTTTGACTCTAATACCAGTGTTTATGGGCAGTTACCTCATAGCTTTACACAGGAGGAGTGCTCTTACAAGCCATTATCCAGAGTATACGGTAATACCCAGCAGTGTTTTAGCCTAGAGCCAGGAAGCAGTCACGTAGCTGACGTGATTAACCAGAGTGAGCTCAGCAGGACAGCTGCTACAGAAAACGTAGGTACAAATGGTTATCCTTTAATGCCATATGATATTTCTAATGTACCAGATAACACTGAACCCATGGAATGCTCGTTAGTGACAACTGAAGAGGAAGAGTTTTCACTGAGATAAGAAAATACATGTACAAGGAAGGTTTAAACAGCAACTCAGTAACTGGCAGAAGTTGCTTGGTTTAAAGTGAATCCTGATTGATTTATATCAGCAAAAGAAAAGGATTAAGTGCTCATGAAGAGAACTGTTTTTTCTTTTGTTAAAAAGTTAAAGCTGAGGAAAGCACTTTTTGTTCAATGTTTGCTTCTGTTATTTGCCAGAGTGGCTTTTGATTATTTTGTTCTTCAAGAAAAAGAATACCTCATTGG
The DNA here is from genome assembly GCA_033557465.1 of Ichthyophis bannanicus. Classification (NCBI taxonomy): domain Eukaryota; kingdom Metazoa; phylum Chordata; class Amphibia; order Gymnophiona; family Ichthyophiidae; genus Ichthyophis; species Ichthyophis bannanicus. The sequence goes on along the minus strand of CM066043.1, from coordinate 31,414,873 downwards.
ACGGGGAATAAAGCCCTTGATTTAAAGTGTGAACTGTGTGTTTGAGTGATTACAAGAAGACGGTACAACTACCACCCACAGAGGGCCAGGCAGGGCTATCTATAACATATAGACAGCCAAGAAAAGGTAGTAAGCCATAATACCAGCCTCCACCGGAGGGGCCCGATGAGGGTGTGACATAAAAATGGCATAGGAGTGAGGATATTTTTTTTTGGGGAGGCAAAAATATTTTTGGAACAGAAGAAACAAAAAGACATTGCCTAAAGGAAGGAATATTGGCATCACAAGACAAGTGCAGTGGAATATTCGCTGGCAGGTCGGCCAGAGGACTGGAAAAGACCCTTTTCTCACATGCTTGAGTCTGCCAGGAGACTAAGGTAATAGTAGCCTGTGTGGACAGGGATAGGATATCCTGTGAGGAAAGAGGGGGCGCTCTAGTTTAGAGAAAAGTCCTGTATAAAAGATACCGCACTTGGTGGGCCTTTCTCTTTTCTTTTTCTTACAGGAACAGCGTCTGGAGAAGATGGAACCACAGGACGTGATGTCGTGGATAGCTGAACAGTGGGACAAGCAAGCCCGAATGGTGCAGCATTTACAGGAGCAATACATAGCTTCTGCGAGGGAGCAGCAAAGGCCGCTATTAGAAGCTGTGGACGCTCTGCTGAAAAAAACTGGTGAAGAAGTGGCACGTACTACATCAATACCGCAAGTAGAGATGAACACTAACTTTGCTTTGTCTTTGGGACAGTTAAAACCGGAGGACAATCCGGATGATTTTATAGAAGCTTTTGAGAGGATTGCTAGTAATCTTCAATGGCCATCTGAGCAATGGGCAATGCGGTTTGCAATGACCCTAAGCGGTGAAGCTTTGTCTGCATTTAAAGCTATGCCGGCCAGCCTGGCTAATAATTATGTAGAAATTAAAAGGGCTGTAAAAGACAGACTAGGCCTTTCACCTAGGCATTATAGGCGATTGTTTAGAGAGACACACATGCATATAACTGAAACCCCGAAAGCATTGTATCAAAGGCTTAGGAATCTTGCCTATAAATGGTTAGATCCAGAGGGAAAACCAGTAGAATCAATTCTAGACGAAATTATTCTAGAACAGTTCTTGTTGGCAGTAACCCCAGAGATGAAAACGTTTCTTACGTTACAGAATTGCTCCAATATGGAGGAAGCAACTAGGATGGCTGAAGTATTCAGGGAAGCTAAGAGAACTGATACATCCAGGGTAAACCTTTTAAAAGTAGCAGGTATGGATGAATCAGATGAATGGAAGAGGTATGAAAGAATTAAGGCACCTAGTGGTAATATGGCCAAAGAGGTTTCCTCCACAAACATTAAGAAATGTTACAAATGTGGAAAGCCTGGACACATTCGAGGAGAATGTAAGGTTAAGACGGCCCTTGTAATAGAAAAGGAGGAACCAATACCTGAGGGATTTGTTCAAATGGTTCGGGTGGAGGGAGTACTGGTCTTAGCTCTACTTGATTCAGGGGCGGATCAAAGTATGATCTCGCAAGATTTTTGGGGTATCATAGAGAAGCATCGGTCATTCCCCTCGAATCAAGTAGAGGGTCAAGTGCGCATACGATGCGTTCATGGAGAAGCGTCCCACTATCCATTGTATGAGGTAGGCATACAGGGTTTAGGGGCCATCCACCAAATGCTGATAGCAGTGGTACCCAACTTACCATATGCGGTTGTCCTTGGGCGGGACTGGCTTCCCTTCTGCCGAGAAATGGAGAAGGATTTACAAGAAATATTGGTCCCTGCAGCCACACCATGTCCCTCAGCAGCTAAGGAAGTACAGGCAGAAGCTATAATAGCTAGTATTCCCAGCCCACTTTTTGGAAAACCACTAAAAAGGGAGTCACAGGCCCGGGAATCGCCTACGCCAGTAAAGCCAAAGTTTACTCTACAATTTTGTAAAATTACTGAACATGCTAAGGGCCCAAAGAGAGCATCCGCAGTAGCTGCGGGATACGATCTCTTTAGTGCAGAGAACGCGGTAGTGGTTAAAGGTGGGAAGGCATTAATAGACACTGGCATTCAGGTTAAAGTGCCGGAAGGGTGTTACGGCCGCATAGCTCCGAGATCGGGTCTAGCGGTACGGTACTCGATAGATGTGGGTGCGGGAGTTATTGACCCGGATTATCGAGGCCCGGTAAAGGTCCTCCTATTTAATTTTGGGGACAAAGATTTCAAAATACATACAGGTGATCGAGTGGCACAGCTAATTTATGAGCGCGTAGGGTTCCCAATTGTTGAGGAAGTACCCTCCTTATCATCCACAGAAAGAGGGAAGAATGGATTTGGCTCCACGGGGATGCGGGAGGTAAAGAGCTTAATGGCCTTAGGGGAGGAAAGGCTGGAAGAAGATTTAGGACCCCAAATAGCGGATTGGGCTAAAAGACCCTCTCCTAAGATGGGCACGGACTTAACCCCTCAACAACAACAGGAGTTAATGCGGTTACTAGTAAAATTCTCTGACGTATTAACTACCCTACCCGGAGAAACACATCTTGTAGCCCACGAAATCATCACGACTCCTGGACGGGTTATAAGACAACGACCATATAGAATGGCCGAGTCTAGAACCCAAGAAGTAATTGCCCAAGTAAAGGAAATGCTCGCTACAGGCATAATAGAGGAGTCCAGGAGCCCATGGTCCAGTCCGATAGTACTGGTACCCAAACCCAATGGAACTTTAAGGTTCTGTATAGACTTCCGACAGCTCAATGACATCTCGCAGTTTGATGCGTATCCCATGCCCCGGATAGACGACCTACTAGATCGTTTGGGGCAGGCGAAATACTTAACCACATTAGACATGAGTAAAGGGTACTGGCAAATCCCATTGACCAGGGATTCGAAACCCAAAACGGCATTTTCTACACCTATTGGACTGTACCAATTTCGGCGAATGCCGTTTGGGTTACATGGAGCCGCGGCCACGTGCCAACGGCTGGTAGACCAGGTTCTACGTCCACACCATGAATACGCTCTTGCGTACATGGACGACGTAGTAATCTATAGCACAACATGGCCACAACACCTTACTAGGGTTGAGGCGGTTCTCAGAGCTTTCAGAAGGGCAGGCCTCACACTTAATCCGGACAAATGTATGTTCGCCACGGAGGAGGCTAAATATCTAGGCCACATGATCGGACGAGGCGTGGTAAAGCCATTGGCCAGTAAAATAAAAAGCGTGCAGGAATTCCCTAGGCCCAGTACCAAAAAACAAGTGAGGAGTTTCCTAGGATTATTAGGTTATTATCGCCGCTTCATACCTCACTTTGCGGAAGAAAGCCTTCTCTTTACAGAGATGTTAAAGAAAAATGCGCCAAATAAGGTTAGGTGGACTCCCGAGGCAGAGATAGCATTTAGGACCCTTAAAGAGAAATTGTGTAACGCCCCGATCTTACGAGGCATTGATTTTAACCTGCCCTTTATACTACAAACTGATGCGTCAGACACGTGGTTAGGGGCGGTGATGTCCCAGATATTCGAGGGCAGCGAGCATCCTGTGGCCTATCTCAGTAGGAAGCTCTCTCCCGCGGAAAGGAACTATGCTACAATAGAGAGAGAATGCTGGCTATTAAGTGGGCTATTGAAGCTTTTCGTTTTTATCTCACTGGGAGGCAATTCATATTAATAACTGATCATGCCCCATTAAAATGGCTACATCAGATGAAAAATAACAATGCCAGACTAACCCGGTGGCATTTGGCTCTGCAGGCTTTTCATTTCAAGGTTCAACATCGAGCGGGAAAACTGCATGGTAACGCGGACGCGCTCTCACGAATTACATGCTGTCCACCTGAAATGGCGGCAGCAAGTAATGTTTTAAGGGGGGGAATGTGTCACAAGGTAAACCCAGGGGACCCAGAGGAAATGGAGATTAACGGAGAAAATCAGGCAGAACCTGATGAGGTAAACAAAAACATGTCAAATAGTTACTATGAGCAACCACAGCACCGTGGAAAAAGGGTAAAAAGACACACCCAGCCAGCATGAGAATGGAGGTTGATTTACGATAGGGATCAGCTGAGAAGGGGTGGAACCCGGGGACAGATACATAAGGCACACTCACAAGCAGTGAGGGAGAGTGAGCACGGACAGAGGTGGAAGCAACAACCTCAGTCGTGGGAACGGAGGGAAAGAGAAAGAAACACTATAAGCCAATCTCATCTCCAGGACCAAAGTTGGTGGAAGGAAGGAATGAGAGGCAGGACACAAGCTGACTCTAATACCAGTGTTTATGGGCAGTTACCTCATAGCTTTACACAGGAGGAGTGCTCTTACAAGCCATTATCAGAGTATACGGTAATACCCAGCAGTGTTTTAGCCTAGAGCCAGGAAGCAGTCACGTAGCTGACGTGATTAACCAGAGTGAGAAAGGTAGTAAGCCATAATACCAGCCTCCACCGGAGGGGCCCGATGAGGGTGTGACACTATCTAAATAAAAAAAGGGACTCTTGTAGTGGGTGATATGGAAGGGCAGACTAGATAGGCCATGTAGTCTTTTTCTGCTATCATGTTTCTATGTTTCTTTGTATAAGGGTTCCGTACACCTCCTCTCACTCCAGTATTCTCAGTCTCCAGCATATGGTGATGAATTTTTAGCAGTCTGGATTCCACTGACAGGGCACTGAAAAAAAAGGCTTAAGAAATGGATATTACTGCTCTACAGAGAACCAAAACTGTTAATTCAATGGATGGTTCATTTTGAAGGGGTGTTAAACCTGGTAGTCCAGTTCCCTCCCCAGGGGAAAAGCTGCCTTCCCTGAAGCTTCTCTCAAGCCAGGAAAATTTCCATCCCTCTCTCTGCAGAAGTTGAGAAGAAGCATGGAGTACATTATATGCAGCAGCCTGGCCCTTTAAACTAATTGAAAGGAAAAAAAACAGATCACTGTGAGTTAAGCGGTCTCTCCGCTGGCTGACTCTACAAGACAAGCAGGAATGTCACAGGGGTCTCTAGTCAGTCGGCAGAATAGGTGCAGGTAAGCCGGGTTAGTTAGGATTTCCTGCGACACTGGGGTTTTTTTGTTTGTTTTTGTTTTCAGATGCGTGTCAGGCATGCCAATGACAAAAGCGCTGTGCGCCACTTGTGGGAGCCGGCGGGGAAGCTTGTAAGCGGCAGGGTTTTGCTGTGCCTGCATAGAAGAGGGCCTGGCTGTGGAGGATGTGTTTAAAAATGGAAAATCCACTGCAGGGGACTCCTAGCCAGTAGCAGAGAACACCTTTCGATTACTCGAGTCTTCACACCTTCAGGAGCCCGCACTTGGTGGGAACCTTAGCCATTTTGACTGCAGGGCAGGAAGGAGAGAATCTCTCCTCTGTGGAGCAGCAGCCATTTTCTGCTTCTGTGGGAAGCTGTTAGGGGAGGGAACCAGAGTCTCAACAAAATATTGCAGTGCCTTCCTTTCCTCTGGATTTCGTGCTACTTCTCCACCAGGCCTATTGCATGAAGCAGGGCCTGGTGGGTTCTTCAGGAATCAGTTTGACATCTGCCGTGGTGATTCCTGAGCATTTGTCTCTGGCAAAGGATTTCTCTGAGCCTACTGCCAAACGCCATCATTTGGAGGAGGAACTGACAGAGGATCAGGCATCAGTTCTGTCTGGAGCATCCGAGGATCCTCTAGAGCAGGGGTTTTCAACCCAGTCCTCGGGGAACCCTAGGCCAATCAGGTTTTCAGGATTCCCAGAATGAATATGCATGAGAAAGATCTGCATGTTCTGCCTTCATTGTATGCAAATCTATCTTATGCATATTCATTGTGGGAATCCTGAAAACCTGACTGGCCTAGGGTTCCCCGAGGACTGGGTTGAAAACCTATGCTCTAGAGCAGGGGTTCTCAACCCTGTCCTCGGGACCCACCTAGCCAGTCGGGTTTTCAGGATAACCACAATGAATATGCATGGGAGAGATTTGCATATAATGGAGGCAGTGTATGCAAATCTCTCTCATACATATTCATTGTGGTTATCCTGAAAACCCGACTAGCTAGGTGGGTCCCGAGGACAGAGTTGAGAATCCCTGCTCTAGAGGGTCTTGAGGAGGGAGAGATTCCTTTGGGGAAGCACTCAAACATTGTTCTGGTGGGACATGTTGACATCCTTGATTGCTCTGTTGTTAGGGACACTGAATATTCCCTTTGGTTCCCCAGCGGAGGAGGCGATGCTGGAGGATCCCCTGTGACCAGGGTTTGATTCCCACTAACACTCCTTGTGGCCTTGGGCAAGTCTCTTAATCCTCCGTTGCCTTAGAAGAATCCAAGTTATCAATGTCCTTGTTTAATGTACATTACCAAGTTTAAGTTACAATGTAAACCACTTTGACTAAAATGATAAAGTGGTATAAAAATAAATTCTGCTGAAGGAGAGGGATCTCTTCAAATTGCTGTAGGTGGATGCCTTGGTTTCAGCTGTTACCAAAAAGATGACCATTCTGTTTGAGGGAGGAGTGGCATTAAAGGACACTCAAGATAGGAAGCTGGAAACTCTGCTAAAGCAGGCCTTAGAGATAAATGCCATGATATTGCAAGCCTCCATTTGTGGAGCTTATGTGGCTGGAGCATGTTTAAGGTGGGCACAGAGATTGCCTGATTCGGAGCTGGGTCATCAACAGGCATCATTGGAGGTAGCTAAGTTGGAATAGGGATTTGTGGACCCGGAAAATGCATTCTATGACTTGGGAAAGAGTATGGCTTCAGTGGCCTCAGCAAGGCGGTTTCTCTGTCTGCGTAATTTGGTCCGTGGGCATGTCTTCTAAAATCCGAGTCAGTAAGCTTCCATTTAATGGGAAACTACTCTTTGGGGAAGCATTGAAGAAATGTATTTATATATTTTATTGTAATGTATTTCTTTAACAAGTTTTTTATACCCCCTTATCATAGATTCAAAGTGATTTACATTATAACACAACTGGAAGTTTACATCGAACAGAGAAGTTAAACTTGGAAGTTTAAACAGGGAACATTAGTGGTAATACGGAGCTTTACAGGAACTCCATAATAACAGTGGGAAAAGAGCAAGAGTTGAAACCTCTAGAAGGGGGTACATAGTGCCGGGGACAAAGGACAAGATAAGGGAGAGGGAACCGAAGCAATGCAGGAGGAACATATAATCAGACAGGGCATAAGGTGGATGACATATTAGGATGGCATGATAAGATTTCATGGGTTGGGACCATAGTGTTCAGTAAAGAGGAATGTTTTTATAGTTTTCCTGAAATCCCACATGTCTTCGATGCCCCATATGTTGGTAAAAGATCTGGGAGAAACCAAAGGGGCCAGATTTCTGGAAGACAAGTCTAAGAGCAGAAATTCTATGGCTCTGATCAGATGACAGGGATTTCTGGAGGTTTCACACAATCCACTTTGCTCCTTTCCAGTACTTACTATCCTTTCCTGGGACATTCCTTTCAAGGTGGTAGAGGAACAGATAGAGGATATTATTTGGGAGCCACAGTGGCCTCCAAGAAGCAGCAATGAAGTGAAAGGGACCCAAGAGGAGTTGGTTCCAGTAGGAGGTCGGCTACAACAATTTTACTCTGCTTAGGTCTACATTACTTCCTATCTGTGGGTGTTAAAAGGGATTTGAGAAGGTTACGCTCTGGAGTTGGCTCAGACTATCTCTAATGCTTTTATGTTGTCCCCATTCAAGGCTCCAGCCAAGGTAAATGCTGTGGCAGACACTCTACAAAGGCTAATCCAATTAAAAGCAGTGGACGAGGTTCCCCCAAGCCAATGCAGTCAAGGCCAATACGCCATGTAGTTTGTCATCCCCAAAAAGGAGGGTTCTTTTCACCCAGTTCTCTACCTTAAGTAGGTCAACAGAGCCTTGCAAGTACCTCGGTTTCACATGGAAACTTTACAGTCAATAATAGTAGTCATGCAAAAAGGCAAGTTTTTGGACAGCTCTGGATCTCACAGAGACGTATCTTCATTCATCCAGACGATTAGTGCTTCCTATAGTTCGCAGAGCCGATGGGGCATTATCAGTTTCAGGCTTTACCGTTTGACCTAGTGACAGTGCCCAGGACATTTATGAAGATCATGGTGCTGGTGGCAGCTGCTCTGCGACACAAAAGTGTTGGTACATCCGTACCTAGATGATTGGTTGATCAGAGCAAATCTGGTACAAGAGAGTGGCGAGGTCACATAACAAGCAATAAGGCTCCTTCAAGGTCTGGGAAGGGTGATTAATTTCAGCAGAAAACAAATTAGTGCTTGGCACACACTTCGACACAGAATGAGGCCTAGTGTAGCTGCCATAGGAAGGAGCCAGAAAGTTTCAGGGCCTAGCATTACTTGCACTCCTGGGCTCCATGGCAGCAACCTTGGAGCTAGTACCATGGGCAAGAGCACATATGTGGCACCTTCAGAGGACACTACTAATGCATTGGTCACCCCAGAAGCAGACCTACTATTAGTAATTTGTAAACTAATCATTAAAATCATCTGCAATACCTGAAGACTGGTGAATGGCCAATTTAATGCCAATTTTTAAAAAGGGTTCCAGGGGTAATCTGGAAAAATACAAACCGGTGAATCAGACATTGGTACTGGGCAAAATGGTAGAAACCATGATAAAGAACAAAATTACTGGACATGCACATAGTCATGATTTAATGGGAGAAAGTCAACATGCCTTTAGTCAAGGAAGGTCTTGTCTTACTAATTTGTTATATTTTTTTGGAGGTGTGAATAAACAGGTAGACAAAGGTGAGCCAGTCGATATAGTGTATCTGGATTTTCAGAAAGCCTTTGACAAGGTCCCTCATGAGAGACTCTTGGGGAAATTAAAAAGTCATGGGACAGGAGGCAGTGTACTATTGTGGATCAGGAACTGATTAAAAGATAGAAAGCAGAGGGCAAGGCTAAATGGCCAACTTTCTCAATGGAGAAAGGTGAATAGTGGAGTACCCCAGGGATCTGTGCTGGGTCTGTTGCTTTTTAACATATTCATAAATGACCTGGAAATGGGAATTATGAGTGAGGTAATCAAATTTGCAGATGACACAAAATTATTTAAAGTTGTTAAAACCCATGAGGATTGTGAACAATTGCAAGAGGATCTTGATAAATTGGAAGACTGGACGTTCAAATGGCAGATGGAATTTAATGTGGCAAGTGCAAAGTTATGCACCTAGGAAAGAACAGCCCAAACTATGGTTACATGATACAAGGTTCCACATTAGGAACCACCACCTAGGAAAAAGATTTAGTCGTCATCGTGGATAACACATTGAAACCCTCCACCCAGTGTGCAGTGGCGGCCAAGAAAGCAAATAGAATGCTAGGAATCATAAGGAAAGGAATGGAGAATAAAACAACGAATATTATAATGCCTCTATATCGTTCCATGGTGCGACTGCACCTTGAAGATTGTGTGGAATTCTGGTCGCCATATCTTAAAAAGGATATAGCGGAATTAGAAAAGGTACAGAGAAGAGCCACCAAAATGGTAAAGGGGATGGAAGGATACCCTATGAGGAGAGGCTTAAAAGGTTTAGGCTCTTCAACCTGGAAAAGAGACGGCTGAGGGGAGATATAATAGAGGTCTATAAATGAATGAATAGAATGGAACGGGTAAACGTAGATCAATTGTTTACGCCATCAAAAAGTAGAAAGACTAGGGAAATTCAATGAAGCTACAATGTAACCCCTTTTAATAAAAGAAAATATTTTTTCACTCAACGTGTAACCAAACTCTGGAATTCATTACTTGAGGATGTAGTAAAAGCTGTTAGTGTAGCTGGGTTTAAAAAAAAGTTTGGATAAGTTCCTGGAGGAAAGGTCCATAAACCATTATTAAAGAGGACCCGGGTAACCCATTGCTTGCCCCAATACAAGCATTATGGAACCTGTGTGTCTTGTTGGGAACTTGCTAGGTACTTGTGACCTGGATTGGCCACTGTTGGAAACAGGATACTGGGCTTGATGGACCTTGGTCTGACCCAGTATGGCATATCTTATGTTCTTATATTCTTACTCTTGAGGAGGTTACCTTGCCTGTCAAAGGTGAGACACAGCTTGCTCTGATTGTTGTATTCCAGGAAGCTAGCAACAGGAATGCCGCAGGAGCCACCCAAGTGGATAGTTATGACCACCGATGTCTGTCTGTCCAGCTGGGGAGCACATTGTCTGTCACAAGTATCGCAGGGTCAGTGTTCTCCAGAAGAGAATACATGGTCCATAAATCATTTGGAGATCCAAGCGGTGTTTTTAGCTGTACAATTCTTTCTCCCTCTGCTTCAGAACAGGGTGGTGAGGATTTTTTCAGAAAATGCCACCATGGTGACTTACATCAACTAGCAGGGAGGCCCAGGAAGTGCAAGTCCAGCGGAAGATATAGCTTGGCTTCTTATTTGGGGTGGAGGCAAGCCTTCTAGCTATCAGTGGCGCACATAGCTGGAAAGGAAAATGTGCAGGCAGACCTCCAGACATCAGTTGGATCTGGCATAGTTCGATGCTAAGGGCCACTAGTCATGGATCTGATGACTTCTGCCTCCAGTGCCAAAGTGGATCGGCTCTTCAGTCACTGGTGCAAGAGGATGTCCAAAGGTCTGGATGCTCTAGATCAATTGTGCCCAAAGAAATGTCGTCTCAACAAATTTCCTCCATGGCCACTGATCGGGCAGCTGCTTCAGAAGATAGAATCACACAGAGGACTGGTGTTTCTAGTGGCACTAGACTGGCCGCAGAGGTCTTGGTATGTGGATCTAGTCTGGTTAACTGTGGACTTTCCATGGCATCTTTCAGTGATGGAAACACACAAGGCCGAGAAGGACAAATGGTCCTTTATTCAACACCCCTACACGGCCACATTTCGGGGATGCTTTCGTCAGGAGGTAAATCTCAAAGAGAACAGCAAAACAACATGAGGCATAACAATGTACAATAATACCATAACCTAATAAATCAATTAAAAAACATATTCATATATAAAGAAATATGTATAACCATATGTAATAATTATAAGAATACACTTATATTAAAGGCACATCACAATAAATAAATAATAACTATAAAATGATCAGATAAGAACCACTAAAACATAAAATACTCATATGTAAAAGAAATGTGCGCAAATCACATAGATTAAAGAGATATATACCAGAAAGGACAGGTGAGAATTGTTCACAAAGGGAGGAGTCAGCTTGTGTGGGCATAAAACAAAATACACAAAGTAGTAAAGAAGTTACTGATAAACAGGGCCAAGACAAATATAGTCGATGGCCAGTATTAGTGTAATCTCTGTTGAGAAACAACAGTAAATATTAAAACCCAAAGGTAAAAAAAAACATGCTAAAACCACAAAAACAACATTCCAGTTAAACCATGAACAATACTGTATTAAAGAATAATAAATAATATATTACTACTACTACTGAACATTTGTATAGCACTACAAGGCATATGCAGCGCTGCACAAGACACATATAAAAGACGGTCCCTGCTCATCAGAGCTTACAATCTAATAGAGAAAGACAACACAGTAGCTGTAGACATGGGATACATCTAGGGGGAATGGTAAGGAAACACAAAGGACATTAGGTGAATCAAGATCTGAAAGTGGCAGCAAAGAGGTGAGTTTTCAGCCTGGATTTGAAAAGGGTCAGAAAAGGTGCCTCACGTACAGATTCAGGAAGTTTGTTCCAGGCATAAGGCGCAGCAAAGTGAAAGGAGGAAGTCTAGAGTTAGCAATAGAATAGAAGGGCACAGACAGAAGAGATTTGCCACAAGGGCGGATCTCCCGATTTGGAGTGTAGAGAGAGATAACAGAGGAAAGGTAGTGAGGAACTGCAGAGTGAATGCACTTATAGGTCAGCAGAAGAATTTTCAACTGGATGCGGAAACGGATAGGAAGCCAATGAAGAGACAAGAGAGGTAATATGGGCATGATGAGGCGGAAGATTAGTCGCACAGTAGAGTGTTGAACAGATTGAAGGGGAGAGAGATGACTCAGAGGGAAACCAGCAAGGAGCAAGTTACAATAGTCTAGACAAAAGGTGACTAAGGAGTGGATAAGTGTCTTAGCAGTGTGTTCAGAAAGGAATGGGCGAATTTTGTTGATGTTGTAGAGAAAGAAATGGCAGGTTTTAGCTATCAGTTGGACGTGTGTGGAGAAGGAAAGTGAGGAGTCAAAGACAACCCCAAGGTTGTGAGTTGAGGAGACAGGGAAGAGTAGAGAGTTATCCACAGAGACAGAGAAAGGAGGAAGGGGAGAGGAGAGTTTAGCCGGAAAAATAAGAAGCTCAGTTTTGGTGATGTTCAATTTCAAGTGGCAGTGAGACATCCAAGCAGCAATGTCAGAAAGGCAGGAAGTGATCCAGGCCTGGATTGACGGAGAAATTTCTGGTGTAGAGAGGTAGATCTGTGAGTCATCAGTATAAAGATGGTACTGAAAGCCATGGGAAGAGATGAGTGCACCAAGGGACTGGGTATAGAGAGAGAAAAGGAGTGGACCCAAGAATGATCCTTGGGTAAACCAAATGAAAGTGGGATAGCAGTAGAGGAGGATCCACCAGAACAAACACTGAAAAAGTGATGGGAGAGATAAGAAGAGAACCAGGATAGCACAGAGCCCTTAAAACCAAGTGAGAACAAGGTATCAAGGAGAAGGTTGTGGTCAACAGGGTCAAAAGCAGCAGAAAAATCAAGAAGGATGAGGATTGAGTCAAAGGACCTTGAGTCAAAGGACCAGGAACAGATCATTGGAGACTGGCAAGAGCTGTTTTGGTAGAATGCAAAGGACAAAAGCCAGATTGTAGAGGATCCATAAGGACTTGAGAGGAGAGAAAGTCAAGGCAATGACAGTGAACCGCACGTTCAAGTAGTTTAGAAACAAAGGGGACTAGTGGGATGGGTCAATAGTGAGAAGGACAGATAGGAACTAGTGAGGTTTTCTTGAGGAGAGGAGTGATCACAGCATGCTTGAAGGCTGCAGGGAAAGTTGCAGTGGAGAGCGATAGTTTGAGAATATAAGAAATGGAAGGGACTACAGTGGAGGAGATAGAGCTAAAGAGATAGGTGGGAATAGGATCAGAGAAGCAAGTAGTGAGTTTGGATGAGGAAAGAAGGTGAATGGTTTCCTCCTCAGAGATCACAGAAAAGGAAGAAAGGGTAGCAGAGGTCGGGGGGGGGGGGGAAGGTTGGAAATGAAGAGAGGGAGGAGGAAGAGTAGCTGACCTCATGGGCAATTGTAATGTGATCTTGTTGATTTTCTCATGGAAGTAGTCAGCCAGGGTTTGGGCAGAAAGGGAGGGAGGGGTCAGCGGTGGAGGCATCTCTAGGAGAGAGTTGAGAGTTGTAAAGAGACAGCGAGAGTCAGAGGCAAGAGAATTAGTCAGATGGATGTAATAGTCTTGTTTGGCCAGTGCTATGGCTGACTGGAAAGAGACAAGCATGATTTTGAAGTGTAGAAAGTCCGCAAGGTATGGGATTTGAGCCAGGCATGCTCAGCTGAGCGGGCACAGGAATGTAGATAGCGTGTAGTGGAAGACAGCCAGGGTTGAGGTACTGTATGCCTCACAGGACGTGGCATGGGTGGCAAAAGCATCCACAGCAGAGGAGAGTGCAGCATTATAGGAAGCTACTGCCTCATCAACAGATTCAGATGGCATACTGGAGGAAAGAGGTGATGATACAGTGGAGGAGAGAACCAGGTCAATAGCATGAAGATTTTTAGAGAGGTTGGAGGAGACAGGGCGAGGTTGAGGTGGTGAGTGATGAAGAATGAAGCTTAGCAGGTGATGGTCCAGTAAGGGGAGAAGTGAGGTACAGATGTTTGAGGGTAGGTAATTAGAGAAGAATAGAAGGTCAAGGCAGTGGCCTTGCTGGTGAGTAGGGGCAGTAGAGCAAAGTTGGATGTTGAATGATGAGGTAAGGGAGAGAAACCTTAACGCATAAGGATCAGAGGGGTTATCAACATGAATATTAAAATCCCCAAGAATAAGGGAGGGAGAAGATGAAGACAGAAAGAAGGAAAGCTATGTGTCGAAGTCAGAGAGAAAGGTAGAGGTGGACTTGTCAGGGGGTTGATAAATAACAGATAATAAGTGGGGTAAAAAAAACAGATGGAATGGACTTCAAAGGAGGAAAAGGAGTGAGAATGAGGCAGAACAGGAAGAAGAGAGTAGAAGCCCAACACCTCCACCACTGCCAGTGGGATGAGGTGTGTGGGAGAATTGATAGCCGCCATGTTAGAGAGCAGCGACTGAAGCTGAGTCCTCAGGGAGGAGCCAGGTCTCAGTTAGAGCAAGGAGATGGAGAGCATTAGAGGTAGAGAGCCTGATTCTGTCCCACACGTACAGCCCCTTTGTACGTCTGATCTGAGCCAGACATACAAAGGGGAGTACGATTCTGATCCCGCGGAGCACGTCTAGCCCCGCGGGATCAGAATCGCGATCAGGCCTGTATGTACAGGCACTGCCCGGATAGCTCAATCAGGCATTTAAATGGAGCCGTGGCGCCATGGCATCCTGTTGCCATGGCACCGCAGCGCCATTTAAATGCCGCGATGCAGCCGCCAGAAACTAAAGTTTACTGCCTGCAGCCCAATCCCACATCTGGCCTCCTCAGGCCAGGGTCAGGCTGCGGGGAATAAACCCTGGCCCTCCAGCCCCTTCTGCGTTCTGGGCCATGAAAAAAACACAACCAGAGATGGAATAACTTATGCGGCCATTTTGTTAGCCTTGGACGCACAGGGCCGATATTAGAATTGGTCCTGTACGTCCAGGGCTGGTGACCGCCCACTCTCTGCATCTAGGCTGCCTCTTCCCCACTCCCGATTAACTTCCCCGCAGAACTTACCCATTGTGACGTCCATCCCTGCTATTTGTGTCTCAGGATAACCCCCAAAGAGATCATGAGTAAAGACAAGTTTATTAGAGATGAAGTGTGCATTCCACAAGGCACATGAGAAAGGGAGAGAGGAGGAGAAGAGGAGAGGGATATTAAATAAGATTTGAGCTGTTGCATAAGGATCTATTCTGGGAGTGTGACAGAAGTCTATGGGGGCCAGGGTTGGGGTTGATAGCTCTGGAAGAGAGAAGGAGAAGGAGTAGAAGATTGCGGAGCAGAGAGGAGACAGCACGGCGGAAACGAGAGTGAGGTTGTTTCAGAGAGAGAGAGGAGATGGCTGAATGAGAGGGAGAAAGTGGTGAAGCTCAAGAGCTGATGATAGGGTAGATGACAAGATGATGGGGGAAGTGAGGATGGTAAACGGGAGATAAAGGGGAGGGGCTTGAAGGTGTTGGTAGGAGGGGAGACAATTAGGGAGTATGAGCAATAGGAAGAGAAGGTGATGAGCCACAAACGAGAGATAGAGAGGAGCAAGGATGGGTGGTAGAGATTGCAGGGGTTAAGGTGCACTGTGAGGGATTGTGGTACCGAGCACAGGACAGCTACAAGAGACTGTAAGCCATGGGGAGGGTGGGATAATAAGGAAGAGGAGAGAGACACACAGCTGAAGACAGAGTTGAACAAGTGGGGCGGGGCAAGTGCTGAATGCAAGCCGGAGTCCACAGACGGTAAAAACCAAGGAGTGAAAATACCAACTAGAGAGGACTAGGGAGAAGGAGAGAAAAACACGCCAATATGTGCAGTCAGATAGAACTAGTCAGGAAACAGAGGCAGTAAAGTGGTGAGAAGGAAGCTACAACACTACGGAGGGCAGGACACACCCTGACAAAACAGAAATATAGACAAAACCATAACAAAATAAACAAGCTAAATACTGAACAGGCACAGGAAAATACCTGAACAGAGCATACAAAGTTAGTTGAAGCTTGCAGTGAGGGTGTTCACAGAACCAGGAACCACCAGCAAATGGTTCCATAATAAAGGAGTATATAAAACAGTAAACTGATAAGAGAAGGGAGAAAAGGGGGAGGGAAGGGGTGAAAGAGGGAGGGAAGGTGGGAGGAGGAAGGGAAGGAGGAAAGAGGGGGGAAGGAAGGGAAAGGAAAGCAAGGGGGAGAGAAGAGAGGTAGAAAGGGAGGGGGAGAAAGAGGAAGAGAGGAGGAGGAGAAGGGGGAGGGGCAGCAAAAAGGGGCGAGGGAAGGGGGGAAGGGGAAGAGGGAAAGGAGGGGAGGAAGGGGAGGGAAGCATGGGGGAAGGAAGAGAGGTAGGAAGGGAAGGGGTGGAAGAGGAAGAGAGGAGAAGGAGAAGAAGGGGGAGGGGAAAGGGGGAGGGAACAGGGAGGGAAAGAGGGGGGAGGGAAGAACGGGGGAAGGAGGGGGGAATGGGAGGGTAGGGAAAGAAGAAAAGGAGAGTGGAAGGGAGAAGGGGAGGAAGTGGGGACAGGGTGGGAAATGGAAGAGAAAAAAAGTTTAAGGCGAGTCTTGAATAGACCATATTGGCAGATCACACCTGAAAGGGACACCACACACATGACCATAGAAAAATCTTGAGAGAGATAAAACATAAATGCCACATTTTAAGATCCATACGATAAAAACCTCTGTCATAAAATAGATTGGTGTACAATTGGAGAATACTTTTGGATGTGAAACCCCAGTCCAAGTGTACAGCGCGTGAAGGTACTACAGATTGAACCCTATGGCTAAAAAAAAGGTTATAGTCTACCCAACACTACAGTGATAATGAGGATAATATTTCTCAAATATACGTAAAAAGAGGGGACAGAGCCTATACATTCCAAAAAGTACATCCAACATATCCATCAATTTTAAAAGTCGTAAAAGAATGCATAAAAGCTCCACATGATTAAAACTTTTCCATCTTAATTAAACTGTGTTGCTCCCAGTCTTCTCTGGTTCGAGCAACGGCTCAGAAGATCGGCAGTTGCAACTGCTGGACATCGTTAGGGCCCTTCGTCGGTACCTCAAAAGAACAGAACAGTTTTGAAAGTCAGAACATCTCTTCATCCTGTTTGGGGGGCCACGCAAGGGGGAAGTGGCATCAAAGGCTTCCATAGCACGGTGGATGAAGGAGGCTATGGCCTCAGAATGCTTGCTTAAGCGCAAGAATCACACAACCAAGATGTAGACAGCATCCTGGGAAGAGTATAGTCTTATACAACTGTTAGATATCTGTAAAGCAGCTACCTGGTCATCCCTTCATATCTCTGTGTATCACTATCGCCTCGGGGCCCAGGAGATGTAGGTTGATCTCGCGGGTCCCTCCCAATCTTAACTACTGCTGTGGTACATCCCATGCATCTGAATTGGACTGGAGGGATGAGAAGGAAGGTGAAATTAGGCCTTACCTGCTAATTTTCTTTCTTTGAGTCTCTCCAGTCTAGTCCAGAACTCACCCATGCTTTTCAGCTTATCTTTAGACTAGCCCGACTTTCGACTTCATAAACCACCAGATACTAAAGGAAGTGGGATTACGTGGCACCACATTGGCACGGTTCACATCATATCTAAAAGATTGACAGCCGCAAGTCAAAACTGGACCACTCAAATCAAATCCTTTCAAACAAAGCCAAGGCATACCTTAAGGCAGCGTTTTTCAACCACTGTGCCGCGGCACACTAGTGTGCCGTGAGATATTGTCTGGTGTGCCGTGGGAAAAATTCCAATTTCATCCGTAACATGTGGCCTCGGCTCACAAATTAGGGTTGCCAACCGGCCGGTTTTCAGCCGGCCTGGCCGGTTTTTCCATGGCCAGGCCGGCTGCCAGCACAGTTGTAAAACCGGCTTTTGTGCCGAAGTCCGCGGCGCGAACGCGATCGCGATTCCCTATAGCAGTGCAGCCGCTGGTTCTGCTTTGTACAGAGCAGCGGCTGCACTACACTTACATTGAAAAGTAAAGAGAAACTGTGTCAGGAGCCCTCCGATCATGCAGAGCCCGAGGAAGTGATGTCATGGGGGCGGGCTCCTCACAGGCTGTCTTTCCTTTTCAAATTAACTTTAGCTGCAATAATGATCGCTGGAAGATGCGGTATATAAATAAGTGTTAAATAAATAAAATAAATATAGTCAATATAGGCACAGAGGTAAATTTTTTTAACATTTTCTAATGGTGGTGTGCCTCGTGATTTTTTTCATGAAAAAAGTGTGCCTTTGCACAAAAAAGTTTGAAAAACACTGCCTTAAGGATCCACCCTCTCCTCACTCTTATTTAACATATACCTCCAGCCACTATGTTCAATAGTAAATAAACATATGCAGACCACATTGTGACCTACACCACATTCTCCTCAAAAACCCTGTCTATACAACAATTACAACATGTTTCAGGTCGATGGTGCAATGACTGAATGAGCAGAATCTCACAGTAAATTATAAAAAATCTGAAGCCCTCCATATAACACGAGACCCAACTTTCATACCACCAGCAAAGCTAGTCATATCCAACACAGAGCTGGAAGTAAAATATGAGGTAAAATACCTGGGCATAATGCTTCATCAAGGTTTTAACCTCTGCTACATCTTCTGGTAACAAATTCCAGAGTTTGATTATGCGTTGAATGAAAACAAATGTTTATCCTATTAGTCTTAAATGTGCTACATTGTAGCTTCATTGCATGTCCCTTATTTTTTTTACTTTCTGAAGGAGTAAACAACTGATCTACAGTATGTTTACCCGTTCTACTCCATTCATTATTTTATAGACTTCTATCATATCTCCCCTCAGCTGTCTCTTTTCCAAGTTGTAAAGCCCTAACCTCTTAAGCCTGTCCTCACAGGCGTATCCTTGCACCCTCTTTATCATTTGGGCCACTCTTCTCTGTACCTTTTCTAATTCTGCTATATTCTTGTTAATAATAAAAAAAAATTGTTAGAATTCCTTACAGTAGTATGCAAACTTGTAAAAGGATTGGTCGATATTAACATCTCTAAGGCAGGATAGGGGTGAAAAAGTTACAGATTTTCACACTAGGTGTATGCTAGCTTTTAAAGACTATTCTGGTGAGGCAGAAGACACACCTTCAGGATTTACTAATATTTTTGTAAATGGATTGATTCCAAGAATAAAAGAAATTTTAGAAACTTCAATAATAGATTGGCCAGCTAGAACAGCCGATGCAATTTTGGAAGGGACTCGATACAGTGAGTTGAAGTTCCTCAAGGAACAACAGGAACAACAAACCAGATTAGATGTAAAAAAAGCAAAGTTGCTTAATTTGCAGATTGCTTCCATACAGCCACCCATGGGCAGGGGGGAGAGGTAAAAACAGAGGAGGTTATGGGAATCCTCAGCGAGGGCGTGGACAGTCCAGAGAGACTTGTGGTGAGACTGTCCCCGGAATCAGAATCTTGATGGTCAGAGAGCAGATTTCCCTCCTCCCCCTCCGGTAACAGCTGAATTCACTCTATCCTGGCTGAGTGGGAAGTTATATTTCCAGCTGTACCCTCTCTCTGAAGTGCCGTCTCCTGCAGATGCCAGTACCATTCATCCTGCTCTTGGAGAACTTCCGTCTACCTTGTGGGCAGTGCCGGGATCAAATATCGGATGCCTTTCTATCCCGCCTGTGAAGATCACTGTGAAACCTGGAGTTCAGCTTCCTAGACTCAAGCAGTATCCACTGCCAGCAGCTGCCATTGATGGAATTCGTCCTGTGACTGAAGATCTTCAGAAACAAGGTGTCATTTATTCTACAACTTCATAATGTAAGACTCCAATTCTTCCTGTACTAAAGGCTGACAGTAAGACTTATAGATTTGTGCAAGACCTGCGAGCAGTACATAATGTGATTTTGCCAGTTTTTCCCTTGGTGCCTAATCCACATGATATCTGGACACAGATACCTTCAGGGGCTACCTGGTTTTCTGTTGTAGATTTGAGTTCTGCTTTTTTTTCAGTGAGATTTTGCAAAGAAAACCAATTTTGTTTTTTTATTTGCTTTCCATTTTGAAGGGTACACTGATAGTCCTGCATATTTTCACAGGCCCTATGATCTGCATTATTTGATGTACAACTCGACCATTCCTCTTTAGTTCAATATGTTGATGATTTGCTTTATGTTCACCATGTTATGAGTTTGTTTGTTAGATTCTTTGTCTCTATTAGCTCATATTACTAATTTAGGTTTGAAGGTTAATCTGTCTAAACTGCAATTTGTATCTCAAAATGTTACTTTCCTGGGTGTTGTTCTAACACCATCTGGTCGTGCAATTACCTCTGCTAGATTGAAACCTATTCTGTCATTGCCTTTTTCCAGCGACACCAGTACTATTGCGTAGCTTCCTGAGTTTATTAATTTTCTGTAAATAATGGCTAGCAAATGACTCAGACCTTACTGCTCCGCTTTCTGCTCTCATTTCGGAAAGAAGGATCTGAAGGCCTCATTGTACCCACATTATCAAAGTGGGAAGTTTGTTTTAAATGTAAAAATTGCACTGGGAAATGCGCCATGTTTATTGTATATGATTATTCTTTACCATTCAAATTGTATGTGGCTATTTCTGATTCCTCTGCTACCTGTGTGCTTTTACAAGCTTTCCCAACTGGTTGCAAGCCGGTAGGCTATTTCTCAAAGCGATTTGATGCAGTGACTTTGGGACCCCCACTATGTCTACGTAGTTTGGTAGCAGTGGCTTTTGCAATTGAAACTTACTGATTTTCTGGTTCTACAGTGCCCTTTTTGTTCCATCTAACCAAGACTCAGCCTTTGTCCTCCACACGTTTTATTGACTTTGGAATTAGTCATTTCTCCGCTTCATGTTTCAGTATGTACTACATCAATATGCAACCCTTCAACACCTGTGGAGGAGGATGGGTCTCATGATTGTTTCCAAACTATTCTGACATTTTCTCTACAAGATGGGCTATGCGGTCACAGCAGTTAATGATGTAGTGGAAACAGCTTCTTTGCCGTTTGC
Organism: Ichthyophis bannanicus; assembly: GCA_033557465.1. Taxonomy (NCBI): domain Eukaryota; kingdom Metazoa; phylum Chordata; class Amphibia; order Gymnophiona; family Ichthyophiidae; genus Ichthyophis; species Ichthyophis bannanicus. Next base: position 31,394,061 of record CM066043.1, on the reverse strand, counting down.
CAGTGCACAGTTAGCTGAAGTGTTTGCATTGATACGTGCACTTGAACTTTCCAGGTATCTTTTGGCAAATGTTTATACAGATAGTGCCTATGCGTTAAGCATTTTATGAGATGTTGGCAATATTTGGCAGCAACTAGGGTTTTTGACTTTTGCTAATAAACCAATTAAACATGCTGCATACATTCACCGTTTGTTACAGGCTGTCCTCTTGCCAGCACAAGTTGCAGTTTTGAAATGCAAAGGACATTCTTCTGCTGAAGATTTTGTGTCAAAGGGCAACCATTTTGCAGACCCCGAAGCATGGCGAGCTGTTCTTCAAGCATCGGTGTCCCCGACAGTGCTGTATTTAACACCGTCTAATATGACTTTGTTTTCCCTTTCATCTTTCTTGCAGCAATAGCAAGATATTTCCTTTGAAACCCAGACTCTGACTTCGTGGGGTGCACCTGTGATGCTCAGGGCTGCTGGAAAGAGGATCATCTGCTTATTTGTCCTGACAGTCTTTTGTTTCTACTTGCCCTGTTCCTGCATCATAAGCTTTACCGCTGTGGCTATGAATTATGTCTTTTTGGTTCTCCGGTATCACCTGAACTTCTGTTATTTTTCCTGTGGCACAGCTTGTCTGCACTGTTTCAAGACTGGCCCTGTAGGGTCAGCTTAGGGTCAGTTATTAAGATTTCTGCCTTCCGAACTCTTTTTGATTTTGCAGCCTGTTTTGCAGATCTGCCCTGTGCCAGAGGAGGGAGGTGGTATTTGTCTGGTGGTCACTTGTCTATTCTCCGGATGGGTAGAAGTTTATCCCACTACCAGTATGACTGCTGGGGTTGTCATCAGATTACTGATCACTCAGTTTATTCCTGTTTGTTCTTTCTTCTTGTCTGGGTTCAGCCTTTGTTTCGAGTGTCTGGGAGGGTATTGAAAATTTGGTTTGGTATTAAGGGACAACTGCACACTCCTTATCATCCGCGAAGCTCTGGCCAAGTGGAACGGATGACTAGGACACTCAAAGGTTACTTACGCACTCTGACACAGGATTGGGCTACAGATTGGACAGAAGCCCTTCCCTTTTGCCCTTATGGCAGTGTGTAATTCCCCCAGCCTGACACCATATGAAATAGTTACTGGACGTCCAGCTACTTCTCCACATGACTTGGCAGTTATCCCAGATCCCCAATTGTTGCGCAGCGATATTTTGACTTATTGCTCACAGTTGCACTCAGTCCTGTCTGTTTCCCCTTTATTGCAAATGAATCCTCAACGAGATGACAGAATCATCATATCCAGAATCATCAGAATCATCAGAATCATTATATCCAGAAGTGAAGTCACCAGATTGGGTCCTGATTAAGAATTTGCATCCAAAGACACTTCTGGATCCCAAGTTTCTAGGTCCATTTCGTGTGCTCCTGGTGGGATACTCGGCTTGTAAAGTGGAAGGACATTCTCGTTGGATACACCTTACACAGTGTAAAAAGGCTCCTTCACAGACTCCAGACGGCAGCTCCCTTCATCAGTGAATCAAGAAAATACAACGCAGAGACTTATTGAACATTACATTGATATTACAGAACTGATCATCAGGATTTACATGCTTTTTGAATGAACTACTTATGCAAAAACCTTTTGTCTAGCATTTATACTACTGATTAGGTGGGTAAAGGTGGTTTGATTTAGTATTTTACTAATATATAACAGTGACCTTTGGGTACTTAACCTCTACTTCATGACGTAATTGAGAATTAAGGGGTAGTTATAGCTATACTATATATCTTCATCATATTAAGAAGAGTAGGTGTATTTTTATTTTGTCTTAGAACATTTATTTTTGGAGTAATTATAGTTTCAGATGTTTAGAGGTTTGCTAAGAATGTTTCCGTATTTGGTCTTAGTTGTGCTATGGCATATTATTGTTAATGAAGCAGTGCTGCATTTAGAATCTTGGGAAAGTTATGGGGAATATCCAAATATTTTTTAGTCACATTTACACTCAGTTACAAAACATTTTAATCTGTCACTTTGGGCGGTCTGCCTTCCAACTGCCTTTAAGGTCTCCTCCAATATGTTTTATGGCTCAAGGTACAGGGAAAAAGGTAGGGGACACCCCATGGAATGTTTGTAGAATAATAATGCTACATAATTCTTCCATCTGATATAAGAAATCCCACGTACAGAAACCTTATATTTCTGTAGTACAATTAATGCAAGTTCAACGGAATCAGGTGCATGATTATGACTTGTTACAGTATAATAGTTCTGGCTACCTTTTGAATGACTCAGTCCGAGACATACCTAACTGGAGTTGCCCCTTATTAGGATATTACCATCCCTGGGAACGTAATCTATCTGTAGGAAATAAGGAAATGAACATTACTCAGTGGGCTTTGAATAATTGTACACAGAATCTAGTCCCCGCAACTTGACAATTTGGGAAAATGGATTAGTGGCTTTAAAAGGGAGACTATTTTGTGTGTGGTAATCTTGCATATACAGAACTTCCCAGAGGTTGGTCAGGTACTTGCTATGTTGCTCAGTTAGATACCCCGTGGCGGTTTTTACCTTATCAAAATGTTACTTTATTATCAACCTTGAATAATTCCTTAAGAAGAAAAAGGGATGTTTCCCCTCAGGATGAAGCCATAATAGCAGCACAACAGTTGGTAGACTCTACAAGTCCTTTAAATTAATCTAATATAGATGCATTTTCAGGTACTGTTTGGCTCTCAACCTTTGGAGCCATAGCACCCACTAGAGAATATGGTACCCAGATTATGCGATTACAGGCAGTTGTTGAACTTACAGCCCTGGATCTCACAGAGGCTATTAGCGTGTTACAAGGTGCAGTAGACAAGGTGTCCACTTATGCAGCTCAGAATCGCATGGCTTTAGACTACCTACTAGCGAAGGAAAATGGCGTATGTGGCCTAATTTCCGATTTCTGTTGCAGTATGCTTGATGATGAAGGGAAAGTAGTGAAAGGCCTACTAGATAAGGTTAGGAATCGTACATTTGTATCAAGTAGTAGTTATGAAAGTTCTTTTTCTGATTTTGTTTTGGTTCTGTTTCTTCTTTCTGGAATTTATTTTCTCCAGGACCAAGCAGGAAGTCAGTCCTCACATATGGGTGTCATCGGCGCCGATGAAGCCCCAGCAGAGCATTTCCCCAGCTTTCCATGAAAGCCTTTGGGAATGCTGGCACGCATGCGCGGTTCCCTTCCCGCCCAAAGGTGCCATCTGACCTCAGTCTCTTTTTTTCCGAGAAGCCCATCGGACGTGTGTCCTGTTCTCCCGGATAAAAGTGATTTTTTTCTTCGGCGATTTTCGCTATTTTTCTCTGGTTCGACGCCGGTTCCCCTCCCGCCGGGTACGGTACACCGGTATCGAGCCCGTTTTCTTCATTTTTCGGTTTTTGCCCTTCGTGGCTGGCGTTCGCGCCCTTTTTTCATTTTTTCACTGGAAGGCTAGTCTTTTGACCTCGCTGGGGCTATTTTATCCCCTATGGCTTCCAGTGGTTTCAAAAAGTGTGATTGGTGTAAGAAAATTATGTCTCTCACTGACACACACGACTGCTGCCTTCGGTGCCTCGGCCCTGACCACGACCCCAAGTCATGTGGGCCATGTGGGAAGATGTCTTCCAAGGCACTAAAGAGTCGACAGCATCAGAAGGAAAGGTTTTTCTCGGACTCTGCCTCCGGCCGGGCCCGGACCTCGTCTGAGGCCTCGACATCTCGGGATTCCGATCGCGAGCGCCGTCGAAGCTCCTCGGACAGAGGGTCCCCCGACCGGGAACGTAAGAGGAAGAAGCGGCTCGCGAGGGCGGCGTCGGAGGAGGTCCCTGGTCCCTTGAGGGCCAGGTCTAAGACCCCCGACCGCCGTCCCGGGCCCGTGGACCAAGAGAAGCCTGCAAACGTTCCTCGCATGGAGCCGGAGTCTGCTGGACACGTAAGCCCCGTAGTCCTCGTGGACTCTCCTCCCAGAGAGTCGACGTCGGACCCGGCGCCGCCAGGGCCCGAGTCAGTGGCTGCTGCGTCTCCCGAGCTGAGTTTCAGGATGACAGCCTTGGAGTGCAGACTGTCTTCCTTCATGGAGCAGCAGCAGGCACTGATGGCCAGCCTGTCTGGTGCATCTGCCCCGAACACCGGGACGTCGACTTCGAAGTCAACCCCGGAGACCGAGCCGATACTCGAGACCCTCGTGGCTCGAAGTCGTCCTCGGTCGAGGTCTCCCTCGACCTCCCGTTCGGGACCGAGGGTGTCGATGCCGGTGCCCCGGCGTCGGGGCGGGTGCCTCGGGGCCCCATGGGGTCGGACCCTGCCTCCTCCTCGGACGAGTCCACCTGGGAGATGGAGGACGAGGAGTCTCCCGATACTTTTAAGACTCGGTACGTCCCGTCGGACTCACCGCAGTCTGATCCCCGGAGTAGATCCCCTCCGGAGGACACTAGGTTCTCGGAGTTCGTCTGGGATATGGCCGCTGCCTTGGCTATCCCTGCCGATCCCAAGGAAGAGCCTCGAGCCGAGGAGCTCGATGCTCTACAGTACGACTCTCCTCCGAAGGAGGCCTTTACTGTCCCGGTTCCTCCGATGCTGGAACGGCTCCTCTTCCGAATGTGGGAGGCCCCGGCCTCGGCGCCGGTTCTAAGTAAGCGAGTCTATTCCATTTATCGACTCCGCAAAAGCCCTGGTTTCCAGAAAGCACAGCTACCACACCATTCCATGGTTGTGGAATCGGCCATGCATCGTCTGAAGAGCCAGAAGATGCACTCCGCAGTGCCCCCCGGCAGGGAGGCCCGCAACCTCGATGGCGTCGGTAGGAAGTGCTTCCAGCGGTCGATGCTTGCTTGCCGTGTCCAGTCTTACCAGCTGTACATGGGCATGTACTTGCAGGACCTGGCCAAAGAATTGGCCGGATTCTCTGCTGGTCTCTCCGGGGAACCCTTGCAGAGATTTCAGACCTTGTCCTCGGGGATTCGGGAATGCTCAAAGTTCATTTCCCGCGCCGCCTACAATGGCTTCGAGGCTTCGGCCCGAGTAGTGGCTGCCGGCATCGCAGCTCGACGCCAGGCATGGCTGCAGTCATCGGACCTCGAGCCATGGGTTCAGGACAAGTTGGTCGATGTCCCCTGCCGAGGTGAGAACCTTTTTGGCAAACCCGTGGCCGAGAAGGCCGCTCAGCTCGAGACGGAGCACCTTACCCGGACAAGGCTGTCGAGGAACACCTCTGCCCCTTCACATAAGAAGAAGGGCTCGGGTAAAAAGTCCTTTTACCCGAGGAAGGGCACTGCCTACAAACAGTACCCTCAGTATCAGGCTGCCCAAGCTGCCCTCCAGGGTCAGCAAGCCAAGGGCCAAGGTAATGGGCCCCGTAGGCAGAGGACCCCCAAGCCTCAGGCCCCTGCTGCCACTCAGCAGGGTGGGGGGTTTTGACTCCTTGAGTGTAGCCTCTCATCCACTGCTCTCCCCAACCTGCACAGGAGGTCGCCTCGCCCTCTTTGCCCACCAGTGGCCCCTTATCACCGGGGACAGTTGGGTGCTGGACATAGTCCACAATGGCTATGCCCTCCGTTTTCACCAACTGCCTCCGCCATATTTTCCAGGGGAGCCTCCAAGGCCTCCCCTGCACACAGGCCTTCTTCTACAAAAGCTTCATGGTCTGTTGGTGAACAGGGCGGTGGAGCCTGTGCCTCCCCACTTGCAAGGTCACGGATTCTACTCCAGGTATTTCCTGGTACCCAAAAGAACCGGTGGCCTTCGACCTATTCTGGACCTCAGAAACCTCAACAAGTTCCTAGAGAGAGAAAAGTTCAAGATGCTTACTCTTGGAACCCTTCTGCCCTACCTCCAGCAGGGAGATTGGCTATGCTCCTTAGATCTAAAGGATGCGTACACTCACATCCTCATTCATCCAGACCACAGAAAGTACCTCAGGTTCATTGTGGGAGGAAACCATTATCAGTACAGAGTACTACCTTTTGGCCTGACCTCCGCTCCCAGGGTCTTTACCAAGTGCCTGGCAGTTGTGGCGGCCTACCTGAGAAATCAAGGCATCTTTGTCTTTCCCTATCTGGACGACTGGCTCATCAGGGGTCAAACGTCCCTGGAGGCCAGACAAGCCACCCTCAGAACCATTGCTCTGCTTCAAAACGTGGGTTTTGTCATAAACTTCGCAAAGTCCACTTTGGTCCCCTCCCAGAACTTGGAGTTCATAGGGGCAAGGTTGGATTCTCAACTGGCAAAGGCATTCTTGCCAGAAGACAGGGCCCAAAGACTGATGGACGTGGCAAAACCATTTCTGAACAAGCCCCTGGTCTCCGCCAGACTCTGCCTCAGGCTTCTAGGACACATGGCTTCGACAGTACATGTGACTCCCAATGCCAGGCCCCATATGAGGCCTGCACAGTGGTGCCTTCGGACTCAGTGGTCTCAAGCCACAGGCAACTTACGAGACAAGATAAAGGTGTCCATACCCCTCTTAGCCTCCCTCAGCTGGTGGCTACATCCACCCAATATACTCAAGGGGATGCCCTTCCAAATGCCAGAATACTCGGTGGTCCTCACCACCGACGCCTCTCTAAAGGGCTGGGGTGCTCATTGTCTGGACAAGTGCACCCAAGGCCTCTGGTCTCCCTGGGAGGCAGCCCAACAGATCAATCTGCTGGAACTTCGGGCTATCCGCTTGGCTCTCAAAGCTTTTTCTCCAGCCCTGGTTCACCGCTCAGTCTTGATTCAAACAGACAACCAGGTAGCCATGTTTTATGTGAACAAACAGGGTGAGACTGGGTCCCAGATCCTTTGTCGAGAGACTCAGGACCTTTGTTCCTTTGCCCTAAAGCACAACATGCTTCTCAAGGCGGTGTACCTCCCAGGCCAGGAGAACTGCCTGGCCGACCGGTTGAGCAGAATTCTACAGCCCCACGAGTGGCAGCTGCATCCCTTGGTCGTTCAAAAGATCTTCCTGAAATGGGGTCTCCCTTGGATAGATCTCTTTGCCAGTCCACTGAACAAGCAACTGCCTGAGTTCTGCTCCAGGCAACCGCATCCTTTGAGGATAGCACCAGATGCTTTTCTGATGTCCTGGTCTCAGGGCCTCCTGTATGCGTTTCCTCCCACGCCCTTGGTGGCCCGAACTCTTTTCAAAATTCTTCAGGACAACGCCTCGGTCCTGCTGGTGGCTCCCAGGTGGCCGAGACAGCCTTGGTTTCCTCTTCTGCTTCAACTGGCGGTGGATCCCCCACTGCCTCTGGGGTTGCAACCCGACCTTCTCTCTCAGGAGCAGGGTTCCCTTCTGCACCCCAATCTCAAAGCTCTCAATTTGATGGCCTGGAGGCTGCAAGGGTAGTCTTGGCTCCCTGGGGCCTGCCTCAGGAAGTTGAGGAGGTTGTCCTAGCCTCTAGAAAACAGTCCACTAGGAAAACCTATGCTCTCAAATGGAAAAGGTTTTCTGTGTGGTGTCAGCTATGTACAGAGGATCCTTTCTCCTGTACTGTGCCAGTAGTGCTTCAGTACTTACTGCACTTATCAAATCAGGGACTTAAGTCCAATTCTGTTCGGGTCCACCTCTCATCTCTAGCAGCTCACCACTCACTGGTGGAGGGACATTCTCTGTCAGGTCACCCCTTGGTGTCCCGCTTTCTCAGCGGCTTGCTTTTACTCAAGCCTCCAATCCGTCCTCCTGCCCCTGAATGGGAGTTGAATGTGGTCTTGCAGCAACTGACTCGCCCACCTTTTGAGCTGATGGCTACTTGTCCACTACGCTTCCTCTCCTGGAAGACACTCTTCCTGATAGCCCTTACCTCGGCTAGGCGAGTGAGTGAGCTTCAGGCCCTGGTCTGTGATAGGCCTTACACCAGGATTTTTAGGAACAGGGTAGTCCTCAGGACTCATCCCAAGTTCCTCCCAAAGGTTGTCTCCTCTTTCCACCTCAATCAAGAGGTGGTTCTTCCAACATTCTTCTCTAGGCCTCATGCAAGCCAGACTGAAGCAGTCCTGCATACCTTGGACTGTAGGAGAGCCTTATCCTTCTACCTTGACCGTACGCAGGGGCATAGAAAGGCTACTCAGCTCTTCGTATCCTTTTACCCTAATAAGTTGGGGTTGGCTGTGTCCAAGCGTACCTTGTCCATCTGGGTGGCTGACTGTATCACCTGGGCTTACAAGGCGGCTGACCTTCCTTTGCAGGGTAGGGTCACGGCCCATCATGTCAGGGCAATGGCTGCCTCAATGGCTCATCTCCGCTCTGTGCCCTTGGTAGACATCTGCAGGGCTGCAACTTGGTTTTCAAGCCAGACTTTTGCAGCCCACTACTGTCTGGAGAGGGAGTCCCGTAGGGACAGTGCTTTTGGCCAGGCAGTACTCCGGAATCTCTTTGAGGTTTAGGCAACTCCTGCCCTCCTGCCCTCTGTTGGGTTACCGGTGGAGGTTGTGTCCTTGAAAAGCCTTTCTTTGCTGCTGAGACTAGAGGAAGGCCTCTTGTTCAGCCTGGGTTCCTCGGTAGCCCAGAGCTAGGGAGTCACCCATATGTGAGGACTGACTTCCTGCTTGGTCCTGGAGAAAGAATAGTTACTCACCTGTAACAGGTGTTCTCCAGGAGCAGCAGGAATCAGTCCTCACAACCCTCTCTCCTCCCCTTGGAGTTGCAGTTGTACATAGTTTATTTTTTCATTTTTATGTGCTGTTCTTAGCTATGTCATTTGACTGAGGTAAGATGGCACCTTTGGGCGGGAAGGGAACCGCGCATGCGTGCCAGCATTCCCAAAGGCTTTCATGGAAAGCTGGGGAAATGCTCCGCTGGGGCTTCATCGGCGCCGATGACACCCATATGTGAGGACTGATTCCTGCTGCTCCTGGAGAACACCTGTTACAGGTGAGTAACTACTCTATCTAGGCCCCTGCAAGGCATATTAGCTTCATTATTTGGCTTATTAGGGATTATCATTTTAGGAACAATAATTCTTTGTGTAATATCTGCTTGCTATAAGAAATCAGTGGAGACACTGACTCCTAAAATGATGTTACAGGTTGACCCAGAAGCTAGCTACGATCCATTTTTAATACCGATGTCTGAGTTTCCTTATCTCTGAAATGATTCTTTACAGAATCAGAGGAAGGACTGAAAGAAAGCTTGATTGTACCGGGTTGGATACACAGTCAGGCCCTGTGTATAACATTATATTACTATAAGCCCTAAGAAAGAGTTAATATCATTTGTAGCTCCTTATTTAATACCATCCAAATCTACTGCTGATCCTGTTAGGAAAAAGTTGTTCAAGAAAACACCTTTTTCTAAAAAGAAAAGATTTTATCCTGCTTATGGTCAGCAGGCATGTTCTGCAGGTCAGTTTTCAACCAAACGTCAGCAACCACCCAAACAGAAGAAAGCAAAGGCTGCTAGGCCTCAACCAGCCCAGCAGCCTCAGCCTCCTCAGGGCCTTTGACTTTCAGCTAGAGAACTTAGCCTTTCTGGCTCTGGAAGGACCAGAACCGTCCACCATTCCAGGAAGGTTATGCCATTTTGCTCCCAGATGGGGGCAAATAACAGCAAAGCATTGGACACTCTCCATCATAAAAGAGGGGTACAAACTTCATTTTTCAAGCATGCCCCCTCCCACAATAGTGAAGCAGTTCAATTCTCTGACCTCTCTCATCGACCTGTTAGGTCAGGAGGTTACCATCCTTCTTGCCCAGGGGGCAATAGAAGAAGTTCCTCTTCATCAACAGGGCACAGGGTTCTATTCCCCTTATTTTCTTATCCCAAAGAAAACAGGGGGATACAGACCTATCTTAGATCTCAAAGAATTGAACAAATTCCTCGTCAAGGAGAAACTCAAAATGATTTCTCTTGGAGCTCTGCTTCCATACCTTCAGAGTCAGGATTGGCTTTGTTCTCTAGATCTCAAGGATGGGTACACCCATGTTCTCATCCATCCAACCCACAGAAGGTTCCTTCGGTTCCTGTTTCAAGGAAAGCACTACCAATACAGGGTGCTTCCTTTTGGTCTGGCTTCTGCACCAAGGGTGTTTACAAAATGCATGGCTGTGGTAGCAGCATTTCTACGCACTCTGGGAATATTCGTCTTCCCTTACTTGGACGACTGGCTCATTCGAGCTCCAACACAGTCAGAGGCCAAAATTTCTCTATCCTGCACAATGCGTATCCTTCAGTATTTAGGGCTGGTAATAAACATCCCAAAATCCAGTCTAACTCCTACTCAGACTCTAGAGTTCATAGGAGCCTTGCTGGATACCACAAAGGCAAGGGCCTATCTTCCCCAAGCACGTTGCCTTCGCTTGGTGCAATTAGCTTCTCAAGCAGTCCTAAAGCCCTTTTTAACTGCTCGAGAAATGTTACAGTTACTAGGCCACATGGCATCCACCGTGCATATGGTACCATATGCTCGTCTTCACATGAGGGTAGCTCAGTGGACTTTATCCACCCAATGGACCCAGGCATCAGGGTGCCTGTCAGACAAAATAGCAAACACAAGTCGCCTCATTTTGTCTCTCCAATGGTGGAAGTCCACTCAAAACCTTTTGCTGGGGTCCCCCTTTCAGCAGCCCCTGCCCCAAGCAACTCTTACAACAGATGCTTCTCCAATGGGTTGGGGAGCTCATCTGCAAGACCTCTCTACCCAAGGCACCTGGACTCCACAAGAGAGTTGTCTACATATCAATCTCTTGGAGCTCAGAGCAATCTTCCTTGCTCTGCGAGTGTTCCACACCCTGCTCAGCTACAAGACATTCCTTATTCATACGGACAATCAAGTAGCCATGTTCTACGTGAACAAGCAGGGGGGAATAGGCTCTCTGTCGCTTTGCAACAAAGCTTTGCGACTGTGGGCCCTCACCAGAGAGCATCAGATTCATCTTCTGGCAGTGTATCTTCCAGGCATTCAAAACTCTTGGGCAGACAGACTCAGTCGAGTTCTCCTTCCACACGAGTGGTCTCTGCATGCAGACCAGGTAGGCAGGATTTTTCAACTTTGGGGAACCCCGGACATAGACCTCTTTGCAAGTCCGTGGAATGCCAAACTTCCCCGGTTCTGTTCCAGAACTCCGGCTCAGGGAGCTCAGGCAAAGGATGCTTTCCTTCTTCACTGGGGTCAAGACTTCCTGTATGCCTTTCCACCCATTCCCCTAATTCCCAAAACCCTGTTCAAGCTTCAGAGAGACAGAGGCCTCATGATTCTCATAGCTCCACATTGGCCACGGCAAGTGTGGTACCCTCTGCTTCTACATCTCTCTCAAGCTCCCTCCCTGGAGTTAGGGACTGCTCCAGATCTCCTATCTCAGGAGAACGGAATGTTACGGCATCCCAATCCCCAGTCTCTGCATCTCAGGGCTTGGTTGCTGAAGGCTTAGATCTCCAAGATTGTCATCTTTCTCAATAAGTGAAAGATGTTCTTTATGCTTCCAGAAAACCTTCCACTAGATGTTCTTATGCTTTCAAGTGAAAGAGGTTTACTATTTGGTGTTCTGAAAAGGGTCTTAACCCCCTTGCCATACCTCTGGAATCTTTGCTGGAGTATCTCCTCCTCCATTTGTCTAATGCAGGCCTTAAAACAAATTTAGTAAGAGTCCATTTGAGTGCTTTTGCAGCTTCCCTTAAGCCTCTAAATGGACAACCTATTTCCTCTCATCCTCTTATAGCAAGATTCATGAGAGGCCTCCTTCTAACTAAGCCTCCCATTAGACCACCTCCGGTGGCATGGGACTTGAACCTGGTTCTTGGGCAGCTCATGAAGCCACCTTTAGAACCCTTAGCTACCACCTCCTTGAAATTCCTTTCTTGGAAGGTTATCTTTCTCATTGCAATCACATCAGCACGCCGCATTAGTGAATTGCAAGCACTAGTAGCTAATCCACCTTATACAAGGTTCCATCATGACAAGGTAGTCCTTAGGACTCATCCACACTTTATGCCTAAGGTGGTCTCGCCTTTTCATCTCAACCAGGAGGTCTACCTACCTGTCTTTTTTCCAGGACCTCATGCATCAAATGCAGAGAGGAATCTTCATACCCTGGACTGTAAAAGAGCTCTAGCTTTTTACTTACAAAGGACACAGCAACATAGAAAGTCCTCTCAACTCTTTGTTGCTTTTGACCCTTCTCATTTGGGACTTCCAGTCTCCAAGAGAACGCTATCTAACTGGATTGCTCAGCGTATTTCTTTCGCCTATCAGAGTAAGAACCTTTCTCTGGAGGGCCATGTCACAGCTCACAATGTGAGAGCCATGGCAGCCTCAATGGCTCATCTGAACTCTGTGTCTATTGATGACATCTGTCGAGCAGCCACTTGGGCCTCTGTTCATACCTTCACAGCCCATTACTGCTTGGACAAGGACTCCCGCCGGGATGCCTTGTTTGGTCAGGCTGTTCTCAAACACCTGTTCCATACCTAATCAACTCCTACCAACCATCCCTGATAGGATGCCAGAGATCCATGGGGGAAGTGGAGCCCTTATCAGGGACACACAACTTCTGGGGTCTCTCCCTGGCACCTAAAGCTAGGGAGTCCCCATATATGATGACTAGATTCCTGCTTGTTCCTGGAGATAGCATAGTTACTCACCTGTAACAGGTGACCTCCGGGAACAGCAGGAATTTAGTTCTCACAACCCACCCACCTCCCCTAGGAGTTGTATCTCTCTATCTATCTCTTTCCTTTCCCTCTCTCTCTCTTTGTCTCAGCTTTAAAACTCAACTGGAGAGAGGCAGTTGGGAAAGGCGGGAAGGCAGCACGCAGGCGCTGTGGGATGCTCCCAAAAGCTTTCTGATTGGACGCTGTGGAGCGTTCCCGCACAGGCTCCGTCGGTACCGAAGATACCCATATGTGAGGACTAAATTCCTGCTGTTCCCGGAGATCACCTGTTACAGGTGAGTAGCTATGCTTTACTGCAGTGCAGCTTAAGTAACAATGAGCAGCACAGTATGCAAATGAATTCAGAGTAGCTCATTATTATGCAAAATGAATAATTCAGCTTGAATTAAACCTCAGAAGCTGTGTCATTCATGCAGCATTAACAACTCTAGGGCGCTGTTAACTTTCCTTCCCAAAAGCATCATTCCCGATGATCTTGGGAAGCAACAAAAAGGGGTCGGTGGCTTAAGAAATAACAACCCTTCCTTAAACCACCTCTGTCCTGATCCTTTCCAATAACACCTCTATTTGAACTCAGTAACACTCCAATCCTTTTTCAAATAATCCTTGTCTCAAACGCCCCAGGAACAAATGGATCACAGTGGGTTCTGGTAGATTGCGACCAGTAACACAGAGACATCCTGTACATCAAGAGATATCCCTGCACAATGCCTTCTCTGCCTTGGCTAATGAGGATGCCCAATCCAAAGAAACTGAAGGGCCCTTAAATGAGTCAGACAATGCCCAATCCTCTGCTAAAGCACCAAATATGAAGAAAACCTCACCAAACAGAAAACTATTACTACTTGGAGATTCCATCATCAGAGGCACCAACTTGGGAACACAGTTCAAAGGAGAGAAGATAGTCATGTGCCTACCAGGCTCTTCAGCCAGCAGGAATACAAACCAAGTTGTTGAATTACTTAGCGCAAAAAGTGAACACTCCAAACTTGATGTTATTATCCACTTAGGCACAAACGACCTGGCTAGGAACAGTGCCTCCACAGCCCAAAAGGACTTCCAATCTCTGGGAGAGAAACTCAAGCGCGTTGTTAACACTGTTGCATTCTCAGAAGTTCTACCTGTTCTTGGTAAGGGGACAAAAAGGCTGCATCGCATTAACAGCTTTAATACATGGCTCCAGACCTGGTGCAAACAAGAAGGATTCAGATTTATTGGTAACTGGGACAACAGATGGACCAACAAGAGACTATACTGTGCTGATGGACTACATCTCTCTGTCGCAGGGAAAGGAATCCTAAGTGAAAAATTCAGGCAGTATGTGGATATGCATTTAAACTAGGAAGAGGGGGTGACGGATGTGGAAAGTCAACATCTGCATGCCACCCCCAGCAAAAGCAGAACACCATCAGAAACAGCCACACTTTTAAACCACACATCAAAAACATGTGGGAAGAAGTAGGCAGAACAAAATCAATGCAAAATACACACAAGCCAGGAAAATGCTGGAAAACAATGAGCACAAATGCTCGAAGCTTAGCCAACAAAATTCCAGACCTGGAAGCCCTAATGGTGGAAACGAATTTGGACATTGTGGCCATTACAGAAACATGGTTTAATGAATTGCACGATTGGGATATAGCCATAGCTGGCTATAATCTATTCAGAAGAGACAGAGAAAATGGACAAGGAGGAGGAGTAGCCTTGTATGTCAAAAGCAATATTAAAGCTATTGAAATGCAGGGGACATGGGGAAAAGAAGAAGCACTCTGGATTGCATTGGAAAGAGGAGATGGCACTGTCATCCATATTGCTGTAGTCTACAGACCTCCGACTCAAATTGAAGAGAGAGATAACGAATTGATTAAAGATATTGCCAAGATAGCAACAAAGGGGGAAGCGATCATATTGGGTGACTTTAATCTACCTGATGCGGATTGGATTACTCCTTCTGCACATATGGAAAGAAGCAAAAAAATTGTGGATGCTCTCCAAGATGCATTATTTAGACAAATGGTGATGGAACCAACCAGGGAAAGCTCAACGCTGGATGTAGTGCTCACCAACGGTGATAGTGTGTCGAATGTCTGTGTGAGTGCCCCTGTGAGCAACAGCGACCATCACACGGTGTGGTTTGAGATAAAAGCCATGGTACAGGCCAATCATAGCAAGCTCAAAGTCCTAAACTTCAAATACACCGACTTCAATAAAATGGCAGAGTACTTAAAGGAGGAGATGACGGGGTGGAAGGAGATAAAGGAAGTGGAATTGCAATGGGTTAAACTAAAGAAGGCAATAAAAGGGGCAACAGATAAATATGTAAGAAAAGTAAATAAAAACAAGAGGAGAAGGAAACCTATTTGGTTTTCCAAAGAGGTGGCTGCTCAAATAAAGGCAAAAAACACAACTTTTGCAAGATTCAAAAGCTTGCAAACAGAAGAAACACAGAAATGAATACAGGATCCAACTCAAAGAGTCTAAAAGAGTAATAAGGATAGCAAAATCAAAGGCAGAGGAAAGGATGGCTAAAGATGTTAAGGGTAGCAACAAAACTTTCTTCAGGTATATTCGGGAAAGGAAGAAGATCAGAGTTGGAATTGCAGGACTCAAAAGTGCTGGGAAAGGACTCGTGGAAAGTGACACTGAAAAAGCAAAATTGTTAAACAAATACTTCTGCTCTGTTTTTACTAAAGAAGATCCTGGAGATGGACCAGCTGTGACTCCCAAATACAAAAATGGGAATGAAGTAGATACCACACCATTCACAGAAGACGAGGTGTTAGAACAACTTGTTAAACTGAAAGTGGACAAAGCCATGGGACCGGATGGGGTACATCCCAGGATACTGAAAGAGCTCAGAGAGGTTCTTGCAGGACCGTTAAAGGATGTCTTCAACAGATCCTTGGAAACAGGAGAGGTTCCTCAGGACTGGAGAATGGCTGATGTCGTACCTCTACACAAAAGTGGTGACAGGGAAGAAGTGTCAAACTACAGGCCCATGAGCCTTACCTCGGTGGCGGGAAACATAATGGAGGTGCTCCTGAAAGAGCGAATAGTGATCTTTCTCAAAACCAACAGGATGCAAGATCCGAGGCAACATGGTTTTACTGAAGGACGGTCTTGCCAAACAAATCTGATTGAGTTCTTTGACTGGGTGACCAAGGAACTAGATCGGGGCATGCGATGGATGTCATCTACCTGGATTTCAGCAAAGCCTTTGATACTGTTCCTCATAGGAGGCTTGTCAACAAACTCAGTAGCTTGGGGATGGGTCTGGTAAACTGGATTAGAAATTGGTTGACTGACAGATGACAGAAGGTGATTGTACATGGAGTTCACTCGGATGAGAGGAAGGTGATTAGCGGGGTGCCCCAGGGTTCGGTCCTGGGCCCGGCACTGTTCAATGTATTTGTGAGTGATATTGCTGAAGGACTGAATGGAAAAGTCTGTCTTTTTGCAGACGACACAAAAATTTGCAACAGAGTGGACTCCCCCAAGGAAGTGGTTAACATGAGGAAAGATCTACAAAAACTGGAAGACTGGTCTAATGCTTGGCAACTACGATTTAATGCGAAAAAGTGCAGTGTCATGCACTTGGGTAGCAGAAATCCAAGGGAAATGTACGCGATAGGGGGCGAGAGGTTGGTATGCACGGTTCAGGAGAAAGACCTTGGTGTGATTATCTCTGATGATCTCAAGGTGGCAAAACAGTGCGATAAGGCGGTGGCAAAAGCCAGGAGGATGTTGGGCTGCATACAAAGAGGGATTACCAGCAGAAAGGAAGAGGTACTTATGCCACTGTATAAGTCACTGGTGAGGCCTCACTTGGAATACTGTGTTCAGTTTTGGAGACCGTATCTTGCAAAAGATGTAAAAAGACTGGAAACTGTTCAGAGGAAAGCGACCAAAATGATTTGGAGCCTGCGTCTGAAGCCTTATGAGAAGAGACTTGAAGACCTAAATATGTACACTTTGGAGGAGAGGAGGGACAGGGGAGATATGATTCAGACCTTTAAAAACGTAAAGAGAAATGATGAACAAACAAACCTCTTCCAAAGACGGGGAAGCTGTAAAACTAGAGGGCATAACATGAAGCTGCAAGGTGGTAAATTGAAAGGCAATGTCAGGAAATATTTTTTCACTGAAAGGGTGGTGGATGCTTGGAATGCCCTCCTGATGGAAGTGGTGGGGGCAAACACGGTGACGGAATTCAAAAAGGCATGGGACAAACACAGTGGATCCCTTAACAGCAATAGGATAAAAACAAGATAAATGGTACCATCTAACTTCTGAACCATATAACGTCTCAACAAATAGGGGTGTCCTACATGGAGTGGTGGGTTTACCCTTAAACAAAGACATGGGGAGGGGTGGCCTGCACAGAGCGACAGGTGCACCTACTCTTGCCATCTTGCTGGGCAGACTAGATGGACCATGCTGGTCTTTATCTGCCGTCATTTACTAGGTTACTATGTTACTATGTAACCCTACCCCACTCGCCAATTCAACAATTAATACCCTACTTTGGTTCCACTTCCATGTTACAGTCCTCTTCACCCTTCATCCCCCCCGAAACCCCTGGCACCTACTGGAATCTCCTTGGAGCTGGATGCTATATTATTTCGCAAGGTGTTGAATCCTTTCTTTGAAGGGGCCTTCTCTTAATAGTATAAAATGTTAGGATCCTAGTTGTATTAGGAGTATTCTAATATGTTTTAATTTGATCAGATTTGTTTATATTATTGTATGTTATTTGTGTTTTACAAAGATGTGTTTTTTAAATATAAACCACATAGAAGTTTCATGAGATGCAGCATATTAACTGGATGAAATAGTAACAAAGGGAGTTATTCTGAGCCACAAATAGCGGGGATGGTCGGCCCGACGGGACATCCATCTCCACTATTCGTGCCCTTGTCTGCCCCCGACTACCTTCCCTGTCGGTTGTGCAAGGAAGTTAGACAGGGGAGGGGAAGGGGCAATCCGGGGGCAGAATCTGGGCGGGCAATGGGCGGTTGCTGGCCCTGGACGTACAGGGCCAATTATAATGTTGGCCCTGTACGCCCAGGGCCGGCAAAATGTCTGGGGAAGTTATTCCAACTCTGAGGTGGAATAACTTCCCTAGATGCTTTTTTTTGATGGTCCAGGGCGCGGATGGGGTGGGGGGGCCAGGGTTTATTCTCTGCAGCCCAACACTGGCCTTAGAAGGCCAGATCAGGGGTCAGGTTGCTGGGAATAAACCCTTTTTGCTGGCGGCCGGCATCACAGCTTTTAAATGGAGTCGCGGTGCCAAGGCAACATGATGCTATGGCGTCATGGCTCCATTTAAAAGTCCTGACTGAGTTAACTGAGGACAGTCCTGCACATGCAGGCTGAACAGAATCGCAGTCCTGGCCTGCATGTGCAGGACTGTTTGCGATTTTGATCCCGCGGGGCTAGATGTGCCCCGTGGGATCAGAATCGCGATCCCCTCTGTGCATCCGATTCAGACTGGATGCACAGAGGGGATGTATGTCCGGGACAGAATCAGACACATAGCAAATGACAGTGGATAAAGACCTACATGGTCCATTTAGTCAACCTAGTAAGGTGGTGAGGGCTGTACGTCCTGCTGCGTGCAGGTTACTCCCTTCAGCGCCTTTGTTTAGGGTTGTTCCTAAACAAAATGAAACAATTTAGCAAAGCTCGCCACATCACTACCCCCATGGGGAACAACTACAACACCCATTCTGCCGGCACTAGTTGGACTTGCAAAGCCCGTGATAACAGCACCAGAGCAGGAGAGCCCACCCGCACCCAGGCACTGCCCAGACATGCACTACTCAGTTAGCGAGAGGAAAGGCAGGGTATGAGCAGGGTCCTGTGCTAGTTTTTAGTGTGTTGCCAAAAAAGGCACGTTAGCCCACACTGCCTGGGTAGCGCCTTTAGCAAACATGACCATTAAGTTTCTTTTTCCTGCTCCTCTGCCCTATATTTTAGTGAGGAATAACTGGACAAGGTTAGTAGATCTTCTGGGAGTGCTGTCTCGTCAGTGTTTCAGTGACAGTAGGACATGATCACTCCACAAAAATGGGGCTACAGGAAATTTTCCTGAAGAGTCTATAAACATTGATAGAACAACTGATTGCAGTACTTATAAGTGAGTGCAACAGTGTTCTCTAACACCTGTGGAGTGATTGCAGTATCTATAACTGAGTGCAACAGTGTTCTCTAACACCTGTAGAGTGATCGCGGTATCTATAAGTGAGTGCAACAGTGTTCTCTAACACCTGTAGAGTGATCGCGGTATCTATAAGTGAGTGCAACAGTGTTCTCTAACACCTGTAGTGTGATCGCAGCATCTATAACTGAGTGCAACAGTGTTCTCTAACACCTGTAGAGTGATCGCGGTATCTATAAGTGAGTGCAACAGTGTTCTCTAACACCTGTAGAGTGATTGCGGTATCTATAAGTGAGTGCAACAGTGTTCTCTAACACCTGTAGAGTGATTACGGTATCTATAACTGAGTGCAACAGTGTTCTCTAACACCTGTAGAGTCATCACGGTATCTATAAGTGAGTGCAACAGTGTTCTCTAACACCTGTAGAGTGATTACGGTATCTATAACTGAGTGCAACAGTGTTCTCTAACACCTGTAGAGTCATCACGGTATCTATAAGTGAGTGCAACAGTGTTCTCTAACACCTGTAGAGTGATTACGGTATCTATAAGTGAGTGCAACAGTGTTCTCTAACACCTGTAGAGTGATTACGGTATCTATAAGTGAGTGCAACAGTGTTCTCTAACACCTGTAGAGTGATTGCGGTATCTATAAGTGAGTGCAACAGTGTTCTCTAACACCTGTAGAGTGATTACGGTATCTATAAGTGAGTGCAACAGTGTTCTCTAACACCTGTGGAGTGATTGCAGTTTCTATAAGTGAGTGCAACAGTGTTCTCTAACACCTGTAGAGTGATCGCAGCATCTATAAGTAAGCGCAACAGTGTTCTCTAACACCTGTAGAGTGATCGCGGCATCTATAAGTGAGTGCAACAGTGTTCTCTAACACCTGTAGAGTGATCGCGGTATCTATAAGTGAGTGCAACAGTGTTCTCTAACACCTGTAGAGTGATCGCGGTATCTATAAGTGAGTGCAACAGTGTTCTCTAACACCTGTGGCGTGATCGCAGTATCTATAAGTGAGTGCAACAGTCTTCTCTAACACCTGTGGAGTGATTACAGTATCTATAAATGAGTGCAACAGTGTTCTCTAACACCTGTAGAGTGATCGCGGTATCTATAACTGAGTGCAACAGTGTTCTCTAACACC
Source organism: Ichthyophis bannanicus (assembly GCA_033557465.1). NCBI lineage: Eukaryota > Metazoa > Chordata > Amphibia > Gymnophiona > Ichthyophiidae > Ichthyophis > Ichthyophis bannanicus. Next base: position 31,374,158 of record CM066043.1, on the reverse strand, counting down.
TGTGGAGTGATTACAGTATCTATAAATGAGTGCAACAGTGTTCTCTAACACCTGTAGAGTGATCGCGGTATCTATAACTGAGTGCAACAGTGTTTTCTAACACCTGTAGAGTGATCGCAACATCTATAAGTGAGTGCAACAGTGTTCTCTAACACCTGTGGCGTGATTGCAGTATCTATAACTGAGTGCAACAGTGTTCTCTAACACCTGTAGAGTGATTGCAGTATCTATAACTGAGTGCAACAGTGTTCTCTAACACCTGTGGCGTCATCGCAGTATCTATAAGTGAGTGCAACAGTGTTCTCTAACACCTGTAGAGTGATCGCAACATCTATAAGTGAGTGCAACAGTGTTCTCTAACACCTGTAGTGTGATCGCAGCATCTATAACTGAGTGCAACAGTGTTCTCTAACACCTGTGGAGTGATTACAGTATCTATAACTGAGTGCAACAGTGTTCTCTAACACCTGTAGTGTGATCGCAGCATCTATAACTGAGTGCAACAGTGTTCTCTAACACCTGTGGAGTGATTACAGTATCTATAACTGAGTGCAACAGTGTTCTCTAACACCTGTGGAGTGATCGCAGTATCTATAACTGAGTGCAACAGTGTTCTCTAACACCTGTAGAGTGATCGCAGCATCTATAAGTGAGTGCAACAGTGTTCTCTAACACCTGTAGAGTGATCGCAGCATCTATAACTGAGTGCAACAGTGTTCTCTAACACCTGTAGAGTGATCGCGGTATCTATAACTGAGTGCAACAGTGTTCTCTAACACCTGTAGAGTGATCGCGGTATCTATAACTGAGTGCAACAGTGTTCTCTAACACCTGTAGAGTGATCGCGGTATCTATAACTGAGTGCAACAGTGTTCTCTAACACCTGTAGAGTGATCGCGGTATCTATAACTGAGTGCAACAGTGTTCTCTAACACCTGTGGAGTGATCGCGGTATCTATAACTGAGTGCAACAGTGTTCTCTAACACCTGTAGAGTGATCGCGGTATCTATAACTGAGTGCAACAGTGTTCTCTAACACCTGTAGAGTGATCGCAGCATCTATAACTGAGTGCAACAGTGTTCTCTAACACCTGTAGAGTGATCGCGGTATCTATAACTGAGTGCAACAGTGTTCTCTAACACCTGTAGAGTGATCGCGGTATCTATAACTGAGTGCAACAGTGTTCTCTAACACCTGTAGAGTGATCGCAGCATCTATAACTGAGTGCAACAGTGTTCTCTAACACCTGTGGAGTGATCGCGGTATCTATAACTGAGTGCAACAGTGTTCTCTAACACCTGTAGAGTGATCGCAGCATCTATAACTGAGTGCAACAGTGTTCTCTAACACCTGTAGAGTGATCGCAGCATCTATAACTGAGTGCAACAGTGTTCTCTAACACCTGTAGTGTGATCGCAGCATCTATAACTGAGTGCAACAGTGTTCTCTAACACCTGTAGTGTGATCGCAGCATCTATAACTGAGTGCAACAGTGTTCTCTAACACCTGTGGAGTGATCGCGGTATCTATAACTGAGTGCAACAGTGTTCTCTAACACCTGTAGTGTGATCGCAGCATCTATAACTGAGTGCAACAGTGTTCTCTAACACCTGTAGAGTGATTGCAGTATCTATAACTGAGTGCAACAGTGTTCTCTAACACCTGTAGTGTGATCGCAGCATCTATAACTGAGTGCAACAGTGTTCTCTAACACCTGTAGTGTGATTGCAGCATCTATAACTGAGTGCAACACTGTTCTCTAACACCTGTGGCGTGATCGCAGTATCTATAACTGAGTGCAACAGTGTTCTCTAACACCTGTAGAGTGATTGCAGCATCTATAACTGAGTGCAACAGTGTTCTCTAACACCTGTAGTGTGATCGCAGCATCTATAACTGAGTGCAACAGTGTTCTCTAACACCTGTAGTGTGATCGCAGCATCTATAACTGAGTGCAACAGTGTTCTCTAACACCTGTAGTGTGATCGCAGCATCTATAACTGAGTGCAACAGTGTTCTCTAACACCTGTAGTGTGATCGCAGTATCTATAACTGAGTGCAACAGTGTTCTCTAACACCTGTAGAGTGATCGCGGTATCTATAACTGAGTGCAACAGTGTTCTCTAACACCTGTAGAGTGATCGCAGCATCTATAAGTGAGTGCAACAGTGTTCTCTAACACCTGTAGAGTGATCGCGGTATCTATAACTGAGTGCAACAGTGTTCTCTAACACCTGTAGAGTGATTGCAGTATCTATAACTGAGTGCAACAGTGTTCTCTAACACCTGTAGTGTGATCGCGGTATCTATAACTGAGTGCAACAGTGTTCTCTAACACCTGTAGAGTGATCGCAGCATCTATAACTGAGTGCAACAGTGTTCTCTAACACCTGTAGAGTGATCGCAGTATCTATAACTGAGTGCAACAGTGTTCTCTAACACCTGTAGTGTGATCGCAGCATCTATAACTGAGTGCAACAGTGTTCTCTAACACCTGTAGAGTGATCGCAGCATCTATAACTGAGTGCAACAGTGTTCTCTAACACCTGTGGAGTGATTACAGTATCTATAACTGAGTGCAACAGTGTTCTTTAACACCTGTAGTGTGATCGCAGCATCTATAACTGAGTGCAACAGTGTTCTCTAACACCTGTAGAGTGATTGCAGTATCTATAACTGAGTGCAACAGTGTTCTCTAACACCTGTAGAGTGATCGCGGTATCTATAACTGAGTGCAACAGTGTTCTCTAACACCTGTAGAGTGATCGCAACATCTATAAGTGAGTGCAACAGTGTTCTCTAACACCTGTAGTGTGATCGCAGCATCTATAACTGAGTGCAACAGTGTTCTCTAACACCTGTAGTGTGATCGCGGTATCTATAACTGAGTGCAACAGTGTTCTCTAACACCTGTAGAGTGATCGCGGCATCTATAACTGAGTGCAACAGTGTTCTCTAACACCTGTGGAGTGATTGCAGTATCTATAACTGAGTGCAACAGTGTTCTCTAACACCTGTAGTGTGATCGCGGTATCTATAACTGAGTGCAACAGTGTTCTCTAACACCTGTGGCGTGATCGCAGTATCTATAAGTGAGTGCAACAGTGTTCTCTAACACCTGTAGAGTGATCGCAGCATCTATAACTGAGTGCAACAGTGTTCTCTAACACCTGTGGAGTGATTACAGTATCTATAACTGAGTGCAACAGTGTTCTCTAACACCTGTAGTGTGATCGCAGCATCTATAACTGAGTGCAACAGTGTTCTCTAACACCTGTAGAGTGATCGCAGCATCTATAACTGAGTGCAACAGTGTTCTCTAACACCTGTAGTGTGATCGCGGTATCTATAACTGAGTGCAACAGTGTTCTCTAACACCTGTAGTGTGATCGCAGCATCTATAACTGAGTGCAACAGTGTTCTCTAACACCTGTAGTGTGATCGCGGTATCTATAACTGAGTGCAACAGTGTTCTCTAACACCTGTAGTGTGATCGCGGTATCTATAACTGAGTGCAACAGTGTTCTCTAACACCTGTAGTGTGATCGCGGTATCTATAACTGAGTGCAACAGTGTTCTCTAACACCTGTAGAGTGATTGCGGTATCTATAACTGAGTGCAACAGTGTTCTCTAACACCTGTAGAGTGATCGCGGTATCTATAACTGAGTGCAACAGTGTTCTCTAACACCTGTGGAGTGATCGCAGCATCTATAAGTGAGTGCAACAGTGTTCTCTAACACCTGTAGAGTGATCGCAACATCTATAAGTGAGTGCAACAGTGTTCTCTAACACCTGTAGAGTGATCGCAGCATCTATAACTGAGTGCAACAGTGTTCTCTAACACCTGTAGTGTGATCGCAGCATCTATAACTGAGTGCAACAGTGTTCTCTAACACCTGTAGTGTGATCGCGGCATCTATAACTGAGTGCAACAGTGTTCTCTAACACCTGTAGAGTGATTGCGGTATCTATAACTGAGTGCAACAGTGTTCTCTAACACCTGTGGAGTGATCGCAGCATCTATAAGTGAGTGCAACAGTGTTCTCTAACACCTGTAGAGTGATCGCGGTATCTATAACTGAGTGCAACAGTGTTCTCTAACACCTGTAGAGTGATTGCAGTATCTATAACTGAGTGCAACAGTGTTCTCTAACACCTGTAGTGTGATCGCAGCATCTATAACTGAGTGCAACAGTGTTCTCTAACACCTGTAGTGTGATCGCGGTATCTATAACTGAGTGCAACAGTGTTCTCTAACACCTGTAGTGTGATCGCGGTATCTATAACTGAGTGCAACAGTGTTCTCTAACACCTGTAGTGTGATCGCGGTATCTATAACTGAGTACAACAGTGTTCTCTAACACCTGTAGTGTGATCGCGGTATCTATAACTGAGTGCAACAGTGTTCTCTAACACCTGTAGTGTGATCGCAGCATCTATAACTGAGTGCAACAGTGTTCTCTAACACCTGTAGTGTGATCGCGGCATCTATAACTGAGTGCAACAGTGTTCTCTAACACCTGTAGAGTGATTGCGGTATCTATAACTGAGTGCAACAGTGTTCTCTAACACCTGTGGAGTGATCGCGGTATCTATAAGTGAGTGCCACAGTGTTCTCTAACACCTGTAGAGTGATTGCGGTATCTATAAGTGAGTGCAACAGTGTTCTCTAACACCTGTAGTGTGATCGCAGCATCTATAACTGAGTGCAACAGTGTTCTCTAACACCTGTAGAGTGATCGCAGCATCTATAACTGAGTGCAACAGTGTTCTCTAACACCTGTAGTGTGATCGCAGCATCTATAACTGAGTGCAACAGTGTTCTCTAACACCTGTAGTGTGATCGCAGCATCTATAACTGAGTGCAACAGTGTTCTCTAACACCTGTAGTGTGATCGCAGCATCTATAAGTGAGTGCAACAGTGTTCTCTAACACCTGTAGAGTGATCGCGGTATCTATAACTGAGTGCAACAGTGTTCTCTAACACCTGTGGAGTGATCGCAGCATCTATAACTGAGTGCAACAGTGTTCTCTAACACCTGTGGAGTGATTACAGTATCTATAACTGAGTGCAACAGTGTTCTCTAACACCTGTAGTGTGATCGCGGTATCTATAACTGAGTGCAACAGTGTTCTCTAACACCTGTAGAGTGATCGCAGCATCTATAACTGAGTGCAACAGTGTTCTCTAACACCTGTAGTGTGATCGCAGCATCTATAACTGAGTGCAACAGTGTTCTCTAACACCTGTAGTGTGATCGCAGTATCTATAACTGAGTGCAACAGTGTTCTCTAACACCTGTAGTGTGATCGCAGCATCTATAACTGAGTGCAACAGTGTTCTCTAACACCTGTAGAGTGATCGCAGCATCTATAACTGAGTGCAACAGTGTTCTCTAACACCTGTAGAGTGATTGCAGTATCTATAACTGAGTGCAACAGTGTTCTCTAACACCTGTAGAGTGATCGCGGTATCTATAACTGAGTGCAACAGTGTTCTCTAACACCTGTAGAGTGATCGCGGTATCTATAACTGAGTGCAACAGTGTTCTCTAACACCTGTAGAGTGATCGCGGTATCTATAACTGAGTGCAACAGTGTTCTCTAACACCTGTAGTGTGATCGCGGTATCTATAACTGAGTGCAACAGTGTTCTCTAACACCTGTAGAGTGATCGCAGCATCTATAACTGAGTGCAACAGTGTTCTCTAACACCTGTAGTGTGATCGCGGTATCTATAACTGAGTGCAACAGTGTTCTCTAACACCTGTAGAGTGATCGCAGCATCTATAACTGAGTGCAACAGTGTTCTCTAACACCTGTAGTGTGATCGCAGCATCTATAACTGAGTGCAACAGTGTTCTCTAACACCTGTAGTGTGATCGCGGTATCTATAACTGAGTGCAACAGTGTTCTCTAACACCTGTAGAGTGATCGCGGTATCTATAACTGAGTGCAACAGTGTTCTCTAACACCTGTGGAGTGATCGCAGCATCTATAACTGAGTGCAACAGTGTTCTCTAACACCTGTAGAGTGATCGCAGTATCTATAACTGAGTGCAACAGTGTTCTCTAACACCTGTAGTGTGATCGCAGCATCTATAACTGAGTGCAACAGTGTTCTCTAACACCTGTAGAGTGATCGCAGCATCTATAACTGAGTGCAACAGTGTTCTCTAACACCTGTAGTGTGATCGCAGCATCTATAACTGAGTGCAACAGTGTTCTCTAACACCTGTAGAGTGATCGCGGTATCTATAACTGAGTGCAACAGTGTTCTCTAACACCTGTAGAGTGATCGCAGCATCTATAACTGAGTGCAACAGTGTTCTCTAACACCTGTAGAGTGATCGCAGTATCTATAACTGAGTGCAACAGTGTTCTCTAACACCTGTAGAGTGATCGCAGCATCTATAACTGAGTGCAACAGTGTTCTCTAACACCTGTAGAGTGATCGCAGCATCTATAACTGAGTGCAACAGTGTTCTCTAACACCTGTGGAGTGATCGCAGCATCTATAACTGAGTGCAACAGTGTTCTCTAACACCTGTAGAGTGATCGCGGTATCTATAACTGAGTGCAACAGTGTTCTCTAACACCTGTAGTGTGATCGCGGTATCTATAACTGAGTGCAACAGTGTTCTCTAACACCTGTAGAGTGATCGCGGTATCTATAACTGAGTGCAACAGTGTTCTCTAACACCTGTAGAGTGATCGCAGCATCTATAACTGAGTGCAACAGTGTTCTCTAACACCTGTAGAGTGATCGCAGCATCTATAACTGAGTGCAACAGTGTTCTCTAACACCTGTAGTGTGATCGCAGCATCTATAACTGAGTGCAACAGTGTTCTCTAACACCTGTAGTGTGATCGCGGTATCTATAACTGAGTGCAACAGTGTTCTCTAACACCTGTAGTGTGATCGCGGTATCTATAACTGAGTGCAACAGTGTTCTCTAACACCTGTGGAGTGATCGCAGCATCTATAACTGAGTGCAACAGTGTTCTCTAACACCTGTAGTGTGATCGCAGTATCTATAACTGAGTGCAACAGTGTTCTCTAACACCTGTAGTGTGATCGCAGCATCTATAACTGAGTGCAACAGTGTTCTCTAACACCTGTAGAGTGATCGCAGCATCTATAACTGAGTGCAACAGTGTTCTCTAACACCTGTAGTGTGATCGCAGCATCTATAACTGAGTGCAACAGTGTTCTCTAACACCTGTAGTGTGATCGCGGTATCTATAACTGAGTGCAACAGTGTTCTCTAACACCTGTAGAGTGATCGCGGTATCTATAACTGAGTGCAACAGTGTTCTCTAACACCTGTAGAGTGATCGCAGCATCTATAACTGAGTGCAACAGTGTTCTCTAACACCTGTAGTGTGATCGCGGTATCTATAACTGAGTGCAACAGTGTTCTCTAACACCTGTAGAGTGATCGCTGTATCTATAACTGAGTGCAACAGTGTTCTCTAACACCTGTAGAGTGATCGCAGCATCTATAACTGAGTGCAACAGTGTTCTCTAACACCTGTAGTGTGATCGCAGCATCTATAACTGAGTGCAACAGTGTTCTCTAACACCTGTAGTGTGATCGCGGTATCTATAACTGAGTGCAACAGTGTTCTCTAACACCTGTGGAGTGATCGCAGCATCTATAACTGAGTGCAACAGTGTTCTCTAACACCTGTAGTGTGATCGCGGTATCTATAACTGAGTGCAACAGTGTTCTCTAACACCTGTAGTGTGATCGCAGCATCTATAACTGAGTGCAACAGTGTTCTCTAACACCTGTAGAGTGATCGCGGTATCTATAACTGAGTGCAACAGTGTTCTCTAACACCTGTAGTGTGATCGCAGCATCTATAACTGAGTGCAACAGTGTTCTCTAACACCTGTAGTGTGATCGCAGTATCTATAACTGAGTGCAACAGTGTTCTCTAACACCTGTAGAGTGATCGCAGCATCTATAACTGAGTGCAACAGTGTTCTCTAACACCTGTAGTGTGATCGCAGCATCTATAACTGAGTGCAACAGTGTTCTCTAACACCTGTAGAGTGATCGCAGCATCTATAACTGAGTGCAACAGTGTTCTCTAACACCTGTAGAGTGATCGCAGCATCTATAACTGAGTGCAACAGTGTTCTCTAACACCTGTAGTGTGATCGCAGCATCTATAACTGAGTGCAACAGTGTTCTCTAACACCTGTAGTGTGATCGCAGCATCTATAACTGAGTGCAACAGTGTTCTCTAACACCTGTAGAGTGATCGCGGTATCTATAACTGAGTGCAACAGTGTTCTCTAACACCTGTAGAGTGATCGCGGTATCTATAACTGAGTGCAACAGTGTTCTCTAACACCTGTAGTGTGATCGCAGCATCTATAACTGAGTGCAACAGTGTTCTCTAACACCTGTAGAGTGATCGCGGTATCTATAACTGAGTGCAACAGTGTTCTCTAACACCTGTAGTGTGATCGCAGCATCTATAACTGAGTGCAACAGTGTTCTCTAACACCTGTAGTGTGATCGCAGCATCTATAACTGAGTGCAACAGTGTTCTTGTTCTCTAACACCTGTAGTGTGATCGCAGCATCTATAACTGAGTGCAACAGTGTTCTCTAACATCTGTAGAGTGATCGCGGTATCTATAACTGAGTGCAACAGTGTTCTCTAACACCTGTAGTGTGATCGCAGCATCTATAACTGAGTGCAACAGTGTTCTCTAACACCTGTGGAGTGATCGCAGCATCTATAACTGAGTGCAACAGTGTTCTCTAACACCTGTAGAGTGATCGCGGTATCTATAACTGAGTGCAACAGTGTTCTCTAACACCTGTAGAGTGATCGCGGTATCTATAACTGAGTGCAACAGTGTTCTCTAACACCTGTAGAGTGATTGCAGTATCTATAACTGAGTGCAACAGTGTTCTCTAACACCTGTGGAGTGATCGCAGCATCTATAACTGAGTGCAACAGTGTTCTCTAACACCTGTAGTGTGATCGCAGCATCTATAACTGAGTGCAACAGTGTTCTCTAACACCTGTAGTGTGATCGCGGTATCTATAACTGAGTGCAACAGTGTTCTCTAACACCTGTAGAGTGATCGCAGCATCTATAACTGAGTGCAACAGTGTTCTCTAACACCTGTAGAGTGATCGCAGCATCTATAACTGAGTGCAACAGTGTTCTCTAACACCTGTAGAGTGATCGCAGCATCTATAACTGAGTGCAACAGTGTTCTCTAACACCTGTAGAGTGATCGCGGTATCTATAACTGAGTGCAACAGTGTTCTCTAACACCTGTAGTGTGATCGCGGTATCTATAACTGAGTGCAACAGTGTTCTCTAACACCTGTAGTGTGATCGCGGTATCTATAACTGAGTGCAACAGTGTTCTCTAACACCTGTAGAGTGATCGCAGCATCTATAACTGAGTGCAACAGTGTTCTCTAACACCTGTGGAGTGATCGCAGCATCTATAACTGAGTGCAACAGTGTTCTCTAACACCTGTGTGATCGCAGCATCTATAACTGAGTGCAACAGTGTTCTCTAACACCTGTAGAGTGATCGCAGCATCTATAACTGAGTGCAACAGTGTTCTCTAACACCTGTAGAGTGATCGCAGCATCTATAACTGAGTGCAACAGTGTTCTCTAACACCTGTGGAGTGATCGCAGCATCTATAACTGAGTGCAACAGTGTTCTCTAACACCTGTAGAGTGATCGCAGCATCTATAACTGAGTGCAACAGTGTTCTCTAACACCTGTAGAGTGATCGCAGCATCTATAACTGAGTGCAACAGTGTTCTCTAACACCTGTAGTGTGATCGCAGCATCTATAACTGAGTGCAACAGTGTTCTCTAACACCTGTAGTGTGATCGCGGTATCTATAACTGAGTGCAACAGTGTTCTCTAACACCTGTAGAGTGATCGCAGTATCTATAACTGAGTGCAACAGTGTTCTCTAACACCTGTAGTGTGATCGCAGCATCTATAACTGAGTGCAACAGTGTTCTCTAACACCTGTAGAGTGATTGCAGTATCTATAACTGAGTGCAACAGTGTTCTCTAACACCTGTTGAGTGATCGCATCATCTCTACGTGAGTGCAACAGTGTTCTCTAACACCTGTAGAGTGATCGCAGCATCTATAACTGAGTGCAACAGTGTTCTCTAACACCTGTAGTGTGATCGCAGCATCTATAACTGAGTGCAACAGTGTTCTCTAACACCTGTAGTGTGATCGCGGTATCTATAACTGAGTGCAACAGTGTTCTCTAACACCTGTAGTGTGATCGCGGTATCTATAACTGAGTGCAACAGTGTTCTCTAACACCTGTAGTGTGATCGCAGCATCTATAACTGAGTGCAACAGTGTTCTCTAACACCTGTAGAGTGATCGCAGCATCTATAACTGAGTGCAACAGTGTTCTCTAACACCTGTAGTGTGATCGCAGCATCTATAACTGAGTGCAACAGTGTTCTCTAACACCTGTAGAGTGATCGCAGCATCTATAACTGAGTGCAACAGTGTTCTCTAACACCTGTAGAGTGATCGCAGCATCTATAACTGAGTGCAACAGTGTTCTTTAACACCTGTAGAGTGATCGCGGTATCTATAACTGAGTGCAACAGTGTTCTCTAACACCTGTAGTGTGATCGCAGCATCTATAACTGAGTGCAACAGTGTTCTCTAACACCTGTAGAGTGATCGCGGTATCTATAACTGAGTGCAACAGTGTTCTTTAACACCTGTAGAGTGATCGCAGCATCTATAACTGAGTGCAACAGTGTTCTTTAACACCTGTAGAGTGATCGCGGTATCTATAACTGAGTGCAACAGTGTTCTCTAACACCTGTAGTGTGATCGCAGCATCTATAACTGAGTGCAACAGTGTTCTCTAACACCTGTAGTGTGATCGCGGTATCTATAACTGAGTGCAACAGTGTTCTCTAACACCTGTAGTGTGATCGCGGTATCTATAACTGAGTGCAACAGTGTTCTCTAACACCTGTAGTGTGATCGCAGTATCTATAACTGAGTGCAACAGTGTTCTCTAACACCTGTAGTGTGATCGCAGCATCTATAACTGAGTGCAACAGTGTTCTCTAACACCTGTAGTGTGATCGCAGCATCTATAACTGAGTGCAACAGTGTTCTCTAACACCTGTAGTGTGATCGCAGCATCTATAACTGAGTGCAACAGTGGTCTCTAACACCTGTAGAGTGATTGCGGTATCTATAACTGAGTGCCACAGTGTTCTCTAACACCTGTGGAGTGATCGCGGTATCTATAAGTGAGTGCCACAGTGTTCTCTAACACCTGTAGAGTGATCGCGGTATCTATAACTGAGTGCAACAGTGTTCTCTAACACCTGTAGTGTGATCGCAGCATCTATAACTGAGTGCAACAGTGTTCTCTAACACCTGTAGAGTGATCGCAGCATCTATAACTGAGTGCAACAGTGTTCTCTAACACCTGTAGTGTGATCGCAGCATCTATAACTGAGTGCAACAGTGTTCTCTAACACCTGTAGTGTGATCGCAGCATCTATAAGTGAGTGCAACAGTGTTCTCTAACACCTGTAGAGTGATCGCAGCATCTATAAGTGAGTGCAACAGTGTTCTCTAACACCTGTAGAGTGATCGCGGTATCTATAACTGAGTGCAACAGTGTTCTCTAACACCTGTGGAGTGATCGCAGCATCTATAACTGAGTGCAACAGTGTTCTCTAACACCTGTGGAGTGATTACAGTATCTATAACTGAGTGCAACAGTGTTCTCTAACACCTGTAGTGTGATCGCAGCATCTATAACTGAGTGCAACAGTGTTCTCTAACACCTGTGGAGTGATCGCGGTATCTATAACTGAGTGCAACAGTGTTCTCTAACACCTGTAGAGTGATCGCGGTATCTATAACTGAGTGCAACAGTGTTCTCTAACACCTGTAGAGTGATCGCAACATCTATAAGTGAGTGCAACAGTGTTCTCTAACACCTGTAGAGTGATCGCAGCATCTATAACTGAGTGCAACAGTGTTCTCTAACACCTGTAGAGTGATCGCAGCATCTATAACTGAGTGCAACAGTGTTCTCTAACACCTGTAGTGTGATCGCAGCATCTATAACTGAGTGCAACAGTGTTCTCTAACACCTGTAGAGTGATTGCAGTATCTATAACTGAGTGCAACAGTGTTCTCTAACACCTGTAGAGTGATCGCAGCATCTATAACTGAGTGCAACAGTGTTCTCTAACACCTGTAGAGTGATCGCGGTATCTATAACTGAGTGCAACAGTGTTCTCTAACACCTGTAGTGTGATCGCAGCATCTATAACTGAGTGCAACAGTGTTCTCTAACACCTGTAGTGTGATCGCGGTATCTATAACTGAGTGCAACAGTGTTCTCTAACACCTGTAGTGTGATCGCAGTATCTATAACTGAGTGCAACAGTGTTCTCTAACACCTGTAGAGTGATCGCGGTATCTATAACTGAGTGCAACAGTGTTCTCTAACACCTGTAGTGTGATCGCGGTATCTATAACTGAGTGCAACAGTGTTCTCTAACACCTGTAGAGTGATCGCAGCATCTATAACTGAGTGCAACAGTGTTCTCTAACACCTGTAGTGTGATCGCAGCATCTATAACTGAGTGCAACAGTGTTCTCTAACACCTGTAGTGTGATCGCAGTATCTATAACTGAGTGCAACAGTGTTCTCTAACACCTGTAGTGTGATCGCAGCATCTATAACTGAGTGCAACAGTGTTCTCTAACACCTGTAGAGTGATCGCAGTATCTATAACTGAGTGCAACAGTGTTCTCTAACACCTGTAGTGTGATCGCAGCATCTATAACTGAGTGCAACAGTGTTCTCTAACACCTGTAGAGTGATCGCAGCATCTATAACTGAGTGCAACAGTGTTCTCTAACACCTGTAGTGTGATCGCAGCATCTATAACTGAGTGCAACAGTGTTCTCTAACACCTGTAGAGTGATCGCAGTATCTATAACTGAGTGCAACAGTGTTCTCTAACACCTGTAGTGTGATCGCAGCATCTATAACTGAGTGCAACAGTGTTCTCTAACACCTGTAGTGTGATCGCAGCATCTATAACTGAGTGCAACAGTGTTCTCTAACACCTGTAGAGTGATCGCGGTATCTATAACTGAGTGCAACAGTGTTCTCTAACACCTGTAGAGTGATCGCAACATCTATAAGTGAGTGCAACAGTGTTCTCTAACACCTGTAGTGTGATCGCAGCATCTATAACTGAGTGCAACAGTGTTCTCTAACACCTGTAGTGTGATCGCAGCATCTATAACTGAGTGCAACAGTGTTCTCTAACACCTGTAGTGTGATCGCAGCATCTATAACTGAGTGCAACAGTGTTCTCTAACACCTGTGGAGTGATCGCGGTATCTATAACTGAGTGCAACAGTGTTCTCTAACACCTGTAGTGTGATCGCAGTATCTATAACTGAGTGCAACAGTGTTCTCTAACACCTGTAGAGTGATCGCGGTATCTATAACTGAGTGCAACAGTGTTCTCTAACACCTGTAGTGTGATCGCAGCATCTATAACTGAGTGCAACAGTGTTCTCTAACACCTGTGGAGTGATTACAGTATCTATAACTGAGTGCAACAGTGTTCTCTAACACCTGTAGTGTGATCGCAGCATCTATAACTGAGTGCAACAGTGTTCTCTAACACCTGTAGTGTGATCGCAGTATCTATAACTGAGTGCAACAGTGTTCTCTAACACCTGTGGAGTGATCACAGTATCTATAACTGAGTGCAACAGTGTTCTCTAACACCTGTAGTGTGATCGCAGCATCTATAACTGAGTGCAACAGTGTTCTCTAACACCTGTAGTGTGATCGCAGCATCTATAACTGAGTGCAACAGTGTTCTCTAACACCTGTAGTGTGATCGCGGTATCTATAACTGAGTGCAACAGTGTTCTCTAACACCTGTAGTGTGATCGCAGCATCTATAACTGAGTGCAACAGTGTTCTCTAACACCTGTAGAGTGATCGCGGTATCTATAACTGAGTGCAACAGTGTTCTCTAACACCTGTAGTGTGATCGCAGCATCTATAACTGAGTGCAACAGTGTTCTCTAACACCTGTAGAGTGATTGCAGTATCTATAACTGAGTGCAACAGTGTTCTTTAACACCTGTAGTGTGATCGCAACATCTATAAGTGAGTGCAACAGTGTTCTCTAACACCTGTAGAGTGATCGCAACATCTATAACTGAGTGCAACAGTGTTCTCTAACACCTGTAGTGTGATCGCAGCATCTATAACTGAGTGCAACAGTGTTCTCTAACACCTGTAGAGTGATCGCAGCATCTATAACTGAGTGCAACAGTGTTCTCTAACACCTGTAGAGTGATCGCAGCATCTATAACTGAGTGCAACAGTGTTCTCTAACACCTGTAGTGTGATCGCAGCATCTATAACTGAGTGCAACAGTGTTCTCTAACACCTGTGGAGTGATCGCAGCATCTATAACTGAGTGCAACAGTGTTCTCTAACACCTGTAGAGTGATCGCGGTATCTATAACTGAGTGCAACAGTGTTCTCTAACACCTGTAGTGTGATCGCAGCATCTATAACTGAGTGCAACAGTGTTCTCTAACACCTGTAGAGTGATCGCGGTATCTATAACTGAGTGCAACAGTGTTCTCTAACACCTGTAGTGTGATCGCAGCATCTATAACTGAGTGCAACAGTGTTCTCTAACACCTGTAGAGTGATCGCAGTATCTATAACTGAGTGCAACAGTGTTCTCTAACACCTGTAGTGTGATCGCAGCATCTATAACTGAGTGCAACAGTGTTCTCTAACACCTGTAGTGTGATCGCGGTATCTATAACTGAGTGCAACAGTGTTCTCTAACACCAGTAGTGATCACAGTATCTATAACTGAGTGCAACAGTGTTCTCTAACACCTGTAGAGTGATCGCAGTATCTATAACTGAGTGCAACAGTGTTCTCTAACACCTGTAGTGTGATCGCAGCATCTATAACTGAGTGCAACAGTGTTCTCTAACACCTGTAGAGTGATCGCAGCATCTATAACTGAGTGCAACAGTGTTCTCTAACACCTGTAGTGTGATCGCAGCATCTATAACTGAGTGCAACAGTGTTCTCTAACACCTGTAGAGTGATCGCAGCATCTATAACTGAGTGCAACAGTGTTCTCTAACACCTGTGGAGTGATCGCAGCATCTATAACTGAGTGCAACAGTGTTCTCTAACACCTGTAGAGTGATCGCAGTATCTATAACTGAGTGCAACAGTGTTCTCTAACACCTGTGGAGTGATCGCAGCATCTATAACTGAGTGCAACAGTGTTCTCTAACACCTGTAGAGTGATCGCAGCATCTATAACTGAGTGCAACAGTGTTCTCTAACACCTGTAGAGTGATCGCAGCATCTATAACTGAGTGCAACAGTGTTCTCTAACACCTGTAGAGTGATCGCAGCATCTATAACTGAGTGCAACAGTGTTCTCTAACACCTGTAGAGTGATCGCAGCATCTATAACTGAGTGCAACAGTGTTCTCTAACACCTGTAGAGTGATCGCAGCATCTATAACTGAGTGCAACAGTGTTCTCTAACACCTGTAGAGTGATCGCAGCATCTATAACTGAGTGCAACAGTGTTCTCTAACACCTGTAGTGTGATCGCAGTATCTATAACTGAGTGCAACAGTGTTCTCTAACACCTGTAGAGTGATCGCAGCATCTATAACTGAGTGCAACAGTGTTCTCTAACACCTGTAGAGTGATCGCAGTATCTATAACTGAGTGCAACAGTGTTCTCTAACACCTGTAGAGTGATCGCAGTATCTATAACTGAGTGCAACAGTGTTCTCTAACACCTGTAGAGTGATCGCAGCATCTATAACTGAGTGCAACAGTGTTCTCTAACACCTGTAGAGTGATCGCAGCATCTATAACTGAGTGCAACAGTGTTCTCTAACACCTGTAGAGTGATCGCAGTATCTATAACTGAGTGCAACAGTGTTCTCTAACACCTGTAGAGTGATCGCAGCATCTATAACTGAGTGCAACAGTGTTCTCTAACACCTGTAGTGTGATCGCAGCATCTATAACTGAGTGCAACAGTGTTCTCTAACACCTGTAGTGTGATCGCAGTATCTATAACTGAGTGCAACAGTGTTCTCTAACACCTGTAGTGTGATCGCAGCATCTATAACTGAGTGCAACAGTGTTCTCTAACACCTGTAGAGTGATCGCAGCATCTATAACTGAGTGCAACAGTGTTCTCTAACACCTGTAGTGTGATCGCAGCATCTATAACTGAGTGCAACAGTGTTCTCTAACACCTGTAGTGTGATCGCAGCATCTATAACTGAGTGCAACAGTGTTCTCTAACACCTGTAGTGTGATCGCAGCATCTATAACTGAGTGCAACAGTGTTCTCTAACACCTGTAGAGTGATAGCAGTATCTATAACTGAGTGCAACAGTGTTCTCTAACACCTGTAGTGTGATCGCAGCATCTATAACTGAGTGCAACAGTGTTCTCTAACACCTGTAGTGTGATCGCAGCATCTATAACTGAGTGCAACAGTGTTCTCTAACACCTGTAGAGTGATCGCAGCATCTATAACTGAGTGCAACAGTGTTCTCTAACACCTGTAGAGTGATCGCGGTATCTATAACTGAGTGCAACAGTGTTCTCTAACACCTGTGGAGTGATCGCAGCATCTATAACTGAGTGCAACAGTGTTCTCTAACACCTGTAGTGTGATCGCAGCATCTATAACTGAGTGCAACAGTGTTCTCTAACACCTGTAGAGTGATCGCAGCATCTATAACTGAGTGCAACAGTGTTCTCTAACACCTGTAGAGTGATCGCAGCATCTATAACTGAGTGCAACAGTGTTCTCTAACACCTGTAGAGTGATCGCAGCATCTATAACTGAGTGCAACAGTGTTCTCTAACACCTGTAGAGTGATCGCAGCATCTATAACTGAGTGCAACAGTGTTCTCTAACACCTGTAGAGTGATCGCGGTATCTATAACTGAGTGCAACAGTGTTCTCTAACACCTGTAGTGTGATCGCAGTATCTATAACTGAGTGCAACAGTGTTCTCTAACACCTGTAGTGTGATCGCAGCATCTATAACTGAGTGCAACAGTGTTCTCTAACACCTGTAGTGTGATCGCAGCATCTATAACTGAGTGCAACAGTGTTCTCTAACACCTGTAGTGTGATTGCAGCATCTATAACTGAGTGCAACAGTGTTCTCTAACTCCTGTAGTGATCGCAGCATCTATAAGTGAGTGCAACAGTGTTCTCTAACACCTGTAGAGTGATCGCAGCATCTATAACTGAGTGCAACAGTGTTCTCTAACACCTGTAGAGTGATCGCAGCATCTATAACTGAGTGCAACAGTGTTCTCTAACACCTGTAGAGTGATCGCAGCATCTATAACTGAGTGCAACAGTGTTCTCTAACACCTGTAGTGTGATCGCAGCATCTATAACTGAGTGCAACAGTGTTCTCTAACACCTGTAGAGTGATCGCAGCATCTATAACTGAGTGCAACAGTGTTCTCTAACACCTGTAGTGTGATCGCAGCATCTATAACTGAGTGCAACAGTGTTCTCTAACACCTGTAGTGTGATCGCAGCATCTATAACTGAGTGCAACAGTGTTCTCTAACACCTGTAGTGTGATCGCAGCATCTATAACTGAGTGCAACAGTGTTCTCTAACACCTGTAGAGTGATCGCAGCATCTATAACTGAGTGCAACAGTGTTCTCTAACACCTGTAGTGTGATCGCAGCATCTATAACTGAGTGCAACAGTGTTCTCTAACACCTGTAGAGTGATCGCAGCATCTATAACTGAGTGCAACAGTGTTCTCTAACACCTGTAGTGTGATCGCAGCATCTATAACTGAGTGCAACAGTGTTCTCTAACACCTGTAGAGTGATCGCAGCATCTATAACTGAGTGCAACAGTGTTCTCTAACACCTGTAGAGTGATCGCAGCATCTATAACTGAGTGCAACAGTGTTCTCTAACACCTGTAGAGTGATAGCAGAATCTATAACTGAGTGCAACAGTGTTCTCTAACACCTGTAGTGTGATAGCAGTATCTATAACTGAGTGCAACAGTGTTCTCTAACACCTGTAGAGTGATCGCAGCATCTATAACTGAGTGCAACAGTGTTCTCTAACACCTGTAGAGTGATCGCGGTATCTATAACTGAGTGCAACAGTGTTCTCTAACACCTGTAGAGTGATCGCGGTATCTATAACTGAGTGCAACAGTGTTCTCTAACACCTGTGGAGTGATTACAGTATCTATAACTGAGTGCAACAGTGTTCTCTAACACCTGTAGAGTGATCGCAGCATCTATAACTGAGTGCAACAGTGTTCTCTAACACCTGTAGTGTGATCGCAGCATCTATAACTGAGTGCAACAGTGTTCTCTAACACCTGTAGTGTGATCGCAGCATCTATAACTGAGTGCAACAGTGTTCTCTAACACCTGTAGAGTGATCGCAGCATCTATAACTGAGTGCAACAGTGTTCTCTAACACCTGTAGTGTGATCGCAGCATCTATAACTGAGTGCAACAGTGTTCTCTAACACCTGTAGTGTGATCGCAGCATCTATAACTGAGTGCAACAGTGTTCTCTAACACCTGTAGAGTGATCGCAGCATCTATAACTGAGTGCAACAGTGTTCTCTAACACCTGTAGTGTGATCGCAGCATCTATAACTGAGTGCAACAGTGTTCTCTAACACCTGTAGTGTGATCGCAGCATCTATAACTGAGTGCAACAGTGTTCTCTAACACCTGTAGTGTGATCGCAGCATCTATAAGTGAGTGCAACAGTGTTCTCTAACACCTGTAGTGTGATCGCAGCATCTATAACTGAGTGCAACAGTGTTCTCTAACACCTGTAGTGTGATCGCAGCATCTATAACTGAGTGCAACAGTGTTCTCTAACACCTGTAGAGTGATCGCAGCATCTATAACTGAGTGCAACAGTGTTCTCTAACACCTGTAGAGTGATCGCAGCATCTATAACTGAGTGCAACAGTGTTCTCTAACACCTGTAGAGTGATTGCAGTATCTATAACTGAGTGCAACAGTGTTCTCTAACACCTGTAGAGTGATCGCAGCATCTATAACTGAGTGCAACAGTGTTCTCTAACACCTGTAGTGTGATCGCAGCATCTATAACTGAGTGCAACAGTGTTCTCTAACACCTGTAGAGTGATCGCGGTATCTATAACTGAGTGCAACAGTGTTCTCTAACACCTGTAGAGTGATCGCGGTATCTATAACTGAGTGCAACAGTGTTCTCTAACACCTGTAGAGTGATCGCGGTATCTATAACTGAGTGCAACAGTGTTCTCTAACACCTGTGGAGTGATCGCAGCATCTATAACTGAGTGCAACAGTGTTCTCTAACACCTGTGGAGTGATCGCAGCATCTATAACTGAGTGCAACAGTGTTCTCTAACACCTGTAGAGTGATCGCAGTATCTATAACTGAGTGCAACAGTGTTCTCTAACACCTGTAGTGTGATCGCAGCATCTATAAGTGAGTGCAACAGTGTTCTCTAACACCTGTAGTGTGATCGCAGCATCTATAACTGAGTGCAACAGTGTTCTCTAACACCTGTAGAGTGATCGCAGCATCTATAACTGAGTGCAACAGTGTTCTCTAACACCTGTAGAGTGATCGCAGCATCTATAACTGAGTGCAACAGTGTTCTCTAACACCTGTAGAGTGATCGCAGCATCTATAACTGAGTGCAACAGTGTTCTCTAACACCTGTGGAGTGATCGCAGCATCTATAAGTGAGTGCAACAGTGTTCTCTAACACCTGTAGTGTGATCGCAGCATCTATAACTGAGTGCAACAGTGTTCTCTAACACCTGTAGAGTGATCGCGGCATCTATAACTGAGTGCAACAGTGTTCTCTAACACCTGTAGTGTGATCGCGGCATCTATAACTGAGTGCAACAGTGTTCTCTAACACCTGTAGAGTGATCGCAGCATCTATAACTGAGTGCAACAGTGTTCTCTAACACCTGTAGAGTGATCGCTGTATCTATAACTGAGTGCAACAGTGTTCTCTAACACCTGTAGAGTGATCGCAGCATCTATAACTGAGTGCAACAGTGTTCTCTAACACCTGTAGAGTGATCGCAGCATCTATAACTGAGTGCAACAGTGTTCTCTAACACCTGTAGAGTGATCGCAGCATCTATAACTGAGTGCAACAGTGTTCTCTAACACCTGTAGTGTGATCGCAGCATCTATAAGTGAGTGCAACAGTGTTCTCTAACACCTGTAGTGTGATCGCAGCATCTATAAGTGAGTGCAACAGTGTTCTCTAACACCTGTAGAGTGATCGCAGCATCTATAAGTGAGTGCAACAGTGTTCTCTAACACCTGTAGAGTGATTTTGAACTAGAATATTGACTAGCTGAAGCACCAGCCTTTACCCATTTTAATATCTAACTTATTTATCTTAAATTTATACAAAAATAATATCTCTTAGAATGTCTGTAGTTCTTAACTCTATTCCGAACTGCTGCGGGGTTGGTATTCAACGGCAGCAGCCGGATGCTTTGAAAGTGCCTGGCTGCTGCAGTTGAAATGAAAACCAATGCAGATTATCTGGCTTCATCAGTGATCACGGCAGCAATCCACTTAGCCGCAGTATTTAGTTGCTAATTTGCTAACTAAAATGCATAAAGTTAGGACAGCCATAGACCCATCTAACTTTATGCTATTTAGTTATCCGGTTAACAGTTGAATATTGCTGCCGACCTGATAACTGCTGTGATCACTCCTGCTCCGATCACAGACTCCTGCGGAATATTGGATCACTGGGTTTAGCAGATCCGACTAACCGGCTAAACACTTTCCAATATCGTCACCTACATATTCAGTGTAACACCAATTGATGCTTGCAAACTAAAATATCATTTTTACATTTAGATGTTCCATCTGTTCTGCCCTCTCTACTTTTTTGTGAGGAAGAACTGGAAAAGGTTAGTATAGTGTCTGAGAATCCTGTCTTGTTAGAGAGTTTCAGTCTGTGGTACCAATTCAGCTTATAACTACAATAATTACAGCTTCTGGGTAGCGGTAGGACTGGATCATTCCGTTGGAACTGGGGCTATAGAAAATACCATGTCTTTACAAGGAAACCCTCCAGAGGTGTGTGGTAAACAAAGGGGGACCTGTTATTTGAAAAATAGATTGGAGGTCAGGAGGCAAGTTATTTGAAAAAGGATCAGCAGGTAGCGATGAGTTTGAGGAGAGGGTGCTGGTATTTCTTAAAGGATAGGGAAATATGTTTTTCTATTGCTTCTTGAACTTTTTTAAATCGCAAGCCTGACTTATGTTGCTACAGCTGGGAATTTATGGTATTCCTTTATGTAGCAATGCAAATTTACTGCAGGATTCACTTACCCAGGTGCTGAGGTACCTCTGGATACTGAATCTCATGATATATTTTAGCACAGTATTTTATTTATATTCTCTTATATACTGTGCTATTCTGCATCAGTGTAATTTACATTGAACAAACTGAAACTACATTGAACAGGGCATTATAACTTGGAGATAACTATTTTACAGGGAACATGGACAATGGAGGGTTAAGTGGTTTGCCCAAGACCACAAGGAGCACCTGTGGGACTAGAAACCCCAGTCCTTCCGGCCCAAGGTTGCTGTCCTCCAGTGGGATTTGAACCCCTGACCTTCTGGCCTGAAGTACCTTGCCCCAACCACTAGGCCACTCCTCCACTCTGTAAATAGCACACCAACAAGCTATTTAACCACAGATTAATAACTAGGACCCTTTGAACATCGGATCTTTTTCAAATAAAACCTCAACTGTTACCATATAATAATATATAATTTAATAACACACGTACTGTAACACTGTATTTAGCAGCTTCTATGACATTTTCTCTTAAGGAGAAGTTAATGCAATCTGATGCTCTCTGTACAAGATGCTGGAAACAAGGGCTCACGTTCCCGTGAGTACAGAGAATACTGCGTCGCCATGGAGCTCAGAGACAACAGATCCCTAGAAGCAGAGTTTCCACAATGAGAGGCCACATCCACAACAGTGAAATACCCGGACACTGAGCAGCTGGCACGGAGCCATGGCAATTCCCTTCTCACGTAGCCTGTCACCAGCCTGTCTGCTTTCTGAGGTGGGAAATAACAGCGAGATCCCCATGGCTTTCACCCTCATGCACGCCATGTGTAGCAGAGTGTCCTGAGCTAGTCATGTTTTTATTTCATGGTGTAATAAAACTCATCGTACCGCAGCATGGGTACACCGCTTATTCATTTGCATTCGGTATATCCGCAGGTCTGCACACTGATTTTCAAAGGGCAGCTCCCTGTGGAGTCTTCCTTTGGAAATCTCATGGCCAGTGCTGCAGGGATTCTTGTGTAAAGTGCACAGGGTAACAAGAAGACAAGTAGGTGTAGAGATTTCGTAGATTTTACCATTCGATACTAGAACTGGTGCAGGTGTCTAGCTGATATTCTAAAGGAGCGATCCATTTACTGGTGGCTGGTGAAGGTATAAACCCACGATCTGCTAAAGGCATTATGGGAGGTATGTAAAGGAATATACCATCTATGTGCATCAGTCACAGTATTTTAGTGATTTGTGTTCTTGAATGGGCCTTTACGCAGTTGCTATTTTTAAAGTATGTGTGGAGGGCCGATGATGTGTACTTTCATCGTGGGCATGCACACAGGCAGAGTTTGGGCAGAGTGTACAAGTGCACATGTAAATTATAAAATATTATAATTTACGTGAATTCTTGACAATGGGCGATCGTGCCTAGATTTAACACACATTTTCAATCACACGCTTACTTTGCTTTATAATTCAGGTGTGAAATGGATGGAGAACGCCACATTGTAATTTTTATAAAGTCCCACGTCATTAACATCTATGGATCATGCCAGATAAAAATCACTCAAACCGCTCTGGCACTATCTGTATAGTGCCTGGGCAATGTTAGGGCACAACATGGGTGCTAATGCCTAACCTTATATGCCACAGAGATATTCAGCCATGATACATACAGTCATGTGGTTTATTTTAAGCCTCATGAAATGCCGTGCTAACGTAACCTGCAAAGCTATGCGTATAGTGGCTGAATATCAGCAGACGCCATATTCCACATATATTCAGCTTCACCATCTACAATAAGCGCCGCGTTAGAATGTCGCACTAAGCTTCTGCGCTTAGCATTCTAACGCATGCGCCAAACACACTTTTACTCCTGATACAGTAAATTAATGGCTAGGGGCGGCCTGAAGGTGATATAGAGCCATGTGCCGAGACTCCCTGTAGGGCCTTATTTGCATAAATATCCACACACCAGAAAATAATCCTGGCAGCTGTAAATTCAAGATCATGGTGCACAGACTGGAGAAGCCCAGAAGTCAGCCATAGTGAAACTATTAGGCCACAAAATAAAAGTTACACTGAAATGCTCCTTTCAAATTTGCCATTTCCTCAAATGTGAGCTAACAGAATATTTTAAATTTTAGAGCAGCAGCATCACGAGCACAAAACTGCGTCTAAAGACTATCTATACTGCACTACTCCCCACCAACAGACTACAGCTGACACCACACAAGGAACAAAAAGAAAAAGGGAAAGCCAGAGCACAGGATCTATAGAACAAATCTACCATTCCACTAATTTCCAGAGCTCGCAGTCAGAAACCTCCCCAGAAAGGGCAGCAGTGGGCAAAGCATCCCTACTTCCACTGGGAAAACTGAGGTGGAATAAGTCCCCCGTCCAAATTGCTGACCCTAGAATCGGCCCTGTACGTCTGGAGTCAGGGTTCCGTCCACTCCCTGCCCTCGCCCACCCCCTCCCGCCCCTGTCCAGAGCGCCCCGCACATCTCCCCTGTACATGCGGGGAGCTTTCGGCAGGGAATACTGTCCTGGGTGTTTAGCGGGGATGGACGTCCAAACCAGACATCCAGCCCTGCTAAACATGAGTCAGAATGACCCCCTTAGAGCATAGGTGGACCCTCACAAAGCACAAAATAAGTGACCACAAATTAAAAATAGAAACAAACAAATAGACAATTATTAAACTGAAACCTCGAGGCGACAGACTCTACGCGCAGAGCAACACCAGAGAAACAGAATGAGATGCATAAAGAGAATACATGAAAATTACAAAAGATGCCAAAATATTTTCTTTTTCTCCCCCTAATTTTGTATAGTCCTTAAGCTTGGTTTTAAAAGTTTGGGAGGACATTATTTGGCATAACACTACAATTAACATTGATGATCAGTACTTAGTTGATAGTGTTATTCTGTGAAAATGGCTCTTTGGCCAGTAATAAGGGGGTTAGGGGAGCTGTCTCATCTCAAAGGCCCCCCGCTCTAGTATTTTGAGATGAGACAGCTACTCTAAGAAGAATACAGGTAGAGAGGGATAAGGGAAAGGAGTCCTCTCGCTAATCCCTCTCACCCTGCAGCAAGGGGTTAGGATAGGGGTAGCTGTCTCATCTCAAATGCCCCCGGTCCCCTGGTCCCCCACTCCTCTCCCTTAGATAGTTACCTGGCTTGGCTGCTCTCAGTCTCAGGTCGCAGAGACACAGCGCTGCAGGGACGGTCAGGGCCAGCAGGCTGACGACTGAGGCAGAAGCACATGTGTGGACCTGTCTGGGATGGACTGGATGACAGTCCCAGGCCTGCGGCAGCGCAGTCTCCCTGCCTCAGCTCTGTTAAATCTGTCGGTACTCAGCAGCAGGGACAGTACATGCCGTTGGAGTTCACTTTGCTGTGCCCCTCTGCAACCTTGTTTCTCCCCTCACCAAACACCCAATATCTGCCCATCTCCCTTTCTATTCCCCCAGTTTCTGCCTCTTTTTGCCCTCCTGATCCCAGCATCTACTAGCATCAGTTCTCTTCCAGCCCTGGCCCCTTTCCAGTTTCCCCTGCATCAGCCCATTTCCTGCTCCAGCCCCATCATCAGCCCCCTTCCAGGCCCAGTATCCTCTCAGTGTCAGCCTCTTTCCAGTCTCAGTAACTCTCCCTAGTGTCAACCCTCTTCCAGAACCTTCCAGTATCAGACCCCTTGCATTCGTAGCCCCCCCCCCCCCCATAAATGCTTTATGTGAGCTTCAGAAACTCAGAAATGCCGTGATCCAACGGCTTCTAAGGCAGCAGAGCTGTGGCAGCAAAAAAAAGTGCTCCCAAAGCTCTTTAAATTGGCTGCAAAGGGGCAAGTCAGTGAGGCAGGCTTCAGGTGCCCTTAAATATTGTGCGCTCTTAGCAAGTGCTTCATTGATTTGCCTGTTAAGCCAGCTCCACATCGTTGGGGGGGGGAGGGGGGGGGAAGCAGGGCAATGCAAATGAGTCCCAATGGAGGATCCTTCCTCCAGTGCCCACAGCTCCTGCCTCCAGTATAGAATCACACCACTAGGGGTCAATCTGCTAAATCAGTATTTCCTTTATTTGGGAAGCACTGTCACATGGGGTCAGGCGCCAGCATTTTGCTACACTTCATCACAGATCACCGTCTGCTCCCTTGCCACCTCTGTACTCCATCCCTGAGCTACAAAAATACAAAGAAACTGTGCTAAAGTTTAGCACAATTGTATTTATTCATTTATTTAACTGTGTTTATATACCGCTGATCTACGAGTCTGGAGTGGCTTACATGGAACAGTGATAGCTTAGTGAGTTACATGGAACAGAAAACAATTATGGTGTAACATAAGATTGAAATACATATCAAACATCTAAACGTATTGGAATAATATATAGTAAGGAGCTGGGTGAGGGTTGGGCTGGGAGAAAGAACATAAGAACATTAGATATGCCATACTGGGTCAGACCAAGGTCCATCAAGCCCAGTATCCTGTTTCCAACAGTGGCCAATCTAGGTCATATGTACCTAGCAGTTTCCCCAAGGGACACAGGTTCCACAATGCTTGTAGTGGTTCAAGCATTGATATCCTGGGTCCCTTCTTAATAATGGTTTATGGACCTTTCCTCCAGGAACTTGTCCAAACCTTTTTTAAACCCAGCTACACTAACAGCCTTTACTACATCCTCCAGTAACAAATTCCAGAGTTTGATTACACGTTGAGTGAAAAAATATTTTCTTTTATTAGTCTTAAATAGTTTACCCTGTAGCTTCATTGCATGTCCCCTAGTCTTTCTATATTCTGATAAGGTAAACAATCGATCTACGTTTACCCGTTCCACTCCGCTCATTAATTTATAGACTTCTATCATATCTCCCCTCAGCCGTCTCTTTTCCAGGTTAAAGAGCCCCAACCTTTTTAGCCTTTCTTCATAGGAGTAGCCTTCCATCCCCTTTACCATTTTGGTGGCTCTTCTCTGAACCTTTTCTAAAATTGCTATATCCTTTTTAAGATATGGCGACCAGAATTGCACACAATATTCAAGGTGCGGTCTCACCATGGAACGATATAGAGGCATTATAATATCTTTTGTTTTATTTTCCATTCCTTTCCTTATCATACCTAGCATTCTATTTGCTCTCTTGGCCGCCGCTGCACACTGGGCCGAGGGTTTTAACATGGTATCCACAAGGACGCCTAAATCTTTTTCTTGGGTGGTGGTTCCTAATGTGGAACCTTGCATCGTGTAACCATAGTTTGGGTTGTTCTTCCCTAGGTGCATAACCTTGCACTTCTCCACATTAAATTTCATCTGCCATTTTGATGCCCAGTCTTCCAATTTATCAAGATCCTCTTGCAATTTTCCACAATCCTCCTGGGTTTTAACAACTTTAAATAGTTTTGTGTCATCAGCAAATTTGATAACCTCACTCGTTATTCCACTTTCCAGGTCATTTATGAATATGTCAAAAAGCAGCGGACCCAGCACAGATCCCTGGGGTACACCACTATTCACCTTTCTCCATTGGGAAAATTGGCCATTTAGCCCTACCCTCTGCTTTCTATCTTTTAACCAGTTCCTGATCCACAGTAGTACACTGCCTCCTATCCCATGACTCTTTAGTTTTGCCAAAAGTCTCTCATGAGGGACCTTGTCAAAGGCTTTCTGAAAGTCCAGATACACAATATCAACCGACTCACCTTTGTCCACCTGTTTATTCACTCCTTCAAAAAAACATAACAGATTAGTAAGACAAGATCTTCCTTGTCTAAAGCCATGTTGGCTGTCTCCCATTAGGTCATGACTATCTATATGCTGAGTAATTTTATTCTTTATGATGGTTTCTACCATTTTTCCCGGTACTGATGTCAGGCTCACCGGTCTGTAGTTTCCCGGATCACCCCTCGAACCCTTTTTAAAAATTGGTGTTACATTGGCGATCCTCCAATCCTCAGGTATTAGAGATGATTTTAATGATAGTTCACAGATTACTGATAGCAGGTCTGCAATCTCAAATTTCAGTTCTTTCAACACCCTTGGATGTATACCATCCGGCCCAGGTGATTTGCTACTCTTCAGTTTATCTAATAGTTGTAGGACATCTTCCCGATGTATCGATATTTCCTTCAATTCTTCCACACCTTTCAATACCACTTCAGTCGTGGGTAACATCCCTACATCTTCCTCAGTAAAGACCGAAGCAAAGAATTCATTCAGTCTCTCCGCTATCGCCTTGTCGCCTCTTAGTGCTCCTTTAACCCCTTTATCATCTAATGGACCAACTGACTCTCTCACGGGTTTTTTGCTACGAATGTACTTGAAAAGGTCTTTATTTCGCGTTTTTGCTTCCGCAGCAAGCTTCTTCTCAAATTCTCTCTTTGCCTGCCTTATCAATGCCTTGCATTTGACTTGCCAGTGCTTGTGCTGTTTCCAGGTTTCATCATTTGGCTCTTTTTTCCATTTCTTGAAAGATGCTTTTTTGGCAACAACAGCCTCTCTGACCTCAGCTTTAAACCATGCTGGCAATTTTTTGGACTTCCTTCCACTTTTCTTAAAGCGTGGAATACAGCTGGTCTGGGCTTCCAAGATAGTATTTTTCAACAACACCCAAGCTTGATGTACGTCTTTAACCTTTGCAACTGCTCCTTTTAGTTTTTTCTTAACTGTTTTCCTCATTCTATCATAGTCTCCCTTTCGAAAGTTAAAGGGTAGTACTGTGGATTTCCTTACTATCCCTCCTCCACTAATTAAATCAAAGGCGATCATGCTATGATCACTATTGCCAAGTGGCCCCAACACCCTTATCTCTTGCACTACATCTGGTGTTCCACTAAGGACTAGGTCTAATATTGCTTCCCCTCTGGTCGGTTCATGAACCAGCTGCTCCAAGAAGCAGTCATTTATTTCATCTAGGAACTTTATCTCCCTAGCATGTCCTGTTGTGACACTGACCCAGTCGATGCCGGGGTAATTGAAATCACCCATTATTATTACTGCACTGTAACTTTTGCTAGCTTCCTTGATTTCTTTGAGCATTTCATCATCCATTTGTTCATTCTGGCCAGGCGGACGATAGTACACCCCCACTGCCATCGCCTTCCCCTTTTTACATGGAATTTCAATCCATAGAGATTCTACAGCAAATTTTGTTTCTTGCAAAACTTTAATCCTTTCTGACTCAATGCCCTCTCTAACATAGAGCGCAACCCCTCCACCAATTTGATCAGCTCTATCATTTCGATATAGTTTGTACCCAGGTATCACAGTGTCCCACTGGTTGTCCTCCTTCCACCATGTCTCTGATATTCCAATCATATCTAACCTCTCGTTTAGTGCTATATATTCTAACTCTCCCATCTTGTTTTGTAGACTTCTAGCATTTGCATACAAGCATTTTAGAGACTGTATTTTATTCATATTAATTTGGCTATTGGTAGACATGGGTAATTTGGGATCTTTAAGTTCTGTCTGCTCCATACTCGAGGGCATTTGGGCTACTTTACTCTTTTTTGGAACCTCTCTGCTTTTTGTAGTATCCTTCAAGGATACATTCTTCCGAACCATGCGCTCTTGGGCGACTGTCGGCTTTCCCCTATTATCTAGTTTAAAAGCTGCTCTATCTCCTTTTTAAAGGTTAATGCCAGCAGCCTGGTTCCATCCCGGTTAAGGTGAAGCCCATCCCTTCGGAAGAGCCCCTCCTTTCCCCAGAATGTTCCCCAGTTCCTAACAAATCCGAACCCCTCATCTCTGCACCATTGTCTCATCCACGCATTGAGACTCCGGAGCTCTGCCTGCCTATTGGGTCCTGCGCGTGGAACGGGAAGCATTTCGGAGAACGCTACCCTGGAAGTTCTGGATTTCAACTTCCTACCTAAAAGCCTAAATTTAGCTTCCAGAACCTCCCTACCACATTTTCCTATGTCATTGGTACCAACATGTACCAAGACAGCAGACTCCTCCCCAGCACTATCTAAGACCTTATCTAGGTGGCGTGTGAGGTCCGCTACCTTCGCACCAGGCAGGCATGTTACCAGGCGATCCTCACGTCCACCAGCCACCCAGCTATCTACATGCCTAATGATCGAATCACCAACTATAACTGCTGTCCTAACCCTTCCCGCATGGGCACTTGGCCCTGGAGAAACCTCCTCGGTGCGAGAGGGGTTTACATCACCTGGAGGACAGGTCCTAGTTACAGGATCACTTCCTGCCACACCAGGGTGATGCTCTCCTGTCACGTGACCTCTCTCCTCCATGGCAACAGGGATGCTGCCAGACTGGAGGTGGGACTTCAGGACTATATCCCTGTAGGTCTCGTCTATGTACCTCTCTGTCTGTCTTATGTTTTCCAAGTCTGCTACTCTAGCCTCTAGAGAACGGACTCGTTCCCTGAGAGCAGAGAGCTCCTTGCACCTAGTGCACACGTAAGACCTCTCACCAGCTGGGAGAAAATCATACATGTGACACTCAATGCAAAAGACTGGAAAGCCCACATCCCGCTGCTGGACTGCTGTCTGCATCTTAGTTTTAAGTTTGTGTTTAGATCTTTAAGTTCTATATGTACTAAAGGGTGCAATGGATATTTATACCACTAAAACTGTACCTAAGAAGTTTAATATACCTTGTTCACCTGAAGCTTAATTAATTTCAGGTCCTTGGTGTATGACTGATTTGGGTAATGAGCTTCACCTGAGAGCACCTCCTGTCTTTTAAGTTGTGCAAGTACCTATAAAGCTGTGATTTTCCCAGGGGAGGGTGGGTGTGGGGAGGGAGGGAGGGATATAACACTTATTAAAAAAGGGCTGCTACACAGTACCTTGTCCTGTGCTGCTGAGGAAAACTATATTCTGATTTGATTTAAATTATAGCTCTTTGCTGCTACTAGGCTCTAACCTATTATGAAATTTAAACTACAAGCTCTCTGCTGGATTCTAAATTTAACCAGAAAGCTCTCTTCTGTGTTTTAATTTGAAACTAAAAGTACTTTGCTGATGCTAGGCCCTGAGTGACTATGAAATTTAAACTACAGCTGTCTACTGGGTATGAAAGGTAACCAGAAAGTTCTCTTCTGTGTTTTTAAATTGAATCTTAAACTGTTGCTACTAGGCCCTGACTGATTTAACAAAAAAAATAGTGGGTTCACAGATTAATTAGCTTTAAAAGAAAAAAAATTCCTTTCAGAAAAATTCCCAGAAGTATATACTCACAATTTCAGATTTCTCTCCAGAAGTAACAGCCCCCCTTTCCAGTCCAGAAAGGTGATGGGGAACTAGGGGAGGAATCTGGGATTTGATGGTTCCACTGGTGGCTCTTAGTAAGATCAGTGGCTATGTTTTGTCTTCAGTAAAGAGTTCAGTAGGTAGGTTTTTAGGTTTTTCCTGAAGTCTGTGAGATGATTTGTGGCATGTCTGGTATTGCGTTCCACAGTGTAGGTGTGAAGAGGGATAAAGAGCCCTTTTGGATGTGGTGGAGCCGATTTTAGTGTTTAATGTAGGTATGTATAGGGTGTTAAGGGAGTTGGTTCTCCTGTCTCTATTATTAGGTGTTTTCTGTATTAACAATTGAATGTAAGAACATAAGAACTTAAGATATGCCATACTGGGTCAGACCAAGGTCCATCAAGCCCAGTATCCTGTTTCCAACAGTGGCCAATCCAGGTCACAAGTATCTAGCAGCTCCCCAAAAGACACAGGTTCCACAATGCTTGTATTGGGGCAAGCAGTGGATTTCCTGGGTCACCTTTCCTCCAGGAACTTGTCCAAACCTTTTTTAAACCAGCTACACTAACAGCTTTTACTACATCCTCCGGTAATGAATTCCACAGTTTGATTATGCGTTGTGAAAAAAATATTTCCTTCTATTAGTCTTATATGGATTACATTGTAGCTTCATTGTATATCCCCTAGTCTTTCTACATTTTGATGGTGCAAACAATCGATCTACGTTTACCCGTTCCACTCTATTCATTAATTTATAGATCTCTATGATATCTCCCCTCAGTTATCTCTTTTCCAGGTTGAAGAGCCCTAATCTTTTAAGCCTCTCCTCATAGGGGTGTTCTTCCATCCCCTTTACCATTTTGGTGGCTCTTCTCTGTACCTTTTCTAATTCCACTATATCTTTTAAGATACGGCGACCAAAATTGCACACAATCTTGAAGGTGCAGTCGCACCATAGAACAATACAGAGGCATTATAATATTCTTTGTTTTATTCTCCATTCCTTTCCTTATGATTCCTAGCATTCTATTTGCTTTCTTGGCCGCCGCTGCACACTGGGTGGAGGGTTTCAATGTGTTATCCATGATGATGCCTAAATATTTTTCCTGGGTGGTGGTTTCTAACGTGGAACCTTGCATTGTATAACTGTAGTCTGAGTTGTTC
Source organism: Ichthyophis bannanicus (assembly GCA_033557465.1). Taxonomy (NCBI): domain Eukaryota; kingdom Metazoa; phylum Chordata; class Amphibia; order Gymnophiona; family Ichthyophiidae; genus Ichthyophis; species Ichthyophis bannanicus. The sequence continues at coordinate 31,342,299 of CM066043.1, read as the reverse complement.
TTTCCTAGGTGAATAACTTTGCACTTGTCCACATTAAATTTCATCTGCCATTTGAATGTACAGTCTTCCAATTTATCAAGGTCCTCTTGCAATTTTTCACAATCTCCTTGGGTTTTGAATAATTTTGTGTCATTTACAGATTTGATCACCTCACTTGTTATTCCCATTTCCAGGTCATTTACGAATATTTTAAAAAGCAGCGGTCCCAGCATAGATCCCTTGGGTACTCACTATTCACCTTTCTCCATTGGGAAAATTGGCCATTTAACCCTACCGTCTGCTTTCTATCTTTTAACCAGTTCCTGATCCACAATAGTACACTGCCTTCTATCCCATGACTTCTTAATTTCACCTAGAGTCTCATGAGGGACCTTGTCAAAGGCTTTCTGAAAATCCAGATATACTACATTGACCAACCTATCTTTGTCTACCTGTTTATTTATACCTTCAAAAAATATAACAGATTAGTAAGACAAGACCTTCCCTGGATAAAGCCATTGGTTGTCTCCCATTAAACCATGACTATCTACATATTCAGAAATTTTGTTCATAATAATGGTTTCTACCATTTTTCCTGGTACAGATCTCAGGCTTACCGGTCTGTAGTATCTCAGATCATCCCTGGAACTCTTTTTAAAAATTGGCATTACATTGGCCATCCTCCAATCTTCAGGTATTACTGATGTTTTTAATGATATTTATATTTATTTATTTAGACAGTTTTGTATACTGCCTTATCCCTCAAAGTGGTCACAACACAATTGGGGGATACATTTAACATGTGGGGATATGAGACACATACACTAATACTTACAGGGAACATGGGCAATGCCCAAGATCACAAGGAGCATCTGTGGGACTAGAAACCCCAGTCCTTCTGGCCCAAGGTTGCTGTCCTCTAGTGGGATTTGAACCCCTGACCTTCTGGCCTGAAGTACCTTGCCCCAACCACTAAGCTACTCCTCCCTCCCATGATGGTTCACAGATTAGTAATAATAGGTCTGCAATCTCATATTTCAATTCTTTCATCACCCTTGGATGCATACCATCCAGTCCAGGTGATTTGCTACTCTTCAATTTATCAAATAGTTGTAATACATCTTCCCGGTTTATCGATATTTCTTTCAGTTCTTCAACTGCATCAGCTTTAAATACCATTTCAGTCATGGGTAACTTCCCTACATCTTCTTCAGCCAAGACCAAAGCAAAGAATTCATTCAGTCTCTCTGCTATGGCCTTGTCCCCTCTTAGTGCCCCCTTTACCCCTCTATTATCTAATGGTCACCTGACTGTCTCACAGGTTTTTTGCTATGAATGTACTTGAAAAGTTTTTATTATGTGTTTTTTCTTCCAAAGCAAGCTTCTTCTCATATTCTCTCTTTGCCTGCCTTATCAATGCCTTCCATCTAAATTGCCAGTACTTATGTTGTTTCCAGATTTTGTCATTTGGCTCTTTTTTCCATTTTCTGAAAGATGCTTTTTTTGGCCACAACAGCTTCTCTGACCTAACCTTTAAACCATGCTGGCAGTTTTTTTAATTTCTTTCCATTTTCATAAAGCGTGGAATACAGCTAGTCTGGACATCCAAGACAGTATTTAAAAAATACAAAACACCCATGCTTGTTGTAACAACCATGCTTGAGGTAGGTGGAAGACAGTCCATGGAAGAGTTTAAAGATTGTGTGGATGGACGTATTTGATTCGTTGAGCGATAGGCAGACACCTCAATTGTTTGAGGAGAGGGGTTATGTGTTCCATTTTTGTGGCATTGTAGAGGATGTGTGCTGCTGTGTTCAGGGCTAGTTGAAGTGGGTGAGTTGTAGATTGAGATAGGCTTGTAGAATGAGATTACAGCAATCAGAGTGAGGGAATGTGAGTGCTTGAAGAACTGCACGAAAGTCATTTGGATCCAGGAGTGGTCTGAAATGTTGTATCACCTTCAGCTTGTGGTAGATGCTTCTTGTAATATTGCTTATGTGAGGAGATAGTGAGAGGCATTGATTGACTCCTAGCTAGCACACTTCTGATTTGGCCGGTATTTGGGCTCCAGTAATGGTTATGTGAGTAGGTGGTATGAAGTTGGTGTCCTTGGAGATATATAAGATGTCATTTTTCTTGTAATTTATAGTCATGTTGTGTTATGCAAGTGAAGCATTTCTTTATATGGGTGATGGTTGGGTTAGTGGTATTGATTGGAACATAAATCATGACAATCTGCGTATATGTGGTAAAGTATGTTGTGCGCTTGAATGATTGAACAGATTGGTTGAAAGAAGATGTTAAATAGCAATGAGGATAGTGCTGAGCCTTGAGAGGCTCCTTGTAAGTAAAGAGCTGATATTTTAGTGCCCATTTTTACTCGGATGCTATTCTGATAGATAGGATATGAACCAGTTTAGTGCGGTGCCTCTTAGTCCAATTATTTGTAGATGTTGAATGATCAGATTGTGGGGAACGGAGTCAATGGCTGCCTTGACATCAAATAATATTAGGATGAAATCTTTGTTAGGTTTGTCGATGCCTTTTATGAGGTTGTCAGGAGGGATTCAATTCCATGTTGGGGCCTGAACCCATATTGTTGGGAGTCAAATGGGAAGTGAGTATCTATATGTTCCTGGAGTTCTGACTGTACTATTTTTTTCTATCACTTTTGCTAGGAATAGCAGGCTGGCAATTGGTGAACATGAAGCTGGCTGTTTTGGGTCATCTGTGCCTTTTTTAGTTGGATGGATGGAGGCCAGTTTTATGTCAATGGGCATATATCCATGCTGCAGTGATAGTTGTGTGATTTTGAGTATTATGGGTGGTAGCTCTATTCACGCAATCTTGACCCACCTGACGACATGGGTCTCATGGGGATGTAGTGGTGTTGATGTCTGTGATGATCTTTTCTAAGTATTCAGGGGAGACAATTGAAAAGGAGTCCCAGGTGATTCTGTGTGGTTATGACATGGTTGAGCTGTCATTATGTGTGTCTGGATGCCTAGAGGATGTGTCAATGTTTGGAAGTGATCTGCCATGGCTTGCAGGGTTAATTCTGTAACTTCTTCCTTTGGAGCGGGGTCTTTTACTATGTTTTTGACTAAGTCAAAAAACTCTCTTGGATGGTTTAACCCTGGAATTACCGAGATTTTTTGCACACACTGAATACCGTTGGGGTCATAAATGACCCCACGACGAATTTTAATTGTTAACCATGAAAATTTTAAACTAAACAGGCACAATATTATTCCGAATTAATTATTTATTATATGAAGGTTAAATGTTTTGAAATTTAATGCTTTATCATAAAATTACATGAAGAAGAATTGCCATGAAAACAATTTTTGCATGCACTTGATGAACAGAGTAAAGTACTACAGTCATTTGCATGAGACACAAACAATTTCTGAATGTTCTTTGCAAACATTGCACTTGCAGGATGTGCAAACTATGTTGCTTTTCTTGTCTTTTTCTCTGGAACAGCAGTGACACCTTGCCCTTTTCTTTGGGATCCCGACATTGCAAACAGCATCAGTGACTTCTTCAATGCTGGAAGAAGTCTCGCTGCAATTACTCTGAAGCAGCTGCTTTCCTAATTCCAAGAGGAATAGACGACATCTGTGCCTTGACTTGGACTGCCATTCTGGATTTAGTGACATCCAAACAATGAAGGCGTTCAAAGCACTGATGTCCAACATGTTGTAGAAGATTGTCACTGGCCAGCGTCTTGTCATTCGTTTTGTGGTATACGTGCGCAACATTTGATCTGCCATATCTACTCCACCTTTACTAGAATTATAGTCCAAGATCATCGTGGGTTTTTTGTCTGGACGTGTGTTATCTACTTCTTCTTGATCATGCTAACTGCTCAGAAGAACAACCACTTTTCCTTTCTTCAGGCAATAGGAAACCAGAGTGGCGTCATCGCGAAAGGCAAAGAGTGAAGTGAATACCTCTCGGCCCTTTGCTGTTACAAATTCTGGAGGTAATTCTTTTCTGTTCTTTTGAATTGTCCCCAAAAGTATCATTTGTTTTTCTAGCAATTTCCGTGACAGGGATAAACTGCAGAAGAAATTGTCAACAGTAACATTTCTGCCAGATCGCATCAATCCTTCAGTGAGTTGCAGCACAACCCTTTCACCCTGATTCTGTTCCCTGTTTTGTCTGAGTTCCTTTCCTGTATATACTTGAAGACGCAGAACATATGACGTTGCACTGTCACACAACATCCATAGCTTTATGCCATATTTCCCAGGTTTGCTGGGAATATATTGTCTGAATGGAACACGGCCACGAAATGTAAGCAGTTGCTCATCCACAGTAACATTTTCACCAGGAACAAAGGCGTCACTTAGAGTTGCTTCCCAGGTATCAAAAACGTGTCTGTTTGGAGCAAGCTTATCCACGTCTCGTTGTTCACATCTGTTGGTTGCATCACAAATCTGAGAGCACAAGAAATTTGCTGAAAACGGTTACAGGCCATATTTTTGCCGAAAACAGAACGACCAACTTCAAGGTTCCACAACTGAACTATGGATTCATTCCGTGACTTGTACACGCCTGAGAGGATCAGAAGTCCAAGAAAACGTTGAAATTCTCCATCTGTCAAATCTTTCCAGGTGTCGTCATAAATGTGTCTTCCTTGTTTGCTCGTCCACATCATGATTTCATTCAATAAGTTCTTCCTCATGAACAAGTGGAATGCTGCGAGAGGGCCATCAACATTTCGTACAGCATACCTTGTAGGACCTTGTTGAACGGGCATGACATTAGCTCTGGCGTATCTTTCAGCAGCTTGCTTTATAGGTTTCCTGTTCCATGATGTTGCATCTTTAGATACATAGGCTTCAATGGCAACATTTGTGCTTATAGTTGATGACCTCTTAGCTCCTCTATGACCACAACTAAGATTCCTCACAGATGATACTGACACCGAGGACTCCTGCCTTCTTCCCCGTCCAGCACAGCCTCGACCTTTGCCTCGACCTCTAACTTGACTCTTTGCTGCAGGCGATGTTACCGGCTAAGCATCAGTCCCACATTCACTTGGCGACCAACTGCTGTCGCCATCTGAATCATGACTGTCATCATCAGATTTATCGCCTGAATTTGGCTGATATGCTTCTTCGCTCGCTGAATATGCTGCATCATCAAACGACTCAGAGCCATCACTGTCAGCATTTTGTTGCAATATTTCTTTTACTTGGGCAGCTGAATACTTTCGTTTTGACATCATAAACAATAACCTAAAATAAATAAACAAAGATAAAGTTGAATAAAACGCAAAGCAGTTTTACTATAGGTGTACAATAATCGTGATGAATGAGCTGAAAGCCTTTAGATTTCATTGGAAATAATGAGAGAATGTAAGATATCAATTACAGAAAATGTGTAATTTTCATAACATAAGAGTACAAAAAATAAATGATACATAATTAATGATAAATACCTTTGTCAGATCAAAAAATTCACAAAACTGCTAAGAATGATTTATGCTCGTGACGATATACGAGGAGTGAAGGTTGGGTCCTGCATATTTAAGGTTTCGGCTTTTGCGGATGATTTACTAGTCATGTTGATGGAACCTCGTGAATATTTATCAAGACGTCTGGATGTGATCGGACAATATGGGGAGATAGCCGGTTTTAAGCTGAATATGGTTAAATCCGAAGCACTAGATGTTAATGGGGGGTTACAAAATGATTGGGGTGAAGTGTTTCCCTTACACTGGGCAAAGAATAAATTTAAGTATTTAGGAATATGGTTACCTAAAGATCCACGTCATTTGTATAGGGAAAATGTTAGGCCGCTGCTACGAGAAATGCAGAATAAATTGCAAGATTGGACACCATTGCCTCTATCCTTAGGTGGTAGGGTGGCTGCCTATAAAATGAGTCTTTCCTAGAATTTTGTATATTTTACAGCTCATTCCATTGCGGCTATTGAGGCAAGATGTTCAAAAAATGGAGAGATTATTACAGAGCTTCTTTTGGAGGGGGAAAAAGCCTAGACTCAAAATTGATTGATTATACGGGCCGTGGCAACAGGGTGGTATGGGGCTACCTCGACTAGAGCAATATAATCTAGGATGTTTTCTCCGACATGTTCGAGATTGGATAGGAGGGATATCGGTATACACCCCATATGATTTTGAGTCCGCGTTACTTGCTTCTTACTCCCTTCGGTCTGTGTTACATGTGACGAGAGTGAAGTTGCCAAAAGATTTTAGAAATAATATTCTATGGCAAGCAGTTCGCTGGAGTTGGCAGATGTTCTGTGTAAAATTGGGCCTTCCAAGTGAGGTGTCAGGATATTTGCCACTGCAAGGTAACTTAGCCTTTCAACCAAGTACAATGTCTAGTTTTTTCAGGGGATGGGAGAAAAAAGGTCTTCAACAGATGCGGCAAGTAATTAATGGAGAGGGCATACTTAAACCTTTTAAGGGATTGAAAAAATGCTATGGTTTGCCGCAGGGGCATTTTTATGCATACTTGCAATTAAAGTATTATTTGATTTCCATGAGAGATGGGAGACGAGGTTTGAGACAGGAAAATTTTGGGAAGTTAGAGAAGTGGTTTGCGATAGAGGACAAAGAAAGGATAACCGTTGCTGATTATAGTAGGGCCTTACATAATCTAGCTCAAGTCAAGAGCTATGGACACTTGAGTTTACAATGGGGAAGGGAACTCGAATTAAATCTTGAAGCGTTTGTATGGGAAAAAGCCATTGGGAGAATCCCTCGACTAATCATAGGGGCAAAATTACATGACATGCAATTTAAAATATTAGAGCGTGCTTATATCTCACCATACAGAGCGTGGAAGGCGGGCTTTGCACAACACAGTGATTGTCCATGGTGTGGAATGGAGCAGGCACGTTTGGGGCATATGTTCTGGACATGTGGACAAGTAAGGAAGTTCTGGAATGGAATTCAAATATTTCTGAGGAGTATAATAGGGCAGACTTTGAATCTAACCCCGGGGTTCGCTGTTCTTGATGCTCCTGATCCTCTGGGACTTTCTTCATCAGGGATTCGACTATTGGTGAGGAAGTGCTGTCTGCTTGCCAAGCACTGTATCCTTCGGAAATGGAGGGAGTCTAGAGGTCCAGAATACTGGGAATGGAGGAATGTTTTACACCAACTGGTATTATGGGAGGGAGAGGCTTCTAGATGACATGTCCGCAGAAGAGCATGTTTTTTGATGATTTGGTCTCCATATCTTGAAGGGGTATCGGCCAGGGCAAGAAATGATATCTTAACAGTTTAAGTTGGCTTAATTACGACAAGAGCATGAAGGGAAGGGGGGGTGGTAAGGGTGGGGGTTTGAGGGGGAGGGGGAGGGGGAATGGAAAGGAAGGAGTGGAGGAGGGGAAGAGGGAAGGGTGATGGTGGAGGGGGAGTGGAGGGGGAGGAGGGAAGGGTGGTGGTGGTGGAGAGGAGGGGGGGAAAGTAATAAATACACTCTGTAGTGGGATGGAATGCTGCTGTTTACAATTTACAATGTTTCACTATGTATACTGTGATGTTCACTATTTGTTGCAGTTATGGCTATTAATAAAAAGATTTAAACATAAAATTCACAAAACTGCAAATTGTATCACCATCCAAACCGGACGTAAGCAACTGGGGTCAAAAATGACCCCACTGGTACTCTGATGCAATTCATCACTAGCGTCACCTAGCAGATGAAAATTATTCCTCTCATGGCACAATATAAAGAGAATATTGACATGTGAAAAGTCATAAAAAGATTGCATTCTTGAACAACTAGTTTCCGAGATACGCGTTGTGAAACTTGCAATGGGGTCACTTTTGACCCCATCGGTAATTCCAGGGTTAAGGAATTTCGGATCATTTTGGTGTAGTATTCTTTCTTTGCCTTGTTTCTGGATGTTTGATATTCATGTAGTTTGGCCAGGTAGGCGTCAAGGTTCATAGCTGACTTGGAGCATCTCCATCTTCTTTCCAGAACTCTTAGGTTGTGTTTCATGTTTTTCAGTTGGGTGGAGTACCATGTTGCTGTGTTGTGGCCCCGTTAGATAACAGGTGTGTGCTGCTTTATTGCTATACTGCTTGTTGTTTTGTTCCAGTTCTGAATGAGTAAGTCTAAGTCTTCGGAGGAGTCTTGAAGCTGTGGCAATATTTTTGTTAGAAATTCTTTTGTCTCTATGTGGTGGAATCTGCGAGTAGTAGATTGAGTGCATGGTTCTTCTCGAGGGAGTGATCTATGTGGAAGGAAGACATGTGGAGCCTGTTCCAGGAAGGAGCACGTCTGGGCCATCCAGATGTCCCCGAACAGGACGGGCTCCGTTGTACCTGATTCTGCACCATGGGAACTAGACGCTCCCGGGGATGCAGGATCAATCAATGGGACAGCCTGGTATGCCCCTGCAGCAGCTGCAGAGACATCTTGGAAGCAGCATGGCCAGCCCCCCCTGCTCCCGCTGGTGCGCCAATGGCCTGACTTCCCCCCCACCCCCCCGACTGGTATTCCTGCCGCCCGATCCATAGTGGGTCTACAAGGGCTGGGAATGGGCAGTGGCTCCATTGCATTGGGAGGGCTGCTAGGCTGGGGCACATGGCTACACTGTGCTTATTCCACCTCCGAGGTGGAAATAAGCTGTGCTGGTTTATTTAGCATTTTGCATACGCAATGTACTACCCTTTAACATAGAAGATTTACAATGTTTTTCCAGAATTAAAAGTTTACTGTATTAGGCATAAGATTAGGTGGAGAAGTAGCTGAGGAAAGGGAATGTACAGGTAACTTGCCCTGAACTGCTACTGGAAAGGTATGTCAAAATACTACTAATAATAATATTAGCATGGAAAAATCAAGAGTAAACCACTGTGCTGAAGGATAGTGCCACTTACCACGCAAGGCCTATATGTGTAGTGTTATTGAATATATTTATTTTTTTCAGCTAGCGTTTAAAAAAATTAGCTGTTTCCAGGTTTACAAACTGATCCAAAATTGTTTTAATTAAGTATTGTTTAATGTTATTTGTTATTAGTTAATGTTGTTTACACAAGATCCAATTTTCAAAAAACTCGACATTCAAGGGCTGTCCGGTTGCCATGGCGCTGGCCATAGTATCTAGACTTCAACGGCAGTGCCCGGAGAGTAACTGCTGTTAAGCGGCTGCTATATTTATTTATTTATTTAGCTGTATTTATATCCCGCTTTTCACTGGGCTGAGTGCTGACCTTATCCAGATGGCAGTAATGTTCAGCCAGAACTTATCTGGATAGCAATTGATGCTTGCTTTTTATGTGCCTAACCTAGCTGGATAATCGCCACTATCTGGATATGGTCAACACATCTCCTGATAGCGACTGTACCACCCTAGATCTGCTCAGGGACCTCCCCTGCACTAACTAGATGTTGCCGCTAAATCTCTCTCAGCATTCTTGGCTACCTGGACAAAAGCTTTGAATATCGGACCAACAATATACATATATATACGATGTTATATATTTATATACCTTGAAAACTGCAAAGGTATGAGTCTCTTGTAAAACATGTCTAAGGATGTGCAAGAGGGCTTGTCTGTTTCCCACCAAGTCCAGTGGGAGCTGCAATTTTAAAAAGCTCTATGTAGGGGAAACGTATTCTATAGTATGTTCCCCCAAATGTGCATGGGAGCAGCCCTTTAAAATTGCTCTTTCCAACAGCGTCAATCTTCCTCGCCTTCCAGCACCTCCCCCAAAATCAATGACCCTATCTGCCCCCCCCCCCAAAACATCAAGAACTCCCCAATTGTCCCCCTGCAAAACAAGCCTTCCCTACCATAGTCTGATCTCATCCCCAGCTCTTACCAAGGGTCCTGGTGTCTAGTGGGAAGCAAGAGTGATCCCCAGTCATTTCTGCTCTGCCTAGGGTTGCCAATTGGCCGGTTTTCAGCCGGCTTGGCCAGTTTTTATATGGCCAGGCCAGTTGCCGGCAGACTGTTAAAACCGGCACTTGAAAAGCAGGGGTTTTTTGTGGCTGGTGGGCAGAACTGCCATCATAGGCAGGTTTCTGTTCTGTCCTATGAGGATCTGCTATTCTGCCAGGCTGAGACTAGTCAACCAAATGAGCCAATGAGACAGCAGAGGGAGTGACTAGAAAGTAGTGGGAGCTGAGTAAAAGTCAGCCGAATGAGCCAACAAAGGGAGGGACTAAGGAGTAGTTGGAGCTGAGTAAGTCAGCCAAATGAGCCAATGAGACAACAGAGGGAAGGACTAGGGAGTAGTGGAAGCTGAGTAAGTCAGTCGAAGAAGCCAATGAGACAACAGAGGGAGGGACTGGGAGTAGTGGAAGCTGAGTAAGTCAGCTGAAGGAGCCAATAAAACAACAGAGGGAGGGACTAGGAAGTAGAGGAAGCTGAGTAAGTCAGCTGAATGAGCCAATGAGACAACAGAGGGAGGGACTAGGGCGTGGTCAGAGCTGAGTAAGTCAGCCGAAAGAGCCAATGAGATAACAGAGGGAGGGACTAGGGAATAGTGGAAGCTGAATAAGTCAGCCGAAGGAGACAATGAGACAACAGAGGGAGGGACTAGGGCATGGTCAGAGCTGAGTAAGCCAGCCAAAGGAGACAATGAGACAACAGAGGGAGGGACTAGGGAATAGTGGAAGCTGAGTAAGTCAGCCGAAAGAGCCAATGAGATAACAGAGGGAGGGACTAGGGAATAGTGGAAGCTGAATAAGTCAGCCGAAAGAGCCAATGAGATAACAGAGGGAGGGACTAGGGACTAGTGGAAGCTGAATAAGTCAGCCGAAGAAGACAATGAGACAACAGAGGGAGGGACTAGGGAGTAGTGGGAGCTGAGTAAGCCAGCCAAAGGAGACAATGAGACAACAGAGGGAGGGACTAGGGAATAGTGGAAGCTGAATAAGTCAGCCGAAAGAGCCAATGAGACAACAGAGGGAGGGACTAGGGAGTAGGGGAGGGAGATTCCAGCACGAGGTTTTTCGTTGACTAGTGGAAAGAGAGAGGCAACCAGTTACAGCCAGAGCCAGAACCAGCCAAATTACGGTGAGTGGGTCTGAACAATGATACTGGACTTCCCAGGGTCTTAAAAAAAGATTTTTTATATGAGGATGGTTATGATGCTATTGTGCTGTGCTGTGCTACACTACACTGCCTGAACTCTGGTCCTTGATTCACTTAAATAAACGTCCATGTCATCACTTATATTTTTAACTTCCAACTATTCAGATGCTCACTGCTGCCAAGGACAGTTCATATCAATATATATGCTTGCAGCCAATCAGTGTAATGGCACTCAAACTCTAGGCATTATATATTTTATTAAATGCAAATCAGGCACACACTTATCAGGGGTTTTTTTGTAACTCCTTGTCAGCATTTCAGTCTTCAAAACATGGTGCCTCGGCATCCCTGCATCACTGTGGGTCCTGGGACTGACTGGCAGGTTACTCACACCATGTCAGGGCAGCCCACCACTTAGGTTTCATAGTTACCGCTTAAGGAATTAGCTCAATGAATGAAATCCAAGCTTTAGACTGCAATGCATTACTCCAACGGCAGTCTTCATCCTGCAGTGCACTGAGCGTGTTAGTGGTGAAGGATTGGAGCAGGTTCTTGTGTTGATTCCTTCAGTATACGATTATTTCGTTTAAATAGCTCTCCTGTTTGGGCAATATTATTCCATTTGGTCCACCTTGGGTGTCAGGAAGTTCATAAATAAATCCACAGCGCACAGTGAGGTATACTGAACTGCAGCTTTAGTGAAATATCATTGAGCTTCAGCATTCACAGTATTTCCCAAGAAGACACTCAGAAACATAGTATTCACAGTTCTGATAATAGATCTATATAATCTCATCCTTTTGCCTTTAGAGTTTCTTCCCTACAGCTGCCTACACTGGCCCTCGGTAATTTTTGTGGGTGGGGCTAGGGTGGAGCATGGGTGGGACTGGGGGCAGGGCAGGGGTGGGGCTGGGGAGGGGAATGGGCGGAGCATGGCGAGCCACAGGTGTCCGGGATTTTCTCGGTGAAAACGTTGGCAACCCTAGCTCTGCCAGAGTCCGAGGTTCAAAGTGGTGCCATTGGCCCCTAGTGATAATCTCTCTGTACTACCCCTAGGGGGCAAGCTGCCACATAAAAAACAAAAAATATTACTCAGAAAATGCCCTTACTTATGATATATAAACTTGGAAATTCACTCTTTTTGCTTCTGTATCATTTTATTGCACTCAAATTAGGTAAGACATTTTTCATGATTTGCAAAATTAAAAACGATATCTTTTTCATTTCCTGCAGATTGTGAGCAATGAACCCAACAATAGCTGGAGCTAATGGGGTGGTGGTAATCACTCAGGTTATCCCACCAAATGGCCAACATGCCGTGCAGGTGGGACCCAGTATCCTTCAAAATGCCATGTGCCAGGTTCCAGAGGCTCTTGCGAAGTTCTTCAAAGGAGAGCCAAAGGCTCTGGGGGTAAGTTTCTTCTGCCTTATTCACATTCTATGACAATGGAGGAACCACACGACTGAGTCCTTCACAAGCACCATCCTCACGTCAGATGAGATTAAATACAAATGAAGCCAAAATGGGTCAAACTGAGAGTAGAGGCAAATCAGTGTTATTCTATCTAAAGCTGTTCTTGGATCAATTCGTAACTCTTACTGTAGCTGCCGAGTTCAGTTGCAGATATCGCAGATTCATAATTGTGTTTTCAAAGATTTGTTATGTTAATAAAGGGGTTGGATAGTTTAAATCTGACTATTCGCATCAGATAGGAATGACAGTGGTTCCAATGGCAATAGCCATGGATGAGGCATTGCCCCTGTCTATTTTATATATAATCTATCCTGTGCATTGCCATGGGAAAGGGCAGAGTATTCAATATAAACATTTCATTCTATTTCTATTTTCGTCATTTTATTTCTTCTTTCCTTTGTTCTTATAATTAACCTTCATTTTATAATTTTCCTCGCCTTCAAAAATCCCTCTTGCAACTTATTTCCAAGTGCTCACTCCTAGGACAAATCGGCTGTCATCCTTGACTTTTTGTAATTGCTCATTATTGATTATCTCCAAGACGTGGTTTTCTCCCTTGGACACTTCAGCCTCCTGCTTGTCTCTTCTTCTCTTTAAGTACTCGCACATACCCTGTGAAACTAAAGTTTGGAACGCAGATATATTCTTAGCATACCAGTTCATTAATCTAGCTCCGGCCATGGCAACAAAATTATTTGTCAGTACACATAGCAGCCTGTAAGAAAGCAGTAAAAATCAGCTTTCACAGTAGAAACAGCAAAAAAAAAACAAAATATATATGTGAATAATTTAAGATGCAGTATATCCCAGCTAGGGAATTATAACTAATCCCTGTATCTAGTATGCGTTCTGTGCACTGTGCATGTGTTGTGTTTGTGGTTGGGTAGCTGGGGGTAGTGGAGCATTTTCAATTATTTAGTTTTGGAGGTGGGGTAGTTTGTGGGGCAGTGGGGCAATTGTGGGGTCGTTTTTGTGAGTTGGGGTGCTTTTCAGGGTGGTGGCGTTGCGGGGAGGATAGGTCTTGGGGCAGGGCTAGTTTTCAGTGCGCTGGGATAGTTTGTCAGATGGAGGAGCAATTGGGATGGGGTAAGTTTTTGGGTTTGGGTAGTTTGTGGGGTGATGGGGAGGTTGTGGAGAGAGAATTTTTGAAGGGGGGTAGTTGGCAGAGTGGTGGGGCAGTTTGGGTGGAGTATTTTCTTGGGGTGGAATAGTTTGTGGGGCAGTGGGGAGTTGCTGCGGTGTAGTTTTTTGGGAGTGATGGTAGTTTGATGGGGGTGGAAACATATGGGGCAGGGTAGTTTGAGCAAGCTGGTTCTTTTTGGAGGAAATTATTTTGAAGGGTGATGGGGCAGTTCCGATGGGTAACATATCCCAGTGGAGTAGTTTGCGGGGTGGTGGGGTGATTGTAGAGGAAGAGGTTTGGGAGGGGTCAGAAAGCAGAGAACAAGGTAAGGGAGTTTGAAAGGAAAATTCCTTAACTGCTAAATTTCAGTGAATGAAAGTTGATGCTATATTGGGCTAGCTTTTTGGAGGGCTCATTTCTCTGGAACCCATAGTCCTATGTAGCCCATTTGCAAACTTGATGTGTCTTTTTACCGTTTTTTCCCACATACCAAGTTTCGTCAAATTTTGAGAGTTATTTTGCTCCCAAACAGACTGATAAACATTTATGACACCTTTTATATAATTCTTTCTAAGTACATTAGGTTCAACTGGAAGCAGATTGTCAGGCTTTTCTTCCACACAGTGAGTTTTGGTATTCCAAAATGGTCACACAGTCAAGTACTGTACTAGCCAAGCTCAGCCCTGCTTAGCGTCAGAGATCAGCCAAAAGCAGATTCATTCAAGACAGCTGAAGACAGATAAATTTACAAAACAGAGATGTACACACACAGACACCACATACAGAAGACACACCAACTCACACAGAGGGAATCGTGTTACAAGCAGATGAATGTGTATCTTACCATACTCTAGTCCTCAGTTCTGATGACAGAGGCTGCCTCTTACATCTATATGTACAGCACTGCACAATTTGTAGCACTATACAAATGATAAGTACACACTCATACACAGAGGAATTGAAAAGAATGCCATGAGCCATGCCCTCCATGCTTTCCCTGCTTGTTATTCTTTCCAATCAAATGTGTTAGAAGGAATTATACATAAGGGGTGTGCTTTTATAAACTTCTGCTCGGTCAACATTCATTACCATGCATGTATCCGAGGCCTGTTTTATAAAGTGATAGCATGCACATTTCTTATCCCCATACATTAACCTAGTGACAGCTAGGCGTTCCTGCAGGAGCAGAATAGGGTGCAAAGGGACTAGATGGGCAGGACCTGCCCCGATTCACTGCCGCCGGACGTACGCCTCCCACCCTGCATAGAGCCCTGGTGCTGTGGTGTCCTGTCACCATGGGACCGAGATGACATGCAGAAGACCTGAAACCCTGTGACCACCTAGACATGCTCTTCCCTGATGCCCGACCCCCGATAGGGCCTGCCAAGACCAGGATCGAGCTGCGGGGAACCACCTGGCCATCCTTACCATTTTGGGGAGGGTCCGCTGCTGCCGATTGTCTCCCATGGGGTGATTTATTCCACCTCTGAGCTGGAATAAGTTACCCGGCCAGCCATGATGCCCCGGATATACAGGGCTGAGACCAGAATCGGCCCTGTATGTCTGGGATCAGGGTCCCGCCTCTGCCCCACCCATGCTCCTCCTCCATCCCTCCCCCTCCCGCTCATGTCCAGAGCTCCCCGCACATCTCCTGTATACGTGCAGGGAGCCTTGGGCACGGAATCGGGCGCAAGCATTTGGTGGGGATGTACGTCACTGCTAAACGCTGCCCAAAATGCCCTCCTTAGAGAATAGTGAATGCCCAAAGCACGCACAGAATCGCTCATTCATGAGCATTAAAATACAAATTTACATGTGTAAATAGTGCATAAAAAACTTTCCACACGTCTTTATTAAATCAGCCCCAAGGGGTTATGAATGGTTGCCTGAAAGCAAAATAATTTTCCAAAAATTTAATGGAACAGGACCAAAGGTAGCATGGGAGTAAGTCAATGAAAAGATGTCAGGATCCAAAATAGGCCAGATCGAACAAGGGGTGCCAAGTAAGCATCCCCCCAAAAGTATTCCAATGCATTTCTGTGGGAGAAGGAGTTCAAGCTTCTGTGGCATAGAAAGTTACATACAGGATAAGAAACTGGATGCGAGGAAGCTCGACATAGTGGTAAAGGAGAAAAACACCAGAACGGCACTGATAACAGAGGTGTCAGTTCCAAGTGATTATTCTGTGAATCGCATGGAAGGCAGAAGATCCCGAAGTACCAAGAAATGCAGACAGAGACCAGAAAATGTGGCAGAAAGACCCAGAAATAGGGGAGTGAGGAATATCCTAGTGGTTAGAACACTGGCTTCATAACCAAGAGAGAAGTATTCAATTCCCACTAGCACTCCTTGTGGGCTTGGGCAAGTTATTTAACCCTTTATTGCCTCAGAAGAGAGGCCTGGTAATCTACTTCTGGTCACACTGCCAAGAAAACCCAGGAGCTGCTGGGTCACCAGGAGCCAGCATTGGCCTAAATGTTCAGGGGAGTCCTTTCAGATGTATTCAGGACTTAAAAACATAAGATATGCCATACTGGGTCTGACCAAGGTCCATCAAGCCCAGTATCCTGTTTTCAACAGTGGCCAATCTAGGTCATACGTACCTAGCAGTTTCCCCAAAGACACATGTTCCTCAATGCTTGTATTGGGTCAAGCAGTGATATCCCGGGTCCCTTTTAATAATGGTTTATAGACCTTTCCTCCAGGAACTTGTCCAAACCTTTTTTAAACCCAGCTACACTAACAGCTCTTACTACATTCTCTGGTAACAAATTCCAGAGTTAATAGATTAGGATTGCTGATTAATATTACATTAACGCCCAGAAGCTAGAAGAATGTCTAACATGTCTAGACATTTTTCAGAGCTTAATTCCTCTATCTGCAGTTCTCTCATCCTCCCCCTGTGTGAGTGAGTGATATGGGTAGGATCCAGCCAATGGGAAGCTGTGGGGGTGGGGCACTGGAATGCTGCTCTAGTCACAGACTGTGGGTAGGATCCAGTCAATGGGAAGCTGTGGGGGCGGAGCACTGGAATGCTGCTCTAGTCACAGACTGTGGGTAGGATCCAGTCAATGGGAAGACTGTGGGGGCCGAGCACTGGAATACTGCTCTAGTCACAGACTGTGGGTAGGATCCAGCCATTGGGAAGCTGTGGGGGCAGAGCACTGGAATGCTGCTCTAGTAGTCACAGACTGTGGGTAGGGTCCAGCCAATGGGAAGCTGTGGGGGTGGAGCACTGGAATGCTACTCTAGTCACAGACTGTTGGTAGGATCCAGCCAATGGGAAGCTGTGGGGGCGGAGCACTGGAATGCTGCTCTAGTCACATACTGTGGGTAGGGTCCAGCCAATGGGAAGCTGTGGGGGTGGAGCACTGGAATGCTGCTCTAGTCACAGACTGTGGGTAGGATCCAGCCATTGGGAAGCTGTGGGGGCGGAGCACTGGAATGCTGCTCTAGTAGTCACAGACTGTGGGTAGGGTCCAGCCAATGGGAAGCTGTGGGGGTGGAGCACTGGAATGCTGCTCTAGTCACAGACTGTGGGTAGGATCCAGCCATTGGGAAGCTGTGGGGGTGGAGCACTGGAATGCTGCTCTAGTCACAGGAAGGGAGGAGGTCAGCTGGGGGAAGTTCTTGTGCTGTGCAAGTGAAACTTCTGCATGAGGTGGGAGGGGGGATGATTCTGTATGAGGTGCTGAGCTGACCTTGGAGAGAGCTGTGAGTGAGCGGCAGTGCAGAGGAGGAGAAGGATGAGGGGAAGGGCGGCTGTTGCATGCTGAGGAAAAGATCTTTCACTAGCTGCAAGAACTTTACATGATAGACAGAGCTTCAGGTGGCGTTGTGTGTGTGTGCGTGTGGTGGGTGAGGAGGGAGAGAAGACACTGAGCAGCAGACAGAACTTTGTGTGTGTGTGAAGATCGAGAAAGTGTGTCTGTTCTCTGTCTTCCTGTGGTAGGCTCACTATCGTATTAATAAAGTTTCCCTTTGAAAATATGGGCTGGGGAAATCCACTACTACAAATATAGTCATGTGGAAAGAGGTTTTCAGTCTGGGGAATGTACCTAAGTAATTCTTTAATTATCTAGACAAATTCCTTAGAAAGCTATCTTAATACTGCCCCCTTTCTGTCTATATCCTTTCAGAGGCACTAAAGAAAACTAATTGTTTCCATAGGTTCTTCTATTTGTGAAGCCTTTTTGACACTTAAAGCTTTTTAGAGTTATGCCTTTGACACATCGGCTGGAAATCTCACTCTTTGGGGTGGTCCACTTTTAACATCCCTGGCATGTACCAAGGCAGTGGAGGGTGAAAATGACTTGCCCAGCTTCCCTGTTCTCAGCCCACTGCTCTAACCACTAGACCACTCCATTCTGGGTATGTGCTTACACAGTCCTCATGCACGCTCAACCTACTGCAGTTATCGCACCAGGACTAGGCCCCGCACTCTTCCCACTGCTACTTATGGAGGGGTAAAGCCTACTTCTTTAGCATCTCTCCAGTCCAGTCCCTCTCCACTGGGTTGTGCCCCCCTTCCAGCAGCTTGTAGACTGAGCACGTCATCTTTTGATGACCTTGGGGTATAAGTAGACCTGGCACCTCCCATCAGATCCAGTTTTTGTGCTCAGTCTGCTAGCAGCTAGAAGGGGTGCAGCAAGCCAGGGATCTGGCTTTCTGGAGAGACTAGAGTAGGCAGGTCTTGGGACTTTGTCCTTGTTTATTTTCTGTTATTTTATTCTTTAATTTAAATTAATTTAAATTAACTTTAAGTTGCTTGCCCATTTGGAGACTTCCTCCCCTCCCCCTCGTGGTGCGGGGACTGGCGGGAAGGAGGCCTTGCCGCCGGCGAAGAAGTTGATCAGAGGCCGGTGAGGATTGGGGTCGCTTCTTCTTCTTCCGCTGTACTGAACAGGGGGCAAGCCTTCCCGCCTCGCCGCTGAAGCCCCCAAGGCGGCTGAGGGGGCGGGCGGGAGGATGAAGAGCCGGCAGGCTTTTCGGCGTCACAGAGCATCGCGTCAGAGGAGGAGTTCAACGGCAGCAGGCCGCATGTGAAGCAGCTCTCCACGTGGTCGTTAACTGCGGGCTTCGTGAGGCTGGCACTTCTGGAGGTGAGTGAGGAGTTACCGGCACCCTCCAGCTCACGCGCTTTTAGCCGTGGGCGGCTCCAGATGTGGCTGTTTCCTGTAAGTCTGTTCTAGGAGCAGGGGGCTGTTATCCCGCGCAATTTAAGAAAAAAAAAAAAAGAAGAGAAGAGAATTCTGTTGTTTCCAGTGGCCTGCACTTTTGATCCTCTCTCCCCTTTTCTCCCTCAGGCCTTGGTTCGGCTGTGGTGACTATGCTGTCTAAGCCCCAGTGTTTGCTTTGCGGATCCCATAAAGGGGGGGTCTCAGAGTCAGGCGTCTGCAGGGGCTGTGCAGCAGAGGCAGCCTCTGTGGAGCTAGGGACCCAGGCAGGGGCCTTGCAGGATCCCCCTCCTTCTACATCCCAGGATTTAGGGATGCCTTCGGAGGATTTATTCCAACCCGAGTCTCCCAGACTTTATCAGGAGATCTCTCTATTCAGCTGCCTCCTAAGCCGGGTCCCTCTGCCTCGGGGCAGGCTATGGAAGAGGAGGTTGAAGGGGAGTTCTCCCAGGAGTTTGTGTTGCTCCTGCATAAGGCGTTTTGCCTTTGAAAACAAGGGCGGCACGGACAGGAGCCCACACACGCAGGCGTAAAACCCCGGCAGCCAGACTCTAAGGAGCTTGCGGAGGCGAGTCCCCTCCCTGCTAAACGACCGAGGCTTACACAGGACGAGGATTCCCGCCCCCCTCTGTCAGAGCCCTTGGAAGGAGATCTGTCAGACAGGGATTTGGGGAGACGAAGAGGAACTAGGAGAGGGAGAGATCCCTATGAACAGGCCAAGATTGTTCGGGTTTTCCGCAGGGAGGAGTTACCGGCATTGATCAGAGAAGTGCTGAAAGTCCTGAACATGACGACTGGAGGCCCAGCGGAAGAAGATGCGCTGGAGGATCCTTTGATTCAAGCAGTCAGGAAATCTCAGAAGGTTTTCCCAGTACATCGAGTGGTGCGGCAAATGATCCAGGAAGAGTGGGATCAGCTGGAGTCTGCCATAACAGGAGTAAAGTCCATATCTAGACTGTACCCGCTACCGGAGGGAGAGAAGGAGTGGCTTCGCTCTCCTGGGGTAGATGCGGCGGTGGCGACTGTCACCAAGAAGACTACAATTCCGGTCGAGGGCAGTTCTGCTCTTAGGGATTCTCAGGATAGAAAGCTGGACACCTGTTGAAACAGGTGTTTGATGTTAGAGCCCTAGCTCTACAGGCTTCGGTTTGTGGGGCGTGGGTCGCCCATGCCTGCTTGCGCTGGTCCCAGCAGATCCAGCTGGCAGGGGATACCCCCAGTGAAGGCACGGGGGAGGCATCGAAGATTGAGTCGGGTGCAGCGTACTTGGCGGACAGTCAGTACAATCTCATCAGAAGCCTAGCAAAATACATGACTTCGGTGGTGGCGGCCCATTGTTACCTCTGGCTCCAAAATTGGGCGGCCGACAGTTCATCGAAAGCCCGGCTCAGCAGGCTCCCCTTTAAGGGTAAGCTGCTCTTTGGGGAGGACCTAGATAAGCTGGTAAAGGAGCTGGGGGAGTCTAAGGGAGGGAGACTCCCGGAGGATAGGCTGAAGCAGAATAGGGGCCCCACTCAGGGGCGGACTCAACCTCGGGAGGTGAGGTGGTTTCGGTCTAACCGGTCCTCGTCCTTTCAGAGAGGGCGATTCTCCCCTAGGGAACAGGGCTTCCGTGGGTTTCGAGGTGCTGGAAAAGGTTTTGGAGCTTCTTCCTCCACCTTGGGTGCCAGGAAGCTCCAATGGAGCCATGGGGGCCTGGGGAGAGGACCTGCCAGTGGGGGGCCATTTTCGGCAGTTCCTCTCCGCCTGGGCCTGGGTCACAACAGACCAATGGGTCTTGGAGGTGGTACGAGAAGGTTATGCTCTCGAATTTGGAAGACCCGTCTTTCCTTCCTTCGTTCAGTCCCCGTGCCGGTCTCCTTGCAAGCTGGCTGCAGTGGAAGCGACACTCAAGAGGCTGGGGGCGGTGGTTCCCGTTCCTGTAGCACAGCGCGGAACCGGCAGGTACTCCATTTATTTTGTAGTACCCAAGAAGGAGGGGTCCTTCCGTCCGATTCTAGATTTGAAGGGGGTCAACCGGTGCCTCCGGTCCCTCATTTTCAAATGGAGTCCTTGGACTTTTTGACTTCTCTCGATCTCACAGAAGCATATTTGCATATTCCCATCCGCGAGTCCCACCAACAGTTCCTGTGGTTCGCGGTGCCGCACGGACACTCCCAATTTCAGGCGATGCCATTCGGTTTAGCAACGGCGCCAAACACCTTCACAAAGGTCATGGTGGTGGTAGCGGCAGCTCTCCGCAAAGAAGGGATCTTGGTCCATCCGTATCTCAACGATTGGCTGATTTGGGCAAAGTCCAAACGAGAGAGTCGGGAGGCCACATACAGGGTGGTCACTTTGCTGGAGAGTCTAGGATGGGTTATCAATGCAACAAAGAGCAAGTTGGTTTCCTCCCAGGAGCTAGAGTATCTAGGGGCAAGGTTCGACACGGGCAGGGACAGGGTCTTCCAGCCGGATCGAAGGACAGGGATGCTTCGGGATCTGCTGCGTCAGTTCCTGGACATGAAAGCGCCTTCAGCGTGGCACTCTCTTCAGGTGCTGGGGACCATAGCTGCGACCATAGAACTGGTTCCGTGAGCCAGGGCTCACATGTGGCCCGTTCAGCGATCCCTGCTCCGACGTTGGTCCCACCAACAGCAGTCCTTGTCGGTGATGCTACCATGTCCAGAGTCGGTCAAGGGCTCCTTGCAGTAATGGCTCCTTCCAGGTCATCTGGAGCACAGATGCCCCCTCGAGCCGCTGGATTGGTTACAACTGATGACGGATGCCAGTCTCTCCGGCTGGGGGGGGCTCACTGTGAAGGTCGGATTGCCCAAGGGCTTTGGAGTGTGCAAGAGGCACAGTGGTCTCTCAATAGGTTGGAGCTGAGGGCGGTCTTCTTGGCCCTCAGGGAGTTCAGAAGCTGGAAGCTGGATGGGTCGGAGGGTGGTCTGGGTGCTTTCCGACAACATGACTACCGTAGCATACATCAATCGCCAGGGCGGAACTAGCAGTCCCTCCCTGGAAGAGGAAGCGGAGGCGCTGATGTTATGGGCCAAAGCCCATCTAGTGACCCTGTCGGCGCAACACGTAGCAGGAGTAGAGAACATAACGGTGGATTACTTAAGTCATCATAGGGTGGATCACGGAGAGTGGCAGCTGTTGCAGGAGGTGTACCAACGGATAGTGCACAGATTGGGTCCTCCCATCATGGATCTGATGGCGACTTGGGAGTCGGCCAAGACAGGCCGGTTCTTCAGCTGAAGAAAGGAGAGGATGTCGGAAGGCTTGGACGCCCTAGTGCAAAGGTGGCCGACCGGCGGCCTCTTGTATGTATTTCCTCCATGGGCACTCATAGACAGGATTATTCAACGGATAGAGGCACACTCAGGGCTGGTGGTCCTCATTGCCCTGGACTGGCCCCGCCGTCCGTGGTATGCCGACCTCATGCGCCTTCTGGCCGATTGGCCGTGGCGCCTGCTGGTGAGGGACGATCTTCTGTTCCAGGGTCCAGTGCGCATGATTCTCGCTTACAGCCTGGCTATTGAGGGGGCTCGACTGCGAAAGCAAGGTTACTCGGGAGCTGTGATCGCCACTCTAAGTTCCTGCAAGCGCTTGACCTGTCTTTCCTATGTGAGGGTCTGGCGTATCTTTGAGGGCTGGTGTGTGGAAAAAAGAAAGAAGGCCCTTTCAGTGTCGGTTCCAGAGGTTCTGGATTTCTTGCAGGCAGGCTTCAACAAGGGCCTGGCTGCCAGCTCCTTGAGAGTGCAATTGGCGGCTATTTCCTGTTATAGGGGCAGGATTCATGGGAAGTCCTTAGGCGAGCATGCGGACGTAGGAAGGTTTATGAGGGCGGTACAGCGGCTTCGACCTCAACAGAGGTCGCTGGTTCCTCCCTGGGACCTCAACCTTGTGTTGGATTCCCTGTCCGCCGAGCCCTTTGAACCGATGCAGCGGACATCTCTCAAGGATCTTACTCTTAAGACAGTGTTTTTGGTGGCCATCTGTTCGGCCAAACGTATTTCGTAGGTGCAGGCTCTGTCATGTCGTCCTCCTTGTCTGGTTTTCTCCAAGGAAAGGGTGGTTCTCCAGACGGTTCCGTCTTTCTTGCCTAAGGTAGTTTCAGCTTTCCATGTGAATCAGTCAGTTTCCCTCCCTTCCTTCTCTGATTCTCGGAGGGGGAAGGACGCCCGCCTGTGTCACTTAGATGTGCGCAGAGCCCTGAAGCGTTAGCTGGTTCGTACGGAGCCTTTTCGCAAGTCGGAGCGATTGTTCGTTCTGTTCGCTGGGCCGCATAAGGGGGAGGCGGCAGCTAAGGCTTCAATTTCCAGGTGGATCAGAGAGGCCATTTCTTCAGCTTACATTTTGAAAGGAAGACAGGTACCGGCTGGGCTTTGAGCTCATTCTACTCGAGCCCAGGTGGCCTCGTGGGTGGAGTTCAGCCTGGTTCTGCCACTGGACATCTGCAGAGCAGCGGCCTGGTCGTCCCTGCATACTTTTGCTAAGCATTATCGGTTGGACGTCCAGGCCGCGGAAGGAGCGAGGTTTGGAGGAGCGGTTCTTCGGTCCGGCCTTGCTGGGCCCGCCCAGTTTTGAACTGCTCTGGTACATCCCAGTGGAGAGGGACTGGACTGGAGAGGCGCTAAGGAAAGAATAATTAGATCTTACCTGCTAATTAGCATTCCTGAAGGAACTCCAGTCCAGTCTCTGATCCCTCCCAAGTTTTTGGTTGTCTTCTTACAGGCATGGCCAGCCCGAAGGGTTATACAGAGATAAGGGCTGGAGGATTCTCCGCTGAGGTCCTCATTGGTGAGGCGAGTTGGACGGTTCAGGTGCCTCGACAACACTTGTCGGTTCAGGTAAGCCCCTTCTTCTCTGGGGATGGTGGGAAGTTCTCCCAGGGGAGGGGGCACCAGAGGTTGTTTGGTTGTTTATAGTTTAGTTATAGTTAAGGATTGTGTGTATTTACCTGTCTCTCCGTTAAGTCTGCTTTGCCAATAGGTTACTGGATGTGGTGGGAGGTGCCAGGTCTACTTATACCCCAGGGTCATCAAAAGATGACGTGCTCAGTCCACAAGCTGCTGGAAGGGGGGCACAACCCAGTGGAGAGGGACTGGACTGGAGTTCCTTCAGGAATGCTAATTAGCAGGCAAAATCTAATTATTCTTTCCAAGTCATCCTGCTAGCCCAGTCCAGACAAATGGTTAAGTCCCCCTGCCAGAAGATGCTGGAGACAAAGAAAAACTACCAGAAGCTTGGTTGAGCCCTGGTAGACATATAGCTGTACCCCTAGAGGTCGCCCTCAGTATTTTCTGTCTCCAGCAGATGCTGGTGTTCTTCTGTTTTTCTCTTCAGGTTTTCTTTTAAGTTATTCATTTCAGCTGGATGTTTTCAGGGCGCACAGGAGTTGCCCCTCTGAAATTTCCCAGCGCATCGCCTTGGGGATTTGGTTGAGCTCCTGGTAAAGAGGACTAGTAGAGCTCCCATTATGCGAGGGGAAGGCCGCTTCCTGATCACGAGGACCTGGTAGGCCGGCAGCAGTGGGAGCCTTCATTGCTCTTATAGAGCTTAGCTACAGCAGCAGTTTGTCAGCCTTCTTGTAGTGTCTGCCTTGGCTCCCCTGCTCTACTACTCCTGCAATCGCATGGGGCACAGTGAGTAAGTTCCTCCTCTTCCCCCCCCCCCCCCCGGGTCTGCCGCTCTTCTTTACCTTCTGGGATACGGAGGCTCCGGGTGCTTGTACAGCGGAGGCTCCAGCAGGCCGGCAGCAGGGAGAGCCTTTTTATTTTTGCTAAGCGCTGAGTCACTCTTGCAGCACTGCTCCTGCCTTGGCTCTCCTGCTGCTTCTCCAGGAGGACACAGAGAGTTTGAATTCGCCCCCCCCCCCCAACTCCATTTTTAGCACTGGGTCGTGCTGCCATTATCGCAGAGACACTGTGTTTTTTTTCTTTACTTCGAGACTGCTGCAGCTGCACTGCCCTGCCCTGCTTTCCTCACTGCTGTGATTCCGTTTCTCACCTTTTTGTTCGGACTGATCCGGTGTGTGTGGCAGCCATTTCCTCAGCCACGGGGGGAGTGCAGCGTCCATTTTAAATGTCAGAGCCGCGCTGCATTCTCAGCCACGGTGGCTGGTTTAGAGCGGGAAAGTTAGCTGTGCAGCCTGCAAGAGCCGCAGTGTTTTCTTTCTCCTTTTGTGTAACAATATTTCGGGGGAATGTTTTATTTACAGTGCCCTCCTCCTTCAGAAGTGTACTGTCCATAGCTACAAGCGGAAATTCTTACATCACAGGGGGTGCTTGGCCTGTTCCGCTTACCCGGGTGAGTCTTCTCGCACAGTTAGTAGGCAGCAATAGGGGGTCCCGCTGCTCTGTCACCCCCAGTGGTCTCCAGGGTTGCTCCTCCCTGCCTCCTCCTCCCTCAGCCTGCTGATCCTCCGGCTCAGACACTGCTGCCTCAAAACCCATCTTGGTCTTCTCAGAACCAAGATTCACAACAATTTCTAGTGCTCCTTAGGCTTGGAACCTTGGCACGTAGACCCTGCCATTTCTGGCTTGGAGGCCTGTTCAGCCCACAGAACCTCGCTAGACTCTACGTTGGGGTTCCAGAAGCATTCTTGGAAGGAGTCAGTTCTTAGGAACACGGGGCATCCTCTCAAGGAACTTTTCTTGGGTTGCAGCCGCCTGTACACCTGATTTCCCATATGAAGAAGCTTTGTCAGCCGAGGATAGCCTGGGTGCCTCTGACTGGGAGGATGGTGAGCTGACAACCAAGACATCACACAGGATATCCGCCTGTTCCGCAAGGATGAACTCCCTGCTCTGATGGTTAAAGTAGTGGACTGCTTACACCTCACCGATCCTCTAGAGCACAGTCAGCCTCAGGCGCTCTCTCAGGCCGCTCTGATCCTGCAAGGCATTCAAAAGCCTTTTCCCACCGGAGCTCTCCTGCGGAGCATTCCAAAGCCCGCCAGGGCCTTCTTTTTCCCACCAGGGCTCTCCTGTGGGGCAGTCAAAAGCCCTTTCTCACCAGAGCCTTAGCAGATGGTATCTCAGAAGTGCGATTCACCTGATGCGTACGGCTCGCCATCTGGGACAGCACTACCTTAGGGACAGCGCTATCTTTGGTGTCTAGCGGATCTGGACAGGTGCTTTGCATATCCAAAGATGGCTGCTCTGGTGACTGCCGTCACTAAGCACATCGCTATTCCAGTTGAAGGGGGTGCAGCCCTTTTGGATCATTAGAATAGGAAACTCCACTCAGGCATCAGTTTGTAGAAGTCTTGAGGCCTATGCCCTCCTATATTGCTCTAGCTTTGTCAATGTTTGGCTGATCCAGCCTTTAAGGCGCGCCTCTCTAAGCTCCCCTTCCAAGGCAAGTGGCTCCTTGGTGAAGACCTTGACAAGCTTGTCAAGGACCTGGGGGAAGTCAGGCCACAGCGGCTATTGGAAGACAAGCTGCAGTCCTTTACACGCTGCGGAAAGGCCTTTGCTGTGACCTCATGCCGGTCAAAGGTCACAGTCCTTTGGGGAGTCAGGAAAGGATGGGATGCCTACGTCCCCGCCTATATGAGGAGGGCGGATGCCTTTTCCCAGCAGTGAGCCCACATGACCTTCAATCAATGGGTCCTCAACATCGTCAGCCAAGGCTATGCTCTTCCATCCAAGAAGCCTTCCTAGTTTTGCCCAGCAGAGCGTCCCGAAAGAGGACAGCCATACAATCCACCCTCCAACGATAACAGTTTCTTTGAGCCATTCGACCGGTCCAACTCGCGAACAGGACTCTGTCCGTTATTCCATTTACTTTGTGGTATCCAATAAGGAGGGGTCCTTTCAGCAGAGTCTGTGTCTCAGTGAGGTCCATTGGGCTCTTCATGTACCGATTTTTCACATGAAAATGATATGTCTAATAATTCAAGCAGCCCTTATGGGATAATTCCTTGCCTCGTCCAGCCTAGCGGAAGCATATTTTACATATTCTTCTCCAGGAGGATCACCAGTGTTTTCTGCACTTTGCCATGCTCGGGCAGCATTTTCAGTTTTGCGTTCTGCCATTTGGCCTGATGACTGCAAAGTCATTGTGGTGGCCGCGGCAGCCTTGCACAGACAGCGCATTCAAGTCCTCCCATACTTGTACGACTGGCTCATTCACGCAAGTTCCATGTCGGAAGCCAGTCAGACAGTCTCCTGGCTGGTCACCTTCTTGGAGAGCCTTGGTTGAGTGGTCAATTATTCCAGGGGTTGCATCTGGCCACCCCAAACTGTGGAGTTTCTCGGAGCACTAGTTGATAACTGGCTGGGCAAGGTATCCCTGATGCAAGAACATTTTCTCAAGCACTCTGCACACTTTCAACTCTTTCTCCTACAGAGCTGCGCACGCGCACGTGTGTGACTATCTTCAGACCCTAAGGTCCACGGTGGCCCATGGACCAGAGCCCACATGCGGAGCCTTCAAAACACCTGCTGGAGCGTTCAATACTCCTGACCATCCCACTGTCCCTGGTTTCCGTGGTCTATGACTGTCGCCTCTCCTCCCTTACGCTATGTGACGCAGTCTTCTATGGTGGCATTCAGCGATCCATCTGCTTTGGGGCATTCTCTTGCAGGCTGTTTGCTGGATTCTAGTAAACACTCACGCCAGTCTCTCAGGTGGCGGAGCACTTTGCCAGTCCCAGACGACTCAGAGGACCTGGTCGCCTCAGGAGGCATGCTGGACAATCATAGAAACATAGAAATATGATGACAGAAAAAGACCACATGGCCTATCTAGTCTGTCCTTCCATATCAACAACTACAACAGTCCCCTTTTTACCTTTAGAGATCCTCTGTGTTTGTCCCATGCTTTTTTGAATTCAGTTACTGTCCTCATCTCTACTACCTCCACTGGGAGACTATTTCACGGGTCCCCAACTCTTTCCGTAAAGAAATATTTCCGCATATCACTCCTGAATCTATCTCCCTTCACCCTCATCCCATGTCCCCTCGTAGCAGAACTTGCTTTCAATTGAAAGAGGCTCTCTCCCTGAACATTTATGCCACGGAGGTATTTAAACATCTCAATCATATCACCTCTATCCCGCCTTTCCTCTAAGGTGTACATATTAAGATCCTTCAGTCTGTCCTCATATGCTTTATAATGAAGACTACTAATCATTTTAGTAGCCACCCTCTGCACCGACTCCATCCTCTTCACATCCTTTTGAAGGTGCGGTCTCCAGAATTGCACACTATACTCCAAATGAGGTCGCACCAAAGACTTATACAGAGGCATTATCGCCTCCTTTTTTCTGCTAGCCATTCCTCTCCGTATGCACCCAAGCATCCTTTTAGCTTTTGCCGTCGCCTTTTCTACCTGTTTAACTACTTTTAAGATCATCAGACACAACCACGTCTAGGTCCCGCTCTTCTTTAGTGGACAAAAGTACTTCACCCCTATACTATATTGCTCCCTTGGATTGCTGCAACCCAAATGCATGACCTTACATTTTCTAACATTAAATCCCAGCTGCCAAATTCTAGACCATTCTTCAAGCTTAGCTAGATCCCTCCTCATGTTATCTACACCTTCCTGGGTGTCTACTCTATTGCAGATTTTGGTATCATCCACAAAGAGGCAAACCTTACCCGACAGCCCTTCCGCTATATCACTAACAAAGATGTTAAAAAGAATCGGACCAAGGACAGATCCCTGGGGCACACCACTGGTAATCCTTCTCCTCAGAGTGAGCTCCATTTACTTGTACTCTTTGTCGCCTCCCACCCAACCAATTTCTAACCCAAGCAGTAACTTTAGGGTCCATCCCTAGGGTGCTCAGTTTGTTTATAAGTCGCCTGTGAGGAACAGTGTCAAAGGCTTTACTGAAATCGAAATACACCACATCTAGGGCTCTCCCTAGGTCCAACTCCCTGGTCACCCAGTCAAAGAAATCAATCAGATTTGTCTGACAAGACCTGCCTCTGGTGAATCCATGCTGCCTCGAATCCTGTAATCCGCTGGACTCCAGAAACCTCACTATTTTCTTTTTCAGCAGCGTTTCCAATAATTTACTCACCACCGAAGTTAAACTAACCGGCCTGTAGTTTTCAACCACATCCTTACTTCCGCTTTTGTGTAAAGGCACCACATGAGCCTCTCTCCAGTCCTTTGGCACCACTCCCGACCCCAACGAGGCATTGAAAAGGTCAGTCAGCGGAGTTGCTAGAACGTCCCCAAGTTCCCTCAGTATTCTAGGGTGTATCCCATCCGGTCCCATTGCTTTGTCTACTTTAAGTTGAGCTAGTTTCTCATGAATACAGTCTTCTGAAAATTGTTCAAGATGTCCCTCGCTTCTGTTCCTATTTGTGGGTGTTTTCTGAGGTCCTGCTCCTGGTTCTTCATCTGTGAACACAGAACAAAAATATTTGTTAAGCAATTCCGCTTTATCCTTATCAGCTTCTACATATTCCTCCCCTGCACCCTTGAGTCTGACAATACCACTTTTGCCCTTCCTCTTCTCACTAATATATCTGAAAAATGTCTTAGACAATGCAATAAAATGGGGGGATATTTTCTCCTCCTTTTGCATCTTTTCCTTCTTGACTACTTTGCTAGCTTCTCTAAGTTTTTCCAAATACAGATGCCTGTCTTCCTCTCTCTGTGATCTCTTGTATTTCATGAAGGCCTCCCTCTTTTTCTTCACTTTTCAGCTACTTCTTTCGAAAACCATAGCAGTCTCCTTTTCCTTTTACCTTTATTTACCATTTTAACAAAAAGGTTGGTTGCCCTTAAAATATCCCCTTTCAGTTTTGCCCACTGTTTTTCTACATCCCCAAGCTGTTCCCATCCCACTAATGACTCCCTGAGGTATTGGCCCATCTTCGCAAAGTTAGTCTTCCTAAAGTCTAAGATCTTCACCTTTGAATGGATTCTAACAGCCCTAGTCCTAATACTGAACCACACCATCTGGTGATTACTGGATGCAAAATGATCTCCCACTACAACATCAGAAACACTTTCACCATTGGTAAGCACCAAGTCCAGTATGGCCCCTTCACGTGTGGGGTCTGTTACCAATTGCCTGAATAGTTCTCCCTGTAGAGAATCCAGGATCTCCTTACTCCTAGATGATACTGCAGCAGGAATGTGCCAGTAAACATCTGGCATATTGAAATCTCCTATCAGTAGCACTTCCCCTTTCCTAGCAATGCTGCGTATGTCTTCAATTAACTCTCTGTCCACCTCTTCCTCTTGTGAGGGAGGTCTGTATATCACACCAATGCAAATAGATTTCTCTTTCCCTCTTTCTAGTTTAACCCACAATGCCTCCTCTCACCCTTTTAAGCTCTGTAATTCCAAAGCTTTAATAGTAGTTTTTACATATAGTGCCACTCCTCCTCCCCTTCTTCCTACCCTGTCCTTTCTGAATAAAGTATAGCCAGGTATAGTTACATCCCAGTCATGGTTTTCTGTGAACCATGTTTCTGTAACTGCCACTAAATCCAAGTCAGCCACTCCCACCAAAGCTTCAACTTCAGGGATCTTATTTCCCATGCTACGGGCATTTATACACACTGCTTTCCATATGTTACCACTGTTACCCATTTCCATAAAGGTATTTAATGTATCACCTACCTGGGGGCTTCAACCGCTTAAAGGTCCGGGCGGTCCGCCATGCCTTGCTGCACTTCCTGCCTCTCCTTCTATCCCAGGCGGTCTACTTTCTTTCCAACAATGCTATGATGGTGACCTATTTAAGCCGACAGCATGAAACAAACTGTCCGGGAATGGCCAGGGAGATGGCTCTTCTCCTCCCCTGGATGGATTGTCATTGTCAAGTTGGAACAGCACATTGTGGATATGGACAGCATACAAGCAGCTTAGTCAGCTGTCATATTGTAGATCCCAACAATTGGGAACCAGCCTCCTGGGCATTTCCACAAATAGTTTGCACCTGGGGGTTGCCCACAGTGGATCTCAGGCCGTCGGCACAGAACGCCAAGACACAGGCCTTTGTCAGTTGGTGGAAGGAGCATGGGCCTTGGGACCTGGACGCATTAGTTCAGTCCTGATCTTCCACTCCCCGGTTGTGCATGTTTCCTCCTTGTGTCCTGCTTGGGAGGGTTCTCCGTCAGATCAAAGCTCATTCTGGCATGGTGATCTTTGTGTTATGTGACTGGCCTCAGTGGCCGTAGTATGCTGATCCTGTTCAACTAACCCGGTCATCTCCCTTCCTCAGAAAGGTTTCTTGCAGCAAGGTCCAATCACCATGGCCGATACTGTTCCCTATTTGCTTATGATCTGGCGCTTGAAAGACGCTGGGTGAGTTACAGAGGTCACTCGACACAGGTAGTGGCTCTCCTGTCCAAGGCAGGATGGCCCGTTACATATTTAGTCTCCCGAGAATGTGGCATCCTTGAGTCTTGGTGCTTTGGGCAGCGCCTTTCAGATCCTGGACATTCTGTAATTCCTTCAGAATGCGCTCAACTCTGGCCAGGCCCTAGGCTTTCTCTGGGTTCACGTCTCTGCATTAACCTGTTTGAAGGACGTTCAGTGGTGTCTCCTGCAGAAGTTGCTAGCTTTCTCAGGGATATGTGGGTGCTTGGTCCTCAGGGCCTTATCCGGGCATCCTTCAAACCGCTCAAACATACCTCATTCCGGGACTCATCCCTCAAGACGGCATTTCTAGTAGCCATTAGTCTTGGCCAGGAAAGTCACTGCGTTGCGTGTCTCTCTGGGTGCTGCCTTCCTTCCTGCCTAAGGTGGTTATACCTTTTCACTCAAACTGGATGATTTTGTTTCCTGCCTTTCAAGAAAACAATGTGGGCATCAATATAGGACTTCACACCATAGATCTCAGTAGGGTGCTACGGCGCTCTCCGGGGTCACCAATTCCTTTCGCAAATCCGATCTCCATTTGTACTGTTTGCGGGGCCTCAGAGGGGCCTTGTGGCCTCCACAGCCTCCATTACAAATGGCTCTGCACAACCATTGAGTCGGACTACATCCTCCAGGGTAAGCTGGTGCCTGTGGGGCTCACGGCCCACTCTACCCTGTCTCCAGCAGCACCATGAGCAAAGGGCTCACAACCTGGGCACCGTCGCCTTGATCTCCAAGCATGCGATGTGATGCAATTTGGTGCTAGTGTGGTGGTAGCTGCTGTCTCTTCCCACCCTGAAGTGGGTTAGTTGGGTACTTCCCATTTGTCTGGATTGGTCTAGCAGGATGACTTGGAAGGAGAAATTTCGCTTACTGTTAATTTCCTTTCCTGGAATCCTGCTAGACCAGTCCAAGACCCACCCGTTCTGGGTACTTTTCGACAGCCTATGCTCACAATATTATGTGGCAGTTCATTCATTGCCGTACCTCATAGTAACATAGTAAATGACGGCAGATAAAGACCAGTATGGTCCATCTAGTCTGCTCAGTAAGATGGCAAGAGTAGGTGCACCTGCTGCTCCGTGCAGGCCACTCCTTCCCATGGCTTTGTTTAGGGGTGAACCCACCGCTCCTTGTAGGACACCCCTGTTTGTTGAGAATTTAGATAGTTATGTTTATTTTGATTTTATCCTGTTGCTCAGGAAGGGTTGTTGCTTCATGTCACTTCCTTGACAACATAGCTGCTGCCTGCTATAGGCCGTATATCAAGTAAAATGAACTATAATCTATAGTTCTGGTTGTTGCATGAGAGCAGCGCTCAGTTGTTCGGGTATCATGCCTTATTCAGTGACTGTATCATGGCTTTGTCAGAGTATACTGAGGGTGACCTCTAGGGGTACAGCTATATGTCTGGGCTCAACCAATCACGCTCTGGTAGTTTTTAGTTGACAGGGGGACTTAACCATTTATCTGGACTGGTCTAGCAGGATCCCAGGAAAGGAAACACAGGTCTGCGACTAAAAAGCTGTTTGATTATTTTCATCTAATTTCCATGTATTTTGGTGTGCTGAAAACAAATAAAATATTGAAAAAACTCCTAGACGTCATGATTTGCCACACAACATGCAAAATTGTCTTCAAATTTATCAAATTTTTTCAAATTACTATTAATTAATTCAAATTACTATTAATTATAATTCAAATTACTAATAATTAATTCAAATTACTATTAATTATAATTAATTCACATAAGTGCATTTAAGATATAAAATGCCAAAAAAACCTTAAAGGGGTTGTCCGAGTTATGTAAAAAAAATATAGCACTGTAAATCTGATGGTCAGCAATATATACATAAGCTAAGCAAGTTTTAAGTCCGTGCTTCTAATGGTAGAAGGGGTTAATCTTTCCTGAAGAATCCAGTGGGAGGGAGACACAAGGCAGATAGCAGCAGCTCTGGTCAGTGCAGGGGGGCGTGGCCAGCACCGTGACGTCTCGTGTACAGACACAGAGCTGCTCTCTCCTGCATGCCACACTTGTGCACGAACCATTATCAGGTTCTTGGTTCTAGGCTGTTCACACTTTTTCATCGCAATTCGTGTTAGCTCGTCATTCTTCAACTGTTATGTTATGGCTCCGCGAAAGTGTATTAATTCGCCAGACAGTTTCTGTTTCATCTGTGGTGAATATACAGTGTTGAAGCAACAGCAGAATATTACAGACTTTTATTTATTTTTTATTTATTTATTTATTTACATTCTCTTATATACCGCGCTATTCTGCATCAGTGCGGTTTACATTGAACAAACTGAAATTACATTGAACAGGGCATTATAACTTGGAGATAACTATTTTACAGGGAACAAAGTATACTTTGTGAAAAAAGTATACTTTTCATACTTTGGACTAAAAATTGGAGATCAAGATAAAGTCCGGGCACCTCAAACGGTGCAAACGGTGTGTTGAGGACCCCGAAACTGGTTCAAGGGTAAGAAAAAATCTTTCCATTATGGTATTCCTATGGTATGGCGAGAGCAAAAGAACCATAGTGACAACTGTTACTTTTGTTCATGCGATGTGAAAGGGTTTAATTCCAAATGGAAGCATTCCATTTCATACCCAAATCTTCACTCGGCAATTTGTCCCATCCCCCATGGCACAGATATACCAGTACCCAAGCCCCCTGCTACCTTGGAAGAGATACCTAGCTCCAATGAAGGAGAAGTCATACCTGAACCAGATGACGAATCAAGTTCTGACTTTGAAGATGATACAAGACCAAAATTGTTTTCTCAGGAGGAGATGAATGATTTGGTAAGAGGCTTGAATCTTCCCAAAGATGCCGCTGAGTTACTCGGATCAAGGCTGAAAAGCAGGAATTAATTGTTGCCAGGAGTGTCATCTTCATGGTTCAGACATCATGAAAAGGAGTTCGTTCCTTACTTCACCCAGGAAGACAAGTTGGTTTATTGCATCGATGTCGAAGGTCTAATGGGTCAATTTAAAATCCAATATGATTCAGAGCAATGGCATCTTTTTATAGATTCTTCAAAAAGAAGTCTCAAAGCAGTTTTACTCCACAACGGTTTTTTACGCTTCCATACCTGTAGGTCATTCCGTACACTTGAAGGAAACCTACGAGAACTTGGAATTGGTTCTTCGTAAACTTAAATATGAAGACCATGGTTGGCAAGTGTGTGGGGACTTGAAGGTCTTGTGCATGCTGCTCGGGCAACAAGCTGGGTATACCAAATATCCTTGTTTTCTGTGTCTATGGGACAGTCGAGACCAACAAAATCACTGGACCAAGAAGAGTTGGCAGCAGAGGGTGCTAACAGTCGGTGAAAAAAATGTCCTCCGAGAAACTTTGGTACCTTCCCATAAAGTTCTTCTACCACCTCTCCACTTAAAATTGGGATTGATGAAGCAATTGGTAAAATCACTTCCAAGAGATGGAGAATGCTTCAAATACTTGGTCACCAAGTTTCCAGGCCAGTCGGAGGCAAAATTGAAGGAAGGTGTATTCGTCGGACCAGACATTAGAAGGCTTATAGTTGTCAATACCATGATGGATCCTCAAAAAGAAGGGTGGATTGCATTTAAAGAAGTCGTACAGAAATTTTTAGGCAATAACAAAGATCCTCACTACAAAAAGATTGTTGGACGAATGCTGAAAGCATTCCAAGCTTTAGGTTGCCTGATGAGTTTGAAAGTGCATTTCCTCCAGTCCCACTTTGACTACTTTCCTGAAAATTTGGGAGCTGTGAGTGAGGAACAAGGTGAACGATTCCACCAAGACATTAAAGAGATGGAAAGGAAATACCAGGGAAAATGGAGCATTACAATGATGGCAGACTACTGTTGGATGCTTCAGAGAGACATTCCTGATGCTACTCACAAGCGTAAATGCACCAAGAGGAGCCTCACAAGGAAGAAGAATCGAGTTTAGTGTGTGTAGGTGAGCTCATTTCAGTTCAAAAAATGATTTTCATGAAAATATTGTAATGAAACTTTAATTTTATAAGTCTATTTCCATTTATTTTGAGGTATTGCCTTATTTAACATAGTTACCTAAATTGTCAGGAAACGTGATGTCCTATGACAAAATGGAGGTCATTTTCGGATTCAGCACACCAAAAAGCATAAAGATTACGTGGAATAACCAAAACAGCTCTCGAAAAAGAAAATTTTGCAGACCTGTGAAATTAACGGTAAGTGAAATTTCTCCTTATAGTGGGGAAGCAGTTGAAGAGCAAATGAAATTATGAGGGAGGGGAGGTTCATAAAAGAAGTAAATGGGGGTCCATGGTAAAGGGTCAGCAAATGGATGTTTGCCTAGGGTCCAAAACTGTATTGTTCTAGCCCTGGCCATGGGACATTGGCACCCGGTGGTTAAATAGTAAAATCCATCCTTTGAAGTCTGTTGTAAGTGATATTAATAGTTTCGTATATTATTACAGTTTGTTTTAACTTTATTTTTTGTTGCAAACCAACAGAATATGTAGCACTGCACCATTCAAGCCATACTCTCTCCTCTAGATGCGACACACTCAGAGACAGAGCTACACACGCACACACACAGACACACACACATGCACGCACGCACACAAACACTCATTCACTTACACTAATCACTAATGTACAGCCAGTAGGATGGTTTTGTTGATGTCATGAGAATGGAAGAGTTTTCTTAAGGCATTTCTTTCTATGAACAGGTCAGTCAGATCCTCATTGGCTTGATGCAGATCATCCTGGCAATCGTCCTGGCTACTGTTCAATCTTCCCTGTTAAGCATTTTTGTGATTTCCGGCTCCCCTTTCTGGGGTGGCCTCTTTGTAAGTACACGGAACATTTACTAAGCCTAGTGCTCATCTATCAAGAGTATTCACGGGGACATCAACAAACATTTCTTGCTGATGGAGAGAGGCTATTTGAAAGTTATTAATGGGGAGGGAAAGTGATTTACACATACTACTTCCTATTTCTATAGCAGCACTATCCCTGCCTCTCACAACTTATAAATGCTTCAAAATCTAAAGTCACAGAACCGCTTGCTGGAGAATGTGGGCATAGATCCCACCACTTCTAGCACACAAAACTCACACACTACCATCTGACACTTGCCCTCCTCAGTCTGGCTAGCAGCATGCATGCAGCAGAAATGCAAATGATGGCCCCCAAACAACAATTTTTAAAGGCTCCCTAGAGTGGGGAAGTCCATTTCAGAAGATATGGGAGCAGCAGGATCCTTCTTCCTTGGCACCCCTCCCCTCCCCCAGCCTTTAGAGTCTCAGTCACTCTTTCTGACCCCCCCCCTTCCCCAGTCTCCCCACCAGGATCTTAGGTCATGGCTTTACCCCCACACTGTCTCTCTCTATAAGTAGCACTAGGAAGCCTGTAACCATAAGGCATTTGGGATTTATAGTCCTCGATTCTATGATTCTGTAATACATCAGGACAGGGTTGTTAGAAATCCAGGACTGGCCGTAAGAGCTTATACAAAGCTGCCTAGTTCCAACACACACAAGTCGCACCCATTTTATAAAGAAAAGTAGGCGTCTATCTTTCTTGGGAAGAGAGGAGCATAAGTGGTGAGATGTGTGTGCCACATCTAGGCACAAGCACTTACGCCAGTCCTAGACGCCATGTAAATGTGCACGCCAAGACGTGTGAATAAGGCATGTAAGTTACAAAATACTGTAACTTACACATGTAAAATTCAAGCACCACTTACGCTTCACCCATGTTCTACCCTTGGCCACACCCAGGGCCATACCGAGCGTGAATCACGCCCTGTGCGACTTGCACGTTGGATGCGCGCGCACCCCCTCCCCCCCGCACCTCCATCCAGCCACTTTCTGGACGGTGGTGGAAGAGAAGAGGCGCACTCGATGTGCAAGTTGCCTGCGCGTTAAGCCGATCTGTCCGTCCTTGCTCTGACGCCGCATCAGAGGAGGGAGGGACCAGACCTGCTTAGCTTTCTGCGAGAAGGCTTAAGGGGCGCATTTCAGCTGTCTGCCGTTGCCTGCCGCTGCTGAGAGAAGAAAAGGTTGCGGTGGCAGGCAACGGCAGACAGCTGAAATGCGCCCCTTAAGCCTTTGCGCCCTGTGCTAGGATTAAGGGGCGCAAAGGCTAGGTATGATCCTGGCCACACCCACACCAAAAGTAGACACCATCAGCCTGACGCATGTACTTTTAGAATAGCGACCATTTAAAGTACATGTGTAAACTCCTATCTACGTGCATAAGTCATTGAAAATCCCTGAACTGTGCACACTGATGACACGTCACTTTACATGGTTTGTTATAAAATTACTTCCTGAATGTCCCTTCTGGATATGAGTAAGCCGGCAGCTATTATTTTATTAACTGCTTCCATTTCCTAAGGGCAGGATAGTCCACCACTTGGCATGCATGGACCCTAGGGGCGTGCATTCATTAACGCTCCTTAAGAACGTCAGTATACGCAAACTCATTTAATGTACGTTAACCTACAAACTAATGCATGTACAATAGATTTGCAAATTTACTCAAATAAATTGATGTTAAAAAGTTCTAATGCATATTCAACATTTATTTTTAAAACAAATGTCCGAAATGATCAGAAAAACTGCCCAAAAATCTGAGAAAGTCCAAAAAATCCAAAACAAAACTGAAAACAAGTAATTTGAACTGGATCAGCTTATCCCTGAAAAATTGGATCCAATTGGTCACCCTTTGCTTCAATGTTCTTCGCTGATGGCCCATGAGGGTTGCACATAAATGGGTCAAGTTTTCAGGATATCCCTAAAGAATATGTATGAGATAAATTTGCATACAATGAAAGATAGTATACATGCAAACTTGGTCCATGCATAGTTTTTTTTCTTTATTGCCAGCAGGAAAACATTATACCATGTTCTATGAAAGATGGTAACTTTCCATGGCATAACAAAGTGCACAAAGAGTGTAAGAAAATGATACCACGTAAGAGCAGCTCTAGGGAATGAAAAGCTGAAGTCAAAGCCCAAATAGGAATGGGCCAAATCAACCCACCCCTAATCAACCTGAAGAATCAGGGATAGTTTTAATAATATTTTTATCCAAGAAATTTCTCAAATGTGCAGGATCAAAGAAAACAAATTTAGGGGTATAGCTTACTAAAGTGTGTCAGGTGTGTCCCAAGGACTGGATTAAGAACCATTGCATTAAAACAAAGTTCATACCAGGGAGAAAAACATTAATTTACTAGTTTGTCATTTAAGAAACTGGTCCTGTATACCTTTCAGTGTTTAATTCTTTTGATTAATTGCATTTATTTCTCAGTTCATCATTTCAGGATCCCTGTCTGTTGCAGCACAAAATAAATCAAATATGTGTTTGGTAAGTGACTCAAATCCCATCTCCTCTGTCAGTTTGTGCTTTTATTTTAAAATGAGCTGCTGTTGAGCTTGGAAGCAAGAGAATAGAATTTCAGTTCTGCTGATGCAGAGTTGCCACTTTACCCAGCCTCAGGAGTGAGATTTTTTGCCAGTTCTAGTTTTAAAACTACATTTCAGTGCAAGATGGTATTTGTAGTCTGTGGAATCAGTGCTGCAGGTCCCATAGTGCAGCAAAATGAGATTGTCAGAAATCCAGGACTGGCTTAAAATCTCACTCTTGGAACTGGGTAACTTGGCAACTCAGGAAATTCAGGAAAAGAAACCGTTCAACAAGCAACAGGACATTTACGTTCTATTCACTGATTCTGTGGAACTCACTGTCAGACAGAATAAGAGTTTTATAAATAACCTTTCAATCTTCCGAAAACAGCTCAAGACATTCCTCTTCTCAGAGTACTCTGGAAACAATACACCGGATACAAATACTGACCCTACATAAGTTGCATCTACAAACTTTCTCTCCCCTGGACTCCCCAGTTTACCACAACTAAGCCCCATGAGTCACTTCTAGATACACGCCTAGTTCTCATACCAATATTCAGTGTCACATACATGTTTTACAAATATGCAATTGCCACATAATGTTAACCATGTCATATAACCTCATAATATACTATGGATATGACTAGTTATGCATTTTAGTTCTCCTTTGATATAAGTTGAATAGTTAATTCTTACCTGTAATTTTACCCTCTCCCTGCTTTAAGATTTGAAATATATTTTTTTGTAATCCAGTTTGGTTGCTGTAAACTACTTTGATTACATGATAAGGCGGTATAAAAATAAGTAAAATAAATAAAAGTCTATGGGTGGAAGGATACTGGTGTTAATGGTGATTTCAGTGGAGCCAGTGATTAGGGATAGACACATTCTAAGTAAATCGCTTCTTGAACTTACAATTCCACTACAGTGTAGGAACTTACCTGTAGAAATGTCAAACATTCCCTTGAAGGCATCGCTGGCATCAATCACTCTAGAAAATTCATAGAATTTCCGTAGATTCAATGCCCCATTTCTGTCTGAGTAGAACCTTCTGCGCTGTGGCATCTTCGCAAACAGGTCTGTGAAGACAGCTCTCCCTGAATTTGAACGCTCACACAAAAATGAAGATCCACAGATTTCATACAACAATACAGACTCCCATTTGAGTTAGGTCAATATCCACAAACTGAATTATTCCTGATATTCACACTGAGAAATCAATGACCTGCCTGTTTGGAGGCTAATATTAAAAGGCCATTCTGCAGGTAGAGTAATGTTCTATCATTGGCTAAGAGGAAAGAGTGGCCTAGAGGTTGGGGTAAGTTATCTCAGGTCAGAAGGTTGGGGGTTCAAATCCCACTAGAGGACAGCAACCTTGGGCTGGAAGGACTGGGGTTTCTAGTCCTACAGGTGCTCCTTGTGGTTTTGGGCAAGCCACTTAACACTCCATTGCCCATGTTCCCTGTGAAATAGTTATCTCCAAGTTATAATGCCCTGTTCAGTGTAAACTGCCTTGATATCATGAAAGGCAGTTTATAGGAAATGTTAAATAAATGGGAATGTTCTCCAGATCTGAGTCTGTGTGTGTATAAGCCTTCTATGTGCAAATTTCAACTCATTTGGAAGAGACCTCAGGGGCAGGGTTTAGGTGAAACAAGCATGCCTTAGATTTTAAAAGGTACTTTGTAAAATTTTTAACATTAATCTATCCATACCCGATAGAAGGAATAACTAAGTAGTTCTGCCAGAGTAATTTTCAAAGGACACTCATTGTGCAATAATAATATCAATGTATTCTTTCTGTAGAGAAATGTTACCAGGATGGTATAGCCTACGTTGGAGTTTAGCCATCATACCAGGAGTAATATTCCTACCTGAACAAAAATTGTCCCAGAATTTTCAGTGTTGACTGGGTGGAATAGACCTCAGCTTAACAATTTACCTAGCAATTAGCACTCTCACTAGCTAACTACTGAACTTCTGACCTAGAGGGAATCAATACCTGCAACGGAACATCATGCTGGGTACTAGCTTGATATTGGCTCAGACAGGACGACTGCCCCTATGGAGTCCTATTGCAGAAATGCCATTTCTTGGAGACCTCCAGTCCAATCAGGGGTCCTTATGAAATCATAGGGGAATCAGAGCTCAGTCTGTTAGAGCCGAAGTTTATGCTGTTGTGCTAAGGGGAATGATGACGTTGCATTGTAGTGCTGATGAACGTGGTAGTGACAAAAGAAACTGGAAAAATAAGAAAAAGAATGAGACCTTCCTTTTCTAACAGTATATGAGTATAGCCCTAATAGGACTCTAACAATGTCATGTTCTTGTGTTCCTTGCCTGGCAGGTGAAGGGCAGCTTGGTGATGAACATTTTCAGCGCCATTGCAGCCTTTACTGGAATCATTCTTCTTGCCATTGATCTGGGCAGTAGCTACTATAATTACTACAGCTGTAGTCCCTACAATTCATATGACTATCATCCTAATGGACCCTACTATTACAGCAACAACTGCCAAGGATTTAGAAATGCCCTGCTGGTAAGTTCTCTTTTAAATAATGATACTTACAAGGTTAGGGCTAGACCATGAGTCATGCAATGATAATCATCTCTAGGCTTCCTGTCCTGAGAAAAGGTTTTGTATAGAAAATAATATAGTTCCTTCAGTGTGTATTTTATGTTTTTCGTCTCATATTTTCTTGAGCTATGGATTCCAATGACTTTACAGTCTTAGGGCCCGATATTCATTTGCCTGGATCTTACCTGCCAATCTCCAAACTGCATATTCAATGCCTTGGCAATAGCATTGAATATCTGGTGAACGTTGCCAAAATCAGAAGCCACCGAACCTAACCGTGCAGCAGCGATATTGGTTGCTGCCCAGTTAACGATGGGCACCTTAAAGATAGGCGAGGGTTTTCCTTGCCTATCTTTAAGACACCATTCGCTAACTGGGCAGCAGTCAATATGCTTCAAACGTTCTTGTTGGGCGGATAGTGTGAGTTGATGTGTGTTGATTGGTCCATAAATCATGATATCATTGGCGTAAATGTGGACGTTAAGGTTATGTGATCTTATGAGTGTGCAGAGCGGGCGAAGGTAGAGGTTGAAAAGGAGAGCGGTGAGGGTGGATCCCTGGGGGATTCCTTGGGTCTGCCTGTTTGGGTGGAGGTGTCTTGATAAAATCTTTATTTGTAGGTGTTGATCTGTGAGGTAGGAAGTGAACCATTTCAGTACTGTTCCTTGAATTCCATAGGTGCAGAGACATTACAGGAGGATATTGTGATTTACAGTGTCAGAGGCAGACGAGATGTCTAAGAAAATTTGCAGGAAGCCTTGATTGATCTGCTGCATTCCTTGAACTAAAGTGTTTACTAGGGTGGTTAGCAGTGTTTTCACTCCATGGTGTGTACGGAATTCGTGTTGTTGAGGGTCTAGGAGGTTGTGTCGGTCGATATGGTCTTGAAGCTGACAATGAATGGTTTTCTGAACAATTTTGGCTGTGAAGCGTAGGTTGGTGATGGGTCTGTATGATGAAGGATCAGATGTGTCCAGGGTAGTTTTTTTAAATGTTGGATGTATGAAGGAGGTTTTCAGGTATGTGGGCATTGTGCCTTGTTGTACTATTGAATGTATAATTTTGGTGACAGCTCTGCTGAGTTCTTTCTTGGCTGCCTTAATCCATGAGACGGGGCAGGGATCCAGAGGGAAGGTTGTTGAGTTTAAAGATGCTATGGTGTTTTCTATTTGTCCTTTAGTGGCATTGGTGAAGGAGATCCAGGAGTCTGTGTGATTGTCTTCACCGGGGGTGGGTGAGGGACTTCCAGTTGGTAGTGCACTTCAGGTTAGGGGTGCAGTTCTTCTTCACTCCATACTTTCCCCCTCTACCTCTGCCACCCTTTCTTCCTTTTCTATGATCTCTGAGGAGGAAGCCACATACCTTTCCTCCTCCAAACTCACTACCTGCTCCTCTGATCTTATTCCCACACATCTCCTATGCCTCATCTCCTCCACAGTTATCCCTTCCCCCTCATATTCTCAACCTGTCGCTCTCCAAGCATGCTGTAGTTTCACCTCTCCTCAAGAAACCCTCACTTGATCCTACTTGTCCTTCTATCGATCCATCTCCCTCCTCCATTCCATTTCTAAACTACTTGAAGGTGCAGTTGACCATCGTTCCTTTGACTTTCTCTCCTCTCAAGCACTCCTGGATCCTTTATAATCTGGCTTTCATCCCTTACATTCTACTGAAACTGCCCTTGCCAAAGTCTTCAATGACTTGTTCCTGGCAAACTCCAAGAGCCTTTACTCAGTCCTTATCCTTCTTGACTTCTCTGCTGCTTTTGACACTGTTGACCACAACCTTCTCCTTGATACCATGTCCTCACTTGGTTTTAAGGACTCTGTACTATCCTGGTTCTCTTCTTATTTCTCCCATCGCTCTTTCGGTGTTTGTTCTGGTGGATCTTCCT
Source organism: Ichthyophis bannanicus (assembly GCA_033557465.1). Classification (NCBI taxonomy): domain Eukaryota; kingdom Metazoa; phylum Chordata; class Amphibia; order Gymnophiona; family Ichthyophiidae; genus Ichthyophis; species Ichthyophis bannanicus. Next base: position 31,299,303 of record CM066043.1, on the reverse strand, counting down.
CTGCTGCTATCCCTCTCTCAGTTGCTGTACCCTAAGGATCTGTCTTGGATTCCTTTTCTCTATACCTAGTCCCTTGGTGTACGCATCTCTTCCCATGGCTTTCAGTATCATCTTTATACTGATGACTCACAGATCTGCCTCTCTACACCTGAAATCTCTCCAAAACTGAGCTTCTTATTTTTTCCCCTAAAACCTCCTCTCCTTTCTCAATCTCTGTGGATAACTCTACTCTTCCCTGTTTCCTCAGCTCGCAATCTTGGGGTCATCTTTGGCTCTCTTTCTCCACACACATCCATCCGATAGCAAAGACCTGTCATTTCTTTCTCTATAACATCAACAAAATCCACCCATTCCTTTCTGGGTACACTACTAAGACACTTGCAAATAAATGCAAGGTGTGCCTTAGAGTCAGTGCTGACTTCTGGTGACCCAGAAGCCCCTGGATTTTCTTGGCAGTGTGACTAGAAGTAGATTGCCAGGCCTTTCTTCTGAGGAAATGGAGGGTTAAGTGACTTGCCCAGGCCCACAAGGAATGCTAGTGGGAATCAAACTCTGGTTTCTTGATTACTAAGCCAGTGTTCTAACCACTAGGCTACTCCTCCACTCTGCTAAGATACTTATCCACTCCTTAATTGCCTCCTGTTTTGACTATTGTAACCTGCTCCTTGCTGGTCTCCATCTGAATCATCTCTCTCCCCTTCAATCTGTTCAACACTCTGCTGTGCGGCTAATCTTCCACCAGCCTCGTCATGCTCATATTACCCCTCTTTTCAAGTCACTTCATTGTCTTGCTCCCGTTCAGAATTCTCCTGCTGACCTATAAGTGCATTCACTCTGTAGCTCCTCACTACCTTTCCTTTCTTATACCTCCCTACACCCCTCCCCGGAAACTCTGCTCTTCTGGCAAATTGCTCCTATTGGTGTCCTCTTCTATTGATAACTCCAGACTTTGATCCTTTAACCTTGCTGATTCTTATGCTTGGAATAAACTACCTGAGTCTGTACGTCAGGAGCCTTCTCTGGCTCTTTTCAAATCCAGGCTGAAAACTCACCTCTTCGCTGCTGCCTTCAGATCTTGACTCACCTGATCTCCTTTGTGTTTCTTTACCATTCCCCCTAGATGTTTCCTGTCCACAGCTACTGTGTCTGTTGTCTGTCTTGACTAGATTGTAAGCTTTGATGAGCAGGGATTGTCTCTTACATGCCTGTGCAGCGCTGTGTACATCTTTTAGTGCTATACAAATGCTCAGTAGTAGTAGTAGTAGTAGTAGTAGCAGTAATGTTGAGCCAGTTGTTGTGGGGTGAGCGTGATTTCTTGGTTTTCGTTGGTTGGTGTTTTTGTCAGTTGTTTTATGATGTTGAAGAGCTCTCTTGGCCGGTTGATTGCAGAATGGAGTAGTTTAGTGTGGTGTTCACGTCTCACTGTGTCTGCTGTGATGTGGTAGTCATTTAGAAGTGTAGATATTGTAGTCTGTCTTCATTGTTTTTAGTTTTTCTCCATCTTTGTTCATGTTTGCAAGTTGTCGTTTCTGGTTATAGAGGGCTAAAGTATACTACTCCGTTTTGGGATTTTTCGTGTGTGGGGATAGTATTGGTGGTGATGGCTACTTTCCTGGTGATGATGTTCCTATTCTCTGAGGATACTGGGGTCAGTAGAGTCATTATGAAGTTGTGCGAGGGTGTCTTGAATGAAATTGTCCTCACTGATGGGTGCTGGTTGTGAATTTTGTTGATGGGGTTATATGGGAGGGAGAAGCTGATTTGTTTGTGATCCGACCACGAGACTGGGTAGGCCTGGATAGAGTGCGGAGGGCCCATCTGAGTTGTATGGTTACTGAAGAAAATTAGATACAGGGTGTTGCCTTTAGTGTGCATGGAGGTGTTCACGAGTTATGTTGGGTCCATCGCTGACATTGCTTGGATGAAGGTGTGGGCGTGGTTCTGTTGTAGCGAGGGAAGGTTAAAGTCTCCTAATATTAGGAGGTGCTTACCAGTTTTTGATGCAGGTATCACTCTGTCTGGTATAACTGACAGGTCATTGGCATTGGTAGATGGTGTTCTGTATATGAGGCAGATGGTTGCCTGTTTGTTGGTAATGGTGATGGGGTCGGCTTCATATGTACTTTCAGTTACATGGCTTCGGAAGTTGACATTGTTTCCGGCTACGATTATCATTCCACCTCCTTTACGTTGTAATCTAGGGCATTGGTAGATGGTGTAGCCATCTGGTGTGAGCTTGTTCAGTAGTACATTGTCCATTTCTGCTATCCATGTTTTGGTTATACATAGTGGGCCCAATATTGATTTGGGCAGGCTATGCGCCATGGCGGACTCCCTTTAACCCGGATTTTCACTTCCGCGGCAACAGAAGTGAAAATCCGGGTAAGCCTGAATCTCCGGCGGCCTTAGAAGCTACACGAGTAGCAGCGATTTTTGATGCTACCCGCATAGCCTCTGCGCCCTAAAAGTAGGCGAGTAAAAACCTCGCCTATCTTTAAGGCATAGAGGGCTATGCGGGTAGCACTGAAATCGCTGCTACCCATGTAGCCCCTTCCTCCACCCCTGCTCCGCCCCAGAACACCCTTAATATGTCCTGATCCTATGTGGCTAGCATCTGAGTGCATTAGGGACTTAGCCGGGATTTTTGAAGGGCAATACCCATGTAGGTGCCCTTCGAAAATCCTAGCTAAGGCCTTTACATGGATAACTAAGGATGTTACCCATGTAAAGGCCTTCAAATATTGAGCCCAGTATGTCTATGCTTTGGGTTGATAGGAGGTTCCTTATGATCTGGATTTTGTTCTGAATCGATTGTGAGTTGATGAGTGCGCAGTGCAGTGTGTGTGTGGGGAGGAGATTTGAGTGGGGTCGTAGCAGTTTGTGTGGGGGTGTTTTTATTTGAATTAAGCATCGTGGGATCTTGTATGCATTGCGTGATTGTGGTATATACGTTAGAATGCTAGGGTAGATATTGTGCTATGGTTGGGGCATGGAGTCTGCTTGACGTTTGTGTGCTGTTGAGAACAGAAGAATTGCTAGGAGCATGTAGAGTAGTGGGTATATTGTTAGCATGGTTATCAGTAGGTTTGCCAAAAGCTCTGTTTTGACAGTGCAGGTATGGTGCTCAAGGGTCGAGGGCAAAAGTTGTGTTGGAAAGGGTTACCTTCTGTTTTCTGCCTTGGTTGGGGCTCTCTGTCCAGCGAGTGTCCATCGAGGGAGAGTCTTTGTAGTGGTGTGGGCCCTGCTGAGTAGTGTTGCTGCTCTTCCTTTCTGTCGTCAAACACTCTCAAGGATCCTGGGGGGTTTGTTGCAGGTAAGTGGATGAGGGTGTTGGAGTTGCTGTCAGTAGCAATGCCTGAGTAGAGAGTAGTTATGGTGGTCTATAGGTTGTCGTGGCTAGAGATAGAACTTGGTGGTTGTGGTTGTCCTCATCCTGAGGAATCTTTGCTGACTGTTGTGGTGGTTCGTTGGCATATGGTGTTTGTCTTCTGGCAGTGTTCTGAGATCGTTGCTTGAGCAGTGGGTCATGTGTTAGCCATGTAAATTTCTATTTCTGAGGTGCCTCTGTGGTCTTGGAGATTGACGTGTGTTGTCTGTGGTGGAACTGATCAGCAGCTGCAGAGGTCTTTGCCAAAGGGTCCTCTAGCGAGGCCCTCAGGCGCAGGCACGCTTGTTGGTGCTTTATTTGAAGTTGTGCTCTCTGGGCTCTGATTGGCCTCTGTGGTGGGGAGCGGGAGGAGTTTTGCTGTCCTGCTCCCTTCTGCCACAGGCGCTCTCAAAACAATGGCGTGTCTTACTACAAAATGCTGACTCTACCCTTCTCCAGGCCAATGCATTCAAGCCCATTCCACCAGGGCAAGGAGGACAGGGATTCGACTCCAGGGAGGTGACCTGCACGGAACGACGGGTACAACTACTCTAAGCACCTTACTGGGCAGACTAGATGAATCATGCTGGTCTTTATCTGCCATCATATACTATGTTAGGAGACAGGGGGATTACATTTCATTCTCTCTTTAAACAAGTTTCTGGTGTGGGAGAAATTCAGAAAGGGTAGAGTGCCAAAAAGAGGATTAGCTATTGACTTGAAGGATGCACTACGATTCACTGAGGCTGAATAAAGATTTAAGAATGTATTTTTTTAAGTTGGGGAAAGTGAGTGGCTTAGAAATTTGACTGAAGTCTGAAAAGGACAAAGAAGAAAAAAAACAAGCAATGGGAAGCACATGTTGCGCAGATGTACAGGAATTCAAAATACTTCCTCAGGCTGCCTCCAGAAAAATGTGAGGGGGGCCCATCCACTCCAGAGGGTACTGGCTCTTCGGATTCAAAATAGGCATTCATTGATTGAGAGGTGCAAGTCTGAACTGCTCCTAATCTCCCATCACTATCTGCTCTGGGCAGGATTGCTATTAGGGTTGCTAGTTGACTCCAGGTCACAAGAAATGGGAAATCTGGTCCTGGTTTTGCTTCAGTGCCTCTAAGGACAGAGTTCTGCTTTTCTATGACAGAGGCAGTGAATATCTATAGATTCAGTAGAGTCTAGTCAGGACGAGCTTGTCCCTGATGCCTATAGCTATCTAGGAATCCTAATGGCTGTAAGGTTCAGAGCAGACTATTTTCCTGTTTTCACCAGATATTGAAGGCTAGTTTCCCAGAAACAGGACAGGTGGTTAGTATCTGGAGGAGGGGAGCAGGGTGAAAATCTAGGCATGTGGTGTGCGCTGGTGCCTTTAGCTCGGTGCACAGTCAGTGTAATCTTTGCCTGAAAAGCGAAAGCGGTGACACAGAGCTTGACCTCATTCCTGACAGGTCTTCAGGAGGAAACAAAAGGGTCCAAGAGACTGGGTTGTCAACTGGCTGCAAGTTTTTAAGGCAGGCTGATCCATTCCTCTTCTTTTTCACCCTGTTGCAGACATGAACCTGCAGTTCCGCATTCCCTATTGATTTTCATAAGAAAAGCAAAACTACAAGTCCTTGTGTGGGGGACGGGGAGGAGCCAGAACTGGATCAGCTTGTCTTTGGTAAAGGGGAGAGGAGGGCTATGGAGCCAGTCGCCAGCCTTGGCTGGTTCTTGATTAGGGTGTGAGAGGTCTTGAGTTTCCTAAACAGAGTCTTCCGATTGAGGATGACATGAGTTAAAATCGAGAGAATAGTCCTGCAAACCCTCCCTCCCCTCCCCTAACCCTCCTCCTGTCCTGTCTTGAGTGTCTCCCCCTCTCTCTCTTTACTGTCAAAATGGATTTCTTTTCTTTTTTCTTTTTAAATTTTATTGTAAACCGCTTTGAATTATCCTGAAAGGTGGCATATAAAGTTCTGAATAAACCATAAACCATCAATGACGTTCAGAACGCTGAAGCTGACATAGTCTCTATCTGTTTAGAACAGGGGCGGTGATTATTTCAGAGGTTCCTTCCCGGCAAGTTGCTATAAATGTCTGTACTCAGGAAAGTGCGTGCCCAATAATTATCAGAACCTGTTTATGGAATCAGTTGCAAATAGAGTTTCACTCTGATGGACTTAAACAACCATATTATAATTACTTTACAAAATCCATCGAGTCCTGTCATAATGTTTAGACCTAGGTACACTGACCCATGATATATTTCATTGAAGACACCTGCATTTTTTTTTTTATTCACTTTTTTTTTCAAATTTTTATTTATAAACCATCAAACATAAACGGCAAATACACAACTGATAACAGTCGCTCCCTGGGGTGGATTCTGATCCCCAGGGGGCGGAACACATAGATGGTTACATGGTTTTTGAAAAGTTTCCCCATCCCCCCTCCCCCACCCAGTCTCCCCCCAATGAACCCCCCCCCACCCCCTAAAAGCATTGCCAAACAGGACCAGTGTATACACCCTTATAGAACATCCATATGTCTCCCCATGCAAGTAAGGCTATCAACAGCCGAGTTGCAGGATTACATTGCGAGTCCGAGGACTTAGATTTTGAATATAGGGCTCCCACAGTAGCCAGAAAGTGGACCATCGCTTAACATAGCCTCGAGCAGCCCTACACTCCAGGAGCATAAGTTGATGGAAGGAGTTCCGCCACTCCCAAAAGGAGGGAGGGTGGCTGTCCCTCCACCCACGTAAAATTGGCCCTTTACCCACCAGACATGCCTTCCGCACCAGCCAGCGACTCCATTTCCCCTTCGGAGAGGTAAGGCCCAAGAGATCTAGAACGATCAAGGCAGCATCCCAGTAAACAGGATGTCCAAGGAGGTCGGCCATAAATGAGGCGATTCTCTGCCAGTAGGGGCGTATCCGTCGGCAGCCCCACCACATATGGTACAGTGTCGCCATAGGCTCTGCACACCGCGGGCAGCGACCATCCGCAGCCAAGTGGCATCGAAGGGCCCGCCGCGGGGAGAAGTGGACCCTAGTCAAACACTTAAGCTGGATTTCCCGCCAGCGGGCGCCATCCGCCAGGCTCGCCACTCTCCGAAGGGCCACCAGAATCGTATCAGGGGGGGGATCTCCCACCCCATTTCCGCCCCCCAAGCCCGTTCCACTTCTCGGTAGTCCGGCTGCGGTCGAAACTGCTCCAACCTAAGGTGAAAGGTCCGAATAGACAGCCGTTCGACTTCGCTAAAACCAAAGAACGCTATTATCTGGGACGAACAATCGCTGCATAGTTCCGTCCTCGAAAGGGAAGCCACATAGTGGGCCACTTGCATGTACGCAAAAAACTGCCGGGGCCCCAACTCATACTTGCGGGATAATGCGAGAAAGGGCTTTGGTTTGCCCGCCAAGTCCACCACATGGCCCAGTGTATGTATACCTCTCTCCCCCCACAGACGGAACGCGGCGGTGTCAGTACCCGGGGTGAAATTGGCATTGCCCTGAATGGGTAACCAGCTCGACACCTGCCAACGACGACCCCAGTAAGCATTCAAATGCCGCCAGGTCTTACAAACCGGTGCCAATAACATGCTGTCCGCCAAGTGCGTAGGCCACCTACGTACCTCCAAATGCAAAAGGGCTCTTAAGGAGTGGGGTGCCATGTATGCCTCCTCAAAGGCCCGAGGGGTATAAAGATCGGTGTCACCCAGCCAGTCCCCTAGATGACGTGCTTGGCAAGCCAGTGCATAGGCACCAAGGTCTGGGAGCCCCCACCCCCCACCACGCACCCTCCCCACTAGTCGACGATAGGAGATACGAGCTCTCGACCCCCCCAGAGAAGGCCCCAAAACTCCGCCTCAAAACGCCGAATATCCCGTCGGAGGATCCAAACAGGGAGGGTCTGTAGCCAGTATAAAATCTGCGGCAGAACAACCAGTTTAATCGCCGCGATTCTCCCCATAAGGGACAGGGGGAGAGGCAGCCAGGCCTGCAACTGAGTTCTCACCTTGTTCAACATCCGTCGCAAGTTACTCCCATATAGTTGACCTGGCTGACAGGACAGTACAATCCCCAGGTATATGAATTGGCGCTCAGCCCATCGGAAGGGGAACTCACCCGACCAGCTGCTCCGAAGTCGGCCAGAGACATCCAGGGCTTCGGATTTATCCCTGTTAATACTAAACCCCGCAAACTGCCCAAAGGCTCGAAACTCCTGCAAAAGGAGAGGCAGGGAATCCCCTGGGGAAAGCAAGTGCACCAATAAATCATCGGCAAAAGCTGAAATCTTAAATTCTTGATTGCCAATACCTACTCCCTGAATTGTTCGCATACCCGCCACTCGCCACAGGAGAGGATCCAGCGAGAGAACGAAGAGAAGAGGAGAGAGGGGGCAGCCCTGCCGAGTCCCCCTTTGCAGCGGAAAGTTCTCTGATAATATCCCATTACAAAGTATCGCTGCGGTCGGATTGGCATACAAACTCGCGACCATATTACAAAACAACGGCCCTATACCATATTGTGGGAGGATAAATGTCAAATATTGCCAGTCCACCCTGTCAAAAGCTTTTTCTGCGTCGAAGCTAACCAATAGAGAGGACAACTGTCTATGCTGGACCCACTCTAAGGACGCGATGATCTTGCGTAAGTTGCGGACCGCATATCGCCCCTTAACGAAACCGACTTGTGACTCGTGGACCAGCTGCCCCAAAAACTCCGCCAGACGATCTGCCAAGATCTTAGCCATTAATTTAAGGTCGAAGTTAAGTAAAGAGATAGGACGATACAAGGCCGCAGAAAGAGGGTCCTTTGCCGGTTTGGGGATAAGAACAATGTGAGCATGATTAGCCCCCCACCGAAAGTAGCCTTGCTGTGCTCTCCGATTATGTACGGCGGCCAGCGTTGGGGAAATCTGTTCGTTAAGAATTTTGTAAAGTTCGGCACCCAGGCCATCGGATCCAGGGGATTTATAGCAACTGGCTTTTGAGATAGCCCCTTGCAGCTCAGCGACCGTGATCGGCCGGTCCAACTGTGCTCTTTGCTCTATTGATAGGCGAGGTAGGTCCAGTCCCCTCACATAATCCGCCATCTGCGTGATGGAGGTCACCTCCGCTGCGTAAAGGTTCTGAAAAAAGGAACGGAAAATACGCGCTATTACCGGGCTCTCCCTATGTAAGGTCCCCAATTCATCTCGCAAGGCTGGTACCAGTTTAGAGCCCCTGGGTCCCCGAAGGCACCGAGCCAATAACCTCCCGGGCTTGTCCCAATATCGGTACAATTGGTAGCGGTAATATAATACTGACTTCTTAGCCCTCTGGTGGAGGAGTTCATTTAATTCCGTTTGAGAATCCCACAGCTGCTTTTTAAGCCCCGCGGTGGGAGTTTGGGCCCATCGACGTCTCAGCCTCGTCACCAATCTCTCTAGGTCCATGATACGTTCGGCCCTCAATCTTCTTTTCCTGGCAAGACACCTGCATTTTAATTGTATTGTGCCGAAGGCTGTTTGTTCTGTCTGTCTTGAGTTATTTATGTTTTAGGGGGTAATTTTATAATAAGGCACCTAGATTAATAATTCCAGGCAGGAAGGCGTTCATTTTAAGTTAATTTTATAAAGACAAGTTGGTGCTTGTGTACGTTTTGTTTCTATTGGAGATGAGCAAAAATAACAAGTACCTCTTGCCCATATAATCAAGATAAGCAAAAGCATTTAAAGATCATGTTGATATATGTGGGCTATAATGGGCCTGTGTACTTTTATCAGCCAGACAGCTTATTGAAATATTATGATGAATTGTTGATGAAATAGGATTTTAGTACCAGTAAATACCTTAACGACAGCTCTGGTTTTATGGTTTTACTAATCTGCCTTGTTTAGTATAAATAGACATACAGAGGTTATTTTTTAAACTACCATGGAATTAACAGGCTTTATAGCATGTGCATATTTGAGGCCTATTTTATAACGTGAAGTATGCAAGTACTACACTGTATAATTTCAGGGCATGCGTAGTGTAAAAGTGCACAAAAAGAGCACTTAACTAATGCATTTAAAATCGCACTGCACTCAAACTCCAGCCTTGTCCAGACCCACACCATTGGCCTGACATGCATCCTTTCAGAAGAGCGACCAGCTAAAAGTACCTGCATGAGTGCCCAGGCATGTGCCTAAATCCTTGAAAACAGGTGACCTATGCGCATAAATGGCACATATCTTTATACAATTACTCTCAAAGGGTCATTTTATAATGAGCCACGTAGATTTTGTAGGCAGTTCTTATGCTTGCATAAGTCTGCACTTTAGTGGGTTTCCAGTCTCAAGCCCAGTTAATCTTTTGCATGGGGAGGAAGAATTAGAGTTTAAAATATGAAAATACAGAAGATATCAAGCTGTTAGAGCAAGGCCACAATTTTCAGTAACTGGAACTGTAGGCATTAGTTACTGTCTACGTACTTTGTTTTGTGTTGATCATTCAATAAAACTAGAGGTAACTTATGCAGAAGCCTGGAAAGGTAGCTTGAAAGTAACTTTTCAAATTAAATAAAGTGGCAAGAATCAGGCAGTTTTTATAAGAAAAGGTGAGAGTGGTAATGAATGGGGAGCATAGGTCTCCCAGTCAAACAAAACAGTGTGCTTCCTGGAGCCAGCATTTTACTGGTGCATGCATGTCTGAAGATACCGTCTTGCACATACTTAAATTGAAACAGAAGGACACACAGAAATGTATTGCAGATTAGCAGTAAACCTCATGTGCATGAACAGTGATTTAACTGAAAAAGGTGCTAGTAATACGGAATCCTAACTCTTCCAGTGCTGCTTTCACATCCAGCTTTACACTCATACTGCTGCCAAGACTCAGCGTAGCTCAGATACAAAAGGCATGCATCTGGGTCGGGAATCCCTTTGTGAATCCAGTTTGCTTAAGGCAAGAAAAAGCAGTTAACCCTTTCTCCCCTTGTGTCCATAGATGGTTGTCCATGGAGTGGAAGGCGTGCTCCTGCTTCTAATGCTTCTGGAGTTCTGCATCTCGATCGCCACCTCCGCATTTGGATGCAAAGCTACATGCTGCACCTCCAGTTCCAACGTGGTAATTACAGCAACTAATTATCTCTGATTTTCATCAGCACTAGATAGCTTTATAGTCTGAAGGCTTCACTATTTGATTCAGACGCCCTCTGCTGGTGTGATATTTTTTTTTCTATTATGTTTTTTAGTATAGGGGGTGCATCTCTTCTGTGACAATCTTATAGCATCATCGGATTGACAGATCATTCCCCGGAGTCCTAGGGATACACTTTTTGTTTTGAAGCATCAGTGACAGCTGTTGTTGTTGCATGCCATTTTCAAAACAAAAAGAAAACGTTAATAAAACTGTGTTTGGCTCCTTCCTATTGGTTTTACATGTGCTAAAGCATTTTAGTCCCTGCTAACTGCAACCTGAAGAACAGAAGTGCACTGAAGTAATTAAGTAGGCAGGGGAAGCAATGTGTTTGCTTCCAGTCTTGCATCATTTGTGTGGTTTCACGGCGCTTACTGCTAGGGGGAAGGTTGTTTCTCTTACTGAGCTACTCAGAGGAAAAAGAGGAGAGAGAACATAAAAACGTTAGAGGATGCATGCTGCAACTGATCAAAGGTGCATCGAGCCCAGCATCCTGGATCTGACAGCACCCAATGATGATTTTTAATATTACCATCATTTATATAAAGTACCTGACAAATGCAAAAGAACATCAGTATTCTCCGGGAACAAGCAGGAAGTCAGTCCTCACATATGGTGACGTCGACGCCAAAGCCGATGGAGCCCACGTGGAGCAAATCCCCAGCTTTCAAAGAAAGCCTTTGGGAGTTACTACCACACATGCGTGGTCCCCTTCCCACCCAAGGGTGCAATCTTTCTTAGTCTCCTTTTTTCCGTGGAGCCCATTGGACATTGTCCCTCATGTCCCGGAAAAAGTTGATTTTTGGGCCAGACCAGTCAACACCGGTATCCTTCCTGCCTCCAGCATCGGTACTCTGTATCGGGTCGGTCCTGTTATAGTTTTTGTTCTAATTTTACTTTTGAGGCGTCATTGCACCTTTTTTTTCTCTTTTCCTTTGCTGGCAGCCCATAGGGTCTTCGACCTAGCCGGGGTCCTTTTCCCTCCGATGGCCACCAGCGGTTTTAAGAATTGCAATTGGTGCGGGAAAATTATGTCCCTCACCGATACACACGACTGCTGACTACGGTGCCTTGGGCCAGACCACAACCTGCCAGTCTGCCCTCTATGTAAGAAGATGTCGTCCAAGGCCCTGCGGAGCCACCAGCAGCAGCACGACAAGATTTTTCCGAATAACCCGTGCCTCCGAGAGCCAGGACCTCGTCTGAGGCCTCAACGTCTCGGGGGGAACACTCCGATCCCGAGCGTTATCAGTGCTCCTCAGAGAGGGGGTCTCCCTCGAGGGAGCACAAGAGGAAGAAGAAGAAATCCTTGAAGGCGGCATCTCTGGACGGCTCTGAATGACTGGGCTCTTTGCGAAACTGGTTGCGGAGCTCCAAGCACCGGCCGGGATCATCGGAAAAGGAGCGCCCTGCCAAAGTCCCTTGACGAGAACCGGACAAGCCAAGGCAAGTACCGACTATTCTGGTCAAAGACTCTCCTCCGGGGGAACCGGCGTCGGGTTTTTTACTGCCTTCATTGAACAGCAGCGGGCGCTGATGTCCGACATGTCCGGTTCCGCCTGACCACCCTGCCCTTGACGTCAAAATCGACCCCGGAGACCGAGCTGATCCTCATGACCATTCGGGACCGAGGTCATTGCCACCGAGTCTACCGGTGTCGGGACGGACAGCGCCGAGGCCCTCGATGCCCGAGGAGCCCCTTGAGTCCTCATTGGAGGCCTTGGCCTGGGAGAGGGAGGACGAGGAGTCCCTGGATACTGGAGGCATAGGGAGGTCCCCTCTGATTCACCCGTGTCTGAACCTCAGAGAAGGTCCCCACCAGAGGATATGGGTTTTCTGGACTTCGTGCGGGATATGTCCAAGGTGTAGGCTTTCCCCACGGAGTCCGAGGAGGAGCCTCGAGCTGACAAGCTCAAGATCCTCCAATATGAGGCTCCTCCTCGGGAGACCCTCATGGTACCCGTTCCTCCGATCCTGGAATGACTCATGCTCCGTATGTGGGAGACACCGGCGTCGGCGCCGGTGATCAGCAAATGGCTCGACTTGATGTATCGAGTCCGCCAAAGCCCTGGATTCTATAAATCGTAGCTGCCGCACAATTCCATGGTTGTGGAATTGGCCATGTGTCGGCTTAAGAACCAGAAGATGCATTCCTCGGTGCCCTCCGGCAGGGAGGCCCACAACTTGGATGCCCTCGACAGAAAGTGTTTCCAGGGCGCAATGCTGACTTGTCGAATCCAGGCGTACAAGTTGTACATGGGCATGTACCTGAGGGACCTGGCAAAGGAAATTGCCGTGTTCTCGGATGGTCTCTCCGAGGAACCTTTGCGGCGCTTCAAGGGCCTGTCCAAAGCTGTCCGTGAATGCTCCACGTTTATGTCTCGAGCGGCCTATGATGGGTTTGAGTCAGCGGCATGAGTAGCCGTGGAGGGCATCGGTGCGCGCCACCAGGCTTAGCTGCAGTCGTCCGACCTCGAGCAATGAGTTCAGGACAAATTGGTCGATGTCCCATGCCAAGGGGAGTATCTCTTCAGCAAACCCATGACCGACAAGGCCGCAGAGCTGGAGACCGAGTTAATGACGAGGACACAGCTCTCTAAGAAGACCTCTGCCCATCCTCGTAAGAAGGGCTCGGGTAAAAAGCCCTTTTACCCGAGGAAGGGAGCTGTTTACCGAAACTACCCCCCTTACCAGGACTCCCCAGCTCCTCCACAGGGGTAGCAGGCCAAGGGACAGGGGCATGGCCGGCATAAGCAGAAAGCCCCCAAACCCCAGGCTCCAGCTACAGCCCAGCCTGGTGGGGGTTTTTGACTCCTCCAGCATGGCCCCAGCTGGAGTTGCAACACAACAGAAGCAGATATCACGTGGGATACAGAAACCAGTCTGAAAACGTGATATTTTGGAAAGACAGAGCCTTTATTGAACCAATGACAACCCGACACAGGCCGTGTTTCATTACCCTTCGTCGGGGGTTTGTCTGGCATGTACTATAAACATAAATAAACAAATCCTTAAAAACATAAAAGAACAGATCACTCAGTAAATTCAATAAATCAATAAAAATGATAAAAAGATATAAGAATAAACATAGAAACATGATGACAGAAAAGACCACATGGCCTCTCTAGTCTGTCCTTCCATATCAACAACTACAACAGTCCACTTTTTACCTTTAGAGATCCTCTGTGTTGGTCCCATGCTTTTTTGAATTCAGTTACTGTCCTCATCTCTACCACCTCCACTGGGAAACTATTCCATGGAACCACTACTCTTTCCATAAAGAAAGATTCAGGAGTGATATGCGGAAATATATCTCCCTTCACCCTCATCCCATGTCCCTTCGTAGCAGAACTTGCTTTCAATTGAAAGAGGCTTTCTCCCTGAACATTTATGCCACGGAGGTATTTAAACATCTCAATCATATCACCTCTATCCCACCTTTCCTCTAAGGTGTACATATTAAGATCCTTAAGTCTGTCCTCATATGCTTTATAATGAAACCCACTAATCATTTTAGTAGCCACCATCTGCACTGACTCCATTCTGTTCACATCCTTTTGAAGGTGTGGTCTCCAGAATTGCACACTATACTCCAAATGAAGTCACAACAAAGACTTATACAGAGGCATTATCACCTCCTTTTTTCTGCTAAGCCATTCCTCTCCGTATGCACCCAAGCATCCTTCTAGCTTTTGCCGTCGCCTTTTCTACCTGTTTAGCTACTTTAATATCATCAGACACAACCACGCCTAGGTCCCGCTCTTCTTTAGTGGACAAAAGTACTTCACCCCCTATACTATATTGCTCCCTTGGATTGCTGCAGCCCAAATGCATGACCTTACATTTTTTAACATAAAATCCCAGCTGCCAAATTCTAGACCATTCTTCAAGCTTAGCTAGATCCCTCCTCATGTTATCTACACCTTCCTGGGTGTCTACTCTATTGCAGATTTTGGTATCATCCGCAAAGAGGCAAACCTTACCCGACAGCCCTTCCGCTATATCACTAACAAAGATGTTAAAAAGAATCGGACCAAGGACAGATCCCTGGGGTACACCACTGGTAACATCCTTCTCCTCAGAGTGAGCTCCATTTACTTGTACTCTGTCGCCTCCCACCCAACCAATTTCTAACCCAAGCAGTAACTTTAGGGTCCATCCCTAGGGTGCTCAGTTTGTTTATAAGTCGCCTGTGAGGAACTGTGTCAAAGGCTTTACTGAAATCTAAATACACCACATCTAGAGCTCTCCCTCGGTCCAACTCCCTGGTCACCCAGTGAAAGAAATCAATCAGATTTGTCTGACAAGACCTGCCTCTGGTGAATCCATGCTGCCTCGGATCCTGTAATCCGCTGGACTCCAGAAACCTCACTATTTTCTCTTTCAGCAGCGTTTCCAATAATTTACTCACCACCGAAGTTAAACTAACCAGCCTGTAGTTTTCAATCACATCCTTACTTCCGCTTTTGTGTAAAGGCACCACATGAGCCTCTCTCCAGTCCTTTGGCACCACTCCCGACTCCAACGAGGCATTGAAAAGGTCAGTCAGTGGAGTTGCTAGAACGTCCCCAAGTTCCCTCAGTATTCTAGGATGTATCCCATCCGGTCCCATCGCTTTGTTAACTTTAAGTTGAATTAGTTTCTCACGAACACAGTCTTCTAAAAATTGTTCAAGATGTCCCTTGCTTCTGTTCCTATTTCTGGGTGTTTTCTGAGGTCATGCTCCTGGTTCTTCATCTGTGAACACAGAACAATAATATTTGTCAAGCAATTCCGCTTTATTCTTATCAGCTTCTACATATTCCCCCCCCCCCCCCTGCACCCTTGAGTCTGACAATACCACTTTTGCCCTTCCTCTTCTCACTAATATATCTGAAAAATGTCATATCCCCCCATTTTATTGCATTGGCTATTTCCTCCTCCTTTTGAATCTTTGCCTTCTTGACTACTTTGCTAGCTTCTCTAAGTTTTTCCAAATACAGATGTCTGTCTTCCTCTCTCTGTGATCTCTTGTATTTCATGAAGGCCTCCCTCTTTTTCTTCACTTTTTCAGCTACTTCCTTCGAAAACCATAGCGGTCTCCTTTTCCTTTTGCCTTTATTTACAATTTTAACAAAAAGGTTGGTTGCCCTTAAAATACCCCCTTTCAGTTTTGCCCACTATTTTTCTACATCCCCCAGCTGTTCCCATCTCACTATCGACTCCCTGAGGTATTGGCCCATCTTCGCAAAGTTAGTCTTCCTAAAGTCTAAGATCCTCACCTTGGAATGGATTTTAACAGCCCTAGTCCTAATACTGAACCACACCATCTGGTGATCACTGGATGCAAAATGATCTCCCACTACAACATCAGAAACACTTTCACCATTGGTAAGCACCAAGTCCAGTATGGCCCCTTCACGGGTGGGGTCTGTTACCAATTGCCTGAATAGTTCTCCCTGTAGAGAATCCAGGATCTCCTTACTTCTAGATGATACTGCAGCAGGAATGTGCCAATCAACATCTGGCATATTGAAATCTCCTATCAGTAGCACTTCCCCTTTCCTAGCAATGCTGCGTATGTCTTCAATTAACTCTCTGTCCACCTCTTCCTCTTGTGAGGGAGGTCTGTATATCACACCAGTGCAAATAGATTTCTCTTTCCCTCTTTCTAGTTTAACCCACAATGCCTCCTCTCTCCCTTTTAAGCTCTGTAATTCCAAAACTTTAATAGTAGTTTTTACATATAGTGCCACTCCTCCTCCCCTTCTTCCTACCCTGTCCTTTCTGAATAAAGTATAGCCAGGTATAGTTACATCCCAGTCATGGTTTTCTGTGAACCATGTTTCTGTAACTGCCACTAAATCCAAGTCAGCCACTCCCACCAAAGCTTCAACATCAGGGATCTTATTTCCCATGCTACAGGCATTTATACACACTGCTTTCCATATGTTACCCCTGTTACCCATTTCCATAAAGGTATTTAATGTATCACCTACCTGGGGGCTTTCACTTACCTGGGGGCTTTCTTCACCTATCCCCAACGAATCTAGTTTAAAGCCCTCTTCAGTAGATTAGCCAGTCTACTACCGAAGATGCGTTGACCTTTCTTGGACAGATGGATGCCATCTCTGCTCTGCAACCCTTGGAACAGCATCCCATGGTCTAGGAAAACAAAACGCTCTCGATGACACCATCCACGCAGCCATACATTCATCTCCAGGATGCGAGCCTCTCTGCCTTGGCCTTTACCCTCAACAGGGAGGATTGAAGAGAACAACACCTGTGCACCTAACTGCTTCACCCTCTGTCCCAGAGCCATGAAGTCACTTTTGATACGTTCCGAGGTATACCTGGCAGTATCATTTGTTCCAACATGGATTAGCAACATTGGGTAATAGTCAGTGGGCTTGATGAGTCTCGGGAAACTCTCTGTAACATCTTGGATTTTGGCACCAGGCAGACAGCATACCTCTCTGGACATCAAGTCTGGTCAGCAGATGGACGTCTCAGTACCTTCAGAAGAGAGTCTCCAACCACCACTACCCTTCGTTTCCTTCTGGTCACTGATCTGCAACTTTGGGGTACTTGAACTCTGGTTCTTCCCTTTCCAGGGATGCTTTCACCTCCTCCACTTCCAGGGCTGCATAATGGTTCTTCAATTCAAGGGCTGGAGAAGTTGCATTGGTGATTTTGCAGGCCCTGGTGACTTGTGTCCAACCATCAACATTCTGTTGGCACCCATCTTCTCCTGTGCTGGAGAGCTTGGTTGCTGCAAGAAGCATCTCATCAATGTACTTCTCACTGTCTTGAATGCTCCTCAGCCTCGCCACCTCCTCTCTGAGTTCCTCCACTTGTTTCCTCAGAGCTTCAGCATGCAGGCACCCTGCACATGGAACTGGTCCTTCAACTGGCATTAGGACCTCTGTCTGGACCGAGGCAGAAGCTGTAACGGGGGCAACAGCTTTTAGCAATACGATTTTTCCCAGCCATTGTTCTGTTCGTGGAGCTTAGGTATCTGTTAAAGCAAAAGAGAGAGATCTACCAAGTACCAGCCGGTTTCCCAGCTGTCCTTTCAGAGAAAAAGCAGTTAAATCTCTTTAATTATATTCAAAATCTGCTGGTCCAATTGAACAATAAATTGAACAACATTAAATTAAAAATAAATTAAAAACATAATTTTAAAACAGTTAAAACAATGTTTTATGTTTATGTTTATTTTTTATTGAATTTGATATACCGCCTTTCTACATAAGTCAAGGCGGTGTACAATATGCAAATAAAGAGAGGTTCGCGGCCGAAGCCAGTGAAGGTAGGAAAAGAAGTTACAGTTTCAATTGACAGGAAAGTAGGAGAAAGAAGAAGAGAGAGGACAAGACAACACGAGACGAGAGAGACTGTATGTTATAGGGGAAACAGCTGGGTAGGGAGAGAGGTCAGACAAAAGGAGAGGGGAGGTCAAAGGCTAGTGCAAATAGGTGAGTCTTGAGATTGCGTTTAAAGGTAGGGTGATGGGTCTCTAGGCGTAGGGAGGAAGGGAGAGCATTCCAAAGAGCGGGACCGGCAAAGAAAAAGTCGGAAGAACGGGTGGATTGCAGGTGAGCATATGAGGGGGAGGGAAGAGTAAGGCGGTTGAGGTGGAACGACCGGGGTGTGTACGTGGGAGAGTGGAGGCTGATAAGGTCGGCAAGATACTGAGGGGTGCTGGTGTAGAGAACTTTATGAACCAGAGTGAGTAATTTGAAGTGAGTGCGGGCAGAGATGGGAAGCCAGTGAAGGTGTAAGAGTAGAGGAGTTGCGTGATCACGGAGGGAGGAGTGAGTGACGAGGCGGGCTGCAGTGTTTTGAATCCTTTGAAGACGTGATAGTTGAGATTTAGGTAAGCCATGGAGAACAGAATTTGAAAAGTCCACACGTGCCATGACCAGGGATAGCAATAGGGTGTTGAGGGCTGTGGGGGTAAGAAATGGGCGGATGGCACGAATTTGCCGAAGGAAGAAGAAGGAAGTCTTAGTGATGTGTGAAATGGGGGAATGAAAAGAGAGTTCTGAGTCAAAATGAACCCCGAGGTAGCGGAAGGTGGTGACTAGTGGGATAGGAGTACCAGAAAAAGAAGGAGCCGGTGGAGGGGTGCTATGGGAGAACCAAATTGCAATGGTCTTGGTAAGGTTAAGGTGTAGGCAGTTTTGTGTTAGCCAGTTGGCTAACACAATAGCGAATAAATGTACCCGTAAGGATTAAAAATAAAGACATGTGACATATAGAAACATAAATAACTGTTGAAGACCATTAAAACAGAATGTCTTATACCATTCTGTTTTAAACTACTAGAAGTCTGTATACTCTAAAAAGAAGTAAATAAATACGTTAAAAACAGTCATAAATAATGCATACATTTAATATATCAGTGGAACATAGAGAACAGAGGAATCATGAAACGTAAATGTCAAACATACATATTCCCTATATTAGGGGAGAGTTGGACAGCCCGCAGGAGGTCGGCTCGCCTTGTATGCCCACAGGTGGGAAACCATCACCACCGATTCATGGGCATCATCACCGATTCATGGGCATTACAAGTGGTCAGGGAGAGATACCTCATCCATCTAGCCCAAGTGCCTTCACGCTACTTCCCAGGAGAGCTTCCAAGGTCTCCCCTTCATTGGGACCACCTTCTGAAGGAGTTGGCAGGTCTTCTTGAGGACCATGTGGTGGAACCGGTGCCCTACCACCTCAAAGGCAAGGGGTTCTACTCCAGGTACTTCCTCATCCCAAAGAGGACATGGGTTCTTCACGCAGCGGGTGTGGTCCCTGGAGGAGTGTGCCCAACAGATCAACTTGTTGGAGCTCCGAGCCATCTGTAGAAAAGGCGACGGCAAAAGCTAAAAGGATGCTTGGGTGCATACGGAGAGGAATGGCTAGCAGAAAAAAGGAGGTGATAATGCATCTGTATAAGTCTTTGGTGCAATCTTATTTGGAGTATAGTGTGCAATTCTGGAGACCGCACCTTCAAAAGGATGTGAACAGGATGGAGTCAGTGCAGAGGGTGGCTACTAAATGATTAGTGGTCTTCATTATAAAGCATATGAGGACAGACTGAAGGATCTTAATGTGTACACCTTAGAGGAAAGGCGGGATAGAGGTGATATAGTGGTCAACTCTCGAACGATTAGATCAACAAAATATTTTACAAAAAAATCGTTCATAGCTCCATGGTGGCCCCGGCAGCCATGGTTCCTGCTTCTCCTGCAGCTGCTGCTACTACTACTACTACTACTCAGCATTTATACAGCGCTACCAGCATATGCAGCGCTGTACAACACAGACATGTATGAGACACTCTCTGCTCATCAGAGCTTACAATCTAGTCAAGACAAAACACACAAAACACGGAAGGTGAGGGCATGGATGGAACAAGGGGGAGAAAAGGAGTTCAGGTGAGTCAAGATCCAAAAGCAGCAGCAAAGAGTTGAGCTTTCAACCTGGACTTGCAGAGGGTTAGAGAAGGTGCCTGGCGTACAGACACAGGTAGTTTGTTCCAGGTGTAGGGTGCAGCAAGTGAAAGGAGTGAAGTCTGGAGTTAGAAGCAGTTTGCCAGAAGAGCGGAGTTCCCGAGGAGGGGCTATAAGAAGAGATAAGAGATGAAAGGTACTGAGGAGCCGCAGAGTGAATGCATTTATAGAGCGGTGGAGACCCCCATTCCCTTGGGTTCATCTCCACGACTCCTCTCCCATGTGGGGGGCTCGCTCTTGCATCCCAACCTCAGCTCCCTTTTGCTGACAGCGTGGCTGCTGAGAGGGTGACTCTCGCCCCACTCCTCCTTCCACAGGATGTTGAGGAGGTCTTGCTGGCCTCACATAGACCGACTACTAGACGGACGGACGCCTTTAAGTGGCGCAGATTTGCTCTCTGGTGTGCTGGGCAAAAGGTGGACCTCTTTTTCTTGCCCGGTGGTTGTGGTGTTGCAATACCTTCTCCACCTTTCCGAAATGGGACTTAAGTCCAACTCCATCAGAGTTCACCTCAGTGCCCTAGCAGCGAACCACTTTCCCATGGACAAGAAGCCTCTCTCTGCTCACCCAATGGTATCCCGGTTTCTAAAGGGCCTGCTCCTGTTGAAACACCCGGTCCGTCCTCCACTGACCGAGTGGGACCTTAATGTCGTTTTGGGGCAGCTTATCTGGCCGCTCTTTGAGCCGATAGCCACGTGCCACCTCCGGTATCTCTCCTGGAAAGTGGTATTCTTGGTTGCACTCACTTCTGCCTGGAGAGTGAGTGAGCTCCAGGCTCTCGTGGTGGAGAGGCCTTATACCAGGTTCTACAAGAACAGGGTGGTGCTTCGCACACACCCCAAGTTCTTCCCGAAGGTGGTCTCCTTGTTTCACCTCAATCAGGAGGTGGTTCTTCCTACCTTCTTCCCCAGGCCGCATGCCAGTCGGGCAGAGGCGGTCCTCCATACCCTGGACTATAAGAGGGCCCTGTCCTTCTACATCCAGCGTACGCAAACTCACCGGAAAGCCTCTCAGCTTTTCATTTCCTACAACTCCAGTAAATTGGGGAAGGCGGTGACTAAGCATACGTTGTCCACTTGGGTGGTGGACTGTATTGCCCAGACTTATGAAGCAGCGGTGCTTCCGCTGGAGGGCCATGTTACGGCTCATAGGGTCAGGGCCATGGCGGCATCAGTAGCTCACCTGCGCTCTGTTCCTTTGGCAGATATCTGCCAGGCTGCCACCTGGTCTTCGGGTCAGACCTTCGCGGCTCATTAGTGCCTGGATAGGGAGTCCCGACGGGACAGTGCCTTCGGCCAGTCTGTGCTCCATAATCTGTTTGAGGTCTAGGCAACTCCTGCCCTCCGACCCTTCTGTGTTCAGGCTACTGGAGTGCTACTTCCCTGGTTAGGGTTTCATTGCAGCTGCTTGTGGCTCTCGCCGAGGGAGCCTTTTTGTTTTTGGCTATAGGTTCAAGGTAGCCTGTAGCTGGGGAGTCCCATATGTGAGGATTGACTTCCTGCTTGTTCCCGGAGAAAGCATAGTTACTCACCTGTAACAGATGTTCTCCGGGGGCAGCAGGAATCAGTCCTCACAACCCTCCCTCCTCCCCTTGGAGTTGCAGTCCAATTATTTTTTCTTTCATTTGTTTTGCCGTCTTTTAGCTATGTCATTTGACTGAGCAAGATGGCACCCTTGGGCGGGAAGGGGACAACGCATGCGTGGTAGCAACTCCCAAAGGCTTTCTTTGAAAGCTGGGGATTTGCTCTACGCGGGATCCGTCAGCGTCAACATCACCTATATGTGAGGACTGATTCCTGATGTCCCCGGAGAACACCTGTTACAGGTGAGTAACTACGCTTTATATCCATCAAAAAATATAGATCTAATTTTGAAGAGCAGCTGCTTAGTTTAGAGAGAATTTGAT
The DNA here is from genome assembly GCA_033557465.1 of Ichthyophis bannanicus. Lineage (NCBI taxonomy): Eukaryota > Metazoa > Chordata > Amphibia > Gymnophiona > Ichthyophiidae > Ichthyophis > Ichthyophis bannanicus. The sequence continues at coordinate 31,277,399 of CM066043.1, read as the reverse complement.
GAGATGTCAAATCACATCAAGAAGGGAAGACTCGAAAACCACCAAACTGCAAACCTCTAACAGACCATTTCATCCAGATGGGATTCTTCAGGGAGGGTTTATAACTAACCCGAGCCCCTCTGAAGAGGATTCGCTTTACATAGCAGTTTTGGAATTTTAAATTCTTGAAAGAGACTTATAAAAAACAAGGGGTCCTTCTACTAACATGAGTTAGGTTTTTGCACTTAACATGCATTCGGCGCTGAAATTAACGTGCAGCGCAAAGCTTCTGTGGCTACGGTCAGGGGCATGGGCAGCCTATTCTTGGCAGTTACCGTGGGGATGCACACCCTAAGGCACGGGGCAATTAATGTAGGTGCCACTAACATCCATGAAGGTGGTGTTACTTGCGCCTGCACTAATTGCCACATTGCAGAATTGGCAGCGATGTGCTTTCTGTGCCCACTCTCCGTCCCTAAGCCATCCATTCCCCACCCCATTGTGCAATTTGCAGTTACCACAGGAATTAGCGCACAGTAACTGTCATTCCCACATACTAAGTTACCGCGGACCCATGTGTTCAGCTTAACACACTTCAGTAAAAGGGCCCCTAAAGGCTATATTTAAATATATAACAAATGTTGCTAAAGATAAACAAAGCGATAAAGACAAAAATGAGAACAAAAATAGTTCAAAAAAAGTTACATAAATGCAGCCTGGAATGCTGAAAACAGGCTGTAAGATCTGACCTGAAGAAGAAGAAGGTGAAGCCACTGAATGTATATCGTGACTGCATGTATCAGGGCGATCAGTCATTTGATTTGTTGATTCCCTATCTCTTTCCGCATTCAGTTCAAACGTCTGATCTACAAGTGAATTCATTCTATGGCATTTTATTATCTCGCTCTCTTAACTCCTTGGGAACTTCACTCATCAGCAAATCCCTTCTATCTTCATTCGTTCCACCTTCCTGCACCTTTCGCCTGGAACAGACTAGCTAAGTCAGTATGACTGTGCCCACCTCTGGTCCTATTCAGATTCATGCTAAAAACACACCCGGGGCTGCTTTTGGATCCGAACTCCCTGATTCTCCAGTTTAACATCCATATGTATTATAGTTCCCCTTAGTTTAACCCTAGTCCCCTGTTTGCTCTGTTTGTCTTGAATATGCTGAATGTCCTGTGGAGCAGGGACAGTCTCTTATGGTGATCATTTTAAAAGCCTTAGTTGCTATTTGGGTGTCCAGAAACATGCATGCAGACATCCAAATCACAAAGACACCCTGGAGTCTATTTACAAATGGCTTATAAAGACATCTCTGGTGTGAGGACGTCCAGTAGCTGGAGGCACGTCTGGGGAGGTGCAATGGACTTGGACGTCCCTGCTTGATTTCAGAAACATCAGAGACCTCTGTGATCTCACCAAGTTTAGACCTGTTCCAGGCAAAGGTGTAGAAAAGATGGCGGGTTAAGTAACTATCACAAGGAGCAGCAGTGAGATTTGAACCCTGACCCTTGCCCGCTACTCTAACCATCATGTTAGTAGATATCCTCAGTCTGAAGATTATTCCTGGGACTTCTGTGTAGATGGCCCCGCAGAGGTTCATATCGGGCACGTCCACGTCCACGTCTGTGAAATCATTCCTGAGCTTGGACGTGCCGGCTTTTTTTCCAGACATTCTGACTTGGATGTCCAAGATTGCACTTGGACGTCATTTGTAAAATGTGCCTTTATGGGTGCAGTCCAATGCAAAACGCGGTATATTGGAAGGAAACCTTTATTTCTCAAAACATATGCCCAATTGCCCGACACAGGCCGTGTTTCGAATCTTTCTTCGTCAGGGGGATACAGGCATACAGCGTGTTCGAACCAGTTAGACGTATTTGGCTGTGGAAGCAAAGAATTTGCTTGCATCAACGAAGGATTATGAGACAGACTTTGATTCTCATAAGTCAGATTAGTTCAACAAGGATAATCTGCTGCCTATCTGAATCTGATAAATCAGATTCAGATAGACAGTTCTATTCAAATTAATAGTGGTAGTACTAGAGTTAGTGCCTCTGCCCTCGGCTTCACAGCCCAGATCAAACGGATGTACTGTGCCATTTCTGCTCCTTTTGGCTTGGCGCTTAGAGCTTGTCTCAACTGGGGGGCATAATGTCAATTCTATGGGTGAGCTTTTTTTCTCTTATTTTTTCCTCTATTTAAATGTGTTGCAATACTTATACCTAAATTTTTATAAACGTGCTTCCTTATTGTATTTGTCAGGCATGCTGATCATTGCTTTGCATACTTGGAAGAGGCGATATGTCAAATGTAATGAACCATATTATTGTATCTTCTTTTTTCCCCTGAAACATCACCTCCTATCTAGTTTTCGTAATGTTAGAGTTCCCCATCTGCCAAGATCCTTCTCCATTTCCTCACTGTTCACTCGTCTTTTAACAGCTTTGATTCATTTTGTGTCACCTGCAACTTGCATCACCTCACTCATTGTTTCCTTGTCTAGATAATTTATAAATAGGTTTAAAACAAACAGTCCCTGTACAGATCCCTGGGGCGCTCCAATATACACTTCTCTACATTGAGAAAATTGACCATTTGGTCCTAATTTGTTTCCTCTTTGTCTATTTCTTGGATGGAAATCTCTTCTGTTTTCCAAACCAGTCAGTCCAGTATCTAGCCGGATTGTGGTGATATTCAGCTTCTATCTTGAAAGGCTTTCAGATGGCCTAAATCCAATGATTTTTTTTCCTAGCCCAAAAAGCTGCCAGTGGTCACATGCAGGGCCCTTAAAACAGTAAATGAACACCATGGGTCAGTTTTAGCAGGCAATGAAAAAGATGATGGGACTCGGTACCACCGAGTATCTCCTCAAAAAAAGCCCTGTCTAAATCTATCCAGATAACTTATAGATATGTTCTGGCTCTGATGGAGGACAGTGCCGAGGGGGCCAGAGGGCATCTTTGCCAGTGCTACCTGTATGGTGCTGCTGCTGAATGTCTTACTGGATGGCTCTTAGCCTGTTAATAGCTGCTGCCAACTGAAATCAGCTCCTAAATCTAGGGTGTGATAATGGCACGGCCTGCACATGTTCATTACTGAAAAACCTGGGAGATCAAATTTCACAATTCCGTAGTAGAGCCTACATTTGTTGTGAGGAATTCTTAGGGGGGACAATAAGTTAAAGAGGTCCTGTGGAAGACACTTTTGTGCAGCCAGAGCAGGAGCGCGGCGGGGGCAGTAGGCTCTGTGTGGGACTGCCCCGACACCAGCTGGGGCTTTAAAAGGGCGCCTCTCTTAGGCACACGGCCGTTGGTGCACAGCCAGGACGAGTTGTAAGAGGCAAGTTACAAGGAGCAGATAGGCCCCTTGGGAGCCCCCTTGGAGCCCTGAAGGCGCCCTGAAAGTGTTTTTGGCCCTCTTGTTAGGTCCATGGGAAAGAGGAAGAAGAAGGCTTTTGCTGCAGAACCGGTTGTTGGTCCGATGGATAAACATGTGGTGGCCAGGGACGCGATGAATCATCCTCCGGGTACTCTTTCTCCACCCTCTCTCCTTCTGGGGGCCTCCTTGAGCTCCCCAGAGTGAACTCCACCTCTTCCCCCATCGGCAGTGACTCCACCTGATTCAGTCCAGCTTGTCCACCCTGTTCAGCAGAGCACTCCTGTGTGTTCAGCTGACGTTTACCGACCAGTGATCTGGTCTCCACCTGTGATGGACTCTAGGGTACATTCTGATGCCCAAGGTCACAAGGAGTGCCAGTGGGAATCAAACCTTTGATCTGTTAGGGACTAGGCAGTTGTTCTCACCCCTAGGCTACTCCTCCACTAGCAAGAGTCCTAGAGGGGTCCTTTACCCCAGCTTTTGTGCTGTCTGTGGATTACAGGCATCTCTCAGTTGATGCTGATGAATCTAACATCCTCCTTCTGAAGTGAAGCTGACTCGCTATCCCCCATTAATCCAACCCCGCTTGGGGCTTTGTCACTAGTCAAAGTCTGAGTGTCTGACGGTGCTGCTCTCTTCATTCTTCGTGCGTCTCGGGCCACTGCTCTCTTCTCTTCTGAGGTGTCTGCTCAGCTAATTCTGCTCTATCTGTACTTAAGCCATCTTGCTGCGGCTGCTGTTTCCTTAAGGTCTCGTTAGCTGTCCGTGGCACATTCATACTTTAGATGTCTCAGAATACTGCGGTCTCATTACAAGTCTCTTCAGCTGTTCATACTATATTGCTACTTTGGTGACCCAGGATACTGCCTCATTCCCCAAGGTCTCTTTTCAGCTCTTTATGCTGTTATTAGACCACTGTAATGTGGGTGGTGCTTCCAGATTGTGTTCTGAAATCTTTACAGCTCATTCCGAATGCAGCAGCAAGAGTGATATTTGACTTGACGAGATCAGAACATATCATGCCCACATTAAAAACACTCCATTGGCCCCCACTGAAATACTGAATTTGGTTCAAATGCCTATGTTTTGCTTCAGCAGAGTTGGTTGCAAGGTGTTGGTACCCTAAGCAAACCTTAAGCCTTATACCTCACCCCCGCCCCTCTTTTAGCTGTCAAAATCTTATTGTTTAGCTTTGAATGCCCTGTTCTTTCCCACCCCGCCTCATTTATGGCTCTAGGCATCTACCTAGTTTGCCTAGGGGTGAGCCCAGCCCTGGTGTTTTTTGGGCTTTACAAGGTGCTACAAACAAGGATCTTATATCAATGACTGAATATTATGAACCAACTCATGTGTTACATTCAACTCAAAACGAATTGTCACATTTCTCACGTTTGACTAACATCCTTGTGCTTTTTCCCTTAGCCTTTGTATTGGAACATGCTCACAGATGGTTTGCAGTTGTAACAGGAGATTAGTACTTTTTGAAAAAAGCTAAAAATATATTTATTTAATAGGGTCTATAATTACTGACATTTTATTAAGAGATACATTATTTTCTATACTGTTTGATGCTTAGTTATGATTTCTGCATGTTTTTATTGTAACTCTGTAATGGAATGACAGGCACATTATAAGACTTTGAGTGTCTCAGGATACTGCTGTCTCGTTCCCCGAGGTCTTGTTGTATTCAGACTTTGAGTGTCTCAGGATCCTTCGCTGAGGTTTCTCTTCAGATGTTGCTCATGTTACCCCTCTTCTCAAGTTGCTTCATCGGCTCCCTATCCGTTTCCGTATCCAGTTCAAACTTCTCCTGCTGACCTATAAGTGGATTCACTCTGCAGCTCCTCACTACCTCTCCTCTCTTCTCTCTCTCTCCACCCCTCTTCAGGAACTCCGCTCTTCTGGCAGATCCCTTCTATTTGTGCCCTTCTCTTCTACTGCTAACTGCAGATTTCGATCTTTCTACCTTGCTGCTGCTTATGCCTGGAACAAACTGCCTGAGTCCGTACATCAAGCTTCATTTCTGACCCTTTTCAAATCCAGGCTAAAAATTCACCTCTTCAAGGCTGCTTTTGGATCCTGGTCCGCTTAGTCTCCTATGTGTTTTCTTATCATTCCCCTAGATGTATCCTTGTCCTCAGCTGTTGTGTTGTCTGTCCTGACTAGATTGTAAGCTCTGATGAGCAGGGACCATCTTATGCACGTACCTTTACAGCGCTGCGTGCGCCTTGTGGTACTATACAAACGACCAGTAGTAGTAATGTTGTGGTCATATTTTGGGTGTTTCAGAGTGCCGTCCAAGGACAAAGAAGAGATCAGCAGTATCCAGTCCAGCAGGTAACATGAAGCTGTAAAAGGAAAGATCCCTGTCTGCACCAAGAGACCTGAATCACCCCAGTTGTGGCATCTTAACGAAAACCACCATAAGTCTACGGCAAACGTATGGCTCCCAGAGTTGCCAAGTTACCCAGTTCCAGGACTGAGATTCAAAGCCAGTCTTGGATTTCTGACAAACTCATCCGGATGCATTATGGGACCTGCAGCACTGAGTCCAGTGGGTAAAATCAGAGACTACAACTACCATACTGCATTGCAATGTAAATTTAAAGCTAGAAGTGGCAAAAATCTCACTTCTGGGACTGGGTAGTTTGGCAACTCTGGGTTCCTAGTCACCCAGGCACACAAGGCAGCCAATAAAAGGCACCAAGCTCCTTACTTCCAGCAAGATATCTTTTCCCTCTCCAAGCACCCTTCTATTTTCCTTTTTAATCTTAATTTTATTTTTATTAATTTTTGAGGCATCATAAAGTAATATAGTAGAGTACAGCTTAGCAAAAACATTCCTCTAGGTGGCCATAAAGCCAAATTTTCCAGTTGATTAGGAAAGAATCATTCAACATAATCCCTCAGGAAAAAGAAAAACATAAGAACCAACTACAACCACTGAAAGATGACAACATACAACATATAATTTATATTGATGGAGAGTAGTTTTATAACTGGTGCTTAGCCAAGGAGGTAAGCTGGTACCTATTTCAAAGATATACAGGTGCCCATTTGTCTTTATAAAATAGTCCTGCAAAAAGCTGCAGAAAGCATGGCAATAATGACAACATGCATATAACATAAATACAATATATACTGTAAATCACACCTGTGCCCATGGTCTTCCCAGAATCCCCCCCTGAAGACACCGACACCCAAGCAGCATACAAAGTGCACATGTTCTTGCCACCGCCTGCCTGTGTACGCGAAGGATGATATTGAGAGGCTTTTTTATGCACGTAAATGGGCATATACACATGAAAGCCTTTAGAAGATTACGCCTTTGGTACAAAGAGAAAAAAAATCCATGAAAAAATAACCATTTCATTCAGCTGCTCCCACAATCTCCTACATTATTAACATCCTTACCAAACCTTGTGCTTTCCCTTGCAAATTCAAAGCAAGTTATAATCAGGTATTTCCCTGTTCCTGGAGAGCTGACAATCTAAGGGCCTGATTTTGATCTGGGTGGTGCTATGCGCTGTGTCGGCGCATAGCCCCCCCTTAACCCAGATTTTTCATGCCAGGGTCATATGTTGCCCTGGCCTTGAAAGTCTAGGTATTGCCGCACAGCTAGGAGGCTGTAGGAGCTATCCATGTAGCACCAATTTTTGATGCTACATGGTTAGCCCCAGCGCCTATCTTTAAGACACAGAGCGCTAATCATATAGCATCAAAAATTGGTGCTACATGGGTAGCACCATGGCCCTTCTCTCCACCACCCCCGACGCTAACCACATAGCATCGGGGTGTGTAAGAGACACACCAGGGAATTTTTGAAAATTCCCTGTTAAGGCATTTACACATGTAACTAGGGCAGTTACCCATGTAAATACCTTCGAAAATTGCGCCCTACGTTTTTACCAGAGGCAAAACAGGGTTAATTGACTTGCCCAAGGTCATTGGAATGCCTATGTGATTCTAACCATGCTCTTTTTGGTCGCCAGACTGTTGTTCTAACTACTAGGCTACTTTTCCATGCCAACATAATGTAAGGATTGGTTTGCATGGAGTCATTCATCTTAAAAGCGAAGATGCCAGTGCTATCAATAATGGTTTTGAGCTGAGTATGTTCCTTTGGATGGTAATGGGAATGTTAATGCCAATGGAGAGTTTGTCCAAATGGGTTAAGACTGCTGGTGGTGACAGGATGCTGATATTGATGGTAGAAAGCTGATGGGTACAAGGGTCATCTATACGATGGGAATTATGCTGATGATGAAGATAATGGGGAAGGGAGTGGTGTCACATGATGAAGCAAAGAATAGTAATAAAGATAAAGGAACAATGATAATTTGACTAATGACCACCAATAAACCTGAACATAATGTTTTTTTCCTTTAGCAATCAGTTGTCATCCTGCAAAATGAATTCAAACCAGAAGGGACCTTCAATCCTGTAGCCCCACCACCAACCTATGTCAATGGTCAATACAGACCAGAAGCTAACTGTCCGTCTGTGCCAGCACCAGCATATAATGAAATCAATTACTACAGACCTGAAGCCAACCTTTCAGCTATGGCAGCACCAATCTACAGTGACGCTGTTGCATGTAAACCTCATGTCAACCCTCCCTCTATGGTCCCACTGATACCTGATGGCAATCAGCAACACACGATTCCCTGAGAAGGGGAATAAAGCAGAGTATCCAGCATTTAGACGTACAGCCTCCTGGTATATTCTGCATATAGAAAAGGAGTCAACAGAATTAGCAGTTACTGATTCTTTCCAAAGGAAACTAAAGATTTTATAATGAGTTCTCAAAACATGAGTTTTTCTACATATCTAGATAGCATTATGTTGATTCTCTCTTTCTCTCAGCACTTTTTTCTATGATATATCACAGAAAAAAGTCCAGCTCATAGACATGGAGGATTCCCCCCCTGGTAAACACTGTAGAAGCTCTGTCACTCTATATCATGACAAGTTTACAAACATTGTGATAAGTCTGGGCGGCATCATGGCAAGCTTGCATTTGCCCTGTATAATGACCCCTGCTGGTCCACTAAAAATTGTCGCAACTTTAATTTGAAAAACAAAAAGTGATAAACTCAGCTACAAATCACTTTTGTTCTATATATCCATAGATTTCTGGTCAATTTACTTATGAATCTGCTTTTCCCTGTAATATGCCTTGCAATATGAATCTGATTTAGGATTAGGGTCTCTGAAGAACTGCAAATGAATTTCTATGTTGTTGTTAATGACTTATATGAAGATTGCAAATTATTTACTACTGAGCTGTAAATCAATTATTTAGGAAACTGCAACTTGTTTATTTCAAGCAACCTGTGAAGAACGATGAATTAGATAACATTTAGTTTATGCCTCAGTACAGGGATGCAGAACCTGTCATTGTGCAGTTAGATGTTCTGATGCTACTTAAGCTCAGTGTTTTGAATAATGACTAAAACTCGTTGATTGTCTTGTCAGCTTATAGTTCTTATTAAAGTTTATCATGATATTTTAAGGACTGACTGAAGCTCAACTCTGAAATTGTAAATAAATATTTGCACCATAGGAAAAACTGTAAAAACCCTTTACAGAGGTGCCAAGTTACCCAGTTCCATCAGTGAGATTTTAAGCCAGTCCTGGACTTCTAACAATCTCATTCTGATGCATTATGGGACCTGCAGCACTGATTCCATGGGTAAAATCGGGGGCTACAAATCCCATACTGCAATCCAGTGCCAATTTAAATCCAGAACTGGCAAACAAACAATCTCACTCCTGGAACTGGGTAACTAGGCAACTCTGCCTTTACTACTACTACTGATCATTTAGCCCCCCTGGATATATTCTTCACATACATCTCCCAGGCTCTCATTTCCAAAATTTAAACCCGGGTATTACACTCTTGTACTTGCACTGTCCGCCCTTTAAAACAGGGATCCATCCAATCTGGGAAGTCACAGACATTTCTGTTCCTCTGGGGGAATATTCAGAACTCTACCAGAGAACGGGACTGAAGTAATCAGTTGACCATTCCCTAGAAATCAGCTTGCTGCAGTTTCCTTGCTCTCCAGAAACATACACCTGCGGGCCCAACCCAGCACGTTCTTACTAACAGCTGGACTAGTATGAGGGGATAGCATAGTTACTCACCTGTAACAGGTGATCTCCGGGAACAGCAGGAATTTAGTCTTCACATATTGGTATCGTCGGTACCGACGGAGCCTGCGCGGGAACGCGCCCCAGCATCCAATTAGAAAGCCTTTGGGAGCATCCCACAGCGCCTGCCTGCTGCCTTCCCGCCTTTCCCAACTGTCTCTCTCCAGTTGAGTTTAAAGCTGAGACAAAAAGAGAGAGAGGGAAAGAGAAAAGAGAGATAGAGAGATACAGCTCCTAGGGGAGGTGGGTGGGTTGTGAAGACTAAATTCCTGCTGTTCCCGGAGATCACCTGTTACAGGTGAGTAACTATGCTATCTCCAGGAACAAGCAGGAATGTAGTCTTCACATATGGGGACTCCCTAGCTACAGATGCCAGGGAGAAACCCCAGAAGTTGTGTACCCTTTTGAAAGGGCTCCACTTCCCCCCATGGATCTCTGGCATCCTACCAGGGATGGTGGGTAGGAGTTGATTAAGTATGGAACAGGTGTTGAACAGCCTGACCAAACAAGGCATCCCGGTGGGAGTCCTTGTCTAACCAGCAATGGGCTGTGAAGGTATGAACCGAGGCCCAGGTAGCTAGCTGCTCGACAGATGTCGTCGATAGACACAGAGTGACGATGAGCCATAGAGGCTGCCATGGCTTTCACACTGTGCGCTGTGACATGGCCTTCAAGAGGAAGGTTCCTACTCAGATAGGCAAAAGATATACACTGTGCAATCCAGTTGGACAGTGTCCTTTTGGAGACTGGAAGCCCTAAATAACTAGAATCAAAAGCAACAAAGAGTTGAGAGGACTTTCTATGTTGCTGCGTCCTTTGCAAGTAAAAGGCCAAAGCTCTTTTACAGTCTAAGATATGAAGATTCCTTTCTGCATTAGAGGCATGAGGCCTTGGGAAAAAAACAGGAAGGTAAACTGCTTGGTTTAAATGAAAAGGTGAAACCACCTTTGGCATAAAGTGAGGATGAGTCCTAAGAACTACCTTATCATGATGGAACCTTGTATAAGGAGGATCAGCCACCAATGCTTGCAACTCACTGATGCGACGTGCTGATGTGATTGCAATAAGAAAAATAACTTTCCAGGAAAGGAATTTTAAAGAGGTAGTAGCTGATGGTTCAAAAGGCGGCTTCATGAGCTGGCCAAGAACCAGATTTAAATCCCATGCCACCGGTGGTGGCTTAACGGGAGGTTTAGTTAGAAGAAGGCCTCTCATGAATCTCGCTATGATAGGATGAGAGGAAATAGGTTGGCCATTTAAAGGTTTGAGGGAAGCTGCAATAGCACTCAAATGAACTCTCACTGAATTGGTCTTAAGCCCTGCATTAGACAAATGAAGGAGATATTCCAGTAATGATTCCAGAGGTATTGCAAGAGGGTTAAGACCCTTCTGCGAATACCATATGGTAAACCCTTTCTACTTGAAAGCATAAGAGCATCTTGTGGATGGTTTCCTGGAAGCATAATGGATATCCTTTACTTGCTGAGAAAGGTTAAGACCATGAAGTTCTAGGCTTTCAGCAACCAGGCCCTGAGATGTAGAGACTGGGGATTGGGATGCCACAGCATCCCGTCCTCCTGGGATAGGAGATCTGGAGCAGCTCCTAGCTCCAGGGATGGAGCTTGAGAGAGATGTAAGAGCAGAGGGTACCACACTTGTCGTGGCCAATGTGGGGCTATGAGAATCATACGTCCTCTGTCTCTCTGAAGCTTGAACAGGATTCTGGGAATTAGGGGAATGGGTGGGAAGGCATACAGAAAGTCCCAATTGTAAGGGTGGGGTCCTTTTTCCTTCCCAGCACTTATATCACTTTCCCTGGGACGTCCGTTAATCCTCTGGGTCGAGGAATTACCTTACCTTCTCTGTCTGAGATCCCAGGAGAACAAACACACACACACTCTCACACATAAGTAGCATGTAAGTTTATTCCAACCGTTAGAAGTGCAGTCTATCTTTTATACAGTTTCAAAAACATATATACGTCATAAACCCATCCCAGCAGCATAGCCCTGCTCCTGATATTGCTAATTAGCAACCGTACAAACTGGTACCTGTCTCTGTGAAGATCACTGAATCTTGTCTTAGCACAACACATTCCTTTCTATCTAGGTATTCACATATGGGCCTCATGGTCCCTCTGTACAACAAGAAACTTATTTTCCCTTTACAATTCCCCCCTTTGGGCCTGTATAGGCCCACTAGAAGAACAGCCTAACAATCTACTACAAAATAACTAAACAGGCATTATTAACTGAATATCTGTACACGGCAACTCAGGTACATCAGCCACCGTAAAAGCAGGTGTATAGGAATACATAAAAGTGGTGGAACTCTGAAGGGCCTTCTTACAGCAGCCAAGAACAAATGAAAATATACAACAGAAAAGAACAAGGATTATAAAATCGCTCCATAGGGCAATAATCAGCCCTTTGAGACCAGCCCAAAGGAAGATACATCAAAGAGTAAGCATGAGAAACTGCTGTAGTTGAAGAACAGTATAGAGCAGTATGAGACAGGCTAAAAGCAGAAACAATAAAACAATCTGTAGCATTAAAACTAGAGACAGTTTACAATGAGCAAGGGACCTAGTCATATCCCAAAGAGGGGCGAGTAACACCAATGTTATACAAGGAAGTAGAAAAAGAAACATGGGGCTGGGTGCGGTTTAAATTGTCAAGTACAGTAAACGTCTGCATTTCACACAGATTAGAAGGTACAGTAATGAGACATGTTGAGAGAAAAGCTCCAGCTTGTAGCGAGCTGCGCACACAAAGGTAAGGCAGTCTGGGCAAGTAGTATTGCCGTATTAACAGTTCCAGAGATGGGCTGAAGGAGGCACCACATGAGTGGTAGGAGGAGTCAACACAGTCTTGTGTGTGATGGTCAGGAGGCTGGAGGGCGGTCTGGAACTGAAGATGATGTCAGTGGAGACGATACACGCTTGATTCTTGACGCATGGATCCACGAAGGGCAGGAGTCCCACAGGATGGCTGTCCATGTGATGGCGATCACTGTAGTTGGAGGTCCGCAGGGCGGGTCCAGGGTACCGTGCTTGTGAGGTGCTCTGACCTGTACCTGGTCACCAACCTTGAAGGGATATGTTGGTTCGGTACCTCTAGGCCGAAAGCTGCTTTTCTTCAGGAGTCTTCTCCTCTCCTCTCCAGTTGCTAGGGCCTTGGCTGCCCCGGCGTCAGCTACTTCTCATCCTGGTCCTGAAGCCTGATCTATAGATGGAGAATGTTTCCAGCGAGGGCAATGGCTTCAGGATCTTTTAGCCACCACCTTCACTGCAATCGGTGTTATCAGAAGAACTTGGAACGGTCCCATACTGGAAAAAGGGCTTGTACTGTGTGCTGGTGGTATGTCTTTACCAAAATCCAGTCTCCGGATTGAAAGAAAAGAGCTGAGTCATCCAGCAGAAAGGACTGGACCTGCTGAGCATACCTGTGGAGGGAAGAGAGTTGCCTCTGCTGCTAGGAAATACAAGAGATCAAATGTGAGGCTGAGGAGTATAAAAAGTAAGCAGTCTTCCATATAACAGTTCAAAGGGAGAAAATTTTCAGTCTACTCCCTTAGGGCAATTTTTTTTTGTTTTTTGTTTAACAGAGTCAAAGGCAAGACAGTTTAGTTTCTTTACAAAGTTTTTTAATGTTTCGGAGGTTCCCCCCTTCGTGGGTTGCTGTTTGCAAACAACTGCCAATCCTAAGCAACTCAATTTAGCTAATACATTGTGACAAGATGCCCACACTTCCTCAATTTTGCACAATTTTAGAATTATACCAATTTGTAAAAATTTGTGTAGGTAACTTTCCTCCTTTACCTTCATGTGTCAGGCCAGGACACATAGAGGCAAAAAGGGATAAAAGCATCTGAAAAGCACCACATGGCCAGTGTGGGTCTCCCCAAAGCTCATTAGGATGAAAAGTGCACTCAGCCTAGCTCCAAGTGTCTATTTCCAATTATTGGGTATATCTCTGGGCTAGATGATTTCCAAAATTGGAGTTAATGGGAATGGCATAATCAAATATTGTAGAATATTCATTGTCAGTTTTCTTTCTAAGTGGATACATCGGATACATCATTTCACATTTCAATTTACCCTCACCATTTTATAATATTAATCTGAGTTCTCTTTTCCAACATGAATATTCCATCACACTCCTCTCAACACCACTTTTTTTTCCCACTTACATCATTCCATCAAACTACATGCATAGGTCCTTCTGTCTTGTTTATACCATACTAGTGTATCCTTATTTGGCAAGGCTGCTAAGAACATCAAACAATTGTTAAAAAACTTAGTATTTTTGTAAACAAAAGGTATATATAAAATATAAATGTAGATCCTTTTCAATAAGCATAACAATATGAGTAAACAGTGCTTATTCTAATTAGCAACTGCCTAAACAAAATATAGGTAAAGTCCTTACAATATAGACTAGTGTTTCACGGTATTTTATAACATCAATCCCAATAGGAAGGATTATGGCTTCTAACAGAACGGCCACATAATCTCTCAGGTGTGACTAAAGTCTATCTTATACCCGGTTCCCAGTGAGAGTGCTGTGGAAACTTAAAAATATTTGAGGACTGATCTTATAATTGCAGTGCCCACAAGGATCTGTGCAAGTTACTCACTAATCATGGTGTTTAAGAGATCCTTTTGAGGTGAGAGGCCTAAGAAGGTTCAAGGCATTTGTGGTTGAGCATCATGGCGATACTTCCTCGGGTTCTTCTTGGCCTACTCTCCCTTGCCTATTCATGTCTCTGCCGAGGCATAAATACACAAGGTTCATGTTCTTCAGGTTTTGGGGGTCCTCGAGGAGTCTTAAAGCAGTCTGAATTCCGGTGGCCCAGATCATCACACTCAGAGCAGCACATTTATTGCCTTTCCCAAGGCTGTAGCCTCACCTTCTGTATCTCTCTCTCTGATTCTTTTTTTCCAAACCGCCCCTGGATCGCTGCTGACAAGCAAGACCTTGGTTTGGGTTTTTTTTTCCTTCTCTTTTTTTTTTCAATGAACTCAAGTTAATGTTATTGTTGTATTTGTCTACTAACGTTACAAATATTCTCATATTTCCTGGGAACTAAGCTCCATCTTTCCACTAAATGTGATCTATATGCTTGGAAACAAAGCAATTTCAGATCAGCCTCTGTCCAGAATTCTATAATTTCTGTGTATACTGGACCTCTACATAATGTACTGCTACAACAAGTATTTTGGTAACATAAATGCAAGTGTATAAACTAAAGGAAATTCGTATGTCATAGTGCTACAATATATTGTATTCCTAAAACTGAAATTTAAAAACTTTCAAAACAAAGTACAATTTTTTTTCTCTGGACCCCAATACATAAAATTCAAATACAGAAAAACAGATGAATTTATCCTAAAATCCAATATTTTAATAAGAACATAAGATATGCCATACTGGGTCAGACCAAGGTCCATCAAGCCCAGTATTCTGTTTCCAACAGTGGCCAATCTAGGTCATATGTACCTAGCAGTTTCCCCAAGGGACACAGGTTCCACAATGCTTGTATTGGTTCAAGCATTGATATCCTGGGTCCCTTCTTAATAATGGCTTATGGACCTTTCCTCCAGGAACTTGTCCAAACCTTTTTTAAACCCAGCTACACTAACAGCCTTTACTACATCCTCCGGTAACAAATTCCAGAGTTTGATTACACGTTGAGTGAAAAAATATTTTCTTTTATTAGTCTTAAATAGTTTACCCTGTAGCTTCATTGCATGTCCCCTAGTCTTTCTATATTCTGATAAGGTAAACAATCGATCTACGTTTACCCGTTCCACTCCGCTCATTAATTTATAGACTTCTATCATATCTCCCCTCAGCCGTCTCTTTTCCAGGTTAAAGAGCCCTAACCTTTTTAGCCTTTCTTCATAGGAGTATCCTTCCATCCCCTTTACCATTTTGGTGGCTCTTCTCTGAACCTTTTCTAATAACTCTATATCCTTTTTAAGATACGGCGACCAGAATTGCACACAATATTCAAGGTGCAGTCTCACCATGGAACGATATAGAGGCATTATAATATCCTTTGTTTTATTTTCCATTCCTTTCCTTATAGAAACATAGAAACATAGAAACATGATGACAGAAAAAGACCACAAGGCCCATCTAGTCTGTCCTTCCATAACAACAACTACAACAGTCCACTTTTTACCCTTAGAGATCCTCTGTGTTGGTCCCATGCTTTTTTGAATTCCGTTACTGTCCTCATCTCTACCACCTCCACTGGGAGACTATTCCACGGATCCACTACTCTTTCCGTAAAGAAATATTTCCGCATATCACTCCTGAATCTATCTCCCTTCACCCTCATCCCATGTCCCCTCGTCGCAGAACTTGCTTTCAATTGAAAGAGGCTCTCTCCCTGAACATTTATGCCACGGAGGTATTTAAACATCTCAATCATATCACCTCTATCCCGCCTTTCCTCTAAGGTGTACATATTAAGATCCTTAAGTCTGTCCTCATATGCTTTATAATGAAGACTACTAATCATCTTAGTAGCAACCCTCTGCACCGACTCCATCCTGTTCACATCCTTTTGAAGGTGCGGTCTCCAGAATTGCACACCATACTCCAAATGAGGTCGCACCAAAAACTTATACAGAGGCATTATCACCTCCTTTTTTCTGCTAGCCATTCCTCTCCGTATGCACCCAAGCATCCTTCTAGCTTTTGCCGTCGCCTTTTCTACCTGTTTAGCTACTTTAAGATCATCGGACACAACCACGCCTAGGTCCCGCTCTTCTTTAGTGGACAAAAGTACTTCACCTCCTATGCTGTATTGCTCCCTTGGATTGCTGCAGGCCAAATGCATGACCTTACATTTTTTAACATTAAATCCCAGCTGCCAAATTCTAGACCATTCTTCAAGCTTAGCTAGATCCCTCCTCATGTTATCTACACCTTCCTGGGTGTCTACTTTATTGCAGATTTTGGTATCATCCGCAAAGAGGCAAACCTTACCCGACAGCCCTTCCGCTATATCACTAACAAAGATGTTAAAAAGAATCGGACCAAGGACAGATCCCTGGGGCACACCACTGGTAACATCCTTCTCCTCAGAGTGAGCTCCATTTATTTGTACTCTTTGTCGCCTCCCACCCAACCAATTTCTAACCCAAGCAGTAACTTTAGGGTCCATCCCTAGGGTGCTCAGTTTGTTTATAAGTCGCCTGTGAGGAACAGTGTCAAAGGCTTTACTGAAATCGAAATACACCACATCTAGAGCTCTCCCTCGGTCCAACTCCCTGGTCACCCAGTCAAAGAAATCAATCAGATTTGTCTGACAAGACCTGCCTCTGGTGAATCCATGCTGCATCATATCTTATCATACCTAGCATTCTATTTGCTCTCTTGGCCGCCGCTGCACACTGGGCCGAGGGTCTTAACATGGTATCCACAATGACGCCTAAATCTTTTTCCTGGGTGGTGGTTCCTAATGTGGAACCTTACATCGTGTAACCATAGTTTGGGTTGTTCTTCCCTAGGTGCATAACCTTGCACTTGTCCACATTAAACTTCATCTGTCATTTTGATGCCCAGTCTTCCAATTTATCAAGATCCTCTTGCAATTTTCCACAATCCTCTGGGGTTTTAACAACTTTAAATAGTTTTGTGTCATCTGCAAATTTGATAACCTCACTCGTTATTCCACTTTCCAGGTCATTTATGAATATGTCAAAAAGCAGCGGACCCAGCACAGATCCCTGGGGTACACCACTATTCACCTTTCTCCATTGGGAAAATTGGCCATTTAGCCCTACCCTCTGCTTTCTATCTTTTAACCAGTTCCTGATCCACAATAGTACACTGCCTCCTATCCCATGACTCTTTAGTTTTGCCAAAAGTCTCTCATGAGGGACCTTGTCAAAGGCTTTCTGAAAGTCCAGATACACAATATCAACCGACTCACCTTTCTCCAACTGATTATTCACTCCTTCAAAAAAACATAACAGATTAGTAAGACAAGATCTTCCTTGTCTAAAGCCATTTTGGCTGTCTCTCATTAGTTCATGACTATCTACATGCTGAGTAATTTTATTCTTTATGATGGTTTCTATCATTTTTCCCGGTATTGACGTCAGGCTCACCGGTCTGTAGTTTCAAGGATCACCCCTGGAACCCTTTTTAAAAATTGGTGTTACATTGGCGATCCTCCAATCTTCAGGTATTAGAGATGATTTTAATGATAGTTCACAGATTACTAATAGCAGGTCTGCAATCTCATATTTCAGTTCTTTCAATACCCTTGGATGTATACAATCCGGCCCAGGTGATTTGCTACTCTTCAGCTTATCTAATAGTTGTAATACATCTTCTCGATGTATCGATATTTCCTTCAATTCTTCTGCACCTTTAAATACCACTTCAGTCATGGGTAACATCCCTACATCTTCCTCAGTAAAGACCGAAGCAAAGAATTCATTCAGTCTCTCTGCTATCGCCTTGTCGCCTCTTAGTGCTCCTTTAACCCCTTTATCATCTAATGGACCAACTGACTCTCTCACAGGTTTTTTGCTACGAATGTACTTGAAAAGGTCTTTACTTCGCGTTTTTGCTTCTGCAGCAAGCTTCTTCTCAAATTCTCCCTTTGCCTGCCTTATCAATGCCTTGCATTTGACTTGCCAGTGCTTGTGCTGTTTCCAGGTTTCGTCGTTTGGCTCTTTTTTTCCATTTCCTGAAAGATGCTTTTTTGGCAACAACAGCCTCTCTGACCTCAACTTTAAACCATGCTGGCAGTTTTTTGGACTTCTTTCCACTTTTCTTAAAGCATGGAATACAGCTGGTCTGGGCTTCCAAGATAGTATTTTTCAACAACAGCCAAGCCTGATGTACGTCTTTAACCTTTGCAACTGCTCCTTTTAGTTTTTTCTTGACTGTTTTCCTCATTTTATCATAGTCTGCCTTTCGAAATTTAAAAGGTAGTACTGTGGATTTCCTTACTATCCCTCCTCCACTAATTAAATCAAAGGCGATCATGCTATGATCACTATTGCCAAGTGGCCCCAACAACCTTATCTCTTGCACTAGATCTGGTGTTCCACTAAGGATTAGGTCTAATATGGCTTCCCCTCTGGTCGGTTCATGAACCAGCTGCTCCAAGAAGCAGTCATTTATTTCATCTAGGAACTTTATCTCCCTAGCATGTCCTGACGTGACACTGACCCAGTCGATAGCGGGGTAGTTGAAATCACCCATTATTATTACTGTGCTGTAACGTTTGTTAGCTTCCTTGATTTCTTTGAGCATTTCATCATCCATTTGGTCATTCTGGCCAGGCGCTCGATAGTACACCCCCACTGCCATTGCCTTCCCCCTTTTACATGGAATTTCAATCCATATAGATTCTACAGCAGATTTTGTTTCCTGGAAAACTTTAATCCTTTCTGACTCAATGCCCTCTCTAACATAGAGAGCAACCCCTCCACCAATTTGATCAGCTCTATCATTACGATATAGTTTGTACCCAGGTATCACAGTGTCCCACTGGTTGTCGTCCTTCCACCATGTCTCTGATATTCCAATCATATCTAACCTTTCATTTAGTGCTATATATTCTAACTCTCCCATCTTATTTTTTAGACTTAATAAATTAAACTGGAAAGATCAATGTAGCCAGCACCCATGGTGCTACTGTCCTGTTCATCAGCCATCCACACCGAGCTAAACAATGCAAAGTAATTAACTTAAATCTTACAGTTCAGGAAACAGACATTCAAATAACATGAAACTGCAAAGAGGTGAATTCAGAATCATACTTTGTCACATTTAGATTAAAACCTTATACATAATACTTGAGACTGGTATCAAACTGATCTGAAACAATGAAGTTATGTTAAAACAATTTGCTTAGAGTAACAATTCAACCTTGATGTTATCTCAAACACAAATAGCAGAGTAAACAGCAGCTCTCTCTTGTGTCCAGATTCCTTCAAGCAAATGCAGATAGCTGAACAAGAGAGAGAAGTTTAAAAATAAAAAGTTGGGTGACTTCCGGTGATGCGGTGAGCGCGAGCAGTCGCACGCTGCTTGAGTTCTGGGCCTCCTCGCTCCCCCGGAGGGGTAAAATGCGGTAACAAGAGCCAAATTCGGGGTCCTGGACCTCCCCCCTGATCACCCGACCGGACTGAATAGCGGAATGAAGATCCTGAGCCCCCGCTTCGCTTTCCCCTGCTGATCTGAAGAGTCGGCCCTGGACTTGGGCGGCTGGAGGTGAGGAAGCTTGGCCGGAACAGCGTGACACGTGGGGGGGCAAGCCAGTAAGAAAAGAGCCGCAGCTAGGCATCGGGGCCGCGATCTGTGGCAGCGGGTGGCTCCCCGCTCCCCGCCCCCCCCCCCCCCGCAACTGATTGCTCCTGGAGGACGGCGGACCCCGGATCACCGAGGGGAGACTTGGAGCCCTCGTCTGGCCTATGTACTGGGCCGAAGAACTGCTGAGACGGGGAGGTGTGTGAGCTGGACCCCTGGGGCCTTCGGGAAAGCCGAGTAGCTGGGGGGCTGTGCTGCAGAAGCCCGGGCCTTGCGGGTTGGAAGTGATCCAGCTAGATAATACCACCTCACTGGCACATCAAGCCAGAGGAGAACCGCGGAGCCCGGAGGCCCAGAGTACCCTGCTCAAGAACGTCGGCCCCAACAGCCATATATTGTAAGCAGTGGCAGTGGGTTCTCCTGGCTGTCTTTTTTGCCCCCTTCGCCTGCCTCTGGAGCTCCTCACAGGCAGGCTAGCCCAGAATAAGCCCCGCCAGGCACGTGGGGGACCGGGGCAAGATAGAGGAACCTGTGACGGGGAAGGCCTTGTCCTCACGCGGAGACAGAGCGGCACAAACAAGAGGTGGATGAGATTGCGACGCAGAAACACGTCATAGAGGTGGCAGGGCGGTGGACGAGACCCCCGAAGGAAGAAGAAGTTATGGCAATGGCGGCGAAGGGGGGCCGCCAAGGAGAAAAGGAGAAGCTACCTATGCCACATAAAGTGGCGGAGCAATCCTCGCCGCCAAAAGCGGAGACCAAAGCGGGGCTGGCGGATTAAATCTCCCTAGCGGTGGCGGGGGCGTTGTCTGCGCAATTTGAGGACCTGCGGAGCAGAATGGATCTTCTTCAATCCTCGGTGGAGGCCCTGGGGAGCCGAATGCAGGAAGCGGAGCACCGGATAGAGCAGGCGGAGGAACATGTGCTGGAGCTGCAGCAGGAGATGACTCGTGTGAAAAAGCTCCTCCAGGGACAGGAGGCCAAGCTGGATGACCTTGAGAACAGGTCTCGCCGTAACAATTTGAGATTCTTGGGGATTCCGGATGCCATAGAGGACAGGGACTTAAAACCCTACCTGGAAAACCTGGTGAAACAAATTTTAGAGGATGATCCTGAAGGTACCCTAGTGCAAATAGAGAGAGCGCACAGGGTTGGGCCTAGGAGAGCCAGTGACGGCCATCCCAGAGTGGTTCTGGCATGGTTCCTGCGATTCCCGCAAAAGGAGGCGGTGTTGCGGGCAGTGAGGAAGAAAGGAGCAGTTCACAAGGACAATGTTAAGCTGCGTATAGTTCAGGATTACTCGGCAGCCCTGGGACAACGTCGTAGAGTATGGACCCTTGTGTCAGACATTGATAGACAACAATATCAAATTTATAGTGCAATACCCTGCCCGTTTGATCTTTACTCATGGTGGGGTACGTCGGACCTTTGAATCAGCAACAGCGGCAACGCCTTACGTGGAGGAGATACGACGGGTAGCCACAACGGCAGCAGAGGCACGACGCTAAGAGGCGAGGAGAGTGGATCGGAAGAGCAAGTTTGGAGCATGCTGCTTTTAACTGGGGAGGAGGGGGCTGTAATAAACATGTGGGGGGGAGGGGGTACAAGGGGACTGCTAAGGTTGTCTTAAGTATTACCTGTTTTGCTGTTTTCTTTGGGATATGGGAAAGTGTTGCGGGGAGTTTGTGTTGCTTGGGTTTGTCTAGCATAGGAGGAGAGGGAAGGGAAAGGGTCACTTTGGTGAGGGAGGATGCTGGGGGGTGAGATGGGGGGGGAGGAGGGGAGGACCCCGGATGGCTCTTAGAGAGTCGGTTCAAGGGGGAAGTGGGGGGGTAATACACGCATCTTGGAGTCACAGAGAGGGAGAGAAGAGGCTGGTAGTAGAGATGGGGAACTGGAGGAGGGAGGAGTGCGGAGGGGAGGGGGAGGGAGTGAGGGAGGGGAGGAGGGGGAGAGGGAGGGAGAGGGGGGAGGGAGAGGAGCGCTGTACTTCTAGGGGACCTATTGCGGGGAGCGGGGAGCATACATCCAACGGAATGGGAGGGCCTCAGGCTGGGGGTGTCCTTCAATATAGTGGGCGTTTTGCCATGGGACTTGTGCCTTATCGCAACCCACTGACCTGAGGGTTATATCATGGAATGTCTGTGGGATAGGTACTCCTATCAAGAGATATAAAGTGTTGCAGGCCCTGGCGAGGCAGAAATGTGATATAGCTATGATACAGGAAACCCACCAGACTGCTGAGGAACATCTTAAATTAAAGAGGGATTGGGTGGGACAGGTGTGGGGGGCCCCGGCGAGGGGGCGGAAAGGTGGAGTGGTCATTTTGATACACAAGAGAATTAGATTTGTCCAGGAGAGCATTTTCGAGGGTGAGGGCGGGAGATATGTGCTTGTATATGGACTACTGGAGGGTAAGCCTGCGGTACTGGGCAACATGTACAGCCCCAATGTGCTAGACGAAGCATTATATGCTAATCTGGGCTCCCGAGTGGATCAGTTGCCGGATGTCCCTCTGATCCTAGCGGGAGACTTTAATGGGGTCTTGGACGCGGAACTGGATACAACCAGAGGTGGGGGGGACAGAACACAGGCAAAAACTGCCAAATCGCTGCAGAACTTGAGGCGTAGATTGGGGCTGGTAGATCATTGGTGGCTGCTGCACCCCTTTGAGAGAGATTATACGCACCAATCACGAGCGCATGGCTCGAGTGCCCATATAGATTACGTGTTGGTCTTGGAGAGATCCTTTGCTCAAGTTGAGGATGCGCAAGTGGGTCCTATAGAGATATTGGATCATGCGCTGGTGTGGGTGGACCTGGTGTGGCATGATTTGAGCATGCGGTCCCGCATCTGGAAATTTCCTATGGAATTGTACAGGGAGGTGGACTTCCAGGTATTTCTTGGGCAGAAGTGGCGGGAGTTCACAGCCCACAATGCCCAGCACAGGGACGATTCTGAGCTTTTTTGGGAAGCAGCAAAAGTAGTCTTGCGGGGAGAAATCATGGGGTATGTGTGGAGGAAAAGGAAGATACAGACGCAACAAATAGTGCGGCTGGAGCAGCAAGTGCGTAAAGAGAGACGTAAGCAAGCGCAACACCCTGGGGTAGCGAGGAGGAAAAAGTTGTGGGAGCTCCAGACGGCTCTTAATGAGCTGCTGCATCAACGAGCCAAGAAATCTTTTTTATTTTATAAATACCAATTATATAGATATGGGGATAAACCGGGCAAGCTATTGGCAAGATGTCTTAAGAGTAGCAGGGGATCGGGCTTGGTGGGGGCGCTGCGGGATGACAGGGGGATGCTGCATCAGGATAGCAAAGCGATTGCTGAGGTATTCAAGGTGTTCTATCAAAAACTGTATGCGAGGAGGGAGGGATCTCAGAATGTCATGGAAGAATACTTACGAGAAGTGCAGCTGCCCCCCGCTGACAGCAGCTCAGCGGGCACAACTGGATGCGCCAGTATCGGAGGAGGAGGTACAACGGGTTATTCAGAAGGCGAGCTGTTGCAAGGCGCCGGGCCCGGATGGATTCGGGCCGGAATTCTATAAGTTGTTGAGGACAGAGCTATCTGCGCCCCTGATGGCAGTGTATCATAGGAGAGTGGCGCAAGGAGGTTTTGAGCGGGGGGAGAACCATGCGCACATTATACTGATCCCCAAAACAGGGAAGGACTGTACACAGGCGGCGTCTTACCAGCCTATCTCCTTATTAAACTTCGATGTAAAAATTTTGCCCAAGGTGCTGGTGGATCGCTTGGCCCTGGTGCTTGGAGAGTTGGTGCATGCTTCTCAGGTGGGATTTGTGAATGGCCGCTATGCTGTGCGGAATTTGTGTAAAATCGTGGCTTCGATGGAGTGGGTGCGGGACAGGAAATTGCAATCCCTTCTGGTAAGTTTTGACGCTGAGAAGGCGTTCGATCAAGTGAGCCGGTCTTACCTAAAATATTTGTTGCCTCAATATGGACTTGGGGGTCCTTTTGTAGCATGGTAGAGCTCCTATACACGAGGCCCTCGGCGGGGGTGCTGTGCAATGGGGTATTGTCGGAGGGCTTTCCGTTGGAGAGGGGGATGCGGCAAGGTTGCCCGCTGTCTCCCCTGCTCTTTGTGCTGTTCTTGGACCTGCTGGTGCGGAGGATAGAGGCTTCTAGAGATATACAAGGGATAGCTATAGGGTCGCATACCTTTAAGATGGCTGCGTTTGCCGATATGTTGGTGCACTTGTCGTCTCCCCAGGCGTCGTTGCCCAGTTTATTAGAAGAATTTTCCCGGTTCGGCAGTTTTGCCGGGCTTTGCATTAATATGGATAAGTCGGAGGCCTTAGACGTGGCAGGGACGCTGAGGGGACAGTGGCAGGGCAGGTTCCCACTTAGGTGGACGGGGGACTCATTTGTGTACTTAGGGGTGCTTTTGACCAGAGAACCGAGAGAGCTGTATAGGAAGAATTTGGAACGGGTTTTGGCCCAAACCCGCTTGCAGCTTTTGGCATGGGCTCCGTTGCCTCTGTCGTTGTTGGACCAGGTGGCGGCATTAAAGATGGTGATCTTACCGCGGGTGCTTTACTGGTTACAGACTCTTCCGGTGTGGATCTTGAAGCAGGACTTAAATTCCATGGACCGAGAGATTCGGAGGTTTCTTTGGAGAGGAGCTAAAGCCCGTATACCCCTGCATAGGTTGAGAGGGGGATGGGAACGAGGGGGGATAGGACTTCCAGATTTAAAGAACTATGCCCTAGCTTGCCAAGCACGGTATATAGGTGACTGGTTGGGGAATACTGAGGTGTATACCCCTCGGGCGTTGGAAGAGGCGTTTGTAGCCCCAATGTCCTTGTTGGCGGTGCTGCACTTGGACCGTAGGTCTCTCCCTGGGGGAGTGGTGAGTAGCGCGCTGATCCGTCCGGCGCGACGGACGTGGCAGCACTTAAATGGCATCTGGAGGGAGCCCCCAGAGGTGTCGAGCTGGCTGCCCATTCAGGGGAACCATCGGTTTACTCCGGGGTCGGAAACACAGGTGTTTTGGGAATGGAGGAGATTAGGCATACGGAACATTGGACATGTGATTGACTCCACGGGGAAGTGCAGGTCTCTTGAGAATTTGGGCAAGGAATATGGGGTGGCTCGACGACACTTTTTTGCCTATGCCCAACTACACCATTATATAGCCTCTCTCCCACAGACTGCTCTGCGGGTGGAAAGAGCTGCGCAGATATTAGAGTTTTTTGCACTGGGAGAGGAGGTTCCACCCACAATTGCTAATTTAAAGAAGCGTATAGACAGTTATGGGAGCCTGCCAGAGTATGGAAAGGAGGAGGATTTGTGGGCTCGGGAGCTGTATTTGGGGGTCCCCCCGGGGACACTCTATCGAGCCTTGGGTAGAATCAAGGGGTTGGTGGAGGGGTCCTGCTGGCGAGAAGTGCAGTTCAAGTGCCTAATACGAGCGCATATCTCTCCGAGACGAGCACTACGATGTCATCTCACGGAGGAGGGGGGTTGTCCAAAATGCTCTTGTCCCCTGGCCGACCTGGGACATATGTGGTGGGGGTGTCAGAGGATTCGCCAATATTGGAGAAGGATAGCTGAGTATATGAGTAAGGTCATTCAGCAGCAGATTGACTGGACGGCATTACTTGTGGTGTTAGACCTGCTTGGACCACTCTACCCGAAGGGAAGGTGGGAGCGCTTGCTAGTTAGGAAGGCATGTCTGGTGGGTAAGGGCCCGATACTTCACCGGTGGAGGGAGGAATCGAGCCCTAGATTTTGGGAGTGGCAAAATAGCTTCCACCAACTAATGCCTATGGAAAGGAGGGGGCTAGGGGCAGTGCCCGCCATTGGGCCTCGTTCTTGTTGGTGTGGGAACCATATATTCAGACACTGGGTCCCCTTGCCCGGAATGAGGTGCTTCGGTTGGGATGAGGGGTAGACAGTATGTAGGAGACCATGGAGTGACATGGAATTATAGTAGAGAGCGATATGGTAGCTTAGGTGCGTGTTCCCTTGGGGTATGAGGAAGGGTGGGGGGCGGGAGGGAAGGGGGGGAGGGATTAAATGTAAACTTTGCTGTATCTTTCTGATGAATGATCTGTCGAGTTGTTCTGGAGTGGGGGATAAGATACAACCCCCGCTCGAGATGTTATCATTGTATACCGTTTCTATGTTCTGTTTGGTATTGATATGTGTTTAATAAACAGAGTTTAAAAAAAAAATAAAAATAAAAAGTTGCTTGAGAATTGTCACTAATTGTGATTACTATTAAATTCCTATAGTTACAACTCTTTGTGTTTTGTAATATATGAACAATAATTATGCCCTCTATGAGGTGCTTGCCACAATATATAAAATTCTCCTTTAACTTTTTTTTAAGTTTGCTTGATGGCATACACAGTCAAAGACAAAAACAAACATATAACATATTACCCTCTTATTCATCCAAGATTTAATCATTTTCAAGTTGCAGTCTCGTAACTACTGGCTCATACAATCTCGTAATTACTGGCTCAGAATGCCCCATTGTCCTGACAGGGTTCTCAACCCCTACTTTGAAGGTCAAAGAAAAACAGAATAGCTCCCACCAGACCTTTCTGACATCATCCCAGCCCTTTTACCATCGGCTAGGGGGAGTACAGCGACAGCTGGAGAAAAAGTCTGAGATTTCTCACACGTTGGCATACACCCAGCCAAGCAGATATCAGCTCTCTTAGTTTTAGGCAAAGGTAACTCCACAATACCCTTTATTCTCTCCGGATTTATTTTTCTCTTTCCTTCACTTATGAGGTGTCCCAAATGTTGTTGTTGTTAAGTGCCGTCGAGTCGGAGTCGACTCATGGCGACCCTCTGGATAGCTATCCTAAATTGTGTTCGGTCTTCAGTCAGGCGGCTCATTGTTGACAGACTGGTACCCGTAGCTGCTGTTATTGTATCGATCCATCTCATTGCTGGCCTTCCTCTTTTGCGTTGACCTTCTATCTTGCCAAGCATAATGTCTTTCTCTAATGATCTCTCTCTTCACATGATGTGTCCAAAGTATGAAAGTCGAAGTCTTGTCATCTGAGCTTCTAAAGAAAGCTTAGGTTTGATCTCCTCTAGGACCGACTGGTTTGTTCTTCGGGCAGTCCATGGTATACACAGTATTCGCCGCCAGCACCATAATTCAAAGGCATCAATTTTCTTCCTGTCTATCTTTTTCACTGTCCAGCTTTCACATCCATATGATGTTATTGAAAATACCATGGCTTGAACAAGTCGAATCTTTGTATGGAGAGAGACATCTCTGCCCTTGAGAATCTTATCTAGGTCTTTCATAGCCATTCTGCCAAGAGCAATGCGTCGTCTGATTTCTTGACTGCTTGTTGCTTCTTTATTGATAGTTGATCCAAGTAGGTTAAAGTTGTTCACAATTTCAATTTCTTCTCTTTCAACGATGAACCTGTTGATTATGCCAGTTGTCATGATCTTTGTCTTCTTTACATTAAGGTGCAGGCCCATTTTGAGACTATGTTCTTTGATTGTGAGAAGCAAATGTTTCAGATCATCTTCACTTTCAGCCAGTAATGTGGTATCATCAGCATAGCGAAGGTCGTTGATGAGTCTTCCACCAATCTTCACACCTCTGTTGTCTTCATACAATCCTGCTTCTCTGATGATTTGCTCTGCATATAAATTAAACAGGTAGGGGGAAAGTATGCAGCCTTGTCTTACACCTTTGCTTATTTTAAACCATTCTGTTTCTCCTTGTTCCGTTCGAACTGTTGCTTCTTGATCAATGTACAGATTGCGCAAGAGAACGATCAGGTGTTCTGGTATACCCATGCTTCTTAATGTGGCCCAGAGTTTCTCATGGTTTACACAGTCAAAAGCCTTGCTATAGTCGATAAAGCACAAATAGATATCCTTTTGGTATTCTTTAGTCTTTTCAAGGATCCATCTCACATCCGCAATGATGTCTCTCGTTCCTTGCCCTTTCCTGAACCCTGTTTGCACTTCAGGTAGTTCTTGTTCCAGGTATGGTTGTAGTCTCTTTTGAATAATCTTCAGTAGAAACTTGCTGGCATGTGGGATCAGAGCGATTGTGCGATAATTTCCACAGTCAATTGGATCACCTTTCTTTAGTATTGGTATAAACACAGATCTTTTCCAGTCAGTTGGCCATGATGTAGTCTTCCATATTTCTTGGCAGAGCCTTGTGAGTACGGTAACAGCTGCATCAGATTGCTGCAATACTTCTATGGGAATGCTATCAATGCCTGGTGCTTTGTTCTTTGATAAGGCTTTCAATGCTGCTTCAACTTCTTCTTTCATCACCAATGGTTCCCAATCATAAGGTACAGGTTGAAACGGCTGTTGGTCCACTTGATCTTTATCATATAAAAACTCTGTATATTCCTTCCACCTTTTCTTGATCTTCTCAGCATCATTCAACATAGAACCTTGAGCATCTTGTAACATTCCAATTCGAGGCTGGAACTTTTTCTTTAACTCTCGTAGCTTTAGGAAAGCCGATCTTGTTCTTCCTCTAATAGTTTCTGCTTCTATTTCCTTGCAAGTGTCATTGTAGTACTTTTCCTTGTCCTGTCTTGCTGCACGTTGGAAATTTCTGTTGAGTTCTGCGATTGTCTTTCTTTCTTCTCTGGCTTTAGCTTCTCTGCGTTTCTGGGCAATTTTCAGAGTTTCTTCCGTCATCCATTTTGGCCATTTTTGCTTTTTCACCTTTTGTAGAGACTTCTCGCTTTCTTCCAACACAACCATCTTGATGTCATTCCATAACTTTTCCAGAGCTCTGTCATTTGTATCTAAAGCAGCAAATCGATTTTGCAGGCAGTCTTTAAATTCCAGTGGTATATTCTCAAGGTCATATTTTGCTGCATTCATGAGTGGTTTGCTCTTGTTCAACTTTAGCTTGAGTTTGCATACTCGTAGTTGATGATCTGTACCACAGTCAGCTCCAGGTTTTGTCTTTGTTGATGTTACAGAGCTTTTCCATCGTTGATTTCCACATATGTAGTCAATTTGATTTTTATATAATCCATTCGGTGAAGTCCATGTGTACAGTCGCCGCTTGTGTTGCTGGAAGAAGGTGTTTGAGATGAATAGATCATTGGTCTTGCAGAATTTTATCAGTCTTTCTCCAGCTTCATTTCTGTTGCCAAGTCCATATTTTCCAACTACTTTGCCTTCTTCTTTGTTGCCAACTTTTGCGTTCCAGTCACCCATGACTATCAGGATATCCTGTTTGCATGTTCTGTCAATTTCAGCTTGTACTTGTTCATAGAACTCTTCAATTTCATTCTCTTCAGCAGCTGTTGTTGGGGCATATACTTGAATTATAGTTGTGTTGATAGGCAATCCTCGTAGACGAATAGAGATTAAGCGTTCGCTGACTGCATTGTATTTCATTACAGTTCTTGCAAGTTTCTTATTTATTATAAATGCAACACCATTTCTTCTTTGTCTTTCATTTCCAGCATAGTAGATCATGTGATCATCTGATGCAAAGTGCCCCATGCCAGTCCATTTCAGTTCGCTGACACCCAAGAGATCAAGTTGTACACGTTCCATTTCATTCCTGACCACCTCCAACTTCCCTTGGTTCATGCTTCGTACGTTCCATGTTACAATGTGTAAGACATCTTTACAGCTTCTGACTCTCATTTCATGCGCAGCTACATCAGCAGTCAGACTTCCCGAGGGCTTTGATCCAACCACATCATAAATGCTGGCTTTACTCTGAAAAGTCTTCAGCTCTTCCCCAGTAGCTAGTTGAGTGCCTTCTGACCTGGGGGTCTCATCTTCCAGCACCATAGCACAATTTGTTTTGTTGTAACTATCCATTGGGTTTTCATGGCAAGATACAGAATTAGATTGCCGGGCCTTTCTTCTGCGCAGTTTAAGTTTGGTGTTGTTGCCGTTGTCACAAAAATGTGATCCTCCGCCGTCAACACTGTCCCATTCTGCTGCTGCCCAGATGGGTGGTTTGTCTTGGTCTGGCACCTCAGCTGAGACCTGTCCATCTTGGGAGACCCTGCCAGTAGTTAAACTACCGATAGTTTAGCTCTCAGCATCACTGATGCACGCAAGCCCTCACAGCACGACAAGCTGGAAACCAAGTGTCCCAAATACTTAACCTCCCTCTTCACAGATTGTAAATTTTTATTTTTTTTTATTTTTTTTTTCTGAACTTAGCAGGCCCAAAACACGTACCTCAAATCTACTACACTGAATCATTTGTGGTCATGCAGAATTTTGCTCAACAAGATATATAAGGGTTTGGGACCCCAGGATGCTGGGTCTAGACATTCTTATTCAAATTCCTTAAATGCTGCCCCAGCAACTAAAACATATTACAAAGGTTCTTAATTTAGACAGAAGACAAATCAAAGCTTACAAGTGCTTTCTTAAGAAATTTCACCCTGCATAATGAACTAGACCCTTGGGGTATTTGGAGCCCACCCCTCTCCCTTGATTTCTCCACTTCAGACTTACCAGTCACATAAAGGGTTAACACCTAACAAATCCAAGCAACCAAAACAGCAGGAGGAGGGATACTTTCCTTTGTTCAAAGAAAACAACAGTATTCCATCATTAGCATCTTTCCCAAGGGACTAAGACTACAGTTCTTATCATTCTCCCCCTTTTCCTTACCCCGGTCTGGGCACAGAATTACTTAATTGCTGCAGTGTTTGCTTTTAAAGCAACGATTTCTACAATCTGGTTCACAACACCTCTGCTCTATGTTTAACCCCAGGATCATTTCCAACTAGCAGAGAAACAGCTCCGCAGAGAGAGATGAAACTGTTTAAAATCAACAGGACGCGTCATTCCATCTCCACTCAGCAGGAGTCACTCTGCCGTGGAAAATCCCGGTGAGCCCCAGCTGTTATTTACACCTTTACCTGTGGCCAATTCACCTTTGGCCAACCTGGCCAATGAGACTCAGAGAGGAATATTGTGAAGCAGGTTAAGAGCTCTTAACATATATCCGTTTTTTTGTGGGGGGGGGGTTGGGTTTTTTTTGTTTTTTGTTTTTTTTAGTTGTTCCCCCAAAACTGAAATCAGAAATGTGTTTTATTTTTCGGTGTTTCAAAACAAAAGTGCATTTTTTTTCCACAGCTGGCAGTACAGAAGTAATGTAAACACACAAAGCACTGCCAGGCTGGTTATCTGTATGGTCTGCTTTGAAGGTTCTTACTTCAGTGAACAATACATTCCGATCCCAATCCATTGCCTCAGAAAATCCATTCCATGCTACAATACAAACTCATACAGACAAGAAGAAAAGAACTAGCTGTCCCAACACATTAGTTCACAATTAATGGATGAGCGAGCTATAGCAGACCCTGGGAGATGTTTTGTTTTTAAATTTTATGAAAGGTTTAGTAGGTTGGTCCCCCTCACCCAGGAACCTTCCCCTTAGCTAAAGAAGACAGGAAAGGCTTGGAAGAATAGAGAGACAAATAAACAAACACTGCTTGTCACTTGCATTCCAGGGACTCTGAATCATCGGTTTTACCTTCACCAGAGACGGGGGGGGGGGGGGGTGTCGTATAGGCACATAGATAAACTAAGCACAGTAAACATGCTAACAGACTTCTTCTGCAGAATTAGCAAATGTCCTGTAACCTATACCGACAGCATATGTAGGATGCCTTGTTTAACTGTAGTTTTAAACCTTATCACAACATGTAGCTGCGCACGCACTCCCGCGGATTCTGGAGTGGTCCCCTTACCTTGGGACCCCCCATCCTCTAATTAATTCACAACAAACGCACGTCTGGCCACTTGCTTTCTGCACAGTACCCGTCACTAGCGCTATATCGCTTTGGAGTATGGCAGGGGCATTTTGCCAAACTCACACAGGCACACAAGCACACAGAGAAGGAGAAGAATATTACCACATACCCAGCAGGACGTCCCTGTTATTCACTGCACTACCAAAGCGCATATTTTCCAGCGCTACCAAAGCGCATATTTTACACAGCGCAAACCCAAAATGAGCTCCCAAAGCATCAAGGTAAAAATTCCAGTGCAGCAATTTAGGGGGTTTTAAAAACCCAGTGCAACGGAGAAAGGCCAACTTCTGACACCAAATTGTAAGGGTGGGGTCCTTTTTCCTTCCCAGCACTTATATCACTTTCCCTGGGACGTCCGTTAATCCTCTGGGTCGAGGAATTACCTTACCTTCTCTGTCTGGGATCCCAGGAGAACAAACACACACACACACTCACACATAAGTAGCATGTAAGTTTATTCCGTACGTTAGAAGTGCAGTCTATCTTTTATACAGTATCAAAAACATATATACGTCATAAACCCATCCCAGCAGCATAGCCCTGCTCCTGATATTGCTAATTAGCAACCGTACAAACTGGTACCTGTCTCTGTGAAGATCACTGAATCTTGTCTTAGCACAACACATTCCTTTCTATCTAGGTATTCACATATGGGCCTCATGGTCCCTCTGTACAACAAGAAACTTATTTTCCCCTTACACCGACCCCAATGGAGGAGGAAGGCAACCCTGAGCCAGAATTCTGGAACAGCACCGGGGAAGTTTGGCATTCAGCGGACTTGCAAAGAGGTCTATGTCTGGGGTTCCCCAAAATTGGAAAATTTTGGCAACCTGGTCTGCATGGAAAGACCATTCGTGTGGAAGCAGAACTCGACTGAGTCTGTCTGCCCAAGAGTTTTGAATGCCTGGAAGATGCTCTCTGGCGAGGGTCCAAAGTCGCAAAGCTTCATTGCAGAACAACAGAGAGCCTGTTCCGCCCTGCTTGTTCACATAGAACATGGCTACCTGGTTGTCCGTTTGAATTAGGACAGTTTTGTAGCTGAGCTGGGTGTGAAACACTCGAAGAGCAAGAAAGATTGCTCCGAGCTCTAGGAGATTGATGTGTAGATCGGTCTCCTGTAGAGTCCAGGTACCCTGGGTAGAGAGGCCTTGCAGGTGGGCTCCCCAACCCATCTGTGAGGTATCTCTTGTTAGAGTTACTTGAGGTGGGGGTTATTGAAAAAGAAACCCCAGCAACAGATTTTGGGGTGACTGCCACTATTGGAGAGACAAAATAAGACGATCTGAGGTTGCTATTTTGTCTGACAGGCAACCTGACGCCTGAGTCCACTGAGTGGATAGAGTCCACTGGGCTGCCCACATATGGAGGCGGGCATAAGGGACTACATGCACGGTGGATGCCATGTGTCCTAGCAATTGTAACATTTCCTGAGCGGTGAGGTGAGACTTTAGCATTGCTTGGGAAGCTAACTGCACAAGGCGAAGGCAGCGGGACTGTGGAAGATAGGCCCTTGTCTGTCTGGTATCCTGCAGGGCTCCTATGAACTCTAGAGACTGAGTGGGAGCTAGGTTGGATTTTGGGAAGTTTATGACAAGTCCCAAATATTGAAGGATACACATTGTGCGAGATAGAGACATCCTGGCCTCTGACTCTGATGGGGCTCGGATGAGCCAATCATCTAAGTAAGGGAAGATGAATATATTTAGGGTGCGGAGCAATGCTGCTACCACAGCTGTGCATTTTGTGAATACCCTTGGTGCTGAGGCCAGGCCAAAAGGAAGAACTCCGTATTGGTAGTGCTTTCCTTGAAATAGAAAGCGAAGAAACCTTCGGTGAGTTGGATGGATGAGAACATGAG
The DNA here is from genome assembly GCA_033557465.1 of Ichthyophis bannanicus. Lineage (NCBI taxonomy): Eukaryota > Metazoa > Chordata > Amphibia > Gymnophiona > Ichthyophiidae > Ichthyophis > Ichthyophis bannanicus. The sequence continues at coordinate 31,243,953 of CM066043.1, read as the reverse complement.
TGTACGCATCCTTGAGATCTAGAGAACAAAGCCAGTCCTGACTCTGAAGGTATGGCAGTAGAGTTCCCAGAGAAATCATTTTGAATTTCTCTTTGAACAGGAATCTGTTCAATTCTCTGAGGTCCAAAATGGGTCTGTGCCCTCCTGTTTTCTTTGGAATAAGGAAAAAGGGGGAATAGAACCCTGCACCCTGTTGATGAACAGATACTTCTTCTATTGCCCTTTGGGCAAGAAGCAGACTGACCTCATGATCTAACTGGGAGTTGAGAGAGGTCTGAGAATTGAACTGTCTTACTATTGTAGGAGGGGGCATGCTGAGGAAGTGAAGCTTGTATCCCTCTTTTACAATGGACAGGGTCCAAGTTTCTGCTGTTATCTGCCCCCATCTGGGGGCAAAATAACATAACCGTCCTGGAATGGTGGAAGGCTCTGGCCCATTCAGGGCCAGGAAGACAAAGTTCTGTAGATGGGAGTCAAAGCCCCTGTGGAGGCTGAGTCTGCTGAGCCGGTTGAGGCTTAGCAGCCTTTGTTTTACTTTGTTTAGGTTGTTGCTGACCCTTTTGGGCAGACTGACCTGAACGATGCCCTTGCTGGTTATAGGAGGGGTAGAACTTCTTCTTTCTAGTGAAGAATGTTTTTTTGTAGGACTTTTTCCTTGCAGGATCAGCTATAGATTTTGATAATCTATCTAATGTGAGATTATCAGCATCTAGCTCATTAGCTTTCTCTTGCCAATTTTTGCCAAAGAGATTCTCTTCTGTGCAAGGAATATTCCCCAGTTTGTCCTGTACCCAAATTTCCAAGTCAGATGCCTGGAGCCAGGCAATCCTACGTGCGCCTATGGCAATAGCAGAAGTTCTGCTTATGCACTCAAAACAATCAAAAGCTGCACGATTTACGAATTTGGAAACATCCTGAGCATGTTTGATACGTGCAAGATAATCTTATCTCTTATCATCAGGAAGGAGAGGGCTCATAAGCTCTAGATCTCCTGTAACTTCCTTAAGGAACATTCCCATATATAAAATGTAGGAACTAATCCTGGCAGAAAGCATAGAGGCCTGGAAGGTTCGACACCCAAAGGCATCAAGAGTTCTACATTCACGTCCTGGAGGATTAGATGCATGTCTTTTTGCACTCTTGATCCTTCTCATAGCTGATTCCACCACCATGGAATGGTGGGGCAGCTGAGTTTTTTGAAATCCAGGACAGGGAGGAACTCGATACATGGTATTGAGTCTACGAGAATGAAAAGTGGTGAGAGGTGTTTCCCACATTCTTAACATGAGATCATGCAAGATCTCATGAATAGGCAAAGTAGCTGCCTCTTTGGGAGCTTTAGGATACTGTAAAATCTCCAATTCCTTTGCCCCAGGCTCTGTTTCAGGAGCCACTGTGATGGAAAGACCTTGAGCCACATCCTGGATAAAATCCTGGAAGGATATATCCTCTGGAGGAGACATCCTACATTTAGGAGAGGAAGAATCCTCAGGAAGCAATACTCTGGTATCGACAGAGCTGTCAGAGTCTTCAGACTCGTCGGAGGATTCAAAGTATCTCCTGTCCGGGTAATCGTGCAGCGCACGATACCGGTACCGATCGAAGTCGGTATCGACAGCATGCATCGGTACCAGTAGTCCACCTGCCGACGTCGATGCAATTGGTCCTGGTACCGATGTAGGTGCTGGTACCGGTACCGGTTGAATTGTCTGAAGCAGTTTCAGGGGCATCGATGCCGAGAGAAGAGCCGCCAGACTGCGTTCAATAGCCAAGAATCTCTGGTCTATCGACGACGCCGATGCCTGGGTATCGGTATCGGACAAAGCGGCCGGTACCCCAGAGCATGGCACCAGTAGTTCTGCAGAGGTTGGGGCCTCGAGAACATCCTGGAGCCCCGATGATGCTTTGGAAGCCGAAGCCTCCCACCGGGGCAATTTTGCCTGTGTGAGTCCCTCAAGGGCAACGCCAGAGGCATCTCGATACTTGGAAGGAGATCTGCCCTTTGAGGACCGGCTAGACTTATGTTTAGTTACTTGAGATCCATGGGAGGAAGACGAAGCCCTAGAAGATGTTGATGCCACAGATGCTGCATCGGAGGGAAAAAGGGTGCTAAGCTTAGCAGCTCGATTTTGCCGACCCCTCTTCGCCATCATCCCACAGGCAACATACTCGGAGATAGAGTGGTCAGGACCTAAACATTTGAGGCACCACTCATGGGTGTCGGTGACGGAGATGGTACCGCCACACTTGGAATACTTTTTAAAACCCGAAGCGGGTTTTTCCATTGTAGAGGAAAATTGGGCCTAGTGCCCAAAATGGCGCGTGGCACCAGGAGAGAAAAAAAGCTGGAAGACTCCAGGAAGATTTTTTTTTTTTTAAGGAAAAGAAAGAAAGAACCGGTGGTACGGGTGTAGCGTCGAAGGAAGGCAGACGCGACCACAAAAAAGAAGAAGAAATGGGATATTTTCTGCGGTGACAGGAAGTGCGACCTACCGGCTCCGCAGAAAACGAAGAACTGGAGAGAGACAGTTGTGAAAGGCGGGAAAGCAGCATGCAGGCGCTGTGGGATGCTCCCAAAGGCTTTCTAATTGGACGCTGGGGAGCGTTCCCGCACAGGCTCCGTCGGTACCGACGATACCCATATGTGAAGACTACATTCCTGCTTGTTCCTGGAGATTACAAATTCTGATCAGAATTTCAGTTGCTATTAATAAGGCATTGCACTGTTTTCTCTCTTTTGCAGCAATTTTATTCTTTTCAACCTCAGTTGGAAGCAGTTACACAAAAGGGATCAAGAAGGGATCAAAAATTTAACCAAATGAAAGAAACTTATGATTTATGTTTTATTAAAACATTTGATATACCACCTTTCGGTCATGCCAGAGCGGTGTATAATAAAAAACATCATTTGGAAGAAGAAAAGAACACCATAAAAACTTGACAAGACAGCAGGGGAGAAGGAAAAGCAGGGAAAGATAACAAGGAAGAGAGGGAACGAGCGTCAGGACACAAGGAGGCAGAGTCCTGAGAGCCTGCATAAACTGCCTGAGACAGTAGGAGGTCCAGGACATTAAGGAACAGTGGGGAGGTTAAAGGCAATGGAAAACAGGTATGTTTTCAAGGAGGTCTTAAATAGGGGTTCCAGTCTAGGATCAGATGACAAGGAATTCCATAATGATGGGCCCAAGAAGAAAGAGGTAGAATGTCGGATCCATTCTAACCGGGCTTGCGCAAGGGAAGGTAGGTATAGCCGATTTGCATGCACGGACCCAAGGACTTGAAAAGGTGCATATGGAACTAAGAAGGAGGAAAGATATGAGGCATACTGAAATGAAGAACTTTATGAATATTTGTAAGCAGCTTGTATTGTGAACGGTGAGCCAGTGAAAGCCAATGTGATTGTATAAAAAGTGGGAAGTCATGATCAAATCTGGAAGTGTGATGTAATTGTATGGCCATATTCTGCACTGACTGGAGACGATTAGTTTGAGAAAGAGGAAGACTGAGACAGATGATGTTGCAATAGTCTAGCTTAGCGATAACAAGAGTAAGCAGAAGTGTCATGATAGATGATGGAGAGAGAAAAGAACGAATGGCATGGATCTGTCGTAAATTGTAGAAGCATCGTTTCACTATGGTGCTAATGTTGACCTGAAAGGAAAGAGCTGAATTTAAAATAATACCAAGATATCTAAGCTGGGTGACAGTTGAAATGCGTAGCCCATTAAGAGAGGGGCTGACAGAAGGTGGAGAGAAAGGACCCAGGAACCATAACGCAGAAGTTTTTGTGGAGTTCAGTTTCAAATGATTGGCATGAAGCCAGGATGCAATAGCTGCCAAATAGGCATTAACAGTGGAAAGATTAGGAGGAACAGCAGTAGGATGTTGTCCGCATAAAAGTACACAGAGACACCCTTCTGCTGCTGAATCAGGGTAGCGAGAGGTGACAGAAAAATATTAAAAAGGAGAGGGGCAAAAACAGTTTCTTGAGGGACACCACATTGCAGAGTATAGTGTGAAGAATGAGAGCCCTGATAACAGACATGAAATGACCAAGAAGAAAGAAAAGACTGGAACCATTGAAGCACAGAATCACTGAAGCCCGGCAGAGAGAGTCTAGTAAGCAGAAGGGAATGGTCCACGAGATCAAATGCAGTTGACAGATCCAAGGAGACAGCCAGCGTAACATCGCCCTTATCCAATGCTCATTCAGAACAGAAAGAAAAATGGTGTCAGTACTGTGACCTGCTCTGAAGTCGGATTGGCAAGGATGTAAGAAGTTAGTCGGGTGAGATGTACTGGTAGCTGATTAAAAACAAGTTTTTCTAAACGTTTTGAAAGGAAAGGTAAGTTTGAAACAGGGCAAAAGTTTGACTGAAGGGAAGAATCCAGGGAGGGTTCTTTAGAAGAGGATATATGGTGGCATTCTTCCAGCATTGTGGAAATGTTCCTGTGGCAAGACTTATTGAAAATGAGGAGAATGATGGATAATAAAGCCAAGGAAGGCTCAGGGACCTAGACAGAGGGTATAGGATCCAAGATACACGTGGTCTCGGATGATGTGGTGATGACTTTGGAGAGAGCAGAGGGAGTGATGGGGTTAAAATGCGACCAGACATGAGAAAGATTTGGTATCTGCGGTGTAATGGAAGCAGAGGAGGGAGTGGAAAAGTCATCATTGTAAAAACTCAGACTGGGGAGGACAAAGTTCTGCACAAAGGTCAAATATCAGAAAAATGCCCTGTTCAATGTAATTTCAGTTTGTTCAATGTAAACCACCTTGATATCATGAAAGGCGGTATATAAGAAATGTTAAATAAATAAATAAAAAATAGGATGCTAAATCATCAGCTGTGGGCCCAGAAGAGGGGAGGGAGAATCCTGGGTGGTGAACCAAATATGACACCGTGGAGAAGAGTTTCTTGGGCCGATTACTAGCACGAGTAATAAGAGCATCGTAATACTTCTTTTTAGCAGTAAGAATAGCCTGCTTATAGGTAGCGTAAGCCTGTTTGAATGCAATGGAGGAAGACCGATGCACCTGCAGCTTCAAATACATTCTGCCTTTCACATCTGACATCGGGGGATATAGAGACCAGAGTGAAACCAAGCCTGTCTAAAAGGCTTGTTGGGGAGGTTGAGCAGGGAGTAGAGGCGCAAGAGAATCAAGTGCCTCTGTTAGAGCGGTGTTCCAGGCAGCCGCTTACTCATGCACCGATAAGGTGTGTCACAGCCCTTCCCTTCGGCAACATGCCTGGAGGTCAGGGTGGACATTTATTTCTTTCTTGAAGTGAGAAACTTCTTTTGCCCAGAGGGATTCTGGGACTAGTAGTTCACTGCTTTGTAATGAATAGTTGTGAATGCCAATATAAGTGGTAAGGTAAAGGGTTTTATTCCCATACAGCACAAAAGGTTTCCAAATGAAAGCAAACAGGTTTCACCTTATTCTGGATTATCACCAAACATTTACAAAGTCCAAACTGTTATACGTGTTTCACAGTTCTTGTTACTTAGGCAGGTGGAAAGCAAACAAACAGGTCAAATAAATCAAAGTCAAAGCTTCTTCTTTTCAGCTTAAACAAACAGTGTTTTCAAGTATGTCCTAGCCACTATAGTTCAGGTAGGGATTCCACACTCCCTGCAATACATAGTGTGCAGTCCATAGAACATTCAGACTGTGCTAATTCAGGTTCCACAAAGTCCAATTGCATAGCCTCTGGCTCTGCTACGTTAATTGCTAAGCCTGGGTTTCCCTTCGGTATGTCTGGCAATACGTCAGTGGTTCTCTCAAGGACTTGCCAGCCCTGCTCTGCTTGTTCTGGCAAACAGGTAATGTGCTCTTTGGCTAGTACTTTCTGTACAGGTTTCCACACCTTCTGCCAACTAGGTTTGCTATAGCCACGGCTCCCTGACTTCCAGTCTTCTCTAAGACCTGGCTCAGATCTAGGAAAGGAATTGTATCTGTACCTCGACTCTCTGAGCTATGGATCTCCAGCGTATCGTCTGCAAGGCACTCTCCTGCTTTCTCTGTCTCTTCTGAAGACCTCTCTCTGGGGCTCTCCAATATGAGACTGTCCTTCCTGGAACTTGTATTTTCCCTGTAAGGACTTCCAGTTCAGCTGCCTTTCGTTTTGTAACTGGAGACTTCTGCTTTCTTTCTCCTCAGTATCAGTAGGAGCTCTCCTCCTCTCTACAGCAGCAACGCTTTCTGCTCCTCTCCCTGGAAAACTTCCCTTCTGAAGACTTCCCCTCTGAAGACTTCTTTCCTGAGGACTCCTTTCTTGAGGACGTCCCTCTCTCCTATTTGGGGACTGCTTATAGAGCGTTCCTCAGCTAAAGTTCCTGGCATTCTAAACAGGTGTGTTTGATTACTCTTTGAATTAGGCTTTGCCTCCTCTACTCTAGGGCGTGTCAGCTTACCTCGTGAGAGTCCTTGCTTGCTCCCTCTAGCTGCATTTCTATCTAACCGCACTCTACACATGTCTGATTCTTTAACAGAATCAGTGTTTTTTTCTAACTCCATAGGTTCAGTGGTGTCAGCTTCATCACATATCCCCCCCCCCCCTTAAGATATTACGGGCTGGCATTTCTTCATCTGCACAGCTTGTAATCCGGGACATGGCGTCTGTATTGAGGTGCAGTTTTCCCGCTCTGTGATCAATCCTGTATTCGAACGGCTGTAACATTTTTCCTTCTCCGCTCTATTCTGGCTAAGGTAACTAAGGCCACCCTCTCGTGCCATGGTCTGAGGACATTGATGTGATATACTTGCTGCTGACCACTCCTATTTTCTATCATATACGAGACTGGACCCAGTTGCTTGACCACCTTATAGGGTCCTCTCCACTGGCTTTCAAATTTGGGGGTAGCCCCCTTTATCATCACTATCACTTTCTCTCCTACAGATAGTTGTCTTGGTTTCGTATCCTTTAAGCTTTATCTATTGGAAATGTTTGGTGTCCTTTTGAATCCCACCCGCAGGTGGCAAAGATTTAGTATTTACGCACTGGTAGCAGATTTAGTATTTACCCACTGGTGCGAGAGATATTCCTGGGGTTCATCCAGCTGATTCTATAGATGTTTTAGCAGTGCTAAAATCATCTGATGTTGAAACCTTTAATCCAGTACTTTGCTGGTTACTTTCACCCTCTCCTCAGAAAGGGATTGGTTTCTTAAAGTTTTTTTCAGTAAGAGGCATGTTACGTTTAAGGGGCTAAACGTGCGTGTATTGCCAGATTTTTCTTGGGCAACGCAATGGCGAAGGAAGGAGTTCCTTCTTCTCCGACTGGGTGTCCAGCAACTTGGTGGACAATTTTTCCTTAAATTTCTGTAATACATGGTTATGTGTCAGTCGATATCATGTATCTTTTTTGATCCGACCCAATTGCTGGCACTTCTGAATACCTGTAGAGTCAGTATTGTTGAGGTTCCCCCACTACAGGAATGTACTTGTTATAATCCTGGGAAATACCTGCTTATTGCTTTCATTTTGGGGTTTTGTAGTTTTCTGAGATGCCTCCCTGATTGTGGACTGATTGTAGTTATTTTTGGCTTCTTTTGTATGTAAATGTTTATTTTTGCCCTCTCTTTTCCTTACAAGTATTGGTTATAATGCTTGATATTTGTTTAAAATGAAAAATATAAAATAAAACAAAAAACGTTAAGTCGGGAGCCTCGCATGCTGAAGGTGTATGCCCAAGGAGCAGTCTTGCTCCTTGGGACAACTCCTGTGACCCTATGTTTCTTACAAATCACATTGCCTCATAAACAGTCCCAGTGCCTTGGTCATTCACTAGCAATTATCTCCACACTTCAATTAAGGTATGTTCTTTCCTCCTTCTCTACTTCTCATGTCATATTCTATTCCAGTGGTGTGGGGTAATCGTCTTTTCCTTCCTGCCCATCACTCCTCTTCTCAATTATGACCTCGTATGTTGGTACCATGTTGTTTGTCCACTGCTCATTTGCCTGACCCTGTCATTCCTCCTTTGGCTCTCAGCTGTGTTCTTTTGAATTGCCAGTCCCTTCGGTCTGCTACACTCATTCATGACTTTGTCTCACTACACTCGCCTAACCTAATGTTCCTTACCGAGACCTTATCATATAATGGATTTATCGCTACACTCTTCACCAATAGAGGTTATATTGAATTGGCAACCAGGTCTCAGACTAGGAAGGAGCTTATTAACAAGTTTGAGATAAAAATCTTAAACTCTATGCTCACTGTTGCATCAATGACCTGTTGCGCTGCCTTTTACTTATAGCTCTTCATGCTTTTCTATTGTCAGGATGTTCTCATAGTCTGCCTTCCAGCATGTTATTTGAATAACTTATGGTGCAATAGCGCAGCTCAGCCCGTGCCAGATTGGCCCACTATTTTCAACAAAGTGGTGCATTAGTACTTATCTGGTCCGGCTGTCGTTCCCCAATGCCAACCTGAGCGCCGTTGCGTTTCACTAACGTGTTTTTTCAAGGGGTCATATTTCGCACTAAGTGTCTCATTCACATGCCGTTTTGCGGTTTCGGCTGTAGCTATCGTCTTCTTCTTCTGCAATTCCAAATTTGCTGTTGAGACGCAGTTACCGAGACCTGGCTGTGTGGCGGTGAAGAGGCACTGCCCTATCGTTGCCTCCTCCTAGGTTATACAGCTTTTTTCACATCTCGAGCATCACAGTCCAGTGGTGGAGTAACTCTTATTTTCAAAGATTCCCTTCATATTACAGAACTTTACTTTCCTTAAACAATGAACCAGACAACATCGGCTGCTGCAGGGCCAGATAACAGTGATATTCTGTTCCAAGGCCACCATTCTGGTTTCCAGACCAGAAGGCTCTACGCCGGTACTCATGTGAGTTTGTCCTCGATGAGGACTACGGCCTCGAGGAACCTTTCACGGTCTCCACTGGCCAAGGAATCCTTCTTGAGGACTTTGGTGGGACGCTTCTTGGAGTCACCCAAGTCCCAGCAGGTGGTTTGACTGGGTTTCTCCAGTGCAACCTTGGCAGATTTCGGAAACTTCTTCTTCTTCTTTTTCTCAGGGTCTGAGGTCTTCTTAGAGAAGCCGCTGCATCATGGCTTAATGAGAGACAGCCAACATGGCTTTAGCCAAGGAAGGTCTTGTCTTATTAATCTGTTATATTTTTTTGAAGGCATAAATAAACAGCTAGACAAAGTTCAGCCAGTCGATATAGTGTATCTGGATTTTCAGAAAGCCTTTGACAAGGTGCCTAATAAGAGACTCTTGGCGAAGTTAAAAAGTCATGGGATAGGAAGCAATGTACTATTATAGATCAGGAAATGGTTAAAAGATAGAAAGCAGAGAATAGGGATGAATGGCCAATTTTCCCAATGGAGAAAGGTGAAGAGTGGAGTACCTCAGGGATTTGTGCTGGGTCAGCTGCTTTTTAACATATTCTGGAAATGGGAATAATGATCTGGAAATGGGAATAATGAGTGAGGTAGTCAGATTGCAGATGACACAAAATTATTCAAAGTTGTTAAAATCCAAGAGGAATCTGAAAAGTTGCAAGAGGACTTTGATAAATTGGAAGACTAGACGTTCAAATGGCAGATGAAATTTAATGTGGACAAGTGCAAAGTTATGTACCTAGGAAAAAATAACCCATACTATGATATGGATGTGAAAGCTGGACAGTGAAAAAGATAGACAGGAAGAAAATTGATGCCTTTGAATTATGGTGCTGGCGGCGAATACTGTGTATACCATGGACTGCCCGAAGAACAAACCAGTCGGTACTAGAGGAGATCAAACCTAAGCTTTCTTTAGAAGCTCAGATGACAAGACTTCGACTTTCATACTTTGGACACATCATGCGGAGAGAGAGATCATTAGAGAAAGACATCATGCTTGGCAAGATAGAAGGTCAACGCAAAAGAGGAAGGCCAGCAATGAGATGGATCAATACAATAACAGCAGCTACGGGTACCAGTCTGTCAACAATGAGCCGCCTGACTGAAGATCGAACACAATTTAGGATAGCTATCCAGAGGGTTGCCATGAGTCGACTCCGACTCGATGGCACTTAACAACAACACTATGATTACACGATGCAAGGTTCCACATTAGGAACCATCACGCAGGAAAAAGATTTAGGCTTCATCGTAGATAACATGTTGAAACCCTACTCCCAGTGTGCAGCGGCAGCCAAGAAGGCAATTAAAATCTTTATCTTTATTAGAGCGCTTGATTTACCACTCCTTCAGGAATAATCAGGGCAGTGTACAATAGTATCAGAATCAAATAGGTGACCGGAGGTCAGAAAATAGAAAAAGGAACTACAATTTTTGGACAGGAAAACGCACATTCACACCAGAGTGAAGGAAGAAAGAGGAAGAGAAAGGAGCTTAGACAAAAAAAAAAAAGGTTACGGGGGGCCAGGAGGGGGAAGGTCAAAGGCGGTGCTAAAGAGGTGAGTTTTTAGAAGTGACTTGAACCTAGGATAGGACTGCTCTGACAGAGTATGGAGGGAAGAGAGTTCCAGAGGGAGAGAGCCAGGAAAAAGATGGCAGAGTGCCGAGTTTGCACAAGGTGGGCATGAGCTGGGGAGGGCAAGACAATTTATATGTACGGACCGGAGACTACGGGGTGCTGGACGGAACTGTAGGGAGTCGGACAGGTACTGAGAAATGTGTGTATAGAGGGCTCTGTGAGTCAGAATCAACAGCTTGAAAAAGCTAGGAATCATAATGAAAGGAATGGAGAATAAAACAAAGGATATTATAATGCCTCTGTATTGTTCATGGTGTGACCGCACCTTGATTACTGTGTGCAGTTCTGGTTGCTGTATCTTAAAAAGGATATAGCAGAATTAGAAAAGGTACAGAGAAGAGCCACCAAAATGATAAAGGGGATTGGAAGATACCCCTATAAGGGGAGGCTTAAAAGGTTAGAACTTTTCAACCTGGAAAAGAGAGGGCTGAGGGGAGATATGATAGAGGTCTATAAATTAATGAATGGAGTGGAACGGGTAAACAGAGTGATTCTTTACAGCATCAAAAAGTAGAAAGTCTAGGGGACATGCATGAAGCTACAGTTTAACCCACTTTTGACTAATAAAAGAAAAAAAATTCACTCAGTGCGTAATCAAACTCTGGAATTCGTTACCAGAGGATGTAGTAGAAGCTGTTAGTGTAGCAGGGCTTAAAAAAGGTTTGGACAAGTTCCTGGAGGAAAGGCCATTAAACCATTTTTAAAGAGGACCCAGGTAATCCACTGCTTGTCCCAATACCAGCATTATGGAACCTGTGTCTTTTTGGGGAAACTGCTAGGTACTTGTGACCTGGACTGGCCATTGTTAGAAACAGGATACTGGGCTTGATGGACCTTGATCTGACCCAGTATGGCATTTCCTATGTTCTTATGAGTAACATTAAGGGACAGTAGGTATTTTCCTATCTCTTGGAAGGTTTACAGTCTAAGTTTGTACCTGAAGCAATGTAGTGTTAAGTGTCTTGCCCAAGATTACAACAAGCGGCAGTGGGATTCATACTATTCCAACCCTCCACACTGCTCCCCCACCCGCCCCACAACTGCCTCACCACCCCACAAGCTGTCCTACCCCAAAAACTAAACTTCCCACAACTGCCTCAATCCCCCTACAAACTGCCTCACCATTAAAACAATTGCCCACAACTGCCTCTCCACCTCAAACTGACCCACCCTCAAAAACTACCCCTGCAACATCCCTACTCCTTAAAACTATCCTCCTGCAAATTGCCCCATTCTCCAAAACTACCCATGCAACCATCCCACATCCTACAAACTGCCCTACCCCTTAAACCGCTACAATTTCTCCACCACCCTAACAACTCCACCCCTAAGAATTCCCTCACAACTGCCCCCCCAAAAAAAAATTCCCCCAAAGCTGTCCATCTCTAAAAATTACTTCCCACACCTGTCCCACCACCCTTCAAACTGCCACCCCCTCCACCAAAAAGAAATATCCAGGCAAGTCCCTCATTGCCTGCAAACTACCTCCTGCAATTGCCCCACCATCTCACAAACTGCCTCACCCCAGAAAACTATCCCTGCAATGGCCTCAAACCATGAAAGTAATCTCTGCAACTGTCCCACCACCCCACATCCTGCCCACACCCCACAAATTATCCCTGCAACTCTGCTGCCACCCCACAATCTGCTTCACCCCCAAAAATAACACAACTACCCTATCACCCCACAAATTATTCCACCCCCAAAATCTACTAGTGCAACTACCCCATGACCCTGAAAACTGCCCCGAACCCCAAAAATAACCCCTTGCAAGTGCCCTACCACTCCACAAACTCCCATCTCCAAAATCTAGCCCCCCCCCCCCACATAATTTCCCTACCATCAAAAACGATCACCCTGCAACTCCCCTACCACCCCACAAACTGCATTTGCCCCACCAAACCACCCCTACATGCCCGAGAATGCTCCCCCACACATATCTAATCCATACAGACACTCACCCACACATGAAACAAAGACTCACACATACCACCATATGCAAAGCACACAGGAAACACACACAGGCAATGCAGATGCAAACACAGGCGTGAGCAGGGAGTGGAAACAATTCACACGAGTCATATTCTACGTGCTTTTCTCACTTGTCAATGTGCGGTGGGTGCGTATGGGATGCATCTGCTGAATCAGTGCCAGGGCCTCCTTCTACTCAACTGAACCTGAATGGACACCTCTGGGCTAGAATGGCAGCAGTTGAATAGTGAGGAAACTATAGGCTCAGGGTTACCATGGGCAAAATTCCTGCTCCTGTTCTAGGTCCACTCTCCCTTGCATGTATTGGAAGAAGAGGAAGGATAACCTTGAGTATGTGAGAGCCTCTTCCTATCCTAGTATTGCCACAGCACCTGCTCATTCTGCCACTGTACCATAGATACCAGGGGACAATGTCTCTAAATGGGTTAGTTTTACATAGACACATGATAACAGCAAAAATACCATATGGCCTATCTAGTCTGCCCTTCCATACCAACTACTATAGTCCCTTTTTTCCTTAAGAGATCTTCTGTGTTGTTCTCATGCTTTCTTGAATTTAGATATTGTCCTGGTCTCTTACTACCTCCATGGGGAAATTATTGCATGCATCTACCACTCTTTCTGTAGAGAAATATTTCTGCATATTACTCCTATCCCCTTTCGCCTTTGTCCTATGCCTTCTTATTGCAGAACTTTCTTTCAACTGAAAAAGGCTCTCCTCCTGTGCATTTATGCCATGGAGGTATTTAAACATCTCTATCATATCTTTCCTCTAGTGTATACATATTGAAATTTTTAAGTCTGTCCCCATATGCCTTATGATGAAGCCCACTGATCATTTTAGTAGCCACCCTCTGCACCGTCTCCATCCTGTTTATATCCCCTTGAAGGTGTAGTCTCTAGAACTGCACACAATACTCCAAATGAGGTTGCATCAAAGACTTATGCAGAGGCACTATCACCTCCTTCTTCCTCTTGGCCATTCCTCTCCTTATGCACCCAAGCATCCTTTTAGCTTTTGCTGTTGCCTTTTCTACCCGTTTAGCCACCTTAAGTTCAGAAACAATTACACCAAGGTCCCACTCTCCTTTCATGGATAGAAGTACCATACTTCAACCTCTATACTGTACCGATCCCTTGGATCTTTTGCAGCCCAAATGCATGACCCTGTATTTTTTAGCATGAAATCTCACCAGCCAAATCCTCGACCATTCTTCAAACTTCACTAAATCCCTCATGCTATCTACTATTTCCTGGGTATTTATTCTACTGCAGATTTTGGTATCATCTGCAAAAAAGCAAACCTTACCTGACAGCCCTTCCGCAATATCATTAATAAAAATGTTAAAAAGAATCAGACCAAGGACAGATCCCTGTGGCACACCACTGGTAACATTCTTCTCCTCAGAGCAAGCTCCATTTACCTTTACCTTTTGTCGCATCCCACTCAACCAGTTTCTAATCCAGTCCGTCACTTTAGCATCCATTCCTAGGTGCTCAATTTATTTATAGGTTGACTGTACAGAATAGTGTTAAAAGCTTTACTGAACTTCAAGTATACCACATCTAGGGCTCTTCCTCGGTTCAACTCTCTGGTCGCTCAGTGAAAAAAATTAATTAGATCTGTCTGACAAGACCTGCCTCTAGTTAAACCATACTGCCTCAGATCCTGCAATCCATTGGACTCCAGAAACCTCGCCATCCTCGGTTTTAGCAGCATTTCCATTCATTTACTCACCAGAGAGGTCAAACTAATTGGCCTGTAGTTCTCAACCTCATTCTTACTTCCACTTTTATATAAGAACATAAGAAATGCCATACTGGGTCAGATCAAAAGGTTCATTGAGCCCAGTATTCTGTTTCGAACAGTGACCATTACAGGGCACAAGTACCTGTCAGGTTACCAAAGGTAGAAAGATTCTATGTTGCTTATCCCAGAGGTAAGCAGTGAATTTCCCCAATCAAATTTAATAATGGTTTATGGACTTTTCCTCCAGGAACTCATCTAGCTACACTAACAGCTTTTACTACATTCTCTGGTAAAGAATTCCAGAGTTTGATTATGCATTGAGTGAATACAATTTTCTCTGCTTAGTCTTATACGTGCTACATTATAGCTTCATTGCGTGTCTCCTAGTCGTTCTACTTTTCGAAAAAGTATACAATTGATTTACATTTCCCTGTTCTACTCCATTGATTATTTTATAGACCTCTATAATATCTCCCCTAAGCTATCTCTTTTCCAAGTTAAAGAGCCCTAACCTTTTAAGTCTTTCCTCATAAGGAAATGCTTCCATCCCCTTTACCATTTTGGTAGCTCTTCTCTGTACCTTTTCTAATTCTGCTTTATCCTTTTTATGATATGGCAACCAGAATTGCACACAATATTGAAACTTCGGTTGCACCATGGAGCAATACAGAGGCATTATGATGTCATCCTTGGCTTTATTCTCCATTCCTTTCATTATGATTCCTAGCATTCTATTTCCTTTCTTGGCCGCTGCTGCATAATGGGCAGAAGGTTTCAAAGTATTATTCACAATGATGCCCAGATCCTTTTCTTATGTAGTGATTCCTAATGTGGAACTTGCATTGTATATCCATAGTGTGGGTTGCTCTTTCCTAATGGGCCAATTCTATTCTGCATGTCCTGCCCCTGTATGGCCAATCAGAATCTGGGCGTGAAGCAGTATCAGCTGGGAAGAATTGGATCTACCAGCCTGAACGTGCAGGCCTGGCCCCAATTCCAATCAGCTGCACATCCCGCGCCTACCCAGCTAACTCAGCCAGATACCAGAATGGAGTCGCAGTGCCATGGCATCGTGGCACCAGAATGGAGCTGTGATCACAGGCTGCCAATGACAAACTTCTTTCCCCGCATCCCGACCCTCAATTTGGCCTTCCATGGCCAGGGTTGGGACATGTGGAACCCCCTGCACCCCTCACCTCTTTGTCTCCACCGAGCTCAGCGGTACACACACGTCCAGGGGGACCTATTCCACCTCCGAGATGGAATACGTCCCTTTTCTACCAGGCTGAGCCTAGATGTACAGGGCTGACCTCAGTATCGGCCCTGTACATGCAGGGTCAGGTACTGCCCACCGCCTGCCCTCACTTGTCCCCTGGCCCACCCCCATGAACAGAGCTCCCCATACAAGTATGCTATATGTGCGGGGAGCTCTGTCCCTGGCAGCACAATCTGAGCGTTTAGCAAGTCTGGATGTCCGGATTGGATGTCTAGACCCACTAAACGAGAATCGGAATGACCCCTCATGCATACTTTTTCACACTCTTTGTTTTTTTAACAACTTTGAATAATTTTGTGTCATTTACAAATTGATCGCCTCACTCATTATTCCCATTTCCAGGTCATTTATAAATATATTAAAAATCAGCGGGCCCAGTACAGATCCCTGGCAAACTCCACTAGTCACCTTTCTCCACTGAGAAAATTGTCCATTTAGCCCTATTCTCTGTTTTCTATCTTTTAACCAGTTCCTCATCCATAATAGTGCATTTATGTTTATGTTTATTAGCTTAATATACCGCTAAACGAAAAAACATCATAGCGGTTCACATAGTTCAAATCAAAGAAATACCATAAGGCAAAGAAAGAAGAAAAAGAAATTACAATGGTGGATAGGAAAGCAAACCTAACCGATTCATGCGACAGGACAATAGGGAGGAGGGAGAGAGAGAAGAGGGAAGACAGGGTCACACAAGGGGATCAGGGAGGTCAAAGGCAAGGGCAAAGTGGTGGGTTTTGAGACTGCTCTTAAAGGTAGCGTGTTCCTGCTCAAGTCGGATAGAGGAGGGCAGAGAGTTCCATAGGGTGGGGGCAAGGAAGAAGAACGCAGAAGAGCGGGTGGATTGGAGGCGAGCACAGGTGGGTGAGGGAAGATGCAAGCGGTTAAGATGGAGGGATCGCAGGGAGCGAGCTGGGGTATGAAAATGGACAAGGTCCGCCAAATACTGAGGGGAGTGGGTGTAAAGAGCACGGTGGAGGAGCACCAGGATTTTAAAGTGAATGCGGAATTTGATGGGGAGCCAGTGGAGACGGATAAGAAGAGGAGTGATGTGATCACGCGTGGAGGAGTGAAAAATGAGTCGGGCAGCAGTATTTTGGATGCGTTGGAGATGGTGAAGTTGTGTGGCAGGGAGACTGGCTAGGATTGAGTTACAGAAGTCAATGCGGGATATGACCAATGACAGAAGAAGGGTAGAAAGTGCCTGTGCAGAAAGAAAAGGCCTGATAGCACAAATCTGACGAAAGAAGAAAAATGAGGTCTTTGAAACATGAGCAATATGATCCCGAAAGGTCAAACTGGGGTCAAAGAGCCTGAGTGACCCTGCCCACATCTGGAAAAACCTGAAGCTTATACCCACAAAACAGCACATCTTTACATTTAAAGACTGCACGTATGATTCTCAACTTAAGGGATTCAGGCCCAAAAGTCACCACCAAAGTACACCGCTTTGGTATGACATCAAGCGAATCCTGCAGAAACTCCGTGAGATTAGGACCTACCGAGTCATTCAAAGGGAATTCATCCTTGGTCTGGCCCGAGGTCCCAACTTTAGGAAAAAAAGAATACACTTGCACAATATCCACAGAATCCTCCAAATGCAAGATTTCAGACAAATACTTTTTCAACAGTATCTCAGGAGAAAGTAAACGAGTGGATGGAAAATTTAAGAAACGAAGGTTTCTTGCACGCTGGTGGTTCTCAAGCAACTCCAAACGATAAGAAACTGAAAAAATATGTTTAAGATAACCAAGATGAGAATCTTTATACGATCGGAGTTGAGAGTCCACCAGGGTCAAGGAACCCACAAAATCAGTCATTTGATTATCAATCACTTTAACTTTTGTAACAACATCATGTGAGAAATTACACAAAGAGGTAACAGTAGTAGTCAGTCTGGTCTCAATTTTTTGAAGCATTGACCAAATATCCGAAAGAGTCACCTCACTTTTAAGTGGTAAAGAATCCTGATCAGATGCAGCAGGGTCCACAGGAACTAATACAGGAGACATAACTTGTGAAGATAACTTCAAAGGAGTAGACGAGTGAGAAGGCTGAGGGAAAGGAGGTGGGGTCTGGATGTCCGGGCTCAGAGAAGCCCCATCCAAGGAGTGGCTAGCAAGTGGAAGGGCAGTAACATGCTTGTCCATGGGACCGGACACCTTACCTCCTTCTCCTAACGGTGCTTTAGCTGATGACCTTGCCTTCCGTTTCCCCATGAACAGCACACCACTGCTGGCGCTCCTAAAACCACCAAGGAAGCATCAAAGGAGCACACAAGGAGCAGGTCTAGCCCCTTGTGACACGCCCCTTAGGACGCGACCCCGCAGGCCGCGAAAACGCAGCCACGTGTAGCCCCGCTGGGTTTGTAGGGCTCATGGGGGGTCCTCGAAACCAGAGGCGACCACTCTCTGCCTGCAGCTGTCTCAGCAGGCACCCGGCTCCAGCCGACCACATTGCTCCGCGGCAGGAATTACCGCAGCTGCTCCCACACAAGGCTGCTCTCTCTCATAAGAACATAAGAACATAAGATATGCCATACTGGGTCAGACCAAGGTCCATCAAGCCCAGTATTCTGTTTCCAACAGTGGCCAATCTAGGTCATACGTACCTAGCAGTTTCCCCAAGGGACACAGGTTCCACAATGCTTGTATTGGTTCAAGCATTGATATCCTGGGTCCCTTCTTAATAATGGTTTATGGACCTTTCCTCCAGGAACTTGTCCAAACCTTTTTTAAACCCAGCTACACTAACAGCCTTTACTACATCCTCCGGTAACAAATTCCAGAGTTTGATTACACGTTGAGTGAAAAAATATTTTCTTTTATTAGTCTTGAATAGTTTACCCTGTAGCTTCATTGCATGTCCCCTAGTCTTTCTATATTCTGATAAGGTAAACAATCGATCTACGTTTACCCGTTCCACTCCGTTCATTAATTTATAGACTTCTATCATATCTCCCCCAGCCGTCTCTTTTCCAGGTTAAAGAGCCCCAACCTTTTTAGCCTTTCTTCATAGGAGTAGCCTTCCATCCCTTTAACCATTTTGGTGGCTCTTCTCTGAACCTTTTCTAAAATCGCTATATCCTTTTTAAGATACGGCGACCAGAATTGCACACATATTCAAGGTGCGGTCTCACCATGGAACGATATAGAGGCATTATAATATCTTTTGTTTTATTTTCCATTCCTTTCCTTATCATACCTAGCATTCTATTTGCTCTCTTGGCCGCCGCTGCACACTGGGCCAAGGGTTTTAACATGGTATCCACAATGACGCCTAAATCTTTTTCCTGGGTGGTGGTTCCTAATGTGGAACCTTGCATCGTGTAACCATAGTTTGGGTTGTTCTTCCCTAGGTGCATAACCTTGCACTTCTCCACATTAAATTTCATCTGCCATTTTGATGCCCAGTCTTCCAATTTATCAAGATCCTCTTGCAATTTTCCACAATCCTCTTGGGTTTTAACAACTTTAAATAGTTTTGTGTCATCTGCAAATTTGATAACCTCACTCGTTATTCCACTTTCCAGGTCATTTATGAATATGTCAAAAAGCAGCGGACCCAGCACAGATCCCTGGGGTACACCACTATTCACCTTTCTCCATTGGGAAAATTGGCCATTTAGCCCTACCCTCTGCTTTCTATCTTTTAACCAGTTCCTGATCCACAATAGTACACTGCCTCCTATCCCATGACTCTTTAGTTTTGCCAAAAGTCTCTCATGAGGGACCTTGTCAAAGGCTTTCTGAAAGTCCAGATACACAATATCAACCGACTCACCTTTGTCCACCTGTTTATTCACTCCTTCAAAAAAACATAACAGATTAGTAAGACAAGATCTTCCTTGTCTAAAGCCATGTTGGCTGTCTCCCATTAGGTCGTGACTATCTACATGCTGAGTAATTTTATTCTTTATGATGGTTTCTACCATTTTTCCTGGTACTGATGTCAGGCTCACCGGTCTGTAGTTTCCCAGATCACCCCTCGAACCCTTTTTAAAAATTGGTGTTACATTGGCGATCCTCCAATCCTCAGGTATTAGAGATGATTTTAATGATAGTTCACAGATTACTGATAGCAGGTCTGCAATCTCAAATTTCAGTTCTTTCAACACCCTTGGATGTATACCATCTGGCCCAGGTGATTTGCTACTCTTCAGTTTATCTAATAGTTGTAAGATATCTTCCCGATGTATCGATATTTCCTTCAATTCTTTCACACCTTTAAATACCACTTCAGTCATGGGTAACATCCCTACATCTTCCTCAGTAAAAACCGAAGCAAAGAATTCATTCAGTCTCTCCGCTATCGCCTTGTCGCCTCTTAGTGCTCCTTTAACCCCTTTATCATCTAATGGACCAACTGACTCTCTCAGGTTTTTTGCTACGAATGTACTTGAAAAGGTCTTTATTTCGCGTTTTTGCTTCCGCAGCAAGCTTCTTCTCAAATTCTCTCTTTGCCTGCCTTATCAATGCCTTGCATTTGACTTGCCAGTGCTTGTGCTGTTTCCAGGTTTCATCGTTTGGCTCTTTTTTCCATTTCCTGAAAGATGCTTTTTTGGCAACAACAGCCTCTCTGACCTCACCTTTAAACCATGCTGGCAGTTTTTTGGACTTCTTTCCACTTTTCTTAAAGCGTGGAATACAGCTGGTCTGGGCTTCCAAGATAGTATTTTTCAACAACACCCAAGCTTGATGTACGTCTTTAACCTTTGCAACTGCTCCTTTTAGTTTTTTCTTAACTGTTTTCCTCATTTTATCATAGTCTCCCTTTCGAAAGTTAAAGGGTAATACTGTGGATTTTCTTACTATCCCTCCTCCACTAATTAAATCAAAGGTGATCATGCTATGATCACTATTGCCAAGTGGCCCCAACACCCTTATCTCTTGCACTACATCTGGTGTTCCACTAAGGACTAGGTCTAATATTGCTTCCCCTCCAAGAAGCAGTCATTTATTTCATCTAGGAACTTTATCTCCCTAGCATGTCCTGTTGTGACACTGATCCAGTCGATGCCGGGGTAATTGAAATCACCCATTATTATTACTGCACTGTAACATTTGCTAGCTTCCTTGATTTCTTTGAGCATTTCATCATCCATTTGTTCATTCTGGCCAGGCGGACGATAGTACACCCCCACTGCCATCGCCTTCCCCTCTTTACATGGAATTTCAATCCATAGAGATTCTACAGCAAATTTTGTTTCTTGCAAAACTTTAATCCTTTCTGACTCAATGCCCTCTCTAACATAGAGCGCAACCCCTCCACCAATTTGATCAGCTCTATCATTACGATATAGTTTGTACCCAGGTATCACAGTGTCCCACTGGTTGTCCTCCTTCCACCATGTCTCTGATATTCCAATCATATCTAACCTCTCGTTTAGTGCTATATATTCTAACTCTCCCATCTTGTTTTGTAGACTTCTAGCATTTGCATACAAGCATTTTAGAGACTGTATTTTATTCATATTAATTTGGCTATTGGTAGACATGGGTAATTTGGGATCTTTAAGCTCTGTCTGCTCCATACTCGAGGGCATTTGGGCTACTTTACTCTTTTTTGGAACCTCTCTGCTTTTTGTAGTATCCTTCAAGGATACATTCTTCCGAACCATGCGCTCTTGGGCGACTGTCGGCTTTCCCCTATTATCTAGTTTAAAAGCTGCTCTATCTCCTTTTTAAAGGTTAATGCCAGCAGCCTGGTTCCATCCCGGTTAAGGTGAAGCCCATCCCTTCGGAAGAGCCCCTTCTTTCCCCAGAATGTTCCCCAGTTCCTAACAAATCCGAACCCCTCATCTCTGCACCATTGTCTCATCCACGCATTGAGACTCCGGAGCTCTGCCTGCCTTTTGGGTCCTGCGCGTGGAACGGGAAGCATTTTGGAGAACGCTACCCTGGAAGTTCTGGATTTCAACTTCCTACCTAAAAGCCTAAATTTAGCTTCCAGAACCTCCCTACCACATTTTCCTATGTCATTGGTACCGACATGTACCAAGACAGCAGACTCCTCCCCAGCACTATCTAAGACCTTATCTAGGTGGCGTGTGAGGTCCGCTACCTTCGCACCAGGCAGGCATGTTACCAGGCCATCCTCACGTCCACCAGCCACCCAGCTATCTACATGCCTAATGATCGAATCACCAACTATAACTGCTGTCCTAACCCTTCCCTCATGGGCACTTGGCCCTGGAGAAACCTCCTCGGTGCGAGAGGGGTTTACATCACCTGGAGGACAGGTCCTAGTTACAGGATCACTTCCTGCCACACCAGGGTGATGCTCTCCTGTCACGTGACCTCTCTCCTCCATGGCAACAGGGATGCTGCCAGACTGGAGGTGGGACTTCAGGACTATATCCCTGTAGGTCTCGTCTATGTACCTCTCTGTCTGTCTTATGTTTTCCAAGTCTGCTACTCTAGCCTCTAGAGAACGGACTCGTTCCCTGAGAGCAGAGAGCTCCTTGCACCTAGTGCACACGTAAGACCTCTCACCAGCTGGGAGAAAATCATACATGTGACACTCAATGCAAAAGACTGGAAAGCCCACATCCCGCTGCTGGACTGCTGTCTGCATCTTAGTTTTAAGTTTTTTTTTAGATATTTAAGTTCTTTATGTACTAAAGGGTGCTATGGATATTTATACCACTAAAACTGTACCTAAGAAGTTTAATATACCTTGTTCACCTGAAGCTTAATTAATCTCAGGTCCTTAGTGTATGACTGATTTGGGTAATGAGCTTCACCTGAGAGCACCTCCTGTCTTTTAAGTTGTGCAAGTACCTATAAAGCTGTGATTATCCCAGGGGAGGGTGGGTGTGTGGAGGGAGGGAGGGATATAACACTTATTAAAAAAGGGCTGCTACACAGTACCATGTCCTGTGCTGCTGAGGTAAGCTATATTCTGATTTGATTTAAATTATAGCTCTTTGCTGCTGCTAGGCTCTAACCTATTATGAAATTTAAACTACAAGCTCTCTGCTGGATTCTAAATTTAACCAGAAAGCTCTCTTCTGTGTTTTAATTTGAAACTAAAAGTACTTTGCTGATGCTAGGCCCTGAGTGACTATGAAATTTAAACTACAGCTCTCTACTGGGTATGAAAGGTAACCAGAAAGGTCTCTTCTGTGTTTTAAATTGAATCTTAAACTGTTGCTACTAGGCCCTGACTGATTTAACAAAAAATAGTGGGTTCACAGATTAATTAGCTTTAAAAGAAAAAAAAAAAAAAAATCTCCAGCAAGGTACAGCACAGCTGCGCTTTGTAGGGCTCATGGGGGGTCCTCGACACCAGGGGTGACCACTCTCTGCCTGCAGCTGTCTCAGCAGGCACCCGGCTCCAGCCAACCACGTTGCTCCGCGGCAGGAATTACTGCGGCTGCTCCCACACAAGGCTGCTCTCTCTCCAGCAAGGTACAGCACCCGCTGCACTTTGTAGGGCTCGTGGGGGGTCCTCGACACCAGGGGCAACCACTCTCTGCCTGCAGCTGTCTCAGCAGGCACCCGGCTCCAGCCGACCACGTTGCTCCGTGGCAGGAATTACCGTGGCTGCTTCCACACAAGGCTGCTCTCTCTCCACTTCCATGAATTTTTAATTTCACCAAGAGATTCTCATGAGGGAATTTGTCAAAAGCTATCTGAAAATCAAGATAAAGCAAGCTTGTTGATATGGAGCTCGATCCCTGAAGGAGCATGTCTGAGCTGTCTGGATGCCCCTTTAGCACCCAATTCGGCACTGTGGGAGCTAGATGTTCCTGTGGATGCAGGATTGGGCACTGAAACAGCTGGTGTGCTCCTGCTTCCCTGTGGGAGAAATCCTCCCCCCTGCACAGCCATCCCGCCGCAGTGCCGACCCTGGTTTCCCCACCACCTGACCCTCAGCGGGGGCAGGCAAGGCCCGGATCAGGTGGGGGGTCTCATCTGCCCCTCTGCTGGCCGTGTGGTGGGGTTGTATGGGCCGCCTGCTGCAGCCCCCAGGGCTTATACCAACTCCATGTTGGCTTTTTCCCATTAAATCATAACTATCTATATGTTCAGTAATTTTATTTATTTATTTAACAGGTTTTCTATACCACTTCATCATTAATTCAAGGCGGTTTACAGAGAACATAGCAATCCAATTTTTACACAGAACAGGTTATGTAACTCGGAAGATTAAGTAGAATACAATGGAAATCTTAACAAGTATAAACTATATACAACTACATGGATGTGGTGTAACTTGTGTATGATGCTGTTATCAATGTGTTGGGGAAGTAGTCCAAGAGGACTACTTCCCCAGGACTAAGGCTGTTAGTGTAGCTGGGTTTAAAAAAGGTTTGGACAAGTTCCTGGAGGAAAGGTCCATAAACCATTATTAAGAAGGGACCCATGATATCAATGCTTGAACCAATACAAGCATTGTGGAACCTGTGTCCCTTGGGGAAACTGCTAGGTACATATGACCTAGATTGGCCACTGTTGGAAACAGAATACTGGGTTTGATGGACCTTGGTCTGACCCAGTATGGCATATCTTATGTTCTTATGTTCTTATGTAGGATTAACCAAGGGATGTAATATTGGTATGTTCATGGGGTGAGTCCATTATGCTCCATAATTCGAAGGGCTTTCTTCTGGTCTGTTATGTTTATGAGGTGGGACCATAGTATTCCACCAAGAGGTGAGTCTTTATAGCTTTCCTATAGTCTGATAGGTCCTTAATTGCACATTATGAGGTGGGTAAATCATTCCATAGTTGGGAAGCATATAAGGAGAACACGCTTTTGCAAGTAAATTGTTTTGCTTTTCTCAGGCATGTTGGGATTTTGAGGATGCTGTTATCAGCTACTCCTCTTGTTATGATTCGGTTTGTTTTCTTGATCATTGACTGAAGGGTTGGAGGAGATAGGTTGTTGATTCATTTGAATATTAATGTTAAGTTCTTGTATTTGGAGCATACCATGACCGGGAGTCAGTGCAGTTGGTGGCTGTATTTTGCTGTTCCAGTGATAATTCTTGCTGCAGTGTTTTGCACCAGTTGTAGGGGGAGTATTGTTTCTTGGGAAGGCCTTGGTATATTATGTTGCAATAATCTATTATGCAGTTTGAAAGTCACTATCACTAAGTAGCGGTTTGAGTTTGTGAATTGTTCTAAGCTCGTGGTAGACTGTCCTGGTTGTTCTCTTTATGGGTGGCTGGAAGCTGAGTTGCTGGTCAAAGGTATTTGACTTGTTGTTTGGTGGTTAGAGTGTAGTCTAGCATCTATATTGTGTCCGGTGGGGAGAACATAGTGCTCTTTATAATGGTTTCTACCATTTTGCCCAGTATGGATGTCAGGCTCACCGATCTGTAGTTTCCCAGTTCACCCCTGGAAACCTTTTTAAAAGTTTGGGTTACATTGGCTACTCTTCAATCTTCAGGTACTACAGATGATTTTAATGATAGTTCACAGGCTGCTAGGAGTAGGTCTGCAATCTTATATTTCAGTTCTTTTAGCACCTAGAGATGTATGCCATCCAGTCCAAGTGATTTTCTGCTCTTTAGTTTGTCAAATAGCTGTATTACATCTTCCTAATTATCAAGATTTGTTTCAAAACATCACCTTTAAATATTATTTCTAGCATGGGTAAGTTTCCTACCTCCTCTTCAGTAAAGAGAGAAGCAAAAAATGTATTCAGTCTCTCTGCTATGGCCTTGTCCTCTCTTAGTACCCCAACTGACACTCACATGTGTTTTGCTACGAATGCACTTGACAACATTTTTATTATGTGTTTATGTTTCTTAAATCTTGATATACCACCCTTTGCAGGGGCAACAGAGCAGTTTACAATATAAAAACATAAATCAAATTAGAAATTAGAAAGGAACTCCAATAAATAATACAAGAGATAAAGTACATACACTCATGGAAAGGAGAGAGGAAAAAGGGGAAAGTGGACGAGGGGGGAGGGACAGTCAGTCACAAACTTATTTTCAAATTCTTTCTTTGTTTGTCTTATTAGTGCCTTGCATTTAACTTTCCAGTACTTTGCTCTTTCCAGTTTTCATCATTTGGCTCTTTTTTTCTGTTTTCTGAAAGATTTTCTCTTAGATATAACAGCCTCTATGACCTCACCTTTAAGCCATGCTGGCTGTCATTGGGCCTTCCTTCCATCTTTTTTAAAGCGTGCAATACATCTGCTCTGGGCTTCCAAGATAGTATTTTTAAATAACATCCTGGCCTGATATTAACTCTTAACCTTTGCCATTGCTCCTTTTAATTTTTTCTTAAGCATCTTCCTCATTTTATCATAGTCTACTTTGTAAACGTTATATGCTAGCACAGTGAATTTCCTTGCTGTCTTTCCTCCATTTTTTAAATCAAATATGATAGTGTTATGATCACTATTGCCCAGCAGCACCAAAACCGTTACCTCTCACACTAGATCCTGTGTTTCCCTTTGCTTCTTGTCCTCTCAAGCCCTTCTGGATCCACTGCAGTCTGGCTTTTGTCCTCTACATTCCATATAAACTCCTCTTCCCAAAGTCTCCAGCTACTTGTTCCTTGTCAAATCCAAGGGCCTTTACTCAATCCTCATCCTTTTTGACCTTTCTCCTGTCTTTGACACTGTTGATCACTACCTTCTCCTTGATACTCTGCCCTTGCTTGGATTTAGGGACTCTGTTCTGTCCTGGTTTTCTTTTTCTCTCTCCCATAGTACTTTAAATGAATGTCCTGGTGGATTCTCCTCTACTGCCATCCCACTTTCAATTGGTGTACCTCAGGGATCTGTCTTGGGAACTCTCCTTTTGCTCTCTCTACACTCAGTTCCTTGGTACACTTATTTCCTCCCAGGGTTTTCAGTAGCATCTTTATGCTGATGACTCTCAGATCTACATTTCTATGCCTGAAATCTCTCCAGGAATCTAGGCCTGTATCTCTGCCTGCTTATCTGACATTGCTGCCTGGATGTCTCACTGCCATCTGAAATTTAACATGGCCAAAATGAGATCCTTATCATTACCCTTAAATCCACCTCCCCCCTTCTATGTTTCTGTGGGTGATACTACACTCCTCCCTGTTTCCTCAGCTCGCAAACTTGGGGCCATTTGTCTCTCACTCTCTGTCTCTGCATACATCCAACAGATAGAAGCGGTAGGTTTTACCTTTCTCTATAACATCTGTAAAATTTGTCCCTTCCTTTCTACTCACACTAAGACTCTTATCTACTCACTAATCACCTCCAGCCTTGACTATTGTAACCTACTCCTCGCTCATCTCCCTCTAAATCATCTCTCTCCCCTTCAGTCTGTTCAAAACTCAGCTTCCATCAGTGTCGCTATGCAGATGTAACCCCTTTTCTCAAGTCACTTCACTGGCTCCCTATCAGTTTCCAGATCCAGTTCAAACGTCTCCTACTGACCTATTATTGCATTCTTCCTACGGCTCCTCCCTTCCTTTCCTCTTATCTCACTCTACACTCCTCCTCGGGAACTCCGCTCCACTGGCAGATCCCTTTTATCTGAGCACTTCTTGGCCACTGCCAACTCCAGACTTTGTTCATTTAATCTCGCTGCTCCATATGCCTGGAACGAAGTACCTGAATCTGTGCGTCGGGCTCCTTCTCAAGCCCTATTCAAATCCAGGCTAAAAACCCACCTCTTTGTAGCCGCTTTTGGATCCTGATGCTCCTCACTCTCTTGTCCACTACTTATGTGTATCTTACCAGTGGAATCATTTAGACCAATCTCGGGCATCCCCCTGCTTGCCAAGATCATCGAAAAAGCTGCCCAACAACAAATCCAACATCATATCGATACTGAGGCACCGCTAGATCCTTCCCAACACAGCTTCAGGGAAGCACACGGAGTTGACACCGTCCTTACAACCCTCTTTAATGACTTGGTCACAGGAATAAATAACTCCCGACAAGGATTCGTACTCATCTTTCTGGACATCTCTGCCGCCTTTGATTCTGTGAACCATAATATACTCTTACAACGCCTAAAAGAAAAGGGGATCCAAAGCACGGCACTAGAATGGTGCAAATCCTACCTCTCCAATAGGTGGCAACAAGTCAAGGCAGGCTACACATCCTCGGAACCATTTCTGCAGACCCAGGGGGTGCCTCAAGGTTCGTCCTTATCGGCACTGATGTTTAATATCTACATGCAGCCGATATGTGACTTGATCCGATCCTTCAACGTACAATGCCTTGCCTATGCAGATGATATCCTCCTTTACATGCCATTCACAATTGACACACCAGTACTCGCCCCAATAATAAGATGCTTTGAAGCTGTAGCTGACTGGCTCTTGACACAAAACCTACGGATCAATCATGACAAAACTGATGTTCTATTCGTCACGAGGAACCGGAAGTTCATACCTCCCCCAGCACTACATGCCAACAATGCAGAGTTGAAATCCAAATCCACCATCCGTTATCTAGGCATCACGCTCGATCAGCACCTTGATATGACAACCCATGTAAAAAAGTCACGAAGGCAATATATCATAAGATCAGAACGCTGCGTCACCTTCGCCCCCTACTGGATTTTACCGACTACCGGACAACCTTCCAGGCATTAGTCCTCACACATCTGGACTTTGCCAACATCATCCTCCACGGACTCTCACAATCAACCTTAAATCCGCTCTGCCTAGCTATGAACGCAGCTGCAAGAGTCCTTTCTGGATCGTCAAGATCTGACCACATAACGCCAATCATGAAAGAACTGCATTGGCTACCATTACATGCCAGACTCCAATACAAGTCAATTGTCCTTACATTCAAAGCCCTAAATAACTACCCCTCCACGCCAATCAGCAAGCTAATCCACAGTACCCCTGAAAATAGAAACCGGAGGCCTCAAACAACGAACACCTTAGTAGTCCCCAAGATGACGACAAAATGCAAAGACAACCTCCAACAGGGCCTTCTCCATATTTGCTCCTTTAAACTGGAATGCCCTCCCCCATGAAATCCGAGGCATCAAAAATCTAGCCCCATTCAGAAAAACCTTGAAACACCACCTATTTACAAAATTCTACCCGGAGACAACCCGAGGTGAACACTCAATTGACAAACTACCTCCCAGCCGCCCTAACACCCTAACACAAACAGATAATGGTTAGCCTACTCATAAGTCCCACCGCTAACCATCACACGTGTACTATCCTTCCACGAACACACATGTATCAGCTAGATGAGTTAGAGAAGTGTACATAGTATAAAGTTAGCTTATATATAGTTTCCCCGGTTTTTCTCCATGTTTAATATCCTGTTTCACTGTAAACTCAATGTTGCCTGTATGCATTGTAGTATGTTTTGTTCGATGTACACCGCACTGATTATAATAGCACGGTATAGAAGAAATGTTAAATAAATAAATAAATAAATAAATACCATACTCTAGTCGCTATGTGTTTTGTCTTGATTAGATTGTAAGCTCTGATGAGCAAGACTGTGTCTTACATCTATATGTACAGTGTTTCATATGCCTTGTAGCGCTATACAAATAATTAGTAGATCTAAAATAGCTTCCCCCATGTCAATTCCTGAACCAGTTGCTCCATGAAGCAATCATTTATTTTATCTAGACGCTTAATCTCCATAGGATGTCCTGATGTGACATTGACCCAGTCAATACTGGGGTAATTGAAATCTACCATTATTACTATATTGTAAATTTTGCTAGCTTCTCTAATTTCTGTAAGCATATCAGCATCTGTATTTCATTCTGGCCAGATAGACAGTAATACACTCCCACTGCCATTCCCTTCCCCTTTTTACATGGAAAGGGACCATATGCACCTTTCTCTAGTCCTCTAAGACCACTCCCAACTCTAAAGAAACATTGAAAAGGTCAGACAGTGGGGCTGCTAGAACTTCCCTAAGTTCCTTCTGTACTCTCAGATGTATGCCAACTGGCCCCATCATTTTGTCTACTTTTAGTTTAGCTAGTTCCTCACGAACACAGTCTTCTGAAAATCGTTCAATATCCCCTTCACTTCTGTTCCTATTTGTCGGTATTTTCTGAGGTCCTGCAGCTGTGAACACAGAACAAAAATATTTGTTAAGCATTTCCACTTTATCCTCATCAGTTCCTACATATTGCTCGCATTCACCCTTGAGTCTGACAATACCACTTTGGCACTTCCTCCTCTCACTAACATACCTAAAAAATGTCTTGTCCCCCAATTTTACTGCATTGGCTATTTTTTCTTTTATTTGTATCTTTGCTTTCCTGAGTACTTTCCTAGCTTCTCTTAGCTTTTCCAAATATTAATATTGTGATTTTTTTTTATGAATGCCACCCTCTTTTTCTTCACCTTTTCAGCTATTTCTTCTGAGAACCATAGTGGCCTCCTTTTCCTTCTACATTTACTTACTTTCCTAACAAAAAGGTTTGCTGCCCTTAAAATATCCCCTTTTAGTTTTGCCCATTGCTTTCCTACATCCTCCAGTTGTTCCTATCCCATTCATGACTCCTTGAAGTACTGTCCCATCTTGGCTCATATTTCCTTTGCTACATGGCTGAACATCTTGTTATGCTAGCCTGCATGAGATGGATGTCCTCACTCATCTCTTTCCTAAGGGGGACATCTATATGGCCACCAGCATAGATGTCCACGCCGGTAACGTCTGTTACTAAAATCAGCTGGGGACATAGATGTTCTTGGCATTTATCTCAATGTTTCCCACCCTGGATGCCACCAATTTTTTTTAATTGTAATTTTTTATTAGCACACATCATAATATACAGCACATAGCATTGAAACTACACCCACATTTAGAATACACCATCTGTCACTTTCGTTATACATTCTATAGTTCTTCTTCACATTAGAAATATACCCTCTTACTGTTTGTTCCTGGGATTTTTTTTTAATGTTTTCAAAGATTATTTCTAACTGTTGCACAAAATAGCATGGAATTATACATCTTTAACTCAGACACCATACAACCAAATCCGAACTTGCAACTGTTACCCCCTTTATTATCCCTGCCCCCTCCCGCAATACTATCCAATTACCTCTCACTGTCCCCCCATCCCCCTCCCCCCTCTCCCCCCTTTCTCCATTCCTCGTACCTCCCCCACACCTCCTGAAAGGCTTTCATACTATGATGCTGGTACACTGCTATCGCACTCATATTCCATAAATGTTCCAATCGCTGCATAATCATTTGTATCGTAGGCACATCCACACACTTCCATTTTGCCATGATCACACCCCGAGCTGCCCCAATACAATACCCCATCAGCATTAAGATGCTCCGCTCCTTCCCCTCCGGCTACTCATTTAAGAGTACCATCGGCGCTGTGAAGACAATCTCTTCCTTCACTATGCCCTGCAGTCTACCCTCCAATAGTTTCCACATGCTCTGTACGGCTGGGCACCCCCAGACAAAATGTTCCAAATCTCCCCTGTGCCCGCATCCCCGCCAACATTCACCCGTCTCCTGAGGCTGAAAAGCCCTTATCCTCCAGGGCGTCCAGTACATTTGATAACACACTTTCAAGCTATTTTCTAAATACTTCATTCCCGGGGCCAGCTGCTTTGTCCATTTATAAATGTTAAGCCACCGCTCTTCCCCCCACTCCCCCTCCAACTGTACCTCCCAACCCTTCTCCCCTCTACTCCTCCCCTGACGCCACTCCGGAACTTGCGTTCTCAACTCTCCATACATTTTGGCTATAAACCCTTTCCTCGAACTCCCCCGCCGCATTAGCACCTCAAACTGAGTATCCACCTTCCTTAAATCCTCCCTCACCCTCATCTTCCTTAGATAGGAGAGCAGCTGTGCATAGGCATAATAGCCTCTCTCCTCCACCCCATATTCCTCTTGCAACTCCTCGAATGAGTACCACTCCCCACCTTTCTTTAGCAATTGCCCCAACGTACGCACCCCTTTGTCCCACCACCCCCTATATATGCCCCCTTCCTGTCCCGGTCTAAAACCTTTCATCCCCATAATACATGTTGCCTTCATATACTTTTTCTCATTCAGCATGTGCCTCTTTACCCCAAGCCACAGCCCTTGCGTAAAATCCCTGAAAGGATTCCCCTCCTGCCCCCCTCCCTTTTTCGCCCCGGGTCCCAAATCCAAGCTTGCAAATCCTCTCCCCTCCTTCCCTCTTGCTCTAACGTCACCCAAGTGGGGACCTCCCCCAACCCCACCCCTGCCAGCCAGCCAATGCTCTCATTTGCACTGCCACAAAGTATTTTTCTATCCAGGGAACCCCCATTCCACCCTCTCTTTGGTCCCTATACAGTGTATACTGCGACACCCTCGGCGTTTTTCACGCCCAAATAAAATCCAATATCATTGTCTGTACCTGCTTCAAATATGCTCTGGGGATCTTGCATGGGATTGAGCTAAACAAAAATAAAAATCTCGGCAGCACATTCATCTTAATGACAGCTATTCTACCCAACCACGTTCATAAGAACATAAGATATGCCATACTGGGTCAGACCAAGGTCCATCAAGCCCAGTATTCTGTTTCCAACAGTGGCCAATCTAGGTCATATGTACCTAGCAGTTTCCCCAAAAGACACAAGTTCCACAATGCTTGTTACTGGGTCAAGCATTGATATCTTCAGTCACTTCTTAATAATGGTTTATGGACCTTTCCTCCAGGAACTTGTCCAAACCTTTTTTAAACCCAGCTACACTAACAGCCTTTACTACATCCTCCGGTAACAAATTCCAGAGTTTGATTACACGTTGAGTGAAAAAATATTTTCTTTTATTAGTCTTAAATAGTTTACCCTGTAGCTTCATTGCATGTCCCCTAGTCTTTCTATATTCTGATAACGTAAACAATCGATCTACGTTTACCTGTTCCACTCCGTTCGTTAATTTATAGACTTCTATCATATCTCCCCTCAGCCGTCTCTTTTCCAGGTTAAAGAGCCCTAACCTTTTTAGCCTTTCCTCATAGGAGTATCCTTCCATCCCCTTTACCATTTTGGTGGCTCTTCTCTGAACCTTTTCTAAAATCGCTATATCCTTTTTAAGATACGGCGACCAGAATTGCACACAATATTCAAGATGCGGTCTCACCATGGAACGATATAGAGGCATTATAATATCTTTTGTTTTATTTTCCATTCTTTTCCTTATCATACCTAGCATTCCATTTGCTTTCTTGGCTGCCGTTAAGAATAAGCTCTTCCATTTATGCATTTCCTCTTTCACTTCTTGTAGTAGCGGGGGAAAATTCCATTTCCATAATTGTTGCCAGTCCTTCCCCATACGAATCCCCAAATATCTATACGTGCCCTTCACCCATTTAAACGGAAACCCACTTCTTAAACTCTTTTCCAAACTCTCTTCAAGGTTAAATCCCAACAACTCTGTTTTACTGCCATTGATTTTATATCCCGCTACCCCACTGTAGTGTTCTATTTCCCTCATCAACACTGGCAGTGATATCAATGGTTCCCTAATAGTAAAAATACATCATCCGCAAATAAAGCGATTTTAGATTCCCCATATTCATAACCACCCCCTTAACATCCCCCGTCCTTCATACCCTTTCAGCCAATGGTTCTATAACCAATGTGAATAACAAGGGGGAATGCGGGCACCCCTGCCTTGTTCCCCGTTCCAGCTGTATGACCTCAGAGTAACTCCCATTAACTCTAACCCTGGCTTTAGGCACCCGATACAAGGCTTGAATCCAGTTCACAAAATTCTCCCCCAACCCCATCTTCTCTAGCACTTGTATCATAAAGGGCCACTCCACCCTATCGAAAGCTTTCTCCGCATCGACTGATATAAACACTGCCTTCTGCCCTGTTCGCTGCACTTCCCAGATTAGGTTACAGATTCGCCGTATATTATCCCCTCCCTGCCTCAAACCCCGTCTGGTCCGAATTAACCAGCTTGGGCATTACTCTTTGTAATCTAGTGGCCAGTACTTTAGCTAAAAGTTTAGCATCCACATTCAGCAGGGAAATCGGCCGATAAGAGCCGCATACCATGGGATCTTTCCCCGGCTTAAGCAATAGTGTGATCCCAGCTTCCGTCATAGTCCCTGGAACTGCCCCTTCCCTAAGCACCCCATTAAACACTTCCACCATTTAAGGGCCTAAGAGCGAACTGAAAAACTTTATAAAACTTCCCCGTTAGACCATCTGACCCGGGCGCCTTTCCCAGCTTCAGTCTTGATGGCCTCATCCACCTCCCCCTCCTCAACTGGCCGACCTAACCACCCCGCCTCCTCTGATGTTAATTTAGATAATTCACACTCGGCTAGATATTGTTGGCTTTTAGCCCTTCCCTCCTGCACCTCGCTACTGTACAGAGTTTTATAGTATTCCTTTAATGTCTGTCGGATCTCATTATTTCCAGTGACTAGCTGCCCCAACCCATTCCATATACTTCCTATAGTATGTTGTGCCATTCTTACCCGCAGTCTATGCGCTAGGATACGGCCCGCCTTATTCCTGCCCTCAAACATAGCTTGCCTCAAGACATTCCACCCATGTGCCACTTTACTGGCTCTGAGCTGTCCCAGCTGCCCCCGCAGTCCCTGCAGATCTCTTAGTACCCTTTCATTTCTATCACACTGGTGACTACCCTCCAATTTCTTAATTTCCTCCAAGAGGCGTCTTTCGGAATCTCCCTGCATACGACACCTACGTGACGTTTCCCCTAACAAGTGTCCCTGCACCACCACCTTCAAGCCATCCCACACCATTCCTAGACCTACCTCCCCATTCAAATTATGGTCCATATAATCTTTAATCACCCCCGCCGTCCTCTCGACTATTGCCGGCTCCTCCAGCAAGGAGTCATTCAATCTCCAGAATTTCAAACCAGTATCCTCATAGCAAGGCTGAACTCCACACTCACAGGAGCATGGTCTGTCCACGTAATGGACCCCTGCTCCACCTCCTCCACCTTGCTCATCCACCTGCCTCCCACCCAAATCATGTCAATTCGCCTATAAGACCCATGTGGCGCTGAATAGTAAGTGTATTGTTTTCTCCCCGGGTTCTTACATCTCCATGCATCCACCAGCCCCAAACCTTCTTTCATTTTCAACATTTTCACTCTATCCCCGCGTTTCCCTGCCCCCCCCCCGCCCCCCCCCCCCATTATCTAGCCTGGGGTTCACTGTCAAATTAAAATCTCCACCCAGAATGATTGGGTCCTCACCCAGCCCCTCCAACTCCTCTCTCATGCGATCAAAAAACTCCCCTTGATGCTCATTCGGCCCATACAGACTCATGACCCACACTTGCTCTGTACCCATCTGGATCTTAACTCCCACACATCTCCCCCTTTTATCCCTATATTCTCCCACCACTTTTTCCACCATCCCTACCCCACCATTATACCCACCCTTCCCCTCCGGGATTCCGCTCTTTGCCCGGCCAAAATAACCTTTGTGTATTTCCGTGACTCCAACAGTTTCTCCTGCCCGACATTCAAATGCGTTTCTTGAATACAAATGAAATCTGCCTGAGTCCGACATCCTTCCTTTTCCACCAACCTCCTCTTACGCCATGTTCTCAACCCTATAGCATTAATAGTCACCATTCTCATTTTTTGTACCCCCACTATGCCTCTCTCCTTCTCTCCCTTTCCCCCCTCCCCCTCCCCCTCCCCTTCTCCCCCTTCCCCACCCCCTCCCATGCCCTACCCCCTTCCCGCCCCTCAGCCCTCCTGAGGCCTCCTGTAGAGTAGTGCCCATCGGTCTGGAGCAACCCGTTCCGCTCTTACCACCCCCCCTCCCGCAACCCTTTCTCTGCAACCACAACATCCTAGTTCCCTCATTCCCCTCCTGCTCCACCCTCCCCCCCTCCCATTCCCCACCTTGATCCTCTCAGGTCCTCCATAACCTCTGTGACCCTCTTGCTCCTCCATATACCAACTTGCCATCATAATACCCTCCTCCCCACAAACACCTCCCCTCCGTCTTCCCCCTTACTTAACTATATTGTCACAAACAATAACATTAGGCATTAAACAATTAACAGAACTAACACATTAAACTCATGCCTTGCAATCTTCCCTTTCCACCGCCCCCCTCTTCATCCGCCAATCTCCCCCACCTTCCTCCCCCTATCCTTCCCCTCCGTCCTCCCCCTCTTTCCCCAATCATAAACATACTGCAACTCCTCATCTGATTACCTATTTCACAATATCCACAGTACTCAAAACTTTTCAAGTCCACAAAATCTTGACTGTGTGCCAGACCAACTGCATGTCCACCGCTCCTCTTCAGGTTGGTGCCCTCCGAGAAACTCGCACACTCCTCTGCCGCATACCATTCCTTCCCCTCTCACCAGCCGGCTCTGTGAACTCCTGCGGATCCTCCTGTTCCTCCGCCTGCTGCACCAGTCGCCGTTGGGTATCGTCCAAGCCAGCCTCCGCCACCACCTTCTCTGCTTCCTTACAAGTCCGCACCTTCCAGCTGCGAGTCCCCACCGTAAAGCTCAGTCCAAATGGGATAGCGCACATTTTCCTTTCTCAACAGACTGGTGATCGGCTGCATCTCCCTCCGTCTCTGGAGTGTCCCTGCTGATAAATCCGCAAAAATCTCCAATTTGTAGCCCTGCCAGACAAACTCCCGGACTTTCCGCATTTTTGCTACTATTTTCTCTTTGATGATGTAGTCATGGACACAGATCACTATGTCCCATGGTCTATTCGGCCTGCTAGGGCCCAGCACCCTATGCGCTCTGTCCAAGACCACCGTGCTGGGCTCCTCCTCTCCCTCACCTTCCAGCAAAATCTCCTTATAAACTGCTTCTGCCACCCTCCTACTGTCGGTAAATTCCGGTTGTTCAGGGACGCCCCTTATTCTTAAATTATTCCTTCGGGTTCGATTTTCCAAGTCCTCCATCTTGTAAAGCACTTGTTCCTTCCACCTCTCCCAGTCCTGCAGAGAGCTCTCCATTTTCGCCTGCCTGCTTTGCACCCTCTCCACGTGCTGTTCTTGTTCCTCCATCCTCCGGCTCAGCTCACTGACCTCCACTCTCAACTCACCACACACTTCCCCCACCTCCGATTTTACTGCAGCCAGCTCCATTTTCAGTTCCTCAAACCATGCCCTCAGCTCCTCCCGGGACACATTTTTGACTACCGTTTCTCCCGGTTCCAGCTCTGCTTGTTTAGGTGCCTGCCGCTCTGCAGGCTCTCTGCTCAGCATATTTCCTGCCACCATCTTGACCTCTCCTCTGCCAGCCTGCCCACCTCCGTACCCAAATTCTTTTAAATCCGCCGCTTTCTTACGGGTTGACATCACTATCCTCCAGCAGTTTACCTGTTCCCCCACTTCTTTCTTCGTTTTTCGCTGTGTCTGCGGGGGGTGGGTAGCTATTTTCACCGTTTGCGGGTTTTACTCCGGAGCTCTCTCCCTAAGCTGCCATCCGCAACGATGATGTCACTTCCTCCGGATGCCACCAATTTAACTTGGATGAATATCCTTTCTAAAATTCAAAGCAAAAGGATATGCATGTGCCTCTTGAAACTTAGCCCAGGAAATTTATATATTGACGTATAAATTTGCTCGGTCAGTTTACAAGGAGATGGGTAAATTTTGAATAGACATGTAAATGAAAACCCTTCTCAACCCCACCCAGTGTATGTAGGTGTAGATACATACGGGCTGGACACAGATACCCCTCCATCAATGTTCCCTCTAATTTTCTGTAAGCTGTGTGCGCATAAAGTATCAGCTTTGTGCAGCTTTTGAAGGAAGGTTAAATTTTTGTGCGCCACATAACGACACTCGGAGTTATATACTTTAAAATGTGACTACACGTCAGAATACGGTATGTACACCACATTGATTTTAATCAAATTAAATGAAAATAGACGATTACTAAATGAAGTGGGAAATTTCTAGTAATTACAATCATAACTTTTAAATTTTAAGATGTCTGTGTTGTTTTCTATCAGAATCAGAGCCGTAATTTTTGTGCGCTCTGTTGTAAAGTATGTGCGCTCGCTCGGCGAGTTGTGTGCGCGCGCACACGCGCACAGCTTAGAGGGAACAGTGCCCTCCATAATGGGTGAGCAATTATATAAAAGCTGATTGCTGCGAGTAAAGCACTGTTGCCCATGAAATGCTTTTGAAAATTACCCTCTAATTGTATTTGAAGATGAGTGAATTCAATATTTGTCAAATCATTCTCAAAATGTTGTAAGAACATAATTTTCTCCCATTCATGGTATTATAGCCATCTCTTGCAAGGTTGATGCATTTTTTAAAATCCGGTTTGTATCCATAAAAAAAACAAGCCATGCTTGACTAGTTGAACCTCATCTCCAGCAGATAAATGAAAAATGCCAGCAAGTGATGGAATGGTGAGTTGAAGATGGTTGCTAACCCGTCTTACAAACAGAGGAGGTGCCTAGTAGTGGTTAGAGCAGTGGACTAATAACCAAAGAGGCCAGTGTTTAAATGCCACTGCTACACCTTGTGACCTTGGGTAAATCACTTAACCCTCCATTGTCTCTGACATAGAATTTTAAACCTGGAAATTCAATACCGGGCCATATCCAGGTTCTGGCTTTGAATATCCGGGTTGCCCAGATTGCTGCAAGGCTAACCAGGTAACAGCGATATTCAGCCGCTGCCTGGTTAGCTTCTGGGGTGAAAGTAAGGCCAGTGTTTCCTGCGCCTGAGTTTCGACGTGTGTGGCTAACTGGGCAGCAGCTCGATATCACGACTGGTTAGCATCGGGGCGTATAGCAGCAGCACACGTGAATATTCAGCACTACTCATCATGTTAAATCTGCTGAATATCCCACAGTGCAGCATTCATGTGGTTTAAAGGTCTGCAAACTATGTAAAGGCCTTTGAATCTCTCTCCCTTTGATTATAAACCCTTTGGGGACAGAAAAATACCTATTGTAGCTTTTCTTGAGCAACTACTTGAAATGTTAGCTAAATATTAAATAAAGGAAATGGCTTTGTGCAGATATGTCTAATAATTCATGAGCAGGGTTCATTCTCTATATCCTTAAGTGGCTCCTGACTCAACCATCGATCCAATGATAGAATTTTATTATGTGCATTTTTATGCCTTTTTATAAATTTCTTTGACTTGGCTCATGCTGGCAAAGTGATCCCTTGTAAGGAATTCTACTGGTCTCATGCCAGAGTGAATTGTCAGCTTTTACTGATATTTCAGTACTGAGCAGCATCCAGCAGTTGGAAAAAGGAGCGATGTTGCAGACATGCTTTTCAGTGTCACGGTATCCCAGTGATGTGCCTGGACTTTGGATTTACAGAAACTGGATGCTGAAATCAGCACTGCAAGCATGGGAGGGCTGCAATGCCCAGAAATGTAAAATGAGTAGCAGGGCTGCAGCTCCAATGGCAAGATTGGGAGCTTGAGAACTGACTATTTTTGGTAAATTAGCACAGATCACCACTTCCTATCGGGTCCAAGACTATCAGGCCTTCATGAGCAGAAAATCAAGGGGCTGAAACGTCACAGGAACAGCAGACGACCAAGCAGTAGCAGCAATTCCAGTCATGGACATTACAAATGGCATCACAGCTCAAAGAAGCATCAATCCTTCTAAGACTCGGACAGTGCAACCACACCACCCTGCAGGGCACACCGGGTCAAATGGCACCACAACCACAGAAGCAGGGACGACTCAGCAGCTGCGGTCCTGGATCTACTGACACGTTTACTTGATCAATGCACAGCCACAAGCAAGGTACGCCAGAACCTGGTATACTTACCTCCAAGGAAGGTGCAGACACCATCACCCCGTCATCCTTGCCCCCACGGTTTTCACCAGAACCCCTAACCACCAACACTGAGGGTGAAGAAGCAGCCACCCAGGGCTTCACTCAACCAGCTTGCCATGCACAGGACTGGATCCACCACCTAAGCCACCATCTCTGCTGGAGGACTTTGCATATCCCAAATTCCTCCAAAAGCTAGTGACGCAGTTCTCTCTCATTCTGGTGAATGACCCAGCCCCGACAAGTAAGGCCAGTGGCGCCTTCAGGTACCTGATGCTCCCAAGACCCTTGTTGCTCTGCCAATACATAAACTCCTCATGGACAATGTCCTGGAGATCAGGCAGACCCCGTCCTCCAAGTTTGCCAAGAAGGCTTGAGACCAAGTACTAGGTCCAAGCCACCCATGGCTTTGGAAAACTGCAGCTCCCACACCAATCCATCATTGTGGATGAGGATAGTATGGGCCCGATTCCGTCCGGGTTGTTGATCCCCACTGTACATTTGGTCTGAACCGGACATACAGAGGGGATCATGATTCTGATCCCACGGGACACGTTTAGCCCCACAGGATCAGAATCACGAACAGTCCCGCATGTGCAGGCCGGGACTGCGATTCAGTCCAGCCTGCACGTGCAGGACTGTCCCCGGCTAACTCAGTCAAGACCTGTTTTTCTCCTTTTTATTTCCTCGAAGAAATATACTATAAAGTTTCTTCAGATAATGGAGTAAGACTCTATATTATTGAGGAATCATCTTGCGCTCCGGAAGTGACCAATTTTTTTGCAACACTTTTCCCAATTCTCACAAAGGGTAAAAGCTGTGCTGCACTTGTTGGACTGTTCAGCCCTTAGAAAGTCCATCTAGCTTTTTGCTTCCATTGACTTCAATAAAGTAGGGACTGCCATTAACACACATGACCATTTGGCGACTGCATCTCTTTCACATACAGTCACATTGGTGGCCCAGTTGAGGCCAGCTTCCATGGAAGAGATATGCAAGGCTGCAATCTGGACTTTTGTCCACACGGTCACATCTCACTACTGTCTGGATTCCTAACATGACAGCAATTTCAGTCAGTCAATCTATCCTTCGGAATCTGTTTTTTTTTTAATATAATATTTTTATTGATATTTCTCAATTCAAACAGAAAGAACAAAGAACAAAAGGAAAAAACAGCCTAATACAAAAGCAAACAACAGAAATGCACTACAACACTTATACACACCCCAAGTGCCCCCCCACCCCCCTTGGAGAACCTACCCGCCCTACTTGAATCTAGAAAAACGGAGGATAGTCCAAGACCCCCATGCCCCGAGAGAGTCATCCACCCTAACAGATTGATATACTAACTAACTAAAGGGGATTCTCACTATAAGAGAGCAAAAAGAAGACTTTCACCGTGCTCGGTTAATATATTCATCTAAAGCTTTCCACTTCATCAGCGCTTTAGCATGGGATCCGCCAGACGACAGGCGAAAGCGTTCATATTTACTGAAGAGTCCCAATTGGTTCCACCATAAAACCCAATTTAAACCTATGGAGTCTTTCCAGTATTTGAATATTAAGTTTAGGGCCACCCCCATCATAAAATCCAGCATAAAATAATGTGAGGGGTCAAGGGAGGGGATGCCCGCTAAAGACCGGAAAATAACTATCCGCCACGTCAAAGACTCTTTAAAATTAAGAATCTGCTGAATAAGATCCCATACTGGCTTCCAAAACAACTGAACATAGGGGCACTCCAATAGCATATGAGACAGAGTACCTGGTAGTTTCTTGCAAGACCAACACACGTTACCCTCACTATTGTCTAATTTAGCCTTTTTAACCGGAGTAACATATGCTTTGTGTGCCAAGAAATAGAGAGATTGTGTCAAAGCAGCAGAACACGACACTCGGATTGCTGAATCCCAAAAGTTAAGCCACAACTGCGGGTCATCTAGTTTCCCCAGTTCGTACTCCCAAACCCTTTCCACCGGCGTAGGTCTATCCTAAGAGCGTGAATGAATAAGTTTATATATTTGTGAGGCTATACCTGACTCCTCTGCTAACGCAGCCATACAGTTCCTTAATTCTGAAGTGTGAAATCGGAGGTAATGTCAAGATTGATTTACTAATACAATGCTTTAACTGAAGCCACTGATAATAACTGATCTTAGGGATACCAAACTCCACCTGGAGATTATCAAAAGATTTCCATTCCGCACCATGGAATAATTGTCCAAGCGACCAAATACCACAAGAGTACCATTGCTGCCATTTAACGATGCTACCCTGAATCTTAAACATTGGGTTAAACCATATTGGAAGCATCTTTGAGGAGCCACAACCTTTTCCCAACTTATCCGCCAGAAATTTACAAGCCCGTTGGGTATCACTAATTATGGCGGAAGCACCCGCCACATCAAGCGAAGACATTTCCAACAATTCCATCGGCACAGGACTACCAACCGGTTCTCTATCTCCCACCAACTCACCGGCAACACAGTTCTTTATCTTCCGCCCATAAATGTAGCAGGTCGCAAAAGAAACGCATAATGATACCACTGGAAATCAGGAAATTGCACCCCCTCTCCCCCTGCATCTTTACTCCGCTTTAGTTTCCATAGAGCGATTCTGGGGGTTTGCGACTTCCAAAGGTATTGCATTAAAATGCGCTCCAACTTTTTATAAAAAGAATCAGACAATAAGAAGGGAAGCATAGATAGAATGTAATTTACCCTGGGAGCTATGGTCATCTTAATCGTTTCTAACCTGCCCCACCATGTCAATTTTAGGGGGGACCATTTTTCTGTCATATTTTGAACAACTGATAACAAATTTCCCTCATTATACTGTTTTGTATCTGCAACCGTCATCATGTATCGTACCCCTAAGTATTTAATCCCATTGGGCTCCCAACAAAGAGAATGGAAGTCGACTGCTGCTTTGTGTGTGAGACAATTTAGGGGAAAGGCCAGAGACTTCGCCCAATTTATTTTATACCCCGAGATTTGAGAGTAGAGATCAATCTGCTCAAATACCTTCGGGATAGAATCAGGTGTAACGAATAGAAGCAAGTCGTCAGCATAGGCTGATAATTTTATCTCAAGGTCAACCACTTTGATCCCTGAATG
Organism: Ichthyophis bannanicus; assembly: GCA_033557465.1. Lineage (NCBI taxonomy): Eukaryota > Metazoa > Chordata > Amphibia > Gymnophiona > Ichthyophiidae > Ichthyophis > Ichthyophis bannanicus. Next base: position 31,201,614 of record CM066043.1, on the reverse strand, counting down.
TCCGGATTATGTCGAATAAGAAGAGCTAAAGGTTCTAAAGCAAGATTGAAAAAGTAGAGGAGAGAGTGGACAACCCTGCCGGGTGCCACGCTCAAGCGTAAAAAAGGCAGATAGGGTGTTATTTACCGCAATGGCCGCCTTTGGTGCAACATACATCAACTTAACCGCATTAATGAAGTTCTCCCCAAACCCAAACCATTCAAGTGTAGCCAGGAGGAACAGCCATTCCAACCTATCAAACTCCTTTTCAGCGTCTAACGACATCCCTATCAGGGGGTCCTTTTTTTTTCCGGCCTCCACTAACACATGACAAAATAACCTGGCATTATCCACTGTGGAGTGACCTCTCACAAACCCACATTGGTCTGGGTGAACCAGAAAAGTGACTACTTTAGCCAACCACGCCACCAAAACTGCAGCATATATCTTATAGTCCATGTTTAATAAAGAAATAGGGCGATAGTTCCCAACTTTTTGAGGGTCCCTTCCCGGTTTTTCCAACACTACCACCGTAGCTGCAGCAAAATCACCAACCTTCGGAGCCTGCGACCCCAGTAAGTCATAATACTGTGTTAGAGAAGGAAGAAGATCCTCTATAAAGACTTTGTAAAACTCCTGGGGGATCCTGTCTGGTCCCACAGCTTTACCCGGTGTCAATGACTTAACAACTTGACGTATCTCCTCAGAGGATATCAGAGCTTCTAATTGCAAGAACGCCTCCTCAGCAAGAGTAGGATGCTCCAGCTCCTGAAACAATTTTGCAAAAATACTCATATCCATCGGAACCTCAGATGAGTATAGATTGGAATAAAAGTGCTGAAAGCATTTTGCAATGTCTTCATCCCGCGTCACTAAATATTGAGAAGCATCATCAACTACCGCAGCGATTTTAGTTGCATTTTTCCTACCCTTCAAAGCATGAGCCAGTAATCGCCCTGTCCTATTTGACTCAGTATAAAACCGACCCGCCTGAGCCTGCAAAGTTATAGTTGCTTCCGTAGTTAAAAGGGAATTGTATTGAAACCTTAGCCGCTGTAACCGAAGTAATATACAAGGATCTTTGCGGCTAACAAGAAGACTTTCGCTCACTCTTATTTGACTATCTAACCGAACCATTTCCGCTTTCCGCTGCCGAGCCGACTTAATGGCAAAGCTGGTGGTGGCTGCCCTAATCAAAGCCTTAAAGGCTTTCCACCATGCCCAAGCCGACGTTGCTAATGGGTCATTAAACTGAAAGTATTCATTTATCACAGTACGTATGTTATCACAAAACAAAGGGTCTGACAGAAAAGTTTTATCAAAAGACCAAAGCGCAGGAGGGCAATGACTGGGGGAGAGTTCTAGCTCAAACGATAATATTGCGTGATCTGACACATGAGGAGCATGTATATTGGACTGAGCAACGCCTGAAACCAAAGATTTAGCTAACAAGAAGAAATCAATCCGCGAGTGCGCGGAAATGCAGCACCGAAAAAAAGGTATAGTCCTTTTCAGATGGATGCTGGAGTCTCCAAATGTCAATTAAACCGTTATCTCTACACAGTTCATGCAACACACTATGTGCTCTTGAAACCCTATGCGCTCGATACGGACAACGATCAATCAGGTGGTCTAATACAAGTTTAAAGTCACCACCAAGGATTAGCGAATGCGGAGCAGACACTACTTCTTGGGCTATGTGCTGAAAAAATTCCGGGTCATCAGTGTTGGGAGCGTATATATTTAATAATGTAAAAGTACACGAACAATCTGCACGTCCAACTTGGCCTACCGCCCTTCTAAATCCAAACTTACACAAGAAATCCTTGGTTTAAGCGACCTATGTATCAAAATGACCACTCCGTTTCGCTTTCTCAGAGCAGGAGAAAAGGCCACCGCAAGAAACTTCCCATTACTCAACTTCCGAGATTCAGCAATATCCAAATGTGTTTCTTGTAAATAAATTACGTCTGCCTTTTCTTTCTGGCAATATGCAAGGATTTTTGTACACTTGATTGGATTATTTACCCCCTTTATGTTCAGGGAAATACATTTAAGCTTGTTCCCCATTTGCCCAGGCGCATAGACAGTTAAGTCTCCCTGCTCTATGATTAATCAAACTCAGTATAGATCTATACACCAACAGAGACCCCCAATAGTCTCCCTCCCTTCCGTAGTGGATGATCCTCCTCCAAGGACATAGGAACACCATCCATCTTAAGCAAGTGGTTACCACCCCAAAACACATATGGGTGAGTCTAACTGTAGAAAAGAAAAAACCCCAGAACCCCCCCAACATACATTCAGTTTCTTACTGCCCTATTTTCCATAAGCTGGCCACACTGTACAGAGGAAAAACAAAAATAAACAAAAAATCGCATTCAACATATTAAACAGTAAGGTCAGAACCAACATAACCCTTGTGTGTTAAATAAAGTTATTAACCATGGACAACATATTATTATTATTATTATTATTATTATTATTATTAGAGTCTCTTTTATACCGCGCTATTCAGCATCAGTGCGGTTTACAATGAACAACATACATACCCTCCTGCAAAAAAAAAAACACCCCAGAGTGAATTTTCCCCCCTTCGCCACCACTGCACCCACTCTATACCTTAATGATAGCCCACGAGTCCTTAAACAGAGCGCTCTATCCAAAAGAATTTCCGCCCTGCAAACCGAAACTCAAGCGTACTGAAAAATATTGCTATCAATGAGGAGAATCCACAACACTTAAGCAAGTAACTAACCGCTCAAAGTTTATACATAATTGTGTTAAAACTACCACCTAGAACAAAACCCCCATGCTAGGAAAAATAGTCCCAAGCTAGAACCTGTAGCAAAGCAAAGAAACACTAGTCATTCCTTCAACATTTCTGCGCAAACAAATAAATCAGTCAATGCATTAATGCAGCTTCTTGATCCTCAATAAAGTCTCGCAAGACCTTCGGATCCTCAAACGAACGCGTTTGATTGTGTAAAGTAATCCGCATCCGTGCAGGATAGAACATACCATAGCGGGCCTGTAACTTCTGGAGCCGTGGACAAAATACCAGCAACTGCTTTCTTTTGTCCACCGTAGCTTTAGAAAAGTCTGGAAAAAACATAAGTTTATGACCTTCAAGCGCTACCGGTGAGTGAGCCTTGGCTGCAGCCATGATTAAGGTGGCTTGCTGATAACGAAGCACCCTCAATATCAATGGACGCGGGTACTTTCCTGGTGTTGACGCATGCGAGGGAACACGGTGCGCCCGATCAATTTCCAATGGGTAAGCGAGTTGCAGCTGCAGCAATTTTGGCAACAAGGATTCCAGATACTTAACTGGGTCTGAACCCTCCATGCTTTCCGGCAGGCCCAATATGCGAATGTTAATGCGTCGGGCTCTATTGTTCATTTCTTCCAAACTGAGTTCCAATTGCTTAATTCTAGCCATTATTCTGCTCCACACCCCGGAGTCTTTCATCGTGCGCAGCAATAACATTTTTGGTTTTGTCCAGGCGCAGTGAAAACGTGGTCACTTGCTGCTTCAGATCTGCCATGTCCGCTTGAACCGAGTCCAGCGTGGCACCATTCTGCACCACCAATTCCTTCACTGCCCGAACCTCGGCTAGTAGCTCCGTGAGGCCTTCAGGCTGTTCTTGGGCAGACGCCATTTTTTGCGGCTAAGGTGGCTCCGGCTTAGAGTGCTTTGCTCCCGCAGGCGTATTACCTTGAAAGTCCAGTCTCACCGGTTTCGACACAGATATGTTCCCACACAAGTCCTTCAGGTGAGCGCATGACACCACACACTATTTCCAAGTTTGGCAGTGAATTCAGCCAGGGTTCTCAGAGAGGAGAGGCATTAGGCTTCCATCTTACTCCACGGCTAGCTCCGCCCCCCCCCCCCTTCGGAATCTGATGTTTAGAATCCATTTCCTTCTAGCCCAGTTTTTCTTTGTTTTCAGGTTGCTTACAAATTAAACCAGAATTTTACAAAGAAAAAACACTTTGTATTGCCACTTCGGTTCAGCATGTAACAGCACCAATCCAATCTACCAGATGTGGATTAGAGTATTCCTTTTGCAAATCTGGAAAGAAGTAAAAAGATTGCGGATGCCTTCCAAGAAGCATTGTTCAGGCAACTGCTGATAGAACTGACCAGGGAAAGTTTGATGCTGGATTTAGTACTCACCAATGGAGATAGCGTGTCGAATGTCCGGGTGGGTGCTCACTTGAGAAGCAGCGATCATCACACGGTGTGGTTTGAGGTAAAAGCCAAGGCAGAGTCCAATCACAGCAAACTCAAAGTCCTGGACTTCAAAAACGCTGATTTCAGTCAAATGGGAAAGCACTTGAAGGAGAAGTTGACGGGGTGGGAGGAGATAAGGGAAGTGGAATTGCAGTGGGCAACATTAAAAGGAGGCAATAAAAGGGCAACTGATATATATCAGTAAGGAAAGTAAATAAAAACAAGTGGAAAAAGAAACCTACATGGTTTTGCAAAGAAGTGGCTGCACAAATAAAGGCAAACACAGCTTTCACAAAATTAAAAATATTTAAAAAAGAGGAACACAGAAAAGAATACAAGATAAAGCTAAAAGAGACAGAGAGAAATAAGGATAGTAAAAGCAAAAGAAAAGATGACTAAAGATGTGAAGTGTGGAGACAAAACATTTTTTCACGTATATTCAGGAGAAGAGGAAGATCAAAAATGGAATTGCAAGACTCAAAAAGTGCCGAGAACAGATTTGCGGAAAAGTGACATTGAAAAAGCAAAAATGCTAAACAAATATTTCTGTTCAGTTTTCACGAAAGAAAATCCTGGAGAAGGACCACATATGAGCGACAAATATACAAAAGATGTTGTATGAACAGCTTGCAAAACTGAAAGTGGACAAGGTCATGGGATTGGATAGAATACATCCCAGGATACTGAAAGAGCTCAGAGAGGTTCTGGCAGGGCCTTTAAAGGATGTTTTTAATAGATCCTTGGAGATGGGAGAGGTTCCATAGGACTGGAGAAGGGCTGATGTGGTACCTCCTCACAAAAGTGGTAATAGGGAAGAGGTGACAAACTATAGACCAGTAAGCCTTATCTCTGTGGTGGGAAAAGTAATGTAGGCACTTTTGAAAGAAAGAATAGTGGACTTTCTGGAAACCAATGGACTGCATGATCCAAGGCAACATGATTTTACCAGGGAAAATCATGCCTGACAAATATGATTGAGTTCTTTGACTGGGCGACCAGAGAACTAGATCAAGGGCATGCGATCATTGCGATGGATGTGATTTATCTAGATTTCAAGAACGCCTTTGATACTGTTTCTCATATGAGGCTTATTAATAAACCGAGCAAATAGGGGATAGGTTCCAAGATGGTGAACTGCATCAGAAATTGATTGACTGATAGATGACAGAAGGTGAGGTAAGCAGAACTCACTCAGAAGAAAAGGAAGGCGAGTATTGGTATGCCTCAGGGATCGCTCCTGGGACTGATACTGTTCAACTTCAATGTATTTGTGAGTAACATTTATTTATTTTATTTATTTATTTATTTATTACAGTTTCTTATATACCGCGCTATTTAGAATCAGCGCGGTTTACATCATAACAAAACATTGCGGAGGTTTGTCTTTTTGCAGATGAACAAAAATTTGCAACAGAGTGGGCACTTCTGAGGGAGTGGGCAACATGAAGAAAGATCTAAAAGCACTGGAAGAATGGTCTAATTCTTGGCAGTGAAGATTTAATGTGAAGAAGTGCAGAGTCATGCACTTGGGATGCAGAAATCCAAAGGAAATGTATGCAATAGGGAGAGGGAGGTTGGACTGCACAGACCAGGAGAGGAACCTCGGAGTGCTAGTGTCTGAGGATCTCAAGGTGGCGAAACAATGCGACAAGGCGGTAACCAAAGTCAGAAGGAGGCTGTGCTGCATACAGAGATGAATAACCAACAGAAAGGAGGAGGTATTAATGTCCCTATACAAATCATTGGTGAGGTCTCACTTTGAGTATTGTATTCAGTTTTGGAGACCATATCTCACCAAGGACAAAAAAAGACTTGAAAATGGTTCAGAGGAAAGTGACCAAAATGATTCAGAGCCTTCAAGACCTAAATATGTATACCCTTGAAGAGAGGAGGGGCAAAGGAAATATGATACAGACCTTTAAATACTTAAAGGGTATTAATGAACAAACAAACCTTTTTCAAAGAAGGGGAAGCTGTCAGACTAGAGGCATACAATGAAGCTGCAAGGAGGTAAACTTAAAAGCAATGCCAGGAAATACTTTTTCACTGAAAGGGTGGTGGATGCATGAAATGCCCTCCCTATGGAGGTGGTGGGGGCAAATACAGTGACGGAATTCATAATCGCATGGGACCGACACAGTGGATCCCTTTATAGCAAGAGGATAAAATCAAAATAAACTTAAATAGCTTTTAGTAGGGGAGGGGTGGGGGTAATCTGCACGGAGCTGCAGTTACAACCACTCTAGCCACCTTACTGGGCAGACTAGATGGACATATACGATGCACAGTTGTGGTCAACATTATTGGCACCCTTGCAGTTCAACCCCTTAATGTCCAAAATCTCCTAAAAAATAATGGCCAGTGAAATGGCTTTGGATAGATTTAGTTAGTTAAAAGTGTAGGTCGTATCAAAGGTACTTTTTTGTGTTGTTTTCAGTTTGGACTACATATGTACATATATTTGCCACATAAAATATTCAAATCAAACAAGACCAATTTAGAAAGCAAATAATAGGAAATAGTATAAAAAAATGGGACATTGCCAGGACACGATTATTCATTCATATCACTTGCTAGATGGTTAAATGTTAAAGTGATATGCGTGTATTTTTGATGCATGGTGTTATATTAGTACTCCTCTAGTGTTAGTGTCAAGGGACGAGCATCTAACGGGGTCCCAGTCCAGTCCAGTCCAGATAATACCTGGTGAGGAGAGAACAAGAGAAAGCAAGGTAAGAGAGAAAAACAAAATTTCCAGGCAGATTCCTTTCTTTATTCACTGCTAAAGCAAGGGCTGGGTCATAGCAAGCTATTAAGGAGTCCAGCCCCCACACAGGATACAAGCTGTGTTTTTTTTATACAGTCTTAGCATAGCAGTTTATCACTTGGGTTAGAGCAGGATAGCTTTTTGGAAGAATTCTCTGGGTCCCTTGACTTCTTCTCTCTACAAAATTATCTAGGTGGCATATCTGGAGAGTACCTATCTGCTAAGAGTCCCTGATTGGTCAGTTGAGGGGTCGCTACCTTATCTCTCCTTGCAGCCTAGGGCATCTGTGGCTAAGCTGTCGGAAGCCCTACCCCTTTGTCTATATGCATGAAAAGAAAAAAAAACCTCTAGCAAAAGCATCCCTCTACCTCCCCCCTCCTATTCCTTTGTCAGCTTGGTTGTAAAGAGAATTTTATCTGTTCTAGCCTGTCGGTGTTCTTGTGCTGCTGCCCCTTTCCAATGTTTAATGTCTGTTTTTGTTGCCAGCTATTTCAGCATGCCATTATATTCTTGCATGCTATCCCCTTTTTCCCATTTCATTAGGATCATTGTTTAAAGGAGATGATACTTGGCACTCTTATAAACAATTCAAATCAGTTTGAACAGAAGAACCACTTCCTACTGCAGTAAAATTAGCCATACTATGATCAATTGTCAGTACTCACATGACTTGAATCAACCAATGAATGATGGCTCTAATATTTAAAATGGCCACACTTACTAGCTGTTCCATTTTCACAATGGTGAAGAGAGCTGCCTGAGACCATTCTAAAAACTATTAGCACCAAACATCAAACTTCAAAGGGGTACAAGGCCATCTCCCAAGACCTTGGGATTCCTGTGTCTACAGTTTGACATCTTATTAAGGAGTTTTCTGCTCATAGAACTGTCAAGAACCTCCCAGGACATGGTGGGAAGAGGAAAATTAATCCAAGAAGTCTTCAAACTGTTGGAAAAACACCATGTAAAACATCCAAAGAGCTTAAGGCTGACTTGGAGCAACCTGGAGTGGTGGTTTCAACCCGCAACATACGCTGCACACTAAACAAAGAAGGACTTCATGGGCGAAGGCCAAGGAGGACCCCACTGCTCAAAGACAGACATAAAAAGGCATGCTTGATCATTGCCCAAACCCACTTTGAGAAACCGCAATACTTTGGGAAAATGTTCTGTGGACAGATGAAACCAACCTTGAGCTTTCTGGCAATGCAGACCAGAGATACATTTACAGGTGAAGAAATGATGCTTATAAGGAAAAGACACCCTTCCTACAGTGAAATATAGTGGAGGTTCCATAATGTTGTGTAGCTGTTTTGCTGCCTCAGGAACTAGAGGCCTGAAATGTATTAAAGGAATCATGAAGTCAAAGGACTACTAAGGTATTTGAGTGAAATGTGCTACTTAATGTCAGAAAGCTAGGTCTGGCTCGAAGGTCATGGGTCCTCCAACAGGGCAATGATCCAAAACATATATCCAAAAGTACAAAAGAATGGTTAAAAAAGGAACAAATGGACTGTTTTAAACTGAACTGGACAGCAATGAGTCCTGATTTCAATCTAATCGAGAACCTTTGGAAAGAGCTGAAATCTGCCATTGGTAAAAGGAATCCTGGAAACATTCATGAGCTGGAACAAATTGCAGTTGAAGATTGGGAGAAACTACCAGCAGACAGATGTATGAAACTTATAGATGGCTACAAGAAACGTTTGGGGACTGCCATCACAGCAAAGGATTGTGCAACCATATAGTAGTGAAGGGTGCCATTAATCCCATCCAGGTCATATTTTGTTTTTTTCTCAGAAATTACTATGTCTAAGTTGCACAGACATCTTTTCTTTGTTGTATACTTTTGAACACACTATTGAAATGTTATAATGACATACAGTTGGAAAATTTCCAATTATTTCTCAAGATATTGTACACAACATACCTAAAATGCAAGGGAGCCGATAATGTTGACCACAACTGTATGTTATTATTTTGTAGCATTATTTCTGTGTGTCAGCCTATAGCTTGGGATTTCCATATGTGAGGACTTATCCTATAAGTCCATGAAGAAAATGAAGTTACTGACCTCTAACAGATGCTCTCAGTGGAAAGCAGAATAAGTCCTCAGCTCAGCTTTTTTATGTAACTGAGGTCCTCAGGCACAGTGGTGACGGCGATGGGCATGCATGCACAGTGAGCTTTCTAAAAGCTTCTAGGAAAGAGCTGAAAGTCCCAACACATAGCTCCGTCGGAGATGTCACCCATCCATTAGGACCTATCCAGCTTATGTACATGAAAACTTATCATGCTGTCCACAGAGAATGCCTGCTACAGGTGAGTAATTTTACTTTCCCCGTAGACTTGAATGGGGACGAATGGGACAAATGCATGAATGGTTCATCTCCCAAATACTAACCAAATGGTCATGAGGATGAATGCTAACGGACACAAATTTTTGGCATGCACATTCCTAAAATTATGCATGGAGATGACACTAATTATGAGACAAGTGATCTGATTTACCTTTTGTAACTCTGTGCATTAAATAAAGAGGCGTCAATATTTTTCACAGATTGCATAGTACTGATGAAGTTTATTTCTACAGAGGCAAATGATGACACACACACATGGATCTTGGTCGATGCCTCTTTATACACATATCAGCTGCAACAGTTGGATTGGAATAAATATTCTGAGTTTGTGAACCCTGGTTATTTTTTTTATATTTGCTATTTATATGGGCACATGCCATGCAGCTTTTCTAAAATGATTTTCCTTATACAATAATAGATGCATTTATTAAGAGTTTATTGCATTGCTTTTATTTGTACTATGCTTTGGTATGCTTGGCAAATAGTAAGGTTATGCATTCATTTGAAACGACATGGGAAATAATGTTTCTCATGTTTCATGTTTTTAACCTTAAATGACATTTGTTTTCTCCCTGTCATCAATAGTGCACACTGTGGCATGATAAGATGAAATTAGAGTTACCTGCTAATTGTTGTTCCTTGAGGAACTCCAGTCTAGTCCCGAAACCTCTGGGGTTTAAGCACCTCCTCCCACAGCCTGGAGACTGAGCCCATCACTCTTTTGATGATACTGGTATAACTGGCCCAGGCACCTCCTCCTTGATCCAGTAACCTATTGACAAAGCAGACTCACCAGAGCAACAATTAAGTAGATTCCATCAATCTTTCTCTTCTCTTTTAAAAAAAAACCCCAAACCCCCCCAAAAAAACACAACACTCAACATTAAACTGTTTCACTAATAAGACTAAAGTGAACCGGTTGTACTCCCCTAAGCAGCCCTCTACTACCTAAACACTGCTTAGGCCTGTCCCCGCTCTCCTTGAAAAGGAATTCCCCAGTGCCAATGTACTCTTACTGCAGTATCGACTTCTCTCACCCCCCCCCCCCCCCACGGACTGCGCCCTTTATAGCGGTCAGTACCGCATAAGCATACTAACCTACTCCGCTTCAGGCTTCCGTTCAACTTAAAATCAGGGAGGGAAGCGGGACTAGACTGGAGTTCCTCGAGGAACAACAATTAGCAGGTAACTCTAATTTCGGCAGCCATATAAGGTCATCTTTGCTCCTATGATTATATTATAGTGTGGGTAATACTTTTTCTTTTTTCTTGGATCATATTGTGGGGATATATATTGTGGTCTATTCCAGGTATTGTTTTTGCCTTTAGGGCTATCTATGTATTTGTATTTGATAGTCCTTCTTGGGATATTTTTGTTTATTCTTTGTCTGATTCAATTTCAGATTGTTGTTTCTGGATTGTATTGCATAATCTCATTAAAAAAAAAAAAATCAGGGAGGGAAGCGGGACTAGACTGGAGTTCCTCAAGGAACAACAATTAGCAGGTCTAATTTCATCTTCCTTATGGTCCCTCTAGTCTAGTCCCGAAACCTTCTGGGGATGTAACAGAGCAGTGAACAATTCTACCGGGAGGGACATGCTAGACCAGCCTGAAGCACCGCTGATTCAACTTGCGTATCCCTCTCTGCCTGAACATCAAGCCGGTAATGCTTGACGAAAGAATTCAAAGACGACCACGTTGCTGCCTTGCAAATCTCAGCCGCAGGCACTAAGCTAGATTCTGCCCAGGAAGCTGCTTGCGCCCTCATGGAATGCGTTCTTAGCCCCTTCGGCACTATCTTACCTTTCAAGACATATGCCAAAGCAATCGCCTCCTTGCAATGGAAGCCTTTGACGCCGCTTCTCCTTGTCGTGGCCCTCTGAACAGGACAAACAGCCTATCAGTCTTGCGGAACACAACCGTTCTCCGCAAGTACGTTCTCAATACTCGACGCACATCCAGGCACCTTAACCAACCGGAGAACTCGTCCTTACCATCAGCGTCAAACACTGGTAAAGACACCACTTGATTCACGTGGAAGGCGGACACCACCTTAGGCAAGAAGGAAGGTACCGTCCTCAACACCACCTTCTTGTCATAGGTCAAAAAAGGTTCTCTACAGGAGAAAGCCTGCAACTCCGATATTCTTCTAGCCAAACATATTGCCACCAAAAACACCACCTTGAGAGTGAGATCCTTTAAGGTCTCCGTAATCGAAGGCTCAAATGGCTGAAGAACCAATGCCTCCAGTACTAAATTGAGATCCCACATGGGCACTGCTGGCCTATTTGGAGACCTCAAGAGGAACGCTGCCCTAAGAAACTGTTTAACATCCGGATGCGTCCCTAGCGCCATCCCTTGCACCTACCCCCGATAACAGGACAACGCCACCACATTGGCCCTCAACGAAGCCGCTGCCAGGCCTTTGTCAAAGCCATCCTGCAAAACGGAGAGAACATGTGGAATAGACGCTTTTAAAGACTCCACCTGCCTGACTTCACACCAGGCCTCAACCACCCACCACACGCACACATACACCAGTGAGGTAGACCAACGCCTGGCTCTCAGCCTTGCCCTTTCAAGAGCCAGGTCATAAGCGAGAATCGATCCACTTGCGACCTGTGCAACGGACCCTGCCACAACAGATCCCTCCTGGTCGGCAGCCTCCACAGCCTCCCCTCTAGGAGCCTCATCAGATCTGCATACCAAGGTCTTCTTGGCCAATCCAGCACGATCAGGATTACTCGGCCTCTGTGACGCTCTACTCACCGTAGCACTCGACCTATTAACACCCAGGGTGGAAACATGTACAGATGCTGATCCTCCTGCCACCTCTGTATCAAGGCGTCCAGTCCTTCCGACATCCTTTCTCGCTTTCTGCTGAAAAACCGACCAGCCTTTGCAGACTCAAACATTGCCATGAGATCCATTACCGGAGTCCCCCACCGACTCACCAGTAGTTCGAACATCTCTGGATAGAGCGTCCACTCTCCTGGGTCCACTTTGACCCAACTCAAGAAATCGGTCGTCACGTTGTCCATTCCTGCCACATGCGCCGCCGACAAAGCTGTCAAGTGACTCTCGGCCCAGACTAATAGCTCTTCTGCCTCCTCTTCCAGGGCTACACTGCTTGTGCTGCCCTGCCGATTGATGTAGGCCACCGCTCTCGCGTTGTCCGACGTTATCCGGACTGCCTTTCCCTGTACGCTTTGCTTGAAGGCCCGAAGTGCCAGATACACTCTTAGCTTTTAGTTCTAACCGGTTTATGGACCAACTCCTTTCTAGTGCTGTCCACTGGCCCTGGGTGTACCGTCCTTTGAAGTGCGCCCCCCAGCCAAACAAACTGGCATCCGTGGTCATCTGCACCCAAGCTGGTGATTCCAAAGGCATCCCCTTCTCTAGACTCCCTGGATCTAGCCACCACTGAAGAGCACGCCTTGTCTCTGGTAGGCACGGTAGTCTCTGGGACAACTTGTCCGATTGATGCAAACATCTTCTGAGCAATGCTCTCTGCAGTGGACGCATGTGAGCCCTGGCCCAGGGCACTAGCTCAAGCATCGCTGCCATTGTTCCTAGAAGCTGTAGATAATGCCACGCCGTGGGCGCTGCTCTCTTCAGAAATGCCCAGACTAGGTTTCTCAGTCCCTGCGCCCTCAGACTTGGTAGAAAAATGCTTCCTGTCTTCCTATTGAATCGAGCTCCTAAGTACTCCAGATCCTGTGACAGGACTAACTTGCTCTTCATCACATTGACTACCCATCCTAGGCTTTGCAAGAACTGTACCACCCGCCGGGTAGCCTCCTCGCTTTCGCTCCTCGATTTTGCCCGTATCAACCAATCATCTAGATAAGGGTGAACCAACCACCCTTCTTTTCTCAGCGCCGCTGCTACCACAACCATCACCTTGGTGAATGTTCTGGGGGCTGTTGCCAAGCAAACAGCAGTGCCTGGAATTGAAAATGTCCCATGGGTACTGCAAACCTGAGAAATCTTTGATGCTCGAGGAGTATCTGAATGTGCAAATAAGCTTCTGACAAATCTAAGGACGTGAGAAATTCTCCCTTCCGAACCGCTACTATGACCGACCTGAGAGAGTCTCCATCTGAAAATGAGACACCCTCAGACAACGATTCATTCTCTTGAGATCCAGAATAGGCTGAAAGGTACCTTCCTTTTTTGGCACCACAAAGTATATGGAGTATTGACCGCTTCCATACTGATCCGAAGGATCCGGCACCACTGCTCGCAGCGCAAGGAGATTTTCCAAAGTTTCTTTTACCACCAACCTCTTTGAGCGAGCCTTGCAAGGAGATTGAACAAATGAATCAACCACTGGACGTTGAAACTCGACGGCATAGCCTTCCTGGACAATCTCCAATACCCACTGATCTGACGTAATCTGGGCCCAGGCAGGATAAAAATCCCGTAGTCAACCTCCCTGGACCCCCTCCCTGGACCCCCCCCCCCCCGTATTTCATTGCAATTTTCTAAGGTTCGTGGATGAGGATGCCCCAAACCCTCTCCCTATCCCTCTGAATCCTCGAAACGTCTGGGACCTGTAGGGAAAACTACCTCTCTGAAACTGCCCAAACCTTGGCATACAAAAATTCAGAAACTCCCTTTACTGACTCTCGAACACCCCTCCCGGCCACCCCGTTTCTGCTTATCCTCCGGCAGCCTTCCGCCCTTCGATTCACCGAGGTCTTTCACTAGCTTATCTAAATAGTCTCCAAATAGGAGCTTACCTCTAAAAGGGAGCTTACCTAACCTAGCCTTTGAGGAGCTGTCTGCTGCCCAGCTGCGTAACCAGAGATATCTCCTCGCCGCTATAACCAATGCCATACTCTTTGCGAGGCCTCGGATAAGATCGTAATGTATATCCACCAGATAAGCGGCACCGGATTCCAACCGAGCCGCCTCCTCGGCCGAGTCCTCCACCGGCATCCCCTGAATCCTTTAGGCCCATCAAAGACATGCTCTTGCCACCCACGCCCCACAAATAGAGGCGTGCATGGAAAGAGCATTGACAAACACCTGCTTCAGCAAGGTGTCTAGCTGTCTATCCTGAGTATCCTTAAGAGCGGCGCTGCCTTCAACTGGAATAGTTGTCCTTTTCGTAACTGCCAAGACCGCCACATCCACTTTAGGGGACTTAAAAAGGTCCTTATCCTGATCCATCAAGGGATACAGTCGTGACATCACTCTGGACCCCTTGAGCCCTGCCTCCGGTGTATCCCATTCTTCCTGAATCATCCCCGTCATTACTCTATGCACCAGAAAGGCCCTTTGAGACTTTCGCACAGCCTGCAACAAGGGATCCTCCAAGGCTGGATCCTCTGCCGGACCCGCTGCTGGCATGTTAAGTGCCTTGAGCATTTCTGAGATAAGGGCTGGCAGCTCCTCACGGCGGAAAACCCAAATCACCCTTGCCTGGTCCTCCTGTTCTGCGAGCTCGCCTTCCTCCAGATCCTCCTCTACATCTATCTCATCCACATCCTCCGAGAGACTATTCTGAACCGAAAACTGTTCCGACCTGTCCTTCATAGTCTTCGGCTTCTTAGATGGGACCTTATCCGCTCCTTAGGGAAGGTCCTGGGCGCTTCAACCCCAGTCCTCCTTCCACTGAGCCTCCTGTAGCCCCCCCGCAACCCTCCACTGATGGCTTGCTGGAGTATCGCCACAAATTCCTGTGAAAAATCGCCCCCCCCCCTGCAAGAGAGGTTGAGGGGACAGAACGTCAGGGGCTGAAGACGGCCCCAGGCAGGAAGAAGAGGGACTGGAGAGGAAGCAGCACTCTCATCCCTAGCCTCTGTCCCTCCTTGCTCCTGATTTTCTGCTGCGGACGTCTCCTGCACACACACTTTGCATACCCCTGTCTCAGACACTGACCTCCTCCTAGCACCACACATTAAACACTGTGGCCTAGAAGGCATGCTGATGAGCCTGAAAAGCCTGCTTAACTACCCAGACTCACCCAGCTCCAAAAGGATCCTCTAGCATCATCTTTTTTTTTTTTTTTTTAACGCAATCTAACCCGCGTATAACCAAGCCTCTCCGGCTGGGCTGCTGCCCAAAAGGCCTTCTCCCCCTGACGACCTCAATGCACAGCCCCGCTGTGGATTGCCCCCGTTCGACGAGCCACAACTCCTGCGCAGATGCCACGTAGTTGGGGCCTACCCTTCTGAGCACCCTGCCCTCCGTGGCCTAACGCCTGGCTCTGAAACTCCCGCTCTGCTCACCTTCTGCCCTTGGCTTGCAGAGCCCGGTCGGCGCACCCCCGCTCAGCCCCTTTCACTTCTGAGAGGCTTCAGCGTCGGGACATGCGAGGAGCTCACCGCCGCTGTACACGCCACCACGAACCTCGCGTTTGTGCTGCTTCTTGCCGCGGCAAACCAGGCTCCTCACCCAATTGTGGGTTCGGGATCCGGAGGCCCCTACACCATCTCCCACTCTCTTCCCCAGAGCTAACTCAAACAGATCCTCCGGGAGGGGAGGGCCGTACTTCAGCAGCAGATACACTAACAAGATTTTTTTTTTTTTGGTTTGTAAACTAAATACTAGTCAGACTATCCTAACAGATCTAACCCTTAACTCTCCTTATTCATTCCTCCAGTGAGTCCCTAATCTTCTGGGCTCACGCCTCCTCCAGCTGCTTGGAGACCAAGATAACTGGATCAAGGAGGGAGGTGCCTGGGCCAGTTATAGCAGTATCATCAAAAGAGTGATGGGCTTGGTCTCCAGGCTGCAGAAGGAGGTGCTTAAACCCCAGGAGGTTTCGGGACTAGACTGAAGGGACGATAAGGAATGAACACTGTTTATCAGCAGGAAACACTAGAAGTGAAATGTAAACCAAAGTTGTCCTTTATTCTTAGACCAGCAACCCCAACACGGTCACGTTTCGGCACCTGTCTTCGCCAGGGGGCCACCTGAAAAAGTAAACATACAAAATGAAATAAATTGTAAATCATAATGCATAACAATATGTAATATAAACAATAAAACAAACTTCAAAGAATACAATTTTTTTAAATTCATGATGCATTAATAAAATACTTATCCATGTACTGCTAAAAACAAACACTAAGGAAATAATTTTATCCTTAAGTAGAGGACTGTTTTCATGTTAAACACACATAGAATAAAGGATAAACACTACATATACAGAAAGGTGTATATAAGAAAGATATATATATGAAAAAAGAGACCAAACTGAAAACACGCAACATGCAAAACATTTCCCAATGTATAGCATGCATATAAAATGATCCGTCACATGTGATATTCACAGACACATCTGTATAAGTATACTATGTTATTCTTGTATTTGGAACAGGTGCAATAACCAAGTAAAATAAAGTGAAGCCAGCACTTAATGGTGTGGAAGAAGGAGAACAACTTACAGATGGTCTTGCTTGTCAAATTTACAAAACCACTGTAGTAGCAAGATTAGTCCTATTCAATGCAAAGGGGAAGTAATGTAAAAGTATGTCACTTTCTACTGTACAAAGAATCAAGACTAGTAATTGAAAGGAAGCTTGTCTGTACAGGGTTGTGTACATTGTGAAGGTACTTAATAATAGTATATCACAGAAAGCCCTCAGAAGGAGTTAACACCACAGATTCAGTAGCTCTGACATTCCAGGGCCTATTACTTAGCTAAGGACCTTGAGAGACTCTACTGAAAAACTATGCTGAACTTTCACATAACAGAGAAACTAAGCTTGTTTATAATACAGAAAGTGCAGGGAAGAACCTTCTCTTCAGTCTTGAAACATACATGTGAAAACTGCTTGTGTTAGAATTATTGTTTAAGAAGTTATGTCTGGGAATACATGTATGTCTCCTCCTGATGACCTCTACTAATAAGATCTGACCTATGACAGAGATGCACATTATAAATATACGTGATACTTGGCATACAATAATAAGGTGGAAATTATGCTGCGAGATGGTGGGTCAGAGAGAGAAGGTGCAAGCTTTGGTTGTGTATATAATACACTTGTGTGTGAATTGTATTATTAATGGTTACTGCTTCCTTCTCATTGCTCTGAGTGTGGAAATCAGTTACCCAAGAGCCCAGGTGCTGTTATCGGTGAGGGGAGGAGCAGAGGACACTTTCAGTAATCTTGTGAAAATGTCACACAAGGCACTGAACATGGACGTCCTCAGAGGTACCTTGTAAACCCATACGAGGTAGCAAAGCCTGGTATTATGAAAGGTGAAATTAGACTTACCTGCTAATTGTTGTTCCTTGAGGAACTCCAATCTAGTCCCGACCTCTGGGGTTTATTAAGCACCTCCTCCTGCAGCTTGGAGACTGAGCATGTCACTCTTTTGGTGACACCAGTATAACTAGACCAGGGACCACCTCCTTTCTCCAGTAACCTACTGACAAAGCAGACTCACCAGAGCAATAAGTAAGCAGACGAGTAAACATTCAAAAAACCTAATTGAACTAAATAAGGGAACTGTTAACTATGAACCCTATCACCAACTCCACTGAGGAGTACCACTCAGGCTGTACCTCCTTCCCCTTGTAACCCCCCATGGAGCCCTGCCGTAAGAAAGAGAAGCTCTTCACAATCCCGCTCCCCCCCCCAACAAAGCGCCCGAAGAACCGCACAAGCGGACAACCTATAAATCTTTGAAATCTTCAGGCTGCTACGAGGAATACTAACTGAGGGAGGGATGTGGGACTAGACTGGAGTTCCTCAAGGAACAACAATTAGCAGGTAAATCTAATTTCACCTTCCTTATCATCCCTCCAGTCTAGTCCTGACCTCTGGGGATGTGACAGAGCAGTAAACACTTTACCGGGAGGGACCTGCCAGACCAGCCTGAAGAACCGTTGATCCAAACCAAGCGCCTCTCTCCGCCTGAACATCAATCTTGTAATGCTTAACAAAGGTGTGCAACAAAGACCAAGTCGCCGCCTTGCAGATCTCTACTGCAGGCACCAAACTAAACTCTGCCCAGGAAGCCGCCTGTGCTCTAGTCAAATGCGCTCTTAAGCCTTTCGGGACCTCTTTGCCTTTCAAGAGATATGCTGACACGATCGCCTCCTTCATCCATCTAGCAATGGATGACTTGGACACCGGTTCACCTTGCTTCGGTCCCCCAAACAATCTGTCCGTCTTGCGGAATGAGGCCGTTGCCTGCAAATATTTCTTTAGCGCTCTGCCCACATCCAAACGATGCAGACACCCCTGAGACCTTATCAACGCTTTCAAACACCGGCAAGGATTGATTGATGTGAAACGCCGACACCACCTTAGGCAAGAAGGACAGAACTGTCCGCAACACCACTTTCTTGTTCTCAAAGGACAAAAACGGCTCTTTACACGACAAGGCCTGTAATTCCAAAATCCACCTTGCCGAAGAGATGGCTACCAAAAACACTACCTTAAGAGTCATATCCTTCAGAGTGGCCTCAGCCAGAGGCTCAAATGGCTTCCGCACCAGGGCTTGCAGAACTAAGTTGAGATCCCATACCGGAATCGCGGACCTGCACGGAGGCTTCAGCAATGACGCCGCTCTCAAAAACCTTCTAACATCCGGATGTGCCCCGAGCAACATTCCCTGAACTCTACTCCGAAAACAAGAGAGCACCGCCAACTGAACTCTGAGAGAAGCCACCGCTAGTCCCTTATCAAACCCATCCTGTAAAAAGGATAGAATATGTGGAACCGAGGCACGCAACGCTTTCGCTCCCTTGTCTTCGCACCATGCCTCGAACAACCGCCACACTCGAATATACACCAGTGACGTAGAACGATGCCTAGATTGCAGTAGCGTAGAAATCACCGAGGCTGAATAGCCCTTAGCTGTCAACCTTGCCCTTTCAAGAGCCAAGCCATAAGCGAGAACCAATCCACCTGAGGCATACTTAACGGACCCTGCACCAGCAGATCTCTCCTGACCGGCAGCTTCCACGGAGGCTCCACCAGTAGCCACACTAGGTTGGCATACCAAGGCCTCCTTGGCCAATCCGGCGCGATTAGGATTACCAGCCCTCTATGTCATTCTATTTGCTGCAGAACCCGCCCTATTAGCACCCATGGCGGGAATATGTACAACAGTTGCTCTTCTGGCCACCTTTGCATCAGAGCATCTAAACCTTCCGACATCCGCTCCTTTCTTCTGCTGAAAAAACTTCGCCGATTCGAATGTCACCATGAGGTCCATCACCAGAACTCCCCAGTGGCTCACTAGCAAGTCGAACACTTCCTGCTGAAGAATCCACTCTCCCGGGTCTACTTTGACGTGACTCAGAAAATCGGCCATCACATTGTCCACTCCGGCCACATGCGCCAACAACGCTTCCAGATGCAACTCGGCCCAAGCTAGCAGCGCCTCCGCCTCCTCCTCGAGAGCTATGCTGCCGGTACCGCCCTGACGATTGATTTAAGCCACCGCCGTGGCATTGTCTGAGAACACCCGAATTGCTTTTCCTTGCAGATGCTGTTGGAAAGTGTTCAGCGCTAACGAGACCGCCCTCAACTCCAACCTGTTGATCGACCAACACCGTTCTTGTTCTGTCCATTGACCCTGGGCATACTGTCCCTCGAAGTGCGCCCCCCAACCAAACAGGCTTGCATCCATCATCAGAGGTGCTCAGGTGCCCAATCTGGCGCTTCTAGAGGCATTCCCCTTTCTAAACACCCCAGAGCTAGCCACCACAGCAGAGACTGTTGAACCTCCTGAGGACAGATCAGTCTTTGGGACAACCAATCCATCTGATGTGACCATCTTCTGAGCAGAGACCGCTGTACCAAGGTACCCATGGTACCCAAGGTACCCATGGTACCAAGTCAAGCGTTGCAGCCATCGTCCCCAAGAGTTGCAAATAGTGCCACGTCGACGGCGCCTGCCTCCTCAGGAAGGTTTGAATCATTTGCCTTAACTTCCGGGCCCTGAGACGCAGCAGATATACTCTGCCCAGCTCTGTATTGAAGCAGGCGCCCAAGTACTCCAACTCCTGTGACGACTCCAATTTGCTCTTTATGACATTGACTACCCAACCCAGGTCCTGCAAGAACTGAATCACGCATCGAGTAGCTATCACGCTCTCTTCCTTCGACTTCGCCCGAATCAACCAATTGTCCAAGTAAGGGTGAACCAAGACCCCTTCCTTGCGCAAGGCCGCTGCCACCACCACCATCACCTTGGTAAATGTTCTTTGTGCCGTGGCTAGTCCAAACGGCAGCGCCTGGAATTGAAAATGTCCCATGGGCACCACAAACCGAATGAACCGCTGATGTTCTTTCCGAATAGGAATGTGCAAGTACGCCTCTGAAAGATCTAAGGACGTGAGGAACTCCCCCTGCCTTACCGCCACTATGACGGAGCGCAGCATTTCCATTCGAAAATGCGATACTCTGAGACACCTGTTTACCTGCTTGAGATCCAGGATCAGTCTCCACGCTCCTTCCTTTTTGGGTACCACGAAGTAAATGGAGTACCGACCGAATCCGCATTGGTCTGCCAGAACTGGCACCACTGCCCTTAAGGCTAGCAACCTTTCCAGAGTCTCCTGCACCGCCAACCGCTTGGACTGCGTTCTGCAGGGAGACTGAACAAAGGCATCGATCACTGGACGTTGAAACTCTAGGGCATACCCTTCTTGAATGACCTCCAACACCCACTGATCTGACGTGATTCGGGTCCAGGCTGGGAAAAGCTCCCTTAACCGACCTCCCACAGGTACCTCCCCCGCCCGGACCCTCCTCACTTCAGTGCGTTTTCTTGAGGGATGGGGAGGCGGAGGCTCCAAAAACTCTGCCCGCTCCTCTGAACCCCCAAAACCCTTGGGATCGATACTGAAAACGCCCTCGCTGAAACTGACCAAATCTTGTCTGACGAAACCTACGAAACTCCCTTTGTTGATTCTTGGAGGGCCCTACCAGCCGGTTCTGCTTCTATTTGTCCTTGGGCACCTTCCCCCCTTAGACTCTCCTAGATCCTTAACTAACTTGTCCAAATCCTCACCAAAGAGAAGTCTGCCTCGAAAGGGGAGCTTACCTAACGGTGCTTTAGAGGCCCCATCAGCAGCCCAATTACGCAGCCACAGATACCTCTGCGCCGCTACTACCTACGCCATACTCTTAGTGAGACCCCGTATAAGATCATACTGAATATCTGCCAAGTACACAGCCCCGGACTCCATTCGGGACGTCTCCTCGACCGGGTCCTCCGCCTGCGCTCCTTTAATACCTTGGGATCACCGAAGGCAAACTCTAGCCACCCATGCTCCACAAATGGAAGCCTGCATGGACAGAGCGTTTACCTCAAAAAAACTTGCTTCAGCAACGTATCTAACCTCCTATCTTGGGCATCCTTAAGTGCGGCACTGCCCTCTACCAGAATCATGGTCTTCTTAGTCACCGCCGAGACCGCCGCATCTACCTTCGGAGACTTAAAAAGATCCTTATCCGGCTCCTCCAGCGGGTACAGGCGGGCCATCACTCTGGATCCCTTGAGTCCTGCTTCCGGAGCGTCCCATTCTTCCTGAATCATTTCCTTAAAAACCCTATGAATTGGGAACGCCCGTTGCGACTTCCGCACCGCGTGCAATAAGGGATCCTCCAACGTGGTATCCTCCGCCTGTCCCGCCGCCTGTATATTTAAGGCCTTGAGCGTCTCTGAAATCAGTGCAGAGAGTTCCTCCCGCCTAAATACTCTCACCACTCTCGCCTGGTCCTCGGGTTTAGCTATCTCAACTTCCTCTAGGTCCTGATCAATCTCCGAGCCCTCCAACTCCAACTGATCTTCCAAAATCAAGTCCTCCTTAACCACCACTACCTTGGGCTTTTTAACCGTGACGGGCGCCCCACCTTCAAGGGAAGTCCCCGGACGTTTCAATCCCAGAGCCTCATCTCCTACGGCCCCTGCCTGACCACTGCTAACCCCCCAAAGAGCTTGCTGTAGCAGGGACATAAACTCCGGGGAAAATATCGCCGCCAACCCCCCTTGCAATGGCGCTGGCGACAGAGGAGTAGCGGAAGCCGAGGAAGGCCCTGGCCAAGGCTCCAGGGGACTCCCGGGTGTAGACAGAGACTCAGTAGCCACATGGACATCCCTTCCACACTCTGCCCCATTCTGCTCTGCCATTTCTGCAGTGGAGGCTTCCCGGGCACACCCCCTGCCACCGAAATGGTTCCTCTTCTGGCTACACAAAGGAGACAGAGGGATTTTAAGGACATAAACCCCACCCTGGGGCCCCCTTAGGATGAAACCCCTGAGGTACCACAAACAGCTCTTAATAGAATAAAAAGGAAAAAACGGCTGCCTCTTTTTATTTTTTTAAACGAAAACAATCAAATAATGCACACCGTCAACCCTACATAAAAATGCAGACAAAGGCCAGCCAGCCACCTTACTAAACTCCAACTTCCTAAACCCCAGTTTCCCACGCTGTTACCACGCGGTCCTGGCCTGCCCACACTGTAAACTCCTGCACACGACGCTTGCTGCTCAATTCGCTGGTGCTCGGGCTCCTACCTCCTGATCTGATGCCCACCGGAGTGAAAGGAGCCTCTCTCAACGTGCCGCCGCTGCCGCCTGAATCAATCCCCCGGTGAAGGGAAAAGGCCTGCGATCCGGCCGCCAAAGCGTGCACTGCCGCGGCTTCTAGAGGCTCCCCTGCAGCGCGCGCATTGAGCGGCGCACCTCTCCGCTCCTCACCGCTTCAGGGGATCGAAAGCCGGAGGTCCCACACTCGACTCCCACTCTCTCCCCAAGCAGGGCAACTGCTACAGGGAGCGGGGAGAAAGAGGGGCAGCCTGGAATGAGCAGGGAAAGCCGCGATCCCTCCAAAACAAATTTAAATCTGAATCGCCAATTTAAAGGAGCCACGACCCCCTTATTTATTTTCTAAACTAATCCCTATCTGGTCTAGCTAATCTATCTTAATCATTCTTCCAGTGAGTCCCAACCTCTAGGACTCACTCTCCTCCAGCTGCTTGGAGACTGAGTAAACTGGAGCAAGGAGGCGGTCCCTGGTCTAGTTATACTGGTGTCACCAAAAGAGTGACATGCTCAGTCTCCAAGCTGCGAGAGGAGGTACTTAAACCCCAAAGGTCGGGACTAGACTGGAGGGACGATAAGGAATGTTTGTTTAAATAGAGGTCATCATGGATGTCCCCTCAGGATCAAAAATCTTGCATCCGTCCCAGTTATCTAATTATTGTATTTTTAGTAATTATACAGGCAGGTCGCTTAGAACAAATCAACTGTGTAGACCTCAGTGGCCAGCGTCGTTGAGACAAGAAGTGTAAACAATAAATGTAAGAGCCGAAATGTGAGATAAAAAAGTGGACCCTTATTGGACAGAGACAACAAACTATCTTGGCAAAATCAAGAACTATCAATGAAATAATCTCGTTTAAAAATGACTAATCCTAAAACTAAAAATGTAACTTACAAAATATGTTACAAATACAAACAAAGAGGGGCTTACTCTTGATGGTGATGTGATGTAGATAGAATAAAATAAAACTAGACTGACCCATTCGTATTAACACATTTCTCTGTTATAATTTTGACCAACAATATGTAATAGAAAAAGAAAGAAGCAAAAGAATGAAAGGAAACCGAAGAATTTGTCTTATCGTGATCCTAATGAAACGCCGAACAAATGCCTGCACAGTCAGAGGCGGCCCAAGGGGGGTGCGGGGCTATGTGCGGAGACTTGGTGCGGGGCCTCATTTGCATAAGGGGCCTCATTTGCATAAACATTTGCATAATGTTACCATACACTAACTTTTAGTAAACATGCCTCTTAATAAGTGTATGGATAAAGAAAGACTAAAAGATTTCTACATTACTATTATAATCCAGTGTCAACCGACAGGCACATTAGGAACTACTGCAAACACTGCCCATTTAGAACCCATAGCAAACCCGCCATATCCTAACAGCACTACCAGGACTCACAAAGCACCATACCCTACCTATCAAAAGGCAACACTGCAAATATTAAACCAATACATTTCAGAGAATAACAATACATGACCTACTGGGGAAAGGGAACAAGTGGCAATGTCAAATAGGAATTACATAAACAAAATACCTCAACTCAGTTACACATGCAGAACACAGACCATCACCAAACAAGGAATCACAATTTAGAAACAGGAAGACAATTAAACTGGGAACCCCAAAAGCCAAACTTGGAATGTACAACAACACTGTAGAAATAAAACTATAAATTAATTTCCTCTTGTACTAAACAAAGCGCAGACGTTAATGATGCACATTTCCCAGAGCTGACATATTCCAGTTAATAAATTCAAAATAAAGAGATATCTTTCTACCTTTTGTGCATTTTTTCCCCAGTTGCAATTGCTCCAGCCACTTTCTTCTGGTTTCTTTGTGTCTTCTGCTAACTCTCCATCGTCTGCTGGCCATTTGTCCTTTCTTCTCACTTCTAATTTTTTCCATTCTCTCTCTACATCTGCTTTAATATACTAATCTTTCTCCTTTTGCTCTTTCCTCATTCCTATTTCATCCACTCAAATTTTACCCCTCCATCCTCAATCCCCACTTACTCTCCCAATACCCAGCCAATTGTAGATTTTTCTTCCGTCCCACACAAAATATTTTCCCCTCTCCATTTCACTCTCCCAGCTCCATCCCATTCTAATCTCCCCCAACATCAGCACCCTTCTAGCTCCAGCCCCACCCAGTATCCACTCCCTTCTAGTCCCCGCATCAGCCCATTTCCAGTCCTAGCCCCCCCCCCCATCAGCCCATTTCCAGTCCTGGCTCCCCCATCCATTTCCAGTCCTATCCAAGTCCCTCCATCAGCTCATTTCCAATACCAGCCTCCCATCAGCCCATTTCTAGTCCTTTCCTAGCCCCACCATCAGCCCATGTCAAATCCAAGCTCCCCTCCACTCAACCCATTTCCAATCCAAGCCCCCCATGAGCCTACTTCCAGTTCTAGCCCCTCCATAAGTCTATTTCAATCCAAGCCCCCACCACAGCCCATTTCCAATCTTAGCTCCCCCAACACCCAATTCCCAGTCCTATCCTAGCCCCCTTCATCAGCCCATTTCCTGTCCTAGCTCCCTCCCCTCACAACCCATTTCCATTCCAAGCCCCCCTCCCCATCAGCTATTTGCAGTTCAAGCCCCACTTCCACTCAGCCCATTTCCATTCCAAGCCCCCGTCCCCATCAGCTATTTGCAGTTCAAGCCTTCTCTTCCACTCAGCCCATTTGCAGTCCTAGGAACCCCCTCAACCCATTACCAGTCCTAGCCCCCCCCCCATGGCCTATTACCAGTCCTAAGTCCCCATCAGCATTAGTAAAAGCAACCTCCAAGTTACTACTGTTATATGTAAAACAGCCTGCTCTGTTGATTGTTGTTATATGTAAACCGCATTTGATCAATGGAAGAAGCGGTATAAAAAAACCTGTTAATTAAAATTAAATTAAATTAAATCAGCCCACTCTCAGTCCTAATCCCATCAGCCCATTTCCAGTCCTAACCCCCTATCACCCAATTTTCAGTTTAAGCCCCCCGTTAGCCCATTACCAGTCCTAACCCCCCATCAGCCCTCTCACAGTCCTAACCCCATCAGCCCATTTCCAGTCCTAACCCCCATCACCCAATTTTCAGTTTAAGCCCCCCATAGCCCATTACTAGTCCTAAACCCCCAACAGCTCACTTCCAATCCTAACCCCCATCACCCCATTTCCAGACTTAGCTCCCCATAGCCCCAGTCCTAACCCCCTATCAGCCCTCTTCCAATCCTAACCCCATTAGCCCATTTCCAGTCCTAACTCCCACCCCAACAGCCCAGGGAAAATTTAAACTAAAAAAAAAAAAGATGTCTGCTGCCGCCGCGGCAGCAACGGCAGAATCGCATATCCCGCGGGGCCCCCCCGACAGAGCCTGCCCTCTCTGCATCAGCTCCGTCGGCTTTCAGAGCGCGAAAGGAGAGTTTCTCCCTCGCGGCTCTGTTAAGCCCGCGGGCGGGCTTAACAGAGCAACGGAAGGGAAACTAGTCTCCCTTCGAGCTCTGAAAGCCGACGGAGCTGATGCAGGGAGGGCAGGCTCTGTCGGGCGGGGGGGGGGGGCCCCGTGGGATATGCGATTCTGCTGTTGCCGCCATGGCGGCAGCAGACAGCTTTTTTTTTATTTTACAATTTACTTTGCAAGCAGAATGTTCTTTGCGCAGGGCCCCCTGAAACGCGGGGCCTTGTGCAAAAATCATTCTTGCTCAATGGACGGGCCGGCCCTGGGCACAGTGCCCACAGCAGCAGCATCACGGGACTGCCCGGTCTGCTTTTTAAAAGGATCGTTTTGGCGCCAAAGCGGGGGAGGGGGCGGACCCATGCTCAGAGGATACGGGAAAAACCGAAACCCCTTGAGAAGTGAAGACCCTCATGTACGCTTGTCAAACCCTTGTTGTTAATAAAGATCATGCAGTGTGAATAATCATATTTGCCATAGTATCAGAAACGGAACGGATGGAGGTTTCATTAGTGCTCTCTTAATTTCTCTAGAAGACACCAGATTAATTTGGTTGTATAAATCCATGGACACAGGGAAATAACAATGCCATGGACATGAGAGATGGTAAAACGTGTGCCCCCTTTGAAATAAAATCAGTTCTTTCTAATACCCAAAAAGAACATTCAAACTGGGAGGAGGGAATAGGGTTGCCAACCGGCCGGTTTTCAGCCGGCCTGGCCGGTTTTTCCATGGCCAGGCTGGCTTCCGGCACAGATGTCAAACCGGCTGTTGAAAAGCCGGTTTTTTGCTCTGGCCGCAAGATCGGGAGCGGCCAGAGCAAAAAACCAGCTTTACTCCCGAAGTCCGCGGCGCGAATGCAAACGCGATTCCCCATAATAGTGCAGCCGCTGCTTCTGCTTTGTACAGAGCAGCGGCTGCACTACACTTACTTTGAAAAGTAAAGAAACTGTATGAGGAGCCCTCCGGTCATGGCAGAGCCCGAGGAAGTGATGTCATGGGGGCGGGTTCCTCACAGGCTGTCTTTCCTTTCAAATTAACTTTATTGCAGCTAAATTTAATTTCAAAAGGAACCACAGCCCTTGAGGCCCCCGCCCCCATGACATCACTTCCTCGGGCTCTGCGATGACCGGAGGGCTTCTCACACAGTTTCTTTACTTTTCAAAGTAAGTGTATTGCAGCCGCTGCTCTGTACAAAGCAGAAGCAGCGGCTAGGGCAGGGCAGGGCAGGGCAGGGGTGGGGTGTGAGTGAACCAGCAAGAGGGGGGTGATGGTATGATTAAACCAGCAGGAGGGAGGGAGGGTTTGGTGTG
Organism: Ichthyophis bannanicus; assembly: GCA_033557465.1. Lineage (NCBI taxonomy): Eukaryota > Metazoa > Chordata > Amphibia > Gymnophiona > Ichthyophiidae > Ichthyophis > Ichthyophis bannanicus. Next base: position 31,173,979 of record CM066043.1, on the reverse strand, counting down.
AGTGACCCAGCAGGAGGGGGTGAGTGAACCAGCAGTGGAAGGGGGGGTGGTGTGAGTGAACCAGCAGTGGAGTGGAGTGGAGTGGAGTGGAGTGGAGTGGGGGGGGGGGGGGGGGTGAGTGAATCAGAATGGGAGGGGGGTTGGTGTGAACCAGCCGGGGAGCGGGGTTGGTTTTAGTTAACCACCAGGGGAGGGGGGGTGATGGTGTGAGTGAACCAGCAAGGGGGGGTGAGTGAGTGACACGGGGGTGGGTAAGTGAACCAGCAGGGAGGGGAGGGGTGGTGTGAGTGAACCAGCAGGGGAGGGGGTGAGTGAGTGAACCAGCACGGAGGGGGGGGCGAGTGAGTGAACCAGCACGGAGGGGAGGGGGGGTGAGTGAATCCTCGGTAATTTTTGTGGGTGGGGCTGAGGGCGGGGCGGGGCGGGACTGGGGGAGGAGAATGGGTGGAGCATGGCGAGCCACAGGTGTCGGGTTTTTCTCGGTGAAAAAGTTGGCAACCCTAGGAGGGAATCACGACCACAACTCTGTCAGGCGGGGTCAAATCAAAAAGAGACCAATAGAAAAATACGAAATTAAAAAGATCAGGGGTAAGTGTCATGGTAACCAAGTTGTCAAACCAATGATATACATCCTTTCTTTAAAAAAACATAACAGTTTCCTGGAAAATCTGAAATCAGAAAGGAATCTTAGTCAAGAAGACTAAAATGTCATAAAGCTAAAACAAGGGACAAATACTGTTGTAGTTGTTGTTATGGAAGGACAGACTAGATAGGCCATGTGGTCTTTTTCTGTCATGTTTCTATGTTTCTAAATAAATAAATACAATATGGAAGAGACACATCGAGGTACCACCGTGTAAAACTCCATCCGTTCCGTTTCTGATACTATGGCAAATGTGATTATTCACGCTACATGATCTTTATTAACAAAAAGGGTTTGACAAGCGTACATGAGGGTCTTCACTTCTCAAGGAGTTTCAGTTTTTCCCGTATCCCCTGCGCATGGGTCCGCCCCCTCCCCCGCTTTGGCGCCAAAACGATCCTTTTAGAAAGCAGTCTCGCGATGCTTCTATGTGCAAGCGTTTGTTTAGCGGTTCATTAGGAGCACGAGAAGGCAAGTTATTCGGGTTTCTTTCCTTTTTTTTTTGCTTCTTTCTATTACATTTTGTTGGTCAAAATTATAACAGAAATGTGTTAATACGAATGGGTCAATCTAGTTTTATTTTATTTACGTCACATCACCATCAGGAGCAAGCCGCTCTTTGTTTGCGTTTGCACCATATTTTGTAAGTTACATTTTTAGTTTTAGGATTAGTCATTTTTAAACGAGATTATTTCATTGATAAGTTCTTGGTTTTACCAAGATAGTTTATTGTCTCTGTCCAATAAGGGTCCACTTCTTTTATCTCACATTTCGACTCTTAACATTTATTGTTTACACTTCTTGTCCCAACAACGCTGGCCACTGAGGTCTACACAGTTGATTTGTTCTAAGCGATTTGCCTGTATAATTACTAAAAATACAATAATTAGATAACTGTACATAAAGGGACAAAGACTGGATAAAAACGTGACAGGAGTAAAAACATGTAAAACTGTAATTAAACATAGAATCCAATCATACAAAACTATAAATGTACAAAGGAGGGGGAGGGCGCTGGAAGGGAGGACGGGGGAGGAAGGGGGACACTAGTGGAAGGGGACTAAAATAAACCATAAAAAACCTTAACGGATATAAAACCTTTATAAAAGAAAACATGGAATTACAAAGCCATCGAGACAAGGATCTAAAAAAGGGGGAGTAAAAATAAAGATGATAAAATTAAAAATTGGAGAATATATGTAGTGAAGGAAGATTTAAAAAAAACGTTTAAAGAGCTATTGTTGATACCATATGGTTCTGTGTGGAAAAGTCTGTAACATCAGAGATCATGGTGTTCACAAACACAAAAGAATCTTGTTCCAGATTAAGGCCATGTGAAATCAGTCTTCAAATTAAAAAATATGTTTGTTCAAGCTGGGGAAGTATCTGGTCAATATCATCATCACACTTGTGTTGTCTCATAACTCTGACCATCAGAGATTTGAGATCATTGGCTTCATGCTGTGCCTCAATCCAATATCCAAATAGTGGTTTGTCCTCTATCTTCTGATACAGCTGCAATGTTCCACAATTCGAGTTTGAATAGTGTGTTTTGTTTGACCTATATACAGGAGTTTACAGTAAGATGGCAAGAGTAGGTGCACCTGCCGTTAAGTGCAGGCCACCCCTCCCCATGTCTTTGTTTAAGGTTGAACCCCCGCTCCGTGTAGGACACCCCTGTATGTTGTGAAATTAGTTTATTTTGATTTTATCCCCTTGCTGTAAAGGATCCACTGTGTCTGTCCCATGCCATTTTGAATTCTGTCACTGTATTTGATTTCAATTCAATTAATCGCCTTTACAAGGCCACGATCAAGACTAGTTACAATCAGATACACTAAGTAGATAGGGCCCTATTCTAGAGGGTTTACAGTCTAAGCTGGTACCTGATGCAATGGAGGATAAAGTAACTTGTCCAGGGTCACACAGAGCATTGCTGGAAGATGCAGATTTGAGTCCTGGCTGCTGTGGTTTTCAATCTGCTGTTCTAAACGCTGGGCTTCTCTTTTACTGTACTCTCTGGGGGCCGATTCAGACCTGGATGTCCTGGCCCTCTGTGCGCCCGGTCGGAACTGGACACACCGAGTTAGCCAGGTTTCTTATCCTGCGGAGCATATCTAGCCCCATGGGATCAGAATCGTGTGCAGGCTGGGACCCTGAGTCAGGTCGACCTGCACGTATAGGCCTTGCCTGGATAGCTCAGTCAGGGCTTTTGAATGGAGCCACAGCATGTGACTTTATCACGCGATAGCATTGCCGCTGTGACATTATCGCTGTTTAGTAAACATACCCCAAAGTCTTCCTGGTTTCCTGGACCATGGAATACTATTCCAAGGGCTGCAGAGCAGAAATGGCATCAATCTGTCCAAGAAGGGTTGATGTGTCTTCAGTAGCAGACTGGCTAACCTACTGAAGAGGGCTTTAAACTAAACTAGATTTGGTGGGGATGGGTGAAGAAAGCCCCCCAAGAAAGTGAAACATTAAATATCATCTTTATGGAAATGGGTAAAATGGACAACATATAGAAAGCAGTTTGTATAAATGCCCGTAGCATGAGAAATAAGATCCCAGTTGTTGAGGCTTTAATGGGAGAGGCTGACTTGGATTTAGTGGCAGTAACAGACATGGGATGTTACTATATCATGCTATACTTTATTCAGAAAGGACAGGGTAGGAAGTAGGGGAGGAGAAGTAGCACAACATGTAAAAAAAAAATATTAAAGCTATGGAAATACATGGCTTAAAAGGGACAGAGGAGGCAATGTGAGTTAAGCTAGAAAGAGGGAAAGAGAAATCTACTTGCACTAGCATGATATACAGACCTCCCTCACAAGAGGAAGAGCTGGACAGTTAATTGAAGATATACGCAGCATTGCCAGGAAAAGGGGACTTGCTACTGATAGGGGATTTCAATATGCCAGATGTTTGGCACATCTCTGCTGCAGTATCATCCAGAAGTCGGGAGAGTCTGTATTATCTACAGGGAGAACTATTCAGGCAACTGGTAAGAGAATCCACACATGAAGGGGCCCTACTGGACTTGGTGCTTACCAATGGTGAAAGTGTTTCTTATATTATAGTGGGAGATCATTTCGCATCAAGTGATCACCAGATGGTGTGGTTCAGTATTAGGACTAGGGCTGCTAAAATACATTCAAAAGTGAGGGTCTTAGACTTTAGGAAAACTAACTTTTCCAAGATGGGCTATTAGCTCAGGGAGTCATTAGTGGGATGGGATCAGCTGGGGGATGTAGAGAGACAGTGGGCAAAACTGAAAGGGGATATTTTAAGGGCAAGCAACCTTTTTGTTAAAATGGTAAACAAAGGGAAAAGGAAAGGGAGACCGCTATGGTTTTTGAAAGAACAGCTGAATAGGTGAAGAAAAAGAAGGGGGCCTTTATGAAATACAAGAGATCACAGAAGAAGACAGGCATCTATATTTGGAAACACTTAGAGAAGCTAGTGAAGTAGTCAGGAAATCAAAGGTTCAAAAAGAGGAGGAAATAGCCAATGCAATAAAATGGGGGGGATAAGACATTTTTTTCAGATATGTTAGTGAGAAAAGGAAGGGCAAAAGTGGTATTGTCAGACTCGAGGGTGAAGGGGAGGAATTTGTAGAAGCTGATGAGGATAAAGCGGAATTGCTTAACAAATATTTCCTTATCGTCTCTCTAGTCTAGTCCCGGACTTCTGGGTTTAAGCACCTCCTCCCGCAGCCTTGGAGACTGAGCACGTCACCCTTTTTTTGTGACACCCACATAAATAGATGAGGTACCGCCTCCTTGATCCAGTTAGCTCAGTCTCAAGGCAGCTGAAGGAGGTGTGAGCCTCAGAGGGGGGCTCACTGGAGGAATGATTGAGGAGTTTTTGGTAGTTAGGGTATTTAATAAAAAAACAAAAAAACAACCAGATACTAATAATTAAGGTTAAAAATTTTAATGCTATGCTGCCGCTTTAAATGTGATGGTTAAATTTCTTTGCCAGCTTCTGCGAGAGCAAGGCTATGCTTCCCCCCTCTCCTCCCTTCCTGCAGGTTCTGTGGTGCCAAGGTAGAGTGTGGGAGCTGTGCCTGGGGCCTCCGTCTCCTGAACCCGTTAATCAGGTGAGGAGACGTGGAGGGACGGACGTCCTAGTAAGCAGAGCCGCGAGAGGCAGCAGGCACTCCGACCTACAGAAGGAGGTGAGAGGTGCGTAGCGCCGGCGTTGGGGCCTGTAAAGAAATTAGGAGCAGGCTGAGGGAGCTGCTTTAGGCCATGTGGCTGCTCTGGATGAAAAGCGCGGCAAAGAGAAATGGTCGCGACTGTGCGGTTTGTGGGTAAGCAGGCCTTGGCTACGTGGTGTTCCTGCAAGAGGCCTTGTGGGGACTATAGGCTTTTCAAATATAGTTAGTTGGAAGGCTTCAAGACAGAAGTGCTCTTATGGGGGGGGGGGGGGCATCCTGGGGTAACGGACTTCGGAGTCTCTGTTTAAAAAAAAAAAAAAGAGAGATTTCCTTATTGTTCCTCCACTTCTGGGTAGTGCACCACCTCCTGCAGCTTGGAGACTGGACCAATCACAATTTGGCATCACTGGCAGTAGCATGCTGGAAATCCTCCTCAGCTCCAGTGTGTCCAGCCGTCATGCAGTAGGAGGACATAGTGAGCCTAGGTGCTGGGCTCACTAGAGAAACAGATAAGGAGTAGCATAGTTAAATTGGCTAATGGCTTCAAATTTCTTTATTTATTTTGCCCGTTTTTAATTCAGGATCTCTGTCCCCTGGACTGTACGGGGCAGAGCTCCTTCAACAGCACCCGAACGGCTCACTCTCTCTTCGGCGGCCTGCCACGTCGACAAGGGGAGTGCCGGTCTCATTGCCAGGAGGCAGAGCTGCCTGGTAGATTCGGCGGTCACGGCTCCTCTGAATCGAGCGGTGTCAGTCTGGAGCAGCGGGTAAGTGGTAGCTGAGCCCTTTGGGGGCTGTTTCTACCTCCCATTACTTTTTTATTAGGCCGCTGGCACAGCGCACCAAAACGCTGTGAGGAACCACGGCCATTTTCGGCATGTGGTTTCTTCAGCGTTGCTACCCCCGCAGCAGCAGCGTGACTTTTAAACACTTTTTGGTCTTCTCTGCATGTCCCACTTAGATGTTTCTTGAGTTTTATTTTCTCTGAACCCTTTAGCGTTCCTTTCCTTTTTAATATTTGATTTTTTTTTATTTGGGGTTTTTCTCATTAGGACTATTGCTGCTTCGTTTTTTCTCCGGGGGTTTTAGCCTGGCTATTAAAAAGAAAAAAAAAATAATAGAACCAGATGGAAAAGGAGTCCAAAATCAGTTGTGGGAGAAAGTTGTTTCTCTTCCATAGGGTACTGTAAGCTTTTTCTTAGGACAGGCTTGCCCTGCCTCCAGGGTCCTTTGCTGGCTCACGTCAGGGGTCTTAGGATCCTTTGGAGTTTTTTTTCCCCCATGTCCACAGCCTCCCAGTGTGTTATCTGTGGCTCCCGAAGGGGTTCCGGTTCAGAATCAGGTATTTGTCAGCGCTGTGTGACAGTTTCCATATGGAGCAGCAGCTGGAGAGTTCCATTGCTCCTGGTCTGCTCTCTATTAGGTACATTGGAGTTAGCGGGCTCATTCGCTATGCCCCCCCCGAAGCAAGTTCTGGTAAGTCTGCCACACAATTAGATGTTGGAGGCACAGCACAGATGGATGACTTTTCTCCAGAGTTTTTGTATTACTTATGCATCAAGCGTTTTGTCACAAGCGTCAGGGTATGATGTTAGGCTCCCTGCCTACCCCATCCTCTGGACTGCCGGAGCAGGAACCTCTAGTTGTGAAAGCGTCCAAGAGACTGCGACCTTCTGATTCGTCTTTTTCTGAAGGGGAATGGTAGGAGGGGGATGAAACTGAATTTGATATGGAGGCGGAGATGGAAGAATTAGAGGAAAGGGAACTGCCTGAACCTAAGGATCAGGCGAAGATTATTCGTGTATTTCGGAAGGAGGAGTTGTCTGCTTCAATTTTGGAAGCTCTTCAGATGCTGAAGCTGTCGGTTGAGCAACCTCTTGAGGAAGAAGATGGCGCAGATCCCATCATTCAGGTGGTGCGTCAGATGCAGATAGTCTTTCCTATTCACAAGGTAATAGATCAGATGATTCAGAGCGAGTGGGATCATCCCGAGTCAGCTCTCAAGGGAGTCAGGATTATGAACAAGCTGTATCCTTTGTCGGACAAGGAGAGGTTCCGGTCGCTGAAAGTTGATGCAGCGGTGTCAGCGGTAACTAAAAAGACCACGATTCTGGTGGAAGGCAGTGCTGCCTTGAAAGAGGCGCAAGATAGGAAGATTGATGGTTTGTTAAAGCAATCCTTTGAGGCGGACGTGGAGGCGTTGCAGGCCTCCATCTGTGGAGCTTGGGTAGCAAGGGCCTGTCTTCGCTGGATGCAGTATCCCTGGATCCTGACGATGTGCGTCAACTTCAGCGCTTAGAGTCCTGTTCGGCGTATTTGGCAGATGTTCACTATGATCTCATTAGATCCTTGTCGAATAGTATGGCCTCTTTGGTAGCGGGGGGACCATGGCGGCGACGTTGGAAGTAGTGCCTTGGGCCTGGTTTCATATGCGGTCATTGCAGAGGGCTTTGCTTCGCCGCTGGTCCATTCAGTCCAATCCACTGAGCAAACAGCTTCCTTGTCTGCCACGGGTCCATCAGGATCTTCTGTGGTGAATGTGTCCTGCTTCCTTACGAGCGGGGATGCCCTTGGAACAGCCGGCATGGATTCCACTGTTAACCGATGCGAGTCTCAGGCTGGGGGGCGCTTTGCGGAGTGAACTTTGCTCAGGGTCTTTGGTCGCCGGAGGAGAGCAGCTGGTCGATCAACGGGCTGGAGCTCAGAGCGGTCTTTCTGGCTTTCTTGAGTTTCGAGCTCCAGGTGTCAGGTCGAGCGGTTCGAGTACTGTCCGACAATGCCGCGACCATGGCATACTTAAATCGGTAAGGCGGGACCAGCAGCGCAAGCATGGAGGAGGAATGCGACAGTCTGATCGCCTGGATAGAGCCTCGATTACAGACAATCTCGGCGGCACACATTGCAGGAAGAGACAATGTAACGGCAGATTTTCTCAGCACGGTTCAGGTGGATGCAGGGAAATGGGAACTCCATCCCCAGGTGTTCGCGCGGTTGGTCTCGCGATGGGGAACGCCAGTCATGGATCTCATGGCCACTTTCCACTCGGCAAAAGTAAGTCAATTTTTCAGTAGAAGACGGGAACCCATGTCGGGGGGGGTCTCGACGCTCTGATGCAGCCCTGGCCCGTGCTGGGTGGTCTTTAGGTGTTTCCTCTGTGGGTGCTCATCGGACGAGTAATTCAGCACATTGGGGGCAAGTGCTGTTGATCGCGCCGGATTGGCCCAGGAGTCTGTGGTATGCAGACCTGGTAAGATTGCTAGTCGGCGTTCCTTGGTGTCTTCTGTTGTCTCACGACCTGCTGATCCAGGGCCCACTTCGAATGCCGCAGGTGGAGAGATTCTCGCTTACGGCCTGGTCATTGAAAGGGCGTGTTTAAAGAAGAAAGGTTACTCTAAGTCGGTCGTAGCGACCTTGCTTCAGGTCTGTAAATGCTCTACTTCGCTTGCTTATGTGAGAGTTTGGAGAATCTTTGAGGACTGGTGTTCCAGACGGCAGATTCAGGATGCCACGGCGTCTGTTCCAGTGATCTTGGATTTTTACAGGGTGGCTTCGATAAAGGCCTGGCTGCTAGTTCTTTAAGGGTGCAGTTGGCAGCCTTAGCCTGTTAGAGGTAAGGTGCAGGGCATAGCGCTGGGATCACACGCCGATGTTGCGTGTTTTCTCAAGGCGGTTACCAGATTGCGGCCAGCGCGTCGGGTTTCGGTTCCACCTTGGGACCCCAACTTGGTTTTACGGGTGCTGGGTAAAGCGCCGTTTGAGCCTCTAACCCAAGCGTCGGTGAAGGATTTGACGCTTGTTTTTTGGTTGCTATCTTCTCGGCTAGGCGCATCTCAGAGCTTCAGGCACTCTCGTGTAGAGATTCCTTTCTATCTTTTTCTTCTCAGAAAGTGGTTCTCAGGACGGTGCCTTCCTTTTGGCCACCCTTTCATCTTAATCAGGTGTTGTCCCTTCTGGTTTTGCGAGCGGGAGGTGAGCATGCTTCTGACAAGGGCCTCAGCCGCTTAGACATAAAGAGTTTTGTGTCGTTATTTGACGGTCACTGATGCCTTCCACAAGTCGGATCGTTCGTACTTTTTGGGGGCCCCAGAAAAGGAGAGGCGGCTTCAAAAGCCTCCATTCCCAGGTGGATTAAGGAAGCAATTGTCTTTGCTTACATGTTGCACAGGCGTCTGGCTCAGATAGGGTTAAGAGCTCATTCTACTAGGGCGCAAGCAGCATCTCTAGGAACAAGCAGGAATGAGTCTTCACATATGGGTACGTCGGTACCGACGGAGCCTGCGCGGGAACGCTCCCCAGCTTCCCAAAAAGGAAAGCTTTTGGGAGCATCCCACAGCGCCTGCGCGCTGCCTTCCCGCCTTTTCCAACCCTCTCTCCTCAGTTCTTTGCCGCAGAGCCAGCAGGTCGAGCCCTGTCACCGCTGAAGAAGTTCTTTATTTTATTTCTTTGGTCGCGTGTCTGCCTTCCCCGACTCCGGACCGGTACCGCCGGTCTTTTCTTTCATCTTTAAAAAAAACAAAAAACAAAACTATATTTTCCTCACTTAGTGTATTTCTCTTCTAGGTCTCAGGGCCCAAAAGAAAATTTCCCTCATGGAAAAACCAGCCTCCGGCTTAAAAAAATGCACTAAGTGTAGCGGTACTATTTCTGTTACAGATACCCATGAATGGTGTCTTAAATGTTTGGGTCCTGAACACTCCATCCCGGATTGTCCGTCCTGCTCTCTAATGTCTAAACGGGGTTTACAGAACCGAGCAGCTAAGCTCCATGTGCTGTTTCCTGCTGATGCATTGTCAGTAGCATCGACATCTTCCAGGTCGTCTTCTCCTGATGGATCTCAGGTAACCAAACATAAGTCTAGCAGGTCCTCGAAGGGTAGATCTCCCTCTAAGCATCGAGATGCCTCCGGGCTTGCCCTCGAGGATCCTGCACCAGCAAAACAACCCCGGCGGGAAGCTCCGGCTTCCAAAGCTCCTCCTATGAGCACTGTTCCCTCTAAGCTGTGCGCATGTGCGCGCGCACATACCTCGCCAAGCGAGCGCACATACTTTACAACAGAGCGCACAAAAATTACGGTTCTGATTCTGATAGAAAACAACACAGATGTCTTAAAATTTAAAAGTTCTTGTGTATTTACGGTTTTCACAAGTTCTACAATATTTTCTAGTGCAATCAATGTGGTGTACATACTGTATTCTGACGTGTAGTCAAATTTTAAAGTATATAACGCCGAGTGTCGTTATGTGGCGCACAAAAATTTAACCTTCCTTCAAAAGCTGCACAGCTGATATTTTATGCGCACACAGCCTACAGAAAATTAGAGGGAACATTGCCTATGAGGTTACAGGTTGACATCGATGGCACGGCCTCGACCGATCACCTGTTAGAATGCTCTGCTCTGGGGTACCGGCACAATCTCCCGGTACCGAACTCCAGGCATTCATGGCGTCGATGGATCAGAATGTTCTGTCCATGCAGCGGGCTATTACAGCCTTCATTCAAGCTGCGACGCCGACGGTACCGCAACAAGCTCTGTTGTCCGGTACTGGCACCAGCGCCGATACCGGTACCGACTGCATCTACATTGACCAGGATACCGGCAGCAGCGGTTCCTTGTCCAGGGCTATTTCTCGGTACCGATCCGGTTCCAAGGACGCCCGATGTCGATACCGCTCGATACGCGTATCGAGCGTTAGAAGAGCACCCTGACAGGCGGTACTTCGATTCCTCTGGTGATTCTGATTCATCAGATGATTCCCTGAAGTATCCATAGCCCTTCCTGAAGAGCCCTCTTCTCCAAAAAGAAGAATGTCTCCTCCAGAGGACTTGTCCTTTCAAGACTTCATAAGAGAAGTAGCTAAAGGACTTTCTATCTCAGTAACCTCTGAATCAGAGCCTACAGCAAAAAAATTTGATATTTTAGGATACCCTAAGGCTGCTAGAGAGGCAGTCACCTTACCAATTCATGAGATTCTTTATGAACACATGATTGATTTATGGGAGACTCCTCTCACTCTCTCTCCTCATTCTCGCAGGTTGGACACTATGTATCGTGTTGCTCCCTGTCCTGGATTTTAAAAAACTCAGCTTACCATTCCATTGTGGTGCAGTCAGCTATGAAGAGGATAAAGAGTACAAAGAGACACTCTTCTGCTCCCTCCAGGAAGAGAATGCAGAACCTTGGATGCTTTTGGTAGGAAAATCTTCCAGGCCAGTATGCTTATTGCCAGAATCAACTCATATAGCCTTTACATGGGTATGTTTTTTCTAAAAGAAGTTGCAGAAAAGCTGCACACTTTCCTCCCTCTTATTCCAGAGGATAAAAGGGAAGAATTCCGCATGTGGCTTAAGCATACTCAAGACATTTCAAAGTTTTCCAACAGGACAGCCTTTGACTCCTTTGAAGGTGCCAGTAGAGCCTCAGGCATTGCCATAGCTGCTCGCAGAATTGCTTGGCTCCAGGCTTCTGATTTAGAACCCTGGATTCAAGATGGCTTAGGTAATCTGCCCTGTACAGGTGAAAATCTATTTGGCAAAGAGTGGCAAATAACAGCCACTCAAATGGATGCAGAGAATTCTGCTCTGGATAGACTTTCAAAGTCCACCTCCATTCCTGCCAAGAAAAAGACTTTTAAAGTATTTTTTCAAAAAGGGCAGGTTTCCTTCCACTTCTGGCCAACAATCTTCTACAGGTCGCTTTACCGCTAAGCGTCAGCAACCTAAGCAGGCCAGGCCTAAGTCTACAGGGGCTGCTGCAACTCAGCAGTCCCAACCTCCTCAGGGTTTTTGACTTGATGCTAGAGAACTTAGCCTTTCTGGCTTTAAATCAGCCAGAGCCTCTCACCATTCCAGGAAGGTTAGCTCATTTTGCTCCCAGATGGGAGCAAATCACATCAGAGCAGTGGACCCTCTCCATCATAAGAGAGGGCTACAAGCTTCATTTCTCAGACCTTCCTCCCCTCACCATGGTGAGACATTTCAATTCCCCCACATCTCTTCTCGACCTTTTAGGTCAGGAAGTGACTACCCTTCTTGCCCAAGGGGCAATAGAAGAAGTTCCTCTTCTTCAACAAGGGTCAGGGTTCTACTCCCCCCTATTTTCTCATTCCAAAGAAAACGGGGGGATACAGACCCATCTTAGATCTCAGGGAATTGAACAAATTTCTATGCAAGGAGAAGTTCAAGATGCTTTCTCTGGGCATTCTCCTTCCATACCTTCAAAGTCAGGATTGGCTTTGTTCTGTAGATCTCAAGGATGCGTACACACATGTCCTCATCCATCCATCTCACAGAAGATTCCTACGTTTTCTTTTCCAAGGAAAACATTACCAATACAGAGTGCTTCCTTTCGGTCTGGCCTCTGCCCCAAGAGTGTTCACCAAATGCATGGCAGTAGTTGCTGCATTTCTACGCACTCTGGGAATATTTGTCTTCCCATACCTGGACGACTGGCTCATCCGAGCCCCATCTCAGTCAGAGGCCCAGTTTTCCTTGGACCGCACAAGGCGCATTCTGCAGTATCTGGGACTTGTGGTAAACCTCCCAAAGTCTCAGCTCACCCCTACTCATTCCCTAGAATTCATAGGGGCCTGGTTGGATACCACCACTGCAAGGGCCTACCTTCCTCAGGCCCGTTGCCAGCGTCTAGTGCAGTTAGCATCCCAGATTCAGTCAAAGAGCCACTTAACTGCCCGGGAGATGCTGCAACTGCTAGGTCACATGGCTTCCACAGTACATGTGGTACCCTATGCTCGCCTACACATGAGAGCAGCTCAATGGACCTTGTCCACCCAGTGGACTCAAGCATCAGGAGCTCTCTCAGACCAAATAGCAACCTTCAAATGTCTCTTTTGGTCTCTCCACTGGTGGATGTCCCCCAAGCAACCCTCACAACAGATGCCTCCCAAACAGGTTGGGGAGCTCATCTACAGGACCTCTCCACTCAAGGCACTTGGTCCCCACAGGAGACCTCTCTTCATATCAACCACTTGGAGCTTCGAGCAGTTTTTCTAGCTCTCAAGGTCTTCCATACCCTCCTCAGCTACAAGACAGTCCTCATTCATACGGACAATCAAGTAGCTATGTTTTACATAAACAAGCAAGGAGGAACTGGCTCTCTGTCGCTTTGCAACGAAGCTCTAAGATTGTGGGCCTTCGCCAGAGAGCATCAAATCCATCTCCTGGCAGTATACCTCCCAGGAGTCCAAAACTCTTGGGCAGACAGACTCAGTCGAGTTCTGCTTCCACACGAATTGTCCCTGCACATGGATCAGGTACTCAGAATCTTCCAGGAATGGGGAACCTCAGACATAGACCTCTTTGCAAGTCCGTGGAATGCCAAACTTCCCCGGTTCTGTTCCAGAATTTCGTGTCAGGGGGTTCAGGCCAAGGATGCCTTCCTCCTTCATTGGGGTCAGGGCTTCCTGTATGCCTTTCCACCCATTCCCTTGATTCCCAAGACTCTGCTCAAACTCCAGAGGGATCAAGGATCTATGATCCTCATAGCTCCACGCTGGCCATGCTAAGTGTGGTACTCTCTACTTCTGCATCTCTCCCAAGCCCCTTCCCTGGACTTCGGAGCTGCTCCAGACCTTCTGTCCCAGGAGGAAGGGACTTTGTGGCACCCAAACCCCAAGTCCCTTCACCTTGGAGCTTGGTTACTGAAGGCCTAGACCTTCAAGGCTTGAATCTTTCTCAACAAGTGAAGGATATTCTCCATGCTTCCAGAAAACTTTCCACCAGGCGTTCCTATGCTTTTAAATGGAAAAGATTTTCCATTTGGTGTGCTGAAAAGGGTCTTGACCCTCTTGCACTACCTTTAAATTCTCTGTTAGACAAGTCCTGCATCAGAAAGATGCAGGAGATAAAGACAAATTCAGTAAGAGTCCATTTGAGTGCTATTGCAGCATCCCTTAAGCCCATCAATGGACAACCTATTTCCTCTCATCCTCTCATTGCAAGCTTCATGAGAGGCCTAACTTTAACTAAACCTCCCATTAGGCCTCCTCCGGTGGCATGGGACTTAAATTTGTTTCTTGGCCAGCTTACGAAGCCACCTTTTGAACCCTTAGCCACTACCTCCTTGAAATTTCTTTCCTGGAAGGTTATTTTCCTCATTGCAGTCACTTCAGCTCGCCGTATCAGTGAACGGCAGGCCTTAGTGGCTGATCCACCTTATACAAGGTTCCATCATGATAAGGTAGTCCTTAGGACAAATCCACACTTTATGCCTAAAGTGGTCTCACCTTTTCATCTTAATCAAGAGGTATATTTACCTGTCTTTTTTCCCCATCTCCTCATGCATCCAATGCAGAGAAGAATCTTCATACTCTGCATTGTAAAAGAGCTCTTGCTGTTTACTTACAAAGGACACAGCAACATAGAAAGTCTTCCCAACTTTTTGTTGCTTTTGATCCTTCTCATTCGGGACTTCCAGTCTCCAAAAGAACACTGTCCAATTGGATTGCTCAGTATATTTCTTTCGCCTACCAGAGCAAGAACCTTTTCTCTGGAGAGCCATGTCACAGCTCATAATGTGAGGGCCATGGCCACCTATATGGCTCATCTAAATTCTGTGTCCATCGACCAGATCTGTCGAGCAGCCACCTGGGCCTCGGTTCATACCTTCGCAGCCCATTAGTGCTTGGACAAGGACTCCCGCCGGGATGCCTTGTTTGGTCAGGCTGTCCTCCAACACCTGTTCCATTCTTAAACAACTCCTACCCTCCTTCCCTAGATGGATGCCTGAGATCCATAGGAGGAAGTAGACTCCTTCCCAGGGTCTCATATCCTTGGGGATCTCCCAGGCATCTTAGCTAGGGAGTCCCCATATGTGAAGACTCATTCCTGCTTGTTCCTAGGGATAGCACAGTTACTTACCTGTAACAGGTGATCTCTGGGAACAGCAGGAATAAGTCTTCACAACCCTCCCACCCTCCCCTAGGAGTTGTATCTCTTTTCTATCTTTCCTTTCTCTCTCTCTCTATTGTCTCAGCTTTAAACTAGAACTGAGGAGAGAGGGTTGGAAAAGGCGGGAAGGCAGCGCGCAGGCGCTGTGGGATGCTCCCAAAAGCTTTCCTTTTTGGGAAGCTGGGGAGCGTTCCTGCGCAGGCTCTGTCGGTACCGACGTACCCATATGTGAAGACTTATTCCTGCTGTTCCCAGAGATCACCTGTTACAGGTAAGTAACTGTGCTTTGCTTTCCTGGGCGGAGCACAGTCTGATTCCATTGGCGGAGATTTGCAAGGCGGCGACTTGGTCGTCGCTGCATACTTTCAGCAAGCATTATTGGCTAGATGTCCTCGCAGCGAGCGATGCCAGTTTTGGTTCAGCGGTTTTGCGTGCCGGCTGGCAAGGCCCCTCCCGTTGGTACTGCTCTGCTACATCCCAGAAGTGGAGGACTAAACTGGAGGAAAGATAAGGAAATAGAAATTACACTTACCTGGTAATTGTAGTTCCTTGAGTGACGACAGTTTAGTCCTCATTCCCGCCCTTAGCCTGGTGAGTTCCGGCGGCACGCTATCGGTCTTGAAGAACTTGTTTACAGGTGAGTGTTTTTTGGTAGGACAACGCGTTATCCTGACTCTATTATACTACTTGCCGTTTTCTAGCTTTCCCCGGCGGTTGACTGGCTTAAGTTTAAAAAAAAAAAAAAAAAAATTCCTACTTACCGTTTTTAGGGAAAGCATATGTATTCTAGCCATTTTGTAGTTTGGTTTAGAGTGTTGGCTACTTATTTTTTGCTCATTTGAGTCTGCTTTGTCAATAGTTCACTGGAGCTGAGGAGGATTTCCAGCATGCTACTGCCATTGATGCCAAATTTTGATTGGTCCTGTCTCTAAGCTGCAGGAGGAGGTGCACTACCCAGAAGTGGAGGACTAAACTGTCGTCACTCAAGGAACTACAATTACCAGGTAAGTGTAATTTCTACTTGTTGGTTGCAGGGGTTTTTGAGGCCTTGAGGGCATATTGGAAAGGCCCCAATGTGTTGTGTGGGGCCAGGAAAGGGTCAGTATCGGAGGTGGGTGTTTGTAAAGGCTGTGCACAGGAAGCGGCAGCTAAGGAGATGCTTACAGAGGGGGAAGAAGCGTCGGGCTCTCCGGAACCCCTCTCTCCAGCTCTCCCACCTTTGATGCCAGTGCCAGGACCGTCCTCGGCTCTGGAAACCTCCACATCCCAATCGGTATTACAGAGGGGCCTAGCGGCAATCTTCTCCCAAGATTTCGTAGCTCTGCTCCAGCAGTCCCTGGGAGGGCAGCAGGGAGCTGTGGGGACTGACGCAGATCTGGGTTGGAAGCACGGTGTAAAATGTCCAGGTTAGGGAAGGAGAAATGTAGAAGTGGTTGTTTCAGAAATTATCTCAGAAGAAGGGGATTCAGACGTGGAGCTGGATCTGGAGGAAGGCGAAATCAGAGCAGGAGGAGCACACAAGGGTGGTCAGAGTCTTCAGACGGGATGAATTGGCAGCCCTTATTTCAGAAATGCTGAAAGGGCTTAACATGCTGGAGGCAGATTCTTCTCTAGAAGATCCGTTACTGCAGGCGATTCGAAAGTCCCAGAAAGTGTTCCCGATGCATAGTCTTCAGGGAAATGATCTAGGAAGAATGGGACATGCTGGAAGCCTGGGATGAGAGGTTCCAGGATAATGGCACGCCTGTACCCATTGCAAGAGCAGGACAAGGAGCTTTTCAAGTCTCCTAAATTGGATGCCGCAGTATCTGTGGTCACCAAGAAGATGGCAATTCTGGTGGAGGGAAGTGCTGCCCTTAAGGGTGCGCAAGATAGGAGGCTAGATAGTTTGCTGAAACAAGTTTTTGTTGTCAATGCTCTTTCTATGCAGGCTTCTATCTGTGGGGCGTGGGTAGCAAGAGATTGCCTACGTTGGATCCAAAGGATGAAACTGAATCGTGAAGATGAGGCGGAAGGAAAAGCGGCCCGGATGGAGTCGGGGGGCCACTTATTTGGCAGATGTGCAATATGATCTCATTCGGAGTCTGGTAAAAAGCATGGCGTCGGTGGTAGCGGCGCGCAGGTTTCTGTGGCTTCGTAATTTGGCGGCTGATGGAGCCTCTAAGGCAAGGCTAGGAAAGCTCCCCTTTAGGGCTAAGCTCCTTTTTTGGAGAAGAATTGGACAAGTTGGTAAAAGACCTCAGGGAGTCTAAAGGAGGGAGACTACCGGAGGATAAGCAGAAACCAAATCGTCCTCTGGCGCCCTCCAGGAGCCAGCAAAGGGAGTTTCTGAGATTTCTACACCCAGGTTTGATCAGTTTCAGAGAGGCCGTTTTCAGTATAGATCCCAGGGGTTTTGAGGGTTTAGGGGAGCGGGGAGAGGTTTCGGAGCCTCTTCTTCCTCAACACTCAAGAAGTCGCAATGAAGCGAGGGGGACCCAGGCAGGATTGGTACACGTAGGAGGTCGGCTAATAGTTTTATCTTGCCTGGGTCCAAATTACGTCAAATTGTTGGGTGCTGGAGGTCATACAACACGGGTATGCTCTAGAGGTCCAGCGGTCAGTTTTGGACGCCTTCGTCCAATCTCCCTGCAGAACAAAGTCAAAGCATCAGGCAGTGCTAGAGACTTTGCAGAGGTTGCTAGATCTCAGAGTGGTGGTACCGGTTCCAGCAGACCAGTGCGGATGCGGTCGATACTCGATATATTTTGTGATACCCAAAAAAGAGGGGTCTTGGCGGCCCATTCTGGACCTCAATGGGGTAAACAGGTGTCCCAGAGTGTCGCACTTCTGCATGGAAACTCTGAAGTCCATCATAGTGGCGGTAGGACAAGGAGTATCTCACGTCGTCAGATCTCTGTGAAGTGTATCTGCACATTCCCATCAGGTTGGAGCATCAGCAGTATCTTCGCATTGCAGTTCCGATGGGACACTTCCAGTTCCAGGCGTTACCATTCGGATTTTTGACGGTGCCACGGGTCTTCACCAAGGTGATGTTGGTGGTGGCAGCGGCCTTACGCAAGGAAGGGGTGTTGGTACACCCGTACCTGGACAACTGGTTGATTCAAGCGATGTCAAGGAGAGAAAGCGAGGCAGCTACCCGTCGGGTGGTACAGGTCTTGCAAACCTTAGGATGGGTAGTAAATACTGCAAAGAGCAAGTTGGAGCTGTCGCAGGAATTGGCGTACCTGGGAGCCAGCTTCAGCACAGAAAGAGGCAGAATGTTCCTGCCGCTCATCAGGGCCCAGGGGCTAAGGCGGCTCATTCAGGAGTTCTTGGCGAAACGAGCTCCCTCAGCGTGGCATTATCTGCAGCTATTGGGTACGATGGCGGCCATGCTTGAAGTAGTGCAGTGGGCCAGGGCTCACATGAGGCCTTGCAGAGGGCTCTGCTCAGGAGGTGGTCTCAACAGTCAGATCAGTTGTCTAAAAAGCTGATCTGTCCGATGTAGACAAGGTAGTCTCTGCAGTGGTGGCTGGATCTCAGGAATCTAGAGCAGAACATGCCGCTGGAATCGCTGCAGTGGAAACCCTTGACGATGGATGCCAGTCTGTTCGGCTGGTGAACGCACTTCGAGGGTCAGTTTGCCTAGAGACAGTGGACCAACCAGGAAAGGCAGTGGGCGATCAACAGGTTAGAGCTCCGGGCAGGCACGCTGGCACTAAGAGCTTTCCAGCAGCAGTTGCAAGGGAACGCAATTCGGGTGCTGTCGGACAACGCCACTGCAGTAGCCTACATCAATCGGCAAGGGGGCACCAGCAGTGTAGCTCTGGAGGCAGAGGAGGAGGACCTACTAGGTGGGCCGAGTTGCATCTGGAAGCCCTATCAGCAGGGCTTGTGGCAGGAGTGGAAAATGTGTCCGCCGATTTTTGAGTCTGGTTATGGTGGACCCAGGCGAGTGGGTTTTCCATCCAGAGGTGTTCGAGATGCTAGTGGATCGCTGGGGAATTCCGGTGATGGATCTCATGGCGACATTCGCATCAGCAAAGGTAGGTAGGTTTTACAGCAGAAGGAGAGAGAATGTCCGAAGGTTTGGACACCCTGATACAGAGATGGCCGGAGGACCAGCTTCTGTACGTGTTTCCACTGTGGGTCTTAATAGGTCGGGTACTGCAAAGGATAGAGAGACACAGGGGCCAAGTGATTCTAGTGGCACCAGATTGGCCGAGAAGATAATGGTATGCCGACCTGGTACGGCTTCTGGAGGAGCCGCCATGGAAACTACCAGTCAGGGAAGATCTACTGGTGCAGGGACCCTTGAAGATGCTTCATGTGGATCAGTTTTCGCTTACGGCCTGGCTATTGAAAGGGCAAGGTTGATGTCTAGGGGTTATTCGTCAGTGGTAATCTCCACTTTATTGAAGTTGAGATTACCACAATACTACCTTTTAACTTTCAAAAGGGTGACTATGATAGAATGAGGAATATAGTTCGGAAAAAACTAAAAGGAGCGGTTCCAAAGGTTAAAGACTTACAGCAAGCTTGGGTGTTATTTAAAAATACTATCCTCGAAGCCCAGACCAGCTGTATTCCACGCATTAAGAAAAGTGGAAGAAAGTCCAAAAAACTGCCAGCATGGTTTAAAGGTGAGGTCAGAGAGGCTGTTGCTGCCAAAAGAGCAACCTTCAGAAAATGGAAAAAAGAGCCAAATGATGAAAACTGGAAACAGCACAAGCACTGGCAAGTTAAATGCAAAGCATTGATAAGGCAGGCAAAGCGGGAATTTGAGAAGAAACTTGCTACGGAAGCAAAAACACGAAATAAAGACTTTTTCAAGTACATTCGTAGCAAAAGGCCTGTGAGAGAGTCAATTGGACCATTAGATGATAGAGGGGTAAAAGGGGCAGTAAGAGGAGACAAGGCTATAGCAGAGAGACTGAATGAATTCTTTGCTTCGGTCTTTACTGAGGAAGATGTAGGGGTGTTACCCAAGACTGAAGTGGTATTTAAAGGTGATACTGCAGAGGAATTGAGAGAAATATCGCTACACCGGGAAGATATATTACAACTATTTGATAAACTGAATAGTAGCAAATCACCTGGACCGGATGGTATACATCCCAGAGTGTTGAAAGAACTGAAATATGAGATTGCAGACCTGTTATTGGTAATCTGTGAACTTTCATTAAAATCATCTGTAATACCTGAAGATTGGAGGGTCGCCAACGTAACACCAATTTTTAAAAAGGGTTCCAGGGGTGACCCGGGAAATTACAGACCGGTGAGCCTCACGTCAGTACCAGGGAAAATGGTAGAAGCCATCATAAAGAACAAAATTACACAGCATGTAGATAGTCATGGCCTAATGGGAGACAGCCAACATGGCTTTAGACAAGGAAGATCTTGTCTTACTAATCTGATCTGTTTTTTTGAAGGTGTGCATAAACAGGTAGACAAAGGTGAGTCGGTTGATATAGTGTATCTGGACTTTCAGAAAGCTTTTGACAAGGTCCCCCATCAGAGACTTTTGGCGAAGCTAAAAAGTCATGGGATAGGAGGCAGTGTACTATTGTGGATCGGGAACTGGTTAAAAGATAGAAAGCAGAGGGTAGGGCTAAATGGCCAATATTCCCAATGGAAAAAGGTGAATAGTGGAGTACCCCAGGGATCTGTACTGGGTCCGCTACTTTTTGACATATTCATAAATGACCTGGAAAAGGGAATAACTAGTGAGGTAATCAAATTTGCAGATGACACAAAACTGTTTAAAGTTGTTAAAACCCAAGAGGATTGTGGAAAACTGCAGGAGGATCTGGATAAATTGGAAGACTGGGCATCCAAATGGCAGATGAAATTTAATGTGGACAAGTGCAAAGTTATGCACCTAGGAAAGAACAACCCACACTATAGTTACAAGATGCAAGGCTCCACATTAGAAACCACCACCCAGGAAAAAGATTTAGGAGTCATCGTGGATAACATGTTAAAACCCTCCGCCCAGTGTGCAGCGGCGGCCAAGAAAGCAAATAGAATGCTAAGTATCATAAGGAAAGGGATGGAGAATAAAACAAAGGATATTATAATGCCTCTGTATCGCTCCATGGTACGACCGCACCTTGAATATTGTGTGCAATTCTGGTCACCGTATCTTAAAAAGGACATAGAGTTATTAGAAAAAAGTACAGAGAAGAGCCACCAAATTGGTGAAGGGGATGGAAGGCTACTCCTATGAAGAGAGGCTAAAAAGGTTAGGGCTCTTTAACCTAGAAAAGAGGCGGCTGAGGGAGATATGATAGAGGTGTATAAATTAATGAATGGAGTGGAACGGATAAACGTGGATAAATTGTTTACGCTATCAGAATATAGAAGGACTAGGGGCATGTAATGAAGCTACAGGGTAAACTATTTAAGACAAATAGGAGAAAATATTTCTTCTCTCAACGTGTAATCAAACTCTGGAATCTGTTACCGGAGGATGTAGTAAGGGCTGTTAGTATAGCTGGGTTTAAAAAAGGTTTGGACAAGTTCCTGGAGGAAAGGTCCATAAACCACTATTAAAAAGGGACCCAGGATATCAATGCTTGGCCTAGTACAAGCACTGCAGAACCTGTGTCTTTTGGGGAAACTGCTAGGTACGTATGACCTAGATTGGCCACTGTTGGAAACAGGATACTGGGCTTGATGGACCTCGGTCTGACCCAGTATGGCATTTCTTATGTTCTTATGAAGTCCAGGTGTAGATCTACATCGGTGGCGTATATATGTGGCGACCTTTTGAGTCTTGGGTGTGAAGATAGGGGGATGGTGGTGCTGAAAGCCTCCATTCCACAGGTTTTGGCTTTTTTACAGGACTGTTTTGATAAGGGGCTTACGGCAGCTTCTTTGCAGGTCCAGTTGGCAGCACTGTCTTGCTATTAAGGGAAGGTGCAAGGGATAGGACTTGTGTCTCACCCGGACATACGGCAGTTTTTAAGGGCGACGTCTCTGAGGCTGCCATGCTGGAAACCGGTACCAACATGGGACCTCTATTTTATTTATTTTATTTAATGGTATTTATATACCGCCTTTATCATTCAATCAAAGTGGTTTCCACGGCAAACAATCAAAGGGACAAATGTTTTCATGCAGTGTACAGGGTGGTGTGTGTGTTGGCGGGGATGTGATTAGATTTGGTTTATCTACATAGTGCGCTATTATACATCATGAGCTATTATACAGTCTTGGGGTGATGGGGGGGTTGATGATCTGACTTGTATGCTGGTTCAGGGGATATGTCCATAGTAATCGATGAACAGGGTTGTCTTCAGCTGTTTTCGGAAGTCCTTGATTTCTGTGGTTAGTCTCAGATCATCTGGGAGGGAGTTCCATATGGATGGAGCAGCCAGGGAGATTGCTCATTGTGCGGTGTCTTTGCGGGTCTTGGTGAAGTCTTTTGGGGTGTTAACCCGATTGGAGGTGCCTCTTCTTGGCCGTGTGCTTGTCGGGTTGTATGAGTGTGTGTAGGCTTATGGTGGAGGAGTGTTTGATCCTGAATATGTTTATGATAGTCTTGTATTTGATGCGTGAGATGATTGGGAGCCAGTGCAGTTCTTTCAGTATGGGTGTGATGTGATCGTGTCTTGTAGTACCGGCTGTTATGCATGCAGCTGTGTTTTGGGCCAGTTGTAGTCTGAGGGCCTGCTTTGGTAGGAGGTGCTGGAGGCGTTGTTAGGTGAGCCGTTCGAGACGCTGGCTAAAGCAAATTTGAAGGATCTGACGCTGAAGGTAGTATTTTTAGTAGTGATTTCTTCGGCAAGGAGGATTTCGGAGTTACAGGCTTTGTCGTGTAGGAAGCCGTTTCTGTCCTTCTATGACAAGGTTGTTTTGAGAATCGTGCCGTCCTTGCCGAAAGTGGTTTCAGTGTTTCATGTGAATCAGGCAGTTTCTTTGCCGGTTTTTGAGAAGGGTAGCAATGAGAAGTCCAAGAGTCGGTTGCATCGGTTGGATGTGGGTTAAGAACATAAGAACATAAGACATGCCATACTGGGTCAGACCGAGGTCCATCAAGCCCAGTATCCTGTTTCCAACAGTGGCCAATCTAGGTCATACATACCTAGCAATATCCCCAAAAGACACAGGTTCCACAATGCTTGTACTGGGTCAAGCATTGATATCCTGGGTCCCTTTTTAATAGTGGTTTATGGACCTTTCCTCCAGGAACTTGTCCAAACCTTTTTTAAACCCAGCTATACTAACAGCTTTTACTACATCCTCCGGTAACAGATTCCAGAGTTTGATTACACGTTGAGTGAAAAATATTTTCTCTTATTTGTCTTAAATAGCTTACCCTGTAGCTTCATTACATGTCCCCTAGTCTTTCTATATTCTGATAGCGTAAACAATTGATCCACGTTTATCCGTTCCACTCCATTCATTAATTTATAGACCTCTATCATATCTCCCCTCAGCCGTCTCTTTTCCAGGCTAAAGAGCCCTAACCTTTTTAGCCTCTCTTCATAGGAGTAGCCTTCCATCCCCTTCACCAATTTGGTGGCTCTTCTCTGTACTTTTTCTAATAATGCTATGTCCTTTTTAAGATACGGTGACCAGAATTGCAGACAATATTCAAGGTGCGGTCGTACCATGGAGCGATACAGAGGCATTATAATATCCTTTGTTTTATTCTTCATCCCTTTCCTTATGATACCTAGCATTCTATTTGCTTTCTTGGCTGCCGCTGCACACTGGGCGGAGGGTTTTAACATGTTATCCACGATGACTCCTAAATCCTTTTCCTTGGTGGTGGTTTCTAATGTGGAGCCTTGCATCGTGTAACAATTAGTGTGGGTTGTTCTTTCCTAGGTGCATAACTTTTTGCATTTGTCCACATTAAATTTCATCTGCCATTTGGATGCCCAATCTTCCAATTTATCCAGATCCTCCTGCAGTTTTCCATAATCCTCTTGGGTTTTAACAACTTTAAACAGTTTTGTGTCATCTGCAAATTTGATAACCTCACTAGTTATTCCCTTTTCCAGGTCATTTATGAATATGTCAAAGTAGCGGACCCAGTACAGATCCCTGGGGTACTCCACTTTTTTCCATTGGGAATATTGGCCATTTAGCCCTACCCTCTGCTTTCTATCTTTTACCCAGTTCCCGATCCACAATAGTACACTGCCTCCTATCCCATGGCTTTTTAGCTTCGCCAAAAGTCTCTGATAGGGGACCTTGTCAAAAGCTTTCTGGAAGTCCAGATACACTACATCAACCGACTCACCTTTGTCTACCTGTTTATGCACACCTTCAAAGAAACATATCAGATTAGTAAGACAAGATCTTCCTTGTCTAAAGCCATGTTGGCTGTCTCCCATTAGGCCATGACTATCTACATGCTGTGTAATTTTGTTCTTTATGATGGTTTCTACCATTTTCCCGGTACTGACGTCAGGCTCACCGGTCTGTAATTTCCTGGGTCACCCCTGGAACCCTTTTTAAAAATTGGTGTTACGTTGGCAACCCTCCAGTCTTCAGGTATTACAGATGATTTTAATGAAAGTTCACAGATTACCAATAGCAGGTCTGCAATCTCATATTTCAGTTCTTTCAACACTCTGGGATGTATACCATCCGGTCCAGGTGATTTGCTACTATTCAGTTTATCAAATAGTTGTAATATATCTTCCCGGTGTAGCGATATTTCTCTCAATTCCTCTGCAGTATCACCTTTAAATACCACTTCAGTCTTGGGTAACATCCCTACATCTTTCTCAGTAAAGACCGAAGCAAAGAATTCATTCAGTCTCTCCGCTATAGCCTTGTCTCCTCTTACTGTCCCTTTTACCCCTCTATCATCTAATGGTCCAATTGACTCTCTCACAGGCCTTTTGCTATGAATGTACTTGAAAAAGTCTTTATTTCGTGTTTTTGCTTCCGTAGCAAGTTTCTTCTCAAATTCCCGCTTTGCCTGCCTTATCAATGCTTTGCATTTAACTTGCCAGTGCTTGTGCTGTTTCCAGTTTTCATCATTTGGCTCTTTTTTCCATTTCCTGAAGGTTGCTTTTTTGGCAGCAACAGCCTCTCTGACCTCACCTTTAAACCATGCTGGCAGTTTTTTGAGTGTTAAGGACTTATTTGCAAAGGACGGCTGTCTTTCGCAAGACGGATAGGTTATTTGTCTTGTTTGGGGGGCCGAAGCAAGGGGAACCAGCATCAAAGGCTTCCATTGCAAGGTGGTTTAAGGAGGCTATTGCCTCGGCATATATATTGAAAGGAAAGTGCCAAGTGGTTTGAGGGCTCATGCGACCAGGGCGCAGGCGGCTTCCTGGGCAGAGTTCAGTTTGGTACCGGCAGCAGAGATCTGCAAGTTGGCAACATGGCTGTTACATTCTTTTGTCAAGCATTATCGGATTGATCTGCAAGCGGAAGGGGATGCTAGGTTTGGATCAGCGGTTCTTCAGGCTGGTCTAGAGGGTCCCTCCCGTTAAAGTATTTACTGCTCTGTTACATTCCCAGAAGTCCGGGACTAGACTAGAGGGACGATAAGGAAGGTGAAATTAAGACTTACCTGCTAATTGTTGTTCCTTGAGGAACTCTAGTCTAGTCCCGTATCTCCCCCCCCCTGTTATGGTGTTTGGGCCATAGCCTGAAGAGAGGTATACGGTCATTAGGCATGTGACTGGATGGGATATGGTCCATTTGGGGAGGAAACAGTAAGACATCTACAGGGCAGTCTTATCAGTGCCTGCTGAGAGGTCCTAGGGAGAGGGCGGATCAGGCCTTTGCAGAAGCGTACATAAGCCTTTCCTGGTAAGTGGCCAGGTATTATTGTTAGGCAAATTTATACAGTTATTATAGTTCAATAGTTATAAACGTTTAAAGTGATTTCTACTTACTTATTGCTCTGAGTCTGTTTTATCAATAAGTTACTGGATCAAGGAGGCGGTTCCTCATCTATTTATGCTGGTGTCACCAAAAAAAGGTGATGTGCTAAGTCTCCAAGGCTGCAGGAGGAGGTGCTTAAACCCAGACGTCCGGGACTAGACTAGAGTTCCTCAAGGAACAACAATTAGCAGGTAAGTCTTAATTTCACCTTCTGTTCTGTGTTCACAGATGAAGAACCCAGGGGTGGGACCTCAGAAAACACCCCAAAACAGGAACAGAAGCGAGGGGCATCTTGAACAATTTTCAGAAGACACTGTTTGTGAGAAACTAGCTAAACTTAAAATAGACAAAGCAATGGGACCGGATGGGATACACCCTAGAATATTGAGGGAACTTGGGGACGTTCTAGCAGCTCCACTGACTGACCTTATCGTTGGAGTCAGGAGTGGTGCCAGAACACTGGAGAGAGGCACATGTGGTCCCTTTACACAAAAGCGGAAGTAAGGCCAGTTCCTTATCGTTCCTCCAGTTCAGTCCTCTACTCCTGGGTTGTCAACCTCCTCCTGGAGACTGGTACGTCAAATTCATGACATCACTGGATATAGCCTGCTGCTCTGTCTCTCCTCCTCCAGTGTTACCAGTCTCCATGCAGCCTGAGGACGTTGTGAGCCCAGGAGAGGGCTCACTGGAGTAACAGATAAGGAGAGTTAGACTTAGGAAAAACCCCAAACTATCCTTTCTTACTGCCTTCTTTGCTTTGGTTTGTTTAAAAAAAAACAAACAAAAAAAACCCTATACTTCTTTTATAGTTAGATATTCAATGTTTAATTGGCCTTTCTGCTCCCTGCCTGTCACGAAATAGCTTGCTTGCCAGCGTTGCTGTTGACCACGTGTAGCTGGCTAGTGGTCTGAGGTTCTCTCCTCCCAGACATTACGGGGCAGAGCCCTCTCGAGCAGCCCTGCACCCTGCCGGACCGCTGGACAGTTTGCGCGGTTCCGGAGGGCAGGTGAACAGTCTGCCTCTCTGTTTGCCTCTCTGCCTGCCTTTCCCCTGCTTAGCGTGGCGTCAGGGGACACGGGCAGGCTTCGGCGATTCGGCAGTCTGTCCCGGTACGAATTTCACCGCGGACAGTCTGCAGTGGCAGGGGGGAAGCGAGTGACCTCTCCGGCGCTGATATCTGCTTGTCAGTTTTCGCCGGTAAGTTTTGGCACCCTTTCCTTGCTCTGCAGTTTTGCCGGCGGCCATTTTGAGAGCTCCGGGAAACCGCGTGCATGCCTGGTCCGGGCACGCTGTGCAGGTAAGCGGTTGTCTTTATTTTAGCGCTCAGTTTTATTTCTTAATTTGCCCTTTCCTTTTCTTTTTCTTGTTTTATCAGTTTAACAGCATTTTTTTTGGGCGCGTTTTGGCTTACCCGCGGTCCTGACTGCAACGCGGGGGGGAGGGGGGGAGGGGGGAGTTCCTCTCTCGCGGTGCTCTATCTTACATTTTTGGCCTGGTACAGTTTTCCAGCATTGCTGGGGCATTCATAGGTGGCGTTCAGGCTCACTGCATTCTTGGTTCTTACCCATTATTTTTTGTGATAGGGGAAGTGGACTTGGATGGCGGGGAGACCACAGTGTGTGATTTGTGGTACCCGCAGGGGCACAGTGACGGAATCTGGGATCTGCCGAGGCTGTGCATCGCTGTCCTCTTCCGTTGAACGGCAGTTGGAGGTTAAGGAGCCCACAGAGCCGTCGGTTGAACAGCCTGAGGCTATTGCAGAGGCTATACAGCTTCCCAGTGAGGAGGTGCTTGCAGGAGAGCTTGATGGGTCCGCAGCAGGGGTTTCAGGGTCTCGGTCGGGGGACCCAGCGGAGTTTTGCCCGGAGTTCATTTTAATGCTCCATAAAGCTTTTTGTCTGCGGCGACCGGGAAAGTTCGCTGGGAAACTAATGCTTGCGGGCTCGGGCTCGCACTTGGTGGGACTGGACGAGGGCGGCGAAGGACCCTCTGCCCCTAAGCGGCCTAGACCACGAGACTCCTTAGCGGGGGGAAAGCGATTGGCCGGAGTTCGAGGAAGATGTTTGGGAGCATGCAGAGAGTGTGCAAGATCTGGAGGAAGGTGAGATTATGGAACCTGAGGATCAGTCTAAGATCATTAGGGTTTTTCGTAGAGAAGAGCTTCCAGCATTGATTAGAGTCGTTACAGATGTTGAAGTTGACGGCACCGATGGATGCAGAGGATGAGGTGGAAGACCCTGTTATCCAGGCGGTGCGTCAGTCTCAGGTTGTGTTTCCAGTGCACAAGGTGGTTGATAAGATGATCCAGGACGAATGGAACCAGCCCGATGCTGGTCTCCGTGGTGTGCGCACAATGAATAGGCTCTATCCACTAGCCGAGAAGGATAAAGAGAGATTCCGAACGCCACGGGTGGATGCCGTTGTGTCTGCAGTAACCAAAAAGACTACGGTCCTGCGCATCCTTCAAAGCTGTGCTCCCTTCCACCGGAATGGTCGAGTTGACGGGCTCCTAAAACAGACATTTGAGACTGATTCTTTATCCCTGCAGGCGTCTCTCTGTGGAGCTTGGGTGGCGCGAGCCTGCTTGCGTTGGGTTCAGCGGTTGCGTCACTCGCCTAACTTGGATTCGGAAGAGCTTAAGGAGTTAGGGCGTCTGGAATCCGGGGCGGCGTACTTGGCGGATGTACACTATGATTTGATCAGAGCGCTGGCGAATAGTACAGCGTCAGTGGTTGCAGCTCACAGATCGGTGTGGTTGCGTAATTGGGCGGCAGACAGTTCCTCTAAGGCAGGGGTCTCAAACTCAAATTGCTTTGAGGGCCAAACGAGGACTTGTAAAGTAACCCGGGGGCCGCATAAGACACGGGGCCTCATTTGCATAATGTTACCATACACTAACTTTTAGTAAACATGCCTCTTAATGAGTGTATGGATAAAGAAAGACTAAAAGATTTCTATATTACTATAATCCAGTGCCAACCGCCAGGCACATTAGGAACTACTACAAACACTGCCCATTTAGAACCCATAGCAAATCCGCCATATCATAACAGCACTACCAGGGCTCACAAAGAACCAGACCCTACCTATCAAAAGGCAACACTGCAAATATTAAATCAATACATTTCAGAGAATAACAATACATGACCTACTGGGAAAAGAGAACAAGTAGCAATGTCAAATAGGAATTACATAAACAGAGTACCTCAGCTCAGTTACACATGCAGAACATACACCATCAAACAAGGAATCACAATTTAGAAACAGGAAGACAATAATTAAATTGGGAACCCCAAAAGCCAAACTTGGAATGTACAACAACACTGTAGAAATAAAACTATAAATTAATTTCCTCTTGTACTAACAAAGCGCAGACATTAACGATGCACATTTCCCAGAGCTGACATATTCCAGTTAATAAATTCAAAATAAAGAGAGATTTTTCTACCTTTTTGTGCATTTTTTTTTCAGTTGCAATTGTTCCAGCCACTTTCTTCCGGTTTCTTCGTGTCTTCTGCTAACTCTCCATCGTCTGCTGTCCATTTGTCCTTTCTTCTCTCTTCTAGTTTTTTTTTTCCATTCTCTCTCTACATCTGCTTTAACATACTAATCTTTCTCCTTTTGCTCTTTCCTCATTGCTACTTTATCCACTCAAATATTACCCCTCCATCCTCAATCCCCACTTACTCTCACAATACCTGGCCAATTGTAGATTTGTCTTCACTCCAGCACAAAATATTTTTCCCCTCTCCATTTCACTTTCCCAGCTTCATCCCATTCTAATCCTCCCCCAACATCAGCTCCCTTCTAGTTCCGGCCCCACCCAGCATCCGCTCTTTTCTAGTCCCTGCATCAGTCCATTTCCAGTCCTAGCCCCCCCATCAGTCCATTTCCAACCCTAGCTCCCCCCATTCAGCCCATTTCCAGTGCTAGCTCCCTCCCCTCACAGCCCATTTCCATTCCAAGCCCCCCCTCCCCATCAGCGATTTGCAGTTCAAGCCCCCCTTCCACTCAGCCCATTTCCAGTTCTAGCAACCCCCCCAGCCCATTACCATGCCTAAACCCCCCCAGCACATTACCAGTCCTAACCCTCCCCCCCATCAGCCGCGGCAAAATCGCATGTCCCACAGGGCCCCCCCTGCCTGGCAGAGCCAGCCCTCCCTCCCTCCCTCCCTGCCTGTTTGATTCCCTCCCTCCCTGCCTGCCTCAGTCCCTCTCCTCTTCGGCTTAGAACCGCGAAGGGAGAGTTCCTCCCTCGCGACTCTGTTAAGCCGGCTGAGGCTTATGGGAAATTTCCCCTCTGCCCCGTCGAGCTTAACAGAGTCGCGAGGGAGAAGCTCTCCCTTCGCGGCTCTGAAAGCCGAAGAGGAGAGGGACTGAGGGAGGCAGGGCTGGCTAGAGAATTCTGGGTGCTGGGCAGACTGCCTCCTTACCTGCCCGCAGAGAGCTGTGCACCCTGCTCTAACTCCAAAATGGATCCTCCAGAGCGCGTGGTGCCTCGTGGCGTTCGGGTGGCTGCTCAGACTGCTTCTGGGGCCCCCCCTCCTCCCCCTCCTCCTTCCTGTCTCTGATTGGTGGAGGGCAGGCTCGTGACTCGGGTCATGTGCAGAGAGCAGACCAACACCACGCAGCCCCGCCGGCAATCATACGGTGAGAGAAAAAAAGACCAAGAAAACAGTCGTGACGTTGCGGGCCGCACAAAATGCTCTCGCGGGCCGCGTGTTTGAGACCCCTGCTCTAAGGCAAGACTCGGGAAGTTGCCGTTCAAAGGAAAGTTGCTTT
Source organism: Ichthyophis bannanicus (assembly GCA_033557465.1). Classification (NCBI taxonomy): domain Eukaryota; kingdom Metazoa; phylum Chordata; class Amphibia; order Gymnophiona; family Ichthyophiidae; genus Ichthyophis; species Ichthyophis bannanicus. The sequence continues at coordinate 31,143,643 of CM066043.1, read as the reverse complement.
TCGGTGACGATTTGGATAAGTTGGTCAAGGACCTGGGGGAGTCCAAGGCGGGTAGATTGCCGGAAGACAAACCCAAGCAGGGAAGACCCAGTCCGACCTTTCGGAGTCAATTTTGCGACTTTCGGAGATTTCGGACGTCGCGGTATGGTGCCTCTCAGAGGGGCAGGTTTACTTCCCGTGGACAGGCCTTCCGGGGATTTCATGGGGTGACTAGGGGTTTCGCCTCTGGCTCCCTGTCAGTAGCCCGCAAGTCACAATGAGATGAGGTGGGTCCTGGTGGCGGACACTCCTATTGGCGGGAGGCTTCAGGAGTTTCTGTCCGCTTGGACCCGCATCACCTCCGACCAGTGGGTCCTGGAGATCATTCAACACGGTTATGCCCTGGGGCTGGCAAGGCCCGTGAGAGATTCCTTTGTGATGTCCCCTTGCCGAGGGCAAAAGAAGGCTCTAGCGGTTCGCGAAACTTTAGACCGTCTACTGCACTTAAGGGCAGTGGTGGAGGTTCCCAAGCTGGAATATGGTTTGGGTCGGTACTCCATCTATTTCGTGGTGCCCAAGAAAGGTGGATCGCTGCGTCTTATTCTAGATCTCAAGGGTGTAAATCGGTGTCTCAAAGTGCCTCACTTTCGTATGGAGACGTTGCGGTCGGTGATCGTCGTGGTCCGTCAAGGGGAGTTTCTGACGTCCTTGGATCTCACGGAGGCTTATCTGCATATACCCATTCGGGAGGCTCATCAAACTCTTCAGGTTCGCCTTACCGTGGGGGCACTATCAGTTCCGGGCATTACCCTTCGGCCTTGCCACGGCGCTGCGGACCTTCACCAAGATTATGGTGGTGGCGGTGGCGGCGCTGCGGAAGGAAGGCATACTGGTGCATCCGTATCTAGACGACTGGTTAATTACGAGCGAAGTCAGAGGCCGAGAGTCGGCGGGTCACCAGCAAGGTGGTCGAGTTTTTGCAGGGCCTTGGTTGGGTGGTCAATCCAAACAAAAGCCATCTGCAGCCGGTTCAGGTCCTCGAGTATCTGGGAGTGCGGTTCGACACCCGCAGAGCGCTAGTATTTCTACCAAGCCAGAGGGCGCAGTCTCTGTGCAGCTTGGTCTGCTCCTTTTGAGCCACGCCAGCTCCAACGGCGTGGTTTTACCTGCGCGTGCTCGGCACGATGGCGGCGACGCTGGAGGCGGTGCCTTGGGCCAAAGTGCATATGCGCCCGCTTCAGAGAGCATTGCTGAGGCATTGGTCACATCAAGTGGACTCCCTGAGCAAGCGGTTGCCTTGCCCCCTCAGGGTGCGTCGGTTGCTTCAATGGTGGTTACGCCCCTCTTCCTTGGCGGCGGCATGCCTCTCGAACAGCCGGCGTGGATACCCAGTGATGACCGATGCAAGTCTCTCGGGCTGGGGAGCCCACTGCGGAGGTCAGTTTGCACAGGGTTACTGGTCCCCTCTGGAGGCGACTTGGTCGATCAATCGGAGTTGCGCGCGGTGGCACGAGCTCTGGAGGCGTTCGAGCAACTGGTGCTGGGGTGTGCCATTCGGTTTCTGTCAGACAATTTGGTGACGGTCGCTTACATCAATCGCCAGGGAGGCACGGGAAGTGCAGCGATGGAAGAGGAGTCTGATTTGCTGTTTGCTTGGGTGGAGAGTCGCTTGACAGCACTTTCGGCGGCGCACATTGCAGGAAAGGACAACGTGATGGCGGATTTCCTCAGCAGGGTACGAGTGGATGCAGGGGAGTGGGAACTGCATCCCGCAGTCTTTGCGCAGATCGAGCGGCGTTGGGAGACGCCCATGATGGACTTGATGGCGACCTTTCAGTCGGCCAAGGTTCCGCGGTTTTACAGCAGGAGACGAGAACGAATGTCCGAGGGCATCGACGCGCTGTTGCAGCACTGGCCAACGTCGGGTCTTCTGTACATTTTCCCCCCGTGGGCGCTGATAGGACGAGTGGTGCAAAGGATAGAGGCGTTTCAGGGAAAGGTCCTTCTGGTAGCTCCCGATTTGGCCACGGCGTCCGTGGTACGCGGATCTGATGCGGCTTCTCGACAGCCAACCCTGGCGGCTTCCAGCTCGATCGGATCTGTTGCATCAGGGTCCACTGTTCATGCCCCAAGTGGATTGATTCTCGCTTACGGTATGGCCATTGAAAGGGCTCGGTTGAAGAAAAAAGGCTATTCGCCGGCGGTGATTCCTACGCTACTGAAGGTGCGGAAACGTTCTACCTCTTTGGCGTACGTGAGGATATGGCGTATTTTTGAAGATTGGCATTCGAGGCATCAGATTCGCGCAGCTACTGCCACCGTGCCGGTGGTGTTGAATTTTCTGCAAGATGGATTTGATAAAGGTTTGGCGGCCAGTTCGTTGCGGGTTCAGCTGGCGGCACTGGCCTGCTTTCGCGGCAAGGTTCAGGGTTTGGCGTTAGGGGCGCACGTGGATGTCATCCGTTTCCTACGGGCCGTGTCCCGAATTCGCCCTGTCCGTAAGATCCAGGTTCCATCTTGGGTTCTTAATCTGGTGCTGTCGGCGTTAGTAAAGCCGCCCTTTGAGCCTTTGCGTTCTGCGTCGCTGAAGGATCTCACGCTTAAAGTGGTGTTTTTGGTGGCAATATGTTCTGCGCGTCGTATTTCAGAGTTACAAGCGTTATCTTCTAGGGAACCCTTTTTTGTCCTTTTCTAAAGAAAAAGTTCTCCTGCGGCCCGTGCCGTCATTCTTAACTAAGGTAGTTTCTCCGTTTCATTTGAGTCAGTCAGCGTGCTTGCCCGTCTTGGGTTCTATGGCGGGTGACGCTGCGGATCGCCGTTTCCATCTCTTGGATGTTAAGAGGGCCTTGAGGCAGTACTTGAGATCTACTAAACCTTTTCGTAAATCGGATCGGCTGTTCCTTTTATTTGGGGGCAGGCGTAAAGGCAAGCCGGCGTCTAAGGCTTCCATCGCCCGTTGGATTAAGGAAACAATAGCTTCTGCTTATTTGTTGCACGGTCGTGCGGTGCCGGACGGTTTGAGAGCTCATTCAGCCAGGGCGCAGGCGGCGTCATGGGCGGAGCATGGTTTGGTGCCACCGAGTGAGATTTGCAGAGCAGCTACGTGGTCGTCCTTGCATACATTCAGTAAGCATTACCGTTTGGATGTTGCAGCGGCCAATGATGTTTGCTTTGGGGCGGCGGTGCTGCGTTCCGGCTGGAAGGGGCCCTCCCGATAGTTACTGCTCTGGTACATCCCAGGAGTAGAGGACTGAACTGGAGGAACGATAAGGAAATGAGAATTACACATACCTGGTAATTGTAGTTCCTTGAGTGACGACAGTTCAGTCCTCATTCCCACCCAGTGGTTTTTCAAAGGGGAGGCAGCCGGACGCCGCCTGGTCAGGTTCTACAGGTAAGTTCAATCATTTGTTTGATAGGAGTCAGTGTATGATATTTCGGGGACAGTTCAGGGCGTCAGACGCCTTCTGTACAGGACGTTATCCTGTGTTAGTTATCCTAGCTTAGGTGCGTTTGACATTTGTTGCTACTTATTTGTTGCTCCTTTGAGTCTGCTTTGTTAATAGTGTACACTGGAGGAGGAGAGACAGAGCAGCAGGCTATATCCAGTGATGTCATGAATTTGACGTACCAGTCTCCAGGCTGCAGGAGGAGGTTGACAACCCAGGAGTAGAGGACTGAACTGTCGTCACTCAAGGAACTACAATTACCAGGTATGTGTAATTCTCATTTTAACCTCAGTGAGTAAATTATTGGAAGCGCTGCTGAAAAGAGAAAATAGTCAGTCAGGTTTCTGGAGTCCAACAGATTACCGGATCTGAGGCAACATGGATTCACCAGAGCAGGTCTTGTCAGACAAATCTGATTTCTTTGACTGGGTGACCCAGGAGTTGGACTGAGGGAGAGACCTAGATGTGGTGCATTTAGATTTCACTAAAGCCTTTGCCACTGTTCCGCACAGATGATTTATAAACAAACTGAGCATCCTGGGGATGGACCCTGAAGTTACTGCTTGGTTAGAAATTGGTTAAGTGGGAGGCAACAAAGGGTACAGGTAAATGCTGCTCACTCTGAGGAGAAGGAGGTTACCAGTGGTGTGCCCCAGGGATCTGTCCTTGGTACGATTCTTTTTAGCACTTTTGATAGTGATATTGCGGAAGGGCTGTCAGGTAAGGTTTGCTTCTTTGCGGATGATAAGAGTAGAAGGTGTAGATAACAACACGAAGAGGGATCTAGCTAAGCTTGAAGAATGGTCTAGAATTTGGCAGCTGAGATATAATGTTAAATACAAGGACATCCATTTGGGCAGCAGCAATCTAAGGGAGTGATATAGTATGGGGTAAAGTACTTCTGTCCACAAAGAGTGGGAAGTAAGCGTGATTGTGTCTGATCTTAAAGTAGCCAGACAGGTAAAAGGCAACAGCGAAAACTAAAAGGATGTTTGAGTGCATGTGGAGGGAGGAGTGACCTAGTGGTTGGGGCAAGTTACCTCAGGCCAGAAAGTTGAGGGTTCAAATCCCACTAGAGGACAGGAAACTTGGGCCAGAAGGACTGGGGTTTCTAGTCCCCACAGGTGCGCCCTGTGGTCTTGGGCAAGCCACTTAACCCTCCCTTGCCCATATTCCATGTAAAATGCGTTGAAGGCCCTCTTGGTCAGGGAAGGGAAAGGATATTTGCTTTTAGCTCAATGCCTTTTTTTCGGGAATGGCTCAAGGCAAGTTACATTTAGGTGCAGTTGGCATGTCCTACAGTAGCTGAACTATAACTAGTCTTGAACTCAGATTTGGGAAGCTAAATTAAATTCAAAAATGAATCGGGGGGATAGGGAAGGCTTCTTTAGTGCAAGAACTAAGAAATATACTCAAAAATCCATAAAAAACCCAGCTAAATGTCAAACCACGATTAACTTTTTTTTGTTGGATTGGCCAGCACAGTAAACAGGATCAATGCCTGTTACCACAGTGGCCCGTCCTTTTTAATCAATTTGTAGAGTAAATTTAAAACAGCTCCCATTCAATAATGGCTGGTACTTAGCTTTATAAACAGACGAACAGGCTGTGTAGACGTTGTAAGCAGTGAAAATTCGATGCCAGCTCAGTAGGTCATGTCGCTACGACGTGCCATGTTTCGGGGGTACACACATCCACCCCCTGCTTAAGGTCAGACCTCTGAATTAAGAAAGGAACGTCAGCCCTGGATGCCTAGCTGTAGAAGTGGTAGAACTAAGAAATATTGCATGAAACTAACAAGCTGCAAGTTTAAAGAAACAGTGTTTTGTTTTTGTTCCTTATCGTCACTTCAGTCCAGTCCCTTAACTTCTGGTTGCGCAACCCTTCCAGCAGCTTGGAGGCTGAGCCCATCATCCTTTTGATGATGGTGTGGTATAAATACCACTGGCACCACCCACTGGCACCAGTAATCTCAGCCTCCAAGCAGCTGGAGGGTTCCTGTAAGCCAGAGTGCTTACAGGGTTCTTAGCCTTTAAATTACTTTAATTTACTTTATTTTACTTTAATTTATTTCTGTCATTCTTTGCATTCCCTTGCATAGGTAGTTCTCCTTTAAGGGTTTGCTTCTTGGATCATTGGGTACCCTCCTCCCCCTCCACCCCCCCTTCCCACTCGAGTGCCCTCCGTCTAGGCCTGCTCCTCAGGAGGAAGAGGTTTACTGGAGCCGCTGGGCTCGGGAGAGCTCGCCTCCTGCCCCCTCGGCGCTTACTGGGACCGTCATAGCACGACTACCTCTGCCTCGCGCCGAAGCCCCCTTGGTTGGCTAAGCACTGGAGGCAGCACCGAGGATCCTCCCGGCGGCGCTGCCGCCCCGAGGCGGCTGGGCGCTTGAGGCATCCCCGGTGTGCAGAGCACAGCAAAGTTTTCATTCGCCGTGGGGCTTCAGAAGGGGAGTTGGGGAATCAATGGCTCAACTACCTCCCATGGTTCCGGCCTCCACATGGTCTCGGCCTTCCACGTGGAGAGTCAGTGAAGTGCGACTGCTTCTCTCGGTTGGTGGGCAGCGCGCACCGATCAATCAGCTAACCGCAAGTATTTGGAGCAGGAAAGCTCTCTATTGTAACTTGTTCTTTTTGCTTTGTTTGCAGATATTTGCTAACGGCAGCTGGGGGGGGACGGGACACGGAGAACGGGTGTTAGTTTGCCCAGGTTCTCAACTTGGCGCCATTTTTCCCTTTTAACTCAGCTTAATTATTTTACTTATTTTAAGTATTGTAACTAGTTTATTTCGTTTCTTGCTTTATATAGAAGTTCCTTAGACCAGGTTTATTCCTCTGGATCAGGTTTCTTTAATTGTTGAATTTTCAAAACGCTCAGTGCCTGAGGGGGCATGCCGAGTAAGCCGCGGTGTTCTTCTTGCGGCACTCGGAGGGGGACCGCCTCAGAAGCAGGGATTTGCAGGGGCTGCGCTGCAGAAGCTGCTTCTGTGGAGAAAGAAATCCACTTGAGCATGTCTCAAGCCCCCCTCGGGCCAGGAGATCCTCTGGAAGGGGTAAAGGATGTCCATTCTCCTCTGCCTTCCTCCCTAGAGGGACCAGGTCCTTCCTCTTCCTTTCCCTCCACCTCCTCGGGGGCGGAGGGAGGACGGGATCACTTTTCTCCGGAGTTTGTGCTCCTGTTGCACAAGGCCTATTGCTTGCGCAAGCAGGGATCATCAGAACCAGTAGCGGCGAGGGAAAGCAGGGACACTGAGTCCGGGAAGTCTAGATCCCTGGACCTTGTCATCCCTGCTAAGCACGCAAGACTTCTGGACAAGGAGCCTTTCGAATCCCCATCTCGGGACTCCCTTGAAGAAGAACCCTCGGACAAAGAAGGAGGGGAAGAGCTGGAAGAGGGAGAGATCCCAGAGGAGGAGCAATCCCGCATAGTCCGCGTTTTTCGGCGTGAAGAGCTCCCGGTGTTGATTAGTGAGTCTCTGAAAGTACTCAATATGACCATCGGGAAGATGTCTTACAACTATTAGATAAACTGAAGAGTAGCAAATCACCTGGGCCGGATGGTATACATCCAAGGGTGTTGAAAGAACTGAAATTTGAGATTTCAGACCTGCTATCAGTAATCTGTGAACTATCATTAAAATCATCTATAATACCTGAGGATTGGAGGATCGCCAATGTAACACCAATTTTTAAAAAGGGTTTGAGGGGTGATCCGGGAAACTACAGACCGGTGAGCCTGACATCAGTACCGGGAAAAATGGTAGAAACCATCATAAAGAATAAAATTACTCAGCATGTAGATAGTCACGACCTAATGGGAGACAGCCAACATGGCTTTAGACAAGGAAGATCTTGTCTTACTAATCTGTTATGTTTTTTTGAAGGAGTGAATAAACAGGTGGACAAAGGTGAGTCGGTTGATATTGTGTATCTGGACTTTCAGAAAGCCTTTGACAAGGTCCCTCATGAGAGACTTTTGGCAAAACTAAAGAGTCATGGGATAGGAGGCAGTGTACTATTGTGGATCAGGAACTGGTTAAAAGATAAAAAGCAGAGGGTAGGGCTAAATGGCCAATTTTCCCAATGGAGAAAGGTGAATAGTGGTGTATCCCAGGGATCTGTGCTGGGTCCGCTGCTTTTTGACATATTCATAAATGACCTGGAAAGTGGAATAACGAGTGAGGTTATCAGATTTGCAGATGACACAAAACCATTTAAAGTTGTTAAAACCCAGGAGGATTGTGGAAAATTGCAAGAGGATCTTGATAAATTGGAAGACTGGGCATTAAAATGGCAGATGAAATTTAATGTGGAGAAGTGCAAGGTTATGCACCTAGGGAAGAACAACCCAAACTATGGTTACACGATGCAAGGTTCCACATTAGGAACCACCACCCAGGAAAAAGATTTAGGCGTCATTGTGGATACCATGTTAAAACCCTCGGCCCAGTGTGCAGCGGCGGCCAAGAGAGCAAATAGAATGCTAGGTATGATAAGGAAAGGAATGGAAAATAAAACAAAGGATATTATAATGCCTCTATATCGTTCCATGGTGAGACCGCACCTTGAATATTGTGTGCAATTCTGGTCGCCGTATCTTAAAAAGGATATAGCGATTTTAGAAAAGGTTCAGAGAAGAGCCACCAAAATGGTAAAGGGGATGGAAGGCTACTCCTATGAAGAAAGGCTAAAAAGGTTGGGGCTCTTTAACCTGGAAAAGAGACGGCTGAGGGGAGATATGATAGAAGTCTATAAATTAACGAACGGAGTGGAACAGGTAAACGTAGATCGATTGTTTACGTTATCAGAATATAGAAAGACTAGGGGACATGCAATGAAGCTACAGGGTAAACTATTTAAGACTAATAAAAGAAAATATTTTTTCACTCAACGTGTAATCAAACTCTGGAATTTGTTACCGGAGGATGTAGTAAAGGCTGTTAGTGTAGCTGGGTTTAAAAAAGGTTTGGACAAGTTCCTGGAGAAAAGGTCCATAAACCATTATTAAGAAGGGACCCAGGATATCAATGCTTGAACCAATACAAGCATTGTGGAACCTGTGTCCCTTGGGGAAACTGCTAGGTACGTATGACCTAGATTGGCCACTGTTGGAAACAGAATACTGGGCTTGATGGACCTTGGTCTGACCCAGTATGGCATATCTTATGTTCTTATGTTCTTATGACCTCGGAGTCTCCGGCAGAGGAAGAAGTCCTGGAAGATCCGTTGATCCAAGCCGTCAGAAGGTCTCAGAGCGTGTTCCCAGTCCATAGAGTGGTTCGTCAGATGATGCAGGAGGAATGGAACCAGCCAGAGTCTAGCCTAAGGGGAGTCCGGCGATGTCCCGTCTCTATCCACTATCTGAATTGGACAAAGACCTGCTGAAGTCGCCCAGAGTGGACGCTGCAGTCTCAGCGGTGACGAAGAAAACTACGATTCCGGTCGAGGGAGGCGCTGCTCTGAAGGACAGTCAAGATAGAAAATTAGATACGCTGTTAAAGCAAGCCTTTGATATTAGTGCCCTCGCCTTGCAGGCCTCTGTCTCGGGGGCTTGGGTAGCTAGGGCCGCCCTTAGGTGGTCCCAACAACTTCAACTGGCTGACGGCCCCTCAAGTGAGGCTCAAGCGCTGACGGCCAGGTTAGAGTCCGGTTCGGCCTACCTAGCAGATAGCCAGTATGATCTCATTAGGAGTCTGGCAAAGAATATGGCCTCGGTGGTGGCTGCCAGAAGGTACTTATGGCTACGCAACTGGTCAGCTGATGCCTCTTCAAAGGCCCACCTGAGCCGCCTGCCGTTCAATGGGAAGCTACTGTTTGGCGAAGACCTGGATAAGTTAGTTAAAGATCTCGGAGTCAAAGGGGGGCAGGCTTCCGGAAGATAGGCCCAGGCTAGGCCGCTCTCTGGCGCAGAGCCGAAACCAGCCGAAGGAATTTCGGAGATTCCGTCAGGCCAGATCGAACCCTTTTCCCAGGGGGTTTTCCTCCAGGGGTCAAGGCTTCAGAGGGTTTTGCGGAGCAGGCAGAGGTTTTGGGGCCTCTTCCTCCTCCTCAGATCCTAGAAAAACACAATGAGAGTCTGGGGGTCCAGGAGGGAGTTTTGCCGGTGGGAGGTCGGCTAAGGCAGTTTCTCCCCGCCTGGGCCCGAGTCACATCCGATCAATGGGTCTCTGAAGTAATCCGAGACGGTTACGCTCTCGAGTTCGCAAAGCAGGTAGTCCCTGCTTTTGTTCAATCCCCCTGCGGTCCACAAGAGAAGAAAGCGGCGGTGGAGGTCACTCTTTCAAGACTTATAGCGCTGGGAGCGTTGCAAAGGTCCCTCCAACTCAGCAAGGGTCCGGTCGATACTCCATCTATTTTGTGGTTCCAAAAAAGGAAGGTTCCTTTCGTCCAATTCTAGATTTAAAACAAATCAATCGCTGTCTCAGAGTTCCTCACTTCCGCATGGAGACCCTGAGGTTGGTGATTGCGGTCGTTTGTCAAGGAGAGTTCCTGACGTCCCTAGATTTGACGGAAGCATATTTACATATCCCAGTCCGGCGGTCTCATCAGCAGTTCCTAAGATTTGCCGTGCCAAGGGGCCATTTCCAGTTCCGGGCCCTCCCCTTCGGCCTAGCAACGGCTCCCAGGACGTTCACCAAGGTGATGGTAGTGGTGGCCGCGGCTCTTCGCAAGGAGGGCATCCTAGTCCATCCCTACCTCGATGATTGGCTAATTCGAGCAAAATCAGAAGAGGAGAGTCGCTCAGCAACTGCCAGGGTCGTGGATTTCCTGGAGAAGTTGGGGTGGGTCATCAATCGAGCAAAGAGCAGATTGACTCCCACTCAGGAGATTGAGTACCTAGGAGCAAGGTTCGACACCAAGGCAGGGAGAGTGTTCCTATCGAAACAGAGACTAAGACCTGAGGAATCTCGTGGCTCGATTTCTATTGACAATCCCCACGGCCTGGCATTACCTTCAGCTGCTGGGTACCATGGCAGCAGCAATAGAAGTGGTACCGTGGGCCAGGGCACATATGCGGCTTCTCCAGTGCACACTGTTAAGGCAGTGGTCCCATCAGCATCATCCACTATCCAGGAGGATTCCCTGTCCCCTCCGGATCAGGAGGTCTTTGCATTGGTGGAGAAACCCACGGAACCTGGGCTGCGGGATGCCCCTCGAACCCCCGCAATGGATCCAACTGACGACGGATGCGAGTCTCTCAGGCTGTGGGGCCCACTGCCAGGGACAGTTTGCCCAAGGCAGCTGGACTTTGAAGGAATCTCAGTGGTCGATCAACAGGCTGGAGCTGAGGGCGGTAACCTTAGCCCTCCGGGTGCTCGAGCACTTGGTGCGTCAAAAGGCAGTCCGAGTCCTATCCGACAACGCCACCACGGTGGCCTACATCAACCGGCAAGGGGGAACAAGCAGTCTGTCCTTGGAAAAGGAGGCGGATATCCTTTTGCAATGGGCCGAAGTCCATCTGTTGGCACTGTCGGCGCAGCACGTGGCCAGTATAGACAACGTCACGGCCGATTACCTCAGCAGATTCAGGATAGACCACGGGGAATGGGAGCTGGCGCAGGAAGTATTCGATCAAGTAGTTGCCCGTTGGGGGAGACCAATCATGGATCTCATGGCACGGTACACGATGGCGAAAGCATGCCGGTTTTTCAGTCGCAGAAAGGAAAGGATGTCAGAGGGCCTGAACGCCCTAGTCCAAAGCTGGCCCTCAGAGGGTCTGCTCTACGTGTTCCCTCCCTGGGCCCTCCGTAAAGAGGGTCCTGCGGAGGGTGGAATCCCACCACGGACTGGTAGTTCTCATTGCCCCCGATTTGGCCTCGACGTCCTTGGTATGCAGACCTAGTGGGGCTGACAGTCGATCAGCCCTGGCGACTTCCCTGCAAGAGGGATCTCCTGAGGCAAGGCCCAGTATGCATGCCCCACGTGCATCGGTTCTCGCTTACGGCCTGGCTATTGAAAGGGCCAGGCTCAAAAAGCAGGGGTATTCGGGCTCGGTAGTTTTGACTTTGAGCGCACGCTCCACCTGCCTGTCCTATGTAAGGGTCTGGCGTGTCTTTGAAGCCTGGTGTACGGAGCGTCAGATTAGGGCCTTATCAGCATCGGTCTCCCAGGTTCTGGAATTCCTTCAGGCGGGGTTCGAGAAGGGCCTAGCGCCTAGCTTGCTGCGAGTCCAGCTAGCAGCCATCTCCTGTTATAGGGGAAAAGTCAGAGGCAGATCCCTAGGGTCTCATGCAGACGTTGCCAGGTTTCTCAGAGCGGTCAGGCAGTTACGGCCGCAACAAAGATCCGTCATTCCTCCTTGGGACCTCAACCTAGTCTTGAATGCCCTCTCCGGGGAGCCCTTTGAACCCCTAAGGAAGGCCTCTCTGAAAGACTTGACACTAAAGACGGTATTTTTAGTGGCTATTTGTTCGGCCAGGCGCGTATCAGAGCTTCAGGCGCTATCTTCTCGTCCTCCCTTTCTCTTATTCTTTAGAGATAAAGTACTCTTGCGAACGGTTCCGTCCTTCTTACCGAAGGTCATCTCCCCTTTTCATGTGAATCAGTCGGTATCCCTTCTGTCTTTCCCTGACGGGGATCAACCTGGGGACGGGGAGAAGCTTAAGTTCCTGGACATGCATAGGGTCCTGAAGAGTTAACTCTCCCGCACGGAGTCTTTTCGAAAGTCCGAACGCCTGTTCGTTCATTTTGGAGGACCACGCAAGGGAGAGGCAGCGGCCAAGGCTTCCATCTCTAGGTGGATCAGGGAGGCAATTGCCTCAGCGTATATCTTCAAAGGAAAGCAGGTCCCAGGAGGCCTGTGTGCTCATTCAACCAGGGTGCAGGCGATCTCCTGGGCGGAGCATAGTTTGGTGCCGCCTCTGGACATTTGTAGGGCGGCTACCTGGTCGTCCCTGCACACCTTTACCAAGCATTATAGGCTGGATGTCCAAGGGGCGACAGATGCCAGGTTTGGTAGCGCGGTTCTTCGGTCTGCATTGGCGAACCCCTCCCTGGTTGGAACTGCTTTGTTACATCCCAGAAGTTAAGGGACTGGACTGAAGTGACGATACGGAAGAATTAATTAGTCCTTACCTGCTAATTAGTGTTCCTGAAGGAACTTCAGTCCAGTCCCTGATCCCGCCCGAGTTCGAGGAGTTTATTTCAGAGGACTGACCGAAGACAGCGTACGGAGACATTGTGGCGACTCCTGTGCTAAGGGTCCTGAGGCCGAGAGGACCGGCGAGAAAGGAGCTGCGGGAAAAAGGAGGGCCAGCTCGGCCTCACGTAAGCCTCTGCCTGCCTTCCTTCCTTTCCCTCATTTTGGAGGGAAAAAAAAAAGTTTAGACGGTTTAGTGACCGGAGTGGTCAGTTAATTTGTCGTTTGAAAGTTATGAGTTCTTCTTTATCTATCCGTTAAGTCTGCTTTTACAACAGGTTACTGGTGCCAGTGGGTGGTGCCAGTGGTATTTATACCACACCATCATCAAAAGGATGATGGGCTCAGCCTCCAAGCTGCTGGAAGGGTTGCGCAACCAGAAGTTAAGGGACTGGACTGAAGTTCCTTCAGGAACACTAATTAGCAGGTAAGGACTAATTCTTTTTCATTCAGCACAAAAATAAGCTGTGGAATTTGCCAGAAGATATGGCCAAGGTGTGTGGCATAGCTGAATTTATAAGAGGTTTGGACATATTCCTGGAGGAAAAGTCCATAAATAATTATTATCCAGGTAGGCCTTGCAAAAGTCATGAATTATTCCCCGGAGTTGGCCACAAGAAATGGATGTACCATTTGGGATCTGCCAGATATTTCCTACCGACCTGGCTTTTCTGCCGAAACAGGCTGTTGGGCTCGGTGGAAAGATCTTTGCTCTGAACCCATTTGTAGTGTCCAAAACAGCTACTTCAGATAACAGACCTATATCAGGTAGCAAAGATCAGTCTCTGGAAGCTAGTTGCCTTGACAAAGCAGATGATTAAGATACCACCTGTTATGCTACTGGTGAAGAACAGCTAATCAAATTTAATAAACATAAATAGAAACAATATTAAAAGTTGTAAATAATAAACCTAGGAAAGAAAGGACATAGAAAAAGCAAAAAAAGGCAGAGGCGGCCTATCCAGTCTGCTCATTTCCCCTACTTACTTCAATAGTACTCACTCTGATGCTGCAGTAAGGACCCTCCTTTTTAATGTCATTACCATTTTTACTTTCAATACCTGCACTGAGATGATGCACTATACAGTTACCACCGTTTTACAATTTCATGCTTCCTTACACTTTCAAAAATACTCTAACTCAACATCACATTTTTTTTTTTCTTTTCCACTTAGGGGTATGTTTACTAAATGGCGGTAAAGGAGCAAGTGTACTGTTAACGCACGCTAACGGTGCACTTGCACCCTTAGTGTGTCCAAAATGTCACCTTAGTGTGTGTTTAACGGTACTGGTGGCGTAAAGCACCCCATGGTTGGAGAATAGGTGGAGAGTAGGGGTCAATGGGCAGGAAGTGGGTGGGAACAAGGCCTTGCTCCCTTAATGCCGGAACCTTAACACATATTAAAACCTGTGGGTAAGGGTGCATTTTGAGGGGAGAGAACCTAGTTGAATGTCTGCAATGTGCTGCACAGGCAGGAGAGCCCAAGAGTGATAGTAATGCTCCACTATGTTGATGCTGCAAAGGAGGGTGCATGTGAGTCATGCAATGGGGGCCTCACGGCGGACCAGGCTGATATCTAGGTGACACATAAGAATATAAGACTTGAAAATATGTCAGACTGTGTCAGACCAAGGTCCATCATGCCCAATATCCTGTGGCCAACAGTGGCCAATCTAGGTCATAGGTACCTAGCAGTTTCCACTAAAGACACACAGGATCCACAGTGCATGTTTCTCCAGGACCAAGCAGGAAGTCAGTCCTCACATATGGGTGACGTCGGCGCCGACGGAGCCCTCGCGGAGCAATTTTCCCCAGCTTTCAAAGAAAGCCTTTGGGAATTGCAGCGTGCATGCGTGGTCCTCTTCCCGCCCAAGGGTGCCATCTTGCTCAGTCGTCTTTTTTCCGCGGAGCCCTACAGACATTGTCTGTGATTCCCCGCTAGAAAAGTTGATTTTGTTGTCTCTCTTTCTCGGTTCGACGCCGGTTCTTTTCCCGCCCGGACCCGCGACGCCGGTTGCGAGTCCGTTCTTTATTTTTCGTTTTTTTTTGTCCTTCGTGACAGATTTCGCGCCTTTTTTTTTTTTTTCTTTTCCACTGGCAGCCCTGTCTTTTGACCTCGCAGGGGCCCTTTTTCCCCCGATGGCTGCCAGTGGGTTTAAGAAGTGTGATCGGTGTAAGAAGCTCATGTCTCTTACCGACACACACGACTGCTGCCTCGGACCCGATCATGACCCAATGATCTGTGGACCGTGTGGCAAGATGTCCTCAAAAGCGTTGAGGAGTCGGCAGCATCAGCGGGAACGTATCTTCTCTGACTCCGGCCGGGCCCGGACCTCGTCAGAGGCTTCGACGTCTCGGGACTCTGGTCCTGAGCATCGTCAAAGTTCCTCTGAACGGGGGTCTCCTACCCGGGAACATCATCGGAAGAAGAAACCCGCGAGGGCGTCGTCGGACGCTCCTGGTTCCTCGAGGGCCAGGTTGCATAGCCCCGATAGCCGTCCCGGGTCCTTGGAGATGGAGAGGCCTTCCAAACATCCTCGTCTCGAGATGGACTCGCCTGCTCACGTAAGTACTGGAGTCCTCGTGGACTCGCCTCCGAAGGAGCCGACATCGGGCCCGACGCCATCGGGGCCCGAGTCGGGGGCTGCTGGGTCTCCTGAGCTCGGACTCAGGTTGACGGCCTTGGAGAGCAGTCTGACTGCCTTCATGGACCAGCAGCGGGCATTGATCGCTGGCCTCGCCGGTGCTACTGCCCTGACCACCGGGACGTCGACGTCCAAGTCGACCCCGGAGACCGAGCCGATCCTCGAGTCCATGAGGGCTCGAGTCGATCCTCGGTCACGGTCTCCTTCGGCCTCCCGTTCGGGACCGAGGTCGTCGACGCCGACTCCCTCGGCGTCGGGGCGGACGGCATCGATGCCCGCCCGACTGGAGTCGCTTGACTCCTCCTCCGAGGAGTCAGCCTGGGAATCTGAGGACGAAGAGTCACCTGGTTCTTTTCGGACTCGGTGTGTCCCATCGGACTCCCCCGAGTCCGAACCTCGGAGACGGTCCCCCCCCGGAGGATACCCGGTTCTCGGACTTCGTGCGGGATATGGCCAAGGCCTTGGCCTTCCCCGCGGATCCCGAGGAGGAGCCTCGAGCCGAAGAGCTCGATGCCCTCTAGTATGACTCTCCCCCGAAGGAGGCCTTTACTGTACCGGTTGCTCCGATGCTGGAACGACTTCTCTTCCGCATGTGGGAGAGCCCGGCGTCATCGCCGGTGTTAAGCAAGCGGGTCGATTCCATTTATCGAGTCCGCAAGAGCCCCGGGTTCCAAAAGGCACAACTACCGCACCATTCCATGGTGGTGGAATCGGTCATGCATAGACTTAAGAGTCAAAAAATGCACTCCTCGGTGCCTCCCGGTCGGGAGGCTCGAAGCCTGGATGCCCTCGGTAGGAAGTGTTTCCAGGGCTCTATGCTTGCTTGTCGAGTCCAGACCTACCAGCTCTATATGGGCATGTATCTTCAAGACCTGGCTAAAGAAATAGCCGGGTTCTCTGCTGGTCTCTCCGAGGAACCTTTACAGAGGTTCCTAGCCTTGTCAACTGGTATTCGGGAGTGCTCGAAGTTTATCTCTCGAGCAGCCTATGATGGCTAAGAAGCATCAGCTCGAGTAGCCGGAGCCGGCATCGGTGCCCGACGACAGGCTTGGCTTCAGTCATCCGACCTCGAGCCATGGGTCCAGGACAAGTTGGTCGATGTCCCCTGCAGAGGTGAAAACCTCTTTGGCAAATCCATGGATGAGAAGGCTGCACAGATCGAGACCGAGACTCTCACCAGGACTCGCCTCTCAAGGAAGACCTCTGCCCCTTCTCAGAAGAAGGGCTCGGGGAAAAAGCCCTTTTACCCGAGGAAGGCAGCTGCCTATAAACAATACCCTCATTTTCAGGCCTCAGCAGCTCCCCAACAGGGTCAGCAGGCCAAGGGACGGGGTCATGGGTCCCGTAGGCAGCAAGCCCCCAAGCCTGCACCACCGGCCCCTGCTCAGCAGGGTGAGGGTTTTTGACTTCATCAGCATAGCCTCTCCCCCGCAGCTGGTTTCTCTCAGCACAGGAGGCCGGCTGGTCCACTTTGCCCACAGGTGGTCCAACATCACTACAGATACCTGGGTGCTTCACATAGTCCAAGAAGTCTATCTTCTGCACTTCCACCAGGTACCTCCCTCCTACTTTCCAGGGGAGCCTCTCAGACTCCCTCTGCACAGGGACTTACTCCTTCAGGAGTTAGCAAGTCTTCTTCAGGAACAGGCTGTGGAACCGGTGCCCCACCACCTGAGAGGTCAAGGTTTTTACTCCAGGTACTTTCTGATACCAAAAAAGAACAGGAGGCCTCAGACCCATCCTGGACTTGCGGAACCTCAACAAGTTCCTCGCAAGGGAAAAGTTCAAGATGCTTACCCTTGGAATCCTGCTGCCCTACCTCCAGCAGGGAGACTGGCTACGCTCCTTGGATCTAAAGCAGGGGTCTCAAACACGCGGCCCGCGGGCCGCATGCGGCCCGTGAGAGAATGTTGTGCGGCCCGCGACGGAGGGAAACAAAACCCCCCCCAAAATCCTAGCTTCTGCTGCTGCCGTTGCAGCGGCAGAATCAACTGTCAAAAAAAAAAAAAAAAAAAAAAAAAAAGGCTTCTGCTGCTCAAGCAGCAAAATCAGCTGTCCTGCGGCCCCTTCCCCTCTGCCCGGAGATCACTGAGTGTGTTCCATCAGCGGCGTGCTTTTCAAGCCGCGAAGAGAGTATTTCCCTCTCGCGTGGCTTGAAAAGTGAATAGGCTTAAGCCGCGCGAGAGGGAAATACTCTCTTCGCGGCTTAAAAAGCCCACCGCTGATGAAGCAGACTCAGGGCTCTCCGCACAGAGGGGCAGGGGCCGTGGGACAGCTGATTTTTTGCTGCAGCAGCAGAAGCCAGTGTGTTTTTTTTATTTACCTGTGCTGATGGGAGGGAGGGAGGGGGGGTGTAGGACTGGAAATGGGCTGATGGGGGTTAGGAAGGACTGGAGGTGGGCTGATGGGGGGAGTTAGGACTGGTAATGAGCTATGGAGGGGCTGACTGAAATGGGGTAATGGGGGTTAGGGCTGGAAGTGGGCTATTGGCAGGGGTGGTAATGACTGTTAAAGGGCTATGGTTGTGACTACCACTGGAAATGGGCAGATGGGGGTTAGGACTCGAGGTGGGCTGATTGGGGGGTTAGGACTGGTAATGGCCTATGAGGGGAGGTAAGACTGAAAATGGGGTGATGGGGGATACGACTGCTAGTGGGCTATGGGGGGGACTAGGACTGGAAATGGACTATGGGGGGGGTAAGACTGAAAATGGGGTGATGGGGGGGTAAGACTGGAAGTGTGCTATGGGGAGGTTAGGACTGGTAATGGGCTATGTGGGGTCTAGGACTGGTAATGGGCTGGGGGGGTTGCTAGGACTGGAAATGGGCTGAGTGGAAGGGGGGCTTGAACTGCAAATGGCTGATGGGGAGGGGGGCTTGGAATGGAAATGGGCTGTGAGGGGAGGGAGCTAGGATTGGAAATGGGCTGATGGTGAGGCTAGGATAGGACTGGAAATGGACTGATGCAGGGACTAGAAAGGAGCAGATGCTGGGTGGGGCTGGAACTAGAAGGGAGCTGATGTTGGGGAGGATTAGAATGGGATGGAGCTGGGAAAGTGAAATGGAGAGGGGAAAAATATTTTGTCTGGGAGAGAAAACAAATCTACAATTGGCCAGGTATTGGGAGAGTAAGTGGGGATTGAGGATGGAGGGGTAAAATTTGAGTGGATGAAATAGGAATGAGGAAAGAGAAAAAGGAGAAAGATTAGTATGTTAAAGCAGATGTAGAGAGAGAATGGAAAAAAAACTAGGAGAGAGAAGAAAGGGCAAATGGACAGCAGACGATGGAGAGTTAGCAGAAGACATGAAGAAACCAGAAGAAAGTGGCTGGAACAATTGCAACTGAAAAAAATGCACAAAAGGTAGAAAAATATCTCTTTATTTTGAATTTATTAATTGGAATATGTCAGCTCTGGGAAATGTGCATCATTAATGTTTGCGCTTTGTTTAGTACAAGAGGAAATTAATTTATAGTTTTATTTCTGCAGTGTTATTGTACATTCCAAGTTTGGCTTTTGGGGTTCCCAGTTTAATTATTGTCTTCCTGTTTCTAAATCTTTTAGTCTTTCTTTATCCATACTCATTAAGAGGCATGTTTACTAAAAGTTAGTGTATGGTAACATTATGCAAATATTTATGCAAATGAGGCCCCTTATGCAAATGAAGCCCCGCGTCTTATGCGGCCCCCGGGTTACTTTACAAGTCCTCATTTGGCCCTCAAAGCAATTTGAGTTTGAGACCCCTGATCTAAAGGATGCCTACACTCACATCCTCATCCACCCAAGCCACAGACAATATCTCAGGTTTGTTGTGGGAGGCAATCATTACCAGTACAGAGTACTACCCTTTGGCCTATCCTCCGCACCACGGGTATTCACCAAATGTCTAGCAGTGGTGGCGGCTTATCTCAGACTTCAAGGCCTCTTTGTATTTCCATACCTGGACGACTGGCTCATCAGAGCACAGTCTTCCCAAGAGGCCACTCACGCCACGCACCGCACTGTGGCTCTGCTCCAGCACTTGGGCTTTGTCATAAACTTCGCAAAGTCCACTTTGCTCCCCTCTCAGGATCTCGAGTTCATCGGCGCAAGATTAAACATGCTTCAGGTGCGAGCCTTTCTGCCTCTCGACAGGGCACGCAGGCTCATGGATCTTGCCAGCCACTTTCACAGCAATTCCCTGGTCTCTGCCAGGCAATTTCTGAGACTGCTCGGCCATATGGCTTCCACAGTCCATGTGACCCCCAATGCCCGCCTGAACATGCGGCCTGCTCAGTGGTGTCTTCGCACGCAATGGCATCAGGCCACAGGGAGCCTAGCGGACTCAGTACAGATCTCCGACCCGCTGGTCTCTTCTCTGCAATGGTGGCTTCATCTGCCGAACCTAGTGCTCGGCATGCCTTTTCAGTCTCCTCCGCCTTCTCAGGTCCTGACGACCGATGCTTCTCTCCTGGGTTGGGGAGCACATTGCCAAGGGGCATGTACTCAAGGCCTCTGGACTCCTTGGGAGTCTGCCCAGCAGATCAACTTCCTGGAGCTCAGAGCAATCCGCCTGGCTCTGAGGGCCTTCTCCCACCTCACTTCTCACCAGTCTGTGCTGATCCAGACGGACAATCAAGTTGCAATGTTCTATGTGAACAAACAAGGGGGCACAGGCTCCTTCCCTCTCTGTCGGGAAGCACAAAGACTGTGTTCTTGGGCCGTCAGCCGCGGCATCCTCCTCCAAAGCTGTTTATCTCCCGGGTCAAGAAAATTGCCTGGCAGACAAACTCAGCAGAATCCTCCAACCACACGAATGGAGATTAGATCCGTTGGTACTTCAGCGGATCTTTCTCAAGTGGGGCCTACCCACCATGGATCTCTTTGCCAGTCCTCTCAACCGGCAACTTCCCCGATTCTGCTCTCGGCAACCGCATCCTCTCAGAGTAGCAGCGGATGCTTTTCTTCTCTCCTGGTCCACAGGCCTTCTGTATGCCTTTCCTCCCATGCCACTGGTGTCTCGGATGCTCTTCACGATTCTCCGGGACAAAGCCTCAATGATCCTCGTGGCTCCCCGGTGGCCGAGACAGCCCTGGTTCCCGCTTCTGATGCAGCTGGCGGTGGACACTCCTCTCCCTCTGGGGTTTCAGCCCGATCTCCTGACTCAGGATCACAGGACTCTCCTACACCCCAACCTCAGGTCCCTTCATCTGATGGCCTGTCTGCTGAAAGGGTAGTCCTTGCTCCCCTCCTGCTGCCTCCAGATGTGGAGGAAGTCGTCTTGGCCTCCAGGCGACCCTCTACCCGGAAGTCCTACGCTCTTAAGTGGCGTCGGTTCTCCGTCTGGTGTGTTCAGCAGTCTCAAGATCCTTTCTCCTGTTCAGTGTCAGTGGTCTTGCAGTACTTGCTTTCCCTCTCCAATCTTGGACTTAAGTCCAACTCGGTCAGGGTCCACCTCAGTGCTCTTTCTGCACATCACATGCCGGTGGATGGCAGGCCTCTTTCCAACCACCCTCTAGTGGCTCGTTTTCTCAGAGGCCTCCTTCTCCTTAAACCACCTTTGCGCCAACCAGCCCCTGACTGGGATCTGAACGTGGTTTTACAGCGGATTACCTGTCCGCCTTTTGAACTTATGGCTACCTGTCCTCTTCGTTTTCTTTCTTGGAAAACCTTATTCTTGGTAGCCCTCACTTCTGCTAGACGCGTTAGTGAACTGCAGGCCCTAGTGTCTGATCCGCCTTACACTAGGTTCTACAACAATAGGGTAGTCCTACGGACTCACCCTAAGTTTCTTCCTAAAGTGGTTTCCCCTTTTCACATCAACCAGGAGGTGGTACTTCTGACCTTCTTTCCCAGGCCACACTCCAGCCGAGCTGAAATGGTACGGCATACCCTGGACTGTAGGAGGGCGTTAACCTTCTACCTTGACAGTACGCTAGAGCACCGAAGGGCTGTTCAGCTCTTCGTGTCTTATGACCCCAATAAGTTGGGGCTCCCTGTCTCCAAGCGTACTCTGTCCATCTTGGTTGCTGACTGTATCGCTTGGGCTTATGGGGCGGCCGGCCTCTCGTTGGAGAGTCGAGTCACGGCTCATCGTGTTAGGGCGAAGGCTGCGTCAGTGACTTACCTCCGCTCTGTTCCATTGGCAGACATCTGCCGGGCCGCTACTTGGTCTTCAAGCCAGACTTTTGCGGCCCATTACTGCCTGGAGAGGGAGTCCCGCAGGGACAGTGCTTTCGGACAGGCAGTCCTCCGTAATCTCTTTGAGGTATAGGCAACTCCTACCCTCCATCCTGGATGTTGGGCTACCGGTTGGAGACATATTCAGAGAAGATTCCTTCCTTCTGTTCTACTGAGCTTGAGGGAACTCCTTTTTTGTGCTTAGGGTCTCCGGTAGCCTTAAGCTTGGGAGTCCCATATGTGAGGACTGACTTCCTGCTTGGTCCTGGAGAAAGAGTAGTTACTCACCTGTAACAGGTGTTCTCCAGGAGCAGCAGGAATCAGTCCTCACAACCCTCCCTCCTCCCCTTGGAGTTGCAGTCCTATGATTTCGTTTTTGCTACTTTTTTTGCTGTCTTTTAGCTATGTCATCAGACTGAGCAAGATGGCACCCTTGGGCGGGAAGAGGACCGCGCATGCGCGCTGCAATTCCCAAAGGCTTTCTTTGAAAGCTGGGGAAAATTGCTCTGCGAGGGCTCTGTCGGCGCCGACGTCACCCATATGTGAGGACTGATTCCTGCTGCTCCTGGAGAACACCTGTTACAGGTGAGTAACTACTCTATTGAGCAAGCAGGGGATATTCTAGACCCCTCATTAGTAATGGTTTATGGACAGTTTGCCAGGAACCTGTCCAAACATTTCTGAAACCCGGCTACACTAACAGTCTTTAGGATATCCTCCGGAAATGAATTCCAGAGTTTGAGTACATGTTGACTGAGAAATCATTCACTCGCAGGAGTCCTAAATGGCTTACACTATAGCCACATTGCATGTCCCCTAGTCCTACTACATTGGTATGGCATAAACAATCGATCCACGTTTACCCAGTCCACTCCAGGCAATATCGCATAGACCTCTAACATAACACCCCTCAGCCATCTCTTCCATAGATTGAAGAGACATAACATTGGCAGGTGATGATGGGGTCTCTGCAGAGGCAGATGGTTGTGGGAAGGATGTGTGGCCATCCATGTATGTCTCTGCGCGCCCCCCCCCCCCCCAATGTGGATCTTGTGCTCTAGGTACCCGCCAACCCACATGTTGGATGGGTTGGGACTGCACACTACCAACACGGACAGCACACAGGCATGTCAGAATGGTATGGGGTGTTGGTAGAGGGGGCAGCGGCACCTGCCTGCAGCAGACCAAAACCATACCCTGGCCCTGAGCACAGTGTAACATGTGCCAAAGTCTGTCTGCTGCGAAGCATGTCAGTCCCAGAGAGTGCTGCAACCATATGGCAGCAATGTGGCTCCATGCACATAATTGGTGTGTATATGAGTGGCGGGTTACAGGTTTGGGTCCTGGCTGTGGATTATGCATTGCATGTCCCTTTGGCTAAACTTTAGCCCACAGTGCAGGTACACCACCAACATGTGCAACCCCCAATAAATCGGCCATCAAGGGCACAAACACCCATCACCCACACAGACAGGCTCCACTATCCTCAGTTGGATGGAGAGTTAGGCTGACAGCACCGGCACACTGAGCAGGTGTTAACATCAGAGCACGCATTAACAATGCCTGAGCTGATATTGGGACCAGGGTGGCAGGCAGGCATGCACAGCATGGCAATATGAGTGTGTGTGTATCTGTCCATTGTTTTGTGACTTTCTCCACCTCGCTGAGCCTCGCAGTGCCTAAGCTGTTTCCAGCTTTAGTCTACAATTGTGCATGATGAGGAGCAAAGTATATTGTGGGAATGGCCTGAAACAGGGCAGATTGGCCAGGATGGGTCTGCATCGGAGGTAAGGTAAGTGGCTGAGACGCTGTATTGCCCATCAGCCACATGCATAGCCTGGGTGTCCACAGCATGCCCTGCTGAGAAGGCACTCTCACCCTGACCAAGCAGTGACCATGGCACGGCTATGTATCCACATAGTGCTACAGTGTCTGCTTTTAGCAATATGGGTGTACCTCCTGTCCTGATCACTGAACCAACTGCTGGTTCCTTATTGTTCCTCCAGTGCAGTCCTCTACGTCTGGGTTGTCAATCTCCTCCTGCAGCTTGGAGACTAGTATGTCAAAACTGACATCACTGGATATAGCCTGCTGCACTCCGCCTTCCATCCCAGTGTGTTACCAGTCTCCACGCAGCAGGAGGACTTGACGAGCCTTGTAGCAGGGCTCTCTGGAAGAATGGATAAGGAGCTGTTGGTATAGTGTAGCTAGGGTTACCATTATTTATTTGGGTGCTATCTCTTTTAAAAAAAAAAAAAAAATCAAACAGGGAAAGCACCTCTGTTTAGTCCGGCTCTTTTGCTCCTTGCCTTGGCATGAGAAGTCTTTTGGGGGTTCTGGCTCAGGAATTTCGAGTTCCCCACCCCCTTGGAGCACGGAGGTCTCTCCCCCAGGACTTTCGGGGGAGCGCCTCTCTTGACCTCGGCAGCATTATTTATGATTGTCGGCATTGCCGCAGCTCCCCTGTCAGCGCTGAAGCTGTCAGAACTTTCAGGCCGGTGTGGTAAACTCCATGCGGTTCCGCTTTTATCCGGGCAGCTGCGGAGAGAGCCGGTAAGCCTTCTGTCGGCTTCGGCCAGTTTGTCTGCGGGGGAAAGTCTTCCTTTCAGGTAGGCTTCCCGCGGTGTGTTTGGCGCCTTTTTTTGCCGGCGCGGCGTCTCTCTGCGGCCATTTTCTGAGCCGCGGGAGAGGCCGCGTGTAGGAGAACAGCCGGCCGTGCAGCTGTGGGTAGCAGTGCAGTCAGCTTCGGGGGCCCGTTTTCCTTTGTTTTTCCTCTTCTTTACTTGCTTTTATTTTTGGGTTGCTTAATTTTATTTTTAGGGGTCTCCATCGTTGTTTCCTCTTCCTTCAGTTTTCCCACAAGAAGGGGGGGGGGGGAGCTGGCTGTCAGGAATTTTTTTCTCCTGGTGCTGATAGTCTGTTTAAAAAAAAAAAAAAATATATAAGGTACATAACAGAGGTCAGCAGAGGTCTCTCTTCAAATCTGTTTTACAAAAAAAAAAAAAAAAAGGCAGTTGGGCTCTGCGGCCTTGGCTCGTTGACCTTATGGCGGCCAGACCCCAGTGTCTTGTGTGTGGCACCAGAAGAGGGACGGTGGCGGATACTGGCGTTTGTCGGGGTTGTGCAACGCTATCATCTGCTGTGGAACAGCAGATGGATCTGCAGGAGTCCACTGAGACGCAGGGAGCGCCAGCTGATGGCCGGGCTGTGTCCCCGCGATCTGTGTCACAGGGGGCCCCGGTAGAGGAGTTGCCAGGGCCTTCTGGAATCTCCCTACCCATACTGTCGCCGGCCCTCGGTGAATTTAGTCCGGAGTTTGTGCTGCTCATGCATCAGGCTTTTTGCCTAAAGCGACAGGGGGCAGCAGTGGGCCCTGCGTCACTAGCATCGCCCCATCCGCAGCTAGAAGCTGCGGAAGATTTGGGTGAGGGTCCTTCGGTGACTAAGCGGGCGAGAACCAGGGGCCCTGCGCTGGCTGAGGCATCTTGGCCTGAGGTTTCCGTCCCGGATTGGGATCCGGAAGAGGGTACCCAAGATCTCGAAGAAGGGGAGATTCCTTAACCTGAAGATCACGCTACGATTGTTAGGGTCTTTCGTAGGGAGGAGTTGGCTGCCTTGATCTCAGAAACATTGCAGATGTTGCATCTAGCACCGCAGGTAGCGGTGGAGGAGGAGCTGGAGGACCCGGTTATCCAGGCAGTCCGACAAACTCAGGTGGTGTTTCCAGTACACAAAGTGGTGGACAAAATGATTCAAGATGAGTGCAATAAGCCGGAAGCAGGCCTGAGGGGCTTGCGGACCTTGAAGAGATTATATCCCATTGCCGATAAGGATAAGGAGCGGTTCCGGTCTCCGCGGGTGGATGCGGTGGTTTCGGCGGTTACAAAGAAGACCACCATTCCGGTGGAAGGCAGTGCGGCCTTGAAGGATAATCAGGACCGTAAGGTGGACGGTTTGCTCAAGCAGGTTTTTGAGGCGGATTCTATGTCGCTGCAGGCGTTCATCTGTGGGGCCTGGGTGGCCAGAGCTGCTCTACGTTGGGCTCAGAGGTTACGTCTGTCTCCTCATTTAGATCTCGAGGAGCTGAAAGAATTGGATCGCCTGGAATCAGGGGCAGCTTACTTGGCTGATGTTCATTACGATTTGATCAGGGCACTGGCTAATAGTACCGCATCCGCGGTAGCTGCCCGGCGTTTACTATGGTTGAGGAATTGGGCGGCGGATGGCCCGTCGAAGTCCCGTCTTAGCAAGCTACCCTTTAGGGGAGGTTTGCTCTTTGACGACTTGGATAAGTTGGTGAAAGATCTGGGAGAGTCCAAGGCGGGTCGTCTTCCGGAGGATAGACCGAAGCAGGCCAAGTCTGGCCAAGGCTTTCGTAGTCGGTTTCGAGATTTCCGGAGGTTTCGTTCCCCTCGTTTCGGAAGTTTCCAGAGGGGAAGATTTCTGTCTCGGGCCCAGGGCTTTCGTGGGTTTCGGGGAGCGAACAGAGGTTTCGCTTCCGTCCCTGCGACCGCTGCCCGTAAAACTCAATGAAACGAGGCGGGTCCCGGCGGCGGAGACTCCCATAGGCGGACGACTTCGGGAGTTTCTTCCCGCTTGGACCCACATCACTTCCGACCAGTGGGTGCTCGAGATCGTGCAACACGGCTATGCCCTGGAATTTTCGAAACCCATGTTGGATTCGTTTGTCCTGTCGCCGTGCCGAGGTCCACAGAAAACGGCAGCGATTCGCGTAACCTTGGAGCGTCTGCTTCAACTGGGGGCCGTGGTAGACGTGCCCAAAGCAGAGTACGGTTCGGGTCGATACTCGATTTATTTCGTTGTGCCAAAGAAAGGCGGCACATGGCGTCCTATCCTAGATCTGAAGGCCGTGAACCGTTGCCTGCGCGTTCCACATTTCCGGATGGAGATGCTCCGGTCGGTTATTGTGGCGGTGCGTCAAGGAGAGTTCTTGATGTCTCTGGATCTTACGGATGCGTATTTGCACTTTCCCATCCGTTTCGAACATCAGAAGTTTCTGCGGTTCGCTTTTCCTTGGGGGCGCTATCAGTTCCAGGCATTGCCTTTCGGGTTGGCCACTGCGCCGCGGACCTTCACCAAGATCATGGTGGTGGTGGCGGCGGTGTTGCGCAAGGAAGGCATTCTCGTTCGCCCATATCTCGACGATTGGTTGATCAGGGCCAAGTCCGAGGAGGAGAGTCTTCGGGTGACCGACAGGGTAGTGACCTTTTTGCAGAGTCTCGGTTGGGTGGTCAACCCGGCAAAAAGTCAGTTGAAACCAACCCAGGTCCTCGAATACCTAGGGGTTCGCTTCGACACCAAGAGAGGGCAAGTGTTTCTGCCACACAAGCGGGCCGAAGGGTTGCGACACCTAGTCCGACAGTTTCGGTCGGTGGATGCGCCGTCAGCGTGGGACTATCTCCGAGTCCTAGGCACAATGGCGGCCACGTTGGAGGCGGTGCCCTGGACCAAGGTCCATATGCGGCCTCTGCAACGAGCTCTGCTTCGCCGGTGGTCACATCAGACCGATTCCTTGAGCAAGCGGCTCCCTTATCCGCTCGCTGCCCGGCGCTCCCTTCGGTGTTGGTTGCTCAGGCCGTCACTAGCAGCGGGCATGCCACTGGAGCAGCCGGTATGGGTACCGTTGTTGACGGATGCCAGTCTAGCGGGCTGGGGAGCTCATTGCAAGAGTCAGTTTGCGCAGGGGCTTTGGTCTCCGCTGGAAGTATCATGGTCGATCAACCGTCTGGAGCTGAGAGCGGTGTTCCTGGCACTGCAGACGTTCGAAGTCCTACTCCGCGGCAGGCCCGTAAGGGTGCTCTCCGACAACTCAGCGACGGTGGCATACATCAACCGCCAGGGCGGCACGGGAAGTGCCGCCCTGGAGGCGGAGGCAGACGAGTTGTTCGCCTGGGTAGAACTTCGGTTGCCAGCGATCTCGGCAGCGCACATTGCCGGAAAGGACAATGTCACAGCGGACTTTCTCAGCAGGGTGCACGTGGATGCAGGGGAGTGGGAGCTGCATCCCGACGTCTTCGTGCAGATAGTCGAGCGTTGGGGTCCACCGGTGATGGATCTCATGCTGACCTTTCGGTCAGCAAAAGTCGCCCAGTTCTTCAGCAGGAGGCGCGAGCGGATGTCCGAGGGCATAGACGTGTTGTTGCGCCCGTGGCCGCCGGGCCTTCTGTATGTCTTTCCCCCATGGGCGTTGATCGGCAGAGTGGTGCAAAAGATTGGAGCGCATCAGGGACAGTTCTGTTGGTAGCGCCCGACTGGCCGAGACGGCCTTGGTATGCGGATCTGGTACGTCTGTTGGAGGGCGTACCCTGGAGGCTACCGCAGCGGGCGGATCTGTTACGTCAGGGACCGCTGTTCATGCCGCAGGTGGATCGATTCTCGCTTACGCTATGGCCCTTGAGAGGGCTGAACTGAACAAGAAAGGCTATACGTCAGTGGTTGTGACAACCTTGCTTAGGGCGCGGAACCATTCGACATCCTTGGCGTATGTGCGCGTGTGGCGTATCTTTGAAGATTGGTGTTCTCGTCGTCGGGTCCGAGCTTTCACTGTGTCCATTCCGGTGGTCTTGGAGTTTTTGCAGGATGGTTTTGATAAGGGTCTGGCTGCTAGTTCCTTGCGCGTCCAGTTGGCGGCTCTGGCCTGCTATAGGGGTAAGGTCAATGGGGTGCCTTTAGGGACATCGGGCATCCTGATGTAGTTCGCTTCTTGAAGGCGGTCACTAGGTTGCGGCCAGCGCGTAGGGTGTACATTCCGCCGTGGGACCTCAATGTCGTCCTCGCGGCTTTGGTTAAGTCACCCTTTGAGCCTTTGCGCCGGGCATCCCTTAAGGATTTGACGTTGAAGACGGTGTTTCTCGTGGCCATTTGTTCGGCTAGAAGGATTTCCGAGTTGCAGGCGTTATCGTGCCGGGAACCTTTCTTATCTTTTTCGCGGGAGAAGGTGATTCTCCGTCCGGTGCCATCCTTTTTGCCTAAGGTGGTTTCCCCTTTTCATTTGAATCAGGCGGTTTGTTTGCCCGTTCTTGGAACGCTGGAGAGCGGCGGTTCGGATCGCAATCTTCATCTTTTGGATGTTCGGAGGGTCTTACGTCAATATTTACGGATTACTGAGTCCTTCCGTAAGTCGGATCGGTTGTTTGTCTTGTTCGGTGGAGCACGCAAAGGGGAGGCAGCGGCGAAGGCTTCCATCGCTCGGTGGGTAAAGGAAGCGATTGCCTCCGCTTATTTGCTTCAGGGTCGCGTGGTACCTGTCGGTTTGCGGGCCCATTCCACCAGAGCACAGGCGTGTTCCTGGGCGGAGCACGGTTTGGTTCCGCCGGGTGACATTTGTAGAGCGGCGACATGGTCGTCGTTACATACTTTCAGCAAGCATTACAGACTTGACGTCGCGGCAGTGGCCGATGCTCGTTTTGGGTCGGCAGTTTTGTCTGCTGGCTGGAAGGGTCCCTCCCAATAATTACTGCTCTGGTACATCCCAGACGTAGAGGACTGCACTGTCGTCACTCAAGGAACTACAATTACCAGGTAAGTGTAATTATGATGTATCTGTGCAATATGTACTGACCAGCAGCCTGTCTGCAGTTGGTATGAGCATGGCTGGAAAACTCAGTAAAGGCAGCAGGTGAAGTCTGACTGTGCTTGCTGTGGGTGGTTGTTAGACCTAGGTGGTTAGGTAAGGAAATGTTCCAGCCTTATTCCCTGTGTTAAGGGAGACCCAGCAGCCTCTAGTGCCAACCTCCTACAAGCCTAGAGGCCCCCATCATAGCATCAGCTGTTTAACAGTGGGTATTAACATACACTGTTTTAGAAAGGTCACTCTCCAACAGGGCCAGATACAACTGATGCAGCAAGGTGACTAGCTGCCACACACTGGCAGTGATGGGAATCTGCAGCACAAGCAACAGAAAACATCTCTAGCATTGCAAGTCCTGGGGACCAGGTGCTGGGCGGCTGTCCTCACTCTCAGGGTGACCGATGAAACTGCACAGTTTGTAACTGCTCTGTGATTGCAGTACACACTATCAGTGCATCGTACTGAGCTGATGTGATATATCTGTCCATTCTCCATTTGGTGATCAGCTGCAGACTGCTGTTCTGTGTGTGCAGTGCATCATGGGTACTAGAGGGATTAAACTACACCAGCACACACTGCAGACAGTTTAGGCAGAGACCTGCAGGCTCTTCAACTCCAGATATTGCAGGCTCAAGAGGTGTGGAGGTGTAGCATACTGGTTAGTGCAATGTTGCCATAGGCAGAGGACAAGGGGTTGATTCTTACTTGCTCTTTTTGTGACTGTGTACTACTCGGGTTATTTTCATGCAGCCACCACTCCCACTCTGTGCTCTTGTGCCTGCAAATATCCTGCCGCTTCTGGCTTGGCTAGGGGACATGTCTTCCCCGACCTATGCCACACACTGACATGTAGCACTTTACATTGGCACCACCCTGTGCATCGGTACAGCTGCCTCCTACATGCTCATCCACTTTACTGGCTGCCACATTGGTGCCCACCGATATGGCAGGCCCATCGGCTCCCTCCTGTCCTTCCTTCCTTCATCACCTTTACATTGACTTTCCTTGGTGCTCTATCCAGCGTTACGGATACAGCCATTTTTGTACCTTAAGATGCAAGCTTGTCAACTTAAAAGCACCTTAAACCCCTTAGGGCACCTTCAAGCCCTTGATGCACATAACTCACAGTAAGGTGACAGTTGTGCTATAAAGGTGCATGCCTGTCACCTTAATATGCATTGTCCTGTTAATGAGGAGAAGTGGCCTAGTGGTTGGTGCAAGGTACCTCAGGCCAGAAGGTCAGTGGTTCAAATCCCACTAGAAGACAGCAACCTTGGGCTGGAAGGACCTGGGGTTTCTAGTCCCACAGGTGCTCCTTGTATTTTGGGCAAGCCACTTAACCCTCCATTGCCCATGTTCCCTGTAAGTATTAGTGTATGTGTCTCATATCCCCTCGTGTTAAATGTATACCCCATTCCAAGTCATACTGCTAGACCAGTCCAGACAAACGGGTTGTGTCCCCCTGCCATCAGATCTTGGAGACAGAGAATTCTACCAGAGCTCTGATAGGCTGGACTCTGGTGATGTGGTCCTACCCCTAGGGGTCTCCCTCAGTATTTCTCTGTCTCCAGCAGATCTGGTTGCTTTTGTTGTTTTTTCCCTCAAAATCTTTAAAATTATTTAGAATCCCTTTGGGGACTGATATTTCCACTTGCCTGTTGCTGCCAGTATAGTTTCACTGTGCACCAGGGTGTTTGCAGCTGAGCTCCTGTTTCTGACACAGTAGAGCTCGCTGACAGGAAGAATCCCCAGCATCTGGCCATGAGGGCTTGTTAGCTGGATGAAGGCCTCCCTAAAATCAGGTTCCTTAGCGTTCCTCCAGTGCAGTCCTCTACGTCTGGGTAGTCAACCTCGTCCTGCAGCTAGGAGACTGGCATGTCCAAATTTGTGACATCACTGGTATATCCTGGCACCATCAGCCCTCCTACTTCCAGTGTGACCAGTCTCCTTGCAGCAGGAGGACTTGTGGAGCCCTGGATGTGGGGGCTCACTGTGAGAAAAAAATAAGGAGCTTAGTTTCATTTCATTGTATTGCTTACTTTTATTTCTAGATGGTTATTTAGGGGATTGGAGAATTTCCCTTTCTTTGGGTGCCTGTTACTTTAAATTTTAGAGTTTCTGCAGGGAGGAGGGGTCAGTGCTCAGCCCTGAGGGAGCCTCCTGTCTCTCCTCGTGGAAGCAGTCTCCTCTCCCTTTCTTGTAAGTTGTGGTCTGGAGATTTTTAGCAGGCTGTCTCTGTTAGTACTGAAGTTCTCTGCTCCCAGAGATTACGGAGCCGAGCCCTTCACTTGCCTGTAGCTCCGGGATTCCCTGCTGTGCTGGGGATTTCCTGTTGAGTTTCAATCAGCTGTTTCCCGTGGTGAGTGCCTTTGGAGCTGGGGTAAGTGGTTTTTAAGTATTTTCTTGTTGAAGAGAGCCTGTGGCAGGCATTTGCAGGCCTTTCTTAAGCAGTTCTGTTTGGCGCCCTTTTTAGCCTCGGGGTTTTTGCCTCGGTGGCCATTTTGACTGCAGTTTTACACTGCAGGCAGCCAAGCACATGAGTTTTTGCTAGCACGTGGTGAGTGCTTCATTTTATCATTGGGGGACTTAGGGACCCTTCCTTTCAGGTTTTTTTGGGGGTTTATTTCTTTTATATATTTTCTTTTATTTCATTTTATTTTTCTATTAGAGCTGATTCTTCCCTTTCCTTCCAGGGCATTTCTGGGGGGTGGGGGGAAGCCAGTAGTGCTTCCAGCGCGGTCCCCTTGGTTTTCCTGCTTGGCCAATGCCTCAGAGGCCTCTCTGTCTAATTTGTGGTACCCACAGAGGGCCGGTGTCAGTGTTAGGAGTGTGTCGGGGCTGTGCCACCCTCTCCGCTCTAATGGAGCAGCGTATGGAGGTGCTTGAGCCCGCGGAGGTGTCTGAGCCTCCCGTATTAGACGAGGCGGTTGCAGCACGCTCCGTAGTGGCCGACCCACGGTCGGAGAGCGTCGCGGGACCCTCTGGGGCCCTGACTGGGGGGTCCTCAACTGCTCTTGGGTCCTTTTCCCCCGAGTTTGTCTTAATGCTGCATCAAGCGTTTTGCTTGCGTCAGCAGGGTACCTTTCAGGCATCCGGACCTTTGACGTCCCTGGAGGGGCAGCGAGATTCTGCCGTGGCAGCGTCTCTTCCTCCGCCGGTGGCAAAGCGGGCTAGGACGGCGCCGGACTCTGACGCCGAGGGGGAATGGCCCCCGGAGTCTGCGGACGTCTGGGACCCTGCAGAGGAGCCTCAGGATCTGGAAGAAGGGGAAATTCCAGAGCCCGAGGACCAAGCCAAGATCATCAGAGTGTTCCGCAGGGAGGAGTTGCCTTCTCTCATTTCTGAGTTGCTGCAAATTTTGAATATGGCGGCTCCGGTAGTTCCGGATGTGGCGATCGAGGATCCGGTTATTGAGGCGGAACGTCAGTCGCAGGTTGTTTTTCCTTTGCATCGCGTGGTGGATAAGATGATTACGGACGAATGGACCCGGCCGGAATCGGCCTTGAGGGGGGTTTGTACTCTCAGTAGACTTTATCCCTTAACGGATAAGGATAAGGAGCGTTTTCGAGCTCCGCGGGTAGACGCGGTGGTCTCGGCGGTTACTAAAGACTACCATCCCTGTAGAGGGTGGTGCAGCATTGAAAGATGCCCAAGATCGGAAAGTGGATAATCTGCTGCGGCAGATGTTTGACGCTGATTCCATCTCCTTGCAGGCGTCGCTGTGTGGCGCTTGGGTGGCCCGGGCGTGCTTGCGCTGGGCTCAGCGTCTCCGCCTTTCCCCGCGGTTGGAGGAGGCGGATGTCAAGGAGCTGGATCGTTTGGAATCCGGAGCAGCGTATCTGGCAGATCTGCATTACGACTTAATTTGGGCCTTGGCCAACAGTACGGCTTCGGTAGTGGCGGCCAGGCGTTCTGTGTGGCTCCGGAACTGGGCGGCGGATGGTCCCTCTAAATCCCATCTTAGCAAGCTTCCCTTTAAGGGCGGCTTACTCTTTGGGGATGATTTGGATAAGCTTGTTAAGGATCTCGGAGTCCAAGGCCGGTCGGCTTCCCGAGGATAAGCCTAAGCCGCTTCGTTCGACTCCGTACCCTCGGGGACAGCCTCGGGATTCTCGGCGGTTTCGGTCCTCCCGCTATGGAGGATTTCAAAGGGGCCGCTTCCAGTCCCGTCCACAAGGGTTTCGAGGCTACCGAGGCGGCGGCCGAGGCTTCTCCGCGGCCGCCTCCTCCGTGGCTAGGAAACCGCAATGAGATATGGCGGGTCCCGGCGGTGGATATTTCGGTGGGCGGCCGCCTCCGGGAGTTTCTCCCCTCTTGGACCCTCATTACCACGGACCAATGGGTGCTCGATATCATTCAACGCGGTTACGCTCTCGAGTTTGCCTGTTCCGTTCGGGATTCCTTCGTGCGGTCGCCGTGCCGGGGAGCGGTCAAGGCGGCGGCAGTAGCCTCCACCCTGCACCGATTGTTGCAGTTGGGGGCAGTGACCGAGGTTCCCAAACGCGACTACGGTAAGGGTCGATATATTCCATCTATTTCGTGGTTCCGAAAAAGGAGGGGACCTTTCGCCCTATTTTGGATCTAAAGGCGCTCAACTGTTGTCTGAGTGCCGCATTTCCGCATGGAGACCTTGCGGTCGGTGATCGTCGCGGTCCACCAAGGGGAGTTTTTGACGTCTCTAGATCTAACCGAGGCGTACTTGCATGTGCCCATTCTACCGGCTCACCAGAAGTTCCTGCGCTTTGCGCTGCCGTGGGGACATTACCAGTTCCAGGCTCTTCCCTTCGGTCTCGCGACCGCGCCTCGGACCTTTACAAAGATTATGGTGGTCGTGGCGGTGGCGTTGAGGCGCGAAGGGATTTTGGTTCATCCATATCTGGACGACTTGTTGTTTCGGGCCAAGTCCAAGGAGGAAAGCATTCAGGTCACGAGCAAAGTGTATCTTTTCTGCAGAGTCTGGGTTGGGTGATCAATTTCGGAAAGAGTCATCTGGAACCCTCTCAGAACCTGGAGTACCTGGGCGTGCGCTTCAATACGTGCTCTGGTCACGTGTTTCTCCCTGCCAGGCGGGCCACCTCCTTGCGAGCTCTCGTTCGGAAGTTCAGGTCCACTCTGGTCCATCCGGCTTGGGACTATCTGAGGGTCTTAAGTACCATGGCAGCGACCCTGGAAGCGGTGCCGTGGGCAAAGGTGCACATGCGACCGTTACAACGGTCTCTACTCCGGCGCTGGTCGCATCAGGCGGATCCTCTCAGCAAACGTTTGCCTTGCCCTCTGTCGGTTCGCAAGTCTCTCCAGTGGTGGATTCTTCCGCACTCCTTAGCGGTCGGGATGCCGCTGGAACAACCCGATTGGATACCTCTTTTGACGGATGCCAGTCTGGGGGGCTGGGGAGCTCATTGCCAGGGGGCCTTTGCGCAGGGTCGCTGGTCTCCTCCAGAAACCTCATGGTCAATCAATCATCTGGAGCTTCGGGCCGTGTTCCTCGCTCTTCAGGCTTTCCAGTCCTTAGTTCTGGGTCGCGCGGTGCGAGTTCTTTCCGACAACTCGGCGACCGTCGCCTACATCAATCGGCAGGGCGGCACGGGCAGCGCCCCCATGGAAGAGGAAGCGGATCAGCTTTTCGCGTGGGTGGAGACGCGATTGGTGGCGATTTCGGCAGCTCACATTGCCGGAAAGGACAATGTGACAGCCGATTATCTCAGCCGAGTGCGAGTGGATGCCGGAGAGTGGCAGCTGCATCCCGACGTGTTCGCTCAGGTAGTGCAGCGCTGGGGGACACCGGTGATGGATCTGATGGCGACCTTTCTCTCCGCAAAGGTTCTTCGTTTTTACAGCAGAAGACGGGAAAGAATGTCAGAGGGAATAGATGCGCTGCTGCAGGCTTGGCCGGGGGAAGGTATGTGTTTCCCCCGTGGGCGCTCATAGGTCGAGTCGTGCAGAAGATAGGGCGACATCCGGGGAGAGTTCTTCTCGTAGCTCCCGATTGGCCCCGACGTCCATGGTATGCGGACTTGATTTGTCTCCTCGACGGTCGTCCTTGGCGTCTCCCGGCTCGTGCGGATCTCCTGATTCAGGGTCCTCTCCTTATGCCGCAGGTGGATCGGTTCTCGCTTACGGTTTGGCCATTGAGCGGGCGCGTTTGCGTAAGCGGGGTTACTCGGCAGCGGTGATTTCCACGCTGCTTGTGTCTCGAAAGCGTTCTACCTCCCTTGCCTATGTCCGCGTCTGGCGCGTGTTTGAGGATTGGTGTTCTCGGCGCTGGATACGAGCGGCCACCGTGGCCGTGCCCATAATTCTAGATTTTTTTACAGGATGGTTTTAGCAAAGGTCTGGCGGCGCTGGCCTGTTATCGGGGCAAGGTTAACGGCCTTTCGTTGGGTTCTCACCCGGACATTCGGCGGTTCTTGTCAG
The DNA here is from genome assembly GCA_033557465.1 of Ichthyophis bannanicus. Lineage (NCBI taxonomy): Eukaryota > Metazoa > Chordata > Amphibia > Gymnophiona > Ichthyophiidae > Ichthyophis > Ichthyophis bannanicus. The sequence goes on along the minus strand of CM066043.1, from coordinate 31,108,269 downwards.
CAGTTTCTAAGCTGTGCCCTTCCCTTAGGTCTTGTGTTCCGCCTTGGGATCTTAATCTCGTCCTCGGAGCTTTGTCCCGGTCTCCCTTTGAGCCGTTGAAACATGCCTCCCTGAAGGATTTAACTTTGAAGGTGGTGTTCTTGGTGGCGATCTGCTCGGCCAGACGTATCTCTGAGTTGCAGGCCTTGTCCTGTCGGGAACCGTTTCTGTCCTCGGATGACAGGGTGGTGTTGCGGACCGTTCCTTCTTTTCTCCCTAAAGTGGTTTCGCCCTTTCTCATGAATCAGGTGGTTTCACTCCCCGTTCTCGGCGGTTCCGATCACGACTTGCGCCGCTTGGATGTGCAGCGGGTATTGCGGCACTATTTGAGGGTTACCGAATCCTTTCGTAAGTCGGATCGTTTATTTGTCCTTTTTGGGGGCGTACGTAAGGGGGAAGCCGCTGCTAAAGCTACCATTGCCCGATGGATTAAGGAGGCGATTGCTTCGGCTTATCTGCTTCAGGGCCGCTCGGCGCCTTCGGGCTTGCGTGCTCATTCCACTAGGGCGCAGGCTTGTTCGTGGGCGGAGCATCGGTTAGTTCCGCCAGGAGATATTTGCAGGGCGGCTACTTGGTCGTCCTTGCATACCTTCAGTAAGCATTACCGCCTGGATGTGGCGGCGGCAGTGGATACCCGTTTCGGATCGGCAGTTTTGTCGGCCGGCCGGAAAGATCCCACCCGTTAAGTACTGCTCTGGTACATCCCAGACGTAGAGGACTGCACTGGAGGAACGCTAAGGAAATATTAATTACACTTACCTGGTAATTATAGTTCCTTTAGTGACGACAGTGCAGTCCTCCATCCCGCCCTACTCATGATCTTTCCAGGTTTCCGGCGTGGAGTACGGGTCAAAGAGTCTTACAGGTGAGCCGGCTCCGATCTTTTCCTGTCTATTGCTTTCTAAGTTGTCCTATTGCTTCCGCTGCTCGGGGCGCAGGGATAGGAAGCAGAACCTGGGTCATAGCTTTTCTATGGCATTTAAAAGTGCAGTACATAACAGAATCCATTCCCACTTCTGTACCTAGTTGTAAAAAAAAAAAAAAAAAAAGGAAACAGACAGGGGAAAACACATTGTTCAGTTGACGTTGTTACATTGCTACTTATTTCTTGCTCATTTGAGTCTGCTTTGTTAGTAGTTCACACTGGAAGTAGGAGGGCTGATGGTGCCAGGATATACCAGTGATGTCACGAATTTGGACAAAAAACCTACGGCTCGTAATACGTTTCTTCATTACACCAGTGGACATCCCATTCGATTGAAGAATAGCTTGCCTTACTCTCAATTTTTACGGTATCGTCGAAATTGCTCAGAAATTACTGATTATAAGAAGCAGTCTAAACATCTTCTTAGGGCTTTTTCAGATCGAGGATACCCTATGCGAATTTCACAGCAAGCTTATAAGCGAGCACTGTACAATGACCGTCGGTTACTGTTCCAAACTCCTCATCCAGAACCACAAGAGAATCAAGTGAATTTTATTACTAGGTTTTCTCCTTTGAGCCATAGAATTCAGAGTATTATTAAAAAACATGGTCATCTGCTTCAAGCCATCCCTGAACTAGAGGACAAGCAGATTAGATGTGTTTGGCAAAGAAACAGCAATTTACAGCAACAATTGAGTCCCACAGTTCTCCGGTCTAATATGAGTTATTTAAACCACCCAGATGAGACAGGCCACAAAAAAATGTGGCCGGTGTAGCATTTGTATGGTGACAGCTGAGCTAACCGAATTTTCTTGTCATGGCAAAATCTATTATTTGAAACATGCTACAACTTGCACTTCTGAATCGGTAATATACGCGATACGCTGCCCTTGTGATTTATTGTATATCGGGAAGACCAGTCGTCCCTTCAAGGTCAGGATGTGTGAACATAAAAGCCGACTTCATTGCAAGAGCCTATCAGCCCCGATTGTCCAACATTGTGAGGAATTCCATCATCAATTCAAGGATTTACAATGCTTTTGCATTGAGCAAATTCTCCAGCCTATGAGAGGGAAGACTATTGATGAAACGCTCCTTTACGTAGAGCAACGGTGGATTTTCAGGGTCAACACAGTGCAACCAAAGGGATTGAATGCCTTAGTTGAGTGGCAAGTATGTAGATAGTTCCGTTAAGTAATCACTATAAAAATCAGCTGCTCTGATCTAGCCGCATGCGCGGCGCCTTCTGACACTATTAAGAAAGAGAGAGAGACGTGGGCAGCAGCACTAGCAGGTATGCAGTGACTCTTTAAATAGTTGAATTTAGGATGTAACCATGAAATTCGTTGGGGAATGTACATGTGAGAGATAGCTCACTTAACTTCGGTGGGAAGTCAATTATGAAACCAAGCCACATTACTGCTCCTAATCTTGTTCAATTTTTATCTGTAGATTCTCCTGATGAACCTCCCTAAAGGAGAGAAACGCTAAAAAGGGCGCCAATGGAAGGTGTTGAGAACATATACATCGAATTCAGGCTTAACGCCAGAAGATAAGCTCATTGGAGCCAAGATAAGCTTATTATTTTAATATTTTATACACATTAGATAGAGATGATTTGGTGATAGCGGTGCAACATTTTTCACGGTTTGAGAAAACAAGAAGATAAAAACAAAGAAAAAAAAGTATTCCATCAAGTAGTTATAGATGTAAATGAGGCACAAGTAGTCATTGATGCAAATGAGGCACAAGAGGTTGTCCACTGAGATTGTGGTGCAGAGTGCCGTCAGAGTCTGAGACTACAACTTGCCTTAAGACAAAAGGTTTTAATAAGCTATTGCCACAGTTCCATTGACATATTGACGTTCATGTTATAATAGAGTATCCTTTGATTTATTTAACGAATTTGGACATGCCAGTCTCCTAGCTGCAGGACGAGGTTGACTACCCAGACGTAGAGGACTGCACTGTCGTCACTAAAGGAACTACAATTACCAGGTAAGTGTAATTAATATTTTCTCTGTATCTTGAGGCTCCTGGATGCACCCAGATTTCACAAGAGGTGTTACTCTGGGTTTTCCAGCAACTTGATTCCCCAGATAAACTTGTGGAGCTCCTGAGCCTGGCTTCAGTAGAGCTCCCGATTCTCTTTAAGCAGTGCTGAGTCTTTGCCACGAGAGCTTAGACAGCAGGAGTATCAGAAACTGAGAGAAACTGTAAGTAAACTGTTTTTCTTACTTGCTTCAGCTGCCCTGGGTTTATTTCAACTGCATCGGGACTGGCTGTCTCTGACCTGATTCCTTCACTTCCGGTTTCATCAGGGTCTGTTCAACTGGGGTTTGAAGTTCCTATTTTCTTCATTTTTATTTCCTGGATGCACCCAGAGCACACAAGAGGTGTTTCTCTGGGTTTCCCAGGCTTCCCTCCTTAATACTCATAGCTGTATTTTCTGTAATCGGCAATGCAGCAGGCTTTGAGCTTCTGATTTCACTGTCTGTGCAGCTCCCCTTCTCTCCAGAAACACCTTCCAGCCCCTGCCATGAGGGTCTAAGTGGTTGCAGAGGGATCAAACTCTAATTTTCCCTGCCTTTCAGACACTGTAATTACCTTACACTGACTTTGAAAGTTTTTCTTCTCCTCCATGGGAACTCAGCTCCTCTGTACCAGCACAGTGAATAACTGACAATTTCCTTCTCCCCTCCGTTTCTGGTGATTCAGGGTTCGTCAGGATTTGATTTTTAAGTTGCTAGCAGCACTCCTTGCCTCTTCCCCAGCGATTTTGCTACATTTTTAAGGTTTTTAGAGCTTAGGAAACTTTTATTTTGCAGTTTTTCTGTGCTGGCGGCCATTTTGAAAATCAGGAGGGATTTCTCTTCAGTGTTTGTTTGGAGGGAGCAGCTCTGGGCAGCCATTTCAAAACATTTAAACATGCTGTGAAGGCACAGGGAGTTTCAAAATCCCTTTTCTTTGAAGAGTCTTCTGTTTCTCTAAGCCTACCTTGATTTTTGTTTACAAAAAACAAAAAAAAGTTTAAGCCTCTGCAATGCCTGTTTCTCTGCACAGCTGTATTATATGTAATAATAATAAAAAGGAGTTAATTGCTTGTGTTCCACCTGCATGCTGCATCCAGGAGAATTGTCTTCCTCCATTCCCACTGCGCTGCCAGCGGGGGACATCAGCGCCTTAACTCCTCCCTCCTTAGAGCCCCTGCAGCAGGATCTTCCTGCAGAAAGGACTCGGTCAGCTCCCATTTTGCTTCCACAGCCGCTGGAAGCCACGGCAGCCTTGGCTGACAGTGAGTTCCTGACGCTCTTCCGCCAGGCATGGCACCTGTGGTCTTTTGGTATACCTCCAGCACCCGCCCGGTAGCACACAAGGATATGGTGGGGTCTCGCAAGCAGTCCCGAAAGTCCTCAGACCTTAAAGCAGTACGTCCTTCCAGTAACGTTACATGTGGCTTGTGGGACACTACGATATTCCAGAAGACTTTAAATCGTCGGAGGTGAGCCCTGACTCATTGGAGAAAGAAGATGGGGAATATTCTCCGTCTGATTCTTCGCTGACCGTTCACGAGGGATATCAGACTTTTTCAGAAAGAGGAGTTGCCGGCCCTAATCACACAGGTGATGGAGTCGCTACGCCTAGTCAACACGCCTGATCCTCAGAGTTCTCAAACGCTGTTGCAGCCGGATCCCATTTTACAGGGCATTCGTAAGCCTTCCAAAGCTTTTTCCTTTCCAGTCGAGTTACAGCATATGGTATCTCGAGAGTGGGACTCTCCAGAGTCCTCTCTACAATACGGCACGCGGTATTGGTCAGTTATACCCTTGGTCTCCTTCTGACTTGGACCGTTGGCTGACATACCCGAAAGTTGATGCGTTAGTGACCGGGGTCACCAAGCATACCACAATTCCAGTTGAGGGCGGAGCGGCACTCCGCGACCAGCAAGACCAAAAAAAGTTGAGTCTGCTAAAGACGGGCTTTTCGTTGTCCGCTCTTTCCCTTCAAGCAGGGGTGTGTGCAGGTCTAGCAGCACGAGCCTCCCTTCGATGGATTCAGCAGCTTCCAGGTGATCCCAAGTTGGCTCGTTTAGAATCCATCGCTGCATTCCTGGCAGAGGCCTTCTCTGATCTCTTGCGGCTGTCAGCTCGCTCCGTAGCACCGGTGCCAATAGCTTGGAGATGGCTCTGGCTGTGTCAATGGGCAGCGGATGTTGATTCGTTCAAAGACTCCAGCGTTTAGCTGTCATTTGTCCAGTTCCACCGTTGGAAAGAGGACTAGGCTGTTACTGTCTATTTCGTGGTGCCAAAAAAAAAAAAAAGACTGCTCCTTTCATCCTATCTTGGATCTCAAAGGTGTCAATCGCAGTCTGCGGGTACCACACTTTCGAATGGAGATTCTGCGATCCGTTATTCAAGCGGTACGCAAGGGGGAATTCTAGCTTCCCTCAATCTCGCAGAAGCATTCTTTACATTCCCATTCGAGAGGGGCATCAGTGACTCGTTCGATTCGCGGTACTCGGTCAACATTTCCAATTTCGTGCGATGTCCTTCGGTCTAGCTTCGGCGCCTCGAACCTTCTCCAAGGTAATGGTGGTAGTCACTGTTCCCTCTAAGCTGTGCGCGTGTGCGCGCGCACACACCTCGCCGAGTGAGCGCACATACTTTATAACAGAGCGCACAAAAATTACGGTTCTGATTCTGATAGAAAACACCACAGACGTTCTGAAAATTGAAAAAGTTGTTGTGTATTTATAGTTTTCACAAGTTCTACAATATTTTCTAGTGCAATCAATGTGGTGTACATACTGTATTCAGACGTGTAGTCAAATTTTAAAGTATATAACTCCGAGTGTCGTCATGTGGCGCACAAAAATTTAACCTTCCTTCAAAAGCTGCACAGCTGATATTTTATGCGCACACAGCCTATAGAAAATTAGAGGGAACATTGGTGGTAGTAGCTGTGGCCTTACGCAGCCGCGGCATCAGAGTTCATCCTTATCTTGACGTCTGGCTCATTCGCGCAGACACTCTCCCCGAGGCTTGCAGCATAGTCTCGGTGGTTGTTGCCTTTCTCGAAAGCCTCGGCTTGGTAATCAATCGCGACAAGAGTTGTCTTCAGCCGTCCCAGGAGATCAAATTTATACAGCCTTAGGTCGGGTCTTTTTGTCAATGCCTCGATTCCTCAAGTTAACTAACTTCTCAAGTTCGCAGTCTCCTAGCATAGGTCTCGCCTCGAGCATGGTGTCCAGAGGATTATCAAGTTCGGTTGCCTCTACTACCGGCGGTGAGACTTTGCCTCCATTGGTGGCTCTGGCCCCGCAGTCTTGTCTCCTTCGAGGGGTTCCCTTGGAGACTCTGCGCTGGGTGTTGGTAACGACAGACGCCAGTCTCTCTGGTTGGGGAGCGCATTGCGGCTCGCACTCGGCGCAGGGGATTTGGTCTCCTTGGGAGGCCCGGTGGTCCATCATTCGCCTTGAGACGCGAGCAGTGCGCTTAGCCTTGCGAAAGTTTCAGCCTCTTCTACGGCATCAGGCGGTTCGAATTCTGTTCGACAACGCTACGACAGTGGCATACCTCAACTGCCAAGGGGGCATGAAATGTCCAGGTGTATCGAAGGAAATGAGTCTTCTCCTTCCGTGGGCGGAGAGGCATCTGCAGGCGATCTCGGCGCAACACATCACGGGGGTAGACAATGTAAAAGCCGATTTTCCTCGGCCAACATGCTGTGGATCCGGGGGAGTGGGCTCTGGCGCCAGAGTCCTTTCAGTCCATTGTTCGACGATGGGGTCTACTGGCAATGGATCTCATGGCTACGGCGCAGAATACCAAGGCACCGATCTACTTCAGCTGTTGGAGAGACAACGGGTCGCACGGGACAGATGCACTGTCTCAAGCGTGGCCAACCCATCTCCTTCTGTATGTCATTCCTCCCTGCTCCATGATCGGCAAGATTCTCCAAAGAGTCAGGGAGCATCGCGGCCTGGTGATCCTGGTGGCACCGGATTGGCCTCGCAGACCGTGGTATGCGCGTCTCGGGCGTCTCCTCTACGCCTGGGGGCGTTCCCAGGGCTCCTGCTCCAAGGGCCGGTGGAAATGGGAAACCCGGCTCCTTACTCACTTATGGCCTTGCTCTTGAATGCCGCAGGTTAGTTCAGAGGGGATATTCGTCGAGTGTGGTGGCGACAATGCGTAAGGTACAGTGGTCTTAGACGTCGCAGGCTTACGCTCGTGTGTGGCGTCTCTTTGACACTTAGTGTTCGCTACGTCACATCTTGCCCTGGTGTTGCAACATCCTGGATATTCTTTCCTTTCTGCAGGCTGGTCTAGATAAGGGTCTGGCGCTCAGGACTTTGCGCATGCAGTTGCCGCGCTAACTTGTTTTCTTGGGCCGATAGCGGGGCGTTCTCTCGCTTCACGTGGACGTTTCGCGTTTTCTTAAAGGGGTTCAGACATTATGGCCCCCGATACATCCTTTAGTTCCTTCTTGGGATCTCGCTCTCGTTCTCCGTACCCTTGTTGCTCCTCCCTTTGAGCCCCTGAAGGCATGTTCCCTTAAGGATTTAACGCTAAAGACAGTTTTCCTAGTGGCCATAACCTCGGCACGTCGGATTTCCGAACTTCAGGCTCTCTCTTGTCGAGACCCCTATCTCTCGTTTTCTTCGGCGGGAGTTTCTCTTCGAACTGTTCCATCCTTTTTACCTAAGGTGCTTACCCTGTTTCATGTCAACCAGCCTCTTTTCTTGCCTACCTTTGAAAGAAAGCAGTGTTCCGGTCACCTTCGTCAATCGCGTGCTGTGGACCTGAAGAGTGCTTTATCGGTATCTTAAGACCACGAACGCCTTCCGTAAGACCGAACATCTTTTTGTCCTGTTTGCGGGCCCTCGATGGGGGTCCACAGCCTCCAAATCCACCATTTCTAGATGGTTGCGAGGAGCTATTGAGGCAGCTTATATACTGCAAGGCAAGCAGGTTCCAGCAGGGCTCTGAGCTCACTCCACTCGGGCTCAGGCTTCGTCTTGGGCCGAGCGGTCTCAGGTAGCCCCTCTCAACATTTGCCGGGCGGCGACTTGGTCGTCGTTGTCCACGTTTGTCCGTCACTATAGATTGGACATTCACGCTCGGCAGGAGGGTCAGTTTGGAGCTGCAGTGCTGTTATTGACCCCCCCCCCCCCCCTTGAAAGCAGGTAGCTTGGATACTGCCAGTTTGTCTGGACTGGTCTAGCAGTATGACTTGGAAGGAGAAATTTCACTTACTGTTAATTTCCTTTCCTGGAATACTGCTAGACCAGTCCAGGATCCACCCTCCTGTCAGTTACGGTGCTGCTTGTGCGGTGAAGCCGCTGGCCTCGTTCCTTCCTTGTCAGTATGCCTCACCATGGGGGGCCGATAGCTGCGTTTATCTGTCTTAGCAGCCTTCAGTTCTGGGGATATTTTCAACTCCCTTGTACATAGTTGAATTCAACGTCCACTATGTGTGGTCTTATGGTTTTAGTTGCGTTACATGTTTGGGTTCACTTTACAGACAATACTGAGGGAGACCCCTAGGGGTAGGACCATATCACCAGAATCCAGCCTGTCTCCAAGATCTGCTGGCAGGGGGACACAACCCGTTTGTCTGGACTGGTCTAGCAGTATTCCAGGAAAGGAAGTTAACGGTAAGTGAAATTTCTCCATTGTGTTGTGACCACTTTGATTGAAGGATAAGGTGGTATACAAAACTGTCTAAATGCATGTTAAAGGCCAAGGTGCCCTGTTAACATGCATTAAAAGGCCCATTGCTCCCTTTGCACCAGGACACCCCCTACCCGCCCACTGCCTTATATGGCTTCAGGATCCTTAATGCTGCCCTTACCACCAGTGATTTTACTGTGGTTTAGTACACCTACCCCTTAGTATTAGTAAAATACTACTCCCTTCCCTTTCCCCAACGGACATTCCCAGGCAAACGGAAACCCCTTAGTGGTCCCATGGTTCAAGGGTCACCCACTCTGAGGTAGGTATCTAGCATCACTGTAGGCCAGCAGGCACCACAGCTGTACAGCACTTGTCTTTCCTCCATTCCCAGGTTTTAGTGCAGGGCTGGTGCAACCACTAGGCAAAATAGACCAGAGTACTGGTGTCCAAGAGGCACCACTGCCGCCCCTCTCCAGGGCCTGCTTGGTGGCAGCAATGGGTTTGAAACCGTGACATAGCATCGTGGTTCCTGGCATGTATGAGTAGCTTCTGCCCCTTTCCCATAGACTTCTAGTTTATGCAAACTGGAAGCTGCATCAGAGTGGAGGCAGAAGCAGCAGCTCATACAAGCCAGGAAAGATGACCCAGTACCAGTGAGTTTCGTTTAACACTGCATCGTGGTTTCAAACCCATTGCTACTGCTTCAGCCTCTGGAGAGGGGTGGCAGCAGTGGCAATGAAAGCAGGGGGGGGGGGGGGGGTGTGGCAACAGGATGGAGGGCTCACCTTGGACATCGCGCATCTTTCCTCCAACCTCCCTCAGTGCTGCATCATTTATTTCCTAACATCGTGCAATTTTGAAATGCGACTTCGTGTTAAAAGAAAACATAAGGAAGCTCTTGGCTAATGCTTAGTACTGGGAACTTCGGATTAGGAAATCCTTGTTCAAATCCCGACTTCCTATAGCAGCGATGGCGAACCTATGGCACGCGTGCCAGCTGGGGCACGCGAAGGCCTTGCAGCTGGCACGCGGGTAGGTCCGCAAAAAAGAAAAAGCTGGCTCTGGCTGCTGCCGCGGACGCGGCAGCGGCAGAGTGCAGTGTCCCGCGGGGCCCCCTCCGCCCGCTAAGCCCCTCTGCAAGGGCTTTCAGATTCGCGAGGGAGAGCGTCTCCCTCGCGTCTCTGTTAAGCCCGCAGGGGCTAATGGGAAATTTCCCATCAGCCCCTTTAGACGCGAGGGACTGATGGGAAATTTCCCATTAGCCCCTGCGGGCTTAACAGAGACGCGAGGGAGAAGCTCTCCCTCGCAAATCTGAAAGCCCTTGCAGAGGGGCTTGGCGGGCGGAGGGGGCCCCGCGGGACATTGCATTCTGCCGCTGCCGCAGCAGCGGCAGCAGCCAAAGCCAGCTTTTTTTTTTTTTTTTTTAATATGCCAGGGGGGGGGGGGGTAGGGCTGCTAATGGGGGGGGGGGGGGGTAGGACTGCTAATGGGCTAGGGGGGGTGTAGGACTGCTAATGGGCTAGGGGGGGGGGTAGGACTGCTAATGGGCTAGGGGGGGGGGTAGGACTGCTAATGGGCTAGGGGGGGGTAGGACTGCTAATGGGCTGGGGGGGGGGTAGCGGGTAGGACTGCTAATGGGCTGGGGGGGGGTAGGACTGCTAATGGGCTAGGGGGGGTAGGACTGCTAATGGGCTGTGGGCTGATGGGGGCTGTCTGGAAGGGGTGATGGGGGGTTAGGACTGGTAATGGGCTATGGGGGGGTTAAGACTGCTAATGGGCTTTGGGCTGATGGGGGCTGTCTGGAAATGGGGTGATGGGGGTTAGGACTGATAATGGGCTATGGGGGGGGGCTAGGACAGGAAATGGGCTGATAGGGAGGGGTTAGGACTGGATGGGCTGTGGGCTGTTGGGGGGGTTAGGACTAGTAATGGGCTATGGGGGGGGTTAAGGGTAGGAAGAAGGGGAGGAGGAGTGGCACTATATGTAAAAACTACTATTAAAGCTTTGGAATTACAGAGCTTAAAAGGGAGAGAGGAGGCATTGTGGGTTAAACTAGAAATAGGGAAAGAGAAATCTATTTGCATTGGTGTGATATACAGACCTCCCTCACAAGAGGAAGAGGTGGACAGAGAGTTAATTGAAGACATACGCAGCATTGCTAGGAAAGGGGAAGTGCTACTGCTAGGAGATTTCAATATGCCAGATGTTGATTGGCACATTCCTGCTGCAGTATCATCTAGAACAGGGGTCTCAAACTCAAATTGCTTTGAGGGCCAAATGAGGACTTGTAAAGTAACCCGGGGGCCGCATAAGACGTGGGGCCTCATTTGCATAAGGGGCCTCATTTGCATAAATATTTGCATAATGTTACCATACACTAACTTTTAGTAAACATGCCTCTTAATGAGTGTATGGATAAAGAAAGACTAAAAGATTCAGAAATAGGAAGACAATAATTAAACTGGGAACCCCAAAAGCCAAACTTGGAATGTACAACAACACTGTAGAAATAAAACTATAAATTAATTTCCTCTTGTACTAAACAAAGCGCAAACATTAATGATGCACATTTCCCAGAGCTGACATATTCCAGTTAATAAATTCAAAATAAAGAGATATTTTTCTACCTTTTGTGCATTTTTTTCAGTTGCAATTGCTCCAGCCACTTCTGGTTTCTTCGTGTCTTCTGCTATCTCCATCGTCTGCTGTCCATTTGTCCTTTCTTCTCTCTTCTAGTTTTTTTCCATTCTCTCTCCCTACATCTGCTTTAACATACTAATCTTTCTCCTTTTGCTCTTTCCTCATTCCTATTTCATCCACTCAAATTTTACCCCTCCATCCTCAATCCCCACTTACTCTCCCAATACCTGGCCAATTGTAGATTTGTCTTCTCTTCCAGACAAAATATTTTTCCCCTCTCCATTTCACTTTCCCAGCTCCATCCCATTCTAATCCTCCCCCAACATCAGCTCCCTTCTAGTTCCAGCCCCACCCAGCATCTGCTCCTTTCTAGTCCCTGCATCAGTCCATTTCCAGTCCTATCCTAGCCTCACCATCAGCCCATTTCCAATCCTAGCCCCCCGTCAGCCCATTTCCAATCCTAGCTCCCTCCCCTCACAGCCCATTTCCATTCCAAGCCCCCCTCCCCATCAGCCATTTGCAGTTCAAGCCCCCCTTCCACTCAGCCCATTTCCAGTCCTAGCAACCCCCCCAGCCCATTACCAGTCCTAGACCCCCCATAGCCCATTACCAGTCCTAACCTCCCCATAGCGCACTTCCAGTCTTACCCCCCCCATCACCCCATTTTCAGTCTTACCCCCCCCATAGCCCATTACCAGTCCTAGTCCCCCCCCATAGCCCACTTGCAGTCGTATCCCCCATCACCCCATTTTCAGTCTTACCTCCCCTCATAGGCCATTACCAGTCCTAACCCCCCAATCAGCCCACCTCCAGTCCTAACCCCCATCACCCCATTTTCAGTCCTAGCCCCCACCATAGCCCTTGTCCAGTCATATCCCCACCCCTGCCAATAACCCACTTCCAGTCCTAACCCCCATCTGCCCATTTCCAGTTCTAGCCCCCACCATAGCCCATGACCAGTCATAACCCCCCCCTGCCAATAGCCCACTTCCAGTCCTAACCCCCATCTGCCCATTTCCAGTCCTAGCCCCCACCATCGCCCATTACCAGTCATAACCCCCCCCCCTGCCAATAGCCCACTTCCAGTCCTAACCCCCATCTGCCCATTTCCAGTCATACCCCCCCCCCCCCGACAGAGGAAAACAAAAATAACACAAAACCCTGACTTCTGCCGTTGCCGCCGTGGCAGCGGCAGAATCAATTGTCAAATAAAAAAAAAAAAAGACTTCTGCTGCTCAAGCAGCAATATCACCTGTCCTGCGGCCCCTTCCCCTGTGCCCGGAGATCCGAATCTGCTCATCAGCGGCGTGCTTTTCAAGCCGCGAAGAGTATTCCCCTCTCGCGCGGCTTGAAACCACGCGAGAGGGGAATACTCTTCGCGGCTTGAAAAGCACGCCGCTGATGAGCAGATTCGGATCTCCGGGCACAGGGGAAGGGCCGCAGGACAGGTGATATTGCTGCTTGAGCAGCAGAAGTCTTTTTTTTTTTTTATTTGACAATTGATTCTGCCGCTGCCACGGCGGCAACGGCAGAAGTCAGGGTTTTGGGGTTTTTTTGTTTTTCTCTTTCGCGGGCCGCACAAAGTTGTCTCGCGGGCCGCGTGTTTGAGACCCCTGATCTAGAAGTAAGGAGGTCCTGGATTCTCTACAGGGAGAACTATTCAGGCAATTGGTAACAGACCCCACACGTGAAGGGGCCATACTGGACTTGGTGCTTACCAATGGTGAGAGTGTTTCTGATGTTGTAGTGGGAGATCATTTTGCATCCAGTGACCACCAGATGGTGTGGTTCAGTATTAGGACTAGGGCTGTTAGAATCCATTCCAAGGTGAAGATCTTAGACTTTAGGAAGACTAACTTTGCGAAGATGGGCCAATACCTCAGGGAGTCGTTAGTGGGATGGGAACAGCTGGGGGATGTAGAAAATCAGTGGGCAAAACTGAAAGGGGGTATTTTAAAGGCAACCAACCTTTTTGTTAAAATGGTAAATAAAGGCAAAAGGAACAGGAGACCGCTATGGTTTTCGAAGGAAGTAGCTGAAAAAGTGAAGAAAAAGAGGGAGGCCTTCATGAAATACAAGAGATCACGGAGAGAGGAAGACAGGTATCTGTATTTGGAAAAACTTAGAGAAGCTAGCAAAGTAGTCAAGAAGGCAAAGATTCAAAAGGAGGAGGAAATAGCCAATGCAATAAAATGGGGGGATAAGACATTTTTCAGATATATTAGTGAGAAGAGGAAGGGCAAAAGTGGTATTGTCAGACTCAAGGGTGCAGGGGGGGAATATGTAGAAGCTGATAAGGATAAAGCGGAATTGCTTAACAAATATTTTTGTTCTGTGTTCACAGATGAAGAACCAGGAGCAGGACCTCAGAAAACACCCACAAATGAGAACAGAAGCGAGGGACATCTTGAACAATTTTCAGAAGACTGTGTTCGTGAGAAACTAGCTCAACTTAAAGTAGACAAAGCGATGGGACCGGATGGGATACACCCTAGAATACTGAGGGAACTTGGGGACGTTCTAACAACTCCACTGACTGACCTTTTCAATGCCTCGTTGGAGTCGGGAGTGGTGCCAAAGGACTGGAGAGAGGCTCATGTGGTGCCTTTACACAAAAGCGGAAGTAAGGATGTGGTTGAAAACTACAGGCCGGTTAGTTTAACTTCGGTGGTGAGTAAATTATTGGAAACGCTGCTGAAAGAGAAAATAGTGAGGTTTCTGGAGTCCGGCGGATTACAGGATCCGAGGCAGCATGGATTCACCAGAGGCAGGTCTTGTCAGACAAATCTGATTGATTTCTTTGACTGGGTGACCAGGGAGTTGGACCGAGGGAGAGCTCTAGATGTGGTGTATTTAGATTTCAGTAAAGCCTTTGACACTGTTCCTCACAGGCGACTTATAAACAAACTGAGCACCCTAGGGATGGACCCTAAAGTTACTGCTTGGGTTAGAAATTGGTTGGGTGGGAGGCGACAAAGAGTACAAGTAAATGGAGCTCACTCTGAGGAGAAGGATGTTACCAGTGGTGTGCCCCAGGGATCTGTCCTTGGTCCGATTCTTTTTAACATCTTTGTTAGTGATATAGCGGAAGGGCTGTCGGGTAAGGTTTGCCTCTTTGCGGATGATACCAAAATCTGTAATAGAGTAGACACCCAGGAAGGTGTAGATAACATGAGGAGGGATCTAGCTAAGCTTGAAGAATGGTCTAGAATTTGGCAGCTGGGATTTAATGTTAAAAAATGTAAGGTCATGCATTTGGGCTGCAGCAATCCAAGGGAGCAATACAGTATAGGAGGTGAAGTACTTTTGTCCACTAAAGAAGAGCGGGACCTAGGCGTGGTTGTGTCTGATGATCTTAAAGTAGCTAAACAGGTAGAAAAGGCGACGGCAAAAGCTAGAAGGATGCTTGGGTGCATACGGAGAGGAATGGCTAGCAGAAAAAAGGAGGTGATAATACCTCTGTATAAGTCTTTGGTGCGACCTCATTTGGAGTATGGTGTGCAATTCTGGAGACCGCACCTTCAAAAGGATGTGAACAGGATGGAGTCGGTGCAGAGGGTTGCTACTAAAATGATTAATGGGCTTCATTATAAAGCATATGAGGACAGACTTAAGGATCTTAATATGTACACCTTAGAGGAAAGGCGGGATAGAGGTGATATGATTGAGATGTTTAAATACCTCCGTGGCATAAATGTTCAGGGAGAGAGCCTCTTTCAATTGAAAGCAAGTTCTGCTACGAGGGGACATGGGATGAGGGTGAAGGGAGATAGATTCAGGAGTGATATGCGGAAATATTTCTTTACGGAAAGAGTAGTGGATCCGTGGAATAGTCTCCCAGTGGAGGTGGTAGAGATGAGGACAGTAACTGAATTCAAAAAAGCATGGGACCAACACAGAGGATCTCTAAAGGTAGAAAGTGGACTGTTGTAGTTGTTGTTATGGAAAGACAGACTAGATGGGCCTTGTGGTCTTTTTCTGTCATCATGTTTCTATGTTTCTATGTTAAGACTGGTAATGGGCTGTGGGCTGATGGGGGCTGTCTGGAAATGAGGTGATGGGGGGTTAGAACTGCTAATGGGCTATGGGGGGGGGTTAGGACTGATAATGGGCTAAGGGGGGGGGGCTAGGACAGGAAATGGACTGATGGGGAGGGGTTAGGACTTGAGGTGGGCTGATGTGGTTAGGACTGGTAATGGGCTGTGGGCTGATGGGGGGGGGGTTTAGGACTGGCAATGGGCTGTGGGGGGCTGACTGGAAATGGGCTGATGGGGTTAAGACTGGAAGTGGGCTGATGGGGGGTTAGGACTGGTAATGGGCTATGGGGGGGTTAGGACTGATAATGGGCTATGGGGGGGTTAAGACTGGTAATGGGCTTTGGGCTGATGGGGGATGTCTGGAAATGGGGTGATGGGGGGTTAGGACTGGTAATGGGTTATAGGGGGGGCTTAAACTGAAAATGGGGTGATGGGGGGCTAGGACTGGTAATGGGTTGGGGGGTTGCTATGACTGGAAATGGGCTGAGTGGAAGGGGAGG
The DNA here is from genome assembly GCA_033557465.1 of Ichthyophis bannanicus. NCBI lineage: Eukaryota > Metazoa > Chordata > Amphibia > Gymnophiona > Ichthyophiidae > Ichthyophis > Ichthyophis bannanicus. Next base: position 31,092,452 of record CM066043.1, on the reverse strand, counting down.
CTTGAACTGCAAATAGCTGATGGGGAGGGAGCTTGGAATGGAAATGGGCTGTGAGGGAAGGGAGCTAGGACTGAAAATGGGCTGATGGAGCAGCTAGGATAGGACTGGAAATGGGCTGTTGGGGGGAGCTAAGATTGGAAATGGGCTGTGGTGGGGGCTTGAATTGAAATGGACTCGGAGGGGCTGGAACTGGAAGTAGGCTCATGGGGGGGGGGCTTGGACTGGAATTGGACTGAGTGGAGGGGAGCTATGATTTGACATGGGCTGATGATGGGGCTAGGAAATGACTAGAAATGGGCTGATGGGGGGCTAGGATTGGAAATGAGCTGATGAAGGGACTCAGACTGAAAATGGATGGGGGAGCTAGGACTGGAAATGGGTTGATGGGGGGCTAGGACTGGAAATGGGCTGATGCAGGGACTAGAAAGGAATGGATGCTGGGTGAGACTGGAACTAGAAGGGAGCTGATGTTGGGGGAGGATTAGAATGGGATGGGGCTGGGAGAGTAAAATGGAGAGGGGAAAAATATTTTGTGTGGGAGGAATGAAAAATCTACAATTGGCCGGGTATTGGGAGAGTAAGTGGGGATTGAGGATGGAGCGGTAAAATTTGTGTGGATGAAATAGGAATGAGGAAAGAGCAAAAGGAGAAAGATTAGTATGTTAAAGCAGATGTAGAGAGAGAGAATGGAAAAAAAGACTAGAAGAGAGAAGAAAGAACAAATGGACAGCAGACGATGGAGAGTTAGCAGAAAACATGAAGAAACCAGAAGAAAGTGGCTGGAGCAATTGCAACTGAAAAAAAAATGCACAAAAGGTAGAAAGATATCTCTTTATTTTGAATTTATTAACTGGAATATGAAACCTCTGGGAAATGTGCATCATTAACGTCTGTGCTTTGTTTGGTACAAGAGGAAATTAATTTATAGTTTTATTTCTACAGTGTTGTACATTCCAAGTTTGGCTTTTGGGGTTCCCAGTTTAATTATTGCCTTCCTGTTTCTAAATTGTGATTCCTTGTTTGGTGATGGTCTATGTTCTGCATGTGTAACTGAGCTGAGGTTTAATTGACGTGCTGGCACTTTGAGGAAATTCTTTGGTTTTGTGCGGCAGTTTGGGCACTCGGGCTCAAAAAGGTTAGCCATCACTGTCCTATAGGATGTTAAACTCCAAAGTAAACATTCAACATACTGATATATAAACTTGGGCCAGTAACTCTTAACTTGCGTATCATTATACTGAAATGTAACCAGGTGATAACCTTTAATGAATGATAAGATCACAGAGCCTATTATCTCCAGGAACAAGCAAGAATGAGTCCCCACATATGGGTACGTCGGTACCGACGGAGCCTGCGCGGGGAAAGCTCCCCAGCTTTCCAGAAGGAAAGCTTTTGGGGCTTCCCACAGCGCATGCGCGCTGCCTTCCCGCCTTCCTGACCAACTCTCCTCAGTTCTTCTTTTTCCGCGGAGCCAGCAGGTCGTGTTCCTGTCACCGCTGAAGAATTTCTTGTTTTAAGTTGTTCTTTGACCGTGTGTCTGCCTTCCCCTTCCGAACCGGTACCACCGGTCTTTATTTCTTTGTTTCTTTTTAAAAAAAAACAAAAAAAATCCTTTTTTTTCACACTTGGTGTATTTGTGTTTTGTAAGGCCTACAGGCCTTTACAAATTCTCCCTCATGGAGAAACCATCTTCTGGTTTTAAAAAATGCACCAAGTGCTCTGGTACTATTTCAGTCACAGACACCCATGATTGGTGTCTTAAATGTTTTAGCCCTGACCATTCTATTCCGGATTGTCCATCCTGCTCTCTGATGTCCAAACGGGGCTTACAGAACCGAGCAGCCAAATTTCATGTGCTGTTTTCTGCGGATAATCCAGCATCAGCATCCTCCAGGTCTTCCTCTCCGGATGAATCTCAGGTAACCAAACATTCTGCGGGCAAGTCTTCAAGGGGCAAATCTCCCTCTAAGCAGCGAGAGGCCCTTGGGTTCGACCCTGAAGACCCTGCCCCAGCCAGACAACCCCGGCGGGAAGCTCCGGCTTCCAAAGCTCCTCCTATGGGGTTACAGGTTGACATCGATGGCACGGCCTCGACCGATCACCTATTACACTGCTCTGGGGTACCGGCTCAGACCGGTACCGACATCCAGGCAGTTGTGGCGTCTTTGGGTACTACGGTACAATCCATGCAGCAAGCCATAATGGCTTTCATTAATGCTGCAACGCCCTCGGTACCGCAACCGTCGGTTCCGACCCCGGTTCCGGTACCACAACTGATACCGGTACCCAGACCATCTACTTCCAGTAGAAGGCCGGTTCCGGTTCTCGGTTCCGGAGGTTTTCTCGATACCGACCCGGTTCCCGGTACGCCCGATGTCGATACCGATCGGTACGCGTATCGGTCTCTGGAAGCAAATAGGCGATACTTCGAGTCTTCTGAGGATGCCGATACCTCAGATGATTCTGATGAAGCATCCCTCATTCTTCCTGAGGAGCCCTCTTCCCCAAAGAGAAGAATGTCTCCTCCAGAGGACTTATCCTTTCAGGACTTCATTCTTGAAGTAGCCAAAGGACTTTCTATTACAGTATCCTCTGAGAAAGAACCTAGAGCACAAAAATATGACATTTTAGGATACTCTAAGGTTCCCAAAGAGGCAGTCACCTTACCCATTCATGATATTCTCCAGGAACACATGATGGATTTATGGGAGGCTCCTCTTACTCTATCTCCACATTCTCGTCGGTTGGACACCATGTATCGGATCCCTCCTTCTCCTGGTTTTCAAAAAACTCAGCTTCCTCACCATTCCATCGTGGTGAAGTCTGCTATGAAGAAGATAAAGAGTACCAAAAGGCACTCTTCTACTCCTCCAGGAAGAGAATGTAGGACTTTGGATGCTTTTGGCAGAAAAATCTTCCAGGCTAGTATGCTTATTGCCAGAATCAACTCATACAGCCTCTATATGGGCATGTTTCTGAAAGAGCTTGCTCTTAAAGTACGAAATTTTCTCCACTTTATCCCAGAGGATAGAAAAGAGGAGTTCCTGCTTCTCTTAAAGCATATCCAAGATGTGTCAAAGTTCTCCAATAGAGCTGCCTTTGACTCCTTTGAAGGTGCAAGCAGAGCATCTGGCATAGCTATAGCTGCTTGTCGAATTGCTTGGCTCCAGGCCTCTGACCTGGAATCCTGGGTACAAGATGGCCTAGGCAATTTGCCTTGTACAGGTGAAAATCTATTTGGCAAAGAGTGGCAAGTCAAAGCCACTCAAATGGATGCAGAAAATGCTGCTCTAGATAGACTTTCTAAGTCTACTTCTAACCCTGCCAAGAAAAAGCCTTTTAAGAAATCTTTCTACAAAAAGACTAGATTTTCTACCAATACTGGCCAATCATCTTCTCAAGTTCGCTTTGCTCCTAAACGTCAGCAAGCTAAACAGGCCAGAACAAAACCTGCAAAACGCTTCAACAGTCCCAGCCCCCTCAGGGTTTTTGACTTACTTCTAGAGAACATACCCTTTCTGGCTCTGCAGCAACCAGAGCCTCTCACCATTCCAGGAAGGTTAACTCATTTTGCTCCCAGATGGGAACAAATCACATCAGAACAGAGGACCCTCTCTATCATCAGAGAGGGCTACAAACTACATTTTTCCTGCCTTCCTCTCTACCCCAGGGTGAGACATTTCATCTCTCCCCCATCTCTTCTACACCTGTTGGATCAGGAAGTCAATACCCTGCTTGCCCAAGGGGCAATAGAACAGGTTCCTCTCCTTCAACAGGGCTCAGGGTTCTACTCCCCCTATTTTCTCATACCAAAGAAAACAGGGGGGCACAGACCCATCCTAGATCTGAGAGAATTAAACAAATTTCTATGCAAGGAGAAATTCAAAATGATCTCTCTCAGTACTCTCCTTCCATATCTACAGAGTCAGGACTGGCTTTGTTCTCTAGACCTAAAGGATGCGTACACACATATACTCATCCACCCATCCCACAGAAAATTCCTTCGATTTCTGTTCCAGGGAAAACATTTCCAGTACAGAGTACTCCCCTTCGGTCTAGCCTCTGCTTCAAGAGTGTTCACAAAATGCATGTCAGTAGTGGCTGCATTTCTACGCACTCAGGGAATCTTTGTCTTCCCATACCTAGACGACTGGCTCATCCGAGCTCCATCTCAGTCACAGGCTCAGACTTCCCTGGATCACACCATCTGCATTCTGCAGTATCTGGGACTTGTCATCAATCTGCCAAAGTCTCAGCTCACCCCTACTCAATCCCTAGAATTCATAGGGGCCTGGCTAGATACCACTACAGCAAGGGCCTATCTTCCCCAGGCACGTTGCCACCGGCTAGTGCACTTGGCCTCTCAGATTCAGTCCAGAAGCCACTTGACTGCCAGAGAGATGTTACAACTGCTAGGCCACATGGCATCCACAGTCCATGTGGTGCCCTATGCTCGCCTGCATATGAGAGCAGCTCAATGGACTCTGTCCACCCAGTGGACCCAAGCATCAGGAGCTCTCTCAGACCAAATAGACACCTCCAAACGTCTCTTTTGGTCTCTCCAGTGGTGGATGTCCTCTCAAAATCTGTTGCTGGGGTCCCCCTTCCAACTGCTACTACCCCAAGCAACCCTTACCACAGATGCCTCCCAAACAGGGTGGGGAGCTCATCTTCAAGACCTATCCACTCAGGGCCTTTGGTCTCCACAGGAGACCACCCTTCATATCAACCTTCTGGAGCTTCGAGCAATTTTCCTTGCTCTCAAGGTCTTCCATACCCTCCTCTACAACATGACAGTTCTTGTTCATACCGACAATCAAGTAGCCATGTTCTACGTAAACAAACAAGGAGGGACTGGCTCTCTGTCGCTTTGCAACGAAGCTCTCAGACTGTGGCCCTTCGCCAGAGAGCATCAAATCCATCTCCTGGCAGTATATCTCCCAGGAATTCAAAACTCTTGGGCAGACAGACTCAGCCAAGTTCTGCTCCCACACGAGTGGTCCCTGCACATGGATCAGGTACTCAGAATCTTTCAGAAATGGGGAATCCCGGACATAGACCTCTTTGCAAGTCCGTGGAATGCCAAACTTCCCCAGTTCTGTTCCAGAACTCCGTGTCAGGGGGTTCAGGCCAGGGATGCCTTCCTCCTTCATTGGGGTCAGGGCCTCCTATTTGCCTTTCCACCCATTCCTTTGATTCCCAAGACTCTGTTCAAACTGCAGAGGGATCACGGATCTATGATCCTTATAGCTCCACGCTGGCCACGCCAAGTGTGGTTCCCTCTACTTCTGCATCTCTCCCAGGGCCCCTCCCTGGACCTGGGAGCTGCTCCAGACCACCTGTCTCAGGAGGAAGGGACTTTGTGGCACCCAAACCCCAAGTCCCTCCACCTCAGAGCATGGTTACTGAAGGCCTAGACCTTCAGGACTTAAATGTCTCGCAACAAGTGAAGGATATCCTCCATGCTTCCAGAAAACCTTCTACAAGGCGTTCTTATGCTTTTAAATGGAAAAGGTTTTCCATTTGGTGTACTGAAAAGGGTCTTGACCCTTTTGCTCTTCCTCTGAATTCCCTTTTGGAATATCTCCTGCATCTCTCCAATGCAGGCCTTAAAACGAATTCAGTAAGGGTCCATTTGAGTGCTATTGCAGCATCCCTCAAGCCTCTCAATGGGCAACCTATTTCCTCTCATCCTCTTATTGCAAGATTCATGAGAGGTCTAACTTTAACTAAACCTCCCATTAGGCCTCCTCCGGTGGCATGAGACTTAAATTTGGTTCTTGGTCAGCTTTATGAAGCCACCCTTTGAACCTTTAGTCTCTACCTCCTCGAAATTTCTTTCCTGGAAGGTTATTTTCCTCATTGCAGTCACTTCAGCTCGCCGCATCAGTGGACTGCAAGCCTTAGTGGCTAATCCACCTTATACAAGGTTCTATCATGATAAGGTAGTCCTTAGGACAAATCCACACTTTATGCCTAAGGTGGTTTCACCTTTTCATCTAAATCAAGAGGTATATCTACCTGTCTTTTTTTCCAGCTCCTCATGCATCCAGTGCAGAGCGGAACCTTCATACTCTAGATTGTAAAAGAGCTCTTGCCTTTTACCTCCACAGGACTCAGCCACATCGAAAGTCTTCTCAGCTTTTTATTGCTTTCGATCCTTCTCATTTGGGACTTCCAGTCTCAAAAAGAACACTTTCCAATTGGATTGCTCAGTGTATTTCTTTTGCTTACCAGAGTAGAAACATTTCTCTGGAGGGCCATGTCACAGCTCACAATGTGAGAGCCATGGCCACCTCTATGGCTCATCTTCACTCTGTATCCATAGATCAGATCTGTCGAGCAGCCACCTGGGCCTCGGTTCATACCTTCACAGCCCATTACTGCTTGGATAAGGACTCCCGCCGGGATGCCTTATTTGGTCAGGCTGTCCTCAAACACCTGTTCCATTCTTAAACAACTCCTGCCCACCTTCCCTCAATGGATGCCTGAGATCCATCGGAAGATGAAGAGCCCTTGGAAGGGGATCTCCCAGGCATCTCAGCTAGGGAGTCTCCATATGTGAGGACTCATTCCTGCTTGTTCCTGGAGATAGCACAGTTACTTACCTGTAACAGGTGATCTCTGGGAACAGCAGGAATAGTCCTCACAACCCACCCACCTCCCCTAGGAGTTGTATCTCTTTCTCTTTCCTTTCCTCTCTCTATTTTCTCAGCTTTAAACTTGAACTGAGGAGAGTTGGTCAGGAAGGCGGGAAGGCAGCGCGCATGCGCTGTGGGAAGCCCCAAAAGCTTTCCTTCTGGGAAGCTGGGGAGCTTAACCGCGCAGGCTCCGTCGGTACCGACGTACCCATATGTGAGGACTATTCCTGCTGTTCCCAGAGATCACCTGTTACAGGTAAGTAACTGTGCTTATTTTTCATATGATGGCAAAAATAGTATAAACACTTTTTAATTCAAGCCCAAGTTTTTTTTTAAATTATTTGGTAACATGTGTCTGTTACTTTTGTGTTTCCTGTAGGTTCTGAACAATGAATCAGACGGTAACTGGACCCAATGGAGTGACATTAATTACTCAAGTTATTCCATCAAATGGCCAATATGTCATACAAATGGGACCTACTACCCTACAAAATACCCTATGCCAGATCCCACAAGGTCTGCAGAAGTTCTTCAAAGGGGAACCAAAAACTTTGGGAGTAAGTTTCTTCTGTCTTACCTACATTCTACAAAGGAGTGTCTACAGTTCAGCGATGGGCAAACTGTTTCACAGTGGACCAGGCTAATGGCTCTTGTCTGCAACAGTGGTTGTAGGGGGGAAAGGAGAAGGTTCCCCCTCAGAGCTGCAGTTGAGAATATATTTTTATTATCTCCAGGAACAAGCAGGAATAAGTCCTCACATATGGGTACGTCGGTACCGACGGAGCCCGTGCGGGAAAGCTCCCCAGCTTCTTAGAATAGAAGCTTTTGGGACCTCCCACTGCACATGCGCACTGCCTTCCCGCCTTCCTGAACAGCTCTCCTCAGTTTCTCTTTTTCCGCGGAGCCAGCAGGTCGTGTTCCTGTCACCGCTGAAGAAATTGTTATTTTATTTGTTTCTTTAGACCGCGTACCTGCCTTCCCCATACCGATACCGGTATCGCCGGTCTTTTCTTTCTTTCTTTAAAAAATTATAATTCTTTTTTCTTATTTTTTAGCTTTTTGGTCACTTCAGAGAGGCCTCTCGGCCTACTCAATTTCTCCTCATGGAGAAGCCAGCCCCTGGATTTAAGAAGTGTACCAAATGTAATGCTGTTATTTCAGTCACAGACACCCATGAATGGTGTCTGAAATGTTTGGGGCCTGACCATTCCATACCGGACTGCCCATCTTGCTCCCACATGTCTAAACGTGGGCTGCAGAACCGGGCCAACAAATTCCATGTGCTGTTTGCTTCAGAGAATACAGCATCACAGTCATCCAGGTCTTCTTCTCCGGATGGATCTCAGGTAACCAAACCTTCTGTGGGCAAGTCCTCAAAGAGCAAATCTCCTTCAAAGCATCGAGAGGCTCTTAGCTTAGAACTTGAGGACCCTGCCCCAGCCAAACAACCCCGGCGGGAAGTCCAACTTCCAAAAACGCCAATTCAGGGGTCTCAGGTTGATATCGATGCTACGGCCTCGACAGATCACCTGTTAGCCTGCTCTGGGGTACCGGGTCACTCCGGTACCGACATCCAGGCAGCTATGGCGTCCATGGGCGATACTGTACAGTCCATGCAGCAGGCCGTCATGGCTTTCATTAAAGCTGCAACGCCATCGGTTCCGCTTTCAGCGGTTCCGGGCCCGATACCGGTATCGTCCGCCATGCCGGTATCGAGGCCGTCCACCTCTAAACGCAAGTCGGTACCGTATGGGCTTTCGCTCCATACCGGTTCCATACCCGATACGCCCGATATCGATACCGATCGGTACGCGTATCGTGCGTTAGAGGAAAGCACCGATTCCTCTGAGGATTTTCACTCCTCTGATGATTCTGCTGAGTTTTCACTCAACTTACCTGAGGAGCCCTCTTCTCCTAAAAGGAGAATGTCCCCTCCAGAGGATTTGTCCTTCCAGGACTTTGTTTTAGATATGGCTACAGCCCTTTCTATTACCACATCCTCTGAAAAGGAACCCAGATCCAAAAAACTGGATATTTTGGGATACTCAAAGGCCCCTAAGGAGGCAGTTACCCTGCCTATCCATGAAATCCTTCAAGAACAACTGATGGATTTCTGGGAAAATCCTTTGACTTTGTCTCCTTATTCCCGTAGGTTGGACACCATGTATAGGGTCCCTCCTTCTCCTGGTTTCCAAAAGACTCAATTGCCCCACCACTCTATTGTGGTGAAGTCTGCAATGAAGAAGATTAGGAGTACCAAAAGGCACTCTTCCACCCCTCCAGGACGGGAATGTAAGACTTTGGACTCTTTTGGTAGGAAAATTTTCCAGGCTAGTATGCTTATAGCCAGGATTAATTCCTACATTCTCTATATGGGCATGTTCCTGGAGGAACTTGCCAAAAAGGTGCGGCATTTTGCCCCCTTTATCCCTGAGGATAAAAAGCAGGGATTCCTTTCCCTAGTGAAACAACTCTTAGAGGTTTCTAAGTTCTCTAATAGGCAGCATATGATTCCTTTGAGGGAGCCAGTAGGGCTTCGGGCATTGCTATTGCAGCCCGACGTCTTGCTTGGCTCCAGGCCTCTGATCTGGAACCTTGGGTTCTAGATGGCTTACGGAATCTGCCCTGTACAGGTGAGAACTTATTTGGGGAAGAGTGGCAAATCAAAGCCACCCAGATGGATGCTGAAAATGCCACCTTGGAAAGACTTTCAAAGTCCACTTCAATTCCTACTAAGAAAAAGTCTTTTAAAAGGCCTTACTATAAGAAGGCCAGAGTTGCTTCAAATACTGGCCAGCAGTCTTCTCAACCTCGCTATACTGCTAAGCGTCAGCAATCCAAACAAGCACGAGCTAAGCCTGCAGCAGCTACTGTAGCTCAGCAGGCTCCAACCCCTCAGGGGTTTTGACTTGCTCCTAGGGAACTTGCCACTTCTGGTTCTAACACAACCAGAACCTCTCACCATACCCGGAAGGTTGGTTCACTTTGCTCCCAGATGGGAACAAATCACAACAGAACAATGGACCCTCTCTATCATTCGAGAGGGTTACAAACTTCATTTCTCCAGCCTTCCTCCCCATCATATGGTGAGACCATTCAATTCTCCCCCATCTCTCCTAACCCTGTTGGGTCAAGAGGTTTCCTCTCTTCTTGCCCAAGGGGCCATAGAAGAGGTTCCTCTTCCTCAACAAGGGTCCGGTTTCTACTCCCCTTATTTTCTCATTCCAAAGAAGACAGGGGATTCAGACCAATCCTAGATCTGAGAGAATTGAACAAATTTCTCTTCAAGGAGAAATTCAAAATGCTGTCTCTCGGCATTCTCCTTCCTTACCTCCAGGGTCAGGACTGGCTTTGTTCTCTAGACCTACAGGATGCGTATACACATATACTCATCCATCCATCCCACAGAAAGTATCTTCGCTTTCTGTTTCAGGGAAAACATTTCCAATACAGAGTACTCCCCTTCGGTCTAGCCTCTGCTCCAAGAGTATTCACAAAATGCATGGCAGTCGTAGCCGCATTTCTAAGAGGCATGGGAATCTTTGTCTTCCCATATCTGGACGACTGGCTCATCCGAGCTCCAACTCAGTCACAGGCCCAGATTTCCCTGGACCACACAAGGAGCCTTTTGCAGTATCTGGGACTGGTAGTAAACCTTCCCAAGTCCCAACTCATCCCTACTCAATCTCTAGAATTCATAGGGGCCCAGTTGGACACCATCACTGCAAGGGCCTACCTTCCACATGTTCGAGGCCAGCGCCTCCTGAGTTTGGCCTCCCAAGCTCAGTCCAGCACTCACTTGACAGCCAGGGAAATGCTACGCCTACTGGGTCATATGGCCTCCACAGTGCATGTGGTGCCCTATGCTCGTCTTCATATGAGAGCAGCTCAATGGACCCTGGCCACTCAGTGGACTCAGGCGTCAGGAGCGCTCTCAGACCAAATACAAACCTCCGATCGTCTGTTTTGGTCCCTCCACTGGTGGACTTCCACCAAGAATCTGTTGTTGGGGGCTCCATTTCAACCATTGCTACCCCAAGCAACCCTCACAACAGATGCCTCCCAAACAGGGTGGGGAGCCCATCTGCAAACTCTCTCCACTCAGGGCACTTGGTCTCTACAGGAGACCACCCTTCATATCAATCTTCTGGAACTGCGAGCAATTTACCTTGCCCTCAAGGTCTTCCACTCCCTCCTAGCCAACCTCACTGTCCTAGTTCAGACGGACAATCAGGTGGCCATGTTTTACATAAACAAACAAGGAGGGACGGGCTCTCTGTCGCTTTGCAACGAAGCTCTAAGACTATGGGCCTTCGCCAGAGAGCATCAGATTCACCTGCTAGCAGTGTATCTCCCAGGAGTTCAAAACTCTCGGGCAGACAGGCTCAGTCGAGTTCTGCTGCCACACGAATGGTCCCTACATTTGGACCAAATAAACCGAATCTTTCAGGAATGGGGGACCCCGGACATAGACCTCTTTGCAAGTCCGTGGAATGCCAAACTTCCCCGGTTCTGTTCCAGAACTCCGTGTCAGGGAGCTCAGGCTACGGACGCCTTTCTCCTGAATTGGAGTCAGGCATTCCTATATGCCTTTCCACCCATTCCTTTGATTCCCAAGACTCTGTTCAAACTCCAGAGGGATCATGGAACTATGATCCTCATAGCTCCACGCTGGCCACGCCAAGTGTGGTTCCCTCTACTTCTACAGCTCTCCCAGGGATCCTACTTGGATCTGGGAGCTGCGCCAGACCTCCTGTCTCAGGAGGAGGGGACTTTGTGGCACCCAAACCCCAAATCCCTTCACCTCAGTGCTTGGTTACTGAAGGCTTAAGCCTTCAAGACTTTCATCTTTCCCAACCAGTGAAAGATATCCTTTCTGCCTCTAGGAAACCCTCTACCAGGCGTTCCTATGCTTTCAAATGGAAACGTTTTTCCATTTGGTGTGCTCAGCAGGGTCTTGACCCTCTGGCACTTCCTTTGAATTCTCTTCTTGATTATCTCCTGCATCTATCCAATGCAGGCCTCAAGACGAATTCGGTAAGAGTCCATTTAAGTGCTATTGCAGCATCCTTGCAACATATAAATGGACAACCTATCTCCTCTCATCCTCTTGTTGCAAGATTCATGAGAGGCCTGACTCTCACTAAACCTCCCATCAGACCACCCCCGGTCGCATGGGATTTGAATCTAGTGCTCGGTCAACTTATGAAGCCACCTTTTGAGCCAATGTTTTCCACCTCCTTGAAATTTCTTTCCTGGAAGGTCATCTTCCTCATTGCAGTCACTTCGGCTCGCCGCATCAGTGAGCTGCAGGCTTTAGTGGCTAATCCACCTTACACAAGATTTCATCATGATAAGGTTGTCCTTAGGACGAATCCCCACTTTATGCCTAAAGTGGTCTCGCCTTTTCATCTTAATCAAGAGGTATATCTACCTGTCTTTTTTCCAGCTCCTCATGCATCCAATGCAGAGAGGAACCTTCATACTCTGGATTGTAAAAGAGCTCTCGCTTTTTACCTTAATAGGACTCAGCCACATCGAAAGTCTTCTCAACTTTTTGTGGCCTTTGATCCTTCCCATTTGGGACTTCCAGTCTCCAAGCGTACACTTTCCAATTGGATTGCTCAGTGTATTTCTTTTGCTTACCAGAGCAAAAACATTTCTCTGGAAGGCCATGTCACTGCTCACAATGTGAGGGCCATGGCAACTTCTATGGCTCATCTGCACTCTGTTTCCATAGATCAGATCTGTCGAGCCGCTACCTGGGCCTCGGTTCATACCTTCACAGCCCATTACTGTTTGGACAAGGACTCCCGCCGGGATGCCTTGTTTGGCCAGGCTGTCCTCAAGCACCTGTTCCATTCCTAAACAACTCCTGCCCACCTTCCCAGAATGGATGCCTGAGATCCATACGAAGATGGCGAACCTTTACAGGGGATCCCATGCATCTAAGCTAGGGAGTCCCCATATGTGAGGACTTATTCCTGCTTGTTCCTGGAGATAGCACAGTTACTTACCTGTAACAGGTGATCTCTGGGAACAGCAGGAATTAGTCCTCACAACCCACCCACCTCCCCTAGGAGTTGTATCTTTTATCTATCTATCTTCCTGTCCTCTCTCTGTTGACTCAGCTATAAACTCGAAACTGAGGAGAGCTGTTCAGGAAGGCGGGAAGGCAGTGCGCATGTGCAGTGGGAGGTCCCAAAAGCTTCTATTCTAAGAAGCTGGGGAGCTTTCCCGCACGGGCTCCGTCGGTACCGACGTACCCATATGTGAGGACTAATTCCTGCTGTTCCCAGAGATCACCTGTTACAGGTAAGTAACTGTGCTTTATTTACATTCTCTTATATACCGCGCTATTCTGCATCAGTGCGGTTTACATTGAACAAACTGAAATTGAACAGGGCATTATAACTTGGAGATAACCCTCCATAGCCCATGTTCCCTGTAAAATAGTTAAGTGGCTTGCCCAAGACCACAAGGAGCACCTGTGGGACTAGAAACCCCAGTCCTTCCGGCCCAAGGTTGCTGTCCTTTAGTGGGATTTAAACCTCCGACCTTCCGGCCTGCAGTACCTTGCCCCAACCACTAGGCCACTCCTCCACTCCATATATGCAGGGCAGAGCTATATATGCAGTATCCTGCGCTTCCTCAACCAGAGCTCTGAAACACACAAAGGTGGAAAAATGATGCTGTTTCTCTACCAACTACTAACTTTTACAGTTCCCTTTTCCCTTAGAGATCCTCTGTGTTTGTCCCATGATTTATTGAATTCAGATAATCCTCATCTCTACTGCCTTCATGCATCTATCACTCTTTCCGTAAAGAAATATTTCTGCAAATTACACCTGAGTCTATCCCCCTTGATGCAGAGCTCTCTTTCAATGGAGAGCAATGTTCCCTCTAATTTTCTGTAGGCTGTGTGTGCATTTTTATGGCGCATTTTTATGACACAAAAATTTAACCTTCCTTCAAAAGCTGCACACAGCTGATTATCAGCTGTGTGCAGCTTTTGAAGGAAGGTTAAATTTTTGTGCGCCACATAGTTACCTATTCAATGCTGCGCATATGTATATAGTTTACCCTGTTTTCCAAGTTACTTGTTCCTGTTCAATGTAATGACCTGACTTTTGTTCATTGTCGGATAACATTTGTTTTATGTAAACCGCGCTGATCGCAAATAGTGCGGTATATAAGAAATGCAAGCAAATAAATAAAAATAAATAAATAACGACACTCGGAGTTATATACTTTAAAATTTGACTACATGGCAGAATACAGTATGTACACCACATTGATTTTAATCAAATTAAATGAAAATAGACGATTACTAAATGAAGCGGGAAATTTCTAGTAATTACAATCATAACTTTTAAGTTTTAAGACATCTGTGTTTTCTATCAGAATCAGAGCCGTAATTTTTGTGCGCTCTGTTGTAAAGTATGTGCGCTCGCTCGGCGAGGTGTGTGCGTGCGCACATACACACAGCTTAGAGGGAACAGTGATGGAGAGGTTCTCATCCTGTATCTTAATGCCTCAGAGGTATTTAAAGTCTCTCTATCATATTTCTCTCCTCTCCTCCCTTTCTTCCAAAGTATACATATTGAGATCTTTAAGTCTGTCCCATATATCTTGTGATGACGACCACTGAACATATAGTAGCTGCTGTCTGCGTTGACTCCATCCTGTTTCTTTTGAAGGTGTGATCTCCAAATAATGCCTCTGCATGTCTTTGGTGAGACCTCATCTCCTTCCTGCTGGCATTCCTCTCCCTATGCATCCTTCTGATTTTTGTCACCTTTTCAACTTGTGTAGGCACATTTTAGAAAGGCCGTGCAGGTGCAATAAGGGATATCCTGGTCAAAATCTCTGAAATTCCATGGGATGGGCAGCAGGGAAGGTGGGTACATGTGTTTTTCTATAATCAGCCCATCTATATCCTAAAAGATAACATAGGCCATGTGGTCTTTTTCTGTCGTCATTTTTCTATCTAGTCTGTCCTTCCATATCAACAACTACAACAGTCCCTTTTTTTTTCCCTTTAGAGATCCTGTTTGTCCCATACTTTTTTGAATTCAGATACTGTCCTCATCTGTACTACCTCCACTGGGAGACTATTCCACAGATTCACCACTCTTTCTGTAAAGAGATTTCCGCATATCAAGCCTGAATCTATCCCCTTTCACCCTCATCCCATGGTCCCCCGTAGCAGAACCTGCTTTCAATCGAAAGAGGCTCTCCTCTTGTGCATTTATGCCATGAAGGTATTTAAACATCTGTCATATCACCTCTATACTGCTTTTCCTCTAAAGTTTACTTACTAAGATCCTTAAGTCTGTCCTCAAATGCTTTATAACGAAGACCACTAACCATGTAGCTCTCATTACATACACATCCTGGCCTGCCGTTCTGCAAGCAGAAATGGGCAATGGCGCAGAAGCTAAAAAAAGGAATGTTTATTTACCTGTATACTTTTTTTTTTGAGTGGCAAAAATTATGGGGAGAGTGAGGGCTTTCTGTTCTTCTCTGTAGAGGTCATCGGTTGCCGAATGAAAACTTTGTACGTTCCTGTTCATGCCCAGGTAGTTATAGACATGGACATGTCTGCAGCCAGGACCAAATGTACAGTGCCAATCTACAATTGGACACGTGTGTCTTTTAGGGAATAGACCTGAGCATGCCTCCGGCATACCCTTGTGCGCCATAGATGTGATCACGCTAGAACATAAACTTGGAGCATTCCTTTTCGTCTCTCCGGGCCAGTCCAGGTACAGTTGGGGTAGTCAATCCCTTCTAGCAGCTGAGGACTGAATGCTGAAACTTTTGCTGACAGATGTAATAGCTCCCTCTAGTGTTAGCAAGCCAGTCTTCAGTCCTCAGCAGCTAGAGTGGACGTATCTCTGGCAGGCTCCCAGGAGAGACGAAGTTCTTTGGACAGTGCAGATGGCTTAATTAAAAAAAAAAAAAAAAAAAAAAAAAAAAAAATTAAAAAACAAATTAACCGCTAAGTTTCAGAAGCAAAAGGCAACTTAACTTAAAGCTTTGTTCGGACAGAGACCTTGCTCACTGGCCCTAGCAGGGCATAATAGCAAGCGATTCACCCTTGTTCCTCTGTAGAGGGTGGGGAATCGGAGGCACGGATAATTCAGCGATCCTGTATTTTAATTTGATATTTTATTTTTGATATAAAGTTGGGGGCAGAGCCTGCTTCCAGAGGATCCGCTGAATTGCATGTGAGCTTGAATGGAGCTGGGAGCCCCAGTATCCTTTTCCCGCGATGGTTCCCCTAGTCTCTCTTTCGCTAGCAGCGGAGATTTAGAGATCGTGCCTGTCTGTCTTTTTGCTGAGGTAAGCGGCGATTTCTGACTCGGGTCTTGGGGCTCCGATCGTTGTTCTCTGGTCCGGTGAGTGTTTTCTCATCCGGGCGAGTTCTCGGGAGGAATCAGTTGCAGCGACGGCACGGGTGGTGCAGTTCCTGGAACACCTCGGTTGGGTGATCAATCGAGCGAAGAGTCATCTTCTGCCTGTGCAACGGTTGGTTTACCTCGGGGCCGTATTCGACACAAAGAGAGGTTTGGTTCTTCCGCTGGACAGGGGGAGGAAGCTGATAGGTCAAGTGGATGCTTTTCTTCGACTCCGGGTCTGTTTGGTTCAGTTGCGTATATGCAGGAGTTCCAGTGATTACCCTAGTGCTCATTGCAAGCTACTTGCAACTATCTTATAATTCTCCTGCACAATGCTCTCTGCAATCTTCAGGGAAGCTTCTGCTGTCGGCCTTTGCTACAGAGCATTGAACTTTGTCTCTGAGGGTCTTTCATATCCAGAGGACAAGTTTTTTTTCTACGTGGATGTCCACGGAGTTTCCAGTCTGGCCGGAATATACTCCTGTTCCTTCCAGCTTGGCATTATGTCTTCTACTCCACTTGGACAACGCATACTCTTTTATCGTACATGATACCCCTGAACCCCTTGGCTGGGTCACTTTGGTATCTTCATCTCTGCATTCTTCTTGTCCTTCGGACATATCAGAGTCCTAAGGTACTACTGACGTACTCTTGCCAGACTGCTGTTATCCTCTGTTTTTCACGCAACCATGCTGGTTCTTCCACTGACCTACATTCCTGCTCCACAGAAACAGATTCTCTATATTTCTTCAGGTGGGTTTCGCCCCCTATTATTGGAGGGATTTTAGTCCCATCACATTCCCCATGTGAATGTTTTCTGTGGCTCAGTTGCAGGCATGTAGTCTTGAAATTATTTCCTGTATGTATGTGTCCTGTACATACATGTTTTTATACCCCGGGTGGGCATCAGCCATCCCGCCTCTATCTATTCATATATCTATCTACATTTCTATATGTGTGTGTATATATATATATATATATATATATATCTCCCTCTGTCTGTCTGTAGTAGGAATGACAGTGTACCAGTGTACATCGTCAGTATTCCTGAGTACCCTTCTGTTCTCTTTGGGAACGGGGGCTTTCTTCCATACCTTCCCTTCCGGACTGGGCTAATTCCAGATCGGTCAGCTTTCTTCTTTTAGTCCTCAATGTTTGACTCTGTACCTAAAAGAGTTCTCAGCTTTTCCCATAAAGCTTTTCATTGGAGGCCTGCCGATCTTCTCCTGCCCCGGTTGACACCTGGGTCGCCTGCCCATTCCAGATTGGAACGTCTTCCTCACTGCTGTGGAGTTCCTTGAAGATTCCGCTACTGCATCTACTGTCTACTTCCTTATCGCTTCTCCGGGCCAGTCCAGGGAAAGGTAGGGTTGTCAATCCCCCATAGCAACTGAGGACTGAAGACTTCAAATTTTGCTGAGAGGTGAAGCCACTCCCCCTGAGGGTAATCCAGCAGTCTATCAGTCCTCAGCAGCTAAGGAGGATCGAATCCCTCTTTCTCCCTCATTGACAAGCTTTGCTGCCTTTCCTTTTCTTGTTTTTTCAATATAATAATCTGGCTCTAGCAGGGCTGATTATTTCTATAGTCCGGTTACTTTTTGGGAGCGCTGTGACTTTAATGAAATGTGAGACAGACAGACTGCCATATTTTACGGTGTGAGGTAGAGCCTGCCTCTGTCACCGTCTCTGTCTAGCGCATCAGAGTGAGCCTGGGGGCCCCGGGTCTATCCTCTGCACTTCTCCTGGCCGGTCGGTCGGTAACATCCCGCTAGCAGCGGGACTGTTTTACCGATTCACTGCGTTCCTTCTCGGCGATTTCGGTGAGTTTTCTGTCAGTTTTAATTTCTCTTCTGGCGCTGTCGCGTAGGGCCGCTCAGCTCTGCTTCCGGTTTGCTTTCCTATCTGTCGGCAGTTTTTTCCTTCGGGTCCGTTCTCTGTGGTCCGCTTCATTGTTTTCTCACAGGGGCACGTTGTTCCTAATGGCAGACAAACCGGCACAAAAATTAGAAGAGCCATCTTTGCCCGCAGGAAAGGCGGCCATTTTAGCGCCCTCAGTAAATTCTTCGGCAGAGCAGTCCCGGCCTCATAAAAAGCGCGCTAAGCCTTCTAAGGACTCCGTTCCTCTCAAAACGCCCCTGCCATCAGCTGCTACAGCGCAGGAGAGCATGGACTCCTTTTTTTCGCCAGAGTTCATTTTGGCGATGCACAAGGCCTTTTTAATGCGCTCTTCACAGCCCGACATTGTTTCAGAGGGTCTGCGCTCTGAGCCTCTTTCTGTTAATGAACAGTTGCCAGAAGATCCTGGTGAAGGGTCTTCTCAGGCTACCAATGTGGTTAAGGGTTCTGCGGATCCTTTTTTGTCTCTGTCCTCGGTACTTCTAGGTCCAGGGGACTCTCAGGTATTGGCTGACCCTATGGAACTGGAGGCAGAGGACTTGGAAGAAGGGGAGATTGCTCCCGGGGAAGATCCGAATATTTTTAGGGTCTTTCGGAAGGAAGAACTTTCAGCGCTTATCTCACAATCTTTAGCGGCGTTGCATTTGATTCTTCCTTCTGCCTCTCAAGAACCTTTGGAGGATCCGTTGTTGCAAGGCTTTAAGGCTGAGCAACGCTGTTTTCCCATACACAGGATTATCAAGCAGATGATTGACTCTGAGTGGGAATGTCCTGAAGCTACCTTGCGTGGCAGTCGCGCTTTAGCGCGCTTGTACCCCCTTCCGCAAGACGAAAAGGAGTTCTTACGCATGCCAAAGGTTGATGCCATTATTTCTGCAGTGACTAAGAAGACTACTATTCCTGTGGAGGGGGCGGTAGCTCTGAAGGACCTGCAGGATAGAAAATTAGAAATTCTGCTCAAGCAGGCTTTTGATTCTTCGGCTTTGGCTCTGCAGGCTGCGGTTTGTGGGGCGTACGTGTCTAGGGCGTCCATTAGGTGGTTGCAGGGAGACTCCTCTGGGGAGTCTTCTTCGGAACCTGCCGATTCCGCTAAATTGGAGTCTGCTGCGGCTTATTTTGCTGCGAATTGCGGCTAAGACTATGGCCTCGCTAGTGGCGGCGCACCGTTTTCTCTGGTTGCGGAACTGGTCTGCCGATGTCTCCTCAAAATTACGTCTCAGTAAGTTACCCTATAAAGGGAAATTGCTATTCGGCGAGGCGTTGGAGAAGATTGTGAAGGATTTGGGCGACTCCAAGGGGGGTCGGTTACCTGAAGATAAGCCTAAGCCGGTGAGAGGGGCGCCGGGATTTCGCGGCTCCAGTCGCGACTCTCGTAGGTTCCGGGGAGCGCGCTTTGCTCCCTATTCCAGGGGTCGTTCTACTTTTCGTGGACATTCCTTTCGGGGGGCCAGAGGTTTTGCCAGGTCCTACTTTGGTGCCTCCCAACCGTCTGCTAAGAAACCTCAATGAAGGTCAGCTGGTCCAGGCCTTAGTTCCTGTAGGCGGCCGTCTACAGAATTTTGTAACAGCCTGGACCGCCATCACCTCCGACAAATGGGTGTTGGAGATCATACAGAAAGGGTATGCTCTCGACTTCGCCTGTTCCTTGGTGCCGGCCTTTGTCATGTCTCCCTATCCGGCCGGTCTCAAGAGACAGGCCATTGCGGACACCCTCTCTCGCCTTCTGCAACTACGGGCGATCGTTCCCGTGCCTCTCGACCAATACGGTTGCGGTCGATACTCGATCTATTTTGTGGTACCCAAAAAGGAAGGTTCTTTTCGTCCCGTGCTAGATCTCAAAGGAGTAAACCGTACCTTACGGGTACCTCACTTTCGCATGGAGACGCTCCGTACAGTAATTCGAGCGGTACGTCCGCAGGAATTTCTCTCCTCCATCGATCTCACAGAAGCCTACCTTCATATTCCAATCAGACTGTCTCATCAAAGATATCTGCGTTTTGCTCTTCCGATGGGTCATTTCCAGTTTCGAGCGTTGCCCTTCGGTCTCGCTACGGCTCCGCGGACATTCACGAAGCTCATGGTAGTGGTTGCAGCAGCGCTCCGCAAAGAGGGTATCCGAGTGCATCCTTATCTCGACGATTGGTTGATCAGGGCCGAGTTTCGCTCAGCAGCGCTGACAGCTACCGAGAGGGTGGTGCAGCTTCTCGAACAGCTCGGTTGGGTAATCAATCGGGCCAAAAGTCACCTAGAGCCATCGCAGCACCTGACTTATCTCGGGGCGGTCTTCGACACCGCCCGCGGGAAGGTTTCTTTGCCCGAAGTTCGAGTCGAGAAGCTTCTGCACCAACTGCAGGTTTTTCTACGGCTCACAGCTCCTTCGGCGTGGACCTATTTACAGCTTTTAGGGTCCATGGCGGCCGCGCTGGATCTCGTTCCGTGGGCCAAGGCTCACATGCGGCCGTTACAGCAAGCCTTGCTTTCCCGTTGGTCGCCCCAGCTCCACCCACTCTCACAGCGCCTGCCATGCCCCGACCTAGTGAGGCGCAGTCTCGACTGGTGGTTAGTGCGGGATCATCTAACGGCGGGTGTTCCCTTACAGGAGCCCGCGTGGGTGTTAGTCACCACGGATGCCAGTCTATCCGGATGGGGAGCTCATTGTCAGACTCACGTGACTCAAGGTTCTTGGTCACCAGAGGAAGCTTCATGGTCGATCAACCGACTGGAACTTCGAGCGGTTCGTCTTGCTCTTCTGTGCTTCGCACCATTCCTCAAGGGCACGGCAGTCAAGATTTTCTCCGACAATGCCGTGACGGTCTCATATATCAATCGGCAAGGGGGAACCAAAATTCCTTCTCGCCGAATGTCAGGATTTGATGGTGTGGGCAGAGGACAATCTTCTGGCGATTTCAGCAGCGCATGTAGCTGGCAAAGAAAATGTGCAGGCTGATTATCTCAGCCGCAATCTTCTAGATCCCGGGGAATGGGAATTGAACGCGGCAGTTTATCACGATCTGACGTTGCGTTGGGGTCAACCGCTCATGGATCTGATGGCTACCTGTGCAAATGCAAAGGCCAACCGTTTCTTCAGCAGGCGC
This sequence comes from Ichthyophis bannanicus, assembly GCA_033557465.1. NCBI lineage: Eukaryota > Metazoa > Chordata > Amphibia > Gymnophiona > Ichthyophiidae > Ichthyophis > Ichthyophis bannanicus. Next base: position 31,071,416 of record CM066043.1, on the reverse strand, counting down.
AGGGAACACATGTCCGAGGGTCTCAATGCTCTAGTGCAGCCCTGGCCTCAGGACTCTCTCCTATACGTTTTCCCTCCTTGGCCGATGTTGAGTCGAGTTATTCAGTGCATCTCGCTACACCGGGGAAGGGTGATTCTCATCGCTCCGGATTGGCCTCGTCGTCCTTGGTATGCCGATCTGATTCAGCTCCTGGTCGCTCCACCCTGGCCTCTTCCAGTCCGCGTCAATCTGTTACATCAGGGACCGATTCTCATGCCTCGAGTGGATCGCTTCTTGCTTACGGCTTGGCTCTTGAAAGGTCTCGCTTAGAACGCAAAGGCTATGCGAGTTCCGTAGTAGATACTTTACTTCAGTCTAAGCAGTCTGGGACTTCTTTGGCCTATGTGCGCGTCTGGCGTCTTTTTGAGACATGGTGTAGTCGCCGCAATCTTTCTCCCATGTCCTCTACATTACCTCAACTGCTTCTCTTTCTCCAGCATGGCTTAGACAAGGGATTGGCGCTAAGTACCCTTAAGGTTCATATAGCCGCGCTTGCGACTTTTCGGGGGTCGGTACAGCGACGCCGTCTTTCGGCACATCTGGATATACGTCGCTTTCTACGAGCAGCTAAAATTCTCCGCCCTCCATTGCGGTCCGTCGTACCCCCTTGGGATTTGAATATAGTGTTGGAAGCCTTTTCGCGGTCTCCCTTATCTTCCCTGTGCTCTCGGAATCTCCGCGAGTGTTCCTGGAAAACGGCATTTCTGGTAGCGTTGTGTTCGGCGCGACGTATTTCGGATTTGCAGGCTTTGTCTTGCCGAGAACCTTATCTTCAATTTCTTCCCGAGCGGGTTTTGCTACGAACGGTTCCTTCCTTTTTGCCAAAAGTCCTTTCGGTTTTTCATATTAACCAAACCGTTGCATTGCCTGTTTTTTTCTAATTTGTCCAATTCTCCTGTGGACCGTGCACTCAAGTTTTTGGATCTGGAACGAGTCTTAAAAACGTACCTTAGGGTATCGGAACCCATTCGTAAAACGGACAGACTCTTTGTACAGTGTGCGGGTCCTCGCAAGGCTCAAGCGGCATCTAAGTCCACCATTGCTCGTTGGGTTCGCAGCGCTATTGCTGCAGCGTACGCTGCTCAACATATTTCATTGCCGGAGGGTTTGAGGGCTCATTCTACTCGAGCTCTGGCGACTTCCTGGGCGGAGTATGCCTTTGTCCCTCCAGTGGATATCTGCAGAGCGGCGACGTGGTCGTCCTTGCATACTTTTACGAAACATTACCGGTTGGATGTTCAAGCCAGAGACGATGCGAAGGTGGGGGCCTCGGCTCTTGTCGCAGGTCTGGCGGGTCCCTCCCGGATATAGGTACTGCTTTGGTACTGCCCTACCTTTCCCTGGACTGGCCCGGAGAAGCGATAAGGAAGAAGAAATTAGATCTTGCCTGCTAATTGTCTTTCCTTGAGATTTCTCCGGGCCAGTCCAGGGTCCCACCCCATTCGCTTTTCTATGCGATTTGTTTTTGCATAAACATAAGAATTCCACCTTTTCTGCATGTTCCTCTGTGGGCGGAAGGTTTGGGGCTTTGCGGGTTCACTCAGTGCTTCTCTATTCCGTATATTTGTATGTATATTTAAAAAAAAAAAAAAAAAAAAAAAAAAGGAAGCATATTTCTTGGCTTCCGAGTTTTGACGGACTATAGGATATTTTCAGTTTGCAAGGGTTAATCGGTAGTTTCTCAGTTTGTTTTGTTTTAGTTGCTTTGACAGAAGTAGACTGCTGGATTACCCTCAGGGGGAGTGGCTTCACCTCTCAGCAAAATTTGAAGTCTTCAGTCCTCAGTTGCTATGGGGGATTGACAACCCTACCTTTCCCTGGACTGGCCCGGAGAAATCTCAAGGAAAGACAATTAGCAGGTAAGATCTAATTTCTTCTTCCTACAATCCAGTAGGTAAGCTCTATATTGTGCTAGTTCATTAAATATTTTACTGATACTTGACATACATTCTAAAGACTTTTTTCCCTGCAGTCTTTGGATTCGCTGTTCCTCTGTACCTCTGCTCTATTCAACTCCTACCCCCCATCCCCCAGGGGATGCCGGAGATCCAGGTTTGGGAAATGCCGTCCTGTCCCAGGGATACGCATTTTATGGGATCTCCCCTGGCACCCACAGCTAGGGAGTCCCCATATGTGAAGACTCATTCCTGCTTGTTCCTGGAGATAGCACAGTTACTTACCTGTAACAGGTGATCTCCGGAACAGCAGGAATTGGTCTTCACAACCCACCCACCTCCCCTGGGAGTTGTATCTATCTATTTCCTTTCCTCTTTCTCTCCTTCTGTCTCAGCTATGAAACTCAACTGAGGAGAGGCAGTGGGAAAGGCGGGAAATCACCGCGCAGGCACGAGGGATGCTCCCAAAAGCTTTCTGATTGGATGCTGGGGAGCATTTCCGTGCGGGCTCCGTCGGCGCCGACGTACCCATATGTGAAGACTAATTCCTGCTGTTCCGGAGATCACCTGTTACAGGTAAGTAACTGTGCTTTATTTTAGCGCATTGCTTTTTTGGATTCCCTTAAAGGTGCTTTTATTTTATCTTTGGTTTTGTTTGGCGCGAAACGGTGGTTTTTGGCAGGGAGGGGGTGGGTTCCTTCTCTCGGGAGCAGGACGTGCCAGTTCTTGCTGTTAGAATTTTTAAGGGGTTCCTGGGCTACAATTTCTTTGCAATCCCACATTTGGAAAAAAAAACTAAACAAACTAATAGTAATAGTAACCTTAGGACTGAGTCAAGCTACGCTATGGCGGCAAGACCACAGTGTATTGTGTGTGGGACTCGAAGGGGCACAGTGGCGGATTCCGGAGTGTGCCGTGGCCGTGCAGCCCTTTCTTCCATGGTGGAACAGCAAATGGACATTAAGGAGTCCGCAGGGGGCTCTGGTGGGGGTGATGGCTGCTTCTCCACAGGCCCCTGCACAAGGTTCAGCGTCGGAGGATATGGCGGGGCCTTTGGGACCTCAGCTAGCGGCGCAGACAGCGGACATCGAGGATTTTAGTCCTGATTTCATTTTGTTGATGCATCAGGCATTTTGTCTGCGGCGTCAGAGTAAGTTGCCAGGTTCTTTGACGCTTTCCAAGCCTTCACAGCTAATAGAGGCAAGGGATGGGATAGGCAAGGATTTGCCGGCACCTAAAAAGGCAAGGATTCGAGCTTCGACATCTGCAGAAGTCGGTTGGCCTGAAGGCGAGGATATTGATTGGGAGCCGGATGATAGTACTCGGGATCTCGAAGATGGGGAGATCCCGGAGCCCGAGGATCAAGCTAAGATTAGTCTTCCACAGGGAAGAGATTTCAGCGTTTATCACGGAATCTATGCAGATGCTGAATCTCTCCGCACAGACTTCCGTGGAGGAGGAGGTTGAAGACCTGGTTATTCAGGCGGTTTGGCAGACACAGGTGGTTGACTGATCCAAGAAGAATGGGACCGGCCAGAGGCAGGTCTTCGAGGCATACGGACTATGCATAGGCTCTATACTTTGGCCGATAAGGATAAAGAACGGTTCAAAGCGCCGCGAGTGGACGTGGTGGTGTCGGCAGTCACAAAGAAGACTACCATCCTGGTGGAGGACAGTGCAGCTTTAAAGGATGCCCAGGACCGTAAAGTGTACAGTTTATTGAAGCAAACCTTTGAAGCGGATTCGCTGTCACTACAGGCCTCCATCTGTGGGGCTTGGGTAGCTAGAGCTTGTTTGCGATGGGTGCAGCGACTGAGGCAGTCTTCGCACATGGATCTTGAGGAGCTCAAGGAGCTGGGCTGCCTGGAGTCCAGAGCGGCATATCTGGCGGACGTACATTGATTTGATCAGGGCTCTGGCAAATAGTACAGCATCCGTGGTGGCTGCCCGCAGGTCAGTGTGGTTACGAAATTGGGCGGCGGACAGTTCTTCCAAGTCTCGCCTCAGTAAGCTACCGTTTTAAAGGCAGCCTGCTTTTTGGAGAGGATTTGGATAAGTTGGCAAAGGACCTCGGCGTCCAAGGCAGGTAGACTTTCTCAGCAGAGTGCAGGTAGATGCGGGCGAGTGGGAGGAATAGTAAGGAAATCCACAGTACTACCTTTTAACTTTCGAAAGGGAGACTATGATAAAATGAGGAAAACAGTTAAGAAAAAACTAAAAGGAGCAGTTGCAAAGGTTAAAGACGTACATCAAGCTTGGGTGTTGTTGAAAAATACTATCTTGGAAACCCAGACCAGCTGTATTCCACGCTTTAAGAAAAGTGGAAGGAAGTCCAAAAAATTGCAAGTATGGTTTAAAGGTGAGATCAGAGAGGCTGTTGCCAAAAAAGCATCTTTCAGGAAATGGAAGAAAGAGCCAAACGACGAAACCTGGAAACAGCACAAACACTGGCAAGTCAAATGCAAGGCATTGATAAGGCAGGCAAAGGGAGAATTTGAGAGGAAGCTTGCTGCGGAAGCAAAAACATGAAATAAAGACCTTTTCAAGTACATTCGTAGCAAAAAACCTGTGAGAGAGTCAGTTGGTCCATTAGATGATAGAGGGGTTAAAGGAGCACTGAGAGGCGACAAGGCGATAGCGGAGAAACTGAATTCTTTGCTTCGGTCTTTACTGAGGAAGATGTAGGGATGTTACCCATGACTGAAGTGGTATTTAAAGGTGCGGAAGAATTGAAGGAAATATCGATACATCGGGAAGAATTATTACAACTATTAGATAAACTGAAGAGTAGCAAATCACCTGGGCCGGATGGTATACATCCAAGGGTGTTGTAAGAACTGAAATATGAGATTGCAGACCTGCTATTAGTAATCTGTGAACTACCTTTAAAATCATCTCTAATACCTGAAGATTGGAGGATCGCCAATGTAACACCAATTTTTAAAAAGGGTTCCAGGGGTGATCCGGGAAATTACAGACCGGTGAGCCTGACATCAGTACTGGGAAAAATGGTAGAAACCTTTATAAAGAATAAAATTACTCAGCATGTAGATAGTCATGACCTAATGGGAGACAGCCAACATGGCTTTAGACAAGGAAGATCTGGTCTTACTAATCTGTTATGTTTTTTTGAAGGAGTGAATAAACAGGTGGACAAAGGTGAGTCGGTTGATATTGTGTATCTGGACTTTCAGAAAGCCTTTGACAAGGTCCCTCATCAGAGACTTTTGGCAAAACTAAAGAGTCATGGGATAGGAGGCAGTGTACTATTGTGGATCAGGAACTGGTTAAAAGATAGAAAGCAGAGGGTAGGGCTAAATGGCCAATTTTCCCAATGGAGAAAGGTGAATAGTGGTGTGCCCCAGGGATCTGTGCTGGGTCTGCTGCTTTTTGACATATTCATAAATGACCTGGAAAGTGGAATAACGAGTGAGGTTATCAAATTTGCAGATGACACAAAACTATTTAAAGTTGTTAAAACCCAAGAGGATTGTGGAAAATTGCAAGAGGATCTTGATAAATTGGAAGACTGGGCATCAAAATGGCAGATGAAATTTAATGTGGACAAGTGCAAAGTTATGCACCTAGGGAAGAACAACCCAAACTATGGTTACACGATGCAAGGTTCCACATTAGGAACCACCACCCAGGACAAAGATTTAGGCGTCATTGTGGATACCATGTTAAGACCCTCGGCCCAGTGTGCAGCGGCGGCCAAGAGAGCAAATAGAATGCTAGGTATGATAAGGAAAGGAATGGAAAATAAAACAAAAGATATTATAATGCCTCTATCGTTCCATGGTGAGACCGCACCTTGAATATTGTGTGCAATTCTGGTCGCCGTATCTTAAAAAGGATATAGCGATTTTAGAAAAGGTTCAAAGAAGAGCCTCCAAAATGGTAAAGGGGATGGTAGGATACTCCTATGAAGAAAGGCTAAAAAGGTTAGGGCTCTTTAACCTGGAAAAGAGACGGCTGAGGGGAGATATGATAGAAGTCTATAAATTAATGAACGGAGTGGAACGGGTAAACGTAGATCGATTGTTTACCTTATCAGAATATAGAAAGACTAGGGGACATGAAATGAAGCTACAGGGTAAACTATTAATTTTATTATTTATTTATTACAATTTCTTATATACCGCGCTATTTAGTATCAGCGCGGTTTACATCATAACATAACGACCATAACAACAAGCTGTCAGGTTTTACATCGAACAGGAGTACAAACTTGGATAACGGGGTTAACTATATACATGAGTCATTTACACTGGAAGGATAGGTAAAAATCAGACTAATAAAAGACTAATAAAATAAGACTAATAAAAGAAAATATTTTTTCATTCAACGTGTAATCAAACTCTGGAATTTGTTACCGGAGGATGTAGTAAAGGCTGTTAGTGTAGCTGGGTTTAAAAAAGGTTTGGACAAGTTCCTGGAGGAAAGGTCCATAAACCATTATTAAGAAGGAACCCAGGATATTAATGCTTGACCCAGTACAAGCATTGTGGAACCTGTGTCTTTTGGGGAAACTGCTAGGTAGTTGTGACCTGGATTGGCCACTGTTGGAAACAGGATACTGGGCTTGATGGACCTTGGTCTGACCCAGTATGTCATATCTTATGTTCTAAGCTGCATCCCGACATCTTTGCACAGATAGTTGTTCACTGGGGAATGCCCATAATGGATTTACTGGCGACCTTTCACTCTGCGAAAGTCAGCCGGTTCTCCAACAGGAGGCGAGAAAGGATGTCAGAGGGCATCGATGCGCTGTTGAATCCGTGGCCGACCTCGGGGCTCCTATACATCTTTCATTCATGGGCATTGATAGGCCGGGTGGTTCAAAAGATCGGAGCTCATCAGTGAAGGGTGATCCTTGTGGCGCCTGACTGGCCGAGGCGCCCGTGGTATGCAGACCTTGTGTGTCTCCTAGACAGTCGGCCGTGGCGGTTGCCGGCAAGGGCGGATCTGTTGCTTCAGGGTCCTCTTCATGCTCCCAAGTGGATCGGTTCTCGCTTACGGGTATGGCCATTGAAAGGGCCCAGCTGAGAAAAAAGGGCTATTCGGCGGCAGTCGTGGCTACGCTGCTTAGAGCGCGGAAACAATCCACGTCTTTGGCATATGTGCGAGTCTGGCGTATATTTGAGGATTGGTGTTCGAGGCATCAGATTCGAGCCGCTACAGTTGCCATTCCTTCAATATTAGGGTTTCTGCAGGACGACTTTGATAAGGGCCTTGCAGCTAGTTCCTTGCGTTCATTTGGCAGCCCTTTCCTGTTATCACGGCAGGGTGCAGGGCGTGGTTCGCTTTCTGAAGGCGGTTTCTAGGTTACAGCCGTTGCATAGAGTGATTCCACCCTGGGATCTCAACCTGGTGTTGGCAGTGTTATCCAAGCCTCCCTTTGAGCCGTTGCATCAGGCATCGGTGAAGGACTTGACATTGAAAACAGTCTTTTTGGTGGCGATCTGTTCTGCAAGGCGCATTTCGGAGTTGCAAGCCTTGTCGTGTAGAGAACCATTCTTGTCCTTTTCGAGGGAGAAGGTGGTGCTGCGTCTGGTCCCTTCCTTTTTGCCTAAAGTGGTGTCTCCCTTCCACTTGAATCAAGTGGTGTGCTTGCCTGTTCTCCAGGACCAAGCAGGAAGTCAATCCTCACATATGGGTGTCATCGGCGCTGATGAAGCCCCAGCGGAGCATTTACCCAGCTTTCCATGAAAGCCTTTGGGAATGCTGGCACGCATGCGCGGTTCCCTTCCCGCCTAAAGGTGCCATCTTACCTCAGTCTCTTTTTCCAAGAAGCCCATCGGACGTGTGTCCTGTTCTCCTGGATAAAAGTGATTTTTTTCTTCGGCGATTTTAGCTTCTTTTTTTTTCTTCGGTTTGACGCCGGTTCCCCTCCCGCCGGGTTCGGTACATCAGTATCGAGCCCGTTTTCTTCATTTTTTGGTTTTTGCCCTTCATGGCTGGCGTTCACACCCTTTTTTTCCTTTTTTCACTGGAAGGCCGGTCTTTTGACCTCGCTTGGGCTATTTTTTCCCCGATGGCTTCCAGTGGTTTCAAAAAGTGTGATCGGTGTAAGAAAATTATGTCTCTCACCTACACACACGACTGCTGCCTTCAGTGCCTCAGCCCTGACCACGACCCCAAGTCGTGTGGGCCATGTGGGAAGATGTCTTCCAAGACACTAAAGAGTTGACAGCATCAGAAGGAAAGGTTTTTCTCGGACTCTGCCTCCAGCCGGGCCCGGACCTCGTCTGAGGCCTCGACATCTTGGGATTCCGATCCCGAGCGCCGTCGAAGCTCCTCGGACAGGGGGTCCCCCGACTGGGAACGTAAGAGGAAGAAGCGGCTTGCGAGGGCGGCGTTGGAGGAGGTCCCTGGTCCCTCGAGGGCCAGGTCTAAGACCCCCGACCGCTGTCCCGGGCCCGTGGACCAAGAGAAGCCTGCAAAAGTTCCTTGCATGGAGCCGGAGTCTGCTGGACACGTAAGCCCCGTAGTCCTCATGGACTCTTCTCCCAGAGAGCCGACGTCAGGCCCGGCGCCGCCGGGGCCTGAGTCGGTGGCTGCTGCGTCTCCCGAGCTGGGTCTCAGGATGACAGCCTTGGAGAGCAGATTGTCTGTCTGCCTTCATGGAGCAGCAGCGGGCACTGATGGCCAGCCTGTCTGGTGCATCTGCCCCGACCACCAGGACGTCGACTTCGAAGTCAACCCCGGAGACCGAGCCGATAATCGAGACCCTCGTGGCTCGAAGTCGTCCTCGGTAGAGGTCTCCCTCGACCTCCCGTTCGGGACCGAGGGTGTCGACGCTGGTGCCCCCGGTGTCGGCAGGTGCCTCGGGGCCCCGCGGGGTCGGACCCTGACTCCTCCTAGGATGAGTCCGCCTGGGAGACAGAGGACGAGGAGTCTCCCGATACTTTTAAGACTCTGTGCGCCCCGTCGGACTCGCCACAGTCTGATCCCTGGAGTAGATCTCCTCCAGAGGACACTAGGTTCTCGGAGTTCGTTCGGGATATGGCTGCTGCCTTGGCTATCCCTGCCGATCCCGAGGAGGAGCCTCGAGCCAAGGAGCTCGATGCTCTACAGTATGACTCTCCTCCGGAGGAGGCCTTTACTGTCCCAGTTCCTCCGATGCTGGAACGGCTCCTCTTCCGAATGTGGGAGGCCCCGGCCTTGGCGCCGGTTCTAAGTAAGCGAGTCGATTCCATTTATCGACTCTGCAAAAGCCCTGGTTTCCAGAAAGCACAGCTATCACACCATTCCATGGTTGTGGAATCGGCCATGCATCGTCTGAAGAGCCAGAAGATGCACTCCGCAGTGCCCCCCGGCAGGGAGGCCTGCAACCTCGATGGCATCGGTAGGAAGTGCTTCCAGGGGTCGATGCTTGCTTGCCGTGTCCAGTCTTACCAGCTATACATGGGCATGTACTTGCGGGACCTGGCCAAAGAATTGGCCGGATTCTCTGCTGGTCTCTCCGGGGAACCCTTGCAAAGATTTCAGACCTTGTCCTCGGGGATTCGGGAATGCTCAAAGTTCATTTCCCGCGCCGCCTACGATGGCTTCGAGGCTTCGGCTCGAGTAGCGGCTGCCGGCATCGCTGCTCGACGCCAGGCGTGGCTGCAGTCATCGGACCTCGAGCCATGGGTTCAGGACAAGTTGGTCGATGTCCCCTGCCAAGGTGAGAACCTTCTTGGCAAACCCGTGGCCGAGAAGGCCACTCAGCTCGAGACGGAGCACCTTACCCGGACAAGGCTGTCGAGGAATACCTCTGCCCCTTCACATAAGAAGAAGGGCTCGGGTAAAAAGTCCTTTTTACCCGAGGAAGGGCACTGCCTACAAACAGTACCCTCAGTATCAGGCTGCCCAAGCTGCCCCCCAGGGTCAGCAAGCCAAGGGCCAGGGTAATGGGCCCCGTAGGCAGAGGACCCCCAAGCCTTAGGCCCCTGCTACCACTCAGCAGGGTGGGGTTTTTTGACTCCTTGAGCGTAGCCTTTCCTCCACTGCTCTTCCCACCCTTCACAGGAGGTCGCCTCGCCCTCTTTGCCCACCAGTGGCCCCTTATCACCGGGGACAGTTGGGTGCTGGACATAGTCCACAATGGCTATGCCCTCCATTTTCACCAACTGCCTCCGCCATATTTTCCAGCGGAGCCTCCAAGGCCTCCCCTGCACACAGACCTTCTTCTACAAGAGCATCATGGTCTGTTGGTGGACAGGGCGATGGAGCCTGTGCCTCCCCACTTGCAAGGTCACGGATTCTACTCCAGGTATTTCCTGGTACCCAAAAGAACCGGTGGCCTTCGACCCATTCTGGACCTCAGAAACCTCAGCAAGTTCCTAGAGAAAGAAAAAAGTTCAAGATGCTTACTCTTGGAACCCTTCTGCCCTACCTCCAGCAGGGAGATTGGCTATGCTCCTTAGATCTAAAGGATGCGTACACTCACATCCTCATTCATCCAGACCACAGAAAGTACCTCAGGTTCATTGTGGGAGGAAACTATTATCAGTACAGAGTACTACCTTTTGGCTTGACCTCTGCTCCCAGGGTCTTTACCAAGTGCCTGGCAGTTGTGGCAGCCTACCTGAGAAATCAAGGCATCTTTGTCTTTCCCTATCTGAACGACTGGCTCATCAAGGGTCAAACGTCCCTGGAGGCTAGACAAGCCACCCTCAGAACCATTGCTCTGCTTCAAAATGTGGGTTTTGTCATAAACTTCGCAAAGTTCACTTTGCTCCCCTCCCAGAACTTGGAGTTCATAGGGGCAAGGTTGGATTCTCAACTGGCAAAGGCATTCTTGCCAGAAGACAGGGCCCAAAGACTGATGGACATGGAAAAACCGTTTCTGAACAAGTCCCTGGTCTCCGCCAGGCTCTGCCTCAGGCTTCTGGGACACATGGCTTCGACAGTACATGTGACTCCCAATGCCAGGCTCCATATGAGGCCTGCACAGTGGTGCCTTCGGACTCGGTGGTCTCGAGCCACAGGCAACTTTATGAGACAGGATAAGGGTGTCCAAACCCCTCTTAGCCTCCCTCAGCTGGTGGCTACATCCACCCAATCTACTCAAGGGGATGCCCTTCCAAATGCCAGAATCCTCGGTGGTCCTCACCACCGACGCCTCTCTAAAGGACTGGGGTGCTCATTGTCTGGACAAGTGCACCCAAGGCCTCTGGTCTCCCTGGGAGGCGGCCCAACAGATCTATCTGCTGGAACTTCGGGCTATCCGCTTGGCTCTCAAAGCTTTTTCTCCAGCCCTGGCTCACCGCTCAGTCTTGATTCAAACAGACAACCAAGTAGCCATGTTTTATGTGAACAAACAGGGCGGGACTGGGTCCCAGATCCTTTGTCGAGACTCAGGACCTTTGTTCCTTTGCCCTAAAGCACAACATGCTTCTCAAGGCGGTGTACCTCCTCAGGCCAGGAGAACTGCCTGGCCGACCGGTTGAGCAGAATTCTACAGCCCCACAAGTGGCAGCTGCATCCCTTGGTCGTTCAAAAGATCTTCCTGAAGTGGGGTCTCCCTTGGATAGATCTCTTTGCCAGTCCACTGAACAAGCAACTGCCCAAGTTCTGCTCCAGGCAACCGCATCCTTTGAGGATAGCACCAGATGCTTTTCTGATGTCCTGGTCTCAGGGCCTCCTGTATGCGTTTTCTCCCACGCCCTTGGTCTGTACTCTTTTGAGAAAGAAAAAGAAAAATCTTCAAGACAAGGCCTCGGTCCTGCTGGTGGCTCCCCAGTGGCCGAGACAGCCTTGGTTTCCTCTTCTGCTTCAACTGGCGGTGGATCCCCCACTGCCTCTGGGGTTGCAACCCGACCTTCTCTCTCAGGAGCAGGGTTCCCTTCTGCACCCCAATCTCAAAGCTCTCAATTTGATGGCCTGGAGGCTGCAAGGGTAGTTTTGGCTCCCTGGGGCCTGCCTCAGGAAGTTGAGGAGGTTGGCCTAGCCTCTAGGAAACAGTCCACTAGGGAAACCTATGCTCTCAAATGGAAAAGGTTTTCTGTGTGGTGTCAGCTACGTGCAGAGGATCCTTTCTCCTGTACTGTGCCAGTAGTACTTCAGTACTTACTGCACTTATCAAATCAGGGACTTAAGTCCAATTCTGTTTGGGTCCACCTCTCATCTCTAGCAGCTCACCACTCACTGATGGAGGGACATTCTCTCTCAGGTCACCCTTTGGTGTCCCGCTTTCTCCGGGGCTTCCTTTTACTCAAGCCTCCAATCCGTCCGTCCTGCCCCTGAGTGGGAGTTGAATGTGGTCTTGCAGCAACTGACTCGCCCACCTTTTGAGCCGATGGCTACTTGTCCACTACGCTTCCTCTCCTGGAAGACACTCTTTCTGATAGCCCTTACCTCGGCTAGGCGAGTGAGTGAGCTTCAGGCCCTGGTCTGTGATAGGCCTTACACCAGGATTTATAGGAACAGGGTAGTCCTCAGGACTTATCCCAAGTTCCTCCCAAAGGTTGTCTCCTCTTTCCACCTCAATCAAGAGGTGGTTCTTCCAACATTCTTCCCTAGGCCTCATGCAAGCCAGGCTGAAGCAGTCCTGCATACCCTGGACTGTAGGAGGGCCTTATCCTTCTACCTTGACCGTATGCAGGGGCATAGAAGGGCTACCCAGCTCTTCGTCTCTTTTGACCCCAATAAGTTGGGGTTGCCTGTGTCCAAGCGTACCTTGTCCTTCTGGGTGGCTGACTGTATCACCTGGGCTTACAAGGCGGCTGACCTTCCTTTGCAGGGTAGGGTCACAGCCCATCATGTCAGGGCAATGGCTGCCTTGGTGGCTCATCTCTGCTCTGTGCCCTTGGTAGACATCTGCAGGGCTGCAACTTGGTCTTCAAGCCAGACTTTTGCGGCCCATTACTGTCTGGAGAGGGAGTCCCGTAGGGACAGTGCTTTTGGCCAAGCAGTTCTCCGGAATTTCTTTGAGATTTAGGCAACTCCTGCCCTCTGTTGGTCTACCGGTGGAGGTTGTGTCCTTGAAAAGCCTTTCTTTGCTGCTGGGACTAGAGGGAGGCCTCTTGTTGAGCCTGGGTTCCTCGGTAGCCCAGAGCTGGGGAGTCACCCATATGTGAGGACTGACTTCCTGCTTGGTCCTGGAGAAAGAGTAGTTACTCACCTGTAACAGGTGTTCTCCAGGAGCAGCAGGAATCGGTCCTCACAACCCTCCCTCCTCCCCTTGGAGTTGCAGTTGTGCATAGTTTATTTTTCATTTTTTGTGTGCTGTTCTTAGCTATGTCATTTGACTGAGGTAAGATGGCACCTTTAGGCGGGAAGGGAACCGTGCATGCGTGCCTACATTCCCAAAGGCTTTCATGGAAAGCTGGGGAAATGTTCCGCTGGGGCTTCATCGGCGCCGATGACACCCATATGTGAGGACTGATTCCTGCTGCTCCTGGAGAACACCTGTTACAGGTGAGTAACTACTCTTTCTCAGTTCTTTGGAAGGCGGCGAGCAGGATCACAGTTTGTGTCGGACATCAAGAGGACGTTGCAGCGGTATTTAAAGGTGACGGAGTGTGTTCGCAAATCGGATCGGTTGTTTGTATTGTTAGGAGGTGTGCACAAAAGGGAGGAGGCGGCGGCTAAGGCTTCTATTGCCCGATGGGTCCAGGAGGCGATAGCTTCTGCCTATTTGCTTCAACATCGAGCTGTGCCCGAGGGGTTGCAGGCGCATTCCACCAGAGCGCAGGCGTGTTCCTGGGTGGAACACAGTTTGGTTTTGCCAGGGGAAATTTGTAGAGCGGTGACTTGGTCGTCTCTACATACGTTCAGTAAGCATTGCCGTCTGGATGTCTCAGCGGGTATAGATGCCTGTTTTCGGTTCCGCGGTTTTGCGGGCCGGATGGCAGGGTCCCTCCCAATGATTACTATTCTGGCACATCCCAGAGGTAGAGAACTGAACTGGAGGAACGATAAGGTAATGATAATTACACTTACCTGGTAATTGTAGATCTCCAGGAACAAGCAGGAATAAGTCCTCACATATGGGTACGTCGGTACCGACGGAGCCCGTGCGGGAAAGCTCCCCAGCTTCTTAGAATAGAAGCTTTTGGGACCTCCCACTGCACATGCGCACTGCCTTCCCGCCTTCCTGAACAGCTCTCCTCAGTTTCTCTTTTTCCGCGGAGCCAGCAGGTCGTGTTCCTGTCACCGCTGAAGAAATTGTTATTTTATTTGTTTCTTTAGACCGCGTACCTGCCTTCCCCATACCGATACCGGTATCGCCGGTCTTTTCTTTCTTTCTTTAAAAAATTATAATTCTTTTTTCTTATTTTTTAGCTTTTTGGTCACTTCAGAGAGGCCTCTCGGCCTACTCAATTTCTCCTCATGGAGAAGCCAGCCCCTGGATTTAAGAAGTGTACCAAATGTAATGCTGTTATTTCAGTCACAGACACCCATGACTGGTGTCTGAAATGTTTGGGGCCTGACCATTCCATACCGGACTGCCCATCTTGCTCCCACATGTCTAAACGTGGGCTGCAGAACCGGGCCAACAAATTCCATGTGCTGTTTGCTTCAGAGAATACAGCATCACAGTCATCCAGGTCTTCTTCTCCGGATGGATCTCAGGTAACCAAACCTTCTGTGGGCAAGTCCTCAAAGAGCAAATCTCCTTCAAAGCATCGAGAGGCTCTTAGCTTAGAACTTGAGGACCCTGCCCCAGCCAAACAACCCCGGCGGGAAGTCCAACTTCCAAAAACGCCAATTCAGGGGTCTCAGGTTGATATCGATGCTACGGCCTCGACAGATCACCTGTTAGCCTGCTCTGGGGTACCGGGTCACTCCGGTACCGACATCCAGGCAGCTATGGCGTCCATGGGCGATACTGTACAGTCCATGCAGCAAGCCGTCATGGCTTTCATTAAAGCTGCAACGCCATCGGTTCCGCTTTCAGCGGTTCCGGGCCCGATACCGGTATCGTCCGCCATGCCGGTATCGAGGCCGTCCACCTCTAAACGCAAGTCGGTACCGTATGGGCTTTCGCTCCATACCGGTTCCATACCCGATACGCCCGATATCGATACCGATCGGTACGCGTATCGTGCGTTAGAGGAAAGCACCGATTCCTCTGAGGATTTTCACTCCTCTGATGATTCTGCTGAGTTTTCACTCAACTTACCTGAGGAGCCCTCTTCTCCTAAAAGGAGAATGTCCCCTCCAGAGGATTTGTCCTTCCAGGACTTTGTTTTAGATATGGCTACAGCCCTTTCTATTACCACATCCTCTGAAAAGGAACCCAGATCCAAAAAACTGGATATTTTGGGATACTCAAAGGCCCCTAAGGAGGCAGTTACCCTGCCTATCCATGAAATCCTTCAAGAACAACTGATGGATTTCTGGGAAAATCCTTTGACTTTGTCTCCTTATTCCCGTAGGTTGGACACCATGTATAGGGTCCCTCCTTCTCCTGGTTTCCAAAAGACTCAATTGCCCCACCACTCTATTGTGGTGAAGTCTGCAATGAAGAAGATTAGGAGTACCAAAAGGCACTCTTCCACCCCTCCAGGACGGGAATGTAAGACTTTGGACTCTTTTGGTAGGAAAATTTTCCAGGCTAGTATGCTTATAGCCAGGATTAATTCCTACAGTCTCTATATGGGCATGTTCCTGGAGGAACTTGCCAAAAAGGTGCGGCATTTTGCCCCCTTTATCCCTGAGGATAAAAAGCAGGGATTCCTTTCCCTAGTGAAACAACTCTTAGAGGTTTCTAAGTTCTCTAATAGGGCAGCATATGATTCCTTTGAGGGAGCCAGTAGGGCTTCGGGCATTGCTATTGCAGCCCGACGTCTTGCTTGGCTCCAGGCCTCTGATCTGGAACCTTGGGTTCTAGATGGCTTACGAAATCTGCCCTGTACAGGTGAGAACTTATTTGGGGAAGAGTGGCAAATCAAAGCCACCCAGATGGATGCTGAAAATGCCACCTTGGAAAGACTTTCAAAGTCCACTTCAATTCCTACTAAGAAAAAGTCTTTTAAAAGGCCTTACTATAAGAAGGCCAGAGTTGCTTCAAATACTGGCCAGCAGTCTTCTCAACCTCGCTATACTGCTAAGCGTCAGCAATCCAAACAAGCACGAGCTAAGCCTGCAGCAGCTACTGTAGCTCAGCAGGCTCCAACCCCTCAGGGGTTTTGACTTGCTCCTAGGGAACTTGCCACTTCTGGTTCTAACACAACCAGAACCTCTCACCATACCCGGAAGGTTGGTTCACTTTGCTCCCAGATGGGAACAAATCACAACAGAACAATGGACCCTCTCTATCATTCGAGAGGGTTACAAACTTCATTTCTCCAGCCTTCCTCCCCATCATATGGTGAGACCATTCAATTCTCCCCCATCTCTCCTAACCCTGTTGGGTCAAGAGGTTTCCTCTCTTCTTGCCCAAGGGGCCATAGAAGAGGTTCCTCTTCCTCAACAAGGGTCCGGTTTCTACTCCCCTTATTTTCTCATTCCAAAGAAGACAGGGGGATTCAGACCAATCCTAGATCTGAGAGAATTGAACAAATTTCTCTTCAAGGAGAAATTCAAAATGCTGTCTCTCGGCATTCTCCTTCCTTACCTCCAGGGTCAGGACTGGCTTTGTTCTCTAGACCTACAGGATGCGTATACACATATACTCATCCATCCATCCCACAGAAAGTATCTTCGCTTTCTGTTTCAGGGAAAACATTTCCAATACAGAGTACTCCCCTTCGGTCTAGCCTCTGCTCCAAGAGTATTTACAAAATGCATGGCAGTCGTAGCCGCATTTCTAAGAGGCATGGGAATCTTTGTCTTCCCATATCTGGACGACTGGCTCATCCGAGCTCCAACTCAGTCACAGGCCCAGATTTCCCTGGACCACACAAGGAGCCTTTTGCAGTATCTGGGACTGGTAGTAAACCTTCCCAAGTCCCAACTCATCCCTACTCAATCTCTAGAATTCATAGGGGCCCAGTTGGACACCATCACTGCAAGGGCCTACCTTCCACATGTTCGAGGCCAGCGCCTCCTGAGTTTGGCCTCCCAAGCTCAGTCCAGCACTCACTTGACAGCCAGGGAAATGCTACGCCTACTGGGTCATATGGCCTCCACAGTGCATGTGGTGCCCTATGCTCGTCTTCATATGAGAGCAGCTCAATGGACCCTGGCCACTCAGTGGACTCAGGCGTCAGGAGCGCTCTCAGACCAAATACAAACCTCCGATCGTCTGTTTTGGTCCCTCCACTGGTGGACTTCCACCAAGAATCTGTTGGGGGCTCCATTTCAACCATTGCTACCCCAAGCAACCCTCACAACAGATGCCTCCCAAACAGGGTGGGGAGCCCATCTGCAAACTCTCTCCACTCAGGGCACTTGGTCTCTACAGGAGACCACCCTTCATATCAATCTTCTGGAACTGCGAGCAATTTACCTTGCCCTCAAGGTCTTCCACTCCCTCCTAGCCAACCTCACTGTCCTAGTTCAGACGGACAATCAGGTGGCCATGTTTTACATAAACAAACAAGGAGGGACGGGCTCTCTGTCGCTTTGCAACGAAGCTCTAAGACTATGGGCCTTCGCCAGAGAGCATCAGATTCACCTGCTAGCAGTGTATCTCCCAGGAGTTCAAAACTCTCGGGCAGACAGGCTCAGTCGAGTTCTGCTACCACACGAATGGTCCCTACATTTGGACCAAATAAACCGAATCTTTCAGGAATGGGGGACCCCGGACATAGACCTCTTTGCAAGTCCGTGGAATGCCAAACTTCCCCGGTTCTGTTCCAGAACTCCGTGTCAGGGAGCTCAGGCTACGGACGCCTTTCTCCTGAATTGGAATCAGGCATTCCTATATGCCTTTCCACCCATTCCTTTGATTCCCAAGACTCTGTTCAAACTCCAGAGGGATCATGGAACTATGATCCTCATAGCTCCACGCTGGCCACGCCAAGTGTGGTTCCCTCTACTTCTACAGCTCTCCCAGGGATCCTACTTGGATCTGGGAGCTGCGCCAGACCTCCTGTCTCAGGAGGAAGGGACTTTGTGGCACCCAAACCCCAAATCCCTTCACCTCAGTGCTTGGTTACTGAAGGCTTAAGCCTTCAAGACTTTCATCTTTCCCAACCAGTGAAAGATATCCTTTCTGCCTCTAGGAAACCCTCTACCAGGCGTTCCTATGCTTTCAAATGGAAACGTTTTTCCATTTGGTGTGCTCAGCAGGGTCTTGACCCTCTGGCACTTCCTTTGAATTCTCTTCTTGATTATCTCCTGCATCTATCCAATGCAGGCCTCAAGACGAATTCGGTAAGAGTCCATTTAAGTGCTATTGCAGCATCCTTGAAACATATAAATGGACAACCTATCTCCTCTCATCCTCTTGTTGCAAGATTCATGAGAGGCCTGACTCTCACTAAACCTCCCATCAGACCACCCCCGGTCGCATGGGATTTGAATCTAGTGCTCGGTCAACTTATGAAGCCACCTTTTGAGCCAATGTTTTCCACCTCCTTGAAATTTCTTTCCTGGAAGGTCATCTTCCTCATTGCAGTCACTTCGGCTCGCCGCATCAGTGAGCTGCAGGCTTTAGTGGCTAATCCACCTTACACAAGATTTCATCATGATAAGGTGGTCCTTAGGACGAATCCCCACTTTATGCCTAAAGTGGTCTCGCCTTTTCATCTTAATCAAGAGGTATATCTACCTGTCTTTTTTCCAGCTCCTCATGCATCCAATGCAGAGAGGAACCTTCATACTCTGGATTGTAAAAGAGCTCTCGCTTTTTACCTTAATAGGACTCAGCCACATCGAAAGTCTTCTCAACTTTTTGTGGCCTTTGATCCTTCCCATTTGGGACTTCCAGTCTCCAAGCGTACACTTTCCAATTGGATTGCTCAGTGTATTTCTTTTGCTTACCAGAGCAAAAACATTTCTCTGGAAGGCCATGTCACTGCTCACAATGTGAGGGCCATGGCAACTTCTATGGCTCATCTGCACTCTGTTTCCATAGATCAGATCTGTCGAGCCGCTACCTGGGCCTCGGTTCATACCTTCACAGCCCATTACTGTTTGGACAAGGACTCCCGCCGGGATGCCTTGTTTGGCCAGGCTGTCCTCAAGCACCTGTTCCATTCCTAAACAACTCCTGCCCACCTTCCCAGAATGGATGCCTGAGATCCATACGAAGATGGCGAACCTTTACAGGGGATCCCATGCATCTAAGCTAGGGAGTCCCCATATGTGAGGACTTATTCCTGCTTGTTCCTGGAGATAGCACAGTTACTTACCTGTAACAGGTGATCTCTGGGAACAGCAGGAATTAGTCCTCACAACCCACCCACCTCCCCTAGGAGTTGTATCTTTTATCTATCTATCTTCCTGTCCTCTCTCTGTTGACTCAGCTATAAACTCGAAACTGAGGAGAGCTGTTCAGGAAGGCGGGAAGGCAGTGCGCATGTGCAGTGGGAGGTCCCAAAAGCTTCTATTCTAAGAAGCTGGGGAGCTTTCCCGCACGGGCTCCGTCGGTACCGACGTACCCATTTGTGAGGACTAATTCCTGCTGTTCCCAGAGATCACCTGTTACAGGTAAGTAACTGTGCTTTCCTTGAGTGACGACAGGTCAGTCCTCCATCCCGCCCAGAGTTCTTCAGGAGGGGTCTGGCGCTGGTGGCCAGAAGGCTAGTATTACAGGTAAGCCCATTTTAATGTGCTTCGCGTTCCCTCTATTTTACCTAGCATTCTCTATGGCAGTGAAGGGTGTAAGAAAGCCTTGCCGGACATTATAAAATATAAGCTTTTCGGACTAGTTTAGCTTAGGTTATGTTGGTTGGTTTTGGCTCCTTTGAGTCTGCTTTTGTTAATAGTTCACACTGGATCTGAGGAGAGAAATCAGCAGGCTATATACAGTGATGTCATGATTCTGACATACCAGTCTCCAAGCTGCAGGAGGAGGTTGACAACCCAGAGGTAGAGGACTGAACTGTCGTCACTCAAGGAACTACAATTACCAGGTAAACATACAGATCTATCTCACTTATACTGTATTCATTAGGGATGGACTTCCTTATACACTTATACTGGACTTCCTCATAAAACATACAGATGATAACAGTCAAGGCCTCCTACTCCTTTTCATAGACATTTCCGCCGCCTTTGACAACATCAACCATCTTACACTGATCAATAGATTAGAAAACTTAGGAATAGGCGGGACTGTCCTCAAATGGTTCAAGTCCTACATCACACACAGACTAATGCGTGTTCAATTAAACCAAGAAGCATCAGAAACCTTCCCCCAAGGACAAGGAATACCCCAAGGATCAGCCTTTTCTGCTCTCCTCTTCAACCTGTACCTACAACCCATCACACAAATATTTAGAAAACACAAGATCAAGCATTTTATCTATGCTGACGACATTATGCTCGCTCTCCCCATAACCACGAAAAACCCCACTTATAACACTCTATCCGAATGCATGGCGGAAACCACATCCTGGAATGAAACCAACTACCTCAGCATCAACCTCAAAAAAACTGAAGCAATGTTCGTAACAAGATCACCCGTGGCCGAAGACACTTACCCAACAGCACTTACCGAAGACACTTACCCAACTATACCTGTTAAAGAGGTAAAATACCTAGGTGTAATAATCGATCATACACTCACCATGCTACCACACATAAAGCAGACAGTAAAAACCATATTCTACAAACTCAAAACTATTCAACACTTAAGGCCCCTTCTTGACACGCATGACTTTAGATCAGTAGTTAGCTCACTCATCACCCCTCACTTTGACTATTGTAACAGTCTCCTAATCGGCCTCCCACAAAAAAATATCTACCTATTACAAAGAGCCCAGAACATTTGTGCAAAAGTAGTCACTAAAGCCCGCCTAGCAGACCATGTAACCCCTATACTGCTAGAACTTCACTGGCTCCCTATAAATAGCCGAATCAAATACAAAATTCTACTAACAACCTTCAAGCTCCTAAACGATATCGCCCCTTCACATCTATCCACACTACTTCACGCCCCAACTGATTCAAGAGCCCACAGACTAAACGCAACCCACTCACTGGAGTTACCAAAAACATTCACGAAGACTAAAAAATCCACCAGTGCCAGAGCCTTCACATTCACTGCTTCCACACTTTGGAATGATCTCCCAATAGACATCCGTATCATAAAAGACCTCTCCCAATTTAGGAAAGAACTCAAGACATACCTATTCTCCGAACACTTTGAAATCCCCTACCCTCCAAGTCCAGCCACACAGCGTCCACAGACACACAAACAAAAAGCCTGCAAAAACACAATTAATTGAACATACACAGCCCTCTCTCAGACAGTTCTCCCAAAGACACACCAAAAAATCCACGAAAAAATGGAAATAAATTCCACCACACACACACATACACACCCCCACTTGAATGACAAATACTCTACACTATAACTCATTGTATCCTAACCTTTTTGTAAATATCATCTGTAAATAGCAATGGCAGTTCGTTGCCTATTCTCTGTAAAAAGTTAGAAACTTCTGATCAATATAACAGAAGTATACAAAAAAGTATACACCTTGTAAATAGTTTTAACAGTTTAATGCTCTGTTATATGTAAAAAGTTAATAATTTTTTTGTTCAATGTAATGTTATTCGAACGTATACAAAACTGTTAAATTGTTCCATGTAAACCGCCCCTGATCTCTGGAAGGGGCGGTATAGAAGAAATAGATAAATAAATAAGATATCTTGAAAACCTGGCCCGTTTGCAGCTCTTGTACAGCCCTGTTATAGTGTAAATGTTTAGTTTTGTATTGTGAGGTGCCTGGACAAGTACTGAAAATTATAAATGTGATAATGCCATGTCTCATTGACAGGTCATCCAGATCGTGATCGGCCTGATGCATATCAGTTTGGGGGTCATACTTTCTAGCACGGTTTCCGGTGTGGCTGTGGCTACCGGAATATTTTTCTTGAGCAGTGTCATTGTAAGTAAATGAAGCGTCTCTTAAACATAACATTTCCTTCATGGAGAACTTTTTTCCATCTAAAGGAGTTGGATTTATTGCTTTTTGTCTTTGAATGCAACAACTCATTTCACTTCAACTATTCCCTAACTCCCACTCGCATATTGTGTTATCTTTAAAATGAAAGTAGAGGATTGCTGTCTGGTTTATGGAACACAGAAATGCAGAAACTTTTGATCACTAATCCGACTGTAAGTAAAGTGACTCCTTGTTGGCCTATGCAACATGACTTTCTGATTCTAGTTCTGCTTTCAGTCTGCAACCACAGCTAGCACTGATTGATACATCCTTACCAGCTTAAATAGGATACGTCATATCATATACCTTTCATAGCAGCACTGACAGTTGCAATATTACCAAGCTGCCAGATTTCAACTCAGTCTGAACAGTCCTAGTTCATAGTATGATCATGTTTGATTTAATTAGTGGAGGACAGATAGTAAAGGAATCCACAGTACTACCTTTTAACTTTCAAAAGGGAGACTATGATAGAATGAGGAATATAGTTAAGAAAAAACTAAAAGGAGCGGTTCCAAAGGTTAAAGACTTCAGCAAGCTTGGGTGTTATTTAAAAATACTATCCTCGAAGCCCAGACCAGCTGTATTCTAAGCATTAAGAAAAGTGGAAGAAAGTCCAAAAAACTGCCAGCATGGTTTAAAGGTGAGGTCAGAGAGGCTGTTGCTGCCAAAAAAGCAACCTTCAGGAAATGGAAAAAAGAGCCAAATGATGAAAACTGGAAACAGCACAAGCACTGGCAAGTTAAATGCAAAACATTGATAAGGCAGGCAAAGCGGGAATTTGAGAAGAAACTTGCTACGGAAGCAAAAACACGAAATAAAGACTTTTTCAAGTACATTTGTAGCAAAAGGCCTGTGAGAGAGTCAATTGGACCATTAGATGATAGAGGGGTAAAAGGGGCAGTAAGAGGAGACAAGGCTATAGCAGAGAGACTGAATGAATTCTTTGCTTCGGTCTTTACTGAGGAAGATGTAGGGATGTTACCCAAGACTGAAGTGCTATTTAAAGGTGATACTGCAGAGGAATTGAGAGAAATATCGCTACACCGGGAAGATATATTACAATTATTTGATAAACTGAATAGTAGCAAATCACCTGGACCGGATGGTATACATCCCAGAGTGTTGAAAGAACTGAAATATGAGATTGCGGACCTGCTATTGGTAATCTGTGAACTTTCATTAAAATCATCTGTAATACCTGAAGATTGGAGGGTCGCCAACGTAACACCAATTTTTAAAAAGGGTTCCAGGGGTGACCCAGGAAATTACAGACCGGTGAGCCTGACGTCAGTACCGGGGAAAATGGTAGAAACCATCATAAAGAACAAAATTACACAGCATGTAGATAGTCATGGCCTAATGGGAGACAGCCAACATGGCTTTAGACAAGGAAGATCTTGTCTTACTAATCTGATATGTTTTTTTGAAGGTGTGCATAAACAGGTAGACAAAGGTGAGTCGGTTGATATAGTGTATCTGGACTTTCAGAAAGCTTTTGACAAGGTCCCCCATCAGAGACTTTTGGCGAAGCTAAAAAGTCATGGGATAGGAGGCAGTGTACTATTGTGGATCGGGAACTGGTTAAAAGATAGAAAGCAGAGGGTAGGGCTAAATGGCCAATATTCCCAATGGAAAAAGGTGAATAGTGGAGTACCCCAGGGATCTGTACTGGGTCCGCTACTTTTTGACATATTCATAAATGACCTGGAAAAGGGAATAACTAGTGAGGTTATCAAATTTGCAGATGACACAAAACTGTTTAAAGTTGTTAAAACCCAAGAGGATTGTGGAAAACTGCATGAGGATCTGGATAAATTGGAAGACTGGGCATCCAAATGGCAGATGAAATTTAATGTGGACAAGTGCAAAGTTATGCACCTAGGAAAGAACAACCCACACTATAGTTACATGATGCAAGGCTCCACATTAGAAACCACCACCCAGGAAAAAGATTTAGGAGTCATCGTGGATAAGATGTTAAAACCCTCCGCCCAGTGTGCAGCGGCGGCCAAGAAAGCAAATAGAATGCTAGGTATCATAAGGAAAGGGATGGAGAATAAAACAAAGGATATAATGCCTCTGTATCGCTCCATGGTACGACCGCACCTTGAATATTGTGTGCAGTTCTGGTCACTGTATCTTAAAAAGGACATAGCGTTATTAGAAAAAGTATAGAGAAGAGCCACCAAATTGGTGAAGGGGATGGAAGGCTACTCCTATGAAGAGAGGCTAAAAAGGTTAGGGCTTTTTAACCTGGAAAAGAGACAGCTGAGGGGAGATATGATAGAGGTCTATAAATTAATGAATGGAGTGGAACGGATAAACGTGGATCAATTGTTTACGCTATCAGAATATAGAAAGACTAGGGGACATGTAATGAAGCTACAGGGTAAACTATTTAAGACAAATAAGAGAAAATATTTTTTCACTCAACGTGTAATCAAACTCTGGAATCTGTTACCGGAGGATGTAGTAAGGGCTGTTAGTATAACTGGGTTTAAAAAAGGTTTGGACAAGTTCCTGGAGGAAAGGTCCATAAACCACTATTAAAAAGGGACCCAGGATATCAATGCTTGACCCAGTACAAGCATTGTGGAACCTGTGTCTTTTGGGGATATTGCTAGGTACGTATGACCTAGATTGGCCACTGTTGGAAACAGGATACTGGGCTTGATGGACCTCGGTCTGACCCAGTATGGCATGTCTTATGTTCATATTGTCCAAAAGGCCAGTCCAGACAAGTGGGTTGTGTCCCCTTCCCAGCAGATGTGAAGACAGAGAAAATATTCCAGAATCTTTTTATGACATTACCATGCCATTATCAGCCTATGCCTCTAGGGGCAAAATCCAGTATTTCTCTCTGTCAGATGATGGGTGCAAATTTTTCAGCTACTACTATTCATTTAGAAGATTGAAGAAGGCTATCAGGCTCATTCATCCCCATTATTCGTTCCCCCTCCTGATCCCAGATTGGGGGTGGCATTAGGACGGGTGATGGGCATTCGTCGGCCCTGGACATACAGGGCCGATTCCAATGCCAGTCCTATACATCCGGGACCGATGGCTTAGATGGGGAACTTATTCCATCTCTGAGGTAGAATAAATTCCCTGATGTGGTGGAGGATGGCAGGCCTGGTTGTGGCAAGCAGCGGTAGAGGGCAGAGAGTATTCCCTGCAGTCCGACCCTGCCTTGGGAGCAATGTTCCCTCTAATTTTCTGTAGGCTGTGTGCGCATAAAATATCAGCTGTGCAGCTTTTGAAGGAAGGTTAAATTTTTGTGCGCCACATAACGACACTCGGAGTTATATACTTTAAAATTTGACTACACGTCAGAATACAGTATGTACACCACATTGATTGCACTAGAAAATATTGTAGAACTTGTGAAAACCATAAATACACAACAACTTTTCAATTTTAAGAACGTCTGTGTTTTCTATTAGAATCAGAACCGTAATTTTTGTGCGCTCTGTTGTAAAATATGTGCGCTCACTCGGCGAGGTGTGTGCGCGCGCACACGCGCACAGCTTAGAGGGAACCGTTCTTGGGAGGGTATATCAGCTTCCAAGGGCCTAGGGTCATGGCTCTGAAAACACCACTAGAGCCACTTATAGCGCAGCCACTGGGGATGTTCTGTAGGCACCATACATCACTCTGCCTGGGAAATATCATGTATAATATTTATTCAGTGTTTAAAAACTGGCACCTTGTCCCCCACCCAACAATTCAAAATAACCTTTTTCACACCCCAAAAGCCAATCAAGACAAACTTGCTTTCTGCCTTCCTTAGTATTTTTTTTTCAATGGGGCATCATCTCCTAACATTAACAAAGCATAGATCCAGTCGATGCGTTGGTGGTCAGTCTCCTCTAAACTCTGCAGGGCCTTTTTTCCATATTTCAGTGAGTATGAAACTCTAAGGCATTTTGAAATGTGTCTGTCCCCATTTCACATTTTCCACACCACCCGGAAGTCCATATGCCCCTTTGGGCCTTTGTCTCTTGGATAAGATATCACCTATGCAGGATATGGAACTGCATTTCCTAATAGTAGGCATTACACAGTGTTTTGTGCATAAAGTAGCGCTTTAAGTGTTCTTCCTCATACTTTTGGCTACATTCTTCCCCTACTGTTTTGTTAATCTCTGCGAGTGCTGCGTGCACAACCTGTCTCTGAGCAGTTTATACCATGTAGATAGCATAGTTACTGACCTGTAACAGGTGTTCTCTAGGGGCAGCAGGAATCAGTCCTCACTTGTGGGTGACGTCGGCACCGATGGAGCCTGCGCGGAACAATTCCCTAGCTTTCAAAGAAAGCCTTTGGAATTGCTGCCACGCATGCGTGGTCCTCTTCCTGCCCAAGGGTGCCATCTTGCTCAGTCAGGTCCCTTAGCTCGAGTCCTACCAAGCAAATGGCAAGGGAAGGACAAAAACTTGGCAACTCATCAGGGGAGGTGGGAGGGTAATGAGGACTGATTCCTGCTGTCCCTGGAGAACACCTGTTACAGGTGAGTAACTATGCTTTCTCCAGGAACAAGCAGGAAGTCAGTCCTCACTTATGTGACTCCTAGCTATAGGCTACTGAACCTGTAACCAAAAAACACCTTCGTGAGGCCGTGAGCAGAAGCTGGAGCCAGAGTCCTCGGGGCGAAACCCTCGGTAGCCATGAAGAAGGCATGGCGGGCAGGAGTTGCTTATACCCCAAACAAGTTACGGAGTACAGCCTGGTTGAAGGTGCTGTTCCAGCGGGACTCACTCTCCAAGCAGTAGTGGGTGACGAAGGTGTTCGTGGAAGACCAGATCGCTGCCTGGCAGATGTCCATCAGGGGCACGGAGCATAGTGAGGCCACAGGTGCCGCTTTTGGCTCGGACCCCGTGTGTGGTGGCTCGATGATCCAGTGGGACAGCCGCCTTTGCATGAGCAAAAGCAATGCAGTCCGCCACCCAGACAGAGAAGGTGCACTTGGTGACTGCTTGCCCTGGTCTATTGGGGTCATAGGTCATGAAAACCTGTCAGACTTGCAATGAGTCTGGGTACGCTGTAAATAAAAGGCAAGAGTCCATTTGCAGTCAAGGGTGTAGAGAGCCATCGATGCCTGATCAGCATGGGGCCTCAGGGAAAAAGTCGTCAGCACTATATCTTGGTTGAGATGGAAGTCCGAAATGACCTTAGGCAGGAATTTAGGGTGGGTGCAGAGGAACACCCTGTTCCGGTAAAACCTGGTATAAGGGGCGCCAGCCATGAGAACCTGGAGCTCACTCACTCGGCGGGCTGAGGTCAGCGCCACCAGGAAGGCCACCTTTCAGGAGAAGTGCTGGAGAGAACACGTAAGCTGCGTGAGTACCACATTTAAGTCCCATTCTACCGGGGGAGGGCGGATGGGCAGCTTGGACAGCAAAAGACCCCACATGAAGCAGGAGACTAAAGGCTACCCCGAGAGGGGTTTTTCTTCAATGGGGAGATGATTAGCTGAGATGGTGCTCAAATGAACTCTGACAGAGTTCAACATCAGCCCTTTCCTAGAGAGGTGGAGGAGGTACTGAAGGACCCACCGAACAGGGCACGAGAAGGGATTGATCTGGTGCCCCAAGCACCAGGCGGAGAAGCGCTTCCACTTAAAGGCATAAGCCCGCCTAGTGGAGTCTTTCCTTGAGGCAAGGAGGACTTCCTCGACCTCCGCCGGAAGGACCAGGGAGGCTAGTGAGACCCGTTCAGCCACCAGGCTGTGAGGGATAGGGAAGTTAGGTTCGGGTGCAGCACCTGACCCTCTTGCGTCAGCAGGTTCCTGGCTGAGCCCAGGGAAACTGGAGGCTCCGTCGACAGCAGGAGCAGGAACCAAGGCTGCCGAGGGGGCTACGAGAATCAACGATGTTCCATCCCGCTGAGCCTTGAACAGAGTCCTCGCAATGAGGGGAAAGGGAGGGAATGCATAGAGAAGACTGAAAGTCTAGTCCAGGAGAAATGCATCAGGGCCCACCCTGCTCAGGTGCGGTATCGGCCCGCAAAAGCAGGGGAGCTGTGTTTTCTGGGGACTGGCGAAGAGGTCTATCACTGGAGTCCCCCAGAGGCAAAACAACCAGTTCACTACTCTGGGATCCAGCCGCCATTCGTAGGGGCGAAGGAACCTGCTGAGTCTGTCCGCCAGGCCATTCTGCTGACCGGGGAGGTACGTCTCCCTGAGGGCCATCCCCCTTCAGGCAACAAAAGAGCAGATGAGGACCGCTTCCCAGCAGAGGGAGCGCGATCCCGTGCCAACCTTCTTGATGATGTAGAACGTCACTACATGGTTGTTGGTTTGCACAAGAATCAACCTCCTGCTGAGGTGTTCCTCAAAGGCTTTGAGCCCACCGAATGGCCCGTAGTTCGAGCAAGTTTATCTGCTGCTGGGACTCCTCTGGTGACTATTGTCCCAAATGGGCTCCCCACCCCAATAGGGAAGCGTCTGTCGTTAGCACTGCATCATAGTGCAGGGCCTGAAAGGGCAATCCCCACAGGAGGTTGCGGGGGTTTTGCCACCAGCTCAGGGACAAGCGGAGGTCAGGAAGAACCCTGATGGGATCCCTGAGGTGTCCGAGGGACTAGCTCCATTGGGCACTGAGACACGCCACTTGGCTGTCTGCATGTGTAGGCAGTCATGGGGGACCACATGCATGGTTGAGGCCATGTGGCTCAAGAGGCATAGCATGGTCAGAGCGGTGACCTGGTGAGTGTTTTGGACGTGAGCCACCAGGGCTTGAAGGCAGGAGTGATCCACCGGCAAGAAGGCGACCGCCTGCTGAGTATCGAGGTGCGCCCCGATGAACTTGAGCCTGCACCAGCTCGAGGTGAGACTTCAGGTAGTTGACCAAGAACCCTAAGCTCTCCAAGAGGAGGACAGTGTGAGACATCACTCGTCAAGCCTCCTCGGTCAAGTAGCCTGTAACGAGCCAGTCGTTGAGGTAGGGAAAGACCAGCATGCCCTGGCGCCAAAGGTAAGTGGCGACCACAACGAGGCACTTTGTGAAGACTTGTGGGGCTGATGCAAGGCCAAAGGGGAGCACCCTGTATTGGAAGTGCTCTCCTTGCACTCTGACACGCAGGTACTGCCTGTGTAGGGGTTGATAAAGATGTGGGAGTAGGCATCCTTTAGATCCAAGGCGTATAGCCAGTCACCCTGCCGGAGGAAGGGCGGCAGCAGCACACCAAGAGAACATCTTGAATTTCTCCTGCACCAGGAACTTGTTTAGCATGTGGAGGTTGAGGATGGGCCGCAGACACCCCCGTCTCTTTAGGACGAGGAAGTACTGGGAATAGAAGCCCCGACCCCGAAGGTGAGGAGCGACATTCTCGACTGCCTGTTGAGCGAGGAGAGTGTAATTCCCACTGTAGCAGAAGCTGGCGTGTGGGGAGTCGAGGAGGCTCCGCTGGGGAGAAAGGAGGGGGAAGCTGTCGAAATGAAGGCGACAGCCATCCTGGACAATGTGGAGGACCCAGGCGTGCGAGGTGATGGAGGCCCATGATGGGGCAAAGTGGCACAGGCGTGTGTCCCCCCTCCCTCCCCCGGCTGCTGCACCGCCAGAAGGCAAGGGGCTATGCCACTGGCGTCAAAACCCTTGAGTGGGTTGCAGGTGAGCTGGCATTTGGGCCTTCGGTCCCTTTAGCTTACGATGCCCCTGGCCAGATTTCCCCTGTGCCGGAGTGGTCGATGTGGGAGTAGCCGGATATGGTGGATAGCCCCGATACTGGAGACTCCTTCTTGGGAAGAAGGGCTTCTTGGTTGGCGGCTGCTTTCGAGGCAGGGTAGAGGTTTTGTGGGAGAGACGGGTCTGGTGACTAACTCCGTTTCAATTTCCACAGCCTTCTCCATCAGCTTGCCAAAGAGCTGCTCGCCAAGACAGGACACTTCCAGGAGCTTCTCCTGCACCCATTGCTCCAAATCTGAGGATTGGAGCCATGCCTGGCAGTGGGCCCCAATGCCCACAGCCACCACCCAAGCTGATGTCTCAAAACCATCATAGGATGCTTGAGAGAGGTACTTAGAGCAGTCGACGACAGATTTCAGCAGGGCACAGAATCTGTCAAGGGGCTCGCCCTCTAGGTCCGCGGAGAAACCCCCGAGTTCCTTAGCTAAATCGTTCAGGAACATACCAATATACAGTTGGTATGCTTGGATGCAACAAGATAGCATGGAACCTTGGTAGGCCTTGCGGCCCAGGGCATCAAGGACTCTTGACTCATGGCTGGGTGATACCAGTGAGTGCAATTTTGGGCTCTCTTGCTTCCGCATGGCCGATTCCACCACCGAGGTGTGTGTGAGCTGGGTCTTTCCGAAGCCCTGCCCACGCTGCACCTTATACATCGTGTCACGATGGGTACTGAGGCTGGGGCCTCCCATATGTGGAGCAGCAGCAGAGATAAAATAGGCGGTACAGGTACAGTGAGGGATTCCCTGGGCGGGGACTTGTACTGAAATGTCGAGCTCTTTAGCACGAGGGTCCTCCTTGGCCTGGGTGACCAGGTTAAGGGCCTGTGCCTGTCCCGAACGAACACCAGGAAGGAGGTGTTTTCGGGTGGCAAGCACTGCTGGAATGCAGGCGGTGAGGGGTCCGACAGAAGATCCTGATGGGTACAGGTTTCTGGAGAGGTGTCCCCCATCAGACTCCCAGTCCGAGAAATCGGTCGGAGTTCGAGCCGGGCAAATTGCCCTGTCCAGTGGCTGGCGGCCTTGTGCCAGAGGCCCTGGACGATCTCGCCCCCGAGGAACGGGAAGGCGAGCAGGACCAGCGTCGGACCCTTGCAAAGCCCGCGGCTCTCTGGGACTTCCTGGACAGATTTGGGTGTCCCACGCGAGGGACCCATGGTCTCTGGGCACGGGTCAGCAAAGCTGGCCGTAAGCGCCTGCTGGGAAGCAATGAACGCAGAAACGCTGCATTCCAGCTCCAGCATGCAGGACTCCCACGGGGACATGGGGCCCTGCGATGCCAATACCGGGGTCACTGGATCAGGCGTCGAGGAGGAGAGGGGGTCCTCACTGGGACGACCCTCGGGAGACCGGACGCCTTCGCTGGAGGCCTCTGCTTCTGTGCGGGGTACCTTGCGGGGCTGCTCCTTGTCCGACCCTCGAACACCGAAGGGGGCTCCTTTTTCTTAAAGCCCAAGGGCTCCATTCCTTAAACTTAGTATTTCTACTCCCTGCCTCAAAACTTAGGTTTTCTGTAATTTTCAGGCAGGAGGATATCTCCCAGCTACGATTTCCCTTTTCCCACCCACCATCGCCAGGCTTTTCAAAGATGCTCCACTAAACGCCTTATATCCTGGCTGTTCCAGCTCCACCCTGGGATAGTGTAACACATTTAACGGTCTAAAAGGACTACTTCAGGTGTCCAATAGTCCCCCAGGAGCATACCTAGCCTCGTGCAACTAGCACATGAGTGCAACTCCATTGTGCAATCTGTGCCGCCCCCCCCCCTTTTTTTTTCCCCTTCTCCAGTATCAACTTCACATAACTGATATGGTCCCTTTTGCCCTTCCAGACAATGGTCCAAATTATGCTCTTAAGCTGACCATCCTCCCCTTTTTTTGATCCTTACCAGTAAAATTTGCAGCTGGTAACAGAATCATGGCCATTTTGACGAGGACCTCCTGAACATACACTGACAACAGTAACTCTGCCCATTTTTTGCAGAGGTTTGTGATCTGGCTGATCTTTTTCTGGATCTTTTTTTTGGTACATTACTTATAGATCTCAATACAAGCAGATGCCCAAGAATTTTAAAGGTCCATCAGACTATCAAAGGTTGGTCGCCCTGCACTCTAGCCTTCCCCCTCCACAGAGTCACAATCTCCAATTTTTCAGCATTATGTACAAGCCGAAGAACCTCCCATACCATTCTAAAAGACACAGCAATTCACCAAGACCTTCCTTGGCATTCTCCCTATCACAAAGCCGACCTGATTAAGATAAATCGGTTCCGGAATTACCCTCCCTAGCCTCTCCACCAGCACTGCTGCTAAAAGTTTGTTTTTTACATCTTGGTTTAGCAAGGATATTGGCCAATTTGGCTCCAACCTGATCCATATCTTTTGCCAGGTTTGGACAGTACTACGTCTACCTGGTTGGCATGATCTCCCAAGCTCCTCATTGTAAGCACTGCTTTTCCCATCTCCTGCAAAGGCGCCACCACCAAAAACTCCGGGCCCAATCCATCTGGCCCCAGTTCGGGCAGGTTTTAACCTTGTAATTTGAATACAAAGCTCCACCTCTGTAATGGGTTTATTTAAAAACTCTCTGCTCCATGCTGATACCTTGAAGGTTTAAGTCCTGAAAAAAAGCCCCTCTTGCTTTCCTTTCCATCGGTTCTGCCACATACAAGTACTGAAAAAAATCTGCAAGCTATTTCTTTGTCCTTTACCAACAGTGTTCCATCCTCCCGTCTTATTTTGGCGGCAGTATGTTTTACTTTAGACTGTTTAATTAAATTTGCCAGGAGCTTTCCCATCTTTTCTCCCCAGTGATGCAACTTATATTTATATATGCAAATGCTTTGCATGGCTTTTTTGTAACATGGCATTTACTATCTCCAGGAACAAGCAGGAATGAGTCTTCACATATGGGTACGTCGGTACCGATGGAGCCTGTGCAGGAACGCTCCCCAGCTTCCCAAAAAAGGAAAGCTTTTGGGAGCATCCCACAGCGCCTGCACGCTGCCTTCCCGCCTTTCCTAACCGCCTCTCTCCAGTTCTTCTTTTCCGTGGAGCCAGCAGGTCGTGTTCCTGTCACCGCTGAAGAAGTTCTTTATTTTATTTCTTTGGTCGCGCGTCTGCCTTCTTCGACGTCGGACCGGTACCGCCGGTCTTTTCTTTCTTTTTTTAAAAAAAAAATACTTCCGTTCCACTTCAGTGTATTTTTTCTTCGTTGGGCCTTAGGCCTAACAGAAAATTCCTCATGGAAAAGCCCGCCTCCGGGTTTAAAAAATGCACTAAGTGCAGCGGTACCATCTGTTACCGACACCCATGACTGGTGTCTTAAGTGTTTGGGTCCTGACCATTCCATCACGGATTGTCCGTCCTGCTCCATGATGTCTAAAAGAGGTTTACAGAACCGAGCAGCCAAGCTCAGTACACTGTTTCCCTCTGATGCAGCTTCGGTGGCATCGACGTCTTCAAGGGCTGCTTCTTCCTCCTATAGATCTCAGGTAACCAAACATAAGTCTAGCTGGTCCTCGAAGGGTAGATCTCCTTCTAAGCATTGAGATACCTCCGGGCTTGCCCTCGAGGATCCTGCACCGGCAAAAGTACCCCGGCGGGAAGCTCACACAGGTTGACATCGATGGCACGACCTCGACCGATCACCTGTTGCAATGTTCTGGGGTACCGGTGGAATCCGCCGATACCGACCTCCCGACATTCATGGCGTCGATGGATCAGAATGTTCTGACCATGCAGCGTGCCATTACGGCATTCATACAAGCTGCGACGCCGCTGGTACCGCAACAAGCTTCGTTGTCGGTACCGGCTCCAATATCTGTTCCAGTGCCGGTACCGGTTGCATCGGCTTCGGTGTCGACTGCAGTGGTACCCTGTCTGATGATGCCCATCGGTACCGATCCGGTACCGATGACTCCCGATGTCGATACCACCCGGTATGCGTATTGGGCTTTACAAGAGCATCCAGACAGGCGATACTTCGATTCCTCAGACTCTGATGCATCGGAGGCCTCTGTCGAAGCATCTGTACTTCTTCCTCAGGAGCCTTCTCCAAAAAGACGAATGTCCCCTCCAGAAGACTTGGCTTTTCAAGACTTCATAAGAGAAGTGGCCAAGGGGCTTTCTATCTCAGTAGCCCCTGAGACACAGCCTAGAGCCAAAAAATTGGATATTTTGCAATATCCTAAGGCTCCTTAAGAAGTAGCCACTTTGCCAGTTCATGAGATCCTTTATGACCACATGATAGGCATATGGGAGACTCCTCTCACCATCTCTTCTCATTCTCATAGGTTGGATACCATGTATCGTGTCCCTCCTTGTCCTGGATTTCATAAAACTCAGCTTCCTCACCATTCTATTGTGGTGGAGTCTGCTATGAAAAGGTTAGAGTGCAAAGAGGCACTCATCTGCTTCTCCAGGAAGAGAATGTAGAACCTTGGATGTTTTTGGCAGGAAAATCTTTCAAGCCAGTATGCTTGTTGCCAGAATCAACTCCTATAGTCTCTATATGGGGATGTTTCTGAAGGAAGTTACAGATCATCTGCAAACTTTCCTCCCTTTTCTTCCAGAAGATAAAAGGGAAGACTTTCTTACCTGGCTTAAGCATGCCCAGGATGTTTCCAAATTCTTTAACCGTGCAGCCTTTGACTCTTTTTTTTGAGGGGGCCAGCAGGGCCTCGGTCATTGCCATAGGTGCACGCAGAATTGCTTGGTTACAAGCTTCTGATTTGGGACCCTGGGTCCAAGATGGATTAGGAAATCTTTCTTGTACAGGTGAAAACCTGTTTGGCAAAGATTGGCAAGCAAAGGCCACTCAGATGGATGCAGAAAATTCTGCTCTGGATAGGCTTTCAAAGTCTACCTCTAATCCTGTCCAGAAGAGGTTGTTCAAAAAGACATATTTTCCCAAGAAGGGAAGATATTATCCTGCTTATGGTCAGCAGACATCTTCTGCAGGTCGTTTTGCTGCAAAGCGTCGTAAACCTAAACAGACCAAGTCTAAGGCTGCAAGGCCTACTGTAGCCCAACGGCCTCAGCCTCCTCACGGCCTTTGACTTGCACCT
This sequence comes from Ichthyophis bannanicus, assembly GCA_033557465.1. NCBI lineage: Eukaryota > Metazoa > Chordata > Amphibia > Gymnophiona > Ichthyophiidae > Ichthyophis > Ichthyophis bannanicus. The sequence continues at coordinate 31,036,730 of CM066043.1, read as the reverse complement.
AGAGAACTTAGCCTTTCTAGCTCTGAAAGAGCCAGAGCCTCTCACCATTCCAGGAAGGTTAGCTCACTTTGCTCCCAGATGGGAGCAAATCACAGCAGAGCAGTGGACCCTTTCCATCATAAGGGAAGGGTACAAACTTCATTTCTTAAACCTTCCTCCTCACACCATGGTGAGACAGTTCAATTCTCCAACATCTCTCCTCAACCTTCTGGGTCAAAAGATTTCCACCCTTCTTGCCCAAGGGGCAATAGAAGAAGTACCTGTTCTTCAACAGGGCTCAGGGTTCTACTCCCCCTACTTTCTCATTCCAAAGAAAACGGGGGTTTACAGACCCATATTAGATCTCGGAGAATTGAACAAATTCCTATGCAAAGAAATTCAAGATGATTTCTCTGGGTACTCTCCTTCCATTCCTTCAGAGTCAGGATTGGCTTTGTTCTCTAGATCTCAAGGATGCGTATACCCATATATTCATCCATCCAGCACACAGAAGGTTCCTTCGGTTCCTTTATCAGGGAAAGCACTATCAATACAGGGTGCTTCCCTTTGGTCTGACCTCTGCTCCAAGAGTGTTCACAAAATGCATAGCAGTAATAGCTGCATTTCTACGCACTCTGGGAATATTCGTATTCCCATATCTGGACGACTGGCTCATCCGAGCTCCATCCCAGTCAGAGGCCCAGACTTCCCTAGCCTGTACAATGCGTGTCCTGCAGTATCTGGGACTAGTTATAAACATCCCAAAGTCCCAACTCACCCCTACTCAATCTCTAGAGTTCATAGGGGCCTTCCTGGATACCACAACTGCAAGGGCCTATCTTCCCCAGGCCCGTTGCCTACGCTTAGTGCAGTTAGCCTCTCAGATTCAGTTAAAACCCCATCTAACTGCTGGAGAGATGTTACAACTGCTAGGCCACATTGCATCCACGGTGCATGTGGTCCCCTATGCTCGCCTTCACATGAGGGCAGCTCAATGGACTTTGTCCACCCAGTGGACCCAGGCATCTGGAAGTCTGTCAGACAAAATAGCAAACTCCAGGTGCCTCTTTTGGTCTCTCCAGTGGTGGAAGTCCACTCAAAATCTGTTGCTGGGGTCCCCCTTCCAACAGTTGTTACCCCAAGCAATCCTTACAACAGATGCCTCTCCAAAGGGTTGGGGAGCTCATCTTCAAGACCTCTCCACCCAGGGCATTTGGTCCCCACAGGAGACCTCCCTACATATCAACTTCTTAGAGCTGAGCAATCTTCTTGGCTCTCAGAGTCTTCCATACCCTGCTCAGCTACAAGGCAGTCCTCATTCACACGGACAACAAGTAGCCATGTTCTATGTGAACAAGCAGGGAGGGACTGGCTCTCTGTCTCTTTGCAACGAAGCTCTGAGATTGTGGGCCTTCGCCAGAGAGCATCAGATTCATCTTCTGGCAGTATACCTTCCAGGAGTTCAAAACTCTTGGGCAGACAGACTCAGTCGAGTTCTGCTTCCACACGAATGGTCCCTTCATATGGACCAGATAGTCAGAATCTTTCGAATTTGGGGAACCCCGGACATAGACCTCTTTGCAAGTCCGTGGAATGCCAAACTTCCCCGATTCTGTTCCAGAATTCCGTCTCAGGGAGTTCAGGCCAGGGATGCCTTCCTCCTTCATTGGGGTCAAGACTTCCTGTACGCCTTTCCACCCATTCCCCCTAATTCCCAAGATCCTGTTCAAGCTTCAGAGAGATCAAGGGACTATGATTCTCATAGCTCCACGTTGGCCACGCCAAGTGTGGTACCCTCTACTTCTGCATATCTCTCAAGCTCCTTCCCTGGACCTGGGGTCTGCTCCAGATCTCCTGTCTCAGGAGGGGGGAACGTTGTGGCACCCAAACCCCCAATCTCTCTATCTCAGGGCTTGGTTGCTGAAGGCTTAGACCTTCAAGATTGGCATCTTTCTCAGCAAGTAAGGGATATCCTTCATGCTTCCAGAAAGCCTTCTAGAGGTTCCTATGCCTTTAAATGGAAAAGGTTTACCATTTGGTGTGCTGAGAAGGGTATTAACCCTCTAGCAATACCGTTGAATTCTTTACTAGAGTATCTCCTGCATCTTTCCCACGCAGGACTCAAAACAAATTCAGTAAGGGTCCATTTGAGTGCTATTGCAGCATCTCTCAAGCCTCTCAATGGACAACCTGTCTCCTCTCATCCTCTTAATGCGAGATTCATGAGAGGCCTTCTTTTAACTAAACCTCCCATCAGACCACCTCCAGTGGCATGGGACTTGAATCTGGTTCTTGGTCAGCTCATGAAGCCACCCTTTGAACCCTTAGCCACTACCTCCTTGAAATTTCTTTCCTGGAAGGTTATCTTTCTTATTGCAGTCACCTCAGCTCGCCGCATCAGTGAACTGCAGGCCTTAGTGGCTAATCCACCTTATACAAGGTTCCATCATAAGGTAGTCCTTAGGACCAATCCACACTTTATGCCTAAAGTGGTCTCACCTTTTCATCTTAATCAAGAGGTGTATTTACCTGTCTCTTTTTCCAGGTCCTCATGCATCAAGTGCAGAGAGGAATCTTCATACCTTGCATTGTAAGAGAGCTCTTGCTTTTTACTTACAAAGGACACAGCAACATAGAAAGTCTTCTCAACTCTTTGTTGCTTTTGATCCCTCTCATTTGGGACTTCCAGTCTCTAAGAGGACACTGTCCAATTGGATTGCTCAGTGTATTTCTTTCGCCTACCAGAGTAAGAACCTTTCTCTGGAGGGCCATGTCACAGCTCATAATGTGAGGGCCATGGCCACTTCTATGGCTCATCTAAATTCTGTGTCCATCGACCAGATCTGTCGAGTGGCCACCTGGGCCTCGGTTCATACCTTCACAGCCCATTACTGTTTGGACAAGGACTCCTGCCGGGATGCCTTGTTTGGTCAGGCTGTTCTCAAACACCTGTTCCATGCTTAATCAACTCCTTCCCTCCATCCCTGGTTGGATGCCTGAGATCCGTGGGAGGAGTTAGAGCCCTTCTCAGGGTCTTACAACCTTGGGGATCTCCCAGGCATCTCTAGCTGGGGAGTCCCCATATGTGAAGACTCATTCCTGCTTGTTCCTGGAGATAGCACAGTTACTTATCTGTAACAGGTGATCTCTGGGAACAGCAGGAATAAGTCTTCACAACCCACCCACCTCCCCTAGGAGTTGTATCTCTCTATCTTTCTTTCCTTTCCTCTCTCTCTTTGTCTCAGCTTTAAAACTCGAACTGGAGAGAGGCGGTTAGGAAAGGCGGGAAGGCAGCGCGCAGGCGATGTGGGATGCTCCCAAAAGCTTTCCTTTTTTGGGAAGCTGGGGAGCGTTCTCACGCAGGCTCCGTCGGTACCGACGTACCCTTATGTGAAGACTTATTCCTACTGTTCCCAGAGATCACCTGTTACAGGTAAGTAACTGTGCTTTATTGCTCAATGCCTTCTGCTGCCCTTGGGCTTGCTCAGAGCTTTGCCCCACCAGCTATTGCCTAGTCTGTTTCAGTTCCTGGAGTCCCAATAAGAGCATCATGCCAAAGAGAGCCTCCTGCTGGAGTTCGTAAGGTGTAACAAGTATTGGTAGTTTGTCAAGATGTGCTTAGAAATTCTTCTTTACCTAGCCTATGGCATCCAGCACGATGGCAAATATTTCTATATCTTTTTGCCACATTTTCTTGGTCTCCGATTCTTCTGCCTCTCCGCACAATTTACAGAGTAGTTGCTTGGAACTGACACACAGGTCTGCAAAAAAGTTTTTTTCGAGAGCTGTTTTGGTTATTCCACGTAATCTTTGTTTTTTGGTGCGCTGAATCCAAAAATGACCTCCATTTTGTCATAGGACATCACGTTTCCTGACAATTTAGGTAACTATGTTTAAATAAGGCAATACCTCAATATAAATGGAAATAGACTTATAAAATTAAAGTTTTATTACAATATTTTCATGAAAATCCTTTTTTGAACTGAAATGAGCTCACCTACACACACTAAACTCGATTCTTCTTCCTTGTGAGGTTCCTCTTGGTGCATTTACGCTTGTGAGTAGCATCTGGAATGTCTCTCTGAAGCATCCAACAGTAGTCTGCCATCATTGTAATGCTCCATTTTCCCTGGTATCCCCTTTCCATCTCTTTAATGTCTTGGTGGACTCGTTCATCTTGTTCCTCACTCACAGCTCCCAAATTTTCAGGAATGTAGTCAAGGTGGGACTGGAGGAAATGCACTTTTAAACTCATCAGGCAACCTAAAGCTTGAAATGCTTTAGCATTCGTCCGATCTTTTTGTAGTGAGGATCTTTGTTATTGCTTAAAAATTTCTGTACGACTTCTTTAAATGCAATCCACCCTTCTTTTTGAGGATCCGTCATGGTATTGACAAACTTCTAATGTCTGGTCCGACGAACACACCTTCCTTCAATTTTGTCTCCGACAGGCCTGGAAACTTGGTGACCAAATATTTGAAGCATTCTCCATCTCTTGCAAGTGATTTTATGAATTGCTTCATCAATCCCAATTTTATGTGGAGAGGTGGTAGAAGAACTTTATGGGAAGGTACCAAAGTTTCTTGGAGGACATGTTTTTCACCGACTGTTAGCACCCTCGGCTGCCAACTCTTCTCAGTCCAGTGATTTTGTCTGTCTCGACTGTCCCATAAACACAGAAAACAAGGATATTTGGTATACCCAGCTTGTTGCCCGAGCAGCATGCACAAGACCTTCAAGTCCCCACACACTTGCCAACCATGGTCTTCATATTTAAGTTTACGAAGAACCAATTCCAAGTTCTCGTAAGTTTCCTTCAAGTGTACGGAATGACACATATGGTATGGAAGCATAAAAACCATTGTGGAGTAAACTGCTTTGAGACTTCTTTTTGAAGAATCTATAAAAAGACGCCATTGCTCTGAATCGTACTGGATTTTAAATTGACCCATCAGACCTTTGACATCAATGCAATAAACCAACTTGTCTTCCTGGGCGAAGTAAGGAACGAACTCCTTTTCACAATGTCTGAACCATGAAGATGACACTCCTGGCAACAATAAATTCCTGCTTTTCAGCCTTGATCTGAGTAACTCAGTGGCATCTTTAGGAAGATTCAAGTCTCCTACCAAATCATTCATCTCCTCCCGAGAAAACAATTTTGGTCTTGTATCATCTTCAAAGTCAGAACTTGCTTCGCCATCTGGTTCAGGTATGACTTCACCTTCATCGGAGCTAGGTATCTCATCCAAGGTAGCAAGGGGCTTGGGTACTGGTATATCTGTGCCATGAGGGATGGGACGAATTGCCGAGTGAAGATTGGGGTATGAAATGGAATGCTTCCATTTGGAATTAAACCCGTTCACATCGCATGAACAAAAGTAACGGTCGTCACTATGGTTCTTTTGCTCTCGCCATACCATAGGAATCCCATAACAGAAAGATTTTTTCTTACCCTTGAACCAGTTTCGGAGGTCCTCAACACACCGTTTGCACACTTTGAGGCACTCAGACTTTATCTTGATCTCCAATTTTTAGTCCAAAGTATGCAAAGTATACTTTTTTCACAAAGTCTGTAATATTTTGCTGTTGCTTCAACACTGTATATTCACCACAGATGAAACAGAAACTGTCTGGGGAATTAATACACTTTCGCGGAGCCATAACGGTTGAAGAATGACGAGCTAACCTGAATTGTGATGAAAAAGTGTGAACAGCCTAGAACCAAGAACCTGATGATGATTTGTGCACAAGTGTGGCATGCAGGAGAGAGCAGCTCTGTCTGTACACGAGATGTCACAGTGCTGGCCACGCACCCCTGCACTGACCGGAGCTGCTGCTATCTGCCCTGTGTCTCCCTCCCAATGGATTCTTCAGGAAAGATTAACCCCTTCTACCATTAGAAGCACGGACTTAAAACTTGCTTAGCTTATGTATATATTGCTGACCATCAGATTTATAGTGCTATATTTTTTTTTTTTTACATAACTCTGACAACCCCTTTAAGGTTTTTTTGGCATTTTATATCTTAAATGCATTTATGTGAATTAATTAATAGTAATTTGAATTAAGTAATAGTAATTTGAAAAAATTGATAAATTTGAAGACAATTTTGCATGTTGTGGCAAATCATGACGTCGGAGTTTTTTCAATATTTTATTTGTTTTCAGCACACCAGAATACATGGAAATTAGATGAAAATAATCAAACAGCTTTTTAGTCGCAGACCTGTGTTATAAAAGTTGTTCTGGTGTTTTCCTCCTTTACCACTATGTCTGGCTTCCTCGCATCCAACTTATCGTTCGGAATGGGAGTCTCCCAGGTGATCATGACCACCTCATTCTCTGTAATTCTCTTAGGTTCATGATCCCAGTGCTTTTCAAGCACAGTGATGTTGTAGTGCTTACAGAGTTTCCAATGGATGAGGCGCACTACTTTATCATGTTTTTCGGTATAGAAATTTTCTGCCATCAGAACTTCACATCTAGCTATGAGGTGAGTCATCGTTTCCAGGTCTTTCTTACAGAATTGACATGTCTGTGTTGCCGTTCTTTTTCAATTCTCACTGTAAACCATCTCACCCATAAGCCACTTTCATGGGCTGCAACTATCAACCTCTCATCCTTTGGTTTCTCTGTTCACCCCTCCTTAACTTCCAGTGGGTAGCAGGCTGTGCCTTTTTCTACCAGGATTGGGCCCAGGTCACTGAAGATCACTGGGTGCTAGACACCATTGAGTATGGCTATGATCTGGAATACAGCCTATCCTGAACACTTTCATTGTCTCCCCATGTGGTTCAGCAGCCAAAAGAATTGCCATTCAGATCATGCTGGAAAGGCTTCTCCATCTGCAAGTGGTGATGCCAGTATATCCTGCCAAGCAGGATAAGGGCTGATACTCCATCTACTTCGTAGTATCAAAGAGACAGTTACTTAGCGTCCCTCCAGGCTAGTCCTGAACCTTTGGGTCTTGCTCCTCCAGAAGCTTGGAGACTGAGAAACGTCACACCTCTGACACCAGTATAAGTAGCAAGGATCTGCCCCCTGATGCCAGTTATCTCAGTCTCCAAGCAGCTGGAGGGCTGGTGAGCCCAGAGATAGGAGCAATTAAGGATTAGCAGTAGTTTGTTTAGTTGAAATCACCTTTATAATAGAAGGAAATATCTTGAAGGAGCAGATGAACATAAGAACATAAGATATGCCATACTGGGTCAGACCAAGGTCCATCAAGCCCAGTATTCTGTTTCCAACAGTGGCCAATCTAGGTCATACGTACCTAGCAGTTTCCCCAAGGGACACAGGTTCCACAATGCTTGTATTGGTTCAAGCATTGATATCCTGGGTCCCTTCTTAATAATGGCTTATGGACCTTTCCTCCAGGAACTTGTCCAAACCTTTTTTAAACCCAGCTACACTAACAGCCTTTACTACATCCTCTGGTAACAAATTCCAGAGTTTGATTACACGTTGAGTGAAAAAATATTTTCTTTTATTAGTGTTAAATAGTTTACCCTGTAGCTTCATTGCATGTCCCCTAGTCTTTCTATATTCTGATAAGGTAAACAATCGATCTACGTTTACCCGTTCCACTCCGCTCATTAATTTATAGACTTCTATCATATCTCCCCTCAGCCGTCTCTTTTCCAGGTTAAAGAGCCCTAACCTTTTTAGCCTTTCTTCATAGGAGTATCCTTCCATCCCCTTTACCATTTTGGTGGCTCTTCTCTGAACCTTTTCTAATAACTCTATATCCTTTTTAAGATACGGTGACCAGAATTGCACACAATATTCAAGGTGCGGTCTCACCATGGAACGATATAGAGACATTATAATATCCTTTGTTTTATTTTCCATTCCTTTCCTTATCATACCTAGCATTCTATTTGCTCTCTTGGCCACCGCTGCACACTGGGCCGAGGGTTTTAACATGGTATCCACAATGACGCCTAAATCTTTTTCCTGGGTGGTGGTTCCTAATGTGGAACCTTGCATCGTGTAACCATAGTTTGGGCTGTTCTTCCCTAGGTGCATAACCTTGCACTTGTCCACATTAAATTTCATCTGCCATTTTGATGCCCAGTCTTCCAATTTATCAAGATCCTCTTGCAATTTTCCACAATCCTCTTGGGTTTTAACAACTTTAAATAGTTTTGTGTCATCTGCAAATTTGATAACCTCACTCGTTATTCCACTTTCCAGGTCATTTATGAATATGTCAAAAAGCAGCGGACCCAGCACAGATCCCTGGGGTACACCACTATTCACCTTTCTCCATTGGGAAAATTGGCCATTTAGCCCTACCCTCTGCTTTCTATCTTTTAACCAGTTCCTGATCCACAATAGTACACTGCCTCCTATCCCATGACTCTTTAGTTTTGCCAAACGTCTCTCATGAGGGACCTTGTCAAAGGCTGTCTGAAAGTCCAGATACACAATATCAACCGACTCACCTTTGTCCACCTGATTATTCACTCCTTCAAAAAAACATAACAGATTAGTAAGACAAGATCTTCCTTGTCTAAAGCCATGTTGGCTGTCTCTCATTAGTTCATGACTATCTACATGCTGAGTAATTTTATTCTTTATGATGGTTTCTATCATTTTTCCCGGTATTGACGTCAGGCTCACCGGTCTGTAGTTTCCCGGATCACCCCTGGAACCCTTTTTAAAAATTGGTGTTACATTGGCGATCCTCCAATCTTCAGGTATTAGAGATGATTTTAATGATAGTTCACAGATTACTAATAGCAGGTCTGCAATCTCATATTTCAGTTCTTTCAATACCCTTGGATGTATACCATCCGGCCCAGGTGATTTGCTACTCTTCAGCTTATCTAATAGTTTTAATACATCTTCTCGATGTATCGATATTTACTTCAATTCTTCTGCACCTTTAAATACCACTTCAGTCATGGGTAACATCCCTACATCTTCCTCAGTAAAGACTGAAGCAAAGAATTTGTTCAGTCTCTCCGCTATCGCCTTGTCGCCTCTTAGTGCTCCTTTAACCCCTTTATTATCTAATGGACCAACTGACTCTCTCACAGGTTTTTTGCTACGAATGTACTTGAAAAGGTCTTTACTTCGTGTTTTTGCTTCTGCAGCAAGCTTCTTCTCAAATTCTCCCTTTGCCTGCCTTATCAATGCCTTGCATTTGACTTGCCAGTGCTTGTGCTGTTTCCAGGTTTCGTCGTTTGGCTCTTTTTTCCATTTCCTGAAAGATGCTTTTTTGGCAACAGCCTCTCTGACCAACTTTAAACCATGTTGGCAGTTTTTTGGACTTCTTTCTACTTTTCTTAAAGCGTGGAATACAGCTGGTCTGGGCTTCCAAGATAGTATTTTTCAACAACAACCAAGCCTGATGTACGTCTTTAACCTTTGCAACTGCTCCTTTTAGTTTTTTCTTGACTGTTTTCCTCATTTTATCATAGTCTCCCTTTCGAAAGTTAAAAGGTAGTACTGTGGATTTCCTTACTATCCCTCCTCCACCAATTAAATCAAAGGCGATCATGCTATGATCACTATTGCCAAGTGGCCCCAACAACCTTATCTCTTGCACTAGATCTGGTGTTCCACTAAGGATTAGGTCTAATATGGCTTCCCCTCTGGTCGGTTCATGAACCAGCTGCTCCAAGAAGCAGTCATTTATTTCATCTAGGAACTTTATCTCCCTAGCATGTCCTGACGTGAAACTGACCCAGTCGATACCGGGGTAGTTGAAATCACCCATTATTATTACTGTGCTGTAACTTTTGTTAGCTTCCTTGATTTCTTTGAGCATTTCATCATCCATTTGGTCATTCTGGCCAGGCGCTCGATAGTACACCCCCACTGCCATTGCCTTCCCCCTTTTACATGGAATTTCAATCCATATAGATTCTACAGCAGATTTTGTTTCCTGCAAAACTTTAATCCTTTCTGACTCAATGCCCTCTCTAAGATAGAGAGCAACCCCTCCACCAATTTGATCAGCTCTATCATTACGATATAGTTTGTACCCAGGTATCAGTGTCCCACTGGTTGTCGTCCTTCCACCATGTCTCTGATATTCCAATCATATCTAACCTTTCATTTAGTGCTATAATATTCTAACTCTCCCATCTTATTTTTTAGACTTCTAGCATTTGCATACAAGCATTTTAGAGAATGTATTTTATCCATATTAATTTGTCTGTTAGACATGAGTAATTTGGGATCTTTAAGCTCTGTCTGCTCCATACTTGAGGGCATTTGGGCTACTTTACTCTTTTGTGGAACCTCTCTGCTTTTGGTAGTATCCTTCAAAGATACATTCTTCCGAACCATCTGCTCTTGGGCGACTGTCGGCTTTCCCCTAATATCTAGTTTAAAAGCTGCTCTATCTCCTTTTTAAAGGTTAATGCCAGCAGCCTGGTTCTATCCCGGTTAAGGTGAAGCCCATCCCTTCGGAAGAGCCCCTCCTTTCCCCAGAATGTTCCCCAGTTCCTAACAAATCCAAACCCCTCATCTCTGCACCATTGTCTCATCCACGCATTGAGACTCCGTAGCTCTGTCTGCCTTTTGGGTCCTGCGCGTGGAACAGGAAGCATTTCGGAGAATGCTACCATGGAAGTTCTGGATTTCAACTTCCTACCTAAAAGCCTAAATTTAGCCTCCAGAACCTCCCTACCACATTTTCCTATGTCATTGGTACCAACATGTACCAAGACAGCAGACTCCTCCCCATCACTATCTAAGACCTTATCTAGGTGGCGCGTGAGGTCCGCTACCTTCGCACCAGGCAGGCATGTTACCAGGCGATCCTCACGTCCACCAGCCACCCAGCTATCTACATGCCTAATGATCGAATCACCAACTATAACGGCTGTCCTAACCCTTCCCTCATGGGCACATGGCCCTGGAGAAACTTCCTCGGTGCGAGAGGGTTTTACATCACCTGGAGGACAGGTCCTAGTTACAGGATCACTTCCTGCCACACCAGAGTGATGCTCTCCTGTCACGTGACCTCTCTCCTCCATGGCAACAGGGATGCTGCCAGACTGGAGGTGGGACTTCAGGACTCTATCCCTGTAGGTCTCGTCTATGTACCTCTCTGTCTGTCTTATGCTTTCCAAGTCTGCTACTTTAGCCTCTAGAGAACGGACTCGTTCCCTGAGAGCAAAGAGCTCCTTGCACCTAGTGCACACGTAAGACCTCTCACCAACTGGGAGAAAATCATACATGTGACACTCCATGCAAAAGACTGGAAAGCCCCCATCCCGCTGCTGGACTGCTGTCTGCATCTTAGTTTTAAGTTTGTGTTTAGATCTAAGTTCTTTACTTACTAAGGGTTGCTATGGATATATATACTAATAAAACTGAACCTAATACGTGTAATATATCTTGTTCACCTGAAGCTTAACTAATCTCAGGTCCTTAGTGTATGACTGATTTGGGTAATGAGCTTCACCTGAGAGCACCTTCTGTCTTTTAAGATGTGTAAGTACCTATAAAGCTACGATTATCCCAGGGGTGGGTGGGTGTGGGGAGGGTGGGAGGGAATTAACACTTATTAAAAGAGGGCTGCTACACAGTACCCTGTCTTGTGCTGCTGAGGTAAGCTATATTCTGATTTGATTTAAATTATAGCTCTTAGCTGCTGCTAGGCTCTAACTTCTTATGAAATTTAAAGTACAAGCTCTCTGCTGGGTTCTAAATTTAACCAGAAAGCTCTCTTCTGTGTTGTAAATTTAAACTAAAAGTACTTTGCTGTTACTAGGCCCTGAGTGACTATTAAATTTAAAGTACAAGCTCTCTGCTGGGTATGAAATGTAACCAGAGAGTTCTCCTCTGTGTTTTAAATGTAAACTTAAACTGCTGCTACTAGGCCCTGACTGATTTAACAAAAATAGTGGATCACAGATTAATTAGCTTTAATACAAAGAATTCCTTTTAGAAAATTACCTGAAGTAAATACTCAGTTGCAGATCTCCCTCCAGAAGCAACAGTCCCCCTTACCAGCTCCTTATTTTCTGCATCCCCCATCCTTATTTTCTGCAGTCCCCCTTACCAGCTCCTTATTTTCTGCATCTTTTGACTGTCTTTCACCCCCCCCCCCCACTCCTTCCTCTCCTTTCGAGTTTGTTGGCTGGGTACAGAGAGCATCACAGGGGGGAGTTGAAGTCCGGTTCCCGATCCCACCATTATGGGTGAGGAACCGGCTCCTTAGCAGCAGGGCGATTGCCTGAGATCACTGACAGCTCTTACGCCGAGGTTACATTCTGGCGGAGCTGTGTCAGCTGGACTGCACCTTTTTTCTTCTCTCTATCTGCTATGCGCCAGAGCCGTGATCACAGCAAGGCGCTGGGAAGCAGATTTGTGACCTCTTGAGCTTCGGATGAGGTAAGAGGGGCTGGGGTCGTCGAAGCAGCTCCTTCGGGATTGTGCAGCACTCGCGTGTGCAAGCCGTGCCGGGCTGGGCCGCATGGTCAGCGTGCGCGCAGGAAAACAGAGGCAGGACAATAGTAGGCGGTCGGGCCTCGTTTGAAGCAGGGGAGCTTCGTTTCGATGATCGGAGGACGGCTAGAGATTGGGGAGGCCAAGTTAAGTGCCCCACTGTGTGTGTGTGGTGTGGTGTGTGTTGGGTTTTTTTTTTTTTTTTTTACACAAACACGCCACGGGACCGTCCAAAACTACTTTTTTCTCTTTATCTTGGGCTGGTGAGCAGAGTTTTTTGGGGGGCCGGTCCAGCCAGCATGCCTTCTAGGTCCCTTTGTTTGTTGTGTGGGTCCAAGAGGGGGGCTATTTCTGAAGCTGGGCTTTGTAAAATCTGTCTGAAAGAGTCTCTGTCCATGGAGTAGGGGCTGGAACAGGAGGTAGAGAGCCAGAAGGAAGGTTCTTCTGACCTCCTAGAGCAGAAGGCTCCCAGTGATCTATCCCTGGAGCCCGTTCCGGGGCCTTCGTCCCTGCAGGGGGGCAGGCGCCACAGGGGCAATTCCCAGGAAGTTTAGCAACAATTTTTTCCCCACAATTTGTCTCCTTAATTCAGCAGGCCTTCGGGGTGCAGAGGAAGGCTGCACTCAGTCCTTTGGAGGGGGACTCTGTGAATAAGAGGCCGGGGTCCCCCCTGAGCACAGGAGAGTCGGGCATTCCCGCGAAGAGACTGCGAGCGGACAGAGCGGTCGGGGCAGTCGGTGGCTTTGGAATGCATGGCGTCGGAGGACTTAGAGCAGGATTTGGAGGAGTTGCCAGAGCTCATTTCTGAGATGCTAAAGACGTTTAATATACCAGCAACAGGGCCGTCAGAGGATGCGCAGTTAGAGGATCCTTTGTTGCAGGCGTTTCGTAAATCTCAAAAGGCTTTCCCTGTGCATAGGGTGTTCAAGGAGATGATACAGGGAGAGTGGGATACACCGGAGGCAGGGCTTAAAGGGTCCAGAGTAATGTCTTGGCTCTACCCGCTAGTGGAACAGGATCGAGAGTTGTTTCGTTCCCCTAAAGTAAATGCTGCCGTTTCGGCAGTTACGAAGAAAACCACTATTCCGGTGGAAGGCAGTGCTGCGCTGAAAGATGCGCAGGACAGGAAGGTGGATACCTTGTTGAAGCAAGTGTTTTGAGGTGAATGCGCTGTCCCTTCAGGCGTCTATTTGTAGTGCTTGGGTTGACAGAGCATGTCTGCGGTGGGCGCAAGGGCTGCAGGCAGGTCAGGCGGGAGATGCGACCGCGGAGGCGGTGAGATTGGAGACAGGGGCGGCCTATTTAGCCGACATTCACTATGATTTGGTTTGCGGTTTGTCGAATAGTATGGCGGCGGCGGTGGCGGCTAGGAGGTATCTGGTTACGCAATTGGGCGGCAGATACTTCGTCCTAGTCTAGGTTAAGTAAGCTTCTGTTTGGAGAAGATTTGGAGAAGCTTGTGAAGGATTTAGGAGAATCCAAGGGCGGTAGCTTGCCTGAGGATAAGCAGAAGCAAGGTCGCTCGGGTCCAGCAACCAGAGGACAACAGCGGGATTTTCGTCGTTTTTGTTCCCCCAGGTTTGGTCAAGTGCAGAGGGGGCGTTTTCCCTACTGGAGCCAGGGTTTCAGGGGCTTCAGAGGGGCAAGTAGAGGGTTTGCGGCCTCTACTTCCTCCAATCTGCGAAAGACGCAATGAAGCAAGTGAGGTCCAGGCGGGGCAGGTGCCGATAGGGGGTCACCTGCAGAGATTTTATCCTGCTTGGATTCAGATAACGACGGATCAGTGGGTGCTGGAGGTCATCCGGGATGGTTATGCCTTGGAGCTTCAGTGGCCGGTGACCGAGTCGTTCGTAAAATCCCCCTGCAAAGCTCCGACCAAGTTTACAGCAGTTCAAGAGACGCTAGATCAGTTGCTCGACCTCAAGGCAGTGGTGCCGGTTCCGCCAGACCAATGCGGCTGCGGTCGGTACTCCATTTCGTGGTGCAAAAGAAGGAAGGCAGTTATTGGCCTATTCTGGATCTCAAGAAAGTGAATCGCTGTCTAAAGGTGTCTCATTTTCGAATGGAGACGTTACGATCGGTCATAGTAGCAGTGCACCAGAGCGAGTTTAAGTCCCTCAACTTGTCGGAGGCATATCTGCACATTCCCATTCGTCAAGAACATCAAAGGTATTTGCAGTTCGCGTTGCCAATGGGTCACTTTCAGTTCCAGGCGTTACCTTTTGGTTTGGCGACAGCGCCAAGGACTTTCACCAAGGTGAGGGTGGTAGTGGCGGCAGCGTTAAGAGGGGATTCTAGTTCATCCTTATCTGGACGATTGGTTGATTCGGGCAAAATTCAAGGCGGAGAGCGCGGCAGCCACGGCCAGAGTGGTGGCGTTCTTGGAACAGCTCGGTTGGATGGTCAATATGGCCAAAAGCAGGTTGATCCCTTCGCAGGAGCTCGAGTACGTAGGGGCGCGATTTGATACAAAGGTTGGCAAAGTGTTTCTTCCGCTAAAAAGGGCGCAAGGGCTGCGGGGGATGATCCGCAAATTTCTTCGCAGAGTGCGTCCCACGGCCTGGCACTACCTGCAGGTGTTGGGTACCATGACGGCGAAAGTACACATGAGATCGTTACAAAGAGCCTTATTAAGACGTTGGTCACACCAGAGCGACGGTCTGTCTCAGGTATTACCCTTTCCTACTGGACGCTGGGGAGCGTTCCCGCGCAGGTTCCGTCGGTACCGACGATACCCATATGTGAAGACTCATTCCTGCTTGTTCCTGGAGATTATAGAAAAACTAGGGGACATGCAATGAAGCTACAGGGCAAACTATTTAAGACAAATAAGAGAAAATATTTTTTCACTCAACATGTAATCAAACTCTGGAATTTGTTACCAGAGGGATGTAGTAAAAGCTATTAGTGTAGCTGGGTTTAAAAAAGGTTTGCACAAGTTCCTGGAGGAAAGGTCCATAAACCATTATTAAAAAGGGACCCAGGATATTACTGCTTGACCCAATACAAGCATTGTGGAACCTGTATCTTTTGGGGAAACTGCTAGGTACGTATGACCTAGACAGGCCACTGCTGGAAACATTATAATGGGCTTGATGGACCTTAGTCTCACCCAGTATGGCATATTTTATGATCTCCAGGAACAAGCAGGAATAAGTCCTCACATATGGGTACGTCGGTACCGACGGAGCCTGCGCGGGAAAGCTCCCCAGCTTCTTAGAATAGAAGCTTTTGGGACCTCCCACTGCACATGCGCACTGCCTTCCCGCCTTCCTGAACAGCTCTCCTCAGTTTCTCTTTTTCCGCGGAGCCAGCAGGTCGTGTTCCTGTCACCGCTGAAGAAATTGTTATTTTATTTTGTTTCTTTAGACCGCGTACCTGCCTTCCCCATACCGATACCGGTATCGCCGGTCTTTTCTTTCTTTTTTTAAAAAATTGTAATTCTTTTTTCTTATTTTTTAGCTTTTTGGTCACTTCAGAGAGGCCTCTCGGCCTACTCAATTTCTCCTCATGGAGAAGCCAGCCCCTGGATTTAAGAAGTGTACCAAATGTAATGCTGTTATTTCAGTCACAGACACCCATGACTGGTGTCTGAAATGTTTGGGGCCTGACCATTCCATACCGGACTGCCCATCTTGCTCCCACATGTCTAAACGTGGGCTGCAGAACCGGGCCAACAAATTCCATGTGCTGTTTGCTTCAGAGAATACAGCATCACAGTCATCCAGGTCTTCTTCTCCGGATGGATCTCAGGTAACCAAACCTTCTGTGGGCAAGTCCTCAAAGAGCAAATCTCCTTCAAAGCATCGAGAGGCTCTTAGCTTAGAACTTGAGGACCCTGCCCCAGCCAAACAACCCCGGCGGGAAGTCCAACTTCCAAAAACGCCAATTCAGGGGTCTCAGGTTGATATCGATGCTACGGCCTCGACAGATCACCTGTTAGTCTGCTCTGGGGTACCGGGTCACTCCGGTACCGACATCCAGGCAGCTGTGGCGTCCATGGGCGATACTGTACAGTCCATGCAGCAGGCCGTCATGGCCTTCATTAACGCTGCAACGCCATCGGTTCCGCTTTCAGCGGTTCCGGGCCCGATACCGGTATCGTCCGCCATGCCGGTATCGAGGCCGTCCACCTCTAAACGCAAGTCGGTACCGTATGGGCTTTCGCTCCATACCGGTTCCATACCCGATACGCCCGATGTCGATACCGATCGGTACGCGTATCGTGCGTTAGAGGAAAGCAGGGAATCCACCGATTCCTCTGAGGATTTTCACTCCTCTGATGATTCTGCTGAGTTTTCACTCAACTTACCTGAGGAGCCCTCTTCTCCTAAAAGGAGAATGTCCCCTCCAGAGGATTTGTCCTTCCAGGACTTTGTTTTAGAAATGGCTAAAGCCCTTTCTATTACCACATCCTCTGAAAAGGAACCCAGATCCAAAAAACTGGATATTTTGGGATACTCAAAGGCCCCTAAGGAGGCAGTTACCCTGCCTATCCATGAAATCCTTCAAGAACAACTGATGGATTTCTGGGAAAATCCTTTGACTTTGTCTCCTTATTCCCGTAGGTTGGACACCATGTATAGGGTCCCTCCTTCTCCTGGTTTCCAAAAGACTCAATTGCCTCACCACTCTATTGTGGTGAAGTCTGCAATGAAGAAGATTAGGAGTACCAAAAGGCACTCTTCCACCCCTCCAGGACGGGAATGTAAGACTTTGGACTCTTTTGGTAGGAAAATTTTCCAGGCTACTATGCTTATAGCCAGGATTAATTCCTACAGTCTCTATATGGGCATGTTCCTGGAGGAACTTGCCAAAAAGGTGCGGCATTTTGCCCCCTTTATCCCTGAGGATAAAAAGCAGGAATTCCTTTCCCTAGTGAAACAACTCTTAGAGGTTTCTAAGTTCTCTAATAGGGCAGCATATGATTCCTTTGAGGGAGCCAGTAGGGCTTCGGGCATTGCTATTGCAGCCCGACGTCTTGCTTGGCTCCAAGCTTCTGATCTGGAACCTTGGGTTCTAGATGGATTACGGAATCTGCCCTGTACAGGTGAGAACTTATTTGGGGAAGAGTGGCAAATCAAAGCCACCCAGATGGATGCTGAAAATGCCACCTTGGAAAGACTTTCAAAGTCCACTTCAATTCCTACTAAGAAAAAGTCTTTTAAAAGGCCTTACTATAAGAAGGCCAGAGTTGCTTCAAATACTGGCCAGCAGTCTTCTCAGCCTCGCTATACTGCTAAGCGTCAGCAATCCAAACAAGCACGAGCTAAGCCTGCAGCAGCTACTGTAGCTCAGCAGGCTCCAACCCCTCGGGGGTTTTGACTTGCTCATAGAGAACTTGCCACTTCTGGTTCTAACACAACCAGAACCTCTCACCATACCCGGAAGGTTGGCTCACTTTGCTCCCAGATGGGAACAAATCACAACAGAACAATGGACCCTCTCTATCATCCGAGAGGGTTACAAACTTCATTTCTCCAGCCTTCCTCCCCATCATATGGTGAGACCATTCAATTCTCCTCCATCTCTCCTAACCCTGTTGGGTCAAGAGGTTTCTTCTCTTCTTGCCCAAAGGGCCATAGAAGAGGTTCCTCTTCCTCAACAAGGGTCCGGTTTCTACTCCCCTTATTTTCTCATTCTAAAGAAGACAGGGGGATTCAGACCAATCCTAGATCTGAGAGAATTGAACAAATTTCTCTTCAAGGAGAAATTCAAAATGCTGTCTCTCGGCATTCTCCTTCCTTACCTTCAGGGTCAGGACTGGCTTTGTTCTCTAGACCTACAGGATGCGTATACACATATACTCATCCATCCATCCCACAGAAAGTATCTTCGCTTTCTGTTTCAGGGAAAACATTTCCAATACAGAGTACTCCCCTTCGGTCTAGCCTCTGCTCCAAGAGTATTCACAAAATGCATGGCAGTCGTAGCCGCATTTCTAAGAGGCATGGGAATCTTTGTCTTCCCATATCTGGACGACTGGCTCATCCGAGCTCCAACTCAGTCACAGGCCCAGATTTCCCTGGACCACACAAGGAGCCTTTTGCAGTATCTGGGACTGGTAGTAAACCTTCCCAAGTCTCAACTCATCCCTACTCAATCTCTAGAATTCATAGGGGCCCAGTTGGACACCATCACTGCAAGGGCCTACCTTCCACAGGTTCGAGGCCAGCGCCTCCTGAGTTTGGCCTCCCAAGCTCAGTCCAGCACTCACTTGACAGCCAGGGAAATGCTACGCCTACTGGGTCATATGGCCTCCACAGTACATGTGGTGCCCTATGCTCGTCTTCATATGAGAGCAGCTCAATGGACCCTGGCCACTCAGTGGACTCAGGCGTCAGGAGCGCTCTCAGACCAAATACAAACCTCCGATCGTCTGTTTTGGTCCCTCCACTGGTGGACTTCCACCAAGAATCTGTTGTTGGGGGCTCCATTTCAACCATTGCTACCCCAAGCAACCCTCACAACAGATGCCTCCCAAACAGGGTGGGGAGCCCATCTGCAAACTCTCTCCACTCAGGGCACTTGGTCTCTACAGGAGACCACCCTTCATATCAATCTTCTGGAACTGCGAGCAATTTACCTTGCCCTCAAGGTCTTCCACTCCCTCCTAGCCAACCTGACTGTCCTAGTTCAGACGGACAATCAGGTGGCCATGTTTTACATAAACAAACAAGGAGGGACCGGCTCTCTGTCGCTTTGCAACGAAGCTCTAAGACTATGGGCCTTCGCCAGAGAGCATCAGATTCACCTGCTAGCAGTGTATCTCCCAGGAGTTCAAAACTCTCGGGCAGACAGGCTCAGTCGAGTTCTGCTGCCACACGAATGGTCCCTACATTTGGACCAAATAAACCGAATCTTTCAGGAATGGGGGACCCCGGACATAGACCTCTTTGCAAGTCCGTGGAATGCCAAACTTCCCCGGTTCTGTTCCAGAACTCCGTGTCAGGGAGCTCAGGCCACGGACGCCTTTCTCCTGAATTGGAATCAGGCATTCCTATATGCCTTTCCACCCATTCCTTTGATTCCCAAGACTCTGTTCAAACTCCAGAGGGATCATGGAACTATGATCCTCATAGCTCCACGCTGGCCACGCCAAGTGTGGTTCCCTCTACTTCTACAGCTCTCCCAGGGATCCTACTTGGATCTGGGAGCTGCGCCAGACCTCCTGTCTCAGGAGGAGGGGACTTTGTGGCACCCAAACCCCAAATCCCTTCACCTCAGTGCTTGGTTACTGAAGGCTTAAGCCTTCAAGACTTTCATCTTTCCCAATCAGTGAAAGATATCCTTTATGCCTCTAGGAAACCCTCTACCAGGCGTTCCTATGCTTTCAAATGGAAACGTTTTTCCATTTGGTGTGCTCAGCAGGGTCTTGACCCTCTGGCACTTCCTTTGAATTCTCTTCTTGATTATCTCCTGCATCTATCCAATGCAGGCCTCAAGACGAATTCAGTAAGAGTCCATTTAAGTGCTATTGCAGCATCCTTGAAACATATAAATGGACAACCTATCTCCTCTCATCCTCTTGTTGCAAGATTCATGAGAGGCCTGACTCTCACTAAACCTCCCATCAGACCACCCCCGGTCGCATGGGATTTGAATCTAGTGCTCGGTCAACTTATGAAGCCACCTTTTGAGCCAATGTTTTCCACCTCCTTGAAATTTCTTTCCTGGAAGGTCATCTTCCTCATTGCAGTCACTTCGGCTCGCCGCATCAGTGAACTGCAGGCTTTAGTGGCTAATCCACCTTACACAAGATTTCATCATGATAAGGTGGTCCTTAGGACGAATCCCCACTTTATGCCTAAAGTGGTCTCGCCTTTTCATCTTAATCAAGAGGTATATCTACCTGTCTTTTTTCCAGCTCCTCATGCATCCAATGCAGAGAGGAACCTTCATACTCTGGATTGTAAAAGAGCTCTCGCTTTTTACCTTAACAGGACTCAGCCACATCGAAAGTCTTCTCAACTTTTTGTGGCCTTTGATCCTTCCCATTTGGGACTTCCAGTCTCCAAGCGTACACTTTCCAATTGGATTGCTCAGTGTATTTCTTTTGCTTACCAGAGCAAAAACATTTCTCTGGAAGGCCATGTCACTGCTCACAATGTGAGGGCCATGGCAACTTCTATGGCTCATCTGCACTCTGTTTCCATAGATCAGATCTGTCGAGCCGCTACCTGGGCCTCGGTTCATACCTTCACAGCCCATTACTGTTTGGACAAGGACTCCCGCCGGGATGCCTTGTTTGGCCAGGCTGTCCTCAAGCACCTGTTCCATTCCTAAACAACTCCTGCCCACCTTCCCAGAATGGATGCCTGAGATCCATACGAAGATGGCGAACCTTGACAGGGGATCCCACGCATCTAAGCTAGGGAGTCCCCATATGTGAGGACTTATTCCTGCTTGTTCCTGGAGATAGCACAGTTACTTACCTGTAACAGGTGATCTCTGGGAACAGCAGGAATTAGTCCTCACAACCCACCCACCTCCCCTAGGAGTTGTATCTTTTATCTATCTATCTTCCTGTCCTCTCTCTGTTGACTCAGCTATAAACTCGAAACTGAGGAGAGCTGTTCAGGAAGGCGGGAAGGCAGTGCGCATGTGCAGTGGGAGGTCCCAAAAGCTTCTATTCTAAGAAGCTGGGGAGCTTTCCCGCGCAGGCTCCGTCGGTACCGACGTACCCATATGTGAGGACTAATTCCTGCTGTTCCCAGAGATCACCTGTTACAGGTAAGTAACTGTGCTTTCTTATGGAGCCTGCTTCCCTGCAGTGACTGAAGAATCTGTGTGCCCAGGTCCATCTCGGGACAGCCACAGAGGCGTAGAATTTGCTGAAAAGCTGCCTTACTTAGTAATATAGTAAATGATGGCAGATAAAGACGAGCATGGTCCATCTAGTCTGCCCATTAAGGTGGCTAGACTTATAGAGTTGCAGCTGCTGCTCAGTGCAGGTTATTCCCCCTCTATGCCTTTGCTTAAGGTTATACCTGCCACTTTAGGCAGGTTTATGTTTATTCACTTAATATACCGCCCTTCAAATAAAAACAAGGCGGTTTACAAATTCAAATATAGAATTTATTTATTTATTTATTTTGACAGTTTTGTATACCGCCTTATCCTTCAATCAAAGCGGTCACAACACAATTGGGGGATACATTTAACACGCGGGGATATGAGACACATATACACTAATACTTACAGGGAACATGGGCAATGGAGGGTTAAGTGGCTTGCCCAAGACCACAAGGAGCATCTGTGGGACTAGAAACCCCAGTCCTTCCGGCCCAAGGTTGCTGTCCTCTAGTGGGATTTGAACCCCCGACCTTCTGGCCTGAAGTACCTTGCCCCAACCACTAAGCTACTCCTCCCTTGGGCCATAGACACCGAAAAGGAAAAAGTTACAATGGTAGAGGTTATCGCTCTCTGTTCATTACGTTCTTTGCTTGTTTTGATTCCATCGCCTTGCTATATAGTGATCCTCTGTGTCTGTTCCATGCCTCCTCAAATTCCATCACTGTTTTAACTCCCACTCCCCATGATTGAGAGAGTGGCAACTGAAGAGGTCTACCTCCACTTTGTCAACTCCAGTGATATGTTGTGCCGATAGAGCCAGGAGGTTCTTTTCCGCCCAGGAGAGTCATCTCCAGGACCCCTCTGGCACTTTTCGGGCCCTCTTGCCGATTGACATATGCCATTGCTGTGGCATCTGAGTATATCTGGATCACTCTGCCTTTGACTAGGGTCCAGAAGTGTAAAAGGGCTAGATGAATGACCCTTGCTTCTAAATGATTGATGCACAATGCTGACTGTTCCTATGGCTCTGAGCTGCTTGACTCTTGCAATGGGCTCCCTAGCCAAACAGGTTGGCATCCATTTTTAAGTCAAAAAACAAACAAACAATAACCGCCTAAGGGAAAATACTAACACAATCTACCTGAACACCCCTTAGTAATCACCCATATCACTACAGCCTATAAACATAAAAAAAAATCCACACAAATCACTCAAAATAGCTCAAACGGACCTCCGATTTTGCTCACCCCTACATTTGGCGAAATTCATCACCATACGGAAATGGCAGACACTCACATCATGGGTTCCATAGCTTAATATCTACCTTTATATTATATTAAATATTTAAGATTCAATTTACTTGATCCTAAAGTTACGGGATGCAGCACTTCAAGTTTTAGCAGAGGTTTGGAGTAATCGACCAAGTCCTCAATTAGTTCCGACAGACTGCCTGGTACAGCTGGCTGAGCTAGCATTGAAGAAAAATTATTTTGGTTTATAAGCAGGAATATTTTCAGCAGATCTCAGGCACAGCCATGGGAGCCACTTTCGCACCATCTCTGGCCAATCTTTATATGCATTCCTTTGAAAAAAAAAAGAGTTGGGTGTATTCTTCACAGTTTGCACCATATATTTTAAAGTGGTGTCGTTACATTGATGATATTTTTCTATTTTGGGGAGGTTCGAAAGCTCTTTTGAATGGAGTTTTTTGCTTATTTGAATGGATGTAATTCAAATATTCAGTTTGAGATCAATATCCAGGAGCTTACACTCCATTTGTTGGATGTAAAATTTACAAAAGGAATGGGAAACTTTTTGACTACTATTTACACTAAACCGACTGACAGGAACACTCTGCTGCATTTTTCGATCTTCCATCCTATTCATTTGAAGAGTAGTTTACCCTACTCACAGCTGTTACGATGCCGTCACATCTGCTCCACAAATCAGGAGTTTGAATTACAGGCTAAGGTGATTATTAAGTTCCAAGAGCGGGGCTATCTGGCCCCGGTGTTAAAAAAAGGCATATAAAAGGGCTAAATTTAACCATTGTGAGTGGCTTCTACGTTCTGGATCAACAGTTGTAGATATTAATTCATCTAGCTCCTTGCCCTCTATCACCTGCGTTATTCCATTTTCAAGTTTATCTAGCCATATTGTCGCAGCTATACGTAAGGGATGGGGCTTACTGATGACACATCCAAAACTTGCTGGGAGCTCACTTCGTGTGGCATATCAGAGGGGGAAAAATCTGGGTGACTGTCTGTTAGGCAGTCCCTTGTCGGCAATTTCAAAGAGAAACCTATCATGCACAATGTGGACACTGCTCTTTTTGTAAGCTTATGTCTAGTATGATCTGTACAGCTTTTTCATCCAAAACTTGTAGATTATATCAGAATACCGATTGCAACACTGCTTTTGTAGTGTATGCTCTTTGGTGCCCGTGTCTGAAGCTATATGTAGGAAAAACTACACGTCTTTTACGGACGCGACTAGCAGAGCACAAGTATAGTATTTCTAAGGCGAAGCTTGAAACTCCGTTAGTACAACACTGTTTAAGATCTAGTCATAAATTTGAAGATTTTCAATGCAGTTTTGGAAATCGTACCTTCAAATATTCGTAGAGGTGATAGGGGGCTCCTGCTATTACAGAAGGAGCAGAAATGGATCTATGCACTGAATACCTTGGACCCTCATTTATTTTATTTATTTAGCTGTATTTATATCCCGCTTTTCACCGGGTCAAAGCGGCGTTACATATAAAAGGGTGGGGGGAATTTAAGTTTAGGGCGGGGCCATCACCGGGGAGACAACTGATTTCAACATAGGATAGATTTTGGACATGGGACAGAGTTTGGACATGGACAGGTTAGTACAGGTTTGCATTGGGGGGTCATGATGGGTGAGATCAAAGGTTAGTGCGCTTTTTTGGTGGGGGTCGTGTTAAGGTATTCCTGGAACAGGATAGTTTTCAGCTGTTTTCTGAAAGATAGTAGATTGGCATTATTTCAGAGACAACTCGGTAGAGAGTTCCATATGGATGGAGCATAGAGTTCAAAGGCTCGGTTGCAGATCCGTTGTGAGCATTTGGTTCTTTTGTGAGGGACGGTGAGGGAATTGCTGGAGGCTTGTCTGGTAGTTCTGCCGTGGGCTGGTCGAGACAGTAGGGTGTGAAGTTGGGAGTCCTGTGTTTGATGGATGGCTTTGTGGGTGAGTAGGATGGCTTTGTATTTAGTCCTTGCTTCGAGGGGGAGTATGTGTAGGTCTTTCAGAATTGGGGTGATGTGGTCGGACTTCTTTGCTCTCTGGATGATTCTTGCTGTGGTGGTCAGAGCTGTTCGGAGGGGGTTGGTCTGCGTGGCATGGGTTAAATGACAAAATTAATTGGTCCCTGTTTATTTAGAATTGATTTGGACTGATTGCAGCTCCATCTTGCCTTTTCTTTTTATTAATTTTTGAGTGTTGGTGTGAGCTTTGTGTTGTGTAATAAAGTTGTTGCGAGTGTGAGGTCAGAGCGGCAGCTGGCGAGCCGATTGGTGGTAAGGTGGTTTAAATCCAGTGACGCTGTGGCAATGTATTTCTTTAGAGATATCATGTATGTCCAGATAAAAAAAAAAAAAATTTCAGTGTGTGGTGTATCGGTGTATCATATATAGTCTTGTTTCCTGATGAAGCCTGAAGGCGAAACAAAAGCTTTTGTTGGACGATGACCATTGTGTTGGTACAATAGTAGGCTGCTGGTAGCTGCTCGGATGTGCCGATGTCACTCTCTACAGATAAGTGCCAGATTGCTTTCTTTGAATGTTTTGTGACGCTGCCTGTCTGAGAGTGTAACTTTTTTTTTTTTTTTTTTAACAGGAATTTGAAATTGAAGGATGTCCAAATTATGGTTTGATGTTTAACAGCTGTGACCGCATATGTTTTTGGAGTGGGGAATTCAGTCCATTTGATGAAAATGATATCATATGTTCAGCTGTGTTGAAGCAGTTCGGGAACTACTGTGAATGAAAATGAAATAGAGCAGACACTTCTCTTCCATAGCAATTATTGTATTGTATGTGGTGTATTGTTCTTTGTGTGTTTTTATGTGGTGTGAAACTCAAAACGTAACTTTTGGATCGAGTAAACTGAATCTTAAATATTTAATATGTGTTATTGTTGTTAAGTGCCGTCGAGTCGGAGTTGACTCATGGCAACCCTCTGGATAGCTATCCTAAATTGTGTTCGGTCTTCAGTCAGGCGGCTCATTGTTGACAGACTGGTACCCGTAGCTGCTGTTATTGTATCGATCCATCTCATTGCTGGCCTTCATCTTTTGTGTGCTGACCTATCTTGCCAACCATGATGTCTTTCTCTAATGATCTCTCTCTTCGCATGATGTGTCCAAAGTATGAAAGTTGAAGTCTTGTCATCTGAGCTTCTTAAAGCTTAGGTTTGATCTCCTCTAGTACAGACTGTTTGCTCTTCGGGCAGTACATGGTACACACAGTATTTGCCGCCAGCACCATGATTCAAAGGCATAAATTTTCTTCTTGTCTATCTTTTTCACTGTCCAGCTTTCACATCCATATGATGTTATTGAAAATACCATGGCTTGAACAAGTTGAATCTTTGTATGGAGAGAGACATCTCTGCTCTTGAGGATCTTATCTAGGTCTTTCATAGCCATTATGCCAAGAGCAACGCGTCGTCTGATTTCTTGACTGCTTGTTGCTTCTTTAATGATAGTTGATCCAAGTAGGTTAAAGTTGTTCATGATTTCAATTTCTTCTCCTTCAACGATGAACCTGTTGATTATGCCAGTTGTCATGATCTTTGTCTTCTTTACATTACAGTGCAGGCCCATTTTGAGACTATGTTCTTTGATTGTGAGAAGCAAATGTTTCAGATCATCTTCACTTTCAGCCAGTAATGTGGTATCAGCATAGCGAAGGTTGTTGAGTCTTCCACCAATCTTCACACCTCTGTTGTCTTCATACAATCCTGCTTCTCTGATGATTTGTTCTGCATATAAATTAAACAGGTAGGGGGAAAGTATGCAGCCTTGTCTTACACCTTTGCTTATTTTAAACCATTCTGTTTCTCCTTGTTCCATTCGAACTGTTGCTTCTTGATCAATGTACAGATTGTGCAAGAGTACGATCAGGTGTTCTGGTATACCCATGCTGCTTAATGTGGCCCAGAGTTTCTCATGGTTTACACAGTCAAAAGCCTTGTTATAGTCGATAAAGCACAAATAGATATCCTTTTGGTATTCTTTAGTCTTTTCAAGGATCCATCTCACATCCGCAATGTCTCTCGTTCCTCGCCCTTTCCTGAACCCTGCTTGCACTTCAGGTAGTTCTTGTTCCAGATATGGTTGTAGTCTCTTTTGAATAATCTTCAGTAGAATCTTGCTGGCATGTGGGATCAGAGCGATTGTGCGATAATTTCCACAGTCAGTTGGATCACCTTAAAGGTAGATATTAAGCTATGGGACCCATGATGTGAGTGTCTGCCATTTCCCTACATGGTGATGAATTCCGCCAAATGTAGGGGTGAGCAAAATCTAAGGTCCGTTTGATCTATGTGTGAATTGTATCCATTTTTAAGTGCCATCAAGTCAGTACTGACTCCTAGTGACCCAGTAGCCCCTGGGTTTTCTTGGTCAGGTATCATCAGAAGTAGATTGCCTTGGAAGAAAAGGCCTGGCAATTGAGGGTAAAGTAACTTGCCTAAGGCCATTCCCACCGGTACCGACATCCAGACATTGGTGACGTCGATGGATCAGAATATTCTGACCATGCAGCGTGCCATCATGGCATTCATACAAGCTGCGACGCCTTCGGTACCGCAACAAACCCCGTTGTCGGTACCAATTCCGGTGCCGGATCCGATACCGGTTCCGCTGCCGGAACCGATTGCATTGACGTAGACGGCAGCGGTACACTATCCTGTGATGCCCATCGGTACCGAATCGGTACCGATTGCTCCGGATGTCAATACCCCTAGGTACGCGTATCGGGCTCTGCGAGAGCATCCAGACAGGCGATACTTCGATTCCTCTGAAGACTCTGATGAATCAGAGGCCTCTATCGAAGCATCGGGGATCCTTCCTCAGGAACCCTCTTCTCCAAAAAGGAGAATGTCTCCTCCATAGGACTTGTCTTTTCAAGACTTTATCAGGGAGGTGGCCAGGGGCCTTTCCATCTCAGTTGCCTCTGAGATAGAGCCTAGAGCCAAAAAATTAGATATTTTACAATATCCTAAGGCTCCTAAAGAGGCAGCCACTTTACCAATACATGAGATTCTTTATGATCACATGTTGGGCATATGGGAGACTCCTCTTACCACCTCCCCCTCATTCTCGTAGGTTGGACACCATGTATCGTATCGTGTTCCTCCTTGTCCTGGTTTTCATAAGACTCTGCTTCCTCACCACTCCATTGTGGTAGAGTCTGCTATGAAAAAGATCAAGAGTGCAAAGAGGCACTCTTCTACTCCTCCAGGAAGAGAATGCAGAACCTTAGATACCTTTGGCAGGAGAATTTTCCAGACCAGTATGCTTGTAGCCAGAATCAACTCCTATAGTCTCTATATGGGGATGTTTCTAAAGGAAGTTACAGATCTGCAAACCTTATCTCCTTTTATGTCAGAAAATAAAAGGGAAGAGTTTCTCACCTGGCTTAAACATGCCCAGGATATGTCCAAATTTTCCAACCGTGCAGCCTTTGACTCTTTTGAGGGTGCCAGCAGAGCCTCGGCTATTGCCATAGGTGCACGCAGAGTTGCTTGGTTACAAGCCTCTGATTTGGAACCCTGGGTTCAAGATGGACCAGGTAACCTTCCTTGTACAGGTGAAAACCTGTTTGGCAAAGATTGGCAAGCAAAGGCCAACCAGATGGATGCTGAAAATTCTGCTTTAGATAGACTTTCAAAGTCTACTTCTGCTCCTTTGAAAAAGAGGTTGTTCAAAAAAGGATTTTTCCCCAAAAAAGGGAAATATTCTTCTGCTTAGGGGCAGGCCTCTTCTGCAGGTCGTTTTGCTACAAAGAGACAGCAACAACCAAAACAGGCCAAGCCTAAGGCTGCGAGGACTGCTACGGCCCAACAGCCTCAGCCTCCTCAGGGCCTTTGACTTACCACTAGAGAACTTAGCCTTTCTGGCTCTAGAAAATCCAGAGCCTCTCACCATTCCAGGAAGGTTAGCTCATTTTGCTCCCAGATGGGAACAAATCACAGCAGAGCAATGGACCCTCTCCATCATAAGAGATGGGTACAAGCTTCACTTCTTAAACCTTCCCCCTCACACCATGGTGAAACAGTTCAATTCTCCTACATCTCTCCTCAACCTTCTAGGTCAAGAGATTGCTACCCTTCTTGCCCAAGGGGCAATAGAAGAAGTTCCTCTACTTCAACAGGGCTCAGGGTTCTACTCCCCCTATTTTCTCATTGCAAAGAAAATGGGGCTACAGACCCATATTAGATCTCAGAGAATTGAACAAGTTTCTATGCAAGGAGAAATTCAAGATGACTTCTCTCGGAACTCTCCTTCCATACCTCCAGAGTCAGGACTGGCTTTGTTCTCTAGATCTCAAGGATGCGTACACTCATTTCCTCATCCATCCAACACACAGAAGGTTCCTTCGGTTCCTTTACCAAGGAAAGCACTACCAATACAAAGTGCTTCCTTTCGGTCTGGCCTCTGCGCCAAGAGTGTTCACAAAATGCATGGCAGTAGTAGCTGCATTTCTACGCACTCTAGGGATATTCGTATTCCCATATCTGGACGACTGGCTCATCCGAGCTCCATCCCAGTTAGAGGCCCAGGCTTCCCTGGCCTGCACAAGGCGTGTTCTTCAGTATCTGGGACTGGTAATAAACATTCCAAAATCCCATCTCGCCCCTACTCAATCTCTAGAGTTCATAGGGGCCTTACTAGATACCACAACTGCAAGGGCCTATCTCCCCCAGGCCTGTTGCCTACGCTTGGTGCAGTTAGTCTCACAGATTCAGTTAAAATCTCATTTAACTGCTTGAGAGATGTTACAACTGTTAGGCCACATGGCATCCACTGTGCATGTGGTTCCTTATGCTCGCCTTCACATGAGAGCAGCTCAATGGACTCTGTCCACCCAATGGACCCAGGCATCAGGGTGCCTGTCAGACAAAATAGCGACCTCCAGTCGCCTCTCTTCCTCTCTCCATTGGTGGAAGTCCACTCAAAATCTGTTGCTGGATTCCCCCTTTCAACAGGTGTTACCCCAAGCAACCCTTACAACAGATGCCTCTCCAAAGGGTTGGGGAGCTCATCTACAAGATCTCTCCACCAAGGCATCTGGTCTCAGCAGGAGACATCTCTACATATCAACCTCTTAGAGCTCAGAGCAATCTTTCTGGCTCTCAGTCTTCCACACCCTGCTCAGCTACAAGACAATCCTCATCCACACGGACAACCAAGTAGCCATGTTCTATGTGAACAAGCAGGGGGGGACTGGCTCTGTCGCTTTGCAACGAAGCTTTGAGATTGTGGGCCTTCGCCAGAGAGCATCAGATTCATCTCATGGCAGTGTATCTTCCAGGGATTCAAAACACTTGGGCAGACAGACTCAGTCGAGTTCTGCTTCCACACGAATGGTCCCTCCATGGGGACCAGATAGCCAGGATCTTTCGAATTTGGGGAACCCCAGACATAGACCTGTTTGCAAGTCCGTGGAATGCCAAACTTCCCCGGTTCTGTTCCAGGCTTCCGTGTCAGGGAGTTCAGGCCAGGGATGCCTTCCTCCTTCATTGGGGGCAAGACTTCTTCTATGCCTTTCCACCTATTCCCCTCATTCCCAAGAAACTGTTCAAGCTTCAGAGAGACAGGGGGTCTATGATCCTCATAGCACCACGTTGGCCACGCCAAGTGTGGTACCCTCTACTTCTGCATCTCTCTCAAGCTCCCTCCTTGGACTTGGGGTCTGCTCCAGATCTCCTCTCCCAGGAGGAGGGAACGTTGTGGCACCCAAATCCCCAGTCTCTTCATCTCAGGGCCTGGTTGCTGAAGGCTTAGACCTTCAAGATTTACCTCTTTCTCAGTAAGTGAAGGATATCCTTCATGCTTCCAGAAAGCCTTCCACCAGACGTTCCTATGCTTTTAAATGGAAGAAGTTTACCATTTGGTGTGCAGAGAAGGGTCTTAACCCTCTTGCAATACCTTTGAATTATTTACTAGAGTATTTGCTGCGTTTATCCCATGCAGGCCTTAAAACAAATTCAATCAGAGTCCATTTGAGTGCTATTGCAGCATCTCTTAAGTCTCTCAATGGACATCCTATTTCCTCTCATCCTCTTATAGCAAGATTTGACTAAACCTCCCATTAGACCATCTCCAGTGGCATGGGACTTGAATCTGGTTCTTGGCCAGCTTATGAAGCCACCCTTTGAACCCTTAGCCACTGCCTCCTTGAAATTCCTTTCCTGGAAGGTTATTTTTCTCATTGCAGTCACCTCAGCTCGCCATATCAGTGAGTTGCAAGCCTTAGTGGCTAATCCTCCTCATACAAGGTTCCATCATGACAAGGTAGTCCTCAGAACTAATCCACACTTTATGCCTAAAGTGGTCTCACCTTTTCATCTGAACCAGGAGGTGTATTTACCTGTCTTTTTTCCAGGACCTCATGCATCAAGTGCAGAGAGGAATCTTCATACCCTGGATTGTAAAAGAGCACTTGCTTTCTATTTACAAAGGACACAGCAACATAGAAAGTCCTCTCAACTTTTTGTTGCTTTTGATCCCTCTCATTTAGGACTTCCAGTCTCTAAGAGAACTCTGTCCAATTGGATTGCTCAGTGTATTTCCTTCGCCTACCAGAGTAATAACCTTTCTCTGGAGGGCCATGTCACAGCTCACAATATGAGGGCCATGGCAGCCTCTATGGCTCATCTAAACTCTGTGTCCATCGACCAAATCTGTCGAGCAGCCACCTGGGCCGCCCATTACTGCTTGGACAAGGACTCCCACTGGGATGCCTTGTTTGGTCAGGCTGTTCTCAAACACCTGTTCCATACCTAATCAACTCCTTCCCTCCATCCCTGACTGGATGCCTGAGATTCATAGGTGGAGGTAGAGCCCTTATCAGGGATTCACATCCTAGGTGATCTCCCAGGCATCCCTAGCTGGGGAGTCCCCATACGTGAAGACTCATTCCTGCTTGTTCCTGGAGATAGCACAGTTACTTACCTGTAACAGATGTTCTCCAGGACCAAGCAGGAAGTCAGTCCTCACATATGGGTGACGTCGGCGCCGACGGAGTCCTCGCGGAGCAATTTTCCCCAGCTTTCAAAGAAAGCCTTTGGGAATTGCAGCGCGCATGCGCGGTCGCCTTCCCGCCCAAGGGTGCCATCTTAGCCAGTCTTATTTTTTCCGCGGAGCCCTACAGACGTACCCGTCGTGTCCCCGCGAAAAAGTTGATTTTATTCGTAATATTCTCTTTTTTCCTTCGGTTCGACGCCGGTCTTCTTCCCGCCCGGACTTGCGACGCCGGTCACGAGTCCTCTTCTTCTTTTTCGGTTTTTCTGATTTAGTCAGTTTCGTTTTCGGTTTTTTCACTGGCAGCCCGGTCTTTTGACCTCGCAGGGGCCCTTTTTCCCCCGATGGCTGCCAGTGGTTTTCAAGCGCTGTGGTCAGTGTGACCGAAATATGTTACTAACTGACACACACGATAATTGCCTCCGCTGCCTGGGCCCGGATCATGAAGAAATGATCTGTGGGGCCTGTGGCAAAATGTCCTCAAAAGCGTTGAGAAGTCGGCGGCATCAGCGGGATAGGATCTTCGCTGACCCCAGCCGTACCCGGACCTCGTCGGAGGCCTCGGCGTCCAGAGGTTCCAGCTCTGACCGTCGCCGGAGTTCCTCTGACAGGGGTTCTCCCTCCGGGGACCATCGACGGAAGGTGAAACCCGCGAGGGCGGCGTCGGTGGACGCTCCTGGCTCCGCGAGGGCCAGGTCGCATAGCCCCGATAGCCGTCCCGGGTCCTTGGAGAAGGAGCACCTCTCGAAGCGACCTCGCATGGAGTCGGAGCTGCCTGCTCGGGTAAGTCCTGTGGTCCTCCTGGACTCACCTCCGAGACCGCCGACGTCGGGCCCGACGCCGTCGGGGCCCGAGTCAGGGGCTGCTGGGTCACCTGAGGTCGGACTCAGGTTGACGGCCTTGGAGAGCAGACTGTCTGCCTTCATGGACCAGCAGCGGGCACTGCTCGCTAGCCTCGCTGGCGCCGCTGCCCCGACCGCCGGGACGTCGACGTCTAAGTCGACCCCGGAGACCGAGCTGATCCTCGAGTCCATGCGAACTCGAGTCGATCCTCGGTCGAGGTCACCCTCGGCCTCCCGTTCGGGACTGAGGTCGTCGACGCCGACTCCCTCGGCGTCGGGGCGGCCGACGCCGCAGCCTGCCCGGGCCGACCCCACCGATTCCTCCTCGGAGTCGGTCTGGGAGTCTGAAGAGGAAGAGTCACCTGATTCTTTTCGGACTCGGTGTGTCCCCTCGGACTCGCCTGAGTCCGAACCTCGGAAGCAGTCCCCTCCGGAGGATGCCCGGTTCTCGGACTTCGTCAGGGATATGGCCAAGGCTTTGGCCTTCCCTGCGGATCCCGAGGAGGAGCCTCGAGCCGAAGAGCTCGACGCCCTCCAGTATGACTCTCCCGCCAGGGAACACTTTACTGTACCGGTTCCTCCCATGCTGGAACGACTACTCTTCCGCATGTGGGAGAGTCCGGCCTCCTCGCCGGTCCTGAGCAAGCGGGTCGATTCTATCTATCGAGTCCGCAAGAGCCCTGGCTTCCAAAAAGCACAGCTACCACACCATTCCATGGTAGTGGAATCGGCCATGCATCGTCTTAAGAGCCAGAAGATGCACTCCTCGGTGCCTCCTGGCAGGGAGGCCCGTAACCTGGATGGCCTTGGTAAGAAGTGTTTCCAGGGCTCTATGCTTGCGTGTCGTGTCCAGACCTACCAGCTATACATGGGCATGTATCTCCGAGACCTGGCTAAAGAGCTAGCCGGATTCTCCGCTGGATTGTCCGAGGAACCTTTGCGGAGGTTCCTAGCCTTGTCCACTGGCATTCGGGAATGCTCAAAATTCATATCCCGAGCAGCCTATGATGGCTTTGAAGCATCGGCTCGAGTGGCCGCAGCCGGCATCGGTGCCCGCCGACAGGCTTGGCTTCAGTCGTCTGACCTTGAGCCCTGGGTGCAGGACAAGTTGGTCGATGTCCCCTGCCGAGGTGAAAACCTCTTTGGCAAACCTATGGACGAGAAGGCTGCACAACTAGAGACAGAGACTCTCACCAGGACTAGGCTTTCTAGGAAGACCTCCGCCCCTTCCCAGAAAAAGAAGGGCTCGGGAAAGAAGTCCTTTTACCCGAGAAAGGCGGCTGCCTATAAACACTACCCCCAATATCAGGCCCCCGCAGCTCCCCAACAGGGCCAGCAGGCCAAGGGACGGGGTAACGGGTCCCGTAGGCAGCAAGCCCCCAAGCCTGCACCACCAGCCCCTGCTCAGCAGGGTGGGGGTTTTTTGACTCCTTAAGCATAGCCTCTCCCCCTCCGCTGGCTCCTCCCAGCACCGGAGGCCGGCTGGTTCACTTCGCCCACAGGTGGTCCAACATCACTTCAGATGCCTGGGTGCTTCAAGTCGTAAGAGAAGGCTATCTTCTCCACTTCCACCAGGTCCCTCCCATCCTATTTCCCGGGAGAACCTCCACGACTCCCTCTGCACAGGGACTTACTCCTTCAGGAGTTAGCAGGTCTTCTACAGGAACAGGCTGTGGAACCGATGCCCCACCACCTGAGAGGTCAAGGCTTTTATTCCAGGTATTTTCTAGTACCAAAAAGGACAGGAGGCCTCAGACCCATCCTGGACTTGCGCAACCTCAACAGGTTCCTCGTGCGGGAAAAGTTCAAAATGCTTACCCTTGGAATCCTTCTGCCCTACCTCCAGCAGGGAGATTGGCTATGCTCCTTGGATCTAAAGGATGCCTACACGCACATCCTCATCCACCCAAGCCACCGCCAATACCTAAGGTTTGTGGTGGCAGGAAATCATTACCAATACAGGGTACTGCCCTTTGGCCTGTCCTCCGCACCGCGAGTCTTCACAAAATGTCTCGCGGTGGTGGCGGCCCATCTCCGGCTTCACGGCCTCTATGTCTTCCCGTACCTTGACGACTGGCTCATCAGAGCAGCGTCCGCTCCGGAGGTCACCAACGCCACACACCGCACGGTGACTCTTCTGCAGTACTTGGGCTTTGTCATAAACTTCGCAAAGTCCACTTTGCTCCCCTCACAGGATCTCGAGTTCATCGGCGCAAGACTGCACACTCCTCAGGCGCGAGCTTTCCTGCCTCTCGACAGGGCTCAACGGCTCATGGACCTAGCCGACCGTTTTCGCAGCCAGTCCCTGGTCTCCGCCAGGCGCTTCCTGAGACTGCTCGGCCATATGGCTTCCACCGTCCATGTGACCCCCAATGCCCGCCTGAATATGCGGCCTGCTCAATGGTGTCTTCGCAAGCAGTGGCAACAAGCCACAGGCGGCCTAGCAGACCTAGTGCGCGTCTCCGAGCTGCTGGCCTCGTCTCTCCAGTGGTGGCTTCATCGGCCGAACCTGGTACTCGGCATGCCTTTTCAGTCACCTCAGCTGGCCCAGGTGCTGACGACAGATGCGTCCCTCCTGGGTTGGGGTGCACAATGTCAAGGGGCACGTACTCAGGGCCTCTGGACCACGTGGGAGTCTGCTCAGCAGATCAACTTCCTGGAGCTCAGAGCGATCCGCCTGGCTCTCAAGGCTTTCTCCCACCTGACCTCTCACCAGTCCGTTCTTGTCCAGATGGACAATCAAGTTGCCATGTTCTACGTGAACAAACAGGGGGGCACGGGCTCCTTCCTTCTCTGTCGGGAAGCACAGAAGCTCTGCTCTTGGGCCGTCAGTCACGGCGTTCTTCTCAAGGCAGTTTATCTCCCAGGCCAAGAAAATTGCCTGGCGGACAAACTCAGCAGGATCCTCCAGCCGCACGAGTGGCGCCTGGATCCCTTGGTAGTTCAGAAGCTCTTTCTAAAGTGGGGCCTCCCCACGATGGATCTCTTTGCCAGTCCTCACAACCAGCAACTTCCTCGCTTCTGCTCTCGTCAGCCACATCCCCTTCGAGTTGCGGCAGACGCTTTTCTACTCTCATGGTCGGAGAGCCTTCTGTATGCTTTTCCTCCCATCCCGCTAGTCTCTCGAACTCTCTTCAAGGTTCTCCGAGACAAAGCTTCCATGATCCTGGTGGCCCCTCGCTGGCCCAGACAGCCGTGGTTTCCACTCCTGCTGCAATTAGCGGTAGAGGATCCATTCCCTCTGGGGTTTCAACCGGATCTCCTCACTCAGGATCAGGGGTCTCTGCTACACCCCAACCTCAGATCTCTCAATCTAATGGCCTGGCTGCTGAGAGGGTAGTCCTTGCTCCCCTTCTCCTGCCGGCAGAGGTGGAAGAGGTCGTCCTAGCTTCTCGGCGACCTTCTACCCGCAAATGCTACGCCCTTAAATGGCGTCGTTTTTCCGTTTGGTGTACCCAGCAGTCTCAGGATCCCTTCTCCTGCTCGGTGTCGGTGATCTTGCAGTACTTGCTCTACCTCTCTAATCTGGGACTTAAGTCCAACTCCGTCAAAGTTCACCTCAGTGCTCTTTCAGCACATCATGTACCGGTGGACGGCAGACCTCTTTCCAGCGACCCTCTCGTAGCGAGGTTTCTCCGAGGTCTCCTTCTACTTAAACCACCTCTGCGCCCGCCAGCGCCTGACTGGGATCTGAATGTGGTTTTACAGCGGATCACCTGTCCGCCTTTTGAACCTATGGCTACCTGTTCTCTCCGTTTTCTTTCTTGGAAAACATTGTTCTTGATAGCCCTCCCTTCCGCTAGACGCGTAAGTGAATTGCAGGCCCTCGTGTCTAATCCCACTTACACTCGGTTCTACAAAAATAGGGTAGTCCTACGGACTCACCCAAAATTTCTTCCAAAAGTGGTCTCCCCTTTTCACATCAATCAGGAGGTGGTACTTCCGACCTTCTTTCCCAGACCACACTCCAGCCGAGCTGAAATGGTCCTCCATACCCTGGACTGTAGAAGGGCATTGAACTTCTACCTTGACCGTACGTGGGAGCACCGTAAGGCTGCTCAGCTTTTTGTGTCTTTTGATCCCAATAAATTGGGGCTCCCGGTCTCCAAGCGTACTCTGTCCATCTGGGTTGCGGACTGTATCACTTGGGCTTATGGGGCAGCCGGGCTCTCCTTGGATGGTCGAGTCACGGCTCATTGTGTTCGGGCAAAGGCTACGTCAGTGGCTTACCTCCGCTCTGTTCCGCTGGCAGACATCTGCCGGGCCGCTACTTGGTCTTCGAGCCAGACTTTTGCGGTCCATTACTGTCTCGAGAGGGAGTCCCACAGGGACAGTGCTTTCGGACAGGCAGTCCTCCGTAATCTCTTTGAGGTTTGAGCAACTCCTATCCTCCATCCCGGATGTGGGCTACCGGTGGGTAATAATTCAGCGAAGATTCCTTCCTTCTGTGCTGCTGAGCTAGAGGGAGCTCATTTTTGTGCTTAGGGTCTCCGGTAGCCTTAAGCTTGGGAGTCCCATATGTGAGGACTGACTTCCTGCTTGGTCCTGGAGAAAGCGTAGTTACTCACCTGTAAAAGGTGTTCTCCAGGAGCAGCAGGAATCAGTCCTCACAACCCTCCCTCCTCCCCTTGGAGTTGCAATCATCTGCTTAAGTTTTTTTGCAAATTTTTATGCTGTCTTTTTTAGCTATGTCATCTGACTGGCTAAGATGGCACCCTTGGGCGGGAAGGCGACCGCGCATGCGCGCTGCAATTCCCAAAGGCTTTCTTTGAAAGCTGGGGAAAATTGCTCCGCGAGGGCTCCGTCGGCGCCGACGTCACCCATATGTGAGGACTGATTCCTGCTGCTCCTGGAGAACACCTGTTACAGGTGAGTAACTACGCTATCTCTGGGAACAGCAGGAATAAATCTTCATAACCCACCCACCTCCCCTAGGAGTTGTATCTCTCTATCTTTCCTTTCCTTTGTCTCTTTGTCTCAGCTTTAAAACTCGAACTGGAGAGAGGCGGTTGGGAAAGGCGGGAAGGCAGCGTGCAGGCGCTGTGGGATGCTCCCAAAAGCTTTCCTACTGGACGCTGGGGAGCGTTCCCGCGCAGGCTACGTCAGTTCCGACGATACCCATATGTGAAGACTTATTCCTGCTGTTCCCAGAGATCACCTGTTACAGGTAAGTAACTGTGCTTTCTGATGACGTAAACAATCTATGTTTACCTGTTCCACTCCATTCAGTAATTTATAGACCTTTATCATATCTCCCCTCAGCCATCTCTTTTTCAGGTTAAAGAGCCCTAACCTTCTTAGCCTCTCTTCATAGGAGTATTCTTCCATCCGTTTAACCATTTTGGTGGCTCTTCTTTGAATCTTTTCTAATAATGCTATATCCTTTTCAAAATACGGTGACTAGAATTGCAGACAATATTCAAGGTGCAGTCTCACTATGGAACGATACAGAGGCATTATAATGTCCTTTGTTTTATTTTTCATTCCTTTCCTTATGATACCTAGCATTCTATTTGCTCTCTTGGCCGCCGCTGCACATTGGGTGGAGGGTTTTAACATGTTATCCACAATGATGCCTAAATCTTTTTCCTGTGTGGTGGAGCCTTACATCGTGTAACCATAGTTTAGGTTGTTCTTCCCTAGGTGCATAACTTTGCACTTGTCCACATTAAATTTAGTCTTCCAATTTATCAAGATCCTCTTGCAATTTTCCACAATCCTCTTGGGTTTTAACAACTTTAAATAGTTTTGTGTCATCTGCAAGTTTGATAACCTCACTCGTTATTCCCTTTTACAGGTCATTTCATAAGTTCTCTGTAAACATGTGAGTTTGATTTAACGATAAGGTGGTATATAAAAACTGTTAAGTAAAATATGTCAAAGCAGTGGACTCGGCACAGATCCCTGGGGTACACCACAATTCACCTGTCTCCATTGGGAAAATTGGCCATTTAGCCCTACCCTCTGCTTTTCTAGCTTTTAACCAGTTCCTGATCCAGAATAGTACACTGCCTCCTATCCCATGACTTTCCTTATCGTTCCTCCAGTTCAGTCCTCTACTTCTGGGTTGTCAACCTCCTTCTGCAGCTGGAGACTGGTATGTCAAACTTATGACCTCACTGGATATAGCCTGCTGCTCTCTCTCTTTCCCTCCAGTGTTACCAGTCTCCATGCAGCAGGAGGACGTTGTGAGCCCAGGAGTGGGCTCACTGGAGTGACAGATAAGGAGAGTGTAGGATTAGTCCAGTTAGTTTGGAATCTTTACATCAAAAAAAAAAAAGTGTTCCTTACTGGGGTACTGTATCTTTAAAAAAAAAATAAATAAAAAATCACTAGATCAAATTCTGTCGGGAACAGGCTGAGTAGTTTAGATTGAGGAGTCTTCAGTTTTCTGGCTCTCTGCCTATCAGCCACCGCTCCACATGCCTCCCTAGGACGCGTGTGTGGTGCGGGGCTTGAAGGACCTCTCCCCCGGACATTACGGGGGAGTGCTCCTTTCTCCATCCCTGTGCTCTGCCGGGCCGCAGTACGCGCTGGTAGCAGTTCCGGAGAGTAGGGGAGAGGCAGACGCATTGCTGTGCACAGACTGCCCCGATCAGCTGCCGGCGATTCCTGCCCGGTTCGGAGTAACTGCAGACCTGCCCGGTAAGCACAGAACCGTGGCAGGCTGCGGTGGAAGAGGAGGCAGGCCAGCTAGTTCCCGCAGCGCTGGACTGGAAGCGATTTGGCGCCCTTTTTGTCTCCCAGCTCCCCGGTGGCCATTTTAGCTCGCACGGAGGACCGCGTGGCCTCTGCGTTGGTAAGCCGGCTTTCCTATTTCGGGGGTAGCGCCTCCCGGGGTAGCAAGGGACTTTATTTTTGTTTGCCTTTGTTTAATTTTGTTTGCTTTTGCTTTACTTTGGTTTTACTTACTTTTCTTTTGCTTTCATTTTTCCCGCGATCATTGGAAACTGCGGGTGGGGGGGGAGCATTAGCCCTTAGCACGGTGGTAATTGTCTGGGGCTGTTGCAAGGCTTCTCCCTCGGCAGGCAAAGGTCTGTGTGCTTTTAGGGTTTCCCGGGCTTGCAGAATTCTCCTTTTGGTTGGCTTCTGGGTCCAGGGGTAAACACCGGGAGATTTATGGCGGGGCGACCACAGTGTGTAGTCTGTGGCACCCGTAGAGGCACGGTGGCGGAGTCTGGCGTGTGCCGTGGCTGTGCTTCCCTGACATCCACGGTGGAGCAGCTAATGGAGGCCAGGGAGGACTCGGAGTCTCCGGGGGGGCCATCGGTGGAGCTGGCGGCGCCTCTTCCAGACCCAGGACAGGGAGCTCCTGTGGAGGAGCAGCCTGGTCCCTCGGCTCCGTTCTTAGAGCGGCAGCCGGAGGCTTTGACAGAGTTTTCCCCGGAGTTCGTCTTAATGTTGCACAAAGCCTTTTGCTTACGGCGACAGGATTGCTTAGAGTCTGGGCCGAGTTCGCTGTCCGCTAAGCAGTTGGCGTCTGCATGCGAGGTGCTAGAGGGTCCTTCGGCACCAAAGAAAGCCAGG
This sequence comes from Ichthyophis bannanicus, assembly GCA_033557465.1. Taxonomy (NCBI): domain Eukaryota; kingdom Metazoa; phylum Chordata; class Amphibia; order Gymnophiona; family Ichthyophiidae; genus Ichthyophis; species Ichthyophis bannanicus. The sequence goes on along the minus strand of CM066043.1, from coordinate 30,996,900 downwards.
GCCAGGGAACCCTCGGCGTTGGACAATGACTGGGCGGAGCCGGACGAGCCTGACTGGGAGACTGAAACTGGGGTTCAGGATCTCGAAGAGGGTGAGATCCTGGAACCCGAGGAGCAGTCTCCCAGTTAGCTCCTCTTCACGCTACTTCGGTATCCCCCCGTACACCTTCATCTCCTTGGTACCACCCCTCCTTGCTCACTCTTCACTCCCAAGTACGCCAGGCACAGCGTCACTGGATCCGCCACCCCTCACCCGAGCATCACCTTCGTTTCACACATCTTTCTTCTGAATACCGCTCGGCTATTCGTTCTGCCCGATCAACTTTCTATTCGGCTCAAATTTCCGCTGCTGCTAGCTCCTCCCGTCAACTCTTTGCCATCTTGCGGACATTGTCGTCCACTAGGACTAGCGAGTCTTCTGCCCTTGCCGCCCCTGATCCTCACTCTCGCTGACTTTTTCGCTAGCAAGGTACTATCTCTCCGCTCATCCTTTATCACACCACCTCCCCCTCCCCCTCCCCCTCCCCCTCCCCCTCTTTCCCCCCTTCCCCTCCTTCCGGCTGTGACCCCCAACCCTTCTTTACCCTCCTCTGCTGCCTTCCTACAGTCCAGTCCTACACCTGTTGATCCTATCTGCTCCCATACCTGGTCCTTCTTTCAACCAGTTCTCACCGCAGAAGTGCTTAAATTTCTTACCGCTGCAAGGAAAACTACTTGTACTCTTGACCCTGTCCCTTCTAGATGGCTCTCTGAGCCCTCCCTTGAGTTAGTCCCAGTTATCACTACTATCATCAACACCAGCTTTTCTTCCGGACACTTCCCGTCCTCTTGGAAATCCGCAATTCTCCGTCCCCTGTTAAAGCAACCATCATTAGATCCATCCATTCCCTCCCACTGGCGGCCGGTGTCTAACTTGCCATTTCTTGCAAAGCTTCTTGAACGATGCGCTTTTAGCCAACTTAGTTCCCATGTCGAAGCTGTCAATGCTCTTCACCCCCGTCAGGCAGGATTCCGTCAAGGTCACAGCACTGAGACCGTACTGTTAGCTTTACTCAATGAACTACATATCTCTCACGATCGTGGTGACATTACTCTTCTTGTATCTCTTGACTTATCCGCAGCATTCGATTTGGTTGATCATCATACACTTCTCTCTCGGCTCTCTGATATTGGTCTCCGTGGTTCCGTCTGGTCGTGGTTTCACTCTTTTCTGTTATCCCGCTCATTCTCAGTCCATACGAAGAATAAATCCTCATCCATCCTCCCCCTTTCGTGTGGTGTCCCACAGGGTTCCGTTCTCTCCCCTCTGTTTAATATTTTTCTTGCTCCTTTGCCCCTGATCATACAGCAATATTCAATTTCATCTTACTTGTATGCAGATGATATAGTTCTTCTGTTTCACACATCACCTCTCTCCCCCGATATCTCCCAGTTGAACCTCTGTCTTTCCCACGTTGCTTCCTGGTTATCGGAGAACTTTCTTCATCTCAACCCAGCCAAATCTTCAGCAATGTGGATTTCACTCAGTGGTGTCTGTCCCGCGCTCGCACCCTCTATTGGCTCAACTAACATTCCTCTTACTACTTCTGTTCGGTATTTGGGCGTGACTCTTGACTCTTCTTTAACATTCTCTGCTCACTTGTCCAATGTCACCTGCTGTTCCTTTTCTGCTCTACGACAGATTAGGGCCGTTCGGTCTATTTTGCCTTCTAGTGCTCTCATTACTCTTGTTATCGCTCTTGTAATCAATAGACTAGATTATTGCAATGTATACCTGGCTAACCTTCCTAAATACTCCCTCCAGCGGTTACAACGTATTCAGAATACCACCGCCCGTCTCGTCACCTTCTCTTGTAAATACGATCACATCACTCCAATTCTGCTTCAGCTGCACTGGCTCCCTCTCCAATATCGCTTCCACTACAAGTTTCTGATTCTTCTTCACCGGGCTATTTACACTTGCACCCCTCGGTACCTCACCGACTGCATTTCACGGTATACTCCTCACCGGCTGCTCCGTTCCACTCAAACAAACCGTTTAACTCTTCCTTCTCCCTCACAAGCCCGTCTGGAACAGACGCAGCATTGAGCTTGGTTTTTCCTTGGCCCTTCACTCTGGAATACACTTCCCACTCCGTTACGCCTAGAATTATCCTACCCTCAGTTTAAATCCCTACTAAAAACCTACCTATTCCAGAAAGCTTTTGACCTCCCTCCTGAAGACCCACCCTGACTGCCTTTGTCTGCGTGTCTAACCAAGTACTGTCTGTCTGTTTTACATGTATCTGTATACCCTGGTTTGATTATTGTTAATTTCTTTTTGATTTGTTATGATTTGTTGTATATTGTTAACATCAGTTGTGTCAAACTTATTATAAGATATTGTTTGGTGTTTTAATTTGTTCACTTCACTTTTCTTTAAACCCTCTTTCCTGTCTTAAACTTGGCGTTCTTTTTTCCTGGATTGTAGTGTTGATCAAATTTTATTGTACACCGCTCAATGCGCTGCCGTAGCGGTATATCAAATTTTAATAAAGATAAAGATAAAGATCATTCGGCTTTTTCGGAGAGAGGAGCTTCCGGCGCTCATCACAGAGTCCCTTCAGATGCTCAATTTGTTGGCACAGGCATCCGCAGAGGACGAGGTGGAGGACCCTGTTCAAGCGGTGCGGCAAACGCAGGTGGTGTTTCCGCTGCACAAGGTGGTCGATAAAATGATTCAGGACGAATGGAACCAGCCGGAGGCGGGACTTAGAGGTGTCCGCACCATGGCTAGGCTTGATCCGTTAGCGGATAAGGAAAGATTTAAAACACCGCGGGTTGATGCAGTGGTATCGGCTGTTACCAAAAAACTACCATCCCGGTAGAGGGTAGCGCAGCTTTGAAGGACGCTCAGGACTGTAGGGTGGATGGTCTTTTGAAGCAGACGTTCGAGGCAGACTCTCTTGCGCTACAGGCGTCCATATGCGGAGCCTGGGTGGCGAGCGCATGCTTGTGCTGGGTTCAGCAGTTGCGTTGCTCGCCTCAGTTGGATCTCAGCGAACTCCAGGAGCTGGGGCACCTGGAGTCCGGTGTGGCTTATTTAGCGGATGTGCATTATGATTTGGTCAGAGCCCTGGCTAAGTAGCACGGCTTCCGTCGTGGCCGCCCGCAGGTCCGTGTGGCTGCGTAATTGGGCGGCAGATGGTTCCTCTAAATCCCGACTGGGTAAGCTGCCGTTTAAGGGGCGGTTACTTTTCGGAGAAGACTTGGATAAGTTAGTGAAGGACCTGGGGGAATCCAAGGTGGGTAGACTGCCTGAGGATAAGCCGAAACAGGGGAAGGTCGGCCAAACGTTTCGCGGTCAGTTTCATGACTTTCGGAGATTTCGAGCGTCGCGGTATGGCGCCTTTCAGAGGGGCCGCTTTCCTTCCCGCGGTCAAGGATTCCGGGGGTTTAGAGGGGCGTCTCGGGGCTTCGCCTCGGGCGCTGTGTCTGTGGCTTGAAAGTCGCAATGAGATGAGGCGGGTCCCGGTGGCGGACGCTCCCATCGGCGGGTGGCTTCGGGAGTTTCTGTCCGCCTGGGCCCTCATCACATCCGACCAGTGGGTCCTCGAGATCATTCAGCATGGTTATGCCCTGGAGCTGGCGAGGCCCGTGCGAGATTCCTTCGTCTTATCGCCCTGCAGGGGGCCGCAGAAAACTCTTGTGGTTCGACACTTTGGACCATCTCATCCGCTTAGGAGCGGTGGTAGAGGTGCCCAGGCAGGAGTACGGCGTGGGTCGATATTCCATATATTTCGTGGTGCCCAAGAAAGGAGGGGCGCTGTGGCCTATCTTAGACCTCAAGGGGGTGAATCGGTGTCTGCGGGTGCCCCACTTCCGTATGGAGACGTTACGGTTGGTTATCGTCGTGGTCCGTCAGGGAGCGTTTCTAACGTCCTTAGATCTAACGGAGGCTTATCTACACATTCCCATCCGAGAGGCTCACCAGCGGTTCTTACGGTTCGCCTTGCCCTGGGGTCACTATCAGTTCCAGGCATTGCCCTTCGGCCTGGCGACGGCACTGCACACTTTCACCAAGATTATGGTGGTGGTGGTGGCGGCGGCGCTGCGCAAGGAAGGTATCCTGGTGCATCCGTATCTCGACGATTGGTTGATTCGGGCGAAGTCGGAGGCGGAGAGCCAGCAGGTGACCAACAGGGTGGTAGAGTTTTTGCAGGGGCTTGGCTGGGTGGTCAATCCCAACAAGAGCCATCTACAGCCTTTTCAGGTCCTCGAGTATCTGGGGGTCCTGTTTGACACTCGCAAGGCGCTGGTCTTTCTGCCGAACAAGAGGGCGCAGGCGCTGCGCAGGCTGGTTCGTTCGCTCCGACGGCCTGGTTCTACCTGCGCGTACTCGGCACGATGGCGGCGACCCTGGAGGCCGTCCCGTGGGCCAAGGTGCATATGCGGCCACTGCAGAGAGCATTACTGAGGCGCTGGTCGCATCAGGTGGATTCCCTGAGCAAGCGGTTGCCCTGCCCCCTCAGGGTGCGCCGGTCTCTTCAGTGGTGGTTGCTTCCGTCCTCATTGGCGGCGGGCATGCCTCTGGAGCAACCGGAGTGGGTTCCAGTGATGATCGATGCCAGTCTTTCGGGCTGGGGAGCTCACTGCGGAGGCCAGTTTGCGCAGGGTTACTGGTCCCCGCTGGAGTCGACGTGGTCGATCAATCGGTTGGAATTGCGAGCAGTGGCGAGAGCCCTGGCGGCGTTCGAGCAGATGGTGCTGGGGCGTTCCGTTCGGATTCTCTCAGACAATTTGGTGACAGTGGCTTACATCAATCGTCAGGGGGGCACAGGCAGTGCAGCGATGGAAGAGGAGTCGGACTTGCGGTTTGCCTGGGTGGAGAGTCGGTTGACAGCGATTTCGGCGGCGCACATTGCCGGAAGAGACAACGTGATGGCGGATTTTCTGAGCAGAGTACGAGTGGATGCCGGGGAGTGGGAGCTGCATCCAGACGTCTTTGCGCAGATTGAGCGGCGTTGGGAGACGCCGATCATGGACTTAATGGCAACCTTTGCTTCGACCAAGGTTCCGCGGTTTTACAGCAGGAGAAGAGAAAGGAATGTCAGAAGGCATAGACGCGCTGCTGCAGCGGTGGCCGACGTCGGGTCTTCTGTATGTGTTTCCTCCGTGGGCACTGATAGGGCGCGTGGTGCAACGGATAGAGGCGTTTCCGGGGAAGGTGCTTTTGGTGGCACCCAACTGGACACGGCGCCCATGGTATGCGAATCTAATGAGGCTCCTCGACGGCCGTCCCTGGCGTCTCCCGCCTCGGTCGGATCTGTTGCGTCAGGGTCCTCTATTCATGCCCCAGGTGGATCAATTCTCGCTTACGGTATGGCCATTGAAAGGGCTCAGTTGAGGAAGAAAGGTTACTCAGCGGCGGTGATTTCTACGCTGCTTCGGGTGAGGAAACGGTCTACTTCCTTGGCGTATGTGCGGATATGGCATATTTTTGAGGATTGGTGTTCGAGACGTCAGATTCGGGCGGCCACGGTCTCCGTGTCTTCCGTCTTGAACTTTCTGCAGGATGGCTTTGATAAAGGTCTGGCGGCCAGCTCGTTGCGGGTGCAGTTGGCGGCGCTGTCCTGTTATCGCGGCAAAGTTAAAGGGCTGGCGTTGGGGGCGCATGCCGATTATCATCCGTTTTCTGCGGGCTGGTGTCTAGGCTGCGCCCTGCCCGTCGGATACTGGTTCCGTCTTGGGATCTTAATCTGGTGTTGTCGGCGTTGGTCAAGCCGCCCTTTGAGCCTTTACATTCTGCGTCGCTAAAGGATCTTACTCTCAAGGTGGTCTTCTTGGTAGCGATCTGTTCTGTGCGGCGGATTTCAGAGTTACAAGCGTTGTCTTCTAGAGAGCCATTCCTGTCCTCCTCGCGGGATAGGGTAGTGCTACGGCCTGTACCATCATTCTTGCCTAAGGTTGTGTCTCCGTTCCATTTGAATCAGTCGGTGTGTTTGCCTGTCCTAGGTGCCGGAACTGGAGACTCTGAGGATCGCCGTTTCCATCGCTTAGATCTTGAGAGCTTTGCGGCAGTATTTGAAGTCCACTGCGTTGTTTCGCAAGTCAGATCGCTTGTTCCTGTTTGGGGGCAGGCATAAGGGTGAGGCGGCGTCTAAGGCTTCCATCGCTCGTTGGATTAGGGAAACGATAGCTTCCGCTTATTTGTTGCAAAGCCGCAAGGTACCTGCCGGTTTGAGGGCTCATTCTACCAGGGCGCAGGCAGCGTCATGGGCGGAACATGGGCTGGTGTCGCCGAGTGAGATTTGTCGGGCGGCTATGTAGTCGTCCTTGCATACGTTCAGTAAGCATTACCGTCTTGATGTCGCAGCGGCCGTTGATGCTTGTTTTGGGGCAGCAGTGTTGCGCTCCGGCTGGAAGGGTCCCTCCCGATGATTACTGCTCTGGTACATCCCAGAAGTAGAGGACTGAACTGGAGGAACGATAAGGAAATCATAATTACACTTACCTGGTAATTGTAGTTCCTTGAGTGACGACAGTTCAGTCCTCCTTCCCGCCCAGAGATGTTTCGGAGGGGGACAGCCGGGGGTCGCATGGTCATTTCTACAGGTAAGTCCATTCCTTTGTTAGTTTAAGGATGGTGGCTGATAGGTTCGGTGGCAGTACAGGGCGTTTGACGCCTTCATTGTAAGTTGCTATAGCGTTTTAGTTTACCTAAGTTAGATGCCGTTTGGCATTTATTGCTACTTATTTGTTGCTCCTTTGAGTCTGCTTTGTTAATAGTTCACACTGGAGGGAGAGAGAGAGAGCAGCAGGCTATATCCAGTGATGTCATAAGTTTGACATACAAGTCTCCAGCTGCAGGTTGACAACCCAGAAGTAGAGGACTGAACTGTCGTCACTCAAGGAACTACAATTACCAGGTAAGTGTAATTATGATTTAGTTTTGCCAAAAGTCTGAGGGACCTTGTCAAAGGCTTTCTGAAAGTCCAAATACACTATATCAGCCGACTCACCTTTGTCTACCTGTTTATTCACACCTTCAAAAAAACATAACAGATTAGTAAGACAAGATCTTCTTTGTCTAAAGCCATGTTGGCTGTCTCCCATTAGGCCATGACTATCTACATGCTGAGTAAATTTATTCTTTGATGGTTTCTACCATTTTTCCCAATACTGATGTCAGGCTCACCGGTCTGTGTAGTTGCCCGGATCACCTCTGGAACCCTTTTTAAAAATTGACGTTACGTTTGCCATCCTCCAGTCTTCAGGTATTACAGATTTTAATGATAGTTCACAGATTACTAATAGCAGATCTGCAGTCTTATATTTCAGTTCTTTCAATGCCCTTGGATGTATACCATCCGGTCCAGGTGATTTGCTACTCTTCAGTTTATCAAATAGTTGTAATCCATCTTCCCGATCTATTGATAATTTCCTTCAGTTCTTCCACACCTTTAAATACCACTTCAGTCATGGGTAACATCCCTACATCTTCCTCAGTAAAGACTGAAGCAAAGAATTCATTCAGTCTCTCTGCTATTGCCTTGTCTCTTAGTGCCCCTTTAACCCCTCTATCAGCTAATGGACCAACAGACTCTCTCAGGTTTTTTGCTACGAATATACTTGGAAAAAGTCTTTATTACACATTTTTGCTTTCGTAGCAAGCTTCTTCTGAAATTCTCCCTTTGCCTGCCTTAAATGCCTTGCATTTAATTTGCCAGTGCTTGTGCTGTTTCCAGTTTTCGTCATTTGGCTCTTTTTTTCCATTTCCTGAAAGATGCTTTTTTGGCAACAGCAGCATCTCTGACCTCACCTTTAAACCATGCTGGCAGTTTTTTGGACTTCCTACCACTTGTCTTAAAGCGTGGAATACAGCCGGTCTGGGCTTCCAAGATACTATTTTTCAACAACACCCAAGCCTGATGTAAGTCTTTTTAACCTTTGCAACTGCTCCTTTTAGTTTTTTCTCAACTATTTTCCTCATTTTATCAGTCTCCCTTTGAAAAGTTAAAAGGTAGTACTGTGGATTTCCTTGCCATCCCTCCACTAATTAAATCAAATGCGATCATGCTATGATCACTATTGCCAAGTGGCCAACACCCTTATCTCTTGCACCAGAGCCATGAAGTCACTTTTGATACGCTCAGAGGGATACCTGGCAGTATCATTTGTTCCGACATGGATTAGCAACATTGGGTAATAGACAGTGGGCTTGATGAGTCCAATATGGCTTCCCCTGTGGTTGGTTCATGAGCCAGCTTCTCCAAGAAGATTCAATTCAAGATACTCAATTTAGTCCACAGAGCCATTTACACCTCCATCCCACAGTATCTCTCCAATCTTGTTCATCTTCACACCCCCCCCCCACCTCCAATGATCCGTTCATTCTGTTTGTATCTTTCATCTGGCTCACAGGCCTACCTAAAGTCTATGCGCAACTCTGCATGCTTTACCTTGATCCCGCACTATGGAATTCCCTCCCACCTGCACTCCATCTAGAACCCTCCTTCCGGAAATGTAAAGGTATGCTAAAAACCAATCTCTCACATCGCCTTTGACCATCCTCTCCCCAGACCTAGTTCACTTTTTCTCTTCCCTTTCTCCCCTCAAGAGTGATTGCCTCTTTCTTAACTGGTCTGTTATTGGCGTTCCCTTCTTTCTTTTTGATTCTGCAGCAAACTTTGATTATTGTGTTAAACCGTCCTGCTACTTAAGTCTGGGCGGTATATCAAATGTTTGACTAAAGAATTTGTAATTATAAATCAGCTTGCCTGGAATTTTTTTTGCAGTTTTAGTGATGAGTATGTTTTTCCGCGTAGACACAGAAAAGGGGATCAGACCATGAGTCGGCTCTGAAAGCTACAATGGTGAGGTCTATAGACTTCCAGCACATGCGAAATAACCAATAGGGATCTTGGCTGAGGTGGAAAAGGAGGAGGAAGGTATTGAAAAGAAATTGCATGCAGTGGAATGTGGGCTAGATTCTCCCATCTGCAGAAATGGTCAGGGGCTATTTTCAGACATAGGGTAATGGAGACAGTGTCATCAGACAATGCATTTTGACAAAGCAGCCCAGGAGGAGATGTCATTCAAAAATCAAACTTAGACTTCAAAAATAGCGACTTTACACTTTAGTGAAATGGGAAAGTCCATTAAGAATACACTGGCAAGGGTGGAAGGTGTAAATGGAAGAATTATGAAATAAGCTAAAAGGAGGTACAGAAAAAGCAAGAAACGTTTAACAAAAATAAACAAAGATAGGACAGACTAATTTTATTTTCAAAAGGTGTGGCTGAGAAAGTAAGAGCCAAAAGATTAGCATGCAAAACATGTGTAAGCTCTCAGAAGGAGGGTTATGAGAGAACAATGTAACGCCAAACGGAACGAGGCAGGGGGGATGTTAACCAGTAAGGCAAAGTTGTGAGTGGAAGAAAAGAGCTGAAGAGGTGTACAAGGTGAAAACTACATCTTCCTGATCGTATCTCCAGTCTAGTCCCGGACCTCTGGGTTGTCTACCTTATTCAGCAACTTGGAGACTGAGGAACCTCCCTTCTTTTGATGTCACCAGTGTATTCTCCCGGGAGCCGCCTCCATTTCCCAGTTACCTCAGTCTCCAAGCAGCTGAAGGGACGGTGAGCCTGGGGGTCCGGGCTCCCTGGAGGAACAATTAAGGATAGCTTTCGATAGGGTTAGTTTATCTAAAAAAAAAAGTCTGTGCCTTTAAACTTGCAGAAGGCTTTTCCTCCTCCCGTTGGGCTTACCGACAGCTTTGGGAGTTAAGGAAGTGTCCGATAAAGGGGCAGGAGTGGTTCCGTTACTGTAGCAGGCGAGGCCTGATTATCAGACCAGAGACCGCAGATGTTCACAGTCAGCGCTTCACAGATGTTATGCCTGTCAGCGTGCGCTCTGGCTCATCTCGGCGACAAACGTTCGCGTGAGATACAGGCCCCATATTCCCAAGCCAGGAGTGTTTTGGCAGTAGAGCCCGGCACAGTGGGTGAAAGCAGAGCTGTGTCTTGGCGGGGGGAGAGTTCGGCGAATGTAAGGAGGCCCAGCCCGTCAGCCCGTTTGAGCACGAAATGGGAAGGAGGCCGACCGCGTGGCAGCGGCCAGCCGTGCAGAAAGGTATTTTCTTTCCTTCCGTATTTTGGGAGTCTCAGTGGGCTAACGCAGGTTTTATTAATTTTGGGGGAATTGCGTTGTGGTGTAATTCTTGGAGAGTCATTGTTTAAAAAAAAAAAATCGGGGAAGGATTAGGCCTTGGACATTTGGTAGGCTTGGGCTCTCCAATTGCTGAGGGTGACTGGGGCTACGTAGGTGCCATCCAGGTCTGCTCAGAGACGAGATGCCATCTAGGTCCCAATGTTTTGTTTTGTGGGGCTAAAAGAGGCTCTGTTTCCGATTCGGGGGTGTGCAAGAGTTGTACAAAAGAAGCCTCTGTTATGGAGCAGGAAAGGGAGGAGCGGCTGGAGGCCGAAACTGGGTTTTCCGTTGCTCCGGAAACCATCTTGCCGCTGGAGGAGCCGGTGGCAGGGCCATCAGTCCCGGACTTGCCGCCCTCTCCTTTGGTTTGGCCCAGGGGTCTGGCGTCTATCTTTTCAAAAGACTTTGTGGCTCTCCTGCAGCAAGCAGTGGGAGGAGTACCACAGAGGCAGGAAAAAGGGAACCCAGAGAAGCGCGGTGTGAAGAGGCTCGCGGCCCCCAGGAATGCTGAAGAGCTCCAGGATATGGCCCGTAGTGTGGATCTTGAGGAGGAATTGGAGGAAGGGGAGCTCACCGATAGGGAAGATCAAGAGAGAGTGGTGCGGGTTTTCTGCAGAGAGAAGCTCCCAGTGCTTATTGTGGAGACGCTAGGTGCGTTGAACATGCCGGTCCCAGGATCGGTGGCGGATGAGACTCTGGAAGATCCGTTGTTACAGGTTTTCAGGAAGAATCGGAAGGCATTCCCGGTGCACAGAGTGTTTCAGGAGATGATTCAGGAAGAGTGGAATGTGCCAGAAGCGCCACTGAAGGGTTTCAGGGTAATGAGGAGTCTTTATCCGCTGGTAGATCAAGATAAGGAGATGTTTGTCGCCCAAGGTGGATGCGGCAGTGACGGCGGTTACAAAGACCACGATCCCGGTGGACTCAAGGACTCTCAGGACAGAAGGTTGGATGCTCTAAGACAGATGTTTGATGTGAATGCCTTGGCGCTCCAGGCGGCTATCTATGGAGCATGGGTGGCCAGGGCCTGTCTGCAATGGTCGCAGAGAGTCCAAGGAGATCGGGACAGCGACAAGGCCAGGGAGGCCTCCAGGCTGGAGTCCGGAGCGGCCTACCTGGCGGATACACATTATGATCTGATGAGAGGTTTGTCAAAGAGCATGGCATCGGTGGTAGCGGCGAGGCGCTATCTATGGCTCCGTAATTGGGCAGCGGATAACTCGTCTAAATTGAGGCTAAGTAAGCTGCCTTTTAAAGGACGGCTCTTGTTTGGAGAGGAGCTGGATAAGTTAGTCAAGGATCTCGGAGAATCTAAGGGCGGCAGGTTGCCGGAGGACAAACCTAAGCAAGGGCAGACGGCACCCATGAGCAAGGGGCTTCTGTGGGATTTTTGTTGGTTCCATTTTCAAAGGTTTAATTCCGGTCAGAGGCAGATTCCCCAATAGAAATCAGGGATTCCGTGGATTTCAAGGAGCAGGAAGAGCTTTCGGGGCCTCCTCCTCTGCTTCCTTCAACCTTAGGAAGTCACCATGAAGTCAGGGGGACCCAGGCGCCCCTAGTGCCCGTAGGAGGGCGATTGCAAAGGTTCTGTGCCGCCTGGGTCCGAGTCATGTCAGATCAGTGGGTGTTGGGAAGTAATTCGAGAGGGGTATGCATTGGAGTTACGGGGTCCGGTGTGGGATGCCTTTGTGAGGTCCCCCTGCAAGTCACCAAGCAAGGGCGAGGCGGTGAGGGAGACAGTACGGAGGCTTCTAGACCTCAGGGCAATAGTCCCGGTACCTTGAGACCAATACGGCTGCGGTCGATACTCCATTTATTTTGTGGTTCCAAAGAAGGACACAGGTTTTCGGCCAATTTTGAATCTCAAGGGAGGGAATCGTCTTCGCGTGTCTCGCTTTCACATGGAGACTCTGCGATCGGTAATAGTAGCGGTTCGAAGAGGCAAATTCCTTACATCCCTGGATCTCTCAGAAGTGTACCTTCACATCCCCATCTGGCCGGATCATCAGCGCTTTCTCCGGTTTGCAGTTCCCTTCGGGCAGTTCCAATTCCGAGCTTTGCCATTTGGTCTAGCAACGGCCCCTGCACTTTCCCCAAGGTCATTTTAGTGGTTGTGGCGGCTTTGCGAAAAGAAGGGATTCTGGTACACCTGTACTTAGACGATTGGTTGATTCGGGCGAAATCGAAGGCCGAGAGCGAAAGGGCTACGGCCAGGGTGGTTGACCTTCCTAGAGAGCCTTGGTTGGGTGGTCAATATGTCCAAAAGCCACTTGGTTCCCTCGCAATGCTTGGAATACCTGAGTGCTCGATTCGACACAAAGACGGGACACATGTTTCTGCCTCGGTTACGGGCCAGGGATCTGCGAAAACTGGTATGAAGGATCTTAAGCAGCACGGCTCCTACAGCGTGGCAGTATCTTCATCTGTTAGGCACGATGGCGGCAGCGATAGATGTGGTCCCTTGGGTGAGGGCGCACATGAGGCCTTTACAGAGGGCGTTGCTCAGGCGCTGGTCACATCAGTGGGATCCGCTGTCCAGAAGGCTTCCTTGTCCAGCGGAGACGTGTGTGGCCCTGCGCTGGTGGTTAGTTCTCGAGTCACTGGCGAGGGGAAGACTATTGGCGTCGCCTGACTGGTTGCCCCTAACAACGGACGCCAGTCTAGTGGGCTGGGGAGCGCACTTCCAGGGCAGGTTCGCCCAGGGACGGTGGAACGCGTGAGAAAAGACTTGGTCGATCAACAGGCTGGAATTACGAGCGGTGGCACTGGCCTTAGAGTTTTCAGGGTTATCTCGGGGGGTCAGCAGTTCGAGTGTTTTCAGACAACGCAACTGTGGTGGCGTATATCAGTCGGCAAGGGGGAACCAGCAGTGTGGCGCTGGAAGACTAGGCCGAGGGCCTGTGCAAATGGGCCAAGGAGAATCTCTTAGCTGTATCGGCGGCGCATGTAGCAGGAGTGGACAATGTAGAGGCTGATTTTCTAAGTCGGGTGAAAGTGGATCCAGGAGAGTGGGTGCTTCATCCGGAGGTGTTCCGCATGATAGCGTGTTGCTGGGGCACACCAGTCATGGACCTCATGGCAATGTTCCAGTCAGCTCTACAGCAGAAGAGAGAGAATGTCAGAGGGACTGGATGCTCTCCTTCAAAGTTGGCCAGAGGAACAGCTTCTTGTACGTCTTTCCCCCGTGGGCCTTGATAGGCAGGGTGCTTCAGCGCATAGAAAGATACAGGGGACAGGTAATTCTGATAGCCCCAGATTGGCTGTGCCGGCCCTGGTACGCAGATTTGATAAGGCTCCTGGTAGCGAAACTGTGGCTGTTATCTGGGCTGATTGAGCAGGGCAAGACTGTTTGCTCCACTACACACAGCTGGTGTTTTTAAAAGTAAGCAACATCAGGTGTGCCCGCGCCTGAGGGCCTTGCTAGAGGGCCCTTTGGCATGGTCCTTAGGCGCGGGACGATTTGGCGCAATATCGGAAGCTCTAACTGACTTGAATAACCCTCTGGAAACCTCAGGATGCGGCGACCAGAATTACACACAAATATTCAAGGTGCGATCTCACCATGGAACGATATAGAGGCATTCCCCTCACCTCAAACAACTGCCAATCCGCCCTGCTTAACAACTTTAAAACCGCCGCTCCGGAGGCGCGCCCACACCTGAGGGCCTCGCAGGAGGGCCCTTTGGTGTGGCCCTTAGGTGTTGGACCAAGCGGGACCAGAGAAACGGCTGTATTTATGAATGGTTACTTTGCTGTTATGCCTGTTTTAGGTTATATGTTATATGATGTGTGTATTCTTTCCCCTTTATGTGCCCCCAGTGCTTACTGTTTGATGTAATGTAGAACTGGTGTTTGTTTTCTTTCCTTTGTATATCCTTTGTCTTGTATTTTACCGCTTTGTTTGAAGGAAAAGGCGGAATACAAAACTTGTCAAATAAATCAATAAATCTTCCGGTCCGTGCAGACCTGTTATTGCAGGGTCCGCTGCTCATGCCCCACGTGGATTGGTTCTCATGGCTTGGCTATTGAGAGGGCTCGGTTAAAGACAAGAGGTTATTCTACAGCAGTAATTGCCACTCTATTGAAGGCCAGAAAGAGGTCTATGTCCTTGGCGTATGTTCGAGTCTGGAGAGTGTTTGAAGCGTGGTGTGCCAACAGGGCGACTGAAGCGTTAAGAGCGACTGTACCGCAGATATTGGAGTTTCTGCAGGATGGTTTCGACAAGGACTTGGCGGCCACGTCGCTTAGGGTGCAGGTCGCAGCCCTGTCGTGTTAGAGGTAGGATAGGTGGATGTACGCTTGAGGGGGCATTTGGATATTAAGCGGTTCCTGCGAGCGGTCTCTGTTAAGGCCGCCGGGGAGGCAGATAGTGCCTAAATGGAATCTGCCGTTCATGCTAGAGGCATTGGAACGGGAGCCATTTGAACCCTTGAGTCGAGCGTCGGTGAAGGACCTCACATGGAAAGTGTTGTTTTTGGTGGCAATTTGCTCCGTGAGAAGAGTTTCGCAATTACAGGTGTTATCCTGCAAAGAGCCTTACCTCTCATTCTTTGAATCAAAGGTAGTGTTAAGGCCGGTGCCAGCCTTTTTGCCCAAAGTGGTGTCGGCGTTTCATTTGAATCAGGATATCGCCTTTCCGGTGTTTACTGGGGACGCTGGTAGTCCAGCCACGAAGAAACAGAAGCTCTTGGATGTCAGATGGGCGTTGAAGTATCTGAGTCGAACGGAGGGGTTTTGCAGGTCTGAAAGACTTTGTCCTTTTCGCAGGACCACGGAAGGGCGAAGCAGCGTCAAAAGCTTCCATTGCTAGGTGGATCAAGGAGGCAGTCTTGTTCGCCTACGTGCTGAAGGGCAAGCCGGTGCCGGAAGGCCTACGGGCTCATTCCACTAGAACGCAAGCAGCGTCTTGGGCAGAATCTCGGTTGGTGCCGCCGCTGGAAATTTTGTAAGGCGGTGACTTGGTCATCATTGAATTCCTTTGTTAGGCACCCACCTCCCCTAGGAGTTGTATCTATCGTTTCCTCTCTCTCTCTCCCTTTGTCTCAGCTAAGAAACTCAACTGAGGAGAGACAGTCAGAAAGGCGGCAAGACAGTGCGCAGGTGCAAGGGATGCTCCCAAAAGCTTTCTGATTGGATGCTGGGGAGCATTCCCGTGCAGGCTCAGTCGGTACCGACGTACCCATATGTGAAGACTTATTCCTGCTGTTCCCAGAGATCACCTGTTACAGGTAAGTAACTGTGCTTTCCCTGTCCTGGATTTCAAAAGACTCAGCTGTCACACCATTCCATGGTGGTGGAATCAGCTATGAGAAGGATCAAGAGTGCAAAAAGACATGCATCTAATCCTCCAGGACGTGAATGTAGAACTCTTAATGCCTTTGGGCGTCAAACCTTCCAGGCCTCTATGCTTTCTGCCAGGATTAGTTCCTACCTTTTATACATGGGAATGTTCCTTAAGGAAATTACAGGAGATCTAGAGCTTACGAGCCCTCTCCTTCCTGATGATAAGAGACAAGATTATCTCGCACTTATTACACATGCTCAGGATGTTTCCAAATTTGTAAATCGTGCAGCTTTTGATTGTTTTGAGTGCATAAGCAGAATTTCTGCTATTGCCATAGGCGCACGTAGGATTGCCTGGCTCCAGGCATCTGACTTGAAACTTTGGGTACAGAACAAATTGGGGAATATTCCTTGCACTGGGGAGAATCTTTTTTCAAAAATTGGCAAGAGAAAGCTAATGAGCTAGATGCTGATAATCTCACCCTGGATAGATTATCAAAATCTACAACGGATTCTGCAAGGAAAAAGTCCTCCAAGAAACCATTCTTCACTAGAAAGAAGTTCTACCCCTCCTAAACCCAACAGGGACATTGTTCAGGTCAGTCCGCCCAAAAGGGTCAGCAACAACCTAAACAAAGAAAAACAAAGGCTGCTAAACCTCAACCGGCTCAGCAGACTCAGCTTCCACAGGTTCTTTGACTTCCATCTAGAGAACTTTGTCTTCCTGACCCTGAACGGACCAGAGCCTTCCACCATTCCAGGAAGGTTAGGTTATTTTGCCCCCAGATGGGGGCAGATAACAGCAGAAAGTTGGACTTTGTCCATTGTAAGAGAGGGATACAAGCTTCACTTCCTCAGCATGCCCCCTCCTACAATGGTAAAACAGTTCAATTCTCAGACCTCTTTCAACTCCCAGTTAGATCACGAGGTCAATCTGCTTCTTGCCCAAGGGGCGATAGAAGTATCTATTCATCAACAAGGTACAGGGTTCTATTCCCCCTTTTTCCTTATTCCAAAGAAAACAGGAGGACACAGACCCATCTTGGACCTCAGAGAATTGAACAAATTCCCGTTCAAAGAAAAATTCAAAATGATTTCTCTGGGAACGCTACTGCCATACCTTCAGAGTCAGGACTGGCTTTGTTCTCTAGATCTCAAGGATGCCTACACTCGTGTTCTCATCCATCCAACCCACCGAAGGTTTCTTCGCTTTCTATTTCAATGGAAGCACTACCAATACAGAGTTCTTCCTTTTGGCCTGGACTCGGCACCAAGGATGTTCACAAAATGCATGGCTGTGGTAGCAGCATTCCTCCGCACCCTAAAAATATTTGTCTTCCCTTACTTGGACGATTGGCTCATTCGAGCCACATCAGAGCCAGAGGCCAGGATTTCCCTATCCTGCACAATGCATATCCTTCTATATTTGGGACTTGTCATAAACGTCCCAAAATCCAACTTAGCTCCCACTCAGTCTCTAGAGTTCATAGGAGCCCTGCTGGATACCAGACAGACAAGGGCCTATCTTCCACAGTCCCGCTGCCATCGCATTGTGCAGTTAGCTTCCCAAGCAATGCTAAAGTCTCACCTCACTGCTCGGGAAATGTTAGTTGCTAGGTTATATGGCATCCACGGTGCATGTGGTCCCTTATGCTTGCCTCCATATGAGGGCAGCCCAGTGGACTCTATCCACTCAGTGGACTCAGGCATCAGGTTGCCTGTCAGACAAAATAGCAACCTCAGATTGTCTTATGTTGTGTCTCCAATGGTGGCAGTCACCCCACAATCTGTTGGTGTCTCCTTTTCAACAACCCCCACCCCAAATAACTCTAACAGATGCCTCACAGGTGGGTTGGGGATCCCATTTGCAAGGCCTCTCTACCCAGGGTACCTGAACTTCACAGGAGACCGATCTACACATCAATCTCCTAGAGCTCAGAGCAATTTTCCTTGCTCTTTGAGTATTTCACACCCAACTCGACTACAAAACTGTCCTAATTCAAACAGACAACCAAGTAGCCATGTTTTATGTGAACAAGCAGGGTGGAACAGGCTCTCTTTCGCTCTGCAACGAAGCTTTGCAACTTCGGGCCCTCGCCAGAGAGCATCAGATTCATCGCCTTGCAGTGTATCTTCCAGGCATTCAAAACTCTTGGGCAGACGGACTCAGTCGAGTTCTGCTTCCACACGAATGGTCTCTCCACGCAGACCAGGTGGCCAAAATTTTCCAATTTTGGGGAATCCCGGACATAGACCTCTTTGCAAGTCTGCTGAATGCCAAACTTCCCTGGTTCTGTTCCAGAATTCCGGCTCAAGGTCGTCAGGCCACGGATGCCTTCCTCCATTGGGGTCGGGACTTTCTATATGCCTTCCCACCCATACCCTTAATTCCAAAAACTTTATTCAAGTTTCAGAGAGAGAGAGAGGCCACATGATTCTCATAGCCCCGCATTGGCCACGACAAGTGTGGTACCCTCTGCTTCTACATCTCTCTCAAGCTCCATCTCTGGAGTTAGGATCTGCTCCAGATCTCCTATCCCAGGAGGACGGGATGCTGTGGCATCCCAATACCCAGTCTCTACATCTCAGGGCCTGGTTGCTGAAACCCTAGAACTTCATGGTCTTATCCTTTACTTGCTGAGAAAGGTTATCCTTTATGCTTCCAGGAAACCTTCCACAAGACGCTCTTATGCTTTCAAGTGGAAAAGGTTTACCATATGATATTTGCAGAAGGGTCTTAACCCTCTTGCAATACCTCTGGAATCATTACTAGAATATCTCCTTCATTTGTCTAATGCAGGGCTTAAGGCCAATTCAGTGAGAGTTCATTTGAGTGCTATTGCAGCTTCTCTCAAATCTTTAAATGGGCAACCTATTTCCTCTCATCCTATCATAGCGAGATTTGAGAGTCCTAACTAAGCCTCCCGTTAAGCCCGGTGGCATGGGATTTAAATCTGGTTCTTGGCCAGCTAATGAAGCCGCCTTTTGAACCTTTAGCTACTACCTCTCTGAAATTCCTTTCCTGGAAGGTTATATCTCCAGGAACAAGCAGGAATGAGTCTTCACATATGAGAATCGTTGGTACCGACGGAGCCTGCGCGGGAACGCTCCCCAGCGTCCAAAAGGAAAGCTTTTGGGAGCATCCCACAGCGCCTGCGCGCTGCCTTCCCGCCTTTCCTAACTGCCTCTCTCCAGTTCTTCTTTTCCGCGGAGCCAGCAGGTCGTGTTTCCTGTCACCGCTGAAGAATTTCTTATTTTCTTT
Source organism: Ichthyophis bannanicus (assembly GCA_033557465.1). Classification (NCBI taxonomy): domain Eukaryota; kingdom Metazoa; phylum Chordata; class Amphibia; order Gymnophiona; family Ichthyophiidae; genus Ichthyophis; species Ichthyophis bannanicus. The sequence goes on along the minus strand of CM066043.1, from coordinate 30,978,165 downwards.
TATTTTTCTTTAGTCGCGTGTCTGCCTTCTCGATTCCGCACTGGTACCACCGGTCTTTTTCCTTTCTTTAAAAAAAAAAAAAAAAAAAAAAAAAATCTACTCTTTACAGTGCATTTTTCTTCTGGGGCCTTAGGCCTACAGATACATTTTTCCCTCATGGAAAAACCCGCCTCCAGGTTTAAAAAATGCACAAAGTGCAGCAGCACTAGGTACGTATGACCTAGATTGGCCACTGTTGGAAACAGAATGCTGGGCTTGATGGACCTTGGTCTGACCCAGTATGGCATATCTTATGTTCTTATGTTCTTAGCACTATTTCTGTCACTGACACCCATGACTGGTGTCTAAAATGTTTAGGTCCTGACCACTCCATTGCGGATTGTGAGTTCTGTTCCATGATGTCTAAAAGAGGGTTACAGAATAGGACAGCCAAGCTCAGTGTCCTGTTTCCCTCCGATGCAGCTTCTGTGGCAGCGACGTCTTCCAAGGCTGCTTCTTCATCCCATGGATCTCAGGTAACCAAACTTAAATCTGGCCGGTCCTTAGAGTTCATCTCCCTCCAAGTATCGAGATGCCCCCGGCTTACTCTTGAGGAACCCACACCAGCAAAATTACCCCGGCGGGAGGCTCCAGCTTCCAAAGCACTACCTATGTGGTCACAGGTTGACATTGATGGCTCGGCCTCGACCGATCACCTGTTACAATGCTCTGGGGTACCGGTGGTTTCCACCGTTACCGACATCCAGACGTTGGTGGCGTCAATGGATCAGAATATCCTGACCATGCAGCGTGCCATCATGGCATTCATATAAGCTGCGACGCCTACAGTACCGCAACAAACCCCTTTGTCGGTACCCGTACTGATTCCGGTTCCGATACCTGTACCGCTTGCATCGACATCAGCATCAACGGCAGCGGTACGTTATCCGGTGATGCCCATCAGTACCGACACGGTACCGATTACTCCTGATGTCGATACCTCCTGGTACGCATATCGGGCTCTGCGAGAGCATCCAGACAGTTGATACTTCGATTCCTCTGAAGACTCTGATTCTTCAGAGGCCTCAATTGAAGCATCGGGGATCCTTCCTCAGGAACCCTCTTCTCCAAAAAGGAGAATGTCTCCTCCTGAAGATTTGTCTTTTCAGGATTTCATCAGAGGGGTGGCCAAAGGCCTGTCCATCTCAGTGACCTCTGAAACTGAACCTAGAGCCAAAAAATTAGATATCCTTCAATATCCTAAGGCTCCTAGAGAGGCAGCCACCTTACCAATACATGAGATTCTTTATGATCACATGTTAGGCATATGGGAGACTCCTCTTTCCACCTCCCCTCATTCCAGAAGGTTGGACACCATGTATCGTGTTCCTCCTTGTCCTGGGTTTCATAAGACTCAGCTTCCTCACCACTCCATTGTGGTAGAGTCTGCTATGAAAAAGATCAAGAGTACAAAAAGGCACTCCTCTGCTCCTCCAGGAAGAGAATGCAGAACCCTAGATGCCTTTGGCAGGAAAATCTTTCAAGCCAGAATGCTTGTAGCCAGAATCAACTCCTATAGTCTCTATATGGGGATGTTTCTGAAAGAAGTTACAGATCATCTGCAAACCTTATCTCCTTTTATGTCAGAAGATAAGAGAAGAATATATCACCTGGCTTAAACATGCACAGGATGTATCCAAGTTTTCCAACCGTGCAGCCTTTGACTCTTTTGATGGGGCCAGTAGAGCCTCGGCTATTGCCATAGGTGCACGCAGAGTTGCTTGGTTGCAAGCCTCCGATTTGGAATCCTGGGTTCAGGATGGTCTAGGTAACCTTCCCTGTACAGGCGAAAACCTTTTTGGCAAAGATTGGCAAGCAAAAGCCAACCAGATGGATGCTGAAAATTCTGCTTTAGATAGACTTTCAAAGTCTACTACTGCTCCTTTTAAAAAGAGGTTATTCAAAAAGGGATCTTTCCCAAAGAAAGAGAAATTTTCTTCTTATGGTCAGGCCTCTTCTCAAGGTTGTTTTGCTACAAAGAGACAGCAACAACCCAAACAGGCCAAAACCCAGGCTGCGAGGACTGCTACGGCCCAACAGCCTCAGCCTCCTCAGGGCCTTTGACTTTCCACTAGAGAACTTTCTGGCTCTAGAACATCCAGAGCCTCTCACCATCCCAGGAAGGTTAGCTCACTTTGCTCCCAGATGGGAACAAATCACAGCAGAGCAGTGGACCTTCTCCATCATAAGGGAAGGGTACAAACTTCATTTCTTAAACATTCCTCCTCACACCATGCTGAAACAGTTCGATTCTCCAACATCTCTCCTCACCCTTCTAGGTCAAGAGATTGCTACCCTTCTTGCCCAAGGGGCAATAGAAGAAGTACCCCTTCTTCAACGGGGCTCAGGGTTCTACTCCCCCTATTTTCTCATTCCAAAGAAAACAGGGGGCTACAGACCCATATTAGATCTCAGAGAATTGAACAAGTTTCTATGCAAGGAGAAATTCAAGATGACTTCTCTCGGAACTCTCCTTCCATACCTCCAGAGTCAGGACTGGCTTTGTTCTCTAGATCTCAAGGATGCGTACACCCATGTTCTCATCCATCCAACACACAGAACATTCCTTCGGTTCCTTTACCAAGGAAAGCACTACCAATACAAAGTGCTTCCTTTTGGTCTGGCCTCTGCTCCAAGAGTGTTTACAAAATGCATGGCAGTAGTAGCTGCATTCCTACGCACTCTAGGAATATTCGTATTCCCCTATCTGGACGACTGGCTCATCTGAGCTCCATCCCAGTCAGAGGCCCAGACTTCCCTAACCTGCACAAAGCGTGTTCTTCAGTATCTGGGATTGGTAATCAACATTCCAAAATCCCATCTTATATATTCAGTCTCTAGAGTTCATAGGGGCCTTACTGGATACCACAACTGCAAGGGCTTATCTTCCCCAGGCCCGTTGCCTACGCTTGGTGCAGTTAGCCTCCCAGATTCAGTTAAAATCCCATTTAACTCCTCGAGAGATGTTACAACTCTTAGGCCACAAGGCATCCACAGTGCATGTGGTCCCCTATGCTTGCCTTCACATGAGAGCAGCTCAGTGGACCCTATCCATCCAATGGACCCAGGCATCAGGTTGCCTGTCAGACAAAATAGCAAACTCCAGTCGCCTATTTTGGTCCCTTCACTGGTGGATGTCCACTCAGAATCTGTTGCTGGGGTCCCCCTTTCAACAGGTGTTACCCCAAGCAACCCTTACAACAGATGCCTCTCCAAAGGGTTGGGGGGCTCATCTACAAGATCTCTTCACCCAGGGCATCTGGTTTCCACAGGAGACATCTCTTCATATCAACCTCTTAGAGCTCAGAGCAATCTTTCTGGCTCTGAGTCTTCCACACCCTGCTCAGCTACAGGACAGTCCTCATCCACACGGACAACCAAGTAGCCATGTTCTACATGAACAAGCAGGGAAGGACTGGCTCTCTGTCGCTTTGCAACGAAGCTCTGAGATTGTGGGCCTTCGCCAGAGAGCATCAAATCCATCTCATGGCAGTGTATCTTCCAGGGATCCAAAACACTTGGGCAGACAGACTCAGTCGAGTTCTGCTTCTGCACGAATGGTCCCTCCATGGGGACCAGATAGCCAGGATTTTTCGTATTTGGGGTACCCCAGACATAGACCTGTTTGCAAGTCCGTGGAATGCCAAACTTCCACGGTTCTGTTCCAGGATTCCATGTCAGGGAGTTCAGGCCAGGGATGCCTTCCTCCTTCATTGGGGGCAAGACTTCCTTTATGCCTTTCCTCCTATTCCCCTCATCCCCAAAACTTTGTTCAAGCTTCAGAGAGACAAGGGGTCTATGATCCTCATAGCACCACTTTGGCCACGCCAAGTGTGGTACCCTCTACTTCTGCATCTCTCTCAAGCTCCCTCCCTAGACCTGGGGTCTGCTCCAGATCTCCTCTCCTAGGAGGAGGGAACCTTGTGGCACCCAAATCCTCAGTCTCTTCATCTCAGGGCCTGGTTGCTGAAGGCCTAGACCTTCAAGATTTACACCTTTCTCAGCAAGTGAAGGATATCCTTCATGCTTCCAGAAAGCCTTCCACCAGACGTTCATATGCTTTTAAATGGAAAAGGTTTTCCATTTGGTGTGCAGAGAAGGGTCTTAACCCTCTTGCAATACCTTTGAATTCTTTACTAGACTATTTGCTGCATTTTTCCCATGCAGGCCTTAAAACAAATTCAGTCAGAGTCCATTTGAGTGCTATTGCAGCATCCCTTAAGCCTCTCAATGGACAGTCTATTTCCTCTCATCCTCTTATAGCAAGATTCATGAGAGGCCTTCTTTTGACTAAACCTCCCATTAGACCACCTCCAGTGGCATGGGACTTGAATCTGGTTCTTGGCCAGCTTATGAAGCCACCCTTTGAACCCTTAGCCACTACCTCCTTGAAATTCCTTTCCTGGAAGGCTATTTTTCTCATTGCAGTCACCTCAGCTCGCCGTATCAGTGAGTTGCAAGCTTTAGTGGCTAATCCTCCTTATACAAGGTTCCATCATGACAAGGTAGTCCTCAGAAGTAATCCACACTTTATGCCTAAAGTGGTCTCACCTTTTCATCTGAACCAGGAGGTGTATTTACCTGTCTTTTTTCCTGGACCTCATGCATCAAGTGCAGAGAGGAATCTTCATACCCTGGATTGTAAAAGAGCACTTGCTTTCTATTTACAAAGGACACAGCAACATAGAAAGTCCTCTCAACTTTTTGATGCTTTTGATCCTTCTCATTTAGGACTTCCAGTCTTCAAGAGAACTCTGTCTAATTGGATTGCTCAGTGTATTTCCTTCACCTACCAGAGCAAGAATCTTTCTCTGGAGGGCCATGTCACAGCTCACAATGTGAGGGTCATGGCAGCCTCTATGGCTCATCTTAACTCTGTGTCCATCGACCAAATCTGTCGAGCAGCCACCTGGGCATCGGTTCATACCTTCACAGCCCATTACTGCTTGGACAAGGACTCCCGCTGGGGTGCCTTGTTGGGTCAGGCTGTTCTCAAACACCTGTTCCATACCTAATAAACTCCTACCCGCCATCCCTGACTGGATGCCTGAGATTCATGAGTGCAGGTGGAGCCCTTCCCAGGAACTCACAATCTGGGTGATCTCCCAGGCATCTCTAGCTGGGGAGTCCCCATATGTGAAGACTCATTCCTGCTTGTTACTGGAGATAGCACAGTTACTTACCTGTAACAGGTGATCTCTGGGAACAGCAGGAATAAGTCTTCACAACCCACCCACCTCCCCTAGGAGTTGTATCTCTCTATCTTTCCTTTTCTCTCTCTCTCTCTCTCTCTTTGTCTCAGCTTTAAAACTCAAACTGGAGAGAGGCAGTTAGGAAAGGCGGGAAGGCAGCGCGCAGGCGCTGTGGGATGCTCCCAAAAGCTTTCCTTTTGGACGCTGGGGAGCGTTCCCGCGCAGGCTCCGTCGGTACCGACGATACCCATATGTGAAGACTTATTCCTGCTGTTCCCAGAGATGACCTGTTACAGGTAAGTAACTGTGCTTTTTCTTATTGCAATCACATCAGCATGTCGCATCAGTGAGTTGCAAGCATTGGTTGCTGATCCTCCTTATACAAGGTTCCATCATAAGGTAGTCCTTAGGACTCATCCTCACTTTATGCCAAAGGTGGTTTCACCCTTTCATTTAAACCAAGCAGTTTACCTTCCTGTTTTTTTCCCAAGGCCTTATGCCTCTAATGCAGAAAGGAATCTTCATGCTTTGGATTGTAAAAGAGCTTTGCCCTTTTACTTACAAAGGATGCAGCAACATAGAAAGTCCTCTCAACTCTTTGTTGCTTTTGATCCTAGTCATTTAGGTCTTCCAGTCTCCAAAAGGACACTGTCCAACTGGATCGCAAAGTGTATATCTTTTGCCTATCAAAGTAAGAACCTTCCTCTTGAAGGCCATGTCACAGCACACAATGTGAGAGCCATGGCAGCCTCTATGGCTCATCTTCACTCTGTCTATCGACGACATCTGTCGAGCAGCTACCTGGGCCTCTGTTCATACCGTCACAGCCCATTACTGCTTGGATAAGGACTCCTGCCGGGATGCCTTGTTTGGTCAGGCTGTTCAACACCTGTTCCATACTTAATCAACTCCTACCCACCATCCCTGGTGGGATGCCAGAGATCCATGGGGGGGAAGTGGAGCCTTTTCAAAAGGGCACACAACTTCTGGAGTTTCTCCCTGGCATCTGCAGCTAGGGAGTCCCCATATGTGAAGACTACATTCCTGCTTGTTCCTGGAGATCTGTTTTATCTCCAGGAACAAGCAGGAATGTAGTCTTCACATATGGGTACGTCAGTACCGACGGAGCCTGTGCGGGAATGCTCTCAATCGTCCAAGAAAGCTTTTGGGAGCATCCCATGCGCATGTGCGCTGCCTTCCCGCCCATTTACTTCCCTCTCATTTACTTCCCTCTCATCAGTTTTCCGCAGAGCCGGCAGGACGTCTTCTGTCACCACAGAAAATTCTTCTTTTTATTCTTATTTTTTTGTGGTCGCGTCTGCCTTCCCTCGACGCCACCGGTACCGTCGGTGCAATTCTTTTTACTAAAGAATTTCTTCTTTCCTTAGAAATTTTTTCCTGTTTAGTGCCTCTAGGCCTTTATCCTTCCATTATGGAAAAGCCAGCCACTATCCTTAAGAAATGCTCCAAGTGTGGCGGTACAAATATATTTTCAGACACTCATACTTGGTGTCTAAAATGTTTAGGTCCTGACCATTGCCCTCTGGAGTGTCTCTCCTGCTGGAGCTCAAACAGAAGAAGTCTTCAGAATCGAGCACAACTCGATGCCCGGTTCACATCGCTCTCGATGTCACCAGCTAGAATATCTTCTTCACAGGATCAGGTAACCAAACAAAAGTCTGTAAAGACTAGCCAGTCCTCGAGTGGTAGATCTCCCTCTCAGTATCGAGATGGCTCCGGCCTTGCCCTCGATGTTTTGGCAATAAAGCCCCGGCGGGAGTCTTTGGGCTCCAAAGCACTAACGGGGCTCCAGGTTGTTCCTGGGGTTCTTACCTCGTTGAACACACCTGGGCCATGCTCGGTGGTTGTGGCCGCTTCGAGCAGTACCGACACCCCGGCATCGGCTATGGTGATGGATGAAACACTCCTCACCGATGAACGTAGTCTAACACTCTCAGCTACTTCGGTACCGCTAGAGTTGCTGTAGACCGTTCCTAGAGTATCGGTTTCAGTACCGGTACTTGTATCGGTGTCGGTACCGTCCATGCTTGCTTCGACAGACTCGCATCCTTCGATGCCGAGCCTGGAATCGATCTCTAGCATGGAGGATTCGGTACCGACCCATCTCGGTACCAACCTCGGTCGGTACCAAAGACATTGTTTTCAAGAAAATCCGATGCTTCTTCCTTTCCAGTCTTCTGATACCGATGACTGGGATGAATCCATCGGTGCCAGGGCTGATTTTTCAACAAGTCTAGCCTTTACCCCTCATTCTAGAGGGTTCTCCTCAGGGTAGATTTCTTTTCAAGCTTTTCTGCTTGATATGGCAAAGTTACTTGCCATTTCTATACCTGGTAAAGAATCTGATCAATTGAATGTGTTTCTAGATAGCAAAGAATGTGGATAGAAGTTTTTCTTTACTTCCTTTCTTAGTTATAGGGTCAGTAGTTTTTTTTTTATTTCAGGCCCGATCCTGTTAATTATGGTTCTGTGTTATGTTATTGGTCCTCTCGCTCCCTTGATGTGGACTTGATTGTAATGCCTTTTTCTTGTTTGAAATAAAGAATGTTAAATGAAAAAAAGGAAGTTTTTTCAAGCTAATCAGTTAAGCACTGATGCTGTTGCTGTCAGAGGATTGTCAAAACCTTCCTCTATCCCAGCTAATAAAAAATCTCCTAAAAAGCTTTATCCCCCTAGGGGAAAAAAGTTTTATCCATCTTCTTCCCATCTTCTACCCATTATACAGATGTTTCCAAAGATGGGCAACATCACACCAGGCTAAGAAGATCAAAACCTTAACAGCCTCAGCAAACCCAGCAGTTGCAGGGTTTCTGATATTTTATTCCCTTTTTCTGTGTGAGGTTTGGAACTTTGAGCCTACTTCTTTTCAACAGAAGTATCTAAAATTCATCTCATCCATGCTGAGATATCAGTCATACATTGACTCAATCCTCGACTCTGGGCATGAATTTCTTGCTACAAGAGAAATTCTATCCTTTTAGCTCCAAGAGCTATTTAGGACCATCATACCCCAGAGATAACAGGTTTCTCCTTTTAAAACAAAAGGAGGGCTAACAACTAACAACAAGGTGAACTATACCCTTCACCTTGACAGTTTTCCTGTATGAGGAAAACTCATAATTTTAACTGCAGGGGGACCCTATCTTTTCAAAGACTTACCAAATTGTAAGTCTTCTCAACTCTATTACTTTCTATCTCTTAGGCCAGACATTCAGTTTCTAAGAGTACTACTACTAATTAACTGGAGGGCTTATTTCTAAGCCATAGCATTTTCTTCAATACCTACTCCAGTAAGTAGTTTCCATACAGAGTTTTCTCCCCCCTTTGCGGTTCATCATCTTCTCAGATATTTTTTAAGGCAGCTTTTCGGACAGAAATTGGGATCACTACTCCAAATTATATCTGTCGGTCCTCTCCAATCCATAGGACCTAGCTTTTTATGCTGCCCTAATAAGAGAGTTCCAAAAGAGGTCCAGAACCCATTTGGACTATTTATTGTTGCAGGCATCAGACCTGTCTACTATTCTTAGCCATCTTTAATTCTCTTTGGCTCCAACAGAATAGATTAGGTTGCACACTGGCAATTCAACAGCCAGATCTAAGCAACATCCTCTCTGCAATTATACAACAAAGCTCTGCAACTGTTGGCCTTTGCTAGAGAGCCTCAGAGCTACTCCTAATAGGTAGCTACCAGATGGTTAAAAAAGGGCTTCACCTGAAAGACTCTGCCAGTCATGCTCCTACATGACTGTTTTTTTCCTACTCTTACCATATTCCTTAATTTCCTTTTAAGAAAAGGTAACCAGGGTTTAGACCACGTGAAAGCGTAGAAAATTGCACAATTCCCTGGTTTGTTCCACATCTCACTGGAACTTCCACAACAGGGATGCATTTTTTTCGTTGCAGTTGGTCCTTATTCACTACTTTCCTTCTAATTTCCTACACTTCATGGTAGCTTATGATGAACAAGAGAACGCATGATACTCATATTGCCCTCATAAAAAGGCAAACATGGTATCCCCTTATATTGCTTCTTTCTCCAGCTACTATTTGAAATTATAGAAGGCTCCAGACTTGCTGTCTTAAGACTAAGGATCTCCTCTGCACTCATTCACGTACGTCTTGAGACCTGGTTATTCAGGGGCTAGATCTTTTCAAGAAGTCTAGTCCTATCCCTGTAAATGAAGAACATAATTCCAGTTTTCCACGAAACTTTCTCTATGGTTCTTCCATATTTAACCAGATAGATTCTCCATCAATATTCTCAAGTAGATCTAATCCTTCTTGTTATTGGGTCAATCTCTATACAACATCTGACTTTGAAAGATTTGTTTACTGTCCATATTAATGCTGTTCCAACATACCATAAAAGTCAATGGACAACCAATTTCTATGGTAAATTAGGAAATACCTTTTTTCCGTTACCTTTTAGGTTACGTCACATCTGAAGCTCTACATGTAAGGTTGTCATAAGTGGCATCACGAAAGACTTTTACTGATCTTCAAGAAATTGGAGGCTCAACGCCTAGTACAAATGTCTTGGTCTTTCATTGGAATAAAGGGGGTCTTAAAGACCTAGCCCCTTTTTTCTGCAAAGGGTATTTTTTTGCCTTTTCTTCCAAACCAGTCAGATTATCTCCACTCTTTTCTAGGACCTTATTCTGCTCCAAGGACAAGAAGTTCAATATTTTGGACTTTACAGAAGCTTTAGCTATTTCTCCAAAGTCCAGCCTCATTGAACTCCCCCAGTACTTTCTTCTGGGGTTAGTTCTGACCATGAAGGCTTCTCATCTCTTCCTGTATTGCAAAATTTATATTTTTCCCTCTACTTCACATTGAGGGTATTTCTTTGAGGATAATGTACTGGCTCTCAACCACAGACCCATATTACCCTCAAGTATTTTTGCAGTATTCTTGAGTGAGATCCACATTAGAAAATGGGGACTCAATATTTTTTCTAATATTTATGATTTACACAAGGACTCCCTTCTGGATACCTTGTTTAGTCAAGCTGTTCCACAGCACCTCTTTTCTTTTCTTGTTCAACTCCTATCCTCCATCCCTTGGATGCCTGAGGGTTTGAGGGATAAGCATGGTCCATCTTTAGATTGCAACATGCTGGGGCCTCCTCCAGGCATCTTAGCCTGAGAGTCCCCATATGTGAAGACTCATTCTTGCTTGTTCCTGGAGATAGCATAGTTACTTACCTGTAACAGGTGATCTCTGGGAACAGCAGGAATAAGTCTTCACAACCCACCCACCTCCCCTAGGAGGAGTTCTCGCTCTCTTTCTCTAATTTGTCTACTTCCCTCCTTCGGTCTCAGCTACAAACCCAACTGATGAGAGGGAAGTAAATGGGCGGGAAGGCAGCGCGCATGCGCGTGGGATGCTCCCAAAAGCTTTCTTTTTGGACACTGGGGAGATTTCCTGCGCAGGCTCCGTCGGTACCGACGTACCCATATGTGAAGACTTATTCCTGCTGTTCCCAGAGATCACCTGTTTACAGGTAAGTAACACTGCTTTACTCACCTGTAACAGGTGATCTCCGGGAACAGCAGGAATTTAATCTTCACAACCCACTCACCTCTCCTAGGAGTTGTATCTCTCTATCTCTCTCTCTTTCTTTCCCTTTCTCTCTCTTTGTCTCAGCTTTAAACTCAACTGGAGAGAGTCAGTTGGGAAAGGTGGGAAGGCAGCACGCAGGTGCCGTGGGATTCTCCCAAAAGCTTTCTAATTGGATGCTGGGGAGCGTTCCTGTGCAGGCTCCATCGGTACCGATGATACCCATATGTGAAGACTAAATTCCTGCTGTTCCCGGAGATCACCTGTTACAGGTGAGTAACTATACTTTATCTAGGCAGTATCATCTATGGGGTCTGTTTAGTAAAGCACGTTGGACATTTGCAACTAACGCCAGGTGATAGTTGACAAAGCCTACTGTTAGCTACAAAAGCCCCAGGTATCCGCAGATACTACGGTGAAAACCCAGGGATTGTGGTCAGCCAGCACTGCAGATGCAGTAATGACCACCCAATAGGTGCATGTGCTGTGTCTGCAAATTTGGCGATTACTGAACGATGCAGGAATGCCCACTCTCTGCCCTAATCCTGCCCACTTCCCACCCAAGTCGCTGCTATTGTGCAAAATGCAGACTGCAGAAAATTGCTGTAACGTCTGCATTTGGCCCGCATTAACTGCTACTGTGGCGCAATCATCCCATGTTATCACCATGGTAGTAGCTAACGTGTTTAACATCCCCCTAACTATTTCAAAAAGAAATAATTAATTGATATGTCTTACTGATCATACAGCCATTCCAGGTGTTGCCTTTCATAAATAGGATTACAGGCTACTGTTTCTTCAAAAATTACATTCCCATAAAGGGAATTTATTCAAAAATCAATTTTAAAATACTTCACACTTGAAATTCAAACAATGTATAAAGTTTTTCATATTAAGTCCACTAAAATTAATACTGTTTACAGAACATAATTTCAATATATAAAAGTCGTCATGCATATTCTTCAGAAAAGCTAATGTAATAGTGCAACTCAAGTCTAAGAAAGAGGCTGTATCCACATATATTGTTAATTAATATATCCCACTGTTGTGAATTTACTTTATATATTAATTACTAACTGCAATATATATTGTCCTATTATCTTATTTTAACATTGTTTATTTATTTATTTATTTTATGTTAGCTGTATGTCCCCCGAAGAAGGCGCAAGCCGAAACGCGTAGGGACTAATTATCAATAAAGCAGTCTGGTTCAACCTACATCTCTTGCTCCGTCTGTTCCTCCTTTGATCTGCAAGAGGTTTGCTCCTCCCTCTGTCTCCTCATTTGTTGGAGCCATGTTCTCTCCTTGGCAAGGGGTTTTGAGCTACAAAGAAGATGATCTCAAAGGTTTACTCTCCGAGGACCCCTTCTACACAGAAGAAGAGGCAGTCCCGGATTTAGAAGATGAATGGAGAGAACTGGTTTGGTTGACGCAGAAATATGTCAGAGAAGAATTACATGCAGCTTCCTTACTTGAATACTGCAGAAGAAAAACTATTCCAAGAGGACTCAGGGTGCAGAAGGCACCCGGAATGTTTAAAGATGAGGTTTTTATGAGTAATTGGATAAAAATTTTAAATAAATGTTCATTGGATCTGATGATCCTTTTAATTAATACATCTAAACGAAGGGCCGAGACACTTACCACAGATAGATTCAAAAATCGATAATCTTAAGAAGAAAGATACACAGTTTGACCTTGAGAAAAGCAAGTTCGATAAAAATAACTTAGATTATAGACCAGCGATGGCGAACCTATGGCACGCGTGCCAGCTGTGGCACGCGAAGGCCTTGCAGCTGGCACGCGTGAAGGTCCGCAAAAAAAGAAAAAGCGGGCTCTGGCTGCTGCCGCGGACGCGGCAGCATGCAGTGTCCCGCGGGGCCCCCTCCGCCCGCTAAGCCCCTCTGCAAGGGCTTTCAGATTCGCGAGGGAGACAGCGTCTCCCTCGCGTCTCTGTTAAGCCCGTAGGGGTTAATGGGAAATTTCCCATCAGCCCCTTTAGACGCGAGGGACTGATGGGAAATTTCCCATTAGCCCCTGCGGGCTTAACAAGAGACGCGAGGGAGACGCTGTCTCCCTCGCGAATCTGAAAGCCCTTGCAGAGGGGCTTAGCGGGCGGAGGGGGCCCCGCGGGACACTGCATGCTGCCGCGTCCGCGGCAGCAGCCAGAGCCCGCTTTTTCTGTTTTTAAATTTGCCGGGGGGGGGGGGGGGGGTGGGGCTGCTATTGGGGTGGGGGGGGGGGGGTTTAGGACTGCTAATGGGCTGGGGGGGGGTTTGGACTGCTAATGGGCTGGGGGGGTTAGGACTGCTAATGGGCTAGGAGGGGGGGGTTAGGACTGCTAATGGGCTAGGGGGGGTTAGGACTGCTAATGGGCTGTGGGCTGATGGGGGCTGTCTGGAAATGGGGTGATGGGGGGTTAGGACTGCTAATGGGCAGGGGGGGGTTAGCACTGCTAATGGGCTAGGAGGGGGGTTAGGACTGCTCATGGGCTAGGGGGGGTTAGGGCTGCTGTTGGGCTGTGGGCTGTTGGGGGCTGGCTGGAAATGGGGGGATGGGGGGTTAGGACTGGTAATGGGCTATGGGGGGGGTTAGGACTGCTAATGGGCTAGGGGGGGGGGTTAGGACTGCTAATGGGCTGGGGGGGGGGTTAGGACTGCTAATGGGCTAGGAGGGGGGGGTTACGACTGCTAATGGGCTAGGGGGGGTTAGGACTGCTAATGGGCTAGGAGGGGGGGGGGTTAGGACTGCTAATGGGCTAGGGGGGGTTAGGACTGCTAATGGGCTAGGGGGGGTTAGGACTGCTAATGGGCTGTGGGCTGATGGGGGCTGTCTGGAAATGGGGTGATGGGGGTTAGGACTGGTAATGGGCTATGGGGGGGGGGTTAGGACTGCTAATGGGCTAGAGAGGGGGGGTTAGGACTGCTAATGGGCTAGGGGGGGGGTTAGGACTGCTAATGGGCTGATGGGGAGGGGTTAGGACTTGAGGTGGGCTGTTGGGTGGGGTTAGGACTGGAAATGGGCTGATGGGGGGTTAACACTGGAGGTGGTCTGATGGGGTTAGGACTGGTAATGGGCTATGGGGGGTTTAGGACTGATAATGGGCTATGGGGGGGCTGGGACAAGAAATGGGCTGATGGGGACGGGTAAGGACTTGAGGTGGGCTGATGGGGTTAGGACTGGTAATGGACTGTGGGCTGATGGGGGGTTAGGACTGGCAATGGGCTATGGGGGGCTGACTGGAAGTGGGGGGTTAGGACTGGTAATGGGTTATAGGGGGGGGGGCTTAAACTGAAAATGGGGTGATGGGGGGTTAGGACTGGAAGTGGGTTGATGAGGGGGGATAGGACTGGTATTGGGTTGGGGGGCTGCTAGGACTGGAAATGGGCTGATGCAGGGACTAGAAGGGAATGGATGCTGGGTGAGGCTGGAACTAGAAGGGCGCTGGTGTGGGGGGAGGATTAGAATGGGATGGGGCTGGGAGAGTAAAATGGAGAGGGGACAAATATTTTGTGTGGGAGGGATAAAAAATCTACAATTGGCCGGGTATTGGGAGAGTAAGTGGGGATTGAGGATGGAGGGGTAAATTTTGAGTAGATGAAATAGGAATGAGGAAAGAGCCAAAGGAGAAAGATTAGTATGTTAAAGCAGATGTAGAGAGAGAATGGAAAAAAAAAACAAGAAGACAGAAGAAAGGACAAATGGACAGCAGATGGAGAGTTAGCAGAAGACACGAAGAAACCAGAAGAAAGTGGCTGGAACAATTGCAACTGAAAAAAAATGCACAAAAGGTAGAAAAATATCTCTTTATTTTGAATTTATTAACTGGAATATGTCAGCTCTGGGAAATGTGCATCATTAATTTTTGCGCTTTGTTTAGTACAAGAGGAAATTAATATATAGTTTTATTTCTACAGTGTTGTTGTATATTCCAAGTTTGGCTTTTGGGGTTCCCAGTTTAATTATTGTCTTCCTGTTTCTAAATTGTGATTCCTTGTTTGGTGATGGTCTGTTCTGCATGTGTAACTGAGCTGAGGTATTCTGTTTATATAATTCCTATTTGACATTGCCACTTGTTCTTTCCCCAGTAGGTCATGTATTGTTGTTCTCTGAGATGTATTGGTTTAATATTTGCAGTGTTGCCTTTTGATAGGTAGGGTATGGTGCTTTGTGAGTCCTGGTAGTGCTGTTAGGATACGGCGGGTTTGCTATGGGTTCTAAATGGGCAGCGTTTGTAGTAGTTCCTAATGTGCCTGGCGGTTGGTACTGGATTATAGTAATGTAGAAACCTTTTAGTCTTTCTTTATCCATATACTCATTAAGAGGCATGTTTACTAAAAGTTAGTGTATGGTAACATTATGCAAATATTTATGCAAATGAAGCACCTTATGCAAATGGGGCTTTAATTGACGTGCTGGCACTTTGAGGAAATTCTTTGGTTTTGTGCGGCAGTTTGGGCACTCGGGCTCAAAAAGGTTAGCCATCACTGTTATAGACAATCTATTAAAGAAGCTAAGATCAAAAAGCTTAAGAGAGATGATGACTATAAACAAAACACTGTTTATTATTGGACCTATAGTAAGTCCGACCATAATGATAGGAAAAGAAGCACTTCATTCAGGAGACCACATAAGTCACCTAGACCACACAGATCACCCAGACCATATTATTCTTCTAGATCACCACTTCATATATCCAAGACTAATATTAAGGATAAACAACCAACAAGACGTAGATCTATATCGGTTACTCCGGAATTAGAAAGAAGCACCAAAAGATCACGACACCATTCAAAAGATAATATTGAAGCTTCTGCTCCTCTATTCCCTACACAACCACGCTCCCCTACTGTACATCACCATAAACATAATCACAAGCGGGATTTTCATATGGATTCTCTGTGGGCAAAAGGCAGAAGAAATGCATCTCCAAGATCACCACCACCTCGGCCACCGAGGTACAGAAATCAGCAAACAAGACAGTACTCTCCGCGGGAAAGAACACACAGTCAAGGCATGATGGCCAAAAGACACCTGGATTGGGACTTATAAATGCAGTTATCAATTTATCCACTTACCAGTTGACAGACCTTGAACTTCAGGTCTTAAACAAGGGACTTTCCTTTGTCCCTACCAAACGACATGATAAGTTTTTAACACATGTAGAACTTTAAGTTTTTCCGTAAGCTTAAGATCATAGATTATTTCGCAAAAAACCCCTCTCTTACTGTTGATCCCTCTATAGTCAAGAAACCATCCACCTGGGTCCCTCCGTCCAATCCAGATCCCATGATCACTGCCTATGAAAACATGGTTCTCTCCAGAGTTAATACATTGTATAATACCAAACAAAAGAATTCATACTACAACCTCACAGCCTTGCAGAAATCGGCATTAAAGGGCCTTCAGTCTAATCAGTCTATAATAATAAAGCCCGCTGATAAAGGTGGGGCTATTGTGGTACAGGATAGGACCGCGTATATAGGAGAGGTCAACCGTCAATTAAATGACACCACATTTTATCAAAAGATCTTTGATGATCCTACAAGCATGTTACAACAGAAAGTAGACAGTCTACTATACATTGGCAAAGAGGCTGGGTACTTAACTCCCAAAGAAATCACCTTTCTCACTGTCACCCACCCCATAATACCCACTATTTACATGCTTCCAAAAATACATAAGTCCATGCAAAATCCTCCTGGTCGACCAATTGTTTCAGCCAATGGCTCACTTTTCGAACCTCTTTCCAAATTTCTAGATCTGTTTTTGCGTCCATTTGTTTCCCAAGCGCCCTCCTATGTCCGGGACTCCACGCACATCATTAACATCCTCAATGACTTTCAAGGTTACCATGAAGGTCTTATTTTATTAACATTAGACATTAATTCCCTTTATACAAACATTCCCCAACAAGCAGCATTGGAAGTGCTTGCCAATGTATTAATCCAAAGACCAAAACCGGTTCGCACTCCTACGTTTTTTCTTACTCAGTTGGCTTCTTTAGTTATGTCAGAAAATTATTTCATCTTTAGAGGTCTTTTTTATAAACAGGTAAAAGGCGTTGCCATGGGTTCGCCCATGGCGCCTGACGTTGCAAATCTTTACGTATCCGATTTTGAGAAAAAACTTTTGTCTTTTCATCCATATAAGAAACACATTTGTCTTTGGAAATGCTATATAGATGACGTGCTTGTCATTTGGGATGGCCCTGAGGATATTTTACATTCTTTCCATACTTGGCTTAACACATTAGATTCTAATCTACAATTTGAGGGTACATACAGTTTAGAATCTATTCCATACCTTGACATTATGATCAAAAAATCAGACAAGGGCTTTATCACTGATTTATATAGGAAATCTACTGACAGAAACACCTTTCTTACATATGATAGCTGTCACAACACTGCCTTTAAACAGAATCTTCCTGTTAGCCAATTTCTTAGGATTAAGCGATTATGTACCAACAATATTGATTTTGAGAAACATGCCACGGATTTATACCAGCGGTTCGAACAGCGTGGATACCCTAATGGTTGTATTCATAGAGCATACAAGAGAGCATCTGCCACAGATCGCCCAACACTTTTACAGAATATGGTACGTCCACAAATTGATAGTCACCTGTCCTCTCACTTTCACATCATACTCCAAGACCATTACGGACATTCTCAAACAAGAATGGAATCTTCTTTCCGTTTTACCTGCTTTTCAGTCTAAACGTTTAATGATATCCTACAAACGGTCATTTAACCTGAGTCACTTCTTAGTTCCCTCCGCTCTGACTGTCTCTCGTCCCGCTCTCAAGGTGAGAGGTCATTATAGTTGCGGTAATTGCTCCGTTTGTCTCCATGCCATTATAACCAAAGATTGTTTTATACATAAATCCACGGGCCATAAAATATTTATAAATCATTACTCTAATTGCAAAACTATCAATGTTGTCTATCTCATTTTATGTCCATGCAACATGATTTATATTGGCAAAACCCTACGACAAGTACGGACACGCATAATTGAACACAGAAGCAATATCCAGAGACAACTTGTTGAAAAGCCACTAGTCTCACATTGGTTGGAAAAGGGCCATAAGATTAGTGACATCAAATTTTTGGTCATTAAGACCGCCATCCCACACTGGCATGGAGGTGACGTTAACAATATCCTTCTCAAGTTAGAACAACGATATATTTTTGAGCTTAATAGCTTAGAACCATCGGGTCTTAACCAAGAAAGCGACGTTTCTGTTTTTTTATGAAATGCTCGTGGTTATTGTTTTCTATTTATTATTTTATTTTTTTATTTATTTATTTTTATTATCATTATTATTATTATTTGATCATCTTCTCTATATATAATTATTTATTTTTTATTTTTTATTACTATCCATCATATTATATTTTTCATTACTCATTATTATTTTTTATTTAGTTTGTATTTTTATTTTATTTTATAATGTTATTTAGGTTACGTGTATAATAAAATGAGTTTTTTAATATATTAATTTTTTAATTCATTTATTAATTATTTTTATTTATTTTATTATATTATATTATTTTAATTATTTATTTATCCATTTTTTAATTTTTTAATATATTATATTTTTAATATATGGTTCTATTTGAGTTTCTTTTTATATAATATTCGTCTCACATGTTTTTCATTTCACTATTTTTATTTCAATAATATTTTTAATATATGGTTCCAATTAGCTCTCCTATATATTATCTTTTTATTTATTTTTAATTATTATTCTTTATTTATACCATTTTAATAATTTTTTAATTATTTAATATATGCAGTTTTTCATCCCAGCCGTTTTATATTATCATTCATATTAACTGAATTGGCACATATTGTAAATATGTAAATAGTTCAGCATATGTATAATTATATGCGCCATGTTATTGTTCATGAAAAGTTAATGTTATTGTTCATAAAAAGTTAATTGTACATAATTTAAAGAAAATACTATGTTCTATGTAAAACAATGTTCATTATGTTAATTGTAAACTGTTCATTATGTTATTTGTAAACCGCCTTTGATCTTGGGAAAAAGCGGTATAGAAGAAAAGTATAAATAAATAAAAAAATAAATGACCTACATAACATTTTTCATTATTCATAATCTTTATTATTCATTATTTTCCATTTTTTAAACCATGTAATATACTGATAGATTTCATAGGATCAATATAGCATTTTTTGTCTATATATGTCAAGCTTGCTTATACTTGTTTCTTTTTCTTGACACCTTTTGAATCATGATTTTCTAGAGATTTTATCAGTACATCGTGGGAATTCCTTTCTTTTATATTTAGGATATCAGGAATACTTCTCCCCTCCCCATTTTCTGTTTGGATGTTTCTTTTGTCCCATTGATTTCATTTTATTTCACCTTACTCTATCTCCCTTTCACATTGTGTTGATAACTCCGCCCACTTTTGATCACGTCATCCCAAAAGGCGCGAAAAACGGCATTCATATAAACTGTTGGTCACTCCGAGTTCTTTCTTCCCACTGGCAACACGCTGTGCCTGTACTCAGCACACAAGTGTTTTTTGCGGTTTGCAAAAGATTACACACGTCTGATCATCGATCAAAAGTGAGTTTTTGTTAGTTTGTTCATATCACACTCTTTTATCGTTTCGTCAAAAACATCAGTTTTATTAGACTTGATTGCATTGTATCTCTCCCCCTCTTTTTTTCTGCTCACGGACTCCATCTGACATATATTGTGTTTGGGTCAATGCCTTTGGATTCGGTTAATCTTTACATGCCGTTTATTTTTAATATCACAATCAACTCACTATTTCACATACTTTATTCCTTATTATGTCCCGTGCACTTTTTCTTCAATAAATTCACCTTTGAAATCATGTCACCCCCAGTTTCCGGCACATTGGCCACACAACGGTTTTACTTTTAACGTAAGGTTTACCATCCGTTTTTTACCACCACTTTCACAGCTTCAAGTAGCATATTGTTTAGCTTTTGTTTATGTTACTCCACAGTATTTCAATTAATCCTTTAACATGATGAATTTATTATTTCATACTCTGCTCTTTATCATCTTTAATATTGCACTATTTTTGTATTTAACCCTTTGATTGATCACTCTCAGTTCAATCCGTTGTCTTTTTGTTTACTCCTTTCATCATTACTATTTCTATCTGCACTCAACATTTTCATTCCCCTCATCCCTGTCCACAAAATAGTGCACTTGACTCCCACAACCATGTTGGCTTTTATCATTATCATGGTTTCACTACATTTAATTTATTACTCAATATGGTCATATCATTCTTTTCATAATATTGGTCTAATACATATATATATTTTTTGTATTCAACATGTGCTTTAATCAGTGAGTGTTCTCGACATCTGTTTTGTTTATAGTTCACAATATAATATCATCACTCTTAATGTCCTTCATCTCTTTTGGACACTTTAGTATGTATCCAATTCCAGCTGATAATATACTGTTTCGGTCTTACATATATACATATGCAGCCTTGTATCTTTTACAATATCCATCTCCAGATAATAACATACCGTTTTAATTTTATATATACACACATATAGCCCTGTATCTCTCACTTCTTTTCATAATAGTATCTTTATACATTGTTTAACTTCAGAATATTAATTATTAGATTTATGTTACATTGTATAATTGTTTTAAGGCTTTCAGTTTTCTCCTCTTTAGCTGTCATAGAGTGATTCGAAAAACTGTCTTGAGACACACTCCATTTGACACAGCACTGGTAGGTTTTCACATGATGAATTCATTTGCATCACTCTTTACTTTTAGCATCCTATCATGCTTTTTTATTTATTAATATTTATTTTTTATTTTCTATTATTTTTATCACCTCTTTTAACATAATTATTATTTTTATGATTTTATGATTTATTTATTTATTGTTTTACTCATGATTGTATCTATTTATTATATATATATTTTACTATGTCTCATCTATTGTTTATTTGTTCATACGGTTAACACTTTTGGAGTAACCTAAATATTTTAATTCGTATTCTCTTAGTCTTGGCTTTATATATATGATTGTTATGTATTTATTCCTTTATTATTGTTATTATTTATATTATATGTACATTGCATATTGATCTGATTTTGTTTTATAGTCGGTAATGTTGGATACAACTGTTGGTTTTTGTCTCGGCCCTTCTGTTTTTAATATGTTTAATATTCTTTATTTTATTTTATTGTTGTGAATTTACTTTATATATTAATTACTAACTGCAATATATATTGTCCTATTATCTTATTTTAACATTGTTTATTTATTTATTTTATGTTAGCTGTATGTCCCCCGAAGAAGGCGCAAGCCGAAACGCGTAGGGACTAATTATCAATAAAGCAGTCTGGTTCAAACCTACATCTCTTGCTCCGTCTGTTCCTCCTTTGATCTGCAAGAGGTTTGCTCCTCCCTCTGTCTCTTCTTACTGATCATACAGCCATTCCAGGTGTTGCCTTTCATAAATAGGATTACAGGCTACTGTTTCTTCAAAAATTACATTCCCATAAAGGGAATTTATTCAAAAATCAATTTTAAAATACTTCACACTTGAAATTCAAACAATGTATAAAGTTTTTCATATTAAGTCCACTAAAATTAATACTGTTTACAGAACATAATTTCAATATATGTCGTCATGCATATTCTTCAGAAAAGCTAATGTAATAGTGCAACTCAAGTCTAAGAAAGAGGCTGTATCCACATATATTGTTAATTAATATATCCCACTGCCCGCACAAATAAACCAGCTGCTTCCTCTCAATAAATTTGCTAAGTGCTGTTTCCGTAAAGAGAATACCCTCAAAGCCTCAGTTGTTTCCCTTTAATTAGTACCTGAGGTACAAAATACATGTTATTGCCAAAAGAAGTCTCTCACAACATACCCATAAAACTCACTTGAAAACAGCCATCCAGTAAGGTCATCTCTGCCGATTCGCAAATGAGACCGCTGCAATCACAACCATCACTTTATCCCAGCTTTCTATTTTTGTCATTGATAACAACCATGGAGACAATGTAATAAAGTGGCATAGATTTAGGAATATCCATGGATATAAACCATTCTAAATACATAAACCAATAAATTAATATTTGTGTACTTTGTGTAACAACTGGAACAGCTACAGCAAAAAAAAGATATCTGCATGAATGTGGCATGGGTTTAAAACTCTCATGGGTGCTAGCTTTATTAATGAAACATTTATATGGAAAATGTTCTTCTGGGGTACTACTGGCTTAATGTGACCATGGAAACTTGTCATACAAAGATTTTATGGGGCTCTTTTACTAAAGTGCACTATGCAGTTAGTGTGGGTTTCGGTGAGTGCTAACCGTGCACTGTAGCCTGTGGTTAGGATGTGGCCAGCACAGTTGGCAAGGGGTGATTTCCACACTAATTGTGCATAGCACGTTGGGGGGTAATTGGGCAGGTCAGGAGCAGAGAGTGGACCTGGTACGACACCATCAGTGTGAGGGTATTCACCATGATCTAACGGTGCATCTTCCATTAAGCATGAATACAATTACTTCCACCTCAGTAGGTGAACTATCTGCACTCACAATAATTTTGGCCTGCATTACCTTATGTCACATGTGACCTCTCAGGGAAATGCTGCCCATGCCCCTGACAGGTAATGCAGTGACGTTGTATGTAATGTGCCTTTAGATTTGCACGCTAAAGGCATGTTAGGTGCAAAATCACAGCACACTTTAGTAAAAGGGTCCCATTGTCAACCTGAGTGCATAGCATCACCTAGTGTATAGCATCCTCTCCTTCCTCTAGTAACACGAGCCTGCTGCAGCTCCAACTCTAACACTAACCCTTAGTCCAATCAACCCTTCTGTACTTTTTCTATATAGTTAACTATGTATATAGGTTAGACCACTAAGTAGCCCCTGCATAGCTCCTCCTCGCCTCCCTTGCCTGCCTATCAGCAGCCCATGACATCGGCACAAAAACCGCCGCTTCTGAGGCGTGTGGAGAGATTGGGAGCAGCAGCTCCTCCTCGCCTCCCCTGCCTGCCTATCAGCGGCCCATGACATCGGCACAAAAAACGCCGCTTCCGAGGCGCGCCCACGCCTTGCGGGCCCATGCCTGAGGGTCCCGCCAGAGGGCCCTTTGGCGTGGCCCTTAGGCGTAGGGCCGTGGCGTTTGTTGCTGTGGGTTGATCTGAAGATTTGGACTGGGCTGACTTGCTTCTATTGTGTGGTAACTCGCTGTTCCATGTTCCTCTCCTTCTCTTATTCTCTTTGACTGTCTCTGTCCTCTATTCTGTCCTATCATATAAATGGCGTTCCTTTCCTTTTTATTACCTTGAATGATATAGCATTGTAAACCGCTCTAATGCCTTTGGCTTGAGCGGTATATCAAATTCTAAATAAACATAAACATATATTCACTCCACCCAGGGCCGTCCCATTCATTGTGCAAGAATGTTTGCACTGGGCCCTGCGCTTCAGGGGGCCCCACGTGAACTTCATTCTGCAGGGTCTGCAAGGCTGGCTTCAGAGGGAGCTGGGGATGCTAGAGGCCCTGGCTTTCTGCACAGAGCTGGAGTGAAGAATGGTGTGCTCCTTGTTCACGTGAAGCCCGCTGAGTGCTGGGAAACAGGAAATGACTTTAGCTTTTCCCGGTACTCTGTGGGATTCACTTGAACATAGTGTGAGTGAAGGAGCATGATGCTGTTCACTCCAGTGCTGTACAGAGCCAAGCCGGGGCCTCTGGCATTTCTCGGCTCCCTCATAAGCTGCTCAGATAGGTGTGGGGCTCTTTGGGATGGGAGCTAGGATAGGACTGGAAATGGCTGATGGGGGGGGGGACCTTGGACTGGAAATATTCTGGGGTGATGGGATAGGACTGGGAATGGCTGCTGGGGGGCTAGGACTGGAAATGGGCGGATGGGAAGCTGGGCTAGGACTGGAAATGGCTTATGGGGGAGGCTAGGATTGGAAATGAGCTGATGGGGAGAGCTTGGACTGGGAATGGCTGATGGAGGGGCTAGGAATGGAAACGGGCTGATGGAGAAGTTTGGACTGGAATTGGCTTGATGGGGAGCTGGGATAGGACTGGAAATAGCTGATGTGGGGGGCTTGGTCTAGAATTGGGCTGTTGGGGACTAGGATAGGACTGGAAAAGGGCTGATGGGGCTTGGTCTGAAAATAGGCTGATGGAGAGCTGAGGTAGGACTAGAAATGGCTAATGGGGGGACTAGGAATGAAATTGGGCTGATGGGGCTGGGCTAGGAGTGCAAATGGCTAATGGGGGGGGCTTGGACTGGAATTGGGCTGATGGGATAGGATAGGACTGGAAATGGCTGACAGTGAGGCTAGGACTAGAAATGGCTGATAAGGGAAGCTTGGACTGGAATTGGGCTGATGGAGAGCTAGGATAGGACTGGAAATGGGCTGATGAGGAGCAAGGAATGCAAATGGGCTGATAGGGGGTTGGGATAGAACTGAAAATGACTTATGGGAGGCTAGGATTGGAAGTGAGCTGATGTGGGGAGCTTGGACTGGAAATGGCCTGATGGGAGGCTAGGATAGGACTGGGAATGGCTGATGGGGGTTAGCATAGGACTGGGAATGGCTGATGGGGGAGTGTGGACTGGAATTGGATTCATGGGGAGCTGGGATAGGACTGGAAATGGGCTGATAAGGGGGCCTGGATAGAACTGGAAAAAGGATGATGCAGGGCTTGGACTGGAAATAGGCTGATGGAGAGCTGGGTTAGGACTAGAAATGGGCTGATGGGGAGCTAGGATACGACTGAAATGGCTGATATGGGGGGGGGGGCTAAGAATGGAAATGGCTGATGGGGGGGGGGGGCTTTGTTAGGACTGACAGAATTAAAAAGATTGGACACAAGTCACCAGGGCCTGCAGAATCACCAATCCAACTTCTCCAGCCCTTGAATTGAAGAACCATTATGCAGCCCTGGAAGTGGATGAGGTGAAAGCATCCCTGGAAAGGGAAGAACCAGAGCTCAAGTACCCCAAAGTTGCAGAATCAGTGACCACAAGGAAGCGAAGGGTAGTGGTGGTTGGTGACTCTTCTAAGGGGTACTGAGGCATCCATCTGCTGACCAGACTTGATGTCCAGAGATGTATGCTGTCTGCCAGGTGCCAAAATCTGAGACGTTACAGAGAGTTTGCCGAGACTCATCAAGCCCACTGGCTATTACCCAATGTTGCTAATCCATGTCGGAACAAATGATACTGCCAGGTATCCCTCTGAGCATATCAAAAGTGACTTCATGGCTCTGGGACAGAGGGTGAAGCAAATAGGTGTACAGGTGGTGGTCTCTTCAATTCTCCCTGTTAAGGGTAAAGGCCAAGGCAGAGAGACTCGCATCCTGAAGATGAATGCATGGCTGCATGGATGGTGTCATCGAGAGCATTTTGGTTTCCTGGACCATGGGATGCTGTTCCAAGAGTTGCAGAGCAGAGATGGCATCCATCTGTCCAAGAAAGGTCGACACATCTTCAGTAGTAGACTGGCTAATCTACTGAAGAGGGCTTTAAACTAGATTAGTTGGGGATGGGTGAAGACATTAAATATCTTTATGGAAAGCAGTGTGTTTTAAATGCCCGTAACATGGGAAATAGGATCCCTGATGTTGAAGCTTTGATGGGAGTGGCTGACTTGGATTTAGTAGCAGTTACAGAAACATGGTTCACAGAAAACCATGACTGGGATGTAACTATACCAGGCTATACTTTATTCAGAAAGGACAGGGGAGGAAGAAGGGGAGGAGGAGTGGCACTATATGTAAAAAATATTAAAGCTTTGGAATTACAGAGCTTAAAAGGGAGAGAGGAGGCACTGTGGGTTAAACTAGAAAGAGGGAAAGAGAAATCTATTTGCATTGGCATGATATACAGACCTCACAAGAGAAAGAAGTGGACAGAGTTAACTGAAGACACATGCAGTATTGCTAGGAAAGGGGAAGTGCTACTGATAGGGGATTTCAATATGCCAGATGTTTATTGGCACATTCCTGCTTCAGTATCATCTAGAAGTAAGGAGATCCTGGATTCTCTACAGGGAGAACTATTCAGGCAATTGGTAACAGACCCCACACGTGAAGGGGCCATATTGGACTTGGTGCTTACCAATGGTGGAAGCGTTTCTGATGATATAGTGGGAGATCATTTTGCATCCAGTGATCACCAGATGGTGTGGTTCAGTATTAGGACTAGGGCTGTTAGAATACATTCAAAAGTGAGGATCTTAGACTTAAGGAAAACTAACTTTGCCAAGATGGGCCAATACCTCAGGGAGTCGTTAGTGGGATGGGAACAGCTGGGGGATGTAGAAAAACAATGGGCAAAACTGAAAGGGAATATTTTAAGGGCAACCAACCTTTTTGTTAATGGTAAATAAAGGTAAAAGGAAAAGGAGCCCACTATGGCTTTCGAAAGAAGTAGCTGAAAAGGTGAAAAAAAAGGATGCCTTCATGAAATACAAGAGATCAGAGAGTGGAAGACGGGCAACTATATTTGGAAAAACTTAGAGAAGCTAGCAAAGTAGTCAGGAAAGCAAAGATTCAAAAAGAGGAGGAAATAGTCAATGCAATAAAATTGGGTGATAAGACTTTTTTCAGGTATGTTAGAAGCGAAAGGGCAAAAGTGGTATTGTCCAGACTCAAGGGTGAAGGGGAGGAATATGTAGAAGCTGATGAAGATGAAGTGGAATTGCTTAACAAATATTTCTGTACTGTGTTCACAGATGAAGAACCAGAAACAGGACTTCAGAAAACACCCAGGAACAGAAGCAAGGGGCATCTTGAACAATTTTTAGAAGACTGTGAGAAACTAGCTAAACTTAGAATGGACAAGGTTATGGGACCGGATGGGATACACCTTAGAATACTGAGGGAACTTGGGTATGTTCTAGCAGCTTCACTGACTGACCTTTTCAATCCCTCATTGGAGTCACGATTGGTGCCAAAGGACTGGAGAGAGACTCATGTGGTACCTTTACACAAAAGTGGAAGTAAGGATATGGTTGAAAACTACAGGCCGGTTAGTTTAACTTTGAGTAAATTATTGGAAACGCTGCTGAAAGAGAAAATAGTGAGGTTTCTGGAGTCCAGCGGATTACAGAATCCGAGGCAGCATGGATTCACCAGAGGCAGGTCTTGTCAGACAAATCTGATTGATATCTTTGACTGGGTGACCAGGGAGTTGGAACAAGGGAGAGCCCTAGATGTGGTGTATTTAGATTTCAGTAAAGCCTTTGACACCGTTCCTCACAGGCGACTTATAAACAAATTGAGCACCCTAGGGATGGACCCTAAAGTTACTTGGGTTAGAAATTGGTTGAGTGGGTGGCGACAAAGAGTACAGGTAAATGGAGCCCAATCTGAGGAGAAGGATGTTACCAGTGGTGTGCCCCAGGGATCTGTCCTTGGTCCGATTCTTTTTAACATCTTTGTTAGTGATATAGCAGAAGGGCTGTCGGATAAGGTTTGTCTCTTTGCCAATGATACCAAAATCTGCAGTAGAGTAGACGCCCAGGAAGGTGTAGATAACATGAGGAGGGATCTAGCTAAGCTTGAATGGTCTAGAATTTGGCAGCTGGGATTTAATGTTAAAAAATGCAAGGTCATGCATTTGGGCTGCAGCAATCCAAGGGAGCAATATAGTATAGGGGTGAAGTACTTTTGTCCACTAAAGAAGAACGGGACCTAGGTGTGGCTGTGTCTGATGATCTTAAAGTGGCTAAACAGGTAGAAAAGGTGACGGCAAAAGCTAGAAGGATGCTCGGGTGCATACGGAGAAAAATGGCTCGCAGAAAAAAGGAGGTGAATAGTGCCTCTGTATAAGTCTTTGGTGCGACCTCATTTGGAGTATTGTGTGCAGTTCTGGAGACCGCACCTTCAAAAGAATATAAACAGGATGGAGTCAGTACAAAGGGTGGCTATTAAAATGGTTAATGGTCTTCATTATAAAGCATATGTGGACAGACTTAAGGCTCTTTAATATGTACACATTAGAGGAAAGGCGGGATAGAGGTGGTGATATTGAGACATTTAAATACCTCCATGGCATAATGGCACAGTGGGAGAGCCTCTTTCGATTGAAAGCAAGTACTGCTATGAGGGGACATGGGATTAGGGTGAAAAGGGATAGATTCAGGAGTGATATGTAGAAATATTTCTTTACGGAAAGAGTGGTGGATCTGTGGAATAGTCTCCCAGTGGAGGTGGTAGAGATGAGGACAGTATCTGAATTCAAAAAAGCATGGGACAAACACAGGATCTCTAAAGGAAAAAAGGAGACTGTTGTAGTTGATATGGAAGGACAGACTAGATAGGCCATGTGGTCTTTTCCTGTCATCGTTTTTCTATGTTTCTAAGTAAATGGCTGACTGGTGGCTAGGAATGGAATTGGGCTGATGGGGGGGCTGGGCTGGGATAGGACTGGAAATGGCTGATGGGGGGGGAGGCTTGTACTGGAAATGGTCTGATGGGGTGCTAGGATAGGACTGGGAATGACTGATGGGGAGGGCTAGGTTTGGAATTGGGCTGATGGGGGGGCTATAATAGGACTGGAAAAGGCTGATGGGTTGTTAGAAATAGAATTGGACTGATGGAGGGCTGGGATAGGACTGGAAATGGCTGACAGTAGGGCTAGGACCGGAAATGGCTCATAAGGGGAGCTTGGACTGGAATTCGGTGATAGAGTGCTAGGATAGGACTGGAAATGGCTTATGTTGGGCCAGGAATAGAAATGGACTGATGGGAGGCTGGAATAGGATTGGAAATGGCTGATGGTTGGCTTGGACTGGAAATGGGCTGATGGGGGAGGGGGGCTGGAGATGTCTGTCATATCCCCATATACAGTAGTTAGTGCAAGTCCAGCATCACTCTTGCGCTATTCTGCTTGCTACGATCACTGTGGGTGTAGTTACCACCATTGAGTGTACCAGTGCTCACTGCAACACTGATAGTAAGTGCACGCTAATGACACCCACACAATGCCCAAACTCCATTCCTACCCACCCATTCTCTGCTGCATCCCACACTACATAGTTAGGGTAGGATTTTTACCATGGCCACATTTTAAGTGTGGTCAACCACAGGTCTAACCATTAGCATGCATTAGTAAACATGCCTCTTGGTACACTAACTTTTATCAAAAATCCAGGATAAAAGTTATTTCTAAGATGAGGCTGATCTTAGCTGCTCTGAGAAGCTAAGTGGGGTGGGTCTGGCTAGTACTTGGATGGGAGATCACCTTGAAATACTTGAACGTGTGGTTCGCCACTGCTGTCTTGTCTTTCTCTCTTAGTCTCCTTTTGCCCTCTGCATTCTACTGAGACGGCTCTTGCCAAGTCTCCAGTGGCTTGTTCCTTGCCAAATCCAAAGGTTTTTATTCAGTCCTCATCCTTCTTGTCCTATCTCCAGGAACAAGCAGGAATAAGTCCTCACATATGGGTACGTCGGTACCGACGGAGCCCGCGCGGGAAAGCTCCCCAGCTTCTTAGAATAGAAGCTTTTGGGACCTCCCACTGCACATGCGCACTGCCTTCCCGCCTTCCTGAACAGCTCTCCTCAGTTATTTAAGAAGTGTACCAAATGTAATGCTGTTATTTCAGTCACAGACACCCATGACTGGTGTCTGAAATGTTTGGGGCCTGACCATTCCATACCGGACTGCCCATCTTGCTCCCACATCTCTAAACGTGGGCTGCAGAACCGGGCCAACAAATTCCATGTGCTGTTTGCTTCAGAGAATACAGCATCACAGTCATCCAGGTCTTCTTCTCCGGATGGATCTCAGGTAACCAAACCTTCTGTGGGCAAGTCCTCAAAGAGCAAATCTCCTTCAAAGCATCGAGAGGCTCTTAGTTTAGAACTTGAGGACCCTGCCCCAGCCAAACAACCCCGGCGGGAAGTCCAACTTCCAAAAACGCCAATTCAGGGGTCTCAGGTTGATATCGATGCTACGGCCTCGACAGATCACCTGTTAGCCTGCTCTGGGGTACCGGGTCACTCCGGTACCGACATCCAGGCAGCTATGGCGTCCATGGGCGATACTGTACAGTCCATGCAGCAGGCCGTCATGGCTTTTCATTAAAGCTGCAACGCCATCGGTTCCGCTTTCAGCGGTTCCGGGCCCGATACCGGTATCGTCCGCCATGCCGGTATCGAGGCCGTCCACCTCTAAACGCAAGTCGGTACCGTATGGGCTTTCGCTCCATACCGGTTCCATACCCGATACGCCCGATATCGATACCGATCGGTACGCGTATCGTGCGTTAGAGGAAAGCACCGATTCCTCTGAGGATTTTCACTCCTCTGATGATTCTGCTGAGTTTTCACTCAACTTACCTGAGGAGCCCTCTTCTCCTAAAAGGAGAATGTCCCCTCCAGAGGATTTGTCCTTCCAGGACTTTGTTTTAGATATGGCTACAGCCCTTTCTATTACCACATCCTCTGAAAAGGAACCCAGATCCAAAAAACTGGATATTTTGGGATACTCAAAGGCCCCTAAGGAGGCAGTTACCCTGCCTATCCATGAAATCCTTCAAGAACAACTGATGGATTTCTGGGAAAATCCTTTGACTTTGTCTCCTTATTCCCGTAGGTTGGACACCATGTATAGGGTCCCTCCTTCTCCTGGTTTCCAAAAGACTCAATTGCCCCACCACTCTATTGTGGTGAAGTCTGCAATGAAGAAGATTAGGAGTACCAAAAGGCACTCTTCCACCCCTCCAGGACGGGAATGTAAGACTTTGGACTCTTTTGGTAGGAAAATTTTCCAGGCTAGTATGCTTATAGCCAGGATTAATTCCTACAGTCTCTATATGGGCATGTTCCTGGAGGAACTTGCCAAAAAGGTGCGGCATTTTGCCCCCTTTATCCCTGAGGATAAAAAGCAGGGATTCCTTTCCCTAGTGAAACAACTCTTAGAGGTTTCTAAGTTCTCTAATAGGGCAGCATATGATTCCTTTGAGGGAGCCAGTAGGGCTTCGGGCATTGCTATTGCAGCCCGACGTCTTGCTTGGCTCCAGGCCTCTGATCTGGAACCTTGGGTTCTAGATGGCTTACGGAATCTGCCCTGTACAGGTGAGAACTTATTTGGGGAAGAGTGGCAAATCAAAGCCACCCAGATGGATGCTGAAAATGCCACCTTGGAAAGACTTTCAAAGTCCACTTCAATTCCTACTAAGAAAAAGTCTTTTAAAAGGCCTTACTATAAGAAGGCCAGAGTTGCTTCAAATACTGGCCAGCAGTCTTCTCAACCTCGCTATACTGCTAAGCGTCAGCAATCCAAACAAGCACGAGCTAAGCCTGCAGCAGCTACTGTAGCTCAGCAGGCTCCAACCCCTCAGGGGTTTTGACTTGCTCCTAGGGAACTTGCCACTTCTGGTTCTAACACAACCAGAACCTCTCACCATACCCGGAAGGTTGGTTCACTTTGCTCCCAGATGGGAACAAATCACAACAGAACAATGGACCCTCTCTATCATTCGAGAGGGTTACAAACTTCATTTCTCCAGCCTTCCTCCCCATCATATGGTGAGACCATTCAATTCTCCCCCATCTCTCCTAACCCTGTTGGGTCAAGAGGTTTCCTCTCTTCTTGCCCAAGGGGCCATAGAAGAGGTTCCTCTTCCTCAACAAGGGTCCGGTTTCTACTCCCCTTATTTTCTCATTCCAAAGAAGACAGGGGGATTCAGACCAATCCTAGATCTGAGAGAATTGAACAAATTTCTCTTCAAGGAGAAATTCAAAATGCTGTCTCTTGGCATTCTCCTTCCTTACCTCCAGGGTCAGGACTGGCTTTGTTCTCTAGACCTACAGGATGCGTATACACATATACTCATCCATCCATCCCACAGAAAGTATCTTCGCTT
Source organism: Ichthyophis bannanicus (assembly GCA_033557465.1). Classification (NCBI taxonomy): domain Eukaryota; kingdom Metazoa; phylum Chordata; class Amphibia; order Gymnophiona; family Ichthyophiidae; genus Ichthyophis; species Ichthyophis bannanicus. The sequence goes on along the minus strand of CM066043.1, from coordinate 30,946,438 downwards.
TCTGTTTCAGGGAAAACATTTCCAATACAGAGTACTCCCCTTCGGTCTAGCCTCTGCTCCAAGAGTATTCACAAAATGCATGGCAGTCGTAGCCGCATTTCTAAGAGGCATGGGAATCTTTGTCTTCCCATATCTGGACGACTGGCTCATCCGAGCTCCAACTCAGTCACAGGCCCAGATTTCCCTGGACCACACAAGGAGCCTTTTGCAGTATCTGGGACTGGTAGTAAACCTTCCCAAGTCCCAACTCATCCCTACTCAATCTCTAGAATTCATAGGGGCCCAGTTGGACACCATCACTGCAAGGGCCTACCTTCCACATGTTCGAGGCCAGCGCCTCCTGAGTTTGGCCTCCCAAGCTCAGTCCAGCACTCACTTGACAGCCAGGGAAATGCTACGCCTACTGGGTCATATGGCCTCCACAGTGCATGTGGTGCCCTACGCTCGTCTTCATATGAGAGCAGCTCAATGGACCCTGGCCACTCAGTGGACTCAGGCGTCAGGAGCGCTCTCAGACCAAATACAAACCTCCGATCGTCTGTTTTGGTCCCTCCACTGGTGGACTTCCACCAAGAATCTGTTGTTGGGGGCTCCATTTCAACCATTGCTACCCCAAGCAACCCTCACAACAGATGCCTCCCAAACAGGGTGGGGAGCCCATCTGCAAACTCTCTCCACTCAGGGCACTTGGTCTCTACAGGAGACCACCCTTCATATCAATCTTCTGGAACTGCGAGCAATTTACCTTGCCCTCAAGGTCTTCCACTCCCTCCTAGCCAACCTCACTGTCCTAGTTCAGACGGACAATCAGGTGGCCATGTTTTACATAAACAAACAAGGAGGGACGGGCTCTCTGTCGCTTTGCAACGAAGCTCTAAGACTATGGGCCTTCGCCAGAGAGCATCAGATTCACCTGCTAGCAGTGTATCTCCCAGGAGTTCAAAACTCTCGGGCAGACAGGCTCAGTCGAGTTCTGCTGCCACACGAATGGTCCCTACATTTGGACCAAATAAACCGAATCTTTCAGGAATGGGGGACCCCGGACATAGACCTCTTTGCAAGTCCGTGGAATGCCAAACTTCCCCGGTTCTGTTCCAGAACTCCGTGTCAGGGAGCTCAGGCTACGGACGCCTTTCTCCTGAATTGGAATCAGGCATTCCTATATGCCTTTCCACCCATTCCTTTGATTCCCAAGACTCTGTTCAAACTCCAGAGGGATCATGGAACTATGATCCTCATAGCTCCACGCTGGCCACGCCAAGTGTGGTTCCCTCTACTTCTACAGCTCTCCCAGGGATCCTACTTGGATCTGGGAGCTGCGCCAGACCTCCTGTCTCAGGAGGAGGGGACTTTGTGGCACCCAAACCCCAAATCCCTTCACCTCAGTGCTTGGTTACTGAAGGCTTAAACCTTCAAGACTTTCATCTTTCCCAACCAGTGAAAGATATCCTTTCTGCCTCTAGGAAACCCTCTACCAGGCGTTCCTATGCTTTCAAATGGAAACGTTTTTCCATTTGGTGTGCTCAGCAGGGTCTTGACCCTCTGGCACTTCCTTTGAATTCTCTTCTTGATTATCTCCTGCATCTCTCCAATGCAGGCCTCAAGACGAATTCGGTAAGAGTCCATTTAAGTGCTATTGCAGCATCCTTGAAACATATAAATGGACAACCTATCTCCTCTCATCCTCTTGTTGCAAGATTCATGAGAGGCCTGACTCTCACTAAACCTCCCATCAGACCACCCCCGGTCGCATGGGATTTGAATCTAGTGCTCGGTCAACTTATGAAGCCACCTTTTGAGCCAATGTTTTCCACCTCCTTGAAATTTCTTTCCTGGAAGGTCATCTTCCTCATTGCAGTCACTTCGGCTCGCCGCATCAGTGAGCTGCAGGCTTTAGTGGCTAATCCACCTTACACAAGATTTCATCATGATAAGGTGGTCCTTAGGACGAATCCCCACTTTATGCCTAAAGTGGTCTCGCCTTTTCATCTTAATCAAGAGGTATATCTACCTGTCTTTTTTCCAGCTCCTCATGCATCCAATGCAGAGAGGAACCTTCATACTCTGGATTGTAAAAGAGCTCTCGCTTTTTACCTTAATAGGACTCAGCCACATCGAAAGTCTTCTCAACTTTTTGTGGCCTTTGATCCTTCCCATTTGGGACTTCCAGTCTCCAAGCGTACACTTTCCAATTGGATTGCTCAGTGTATTTCTTTTGCTTACCAGAGCAAAAACATTCCTCTGGAAGGCCATGTCACTGCTCACAATGTGAGGGCCATGGCAACTTCTATGGCTCATCTGCACTCTGTTTCCATAGATCAGATCTGTCGAGCCGCTACCTGGGCCTCGGTTCATACCTTCACAGCCCATTACTGTTTGGACAAGGACTCCCGCCGGGATGCCTTGTTTGGCCAGGCTGTCCTCAAGCACCTGTTCCATTCCTAAACAACTCCTGCCCACCTTCCCAGAATGGATGCCTGAGATCCATACGAAGATGGCGAACCTTTACAGGGGATCCCATGCATCTAAGCTAGGGAGTCCCCATATGTGAGGACTTATTCCTGCTTGTTCCTGGAGATAGCACAGTTACTTACCTGTAACAGGTGATCTCTGGGAACAGCAGGAATTAGTCCTCACAACCCACCCACCTCCCCTAGGAGTTGTATCTTTTATCTATCTATCTTCCTGTCCTCTCTCTGTTGACTCAGCTATAAACTCGAAACTGAGGAGAGCTGTTCAGGAAGGCGGGAAGGCAGTGCGCATGTGCAGTGGGAGGTCCCAAAAGCTTCTATTCTAAGAAGCTGGGGAGCTTTCCCGCGCGGGCTCCGTCGGTACCGACGTACCCATATGTGAGGACTAATTCCTGCTGTTCCCAGAGATCACCTGTTACAGGTAAGTAACTGTGCTTTCTCCTGCCTTTGACACTGTTGATCACTATCTTGTCCTTGATAATCGGTCCTCACTTGGATTTAGGGGCTCTATTTTGTCCTAGTTTTCTTCTTCTCTCTCCCATTGCACTTTGTGTATGTTCTGGTGGATATTCCTGTACTGCTATTCCACTTTGTCAGTGTATTCCAGGGCTCTGTCTTGGAACCTCTCCTTTTCTCTCTCTACACTCAGTTCCTTGGTGTACTTATTTCCTCCCACGGTTTTCAATACCATATCTATATTGATGACTCCCAGATCTACCTCTCTGCTCCTAAAATCTCTCTGGGTATCCAGGACCAGATCCCTCTCTGGATGTCTCACAGCCATCTGAAATTGAACATGGCCAAAACTGAGCACCTAAGTCCACTTTCCCTTTCTTACTTTCTCTATTTCTTTGAATAACACTTTACTCCCCCCTGTTTCCTCAGCTCGCAACCTTGGGGTCATCTTTGACTCCTTCCTCTCCTTCTCCACATCCATCCATCAAATAGCTAGAACCTGTCACTTCTTTTTCTATAACATTGGCAAAATTTGTGTCTTCCTTTCTGAATACACTACTAAGACCCTCATCTATTCTCTTGTCATCTTCCATCTAGACTATTGCAACCGCCTTTTCGCTGCTCTGCCTTTGAATCATCTCTCCCCACTTCAGTCTGTTCAAAACTCAGTTGTATTGGCTAATCTTCCGCCATTGTCACTATGCTCAAGTCACCCCTCTTCTTAAGTAACTTCATTTGGCTCCCTTTTCATTTCCGCATCTAGTTCAAACTTTTGCTACTGACCTATAAGTGCCTTCATTTGACTGCTCCTCACTATCTTTCCTCTCTTATCTCTCCCTATACTTCTCCTCGGGAACGCCATTCTTCTAGCAGATCCCTTCTTTCTGTGCCCTTCTACTGCTAACCCCAGACTTCAGTATTTCTACCTTGCTGCTCCTTTTGCCTGGAACTAACTACCTGAGTCAGTGCATCAGGCTCCATCTATGACACTGTTCAAATCCAGGCTAAAATCTAGCTTCTTTGAGACTGCTTTTGGATCCTGATCCCCCTAATCTCCAGGAACAAGCAGGAATGAGTTCTCACATATGGGTACGTCGGAAGTGACGGAGCCTGCGCGGGAAAGCTCCCCAGCTTCCCAGAAGGAAAGCTTTTGGGGCTTCCCACAGTGCATGCGCGCTGCCTTCCCGCCTTCCTGACCAACTCTCCTCAGTTCTTCTTTTTTCGTGGAGCCAGCAGGTCGTGTTCCCGTCACCGCTGAAGAAGTTATTTTAATTTGTTTCTTTGGCCGCGTATCTGCCTTCCCCGATTCCGGACTGGTACCGCCGGTCTTTTTTCTTTACTTTCTAAAAAAAAAAAAAAAATTATATCTATTTTTCCCCACTTGGTGTATTTCCAGTTAGGCCTCTAGGCCTTCACTAAATTTTCTCTCATGGAGAAACCAGCCTCTGGTTTTAAAAAATGCAGCGGTACTATCTTGGTTACAGACACCCATGAATGGTGTCTTAAATGTTTGGGGCCTGACCACTCCATTCCTGATTGCCCGTCCTGCTCCCTGATGTCTAAACGTGGCTTACAGAACCGAGCAGCCAAGTTTCATATGCTGTTTTCTACAGATACTCCAGCATCGGCATCATCCAGGTCTTCCTCTCCTGATGGATCTCAGGTAACCAAACATTCTTCTGACAGGTCCTCAAAGGGCAAATCTCCCTCTAAGTATCGAGATACCCCTGGGCTTGACCCTGAGGACCCTGCCCCAGCCAAACAACCCCGGCGGGAAGCTCCGGCTTCCAAAGCTCCTTCTATGGGGTTACAGGTTGACATCGATGGCACGGCCTCGACCGATCACCTGTTAGACTGCTCTGGGGTACCGGCTCAAGCTTCTGGTACCGACATCCAGGCAGTCGTGGCGTCCATGGATCATACAGTTCAGTCCATGCAGCAGGCTATCATGGCTTTCATTAGAGCTGCAACGCCTGCGGTACCGCAACAAGCGGTACCGACGCCGGTTCCGGTACCACAACCGATACCGGTACCCAGGGCATCCACATCAACCAGGATACCGGTCCCGGTTTCGGGGTTTTTCCCGATACCGATCCGGTTCCGGGTACCCCCGATGTGGATACCGATCGGTACGCTTACCGATCCCTGGAAGCCAATAGACGATACTTTGAGTCTTCTGATGATTCTGACTCATCAGATGACTCTGCTGAGGTATCTCTTACTCTTCCTGAAGAGCCCTCTTCTCCAAAGAGGAGAATGTCTCCTCCAGAAGATTTGTCCTTTCAAGACTTCATCCTTGAAGTAGCTAAAGGTCTCTCTATTTCAGTAACCTCTGAAAAAGAACCTAGAGCAAAAAAATTAGATATTTTGGGATACTCTAAGGTTCCCAAAGAGGCAGTCACCTTGCCCATTCATGAAATTCTTCAAGAACACATGATGGACTTATGGGAGACTCCTCTCACCCTTTCTCCACATTCTCGTCATTTGGACACCATGTACCGTGTCCCTCCCTCCTCCTGGTTTTCAAAAACCTCAGCTCCCTCACCACTCTATTCTGGTGCAGTCAGCTATGAAAAGGATAAAGAATACCAAAAGACACACTTCTACTCCTCCAGGTAGAGAATCTTCCAAGCCAGTATGCTTATAGCCAGAATCAATTCATACAGTCTCTACATGGGCATGTTTCTGAAGGAGATTGCACTAAAGATACGCCATTTTCTCCCCTTTATCCCAGAGGATAGGAAGGAGGAGTTCCTTCTTTTGCTAAAGCATACCCAAGATGTTTCAAAGTTCTCCAACAGAGCAGCCTTTGACTCCTTTGAAGGTGCTAGCAGAGCCTCAGGCATTGCCATAGCTGCTCGCAGAATTGCTTGGCTCCAGGCCTCTGACCTAGAACCCTGGGTCCAAGATGGGTTGGGAAACCTGCCTTGTACTGGTGAAAATCTGTTTGGGAAAGAGTGGCAAATCAAAGCCACTCAAATGGACGCAGAAAATACTGCGTTAGATAGACTTTCCAAGTCTACCTCTACCCCTGCCAAGAAAGTCTTTTAAGAAGCCTTTCTATAAGAAGGCCAGATTTTCTACAAATACTGGCCAACAATCTTCTACAGTTCGCTTTGCTCCTAAGCGTCAGCAATCTAAACAGGCCAGTGCAAAATCTGCAGGGCCTTCTACAGTCCAGCAGTCCCAACCTCCTCAGGGTTTTTGACTTAATTCTAGAGAACTTACCCTTTCTGGCTCTGAAACAGCCAGAGCCTCTCACCATCCCAGGAAGGTTAACTCATTTTGCTCCCAGATGGGAGCAAATAACATCAGAGCAATGGACCCTCTCTATCATCAGGGAGGGCTACAAACTGCATTTTTCCAGCCTTCCTCCCCATACCATGGTGAGTCCTCACAATTCTCCCACATCTCTCCTACACCTTTTGAGTCAGGAGATCACCACCCTTCTCGCCCAAAGGGCAATAGAAGAAGTTCCTCCTCTTCAACAAGGATCAGGGTTTTACTCCCCTTATTTTCTCATTCCAAAGAAGACAGGGGGATACAGACCCATTCTAGATCTCAGAGAATTGAACAAATTCCTCTACAAAGAGAAATTCAAAATGCTTTCTCTAGGAACTCTTCTTCCATACCTGCAGAGTCCAGATTGGCTTTGTTCTCTAGATCTCAAGGATGCGTACACACATATACTCATCCATCCCTTCCACAGAAAATTCCTACGGTTTCTGTTCCAGGGAAGACATTACCAATACAGAGTACTTCCCTTCGGTCTGGCCTCTGCTCCCAGAGTGTTCACCAAATGCATGGCAATAATAGCTGCATTCCTACGTTCTCTGGGAATATTTGTCTTCCCCTACCTGGACGATTGGCTCATCCAAGCTCCATCTCAGTCCGCAGCCCAAACATCCCTGGACCGCACCAGGCAAATTCTACAGTACCTGGGACTTGTGATCAACCTCCCAAAGTCTCAGCTCACCCCTACTCAGTCCCTGGAATTCATAGGGGCCTGGTTAGATACCACCACTGCAAGGGCCTACCTCCCTCAGGCCCGTTGTCAGCGTCTAGTGCACCTTGCCTCCCAGGTTCAGTCCAGAAGCCACCTGTCAGCCAGGGAGATGCTACAGCTACTAGGCCACATGGCCTCCACAGTACATGTGGTGCCCTATGCTCGCCTACACATGAGAGCAGCTCAATGGACCTTGTCCACCCAGTGGACTCAGGCATCAGGAGCTCTCTCAGACCAAATAGCAACCTCCAAACATCTCTTTTGGTCTCTCCAATGGTGGATATCCACTCAAAATCTGTTGTTGGGGGCTCCCTTTCAGCCACGGTTGCCCCAGTCAACCCTCACAACAGATGCCTCCCAAACAGGTTGGGGAGCTCATCTTCAAGAACTTCTCCACTCAGGGCATTTGGTCTCCACAGGAGGCCACCCTTCATATCAATCTGTTGGAACTCCGAGCAATTTTCCTTGCTCTCAAAGTTTTTCATGCCCTCCTTCACAACATGACCGTCCTTGTTCACACGGACAATCAAGTAGCCATGTTTTACATAAACAAACAAGGAGGGACTGGCTCTCTGTCGCTTTGCAACGAAGCTCTAAGACTGGGCCTTCGCCAGAGAGCATCAAATCCATCTTCTGGCAGTATACCTTCCAGGAGTTCAAAACTCTTGGGCAGACAGACTCAGTCGAGTCTTGCTCCCACACGAATGGACCCTGCACAAGGATCAGGTTCTCCGAATCTTCCAGGAATGGGGGACCCCAGACATAGACCTCTTTGCAAGTCCGTGGAATGCCAAACTTCCCCACTTCTGTTCCAGAATTCCGTGTCAGGAGGCTCTGGCCAAGGATGCCTTCCTCCTTCACTGGGGTCAGGCCTTCCTGTATGCCTTTCCACCCATTCCCTTGATTCCCAAGACTCTGTTCAAACTTCAGAGGGATCAAGGATCTATGATCCTCATCGCTCCACGCTGGCCACGCCAAGTGTGGTACCCTCTACTTCTGCAGCTCTCCCAAGCCCCCTCCCTGGACTTGGGAGCTGCTCCAGACCTTCTGTCTCAAGAGGAGGGAACTTTGTGGCACCCAAACCCCAAGTCCCTTCACCTCAGAGCTTGTTTACTGAAGGCCTAGACCTTCAAGCCTTCAATCTTTCTCAACAAGTGAAGGATATCCTCCATGCCTCCAGGAAACCTTCCACTAGGCGTTCTTACGCTTTCAAATGGAAAAGATTTTCCATTTGGTGTGCTCAAAGGCGTCTTGACCCTCTCGCACTACCTCTGAATTCTCTATTAGAATATCTCCTGCATCTTTCCAATGCAGGCCTCAAGACTTATTCAGTACGAGTCCATTTGAGTGCTATTGCAGCATCACTTAAACCTATCAATGGACAATCTATTTCCTCTCATCCTCTTATTGCTAGATTCATGAGAGGCCTAACCTTAACTAAGCCTCCCATTAGACCTCCTCCGGTAGCATGGGACTTAAACTTGGTTCTTGGTCAGCTTATGAAGCCCCCCTTTGAACCCTTAGCCTCAACCTCCTTGAAATTTCTTTCCTGGAAGGTTGTTTTCCTTATTGCAGTCACCTCAGCTCGCCGTATCAGTGAACTGCAGGCCTTAGTGGCTAATCCACCTTATACAAGGTTCCATCATGATAAGGTAGTCCTTAGGACGAATCCACACTTTATGCCTAAAGTGGTTTCACCTTTTCATCTTAATCAAGAGGTATATTTACCTATCTTTTTTCCAGCTCCTCATGCATTTAATGCAGAGAGGGCCCTTCATACTCTGGATTGTAAAAGAGCTCTCGCCTTTTACCTCCATAGGACACAGCAACATAGAAAGTCTTCCCAGCTTTTTGTTGCTTTTGATCCTTCTCATTTGGGACTTCCAGTCACTAAAAGAACGCTGTCCAATTGGATTGCTCAGTGTATCTCTTTTGCTTACCAGAGTAAGAACCTCACTCTGGAGGGCCATGTCACTGCTCACAATGTGAGAGCCATGGCCACCTCTATGGCTCATCTTCATTCTGTATCCATCGATCAGATCTGTTGAGCAGCCACCTGGGCCTCGGTTCATACCTTTACAGCCCATTATTGCTTGGACAAGGACTCCCGCCAGGATGCCTTATTTGGTCAGGCTGTCCTCAAACACCTGTTCCATTCTTAAACAACTCCTGCCCACCTTCCCTGATTGGATGCCTGAGATCCATAGGAAGATGTGAAACCTTACAGGGTCTCATACCCTTACAGGACGGGGATCTCCCAGGCATCTCAGCTAGGGAGTCCCCATATGTGAGGACTTATTCCTGCTTGTTCCTGGAGATAGCACAGTTACTTACCTGTAACAGGTGATCTCTGGGAACAGCAGGAATTAGTCCTCACAACCCACCCACCTCCCCTAGGAGTTGTCTTTCTCTTTCCTTTCCTCTCTCTATTGTCTCAGCTTTAAACTCGAACTGAGGAGAGTTGGTCAGGAAGGCGGGAAGGCAGCGCGCATGCGCTGTGGGAGGCCCCAAAAGCTTTTTTTCTGGGAAGCTGGGGAGCTTTCCCACGCAGGCTCCGTCGGTACCGACATACCCATATGTGAGGACTAATTCCTGCTGTTCCCAGAGATCACCTGTTACAGGTAAGTAACTGTGCTTTATTGGTAGGCAGGGTAGTTTGGAATCTTTAAGCTCTGTCTGCTCTGTACTTAAGGGCATTTGGGTTATATTTGTCTTTATTGGAACCTTCCTGTCATTATGCCCTAGCTTCAGTCTTTTGCTAGTATCCTTCATGGATACAACTTTCTAAACTATGCAATCTTGGGTGACTGTCGGCTTTCCCCTATTATCTAGTTTAAAAGCTGCTCTATCTCCTCTTTAAAGTTTAATGCCAGCAGCTTAGTTCCAACCTGGTTAAGGTGGAGACCATCCCTTCAGAAAAGCCCCTCCTTTCCCAAGAATGTCCCCCAATTCCTAACAAATCTAAAACCCTCGTCTTTGCACCATCGTCTCATTCATGCATTGAGACTCTGGAGCTCTAACTGTCTTTTGGGTCCTGCACGTGGAACGGGAAGCATTTCTGAGAAGGCTACCCTAGAAGTTCTGAATTTCAACTTCCTACCTAAAAACCTAAATTTGGCCTCCAGAACCTCCCTACCACACTTTCCTATGTCATTGGTACCAACATATACCAAGACAGCAGACTCCTCCCCAGTGCTATCTAACACCTTGTGTAGGTGGTGTGTGAGGTCTGCTACCTTCGTACCAGGCAAGCATGTTACCAACTGATCCTCACATACACCAGTCACACAGCTATCTACATGCCTCATGATCAAATCACCAACTATAATGGCCACCCTAACCCTCCCCTCATGGGCATATTGCCCTGGAGAAACCTTCTTGGTATGAGAGAGTTTTACATCACCTGGAGGACATGTCCTAGCTACAGGATCACTTCCTGCCACACCAGGGTGATGCTTTCCTGTCATGTGACCTCTCCCCTCCATGGCAACCAGGAGGTTGCCATACTGGAGGTGGGACCTCAGAGCTACGTCCCTATGGGTCTCGTCTATATACTTCTCTGCCTTCCTTTGGTTGTACACTAATCTAGCCTTCAGAGATTGGACTTATTCCCTGAGAGCAGAGAGCTCCTTGCACCTAGTGCACATGTAAGACCCCTCACCAACTGGGAGAAAATCATATATGTGACACTCAATGTAAAAGACTGGAAAACCCCCATCTCGCTGCTGGATTGCTGTCTTCATCTTAGTTTTAAGGTTTATTCAGATATTAAAGTTGTTTACTTAGGTTTGCAGGGGATACTTATACTAATGCAACTATACCTGATATGTTAAATGCACTTTGCACCTCAAGAATAATTAATCTCAGGTCATTAATAAACTTCACAGAACTCTTTGAAACCATCACTAGACACAAGTTTAGTTTTTTGTACTCTGAGAATATTTATTCTACTTTTATGCTAAGCTATACTCTGGTTTGATTTAAATAACTTTATTTCTACAGAGCTTTTTTATTTCAGTAACTATTTTACTCTGTTTTTCTTTCTATGCTAAACCATACTCTGATTTGATTTAAATGAAAAGCTCTCTGGTGGTACTAAGTTCTGACCGACTCAGCAAACACACTGATTTCTAAAATACATAGATTTATATGCTTTAACCCAAAGATTACCCCTTTTCCCCAAGATTCAGAATATATTGCAGAAGATAAATACTTACAAATACACATCTGTTTGCGGTTGTGGTAGTCTTCAAGACTATCCAAGTACATGAGACCTCTTTTCAAACAGGTTTCTCCTTTTCTAGACATAGGGTAAATCTTTTGAAAATGAGAGCACAGCTGCTGGTGCTGTGTAATCTCTTGATTTTAGAGGCTTTATTTGTACTTAAAAATTAGGAAGAGTTTGCTGGAAGAAGTCTGGGCTAGTCCTGTGTTTTAAACATACATCTCGGTGGTAGTTTCTCCAAATGGGTTAGTTTTGCACATACCATGACAGTACTAATTCTCACTTGTAAGCCATGGCATGTTGACTATGATCTCAATCTCTCAGATTTAGTACTAATGCTTACATCTCAGTGCATTGTGGGATTTGTAGTTTTGCTTTTGCAATTTTAAATCAGTACTACAGGAACCATAAAGCAACAGGAGAGGTTTTCAGAATGGACTCTCTGACTGAAACTCTCATTCACAGCACTGGGTCATTTGATTATAATTTAATTGGCTGAAGCCCTTGCTTATTTTATTGTAAAAATACTGTAATCTTTTACTGATGAAACTCAAAGATAAATTTCATTAACGGAATTCACATGAGAGAAAAAATGAACTTACTAGTTTGTAGCTGGAAAGATTTGCAGGGCCAATTCTTCCAATGTTTAATTTTATTTCATTAATTGTACCCATCTCCTTGTTTATCAGTTCATCATCTCAGGATCCCTGTCCGTCGCTGCACAGAATAAAGCAAATATGTGTTTGGTAAGTGACTGTAATCCCATCTCCTCTGTCACTTTGTGCCTCATTTTTTTAAATGAGCTGCTGGTGGACTTGGAAGCAAGAGAAGAGAATTATTGGTTCTGTGGGGGAAACGGGAGGATAAAAATGATGTCAGTGGTGAAAGTGATTAGGGGTAGACACATTATCAGATCAACTGTTAAACATAAATTCCACAGCTGTTTAGATTTGTCTCTTAGAAATTCACTGTAAAAATGTTAAATTCCTATGGATTTTTTTTGGTATACATCATTCAGGAGACTCAACTTCCTGTTTCTTTAGGGGTGATACCCTCTGCTCACTAACACTCTGCTGGCAGATCCATGACAATTCTCCCTGAAAGTAAACAAAGATCAAAAAATGAAGATTCACAGATGCTGTACAAATGAGTAAATAGGATCTTCCATCTATGTAGGCCAACATCCACAAATTACTCCAGGGTATAAATAGACTAGAATTTTGTAATATTTGTTTAAAAAAATGAGTTACTCATCCATGCAATGTAAAATAACATTGATGTATATCAACAAGGTACATTTTAGCATTTAATTTTCCCAAGTGAATATTGATTTACCTGTTGAGATGACTGTCTGTAAACTGTTTAACCCTTGCCTGGGCGGGGATCAACAATACATGTGCTTTTCCCCATGTTAAGAGGAGACGTTCCCAGGGATGGGCTTAGGAAACAGAGTGTTCAGACTTGCATTTTCAGATCTACATTTATTTAGACAGATTTGTATACCACCTTATCCTTCAATCAAAGTGGTCACATCGCAGTTGGAGGGTTACATTTAACAAGAGGGAACTTAACAACATTATACATTGAACTCATACGTCTAGTTGGGATGGTGGGTATTGTGGGGATCGAGTTGGTGGAGGTAGTTGCATTACAGTTCCGGTGGAGACTATTGGTTGTCTGTTTGCTCATTGGTTTCCATGAAGAGCAGGGTTTTGAGGGCCTTGCGGAAGTCTTTGGTGTCGTTCAAGGCCCTCCGGCCCATTGGGAGGGAGTTCCAGAGTATGGGCACCAGTAGCGAAGGAGCTCTTCTTGAGGTTGCTTGTTTAGTCTTGTGATATCCTGCAGGTGTGCCGATCCTGTTGTCATTATTGGTCCTTCTTGGTCTATTGCCGATATCCCTTGTTATATTTTGGAGTGCATCTGCCAAGAGATGGTGCAAGATTTTAAAGATGACCAGGATTGTTTTGAATTTTGCCCTCAATCAAAATCAATAAAATTCACTCAATTATATTTCCTTAAATTCAACCTCTACTTTCTTCTGCCAGAGGTCTCAGATAAATGATATCTTGTTACACTTGTTTATGGGTGGATTTCCCAATAGAGTGTTCGTTTACATCAATGACCAAAGGCTTTTTCTCTTTTCTTATTTTTTTTTGTAGTTTTAGCTTTTTAAACAGTTGTATTGCAAATTTCTTTATCGTTATCTTTTCTTAAAAATATAGTAAATGAGTGATCATCACTCCACTTATCTTAGGTAGAATGATGCCACACAACGCCCCTTCAACTCAATGAAAAAGAAAATACCCCAACGCCACGATAATTCAAGTGCTCTAGCGTTTCTCCTGCTGGGTTTATCAAGGGGATAACTAGCTTCTCATCGGGACTTTTCAGATACTCATTTCCTTCAATGTCATTGTTATTAATTCTCTAGCAACACAAACAAAATCAGCAGTGTTACATGGTTGAATAATACATCATTTTTCAGCCCATTTTTCTAATACATTACTGATTTTGCACATTCCCAAAAGACTTCTGTGAGCATTCATTGCTAGAGAATGATAATGCAGTGTCCGTGATGATGCGTGCTGCAATGTTTTGCACCATTTGGAGTGTCCGTGTCCAGACTTGCCAGCTGTACATGGGCATGTACCTACGAGACCTGGCAAAGGAGATTGCCGGGTTCTCAGCTGGCCTCTCCGAGGAACCCTTGCAGAGGTTCAAGGCCTTGTCGACAGGGATCCAGGAGTTCTCAAAGTTTATCTCTCGAGCAGCCTATGATGGCTTCGAGGCTTTGGCCCGGGTAGCCGCAGCCAGCATCGGTGCACGCCGTCAGGCCTGGCTGCAGTCATCAGACCTGGAGTCATGGGTGCAGGACAAGTTGGTCGATGTCCCCTGCCGAGGTGACAACCTATTCAGTAAGCCCATGACTGAAAAGGCTGCAGAAATAGAGACCTGACTCACCAAGACAAGACTGTCCAGAAAGACTTCTGCCCCTTCTCAAAAAAAGAAGGGCTCGGGAAAGAAGCCCCTTTTCCCGATGAAGGGTGCTGCCTACAAATCCCACCCTCAATATCAGGCCTCTCCAGCTCCGGTTCCTGCACAGCAGGGAGCGCGGTTTTGACTCCCACATCATAGCCTCTCCTCCGCCGGTGGCTCCACTCAGCACAGGACGGCGGCTAATTCTCCAAAACCAAGCAGGAAGTCAGTCCTCACATATCGGTGACATCGACATCGATGGAGCCCCCGTGTGGAGCATTTCCCCAGCTTTCTAAGAAAGCCTTTGGGAATACTGCATGCATGCGCGGTCCCCTTCCCGCCTAAAGGTGCCATCTTGCTCAGTCTTTCTTTTTCCGTGGAGCCCAACGGACGTCTGTCCGTGTCACCCGGAAAAGTTCACTTTTAGCTCCAGGAACAAACAGGAATGAGTCTTCACATATGGGTACGTCTGTACCGACGGAGCCTGCATGGGAATGCTCCCCAGCATCCAATCAGAAAGCTTTTGGGAGCAGCCCTCGCACCTGCGCACTGCCTTCCCGCCTTTTCCACTGCCTCTCCTCAGTTTTCGTTTTTCCGCAGAGCCGGCAGGACGTCCTCCTGTCACCGCAGAAACTTTTTTCTTTAAATTCTTTATTTCTTGTTTTCTTGTGGTCGCGGCTGTGTCTCCCGCCGCCACCGGTACCGCCAGTGGGTTTTTTCTTTCTTTTCTTAAACTCAGAGATTTTTCCCTCTGCTTTTGTCTTAATTTTTTGGGCCTACAAGGCCTTTCCAACATGAAGCCGCCTTCTCCTAAGAAGTGCCTTCACTGTGGAAACAGTCTTCTTTTTAGACTCCAATTCCTGGTGTCTAACCTGTTTGGGTCCCGACCCTTTTTTCCCCTGAACATTCAGGCTGCAAAACTGTGAGAAGAACTTCCCTATTTCGAGTTTCCCCGATTCCGTTTTCCCTCCCGGAGTGAGGGCACCGTTTTTTTCTTCTCTGCAGGATCAGGTAACCCACAAACAGTCTGTTAAGACTAGCCAATCCTTGAGTGGTAAGTCTCATGCCAAGCATGATGACGGCTCCGGCCTTGCCCTCAAGACCCAATTGGCATTAAAACCCCGGCGGGAGTCTCCGGGCTCCAAAGCATTTCAGGGGTTTCAGGTTGTTCCTGGGGCTCACCCCTCACAGAACATACTTGAGCCATGCTTGGTGGTGGCATCCGCTTCGAGCGGTACCGATACCCCGGCATCGGCACCGGTGTTGAGTGATCCACTCTTCACCAGGGATCGTCATCTGGCGTCCTCGGTACCTTCGGGACCGATCGATACGTTCCAGATTGACTTTCCTGTATCTGAGCCATGCTCGGTGGTGGCATCTGCTTCAAGCGGTACCGATACCCCGGCATCGGCACCGGTTTTGAGTGATCCACCCTTCATCAGGGATCGTCATCTGGCGTCCTCGGTACCTTCGGGACCGATCGATACGACTCAGATTGACTTTCCTGTATCGACATCATCGCCGATACCACCACCGACGTCGGTACCCTCTAGACATGCATCGATAGACTCGCTCCCTTCGATGCCGAGTCTGGAATCGCTATCTAGTCTAGATGACTGGGTACCGACGCGTCTCAGAACCGACCCTTATCGTTTCCGGATACGCAGTACCGAGGATATTCACCAAGCGTTTCGGGTCGCCTTGGTACCGCTTGAGCAGCCTCTGATGACTGCTTCGATGGCGTTGCTGTCTCCGATTCCGACTCGACTACTGGTACCGGTATCGATGTCGGTTCCTGCAGTTACATCGGCACCATCGATCCTCTCTATGCCTAGTTTGGAATCGATACCTGGCATGGACGATGCAGTACTAACTGCCTCAAATCGTGACTGCCAGTACCACTATCCATCTAGTGGAGTTCTTTTTGGGCACCAGACCAATACATCCTCTGGTGCTCAGGCTGCTCCTTCAGCCTTAGCCTGGCCAGGGATAGTTTCTATTGGAGATCCTTCTTTTCATTAATTTCTCCTTGACATGGCAACCATTCTTGCTATTCCTATCCCTGGCTCTGATCCTACTCGAGGCTCTCCTGCAGAAAAGGAAAATATAATACTTCCTTTACATCATTCTTTGCAGGATCTTCTAAAAATTTTGGAATCACCTTTAAGGGTTCCCTCACCTTCTGCAGCGACTGATGTTCTGTATCAGGTGCCCCCCTCTCCAGGGTTTCAAAAGTCTCAACTTCCCCATCATTCCATTGTAGTGGAATCAGCATTGTGGAAGGTAAAAAGCAAGAAGAAGCATTCTTCTTATCCGCCAGGTCGTGCATCTAGAGCACTTGATGCCTCTGGACATCAAACCTTCCAAACATCTATGCTGGCATCAAGGATTATCTCTTATATTTTTTACATGAGCCTATCTCTCCAGGAGGTCACAAAGAAATTATCTCTTTTGACTCCTTTTCTATCGGAACCTAAGGCTGCAGACTATTCCTTGCTTCTTAGTCATAGCCAGAATATCTCTTGGTTTCTTTCTCGTGCTTCTCCAGACTCTTTTGAGTCTGTTAGCAGATCCTCTGCTATTGCCATAGGAGCACGTCGTAAAGCCTGGCTCCAGGCTTCAGACTTGAGCAGATGGGCACAACACACACTGGGTAATTCTCCTTGTACTGGAGAAAATCTCTTCAATAAGGTGGCTTTATGTCAGGTTGCTCATTGCTCCACTGACTTCCCTGGTTCTAGGGACCATCCTAAGCCTTTTTCTTCCCCAGGAGGTAGGAAATGTCCTACCAAACCTTCTTTCCCTAAGAAAAGAAGGTTTCACTCTTCTGCCCATCATTCAGATGTACGCAAGCAGGGAACACCTCGTCCTGGTCTGAAGAATCCAAACTCTAGCCAGTCTGAGCATACCCAGCAACCATAGGTTCCTGAAGGTTGCAACCTACAGTTAACTTTTTCTTAGCAGAAGTTTGTTCACTGTTTCTCTTTAAAGCTCTACACCTGGTTTCCCTTCTTCATGCTAAGCTGTCAGAATATTCTTGTCTATGGGTTACAGATTTCTCCTCTTCTTCCTCCAAGAAGAGAAGTTAACTATCCCATGATAGTTTCTGTCCCGACATGAACATTTTTTCCTTCAGCTGACTCACCATATGGTAAGTCACCCTTCAGTTAACTGTTGTCTTTACCCTCTCATCCAGGGTTTTCCCCTGAATGAGTGGTACCATACTGAACAGCTTCTCCAGCCTTTCATTCCAGTGTAGAGTTTTTTTCTTTTAATAAATTCTCTGGACAGCTTATCAGATAGGGACAGGATTCTCCTCTCCCTTTATCTGTTCTTTCTGTTTTACACAGTAAGATTTTCTCTGCTGTGTCTTTCAACTTCTGTTCATGCAGGAGTTCCAGTGATTGAACTACTGGTACTTTCCCATAAGTTTCCAGTCTGTCTTCCACTGCTTTTCTCTAGCCTTAGTAGTGATTCCAAGACAGTCCTCATCTATCTTGGATAACCCTACTCACTTCGGGCTTCTCACATTATCTTCTTCCTGGCCATCTCCATTTCCTTGGATGTCACAACACACCTGACCTACAGTCAGTTTTATCTCCCACTTCTCCTGCATAATGCTCTCTGCAATCTTCAGAGAAGCTTTCTACTATGGACCCTTGCTAGAGAGCATTGAACTTTGTCCCTGATGGCTTTTTCTCTATAATAAAAAAGGCTTATCAGTCATTTTCCATGACTGTGAGGGTTCTCCACACCCTCTTCTCTCCTGTTCATAATACAGGATATAAGCTTTTTCTGTGTGAATGTCCAAGGAGTTTCCCAATCCTGCAGGAATATGTTCTTTTTTCCTTACAGCTTGGCCTCATGCTATCCTACTCCTCATGGACAGCACATTTTCTGCTAGTAACGCATGATACCCCTGTGTCCCTCCATTGGGTCATCCTGGTATCTCCTTCTATGTGTTTCCTGTCCATTTACCATGTCAGAGTTCTACAGAACTCATGACTTGCTCTTTTACAGACTGATATTATCCTCTGTTTTTTTTTTTTCACGCAACCATCCTGGGTATTTTACTGGATAGCATTTCTGCACTCTTAGCCCGAAAAGAATAGATTCTCTATATATCTTTTCAAGAAGGTTCCACCTTCTTGTTATATGAATCTTTCTCCTTCACATCTCTCATGTGAATGTTCTTATGGGGCTTAGTTGCAGACATGTACCTTCAGACTTCAATATTCATGTATGTCTATATCCCTGTATATTTCTATACATACAGATGTCTGTAAGCTGTGTGTGCATTGATTATGCCCCTATATATATATATCTATATATCCCCCCCTATATATGTATCTGTCGAGATGCTTTTTGTAGAGATATGTATTACAATAAGTATCACAGGTAAGGGACCCTCAATAAGTATTTAAGAATCTACTGATGAACAGCACTAGTGATCAAAATCATCACAAACTAAGTGGATGTACTTGATGAGTTGCCCTATCAAGTGAATTATGGTCTCAGACTCACACTGGTATTGCTTTAGATTAATTCATAAGCTAAATACCTTCTCGCATCAACGACCATATAACATTCACTGGGATTTTCAAAAATGTTGTGCTTTATGCATTCACCATATTGCTCTTAAATTTTTCTAAAGTTTTCATTTTTCTATTTTTTTCAAAACATATCTGTAGAGTAGAGAATGTGCTTATCTTCTAAAGTTTTCATTATCTTCATAATGTATTTGTAGAATAAAGGATGTGCTTATCTGAAAATCACTGAAAGCCGCTGGCAGGTTTCCCCGACGCTACCAAAAGGGTACCGCTCACGCGTTTCAAGTTCTTCCTCAGGGGTAATTTCATGCCCCAGCACACTCTTTTTCACTCCGCGGGACTTCTAAGATCAAGCCACAGGTAACCATCGACCATAGCAAACGTCATCAATGTGGCATGATGCGCGGCGTTTTTATGCCACATTGATGACGTTTGCTATGGTCGATGGTTACCTGTGGCTTGATCTTAGAAGTCCCGCGGAGTGAAAGAGTGTGCTGGGGCATGAAATTACCCCTGAGGAAGAACTTGAAACGCGTGAGCGGTACCCTTTTGGTAGCGTCGGGGAAACCTGCCAGCGGCTTTCAGTGATTTTCAGATAAGCACATCCTTTATTCTACAAATACATTATGAAGATAAGCACATTCTCTACTCTACAGATATGTTTTGAAAAAAATAGAAAAATGAAAACTTTAGAAAAATTTAAGAACAATATGGTGAATGCATAAAGCACAACATTTTTGAAAATCCCAGTGAATGTTATATGGTCGTTGATGCGAGAAGGTATTTAGCTTATGAATTAATCTAAAGCAATACCAGTGTGAGTCTGAGACCATAATTCACTTGATAGGGCAACTCATCAAGTACATCCACTTAGTTTGTGATGATTTTGATCACTAGTGCTGTTCATCAGTAGATTCTTAAATACTTATTGAGGGTCCCTTACCTGTGATATTTATTGGCTATAACCCTCTGACAAATCAGACCAACACTTAGTGTTTACACACAACCATAGATATGTATTACATACTATCTCCCTAACTGTCTATGCTATAAAGGGTTTTACCTTCTTAGAGGTTCCAGACAGTGAGCTAGCATATCTTCATACTGTCCCTTGGTATGTGGGGGCTGTTATGCACACAACCACTACTGTGGTACTAACAGCTTCCACTTTACTCTAGGTCTCGCTATCCCTGAAGCATCATGCTTCAATATCTTTCCCATCTCTCACCAGCTAGGAAAGACTGTGTACGTCGTCAGTAGTTCTGAGGTTTCAGCCCTTTACACATCTGTCCTCCTTGGGAAGGCGGGTTCTTTTTCCATACCCTTCCCTCCAGGACTGGGCTATTTGTCCAAATCGGTCAGTCTTTTTTACTTCTCAATGTTAATACCTCTATATTTAAAGGAGTTTTCAGCTTTTTCCATAAAGCTTTCCACTGAAGACCTGCCATTCTTATACTACCCCAGTTGACACCTGGGTCACCTGCCAATTCCAGATTTGGACCTTCACCCTCACTGCTGTGAGGTCACCTTGAGATCCTCTACTGATTCTCCAGTAGACTCCATCACGCTCTCTGCTTCCTACAATGCAGTAGGTAAGATCCATTTTCTGATTGTTCATTAAATATTTTAATGATACTTATCATACATACCAAGGACTCCTCTCCTGTAGTCCTTAGCTTTGCTGTTTTTCCTTACAGCTACCTCTTCTTTCAACTCCTACCCTCCATCCCTCATGGGATGCCGGAGATCCATGTGTGGGAAGTGCAGTCCTGATCCAGGGACATGCATTTTATGGGATCTCTCCCTGGCATCTATAGCTAGGGAGTCCCCATAAGTGAAGACTCATTCCTGCTTGTTCCTGGAGATAGCACAGTTACTTACCTGTAACAGGTGATCTCTGGGAACAGCAGGAATAAGTCTTCACAACCCACCCACCTCCCCTAGGAGTTGTATCTATCTATCTTCCTTTCCTCTTTCTCTCCTTTTGTCTCAGCTATGAAACTCAACTGAGGAGAGGCAGTGGAAAAGGCGGGAAGGCAGTGCGCAGGCGCGAGGGATGCTCCCAAAAGCTTTCTGATTGGATGCTGGGGAGCATTCCCGTGCAGGCTCCGTCGGTACCGATGTACCCACATGTGAAGACTTATTCCTGCTGTTTCCAGAGATCACCTGTTACAGGTAAGTAACTGTGCTTTCTTGCGACTTCTTCGTCATTCTTCACCGGTTCCCCTTCCCGATCGGGAACATAAGAGGAAGAAGCGGCTCGTGAGGGAGGCGTTGGAGGAGGTCCCTGGTTCCTTGGGGGGCCAGGTCTCGGATCCTCAACCGCTGCCCCGGGCCCTTGGAGCAGGAGAAGCTGTCCAAGATACCTCGCGTGGAGCCGGAGTTCGCCGGGCACGTAAGTCCTGTTGTCCTCGGACTCTCCTCTTCCTAGGGAGCCGACTTCGGGCCCGGCTCTGCCGGGGCCCGAGTCAGTAGCTGCTGAGTCTCCTGAGCTTGGACTCATGCTGACAGCCTTGGAGTGCAGATTGTCTGCCTTCATGGATCAGCAGCAGGTGCTGATGGCCAGCCTCACTGGTGCATCTGCCCCGACCACCGGGACATCGACGTCTAAGTCGACCCCGGAGACCGAGTCGATACTCGAAACCATGAACGTTCGAAGTCGTCCTCGGTCGCGATCTCCCTTGACCTCCCGCTCGGGACTGAGGGCGTCGACACCGGTGCCTTCAGCGTCGGGGCAGGTACCACCAAGACCCGTGCGGTCAGAGCCCCCCCTGACTTCTCTTCAGATGAGTTCACGTGGGAGACGGAGGAGTCCCCCAATACTTTTCAGACTCAATGCGTCTCTTCGGACTCACCGCAGTCCGAGCCCCAGAGTAGGTCCCCGCCGGAGGACACCAGTTTCTTGGAGTTCGTCAGGGACATGGCCAAGGCTTTGGCGATTCCCGCGGACCCCGAGGAGGGGCCTCGAGCCAAAGAGCTCGAGGCCCTCCAGTATGACTCTCCTTCGAAGGAGGCCTTTACTGTGCCTGTTCCTCCGATGCTGGAACGGCTCCTCTTCCGAATGTGGGAGGCACCGGCCTCGGCGCTGGTTTTGAGCAAGCGGGTCGATTTCATCTATCGACTCCGTAAGAGCCCTGGATTCCAGAAGGCGCAGCTGCCGCACCATTCCATGGTGGTGGAATCAGCCATGCATCGTCTGAAGAGCCAGAAGATGCACTCTGTGTTGCCTCCCAGCAGGGAGGCCCGGAACCTGGATGTGCTCGGCAGAAATTGCTTCCAGGGCTCGATGCTTGCTTGCCGTGTCCAGTCCTACCAGCTGTACATGGGCATGTACTTACGAGACCTGGCGAAGGAAATTGCCAGATTCTCTGCTGGCCTCTCCGGGGAACCTTTGCAGAGGTTCAAGACCTTGTCCTCGGGAATCCAGGAATGCTCAAAGTTCATGTCCCGAGCGGCCTACGATGGCTTTGAGGCTTCGGCCTGTGTAGGGGCAGCCGGCATCGGGGCCCGATGCCAGGCATGGCTGCAGTCATCGGACCTCGAGCTCTGGGTGCAGGACAAGTTGGTCAATGTCCCTTGCCGAGGTGAAAACCTTTTTGGCAAGCCCATGGCCGAAAAGGCTGCTGAGCTCGAAACAGAGCACCTGACTAGGAAAAGGCTGTCCAGAAAAACTTCTGCCCCTATTTATAAAAAGGGCTCGGGTAAGAAGTCCTTTTACCTGAGGAAGGCAGCTGCCTACAAACCTTTCCCTCAGTACCAGGCCTCCCCAGCAGCGTCAGCAGGCCAAGGGGCAAGGACATGGGCACCGTAGGCAGAAGACCCCCAAGCCTCCGGCTCCTGCTCCCATTCAGCAGGGAGGTGGTTTTTGACTCCCACAGCATAGCCTTTCCACCTCTGCTGCCCCATCCCTGCACAGGAGGTCGTCTAGCCCTGTTTGCCCATAGGTGGCCACCCATTACAGGAGATGCATGAGCATTGAGCATAGTCCACAAGGGCTTTATGCTCCATTTCCAGCAGTTGCCTCCTCCCTACTTCCCAGGAGAGCCTCCAAGACCTTCTCTGCACACAGACCTCCTCCTTCAAGAACTTCAATGTCTGCTTCTAGACAAGGCGGTGGAGCCTGTACCTCCCCGCCTGCAAGGTCACGGTTTTTACTCCAGGTACTTTCTCGTACCAAAGAGAACCGGTGGCCTCAGGCCTGTTCTCGACCTCAGGAACCTTAACAAGTTCTTGGAGAAAAAAGTTCAAGATGCTTATTCTGCCCTACCTCCAGCAGGGAGATTGGCTATGCTCCTTAGATCTAAAGGATGCGTACACTCGCATCCTCATTCATCCAGACCACAGAAAGTACCTCAGGTTCATTGTGGGAGGAAACCATTACCAGTACAGAGTACTGCACTTTGGCCTAACCTCCGCCCCAAGGGTCTTTACAAAGTGCCTGGTAGTGGTGGCGGCCTACTTGAGGAATCTAGGTGTTTTTGTCTTCCCCTACCTGGACGACTGGCTCATCAGGGGTCAGACTTACCAGGAGGCCAGGCAAGCCACCCTCCGAACTGTTTCCCTCCTTCAACACCTAGGCTTTGTCATAAACTTCGCAAAGTCCATGCTTCCCTCCCAGAACCTGGAGTTCATAGGGGTGCGTCTGGACTCCCTGCAAGCAAAGGCTTACTTGCCAGAAGACAGGGCACAAAGGCTCATAGACTTGGCAAACCAGTTTCTAAGCATGCCACGTGTGCCTTTTCAGGTGCCTGTTTCCACAGTGGTGTTGACGACCGATGCCTCCTTGCAGGGCTGGGGTGCACATTGTTTGGACAGGTGCACCCAGGGCCTGTGGTCTCCATGGGAGACCACGCAACAGATCAACCTACTGGAACTCCGGGCTATTCGCTTAGCCCTCAAAACCTTCTCTTACACCTTGGCTCACCAGTCTGTTCTGGTACAGATGGACAATCAAGTGGCCATGTTCTATGTGAACAAACAGGGAGGCACTGAGTCCAGGCTCCTGTGTCAGGAGGCACAGGCCCTTTGCTCTATTGCGCTCAGGCACAACATGTTTCTCAAGGCTGTTTATCTCCCTGGCCAGGAGAAGAGCAGGGTTCTGCAGCCCCACGAGTGGCAACTGCACCCATTAGTGGTTCAAAACTTTTCCTGAAATGGGGACTTCCATCCATAGATCTCTTTTCCAGTCCCTTGAACCGGCAGCTACCCAGGTTCTGTTTCAGGCAACTGCATCCCCTGAGGTTAGCAGCAGATGCCTTCCTGATTTCTTGGTCCCAGGGCCTCTTGTATGCGTTTCCTCCCAAGCCTCTGGTGGCCCGAACCTTGTTCAAGATTCTAAGGGACAAGGCCTTGGTACTAAGGAAGGGACAAGGCCTTAGTTTTCTAAGGAAGTAGCTGAAAAAGTGAAGAAAAAGAGGGAGGCCTTCATGAAATACAAGAGATCACAGAGAGAGGAAGACAGGCATCTGTATTTGGAAAAACTTAGACAAGCTAGCAAAGTAGTCAAGAAGGCAAAGATTCAAAAGGAGGAGGAAATAGCCAATGCAATAAAATGGGGAGATAAGACATTTTTCAGATATATTAGAAGAGGAAGGGCAAAAGTGGTATTGTCAGACTCAAGGGTGTAGGGGGGGAATATGTAAAAGCTGATAAGGATAAAGCGGAATTGCTTAACAAATATTTTTGTTCTGTGTTCACAGATGAAGAACCAGGAGCAGGACCTCAGAAAACACCCACAAATAGGAACAGAAACGAGGGACATCTTCAACAATTTTCAGAAGACTGTGTTCGTGAGAAACTAGCTCAACTTAAAATAGACAAAGCGATGGGACCGGATGGGATACACCCTAGAATACTGAGGGAACTTGGGGACGTTCTAGCAACTCCACTGACTGACCTTTTCAATGCCTCGTTGGAGTCGGGAGTGGTGCAAAGGACTGGAGAGAGGCTCATGTGGTGCTTTTAAACAAAAGCGGAAGTAAGGATGTGGTTGAAAACTACAGGCCAGTTTAACTTCGGTGGTGAGTAAATTATTGGAAACGCTGCTGAAAGAAATAGTGAGGTTTCTGGAGTCCAGCGGATTACAGGAATCCGAGGCAGCATGGATTCACCAGAGGCAGGTCTTGTCAGACAAATCTGATTTCTTTGACTGGGTGACCAGGGAGTTGGACCGAGGGAGAGCTCTAGATGTGGTGTATTTAGATTTCAGTAAAGCCTCTGACACTGTTCCTCACAGGCGACTTATAAACAAACTGAGCACCCTAGGGATGGACCCTAAAGTTACTGCTTGGGTTAGAAATTGGTTTGGTGGGAGGCGACAAAGAGTACAAGTAAATGGAGCTCACTCTGAGGAGAAGGATGTTACCAGTGGTGTGCCCCAGGGATCTGTCCTTGGTCCGATTCTTTTTAACATCTTTGTTAGTGATATAGCGGAAGGGCTGTTTGGTAAGGTTTGCCTCTTTGCAGATGACACCAAAATCTGCAATAGAGTAGACACCCAGGAAGGTGTAGATAACATGAGGAGGGATCTAGCTAAGCTTGTAGAATGGTCTGGAATTTGGCAGCTGGGATTTAATGTTAAAAAATGTAAGGTCATGCATTTGGGCTGCAGCAATCCAAGGGAGCAATACAGTATAGGAGGTGAAGTACTTTTGTCCACTAAAGAGCGGGACCTAGGCGTGGTTGTCTGATCTTAAAATAGCTAAACAGGTAGAAAAGGCGACGGCAAAAGCTAGAAGGATGCTTGGGTGCTTACGGAGAGGAATGGCTAGCAGAAAAAAGGAGGTGATAATGCCTCTGTATAAGTCTTTGGTGCGACCTCATTTGAAGTATAGTGTGCAATTCTGGAGACCGTACCTTCAAAAGGATGTGAACAGGATGGAGTCGGTGCAGAGGGTGGCTACTAAAATGATTTGTGGACTTCATTATAAAGCATATGAGGACAGACTTAAGGATCTTAATATGTACACCTTAGAGGAAAGGCGGGATAGAGGTGATATGATTGAGATGTTTAAATACTTCCGTGGCATAAATGTTCAGGGGGAGAGCCTCTTTCAATTGAAAGCAAGTTCTGCTACGAGGGGACATGGGATGAGGGTGAAGGGAGATAGATTCAGGAGTGAGATGCGGAAATATTTCTTTACGGAAAGAGTAGTGGATCCATGGAATAGTCTCCCAGTGGAGGTGGTAGAGATGAGGACAGTAACTGAATTCAAATAAGCATGGGACCAACACAGAGGATCTCTGAAGGTAAAAAGTGGACTGTTATAGTTGTTGATATGGAAGGACAGACTAGATAGGCCATGTGATCTTTTTCTGTCGTCATGTTTCTATGTTTCTACTCCTGGTAGCCCCCAGGTAGCCGAGCCAGCCCTGGTTCCCACTTCTGCTCCAACTAGCAGTGGAAACCCCACTACCTCTGGGGTTGCAACCCGATCTTCTCTCTCAGGATCAGGGTTCCCTTCTGCACCCCAATTTCAAATCTCTCAATTTGATGGCCTGGAGGCTGCAAGGGTAGTCTTGGCTCCCTGGGGCCTGCCTCAGGAAGTGGAAGAGGTGGTCTTGGCCTCTAGAAAGCAATCCACCAGGAAAACCTATGCCCTGAAGTGTATAAGGTTTTCCTTGTGGTGTCAGCAACGCAAGAAAGATCCTTTCTCCTGCACTGTGCCAGTAGTGCTTCAGTACCTGCTGCACTTGTCCAGTCAGGGCCTTAAGTCCAATTCTGTTTGGGTCCACCTCTCTGCTCTGGCAGCTCACCACTCACTGGTGGAGGGACACTCTTTGTCGGTTCACCCCTTGGTGTCCAGGTTTCTCAGAGACTTGCTCTTGCTCAAGCCTCCTCTCCATCCACCGGCCCCTGAGTGGGAGTTGAACATGGTCTTGCAGCAACTGACTTGCCCACCTTTTGAGCCAATGGCTACATGTCCTCTCCGCTTCCTTTCTTGGAAGGCTCTATTCCTAGTGGCCCTGACCTCGGCCAGGCGAGTGAGTGAGCTTCAAGCCCTGGTCTGTGACAGGCCATACACTCGCTTCTATAGGAACAGGGTAGTCCTTAGGACTCATCCTAAGTTCCTCCCAAAGGTTGTCTCCTCTTTCCATCTCAACCAGGAGGTGGTTCTTCCAACGTTCTTCCCTAGGCCCCATGCCAGCCGGGCTGAGACAGTCCTGCATATCCTGGACTGTAGAAGGGCCTTATCCTTCTATATTGAACGTACGCAGGGGCATAGGAGGGCTTCTCAGCTCTTCGTATCTTTTGACCCTAATAACTTGGGGTTACCTGTCTTCAAGCGTGCTTTGTCCATCTGGGTGGCTGACTGTATCACCTGAGCTTACAGGGCAGCTGACCTTCCCTTGCAGGGTCGGGTCACAGCCTACCATGTCAGGGCAATGGCTGCCTCAATAGCTCATCTCCGCTCTGTACCGTTGGCAGACATCTGTAGGGCTGCAACTTGGTCCTCAAGCCAGACTTTTGCGTCCCATTACTGCCTGGAGAGGGAGTCCCGTAGAGACAGTGCTTTCGGTCAGGCAGTACTCCGGAATCTCTTCGAGGTGTAGCCAACTCCTACCCTCCAGCCCTCTGGTTGGGCTACCGGTGGGGGTATGTTTCAGTGAAATCCTTTCTCTGATGCTGCAGCTAGAGGGAGCTCATTTTTCAGCTCTGGGTCCCCGGTAGCCTGAAGCTGGGGAGTCCCATATGTGAGGACTGATTTCCTGCTTGGTCCTGGAGAAAGAGTAGTTACTCACCTGTAACAGGTGTTCTCCAGGAGCAGCAGGAATCAGTCCTCACAACCCTCCCTCCTCCCCTGGGAGTTACAGTTGTACATAGTTCATTTTTACATTTTTTTTTTGTGCTGTCTTTTAGCTATTTCATCAGACTGAGCAAGATGGCACCTTTAGGCGGGAAGGGGACCGCACATGTGTGCAGTATTCCCAAAGGCTTTCTTAGAAAGCTAGGGAAATGCACCGCACGGGGGCTCCATCGACGTCGATGTCACCCATATGTGAGGACTGATTCCTGCTGCTCCTGGAGAACACCTGTTACAGGTGAGTAACTACTCTCTCTGTACGCCTACAGGTGGCCAGCCATCACAGGGGATACCTGGGTACAGAGCATAGTCCAAAAGGGCTACATGCTCCACTTCCATCAGCTACCCCCCTCCTACTTTCCAGGGGAGCCTCCAAGACTCCCTCTACACAGGAACCTCCTCCTGCAGAAGTTGGCAAGTCTTCTAAAGGAACAGACGGTGGAACCTGGAAGGGCAAGGCTTCTACTCCAGGTACTTCCTGGTACCAAAAAACAGGAGGCCTCCAGCCTATCCTAGACTTGCAAAACCTAAACAAGTTTCTGGAGAGGGAAATGTTCAAGATGCTTACCCTTGGGATACTGCTGCCTTACCTCCAGCAGGGAGTCTGGCTATGCTCCTTAGTCCTAAAGGATGTTTATACTCGTTATCCTCATTCATCCAGACCACAGACAATATCTCAGATTTGTGGTGGGAGGAAACCATTTCCAGTACAGGGTACTTCCCTTTGGCCTATGGTTTTCACCAAATGCCTGGCAGTGGTGGCAGCTTATCTCAGGAATCAGGGAATTTGTCTTCCCGTACCTGAACGACTGGCACATCAGGGGCCAGTCTCTCCAGGAGGCCTGACAAGCCACTCTTCGCACGTCTCTCTACTTCAGCATCTGGGCTTTGTCATAATCTTCGCAAAGTCCACTTTGCTCCCCTCTCAGAACCTAGAGTTTATAGGGGCCAGATTGGACACCCTTCAGGCAAGAGCCTATTTGCCCGAAGACAGGGCCCACAGACTGATGGACTTGGCCAACCATTTCCAAAGCAGTTCTCATGTTTCCGCCAGGCACTACCTGCGGCTCCTGGGACACATGGCATTGGCTGTCCAGGTGACTCCCAATGCCCGTCTGCACATGCGGACTGCTCAATGGTGCCTCAGAGCTCGGTGGACGCAGGCCACAGGCAACCTCTGAGACAAAGTAGAGTGGAGGTGTCCAAACCATTTTTGGACTCCTTACAGTGGTGGCTACATCTCCCAAACCCTCTCAGGGGGGTGTCTTTTCAGACTCCAACGCACACAAGGGTGCTGACGACCGATGCTTCCTTAATGGGCTGGGGTGCACATTGCCAGGGCATGTGCACTCAAGGCCTCTTGTCTCCTCGGGAGGCCATGCAGCAAATCAGTCTTTTGGAGCTGTAAGCAATCCACTTAGCTCTGCAAATGTTTTCTCATGTCCTATCTCACCAGTTTGTCCTAGTGGCAATGTTCTATGTGAACAAACAAGGGGACACAGGGTCCAGGTTCCTATGTCAGGAGGCACTGGCCCTTTGCTCCTTTGCAGTCCAAGGCGTGTTTCTCAAAGCAGTTTATCTGCCTGGTCAGGAGAATTTCCTGGCAGACGAGCTAAGCAGGATTCTCCAGCCTTACGAATGGCAGTTGAATCCATTGGTGGTCCAGCAGATCTTCCTCCGCTGGGGACTTCCATCCATCGATCTCTTTGCATGTCCACAGAACTGTCAGCTGCCCAGGTTCTGCTCCAGATAGCCACCCACCTTGTGGGTGGCAGCAGATACTTTTCTGATCTCTTGGTCTACGGTCCTCCTGTATGCGTTTCCTCCCATACCCCTGGTGGCCCGAACTCTGTTCAAGATTTTTCAGGACAAGGCCTCTGTGATTCTGGTAGCTCTCAGATGGCCGAGACAACCGTGGTTTCCACTTCTGCAGTTGGCGGTGGAAACTCTGTTCCCTCTGGGGTTGTAACACGATCTCAGGTCCCTCAATTTGATGGCCTGGCTGCTGAGAGGATAGTGCTAGCTCCCTTACGTCTACCTAAGGAGGTTGAGGAGGTGGTCTTGGCCTCTAGGAGGCAATCCACCAGAAAGTCCTATGCCTTCAAGTGGCGTAGGTTTACGGTATGGTGTGCTCAGCACAATGAAGATCCTTTCTCTTGGCTTGTGCCAGCAGTACTGCAGTATCTACTTCACCTGTCAGACCTAGGCCTTAAGTCTAACTCTGTTCGTGTCCACCTCAGTGCTTTGTCAGCGCACCACTCACCAGTGGAAGGACAGCCTTTGTCAGTTCACCCCTTGGTGTCCCGATTTTCTCAGAGGTCTGCTTCTGCTCAAGCCTCTGGTTCATCCACCGGTGACGGAGTGGGACTTGAACGTGGTCTTGAAGCAACTTACTCACCCACTGTTTGAGCCTGTGGCTACTTGATATTTGTGCTTCCTCTCTTGGAAAGCGCTCTTTCTGGAGGCTCTTACCTTGGCCAGAAGTGTGAGTGAACTACAAGCTCTGGTTTGTGATAGACCGTACACACGGTTCTATAGGAACAGGGTGGTCCTCCGGACCCATCCCAAGTTCCTTCCAAAAGTGGTCTCCTCTTTCCACCTCAACCAGGAGGTGGTGGTTCCGACCTTTTTTCCCAGGGCACATACCAGCTGGGCTGAAACAGTCTTGCATACCCTGGACTGTAGGAAGGCGTTGTCCTTTTACATAGAACGTACGCAGGGGCATCGAAGGGCTACTCAGCTCTTCGTCTCCTTTGACCCTAATAAGATGGGGTTACCTGTCTCCAAGAGTACATTGTCCACTTGGGTAGCAGATTTTATCGCCTGGGCATACAGGGCAGCTGACCTCCCCTTGCAGGGTTGAGTCACGGCCCACCATGTCAGGGCGAAAGCCGCGTCAGTAGCTCATCTCCACTCTGTTCCGTTAGCAGACATCTGCCGGGCCACAACTTGGTCTTCAAGCCAGACTTTTGCAGCCCATTACTACCTGGAGAGAGAGTCCCGAAGGGACATTGCTTTCGGACAGGCAGTACTCTGTAATCTCTTTGAGGTTTAGGCACCTCCTACCCTCCGGCCCTTGTGTTGGGCTACCGTACAGGTGCGTTCTCAGAGGATATTCTTATCACACATGCTGAGGCTCTTGAGAAGGAGCCATTTTTTCAGCTTTGGGTTCCCGGTAGCCTAGAGCTGGGGAGTCCCATATGTGAGGACTGACTTCCTGCTTGCAATGTTCCCTCTAATTTTCTGTAGGCTGTGTGCGCATAAAATATCAGCTGTGTGCAGCTTTTGAAGGAAGGTTAAATTTTTGTGTGCCACATAACAACACTCTGAGTTATATACTTTAAAATTTGACTACACGTCAAATACAGTATGTATACCACATTGATTTTAATCAAATGAAATGAAAATAGACGATTACTAAATGAAGCGGGAAATTTCTAGTAATTACAATCATAACTTTTAAATTTTAAGACGTCTGTGTTTTCTATCAGAATCAGAGCTGTAATTTTTGTGCGCTCTGTTGTAAAGTATGTGCGCTCGCTCGGCGAGGGGTGTGTGCGCGCGCACACTCGCACAGCTTAGAGGGAACAGTGCCTGCTTGGTCCTGGAGAAAGAGTAGTTACTCACCTGTAACAGGTGTTCTCCAGGAGCAGCAGGAATCGGTCCTCACGACCCTTCCTCCTCCCGTGGAGTTGCAATCATATAATTCATTTTGATTTTTTGCTGTCTTTTAGCTACATCATCAGATTGAGCAAGATGGCACCCTTGAGCGGGAAGGGGACCGTGCATGCGCGCCGCATTCCCAAAAGCTTTCTTTGAAAGCTGGGGGAATGCTCCGCACGAGGGCTCCGTCAGCGCCGACGTCACCCATATGTGAGGACTGGTTCCTGTTGCTCCTGGAGAACACCTGTTACAGGTGAGTAACTATCATCAGGTTATTAACTGTGAGCCAGGCACTCATGTCTTCAGGGCATCTGGTTATTGTTGTCAGGTGCTTGTAGGTTGATTGGAGCATACACCATGATGTCAGCATAGAGGTGATAGTGAAGTTTGTGGCGTTTGATGCATATGGGTTGGATGTATATATTAGAGTATTGATGATAGAGCTGAACCTTGTGGTATATTCCTTGCGTAACTGGAACTGCAGAGATCTCTTTTGGGCGCATCTGACTTGCGTTCGTTCTTCCGAGTAGGCGGTAAACCACTTCAGGGGATTCTTGTGTACTGTCAGACGGCTGCCTGGGTGAGAATGTTCACAGTCTTGGCAAGTGCATATATCAATATGATTTGCAAGGGATTGTGAGAAATGCAGTTCATTCACACCAGACACAGCTGCTCACAATAATTAGTTGTGCTTGAGTATAAAGCCAATAAGATATTTATGGGGTTATTTCTCCCAACACAGATATGCTTGGTGGCACATAAAACAGGATACTTGCTTTCAGTGTTAAACTTAGAAAAAACAAAATCAGGAAAACAGATGAACTTGTCAGGCAATCAGAGCAAAAGAATAAAGACCTGGTTGGTAACAAACTGGTCTTTTCTGTAGGCTTTAGCTAATATTTTCTTAGCAGTGTATCAAACAACAAACAAAATCCACAAAGAAGGGAAAAACTGTTCTTTTCAGGTTAACTTCTTATATCTTCCCACATAGACTCAGAAGTGATTCCCTCAGAGCTCACAAGCAATTAGGTAAGGCTCAATTGCTAGCAGTTACCCAGCTGAAACCCCTTAGCTGGCTTACTTTCTGCTGCGTGGCCCAAAATCCTACTCGGGAGCTTTTCTGAGTAGATTAAAGAACAAGTTTGTATTTCTTTGTGATGGTTGCTGTACTTGGTAACAGTAAATTACCAAAGGAGTTTAGACAGAGAGCAATCCATGTAAACACAGCCTTCATCTGCAACCTCTCCCCCTTCTTCAACAATCATGGGTTCAATATCATGGATTGGCACAGAGGAATTTCTCAATGGAGCACTCTCAGGACAATACTTGCTTCCCTGCTGACTTTCAAGGGTATAGCTAGGGCATAGATCAGTGTTCATACCTGAGCTTCCATTGCTGTTAGAGTTCCTCTCTATATAGCCTGACCAGTATGTAGTCCAGTTCTTATGTCCAGCCTTCCAGTCCAGATCCCTGGACACTGGGTCTCTCTTCACATACATTCTGGCACGGGTCTTAGGGTCCCTTCCAAGTGCAGCCGTCTCCCTCACAGGTACCATCTGGAGATTCCTAGCTCTGCAGCACCATTCCTTTGGCTTTCCCCAGTCCAATGGTGTATGCTGGCCCTTGGAATGCCTCCCAGTATACGTACTGCTCCGGACTCCTCTAGACCTCCCAAAGGCTTTTCTCTTCTTTCTTCCAAAGGGTTTCTTGCCCTCTGTCCGTCTGCTCTGGCTTCTGCTTCTGATGATCCTCCAGATGATGAAGCTGTCCAAGATGAGGATATCCAAGCTGATCATGAAGATGATGATTCTGAGGATCTCCCAGATGAAACTGAGGATGAGGATAATTCTCTGTAGAATAAACTCTACCTTTATTCTGCTTAGATGAGTGCTCCACCCTAACACAGCGCAGCTGTGCTGAATCAGGCCCTGCCCTTTGAGATGAGTGCTTAGGGATTATCTCATAGCCCTCCTGATTGAACACACGTTTCCCCACTTCAGCTCCTCTAATGGCTGTTGGAAACCTGGTGCATTCTGGGACTGGTAGTCTTTTATGGGAAAATTCTGTTTTCTTATTTCTACCAGAACTGACAGGTTGCTTGTTCAGAGTCACTTCACCTTTCCTATAGCTCCTTCCTGAGCTATGATAAGCTTCCTTATCACAGTACTCCTATTTGCTGCAGGCATTGCAGCAACCTGGTGTGGAACACTGTGTCGAAGGCTGCTGTGATGTCCATGAACACTAGCAGGAATCCGTTCTTTATGCTATCTTTGCCTCTTAGGAGATTGTCAAAGAGGGAGGTGAGTAGTGTTTCCATATTGTGCTGGGGTTTAAAGCCATGCTGGTGGATGTCCAGTGGGGCATTCATGTCAATGTGGTTCTGTAGTTGTAGTTGCCTTTGCACTGTCTTTTCAATGATCTTCGCAAGGAATGGTAGGCTGGAGATGGGTCGGTATGATTTTGGTTCAGAGGGGCTTAGTACGCTGCTTTTACATATCGGTTGTATCATGGCTTGCTTCAGGGATTGCGGCATATATCCTTGTTGGAGGGATTCCTTAATGATTTTGTGAATGTGATGGGAGAGCTGGCTTCTGGAAGCTTTGAGCCAAGACACTGGGCATGGGTCTGACGGCGAAGTTGTTGTGTTGAGTTCATTCACTATGTCCTCTATTTGTGTTGATGGTATGCTGAAGTCTCCCAGGTTTGGTGCGGCTCTTCCATTTCATGGTCATCTGTCTGCGTTGGGGGAAGAATGTATGGATGGTGCTTTTTGATTTTATGTAGTCGGCAAATTCCTGTGGGTCAAGATGGTGGGTATAGTGCTGCGTGGTGTCTTTAGTGAGCTTCTAGACAATGTTAGAGTTCCCTCGGTCTGATAGATTTCATGATTAGGTTGGTATGGTGCTGCTGTTATGCTCATTTATCAGGTTGTTATATCCCAATTGCTTGGCTCTGTATTGAGCCAGAGAGTCATGTGACTTGTCCCACCTCCATTTTCGCTCCAGCCTTTGGAGAGTGAGCTTTGCATTCCTGATATCATTTGAGTACCAAGGGGCATTGGACCTTCTGCGTGCTTGTGGTTCTGTTCTAATGGGAGCTGGTGCTGCCTTGGCTAGTATGCAGTTCCATTTGTCTATACTTTGGTCCAGGGTGTCGTATTCCTGCTGGAGTTGTGGAATGATTTTGTTTAGGAATGAGTCTTTGTTGAAGGCTCTAAAACGTCTGGCTATGCTCATCTTCCACATGTTGAGTGGAGTTATTCAGAGTCAAAGTGAAGGTTATCACATGATGATCTGACCAAGGGACCAGCGTGATTACTGGTGCTGTGGCCTTGCCCTGTTCCATCAAGTGTGGTGGAATAAAGACTATATCCGGAGTGGTACCATGCTGGTGCGTTGGGGCGTTGATACTCCAGGACCAAGCAGGAAGTCAGTCCTCACATATGGGTGACATCGACGTCGATGAAGCCCTTGCGGAGCATTTCCCCAGCTTTCCAAGAAAGCCTTTGGGAATGCAGGCACGCATGCGTGGTTCCCTTCCTGCCTAAAGGTGTCATCTTGCTCAGTCTCTCTTTTTCCGTGAAGCCCACCGGACGTGTGTCCTAGTTCTCCCAGAAAATAGATTTTTTTCGCGATTCCTTCGCTATTTTTTCTCCGGTTCGACGCGGGTTCCCCTCCCGCCGGGTTCGGTACACCGGTATCAAGCCCGATCTTCTTTTTTCGGTTTTTGCCCTTAGTGGTTGGCGTTCGTGCCTTTTTTTCTTTTTCCCAGGAAGGCCGGTCCTTTGACCTCGCGGGGACTCTTTTTTTTTTTTTTCCCCGATGGCTTCCAGTGGGTTCAAAAAGTGTGATCAGTGCAAGAAGCTAATGTCTCTCACCAACACACACGACTGCTGACTTTGGTGCCTCGGTCCTGACAACGATCCGAAGACATGTGGACCATGTGGAAAAATGTCTTCCAAGGCGCTTTGAAGTCGTCAGCACCAAAAGGAAAGGCTTTTCTCCGACTCGGCCTCCGGCTGGGCCCGGACCTCGTCTGAGGCCTCGACGTCTCGGGAATCTGATCCTGAGCACCGTCAGGGTTCCTCGGACAGGGGGTCCCCTGACCGGGAACGAAAGAGGAAGAAAGCGGCTCGCGAGGGTGTCGTCGGAAGAGGTCCCTGGCTCCTCCTGAGCTAGGTCTCAGACCCCCGACAGTCGCCCCAGGCCCGTGGAACAGGAGAAGCCTCCCAAAGTGCCTCGAGTGGAGCCGGAGTCTGCTGGACACGCAAGTCCTGTAGTCCTCGTGGACTCTCCTCCCAGAGAGCTGACGTCGGGCCCGGCACCGCCGGGGTCCGAGTCAGGAGCTGCTGAGTCTCCTGAGCTGGGTCTCAGGCTGACAGCCTTGGAGAGCAGACTGTCTGCCTTCATGGAACAGCAGTGGGCACTGATGGCCAGCCTGTCTAGTGCATCTGCCCCGACCACCGGGACATAGACATCGAAGTCGACCCCGGAGACCGAGCCATTACTTGAGACCATAAAGGCTCGAGGTAGACCTCTGTCGCGGTCTCTTTCGACCTCCCGTTCGGGACTGAGGGTGTCGATGCCGGTGCCTTCGGCGTCGGGGCAGGTGCTCACAGGCCCCGTACGGTCAGACCCCAATTCCTCATCAGACGAGTCCGCCTGGGAGACGGAGGACAAGGAGTCCCCCGACACCTTCCGGACTCAGTGCGTCCCGTTGGACTCACCGCAGTCCGAGCCCCAGAGTAGATCCCCCCCCACCGGAGGATACCTGGTTCTTGGAGTTCGTCCGGGATATGGCCACTGCGTTGGCTATCACTGCGGACCCCGAGGAGGAGCCTTGAGCCGAGGAGCTCGAGGCCCTACAGTACGACTCTCCTTCGAAGGAGGCCTTTACAGTTCCAGTTCCTCCGATGCTGGAACGGCTCCTCTTCCGGATGTGGGAGGCACCGGCCTCAGCGCCGGTTCTAAGCAAGCAGGTCGATTCTATCTATTGACTCCGGAAGAGCCCTGGCTTTCAGAAGGCACAGCTACCACACCATTCCATGGTGGTGGAATCAACCATGCATTGCCTGAAAAGTCAGAAGATGCACTCCGCGGTGCCCCCTGGCAGGGAGACCCGGAACCTCGATGGTTTTGGTAGAAAGTGCTTCCAGGGCTCGATGCTTGCTTGCCATGTCCAGTCTTACCAGCTGTACATGGGCATGTACTTGTGAGACCTGGCCAAGTAGTTGGCTGGATTCTCTGCTGGTCTTTCCGGGGAACCCTTGCAGAGGTTCAAGTCCTTGTCCTCTGGGATCTGGGAATGCTCCAAGTTTATGTCCCGCGCTGCCTACGATGGCTTCGAGGCTTCGGCCTGTGTTGTGGCAGCCGGCATCGCGGCTCGACGCCAGGAATGGCTGCAGTCATCGGACCTCGAGCCATGGGTTCAGGACAAGTTGGTCGATGTCCCTTGCCGAGGTGAGAACCTTTTTGGCAAGCCCATGACCGAGAAGGCCGTACAGCTCGAAACCGAGCACCTCAAGAGGACAAGGCTATCTAGGAAGACATCTGCCCCTTCTCACAAAAAGAAGGGCTCAGGTAAAAAGCCCTTTTACCCGAGGAAGGGCACTGCCCAGAAACAGTACCCACAGTACCAGGCCGCCCAAGCTGCCCCTCGGGGTCAGCAAGCCAAGGGGCAGGGTAATGGGGCCCCATAGGCAGAGGACCCCCAAGCCTCTGGCCCCTGCTCCCACTCAGCAGTGTTGGGGGTTTTGACTCCTTAGACATAGCCTCTCCATCCCTGCTCTCCCAGCCCTGCACTGGAGGTCGCCTCACCCTGTTTGCCCACAAGTGGCCACCCATCACAGGAGACGGTTGTTAAGCATAGTCCACAAAGGCTATCTGCTACACTTCCAACAACTGCCTCCTCCATACTTTCCAGGGGAGCCTCCAAGGCCTCCCCTGCACACAGATCTTCTCCTTCAGGAGCTGCAAGGTCTGATGGTGGACAGGGCGGTGGAGCCTGTGCCTCCCCACTTATAAGGTCAAGGGTTCTACTCCAGGTATTTCCTGGTACCCAAATGAACCGATGGCCTTCGGCCTATTCTAGACCTCAGAAATCTCAACAAATTCCTAGAGAAGGAAAAGTTCAAGATGCTTACTCTTGGAACACTGTTGCCCTACCTCCAGCAGGGAGATTGGCTATGCTCATTAGATTTAAAGGATGCGTACACTCACATCCTCATTCATCCAGACCACAGAAAGTACCTCAGGTTCATTGTGGGAGGAAACCATTATCAGTACAGGGTACTGCCTTTTGGCCTCACCTCCGCTCCCAGGGTCTTTACCAAATGCCTGGCAGTGGTGGCGGCCTACCTGAGAAATCAGGGAATCTTTGTCTTCCCCTATCTGGACGACTGGCTCATAAGGTGTCAGACGTGCCAGGAGGCCCGACAGGCCACCCTCAGGACTATTGCTCTTCTTCAAAGCTTGGGGTTTGTAATAAACTTCACAAAGTCCACTTTGCTCCCCTCCCAGAACTTGGAGTTCATAGGGGCAAGGTTGGACTCTCTCCTGGAAAAGGCATTCTTGCCAGAAGACAGAGCTCAAAGACGGCGTTTTTTGGAACAATGAATTGATATGTTTCAGACAAGAAGTGAAGAAACAAACATGCCATAGTAAAAGGCTGTGCATCGCTTCAGTCAAGATTGGTTAAATACTTGGCTGTTTAGAGAAAGATCCCCTGAAGAACCTCCTGAAGTTGAGAGAAACGCAGTCACGATGTTGTATGTGAGGCGT
The DNA here is from genome assembly GCA_033557465.1 of Ichthyophis bannanicus. NCBI lineage: Eukaryota > Metazoa > Chordata > Amphibia > Gymnophiona > Ichthyophiidae > Ichthyophis > Ichthyophis bannanicus. Next base: position 30,908,508 of record CM066043.1, on the reverse strand, counting down.
TGGGAAAGAGAAGAAATCATTTTTTATGATTTAGAGAACATCTTTTTTTCTTCACGAGAAGCTAAGTGTGCAACATAATAATTTAGTAGTGATATACAGTTTCATGTGAAGCACCATTGGGAGAGGGTGTTTGAGTTGTCTAACATATTAAGCTGGAAAAGTGTCATTGATGCCAACAGGCGCCGTTGGATATTTTGAGATTTCACTATCGTAAGTATGGCAGCCGATTAGTCTGAGACCATTTCCAAGCTTAGAAAACATTTCTAGAATTTGAAACCCTCCCATTTTTTGAGTTAGCATGTTTATATTGGAGTAAAAGTTTTTCTAGTGTGTGATATATTTGGATTACTCTATAAATTGGACCCATATTTTTTTGTATGATTGCACGCACAATTTCAGCAAGAGGCTGCCATAGAGGGAGTGGCAACCTCCGAGGACCATTTTATGGATGAGGACTAGGTCAGATCGGGCTCCACGTTCGTACCTGTATCCACAGCAGCAAGCTCCTGTACACCTGCCAACATTGCAGCCCCGCCTGGAGTATGGGCGGAGAATAATCCACCTGGCCTAGCAAAGAATATAGCTCCTGTGCTTGTCACCCTTAAGCCAGGAGCAGAACCAGTGCATGTGCGTCAGTATCCCCTCCCACGACCAGCAATTGAAGGTATTCATCGCCACCTGAAGAAACTACTGCAGTATGGACTCCTTAGGGAATGCCAATCACCCTGGAACACCCCCCTTCTCCCAATCAAGAAGCCTGGGACAGGTGACTACTGCCCAGTGCAGGATCTACGTCGAGTGAACAGTGCAGTTGAAACCATACATCCAGTAGTACCAAATCCCTATACCCTCCTGGGACTGATTCCAGCAGAAGCCACACATTTCACTGTTTTGGACTTAAAAGATGCCTTTTTCTGTATACGCCTGGCATCTGCCAGTCAGCTTTTGTTTGCATTTGAATGGGAAAACCCTACCACAGGAAGACGAGGAGAACTCACTTGGACTCGATTACCAAAAGGATTCAAGAATTCACCCACTATCTTCAATGCAGCCCTCAGTCAAGATCTGTCAAGTTACCCTGTAACTCCGGGAAAGAGAATCTTACTCCAATATGTAGATTTGCTTATAGCCACCAACAACGAAACTGTGTTCAAGCTACCAGTGATCTCTTGCACCTCTTGAATGAAGCCGGATACAAGGTCTCGAGAGCCAAGGCACAACTGTGTCAGACAGAAGTGAAATACCTAGGGTTCCATCTGTCCAAAGGAACCCGGAAATTAGGACTTGAGCGAAAGGAAGCAGTATGCCGCATCCCAACCCCCACCACCAGAAAGCAGGTGCGGGCTTTCCTGGGAGCTGCAGGCTATTGCCGCATATGGATACCAAATTTTGCGCTCATGGCAAAACCCTTGTACTAAGTCACAAAGGGAGTGGAACGATCCCCCTTGGAATGGGGCCTAGAACAAGATAAAGCATTTAAATCCATAAAAGCAGCATTGATGTCATCCCCAGCTTTGGGACTACCAGATGTGCAGAAACCATTTCGCCTGTATGTCCATGAGTCAAGTGGAAACGCATTGGGAGCCTTGACCCAGCCTCTTGGGTCTTGGCAGCGACCTGTAGCCTACCTGTCAAAACAATTGGATCCTGTTGCCAAAGGATGGCCACCTTGCCTGAGAGCTGTAGCAGCCACAGCCCTCTTGGTGAGTGATGCGGACAAGCTCACCCTAGGACAAGAGCTCCAAGTCACCGTACCACATTCTGTTTTAACCCTGATGGAACATAAAGGAAACCATTGGCTCACCAACGCTCGAATGTTGAAATATCAAAGTATGCTATGTGAAAATCCTCGATTGCAATTGAGTGTCAGCCAAACTCTGAACACAGCTACCCTATTGCCAGCCGGTCCAGGCCCTCCTGACCATGATTGCTTGGAAGTAATGGACATTGTATACTCAAGTCGCCCAGATTTAACTGATATCCCTTTGGACCACCCAGACAAAACTTTCTTCGTGGATGGAAGTAGCCTCATAATTGAAGGACAGCGATGTGCTGGTTATGCAGTGGTGACCCTAGACATGGTAGTAGAATCGTCAGCCCTGGCCCCAGGAACCTCGGCACAGAAGGCTGAATTGATAGCCCTCACACGCGCACTCAAAATCGGAACAGGAATCAGCCTGAATGTATATACAGACTCCAAATATGCTTTCACAACACTACATGCCCATGGCGCCCTGTACAAGGAGCATGGATTAATCACCTCAGGAGGCAAGTCTGTCAAGTACGGCCCAGAAATATTGACTTTATTGGAAGCAGTATGGGCCCCCAAACGCGTTGCTGTAATGCATTGTCGAGGCCATCAAACTGGAGATGGAGAAGTGTCCCGAGGAAATAGATTTGCTGATGCCACAGCCCGAGAAGCAGCCATTGCTGGACAAATCACTACCCCTAGTGTAACAATTCAAGCAGCCATATTTCCAGTACCTCTTAGTGCATGGACACCCAGATATACCCAGACAGAGATGGACCATTACTGTCGACATGAGGAGGGGTAACTATCAGAAACTGGATGGATAGTGTTGCCACCGCCTGAAGGGAGCTCACCCCCTGGTATGACCATGATTCCTGAAGCCCTAGGCCCTGCCTTTGTCCAAGCCTTTCATCAAGCCACACACTATGGAAAAACTAAAATGGCAAACGCTCTGAAACCATACTTTTATATCTCCTTGTTGGGACCTCTGACCACCTCAGTAGCCCGAAGATGTGACTTGTGCCAAGAACAATGCCCGACAAGGTCCTGTCCCACCCCAAGAGTTCAGTCAGTAGGAGTTACCCCCATGGGAAATATTCAAATAGACTTTGCAGAAATGCCATGAGCAAGTGGATATCGCTACTTGTTAGTCCTAGTCTGTACCTCTTCTGGATGGGTGGAAGCTTTTCCCACTAGAACTGAGAAGGCCAGGGAAGTCACTAAAGCCTTGCTCCATGAGATCCCCCGATTCGGAATACCTTTGACCATGGGGTCCAACAGGCCCTCTTTTGTGTCACAAGTAACCCAGCAGCTAGCCCATGCCCTGCAAATACAATGGAAGTTACACACAGCTTACAGACCCCAGAGTTCAGGGAAAGTAGAGAGAATGAACCGAACCCTGAAGTCCCAGTTATCTAAGCTCTGTCAAGAAGCCCACCTAAAATGGCCCTAAGCTCTCCCCATGGCCCTTCTCCGAATACGTTCAGCCCCCACCACGCCATCAGGAGTATCCCCGTTTGAGATTTTGTATGGGAGGCCCCTGCCCATAATCCAGGGGTATAAGGGGGGATATGAATCAAATTGGATCAGTAATCACTAGGCAAGAATTGTTGGCTCTAAGTTCTGTTTTACAGGGTCTTCATACCTGGGTGCAAGACCGGTTGCCTATCAATCTAACAGAGCCGTTGCATCCTTTCAAGCCTGGAACCTCGGTGTGGGTAAAAGAGTGGAAGAAGACATCGTTGGGGCCTTATTGGAAAGGGCCATATGTTGTTTTGCTATCAACCCCAACAGCAGTTAAAGTGGCAGAAATCGACTCCTGGATCCACCACATTCGAGTAAAACCAGCAGCAGTTCCTGAGAGTCGCCCCTGGACCTCGATTGCTAATCCTGCATCACCGTTGCGACTCACACCGCGAAGACAAGATCTGTCATCATAAAGACTTTGCCTACCTGCTCCTGGACATCAAAGAAAGAGACGTCCTTCAGTTTTTGCATTATCCACATTTCAAACTCTATCAATCCTTATCTACCTACCTCAATCAACCATTACCTACCTCTATCAATCATTTAGAGACTATGATCATGATGCTTACTAATTGTTTCATTCTTGCGGTAGCCCTGGGACTCTTGAGAACCACTCTTGCTTTGCCCCCTTGTGCAGCTTGTATAACCACCACCCGAACTGGAATGCAAGTCACCCCAGACTCTACTTTATCACTCTTACTATACTTGTACTGGCATAGTCAGCCAGTGTATCTATAATGGTACAGAACTGAACGTCTGTACAAAGGGAAAGACTCGTACTTGTTTCAGACCTTGACAGAATCCATCTTATTATGTCCTGGAACTGAGATGGAATGATGAAGATGGAGCCCTTGTCAACGCTACTAGTCAACTATCTGATCCCACCCAACCTGCGTACCTGTATTTTGATGCCTGTGACTTAATTAACATAAATAATTACTACAGGTGCGGATCATGGGAACAAGCTTACTATTATGATGAGAAATATATGTGAAAAGCGGGATATAAATACAGCTAAATAAATAAATAAATATGTGTCCTGAAGGTGCGTACAGATGGGGGATGTGCACTGGAACACACTCCCCAACAATGTATAGCAAATCATCAGAAGCAGACTACTACTGCCCGAAGTGGGACTGTGTGTACTATGCTACCTGGCCTGGAGGCCCTACAGGACAGACTGGAGATAATCGCAAAGCTATGCTGGAAAGATTACCCCTACTAGAAACCCAACAAGTGCAAGAAAAGTACATGCAATCCCCTACGACTTCAGATCTTCAACCCCAGCCAATGGAAGCAAGGATTTCAATTTGGCCTGCGCATAGCAGGAGGTGGAACTGATCCTGGAACCATCGTATTCATCCAACTGAATGTAAAGACTCGTGTTTCTTCACTTTATCGCATACATCATACCTTCCATGAAGGCAGAATTTGTAGTTCCCCACGCTTCGCAGAATTTATTCATCGAACTAGCTGGAGCTGTGGCTTCCAGCCTCCATGTCTCGGACTGTCTCTTTTGTGGAGGAACTCAAATGGGAGACCAGTGGCCTTGGGAAGCACAAGAACTGAACTATTCCGTACCATATAACCAGACTGATGTCCACAACACTACCAATGAATGGGTCCTCGCCCACTCCATAGTGGCTAAACTATGTTTTGTACGGGCGGGGCCACAATTGACTGCACTAATAGGACAGTTGGTCTGTTTGAACCAGAAATATTACAATGCTACTACTGGAAAGACTTCTTGGTGGTCAGGTGCCAATACTCCGGAACCCTCTAATCCTTTGATCAGTTTTCCTCACTTGGCCAGGATATGGACGAATCTGGCTACGCATAACACCTGGCAAGCTCCACCTGGACTTTATTGAATTTGTGGCACTCGAGCATATGCTAAACTCCCTGCCAATTGGGGAGGGGCGTGTGTTCTAGGGACCATACGACCATCTTTCTTCCTCTTGCCCCCTTCCCACGGAGAACAATTGGGATTCCCTGTATACAAAAGTCGACAGAATTGAGAGGCTCTCAAAATCGGCCAGTGGGACAAATGGGATGCAACCTCTGAAGAATGGCCGCCAGAGAGAATTGTTTCTTACTATGGACCTGCTACCTGGGCACAAGATGGTTCTTGGGGCTACTTGGGGCTAACCGTTAGCCTGATACCCCTCTTGTTACATATCCACTCTTCACATTACAACCCTTAACCATGCCCTCATTTGATCTTTAATCCTCCACTTCTATAACACTGTACATAGTTTTTCCCCCTGTTTTTCCAAGTTTGTATCCCATGTTTTATTGTAAACCCAATGTAACTGCTACATTGTTTTATGTTCTGTTCCACTGTAAACCGCACTGATTGTAATAGCGCGGTATATAAGAGATGCAAATAAATAAATAAAATAAATAAATACTGCACTCCTGTGTATATGTTACACCGTATTATACGTTTGCAAGCTGTTGTTGAAATTATAACCAATGAAACTAGTAGAGCACTAACCTTGTTAGCCAAACAAGCCACACAGATGCGTACAGCCATTTACCAGAACCGCTTAGCATTAGATTATCTGCTTGCAGCTGAAGGAGGAGTATGTGGCAAGCTTAATTTAACTAACTGTTTGCAAATTGATAATGAAGGGCAAGTTGTAGAGGATATAGCCAATCACATGAGAAAGCAAACTTATGTCCCAGTCCAAACTTGGCATGGCTTGCAACTTGATGGCTGGTTTGGTTCGTGGTTTTCAGGTATGGGCGGCCTGAAGACACTTGTATTGATTGTATTACTAATTGTGGCTGTTTGCTTGTGTATCCCATGTTTCCTGCCCTTATGCTTGCATATGCTGAACTCAACCATTGATAGTATTATTGACCGTAAGGCAGCTGCACAGATATTAGCAATGTGGGACTACTACCCTATACCACGGAGTGATCCCTCCATCCTAGTCTAAGGTACCATATGTGTGATTTGATTCTCGCCCTTTCTCACTTGCGGGTGAGAATAATCAAAGGGGGGAATGTGATAGGCTATGGCCTAGAATAGCCTGTAAAAGTATGTTATGTAGCAGAGGCCTGTATGTTAGGCCTGAGTCCCCAACCCCCACTGCAGAATATTATAGCTGAGCAGAGCAAAACGCCAGTAGAAGTGAGAACCTGCTTTAAACTGCTTTGATAAGAATGCAAGACTTTTCCATTGAGCTTATGTTATTCACAGATGTATTTCAGTATTTTGATTTCACACAGTTTCTGTGCTGCGGAGTGACCTTGCAAGCAGAATGTAAGGCAGAGTGTATTATTTCTAGAAACTGAGCCATGGCTAGAAAGGCCTGAGCAGGGGGAGAACAGGTGGCCGGTCGGAGATCTCCATTGGATGGGGGTGAGGGGGGCCACTGGGACCAATGAGGAGTTTGTCTGTGTAGAGCTGAAGAAGAAAGATATAAATGCTGTTTTGCTGAACTCCATGCTCAGACCATTTTGAATGTGACAAGTGCCTGAGACTGTGCACAAATAAACTGGTTTGAATCCTAGTAAATAGACTCCTGGTTTTATTCGTTGCGGGCACTTCGCTACTTCACCAGTTCTCAGCAAGCAGGTCGATTCCATATATCGAGTCCAAGAGCCCTGGGTTCCAAAAAGCACAGCTGCCGCACAACTCCATGGTTGTGGAATCGGCCATGCACAGGCTCAAGAGCCAAAAACACACTCCTTGGTGCCTCCTGGCCGGGAGGCCCAGAACCTGGACACCCTCGGCAGAAAGTGCTTCCAAGGCTCAGTGCTGTCATGCCGTGTCCTAACTTACCAGCTGTACATGGGTATGTACTTGAGGGACCTGGTGAAGGAGATTGCCGGGTTCTCAGCTGGCTTCTCCAAGGCACCTTAGCAGCGCTTCAAGGCCTTGTCCACCGGGATTCGGGAGTGCTTGAAGTTTATATTTCGAGCAGCCTACGACTTCGAGGCTTCGGCCCAAATAGCTGTGGCCAGCATCGGTGCACGTGGTCTAGCCTGGCTAATGTCGTCGGATCTGGAGCCATGGGTTCAGGACAAGTTGGTCGCTGTCCCTTGCCGAGGTGACAACCTCGTTGGCAAACCCATGACTGAGAAGGCTGCTGAGCTTGAGTCAGAGTACTTGACCCAGACAAGGCTCTCAGAAGAATTCTGCCCCTTCTAAGAAGAAGGGCTCGGATAAAAAGTCCTTTTTCCCGAGGAAGGGTGCTGCTTACTGCAACTACCCCACTTACCAGGCCACCCCAGCTCCCCAACAGGGGCAGCAGGCTAAGGGACAGGGGCATGGCCCGTGTAAGCAGAAGACCCCCAGACACCGGCTCCGACCCAGCCGGGTGGGGGCTTTTGACTCCCATTGCGTAGTCTCTCTCCCACCAGTGGTGAGGCCTTGCACAGGAGGAAGGCTGACCCTCTACACCCACAGGTGACCAGCTGTCACCACAGATACCTGGGTACTGCAAATAGTCCAAAGGGGCTATTTGCTTCACTTCAGCCAGGTACCTCCCTCCTGCTTTCCAGGGGAGCCTCTCAGACCCCCTCTTCACAGGGACCTCCTCTTGCAGGAGTTGGCAGGCCTTCTAGAGGATCAGGCGGTGGAACCAGTGCCCCACCACCTGCAGGGAAAAGGCTTCTACTCTAGGTATTTTCTCATACCAAAGAGAACAGGAGGCCTCAGACCCATGCTCGACCTCCAAAATGTAAACAAGTTCCTGGTGAGGGAAAAGTTCAAGATGCTTTCCCTTGGAATATTACTGCCTTACCTCCACCAGGGAGATTGGCTATGCTCATTAGACCTGAAGGATGCCTATACACACATCCTCATACATCCAGACCACAGACAATATCTCAGATTTATAGTAGGAGGAAACCATTTTCAGTACAGAGTACTCCCCTTTGGCCTAACCTCTGCTCCCAGGGTGTTTACCAAATGCTTGGCTGTGGTGGCGGCCTTCCTCAGAAACCAGGGGATCTTTGTCTTCCCTTACCTGGACAACTGGCTAATCAGGGGCCAGTCACCTCAGAAAGCCCAACAGGCCACTTCTCGCACTATCAACATGCTACAGCATCTAGGCTTTGTCGTAAATCATTCAAAGTCTACTTTTCTCCCCACTCAGAACTTAAGAGTTCATAGGGGCAAGGTTGGACACCCTTAAGGCGAGGGCTTACCTGCCGGAAGACAGGGCACAGAGGCTGCTGGCGCTGCTACACCAGATCAGGCACAAATCTCAAATCTCAGCGAGATACTTCCTATGCCTCCTGGGCCACATGGCCTCCACGGTGCATGTGACCCCAAATGCCTGTCTCCATATGAGAACAGCTCAATGGTGCCTCAGACCAGTGGACACAAGCCACCAGCAGCCTTGGAGACAGAGTAAAAGTGTCCAAACGACTGAAGTCGTTGCAGAGGTGGCGTCACCCACCCAACCTGCTCGAAGCAGTACCTTTTCAAACTCCCTCTCACACAAGGGTGCTAACAGATGCCTCCTTGCTGGGCTATGGAGCCCATTGCAAGGGTTCGTGCACTCGGGGACTGTGGTCTCCTCATGAAACTACACACCAAATCAACCTCTTAGAGCTGCGAGCGATTCACCTAGCTCTTCAAGCCTTCTATCATGTTCTCTCACATCAGTCTGTCTTGGTGCAGACAGACAACCAAGTAGCAATGTTCTATGTGAACAAACAGGGGGGCACAGGGTCCCGAATCCTATGCCAGGAGACATTGGACCTCTGCTCCTTTGCAGTCAGGCAGGGTATGTCTCTCAAAGCAGTTTACCTGCCTGGTCAGGAGAACTTCCTAGCAGACAAGCTAAGCAGGATTCTCCAACCTCACGAATGGCAGCTGAATCCGACAGTGGCCCAGGAGATTTTCCTCTGCTGGGGGCATCCGTCCATAGATCTCTTTGCCAATCTGCAAAACCACCAGTTGCCCAAGTTTTGCTCCAGACAGCCACATCCTCTGAGGGTGGCTGCAGATGCTTTCTTGATCTCTTGGTCAGTGGGCCTCCTGTATGCATCTTCTCCCATGCCTCTGGTGGCCCAAACTCTGTTCAAAATCCTTCGGGAGAAGGCCTTGGTCATTCTGGTAGCCCCTAGATGGCTGAGGCAGCCGTGGTTTCTGCTTCTCCTACAGCTGGCAGTGGAAACCCCACTCCCTCGGGGGATGCAGCCCGACCTCCTGTCTCAGGAGCAGGGCTCTCTTGCACCCCAACCTCAGGTCCCTCAACCTGATGGCATGGCTGCTGAAAGGGTAGTGCTGGCTCCTTTACTCCTACCTAGAAATGTAGAAGTGTTACTGGCCTCAAGGAGGCAGTCCACTAGGAAGTCCTACACCTTCAAGTGGCGTAGGTTTGAAGTGTGGTGTACCCAGCACAACGAAAACACTTTCTCTTGCCTTGTACCAGTAGTATTGCAGTGCTTGCTTCACTTCTCAGAATTAGGTCTCAAGTCTAACTCTGTCAGGGTCCACCTAAGTGCTTTCTCAGCACACCATTCTCCAGTGGGAGGACAACCTCTTTCGGTTCACCCCTTGGTGTCCAGATTCCTCAGAGGTCTACTTCTACTCAAGCCTCCGGTTTGTCCTCTGGCGACTGAGTGGGATTTGAATGTGGTCTTGCAGCAGCTTACTCGCCTACCCTTTGAGCCGATGTCCACTTGCCATCTGCGCTTCCTCTTCTGGAAAGTGCTCTTCCTGGTGGCACTCACATCTGCTAGATGTGTGAGTGAGCTGCAAGCTCTTGTTTTTGGTAGACCATATACACGGTTTTATAGGAACAAGGTGGTTCTTCGCACCCATCCCAAGTTCCCTCCAAAAGTGGTCTCTTTGTTCCACCTCAATCAAGAGGTGGTTCTTCCAACCTTTTTTCCCAGGCTGCATGCCAGCCGGGCAGAGGCAGTCTTGCATACCCTGGACTGTAAAAGGGCATTGGCCTTCTACCTGGAACGTACGCAGGGACATGTGCTGAGCTCACTCAGCTCTTCGTCTCTTATGACCCCAGTAAGCTGGGTCTTCCTGTCTCCAAGCACACGTTGTCCACCTGGGTGGCAGACTGCATTGCCTTGGACGTACAGGGCGGCTGACCTCCCATTGCAGGATCAAGTCACAGCCCACCATGTCAGGACTAAAGCCACATCAGTGGCTCACCACTGCTCTGTTCCGTTGGCAGACATCTGCCGGGCTGCAACGTGGTCTTCAAGCCAGACTTTCGCAGCCCATTACTGCCTGGATAGGTAGTCCCGATGGGACAGTGTTTTTCGGCCGGGCAGTACTCCGGAACCTATTTGAGGTTTAGGCACCTCCTACCTTCCGACCCTTTGGTGTCAGGCTACCGGGGGGTATTGCGTTCTCTGCTGAATTCCTATTACAGCTACTGCGGCTCTTCTAGAGGGAGCCATTTTTCGGCTTTGAGTTCTCGGTAGCCTATAGCTAGGGAGTCCCATATATGTGAGGACTGACTTCCTGCTTGTTCCTGGAGAAAGCGTAGTTACTCACCTGTAACAGGTGTTCTCCAGGGACAGCAGGAAACAGTCCTCACGACCCTCCCTCCTCCCCTGGAGTTACAGTCCTTGATTAAGTTTGATCCTTTTGCTGTCTTTTTAGCTATGTCATTTGACTGAGCAAGATGGCACCCTTGGGTGGGAAGGGGACTGCGCATGCATGATGCAATCCCAAAGGCTTTCTTTGAAAGGTGGAGATTTGCTCCGCACGAGGGCTCTGTCGGCGCCGACATCACCTATATGTGAGGACTGATTCCTGGTGTCCCTGGAGAACACCTAAAATCAGGTGAGTTAACTACACTTACTGCCCGGCCAAAAGCACTGTCCCGACAGGATTCTCTATCCAGGCAGTAATGGGTCACAAAATTCTGACCAGAAGACCAGGTGGCGGCCCTGCAGATGTCTGCCAGTGGAACAGAGCGGAAGTGAGCCACTGATGCTGCCTTAGCCCTGACCCGGTGGGCCATGACTTGACTCTGCAACGGGAAATCGGCCGCCCTGTATGCCCAGGCGATACAGTCTGCCACCCAAGTGGACAACGTATGCTTGGAGACATGCATCCCCAGCTTACTGGGGTCATAAGAGATGAAGAGCTGAGAAGCCCTTCTATGCCCCTGCGTACTCTCCAAGTAGAAGGCCAAAGCCCTCTTACAGTCCAGGGTGTGCAGAACTGCTTCTGGCCTGTGGCCTAGGAAAGAAGGTTGGAAGTACCACCTCCTGGTTGAGGTGGAAACGAAGAGACCACGTTCGGCAGGAACTTGGGGTGAGTGCGAAACACCACCCTGTTCCTATAGAACCGTGTCTACAGTCTATCGGAAACCAGAGCCTGCAGCTCACTCACTCGCCTAGCCGATGTGAGTGCCACCAAGAAAAGTACTTTCTGAGAGGAAACTGAGATGGCAGGTAGCCATCGGTTCAAAAGATGGGCAAGTAAGCTGCTCAAAGATCACATTTAAATCTCATTCGGTTGCCAGAGGGCAAACTGGGGCTTCAGCAGGAGTAAACCTCTCAGGAACCTGGACAGCAAAGGAATGTGCAGAAAGAGGTTGCCCCTATACTGGAGAGTGGTGTGCTGATAAGGCACTAAGGTGGACTCTGACAGAATTAGACTTTAGGCCTAAATCTGAAAGGTGAAGCAGGTACTGCAACACCACTGAAACCTGGCAGGAGAAAGGGTTTTCGCTCTGCTTACCACACCACAACTCAAACCTATGGCACTTAAGCGCATAGGTTTTCCTAGTCGATTGCCTTCTTGAGGCCAGCAGTACATCCTCCACGTTTTTGGGGAGAAGTGGTGCGAGGACTACCCGTTCACAGCCAGGCCATCAGATTGAGAGATTTGAGGTTGGGGTGCAGGAGAGTGCCCCCCTTCCTGCGAAAGGAGGTTGGGATGTGGTCCCAGAGGAATTGGGGTCTCTGTTGCCAGTTGAAGCAGCAGGGGAAACCATGGTTGTCTCGGCCACCTGGGGGCAACCAGGATGACTGAGGCTTTGTCCTGAAGTATCTTGAACAGAGTCCTGGCCACCAGGGGTGTGGGAGGAAACTCATACAGGAGGCCCACAGCCCATGATATTAGAAAAGCAACTGCAACCACCCTGCATGGGTGAGGTTGTCGGGAGCAGAAGCAGGGCAACTGGCATTTCTGAGGGCTCGCAAACAGGTCTGTCTGGTAGCCCTCAGCACTGGAACAGTTGCTGGGCAATGTTGGGATCCAGTTGCCATTCGTGCGGCTGGAGTATCCTGCTGAGCTCCTGACTTGACAAGTAGACTGCTTTAAGGAGCATACCCTGGTTGACTGACTGCAAAAGAGCACAGATCCATGGTCTCTTGACAATAGGGGTCAAGGTCCTGTGCCCCCTTGCTTGTTTATGTAAAAAATGGCCACCTGGTTGTCTGTCTGGATCAAGACAGGCTGGTGAGCCAGGGACTGACAGAAGGTCCTTAGAGCTAGACGAATAGCCCGAACTCTAGGAGGTTGATCTGAAGTGTGCTCTCCTTGGAGACCAAACACCCTGAGTGCACAATCTCTGGCAATGGGCTCCCCAGCCCAGTAAGGATGCATCTGTAGTCAGCACTCTTGTGTGCGGCGGAGGTTGAAATGGCACACTCTCCAGTAAGTGGAATGGTTGAAGCCACCAGGACAATGACTGCACCAGTCGTTTGGACACCTTGATCCTGTCTGAGTCTGCCCGTGGCCTGTGTCCACTGATCCCAGAGGCACCACTGAGCCATCCGCATATGGAGGCGGGCATTGGGTGTGACATGTACCTTGGATGCCATGTGACTGAGGAGGCGCAAAAGGTGTCTTGCTGAGATCTGGGATCTGCGACTCACTTGTTACACTAGGGCCAGAAGTCTCTGTGCCCTGCCTTCTGGTAGATACGCCCATGCTTGACGAGTGTCCAGCATTGCTCCTATGAACTCCAGCCCTTGAGTGGGAACCAGAGTAGATTTTGTGTAACTGATCACAAACCCTAGGTGTTGCAGCAACTAGATAGTGCGAGACGTGGCCTGTTGGGCCTCCAGGGCTGACTGGGCTCTGAGCCAGTCGTCCCAAGTAGGGGAAGATAAATACCCCTTGGTTTCTTAGGAAGGCAGCCACCACCGCTAGGCACTTTGTAAACACCCTGGGTGCTGAGGAAGTACTTTTGTACTGGAAGTGGTTTCCTCCCACCACAAATCTTAGATACTGTCTGTGGTCTGGATGAATTAGGATGTGAGTGTAAGCATCCTTTAGGTCTAAGGAGCATAGCCAGTCTCCCTGGCAGAGGTAAGGCAGTGAAAGCATCTTGAACTTTCCCTCACCAGGAACTTGTTTAAGTTGCGCAGGTCGAGGATGGCTCTTAGGCCTCCAGTTCTCTTTGGTATCGGGAAATACCTGGAGTAGAAGCCCTTTCCCCGCAGGTGGTTGGGCACCGGTTCTACCGCCTTATCCTCAAAGACCTGCCAACTCCTTCAAGAGGAGGTCCCTGTGAAGAGGGGGTCTGAGAGGGTCCCCTGGAAAATAAGAGGGAGGTGTCTGGGTGAAATGGAGCAGATAACTATCTATAGTGATGTCTGGCCACATGTTGGCATTCAGGGATAGCCTTCCCCCTGTGCAGTGTCTGTCTTTGTTGGAGAGGGACTATGCTCTGGGAGTCAAAAAAAAAAAACCCCTCCAGGCTGGGCTCGGGCTTGGGGCCTTTTGCTTACGCGGGCCATGCCCCTGTCCCTTGGCCTGCTGCCCCTGTTGGGGAGCTGGGGAGGCCTGATATGTGGGGTAGTTGCGGTAAACGGTACCTTTTCTCAGGGAAAAGGGGCTTCTTCCCTGAGCCCTTCTTAGAAGGGGCAGAAGTCTTCTTCGAGAGCCGGTACTCAGACTCTTTCTCAGCAGCCTTCTCTGTCATGGGTATGTCGAAGAGGTTTTCACCACAGCAAGGGACATCGACCAACTTGTCCTCTACCCATTGCTCCAGGTCTGATGACTGTAGCCATGCCTGGTGGCGTACACCGATGCCGGCCGCAGCTACCCGGGCTAACGTCTCAAAGCCTTCATAGGCTGCTCGAGTCATAAACTTCCAGCACTCACGGATCCCAGTGGACAAGGACTTGAAGCACTGCAAAGGTCCCTCAGAGCCCAGCTGAGAACCCAGCAAGCTCCTTTGCCAGGTCCCGCAAGTACATGCCCATGTACAGCTGGTATGTCTGATTTCGGCATGACAGCATTGAACCCTGGTAGCACTTTCTACTGAGAGCATCCAGGTTGCGGGCCTCCCAGCTAGGAGGCACCGAGGAGTGTCTTCTGGCTCTTGAGCCGGCGCATGGTCAATTCTGCAACCATAGTTGTGTGGTAGTTGTGCCTTCTGGAACCTAGGGCTCTTGCGAAGTTGATAAATGGAATCGATTTGCTTGAGTACCGACATCGAGGCCGGTGTCTCCCACATGCGGAGCATTAACCGTTCCAGAATTGGAGGCACCGGTACAGTAAGGGCTTTCCAAGGGGGAATGTCATACTGGAGGATCTCAAGCTTTTCGGCTAGAGGCTCCTCCTGGGCCTCCACCGGGAATGACAATGCCTTGGCCATGTCCCGGACAAAGTCCAAGAACGGAGTGTCCTTCGGGGGGGGGGGGGGACCTGCTCTGAGGCTCAGAACCCAAGGAATCGGAAGCAACACATCTGGTCCGATGGGTGTCTAGTGACGCCTTGTCTTCCGTCTCCCATCCAGACTCCTCTGAAGAGGAATCGAGCGGCTCCGGCCTCGACCGCCCTGACACCGGAGGTATCGGCGTCAACGACCTCGGCCCCAAACAGGAGGTCGAGGAGGACCGTGGCTGAGGATCGACTTTAGAGTTCTTAGTGTCTCAAGGATCGGCTCAGCCTCCGGGGTCGACTTGGACATCAATGTCCCGGTGAGACCGGCAATCAGCGCTCGCAGCTGGTCCATGAAGGCAGACATGCTGCGCTCCAAGGCCACCATTCTGAGACCGAGCTCAGAAGGCTCCGACGCTGCTTCTCCCGGAGGAGAGTCCACAGCGAGGATGGGGGTTACTTGTCTCGACGTCTCTGGTTCCTTTAAAGGGAATTTCGCAGGGCCCTCCGAGGATCTAGGGTGACAGCTAGGACTCCGTGACCTGGCCCGCGAGGGACCAGTCCGCTCGGAGCCATCTAACTACTACGCCCTCACAGATTTTTTTCTTCTTCCAGTGTTCCCGCAAGGGAGACCCCCGTTCAGAGGACACACGTCGCTGCTCGGTGTCAGAGAGCTCCCGAGATGTCGAGGCCTCCGAGGTCCGGGCCCAGCCGGGTGCAGACTCGGGGAAAAATCCTATCATCTTGCTGCTGCCTACTCCTTAAGGCCTTAGAGGACATTTTCCTATACGGACCACACACCTTCGGGTCATGGTTGGGCCCGAGGCAATGGAGACGACAGTCGTGTGTCGGTGAAGGACATTAACTTGGTGCACAGATCACACTTCTTAAACCTGCTGGTAGCCATGGGGGGGGGGGAAAGGGCCCCTGCAAGGTCAAAAGACCGGGCTACCATTGAAAAAAAGAGCACGAACGCTAGTCACTAAGGACAAAAACCAAAAAATTGGACCGGACTCGATACCGGTGTACCGAGCCAAAGGCGGGAAGGGGACCCGGCGTCAAACCGATTAAAGTTTGAAAAATTATTTTCTTTCTAAGCACTTTTTTTCACGAGGGAACTTGTCTGTTGGGCTCCACGGAAAAAAGGAGACTGAGCAAGATGGCATCCTTGGGCGGGAAGGGGACCATGCATGCGTGATGCAATCCCAAAGGCTTTCTTAAAAAGCTGGGGATTTGCTCCACACGAGGGCTCTGTCGGCGCCGATGTCACTCATATGTGAGGACTA
Source organism: Ichthyophis bannanicus (assembly GCA_033557465.1). Classification (NCBI taxonomy): domain Eukaryota; kingdom Metazoa; phylum Chordata; class Amphibia; order Gymnophiona; family Ichthyophiidae; genus Ichthyophis; species Ichthyophis bannanicus. The sequence goes on along the minus strand of CM066043.1, from coordinate 30,892,385 downwards.
ACTTCCTGCTTGTTCCTGGAGAAATCAGTGTTATGTTGTCACTGCAGTAAAGTATGGAGTCATTAATTTATGCAATAGACCAGTACAAACCTCTTCCCCCATATGCATAAGAAGGGTTATTCACAACCTCAAGGACCATTTGATCAGTGTTACACATAGACATCAGTGAGCAACATCCGAGGCTGCACAGCAGCTCTCGGTAATAAAGAGCTATAAGAAGGGCCACTATAGGTCCTAATGACTTGCAGCTAGTCTTGTCCCAAGTAGACTAGTTATCTCCTACCATCCAGCTAAGCTTGGATACTTATTAAGGAATCCCCATAGTGAACCAACAGTCACAGGCTGCAAGGATGCTTTTCCTTCTCTTCTGGCCCCATGCATAGGAAGTCGGCTTCAGGGACCAAAGCGCAAACAGCTCCGTGACTCCAGAGGTTTAGGTAAGCATTGTGGGACTGTTTGCACCCTGGCCCTGGAGAGGAGCGGCAATGACGGTGATGGGACTGCCCTTGGACCACTGGCACTCTAGACAGCTGCCTTTTTCACATAATGGTCGCATCAGCCCTGCTCTTCAGCCTTTAATTTCCCTTCTTGAGGTACTTTATCCTTGATAACTGGGTCTTCTCTCCGGGTACATTTAACACCGTCTTTTTCTTCTAATTTGTCAGGTAAAGGGCAGCCTGGGGATGAATATCGTGAGCTCTGCTGTTGCCCTCATAGGAATCATTCTTATTTCCCTGGATCTTGCCTTACTTCATGTCAGTCAAAACATATGCAGCCCATCTTATGAAAACTATAAGGAAAACTGTATAAACCTTCTGGTAAGTTTTTCTCTGTCTGTATTTATTACTTAGCTCAGTCCTTTATATTAGTAGTTCAAGTAGTGCAGACATGTAAATGTCGCTAAGCGTGATATTCGGCAGCAGTAATGTGGTTAATGCCACTGAATATCCACAGGTACCTGCCACGACACACTCCAATGCTATCTGCTTAGCATGGGGGATAACTGGTCAGCAGCAATATTCAGCTGCTGACCAGTTAACCCTTGGCGGCAAATGTTAGCCACAGAAAAGGCTGCTCTAACTTTCACCGCTGAAGATAACCAGGCAGCAGCTGAATATCGCCACTGCCTGGTTAGCTTCTTGCTTTGGTGGCAAACCCAAATTTTCAATGCCAATGGCTGGATATGGCCACAGCACTGAATATCTAGGTTTAGTGTTCAGCACTAGTGTCGCTGCTGAATATCGGGCCCTTAATCAGTAACTACAAGAATAACAGGTTGAATTGCATCATTTGTGGAATATATGTTTTTATCATAAATATGAGGCTTGTTATAAGGGCCTGCAAGGAAAGAAGGGTAAGGTGAAACAGAAATGTTTAGATCTATATCTAAATGTACCTAATTGAGATTCTGAATAAGTGATATGTAAAGTATTTGATTGGGTTGAGTTTTGCTTTTTGTTTTTGTATATATTTTCTCTTGTTTTAATGGGAGGGGTTTTTGGAAAAATGATAAAAATTTGAAAAAAACAAACAAAAGTTAACCATTCAAACTGCTGAAATATAAGCAATTAACTGCAGCATACAGCTTCTCCAGGACCAAGCAGGAAGTCAGTCCTCACATATGGGGTGACGTCAGCACCGACGGAGCCCTCGTGCAGAGCATTTCCCCAGCTTTCAAGGAAAGCCTTTGGGAATGCAGGACACATGCGCAGTCCCCTTCCCACCCAAGGGTGCCATCTTGCTCAGTCTTTCTTTTTCCACGGAGCCCAACGGACGTGAGTTCGTGTCACCTAGGAAAAGTAGATTTTTTTTTTTCTGCGATTTTCGCTTGTTCTTAACCGGTTCCTCTTCTCGCTTGGCCTAGGTACACCGGTATCGAGTCCGGATTATCTCTTTCTGTTTTTGTCCTTCGTGACTAGTGTTCGTGCCTTTTTCTGTTCTTTTCACTGGCAGCCCGGTCCTTTGACCTTGCAGGGGCCCTTTTTCCCCCGATGGCTGCCAGCGGGTTCAAAAAGTGTGATCGGTGTAAAACGTATGTCTCTCACCGATAAACATGACTGATGCCTCGGGCCCGACCATGACCCGCTGGTCTGCAGCCCGTGTGGCAAAATGTCATCCAAGGCACTTCGGAGCCGTCAGCATCAACGTGAGAGAATTTTCTCTGACTCTGCGTCCGGCTGGGCCCGGACTTTGTCAGAGGCCTCAACATCTCTGGAATCTGACCCCGAGTGCCGTTGTGATTCCTCTGAAAGGGAGTCTCCCACCCGGGAGCATAAAAGGAAGAAGAAGCTCTTGAGGGCGGCGTCAGAGGCACCTGGGTCCTCGAGGGCCAGGTCGTGTAGCCCTGACCGCCGCCCCAGGCTCTCGGAGTCAGAGAGGCCGTCTAAAGTACCTCGCATGGAGCTGGAGTCCCCGAGTCACGTAAGTGCTGTTGTCCTCATAGACTCTCCTCCAGGAGAACCGACATCGGGGGCTGCTGAGTCTCCTGAGCTTGGACTCAGGCTGACAGCCTTGGAGAGCAGCCTGGCTGCCTACATGGAACAGCAGAGGGTGCTGATTGCCGGTCTGACCGATGCGTCTGCCCTGACCACCGTGACCTTGACGTCTAAGTCGACCCAGGAGACTGAACCGATCCTCGAGTCAATCAAGTCTTGGGTCGATCCTCGGTCGAAGTCCCCCTCGACCTCCCGTGCAGGGCCGAGGTTGTCTATGCCAGTGCCTTTGGCGTTGGGGCGGGTGGCACAGAGGCCCACACGGCTGCAGCCGCTCGACGATGACTGCTCGGAGTCAGCATGGGAGACGGAGGATGAGGACTCTCTCCTGACACCTTCCGGACCCGGTGTGTCCCTTCGGACTCACTGGAGTCCGAGCCTCGGAGAAGGTCCCCCCCCCCCCCGGAGGATACCCGGTTCTCGGACTTCGTGAGGGACATAGTCAAGGCTTTGGCATTCCCTGCGGATGCCGAGGAGGAGCCTCGAGCCAAGGAGCTCGATGCCCTCAGTATGATTTTCCTCCAAAGGAAGCCTTTACTGTACCGGTTCCTCCAGTGCTGGAACGGCTCCTCTTCCATATGTGGGAGGCACCGGCCTCGGCGCCGGTTCTTAGCAAACGGGTCGATTCCATTTATCAAGTCCATAAGAGCCCTGGGTTCCAAAAGGTGCAGCTACCACACAATTCCATGGTTGTGGAATCGGCCATGCACCGCCTGAAGAGTCAGAAGATACACTCCTTGGTGTCCCCCGGCCGGGAGGCCCGGAACCTGGATGCCCTCGTTGCATAGAGCCCTGGAAGCACTTTCTATCTTGCCGTGTCCAGACTTACCAGCTGTACATGGGCATGTACTTACGGGACCTGGCAAAGGAGATTGCCGGGTTCTCAGCTGGCCTCTCTGAGGAACCCTTGCAGAGATTCAAAGTCTTGTCAACAAGAATCCGAGAGTGCTCGAAGTTTATCTCTCGAGCAGCCTATGATGGCTTCGGCCCAGGTAGCCGCAGCTGGCATCTGTGCATGCCGTCAGGCCTGGCTACAGTCATCAGACCTGGAGTCATGGGTGCAGGACAGGTTGGTCAATGTCCCCTGCCGAGGTGATAACTTATTTGGTAAGCCCATGACTGAAAAGGCTGCAGAAATCGAGACTGAGACTCTCTCACCAGGACAAGGCTGTCCAGGAAGACTTCCGCCCCTTCTCAAAAAAGAAGGGCTGGGGGAAGAAGCCCTTTTTCCTGAGGAAGGGTGCTGCCTATAAAACCTACCCTCAATATCAGGCCTTTCCAGCTCCCCAGCAGGCCAAGGGGCAGGGACATGGGCCCCATAGGCAGAAGGACCCCCAAGCCGCCAGTTCTGGCTCCTGCACAGCAGGGAGCGGGGTTTTGACTCCCACAGCATAGCCTCTCCTCCGCCGATGGCTCCACTCAGCACTGGGGGTCGGCTGACCCTGTATGCCGACAGGTGGCCCGCCATCACAGGGGATATCTTGGTGCAGAGCATAGTCCAAAAGGGCTGTATGCTCCACTTCCACCAGCTACCCCCTCCTACTATCCAGGGGAGTCTCTAAGACCCCCCTCTACACAGGAACCTTCTCCTGCAGGAGTTGGTAAGTCTTCTAAAGGAACAGGCGGTGGAACCAGTGCCTCACCACCTGGAAGGGCAAGGCTTCTACTTCAGGTACTTCCTGGTACCAAAAAGAACAGGAGGCTTCCGGCCTATCCTAGACTTGCAAAACCTAAACAAGTTTCTGGAGAGAGAAAAGTTCAAGATGCTTACCCTTGGGATACTGCTGCCTTACTTCCAGCAGGGAGACTGGCTGCTCCTTGGACCTAAAGGATGGTTATACTCATATCCTCATTCATCCAGACCACAGACAATATCTGATTTGTAGTGGGAGGAAACCATTTTCAGTACAGGGTACTTCCCTTTGGCCTAACCTCCACCCCCAAGGTTTTCACCAAATGCCTGGCGGTGGTGGCGGCTTAACTTAGGAATCAAGGAATTTTTGTCTTCCCATACCTGGACGACTGGCTCATCAGGGGCCCGTCTCTCCAGGAGGCCTGACAGGCCACTCTTCGTACTGTCTCTCTCTCTTCAGCATCTAGGCTTTGTCATAAACTTCACAAAGTCCACTTTGCTCCCCTCTCAGAACCTAGAGTTTATAGGGGCAAGATTGGACTCCCTTCAGGCAACAGCTTACTTGCCCGAAGACAGGGCCCATAGACTGATGGACTTGGCCAATCAGTTCCAAAGCAATTCTCATGTCTCCGCCAGACACTACCTGCGGCTTCTGGGCCACATGGCATCCACTATACATGTGACTCCAAATACCCGTCTGCACATGCAGACTGCTCAATGATGTCTCAGAGATCAGTGGACACAGGCCACAGGCGACCTCCGAGACAGAGTAAGGGTGTCCAAACCACTTTGGGACTCCCTATGGTGGTGGCTATATTTCCCAAACCTTCTCAGGGGAGTGCCTTTTCGGGCTCCAGCACACACAAGGGTGCTGATGACCGATGCTTCCTTAAAGGGCCGGGGTGCACATTGCCAGGGCGCGTGCACTCAAGGCCTCTGGTCTCCTCGAGAGACCACGCAGCAAATCCATCTTTTGGAGATGCAAGCAATCAGCTTAGCTCTGCAAACTCTCATATGCCCTCTCTTACCAGTCTGTCCTAGTTCAGATGGACAATCAGGTAGCAATGTTCTATGTGAACAAGCAAGGGGGCCAGGGTCCAGGCCTCTGTCAGGAGGCAATGGCCCTTTGCTCCTTTGCAGTCAAACAGGGCATGTTTCTCAAAGCAGTATATCTACCTGGTCAGGAGACTTTCCTAACAGACAAACTAAGCAGGATTCTCCAGCCTCACGAATGGCAGTTGAATCCATTGGTGTTCCAGCAGATCTTCCTCCGCTGGGGACTTCCATCCATCGATCTCTTTGCCAGTCCACAAAACCATCAGCTGCCCAGGTTTTGCTCCAGGCAGCCGTATACCCTCAGGATGGCGGCAGATGCTTTTCTGATCTCTTGGTCTACAGGCCTCCTATATGCGTTTCCTCCCACGCCCTTGGTGGCCTGAACTCTGTTCAAGATTCTCTGGGACAAGGCCTGGGTGATTCTGGTAGCCCCCAGATGGCCGAGGCAGCCCTGGTTTCCACTTCTGCTGCAATTGGCGGTGGAATCTCCAGGAACAAGCAGGAATGAGTCTTCACATATGGGTATCGTCGGTACCGACGGAGCCTGCACGGGAACGCTCCCCAGCGTCCAAAAGGAAAGCTTTTGGGAGCATCCCACAGCACCTGCGCGCTGCCTTCCCGCCTTTCCCAACCGCCTCTCTCCAGTTCTTCTTCTTTTCCGCGGAGCCAGCAAGTCGTGTTCCTGTCACCGCTGAAGATTTTCTTTTATTTCTTTGGTCACGCGTCTGCCTTCTCGACGCTGGACCGGTACCGCCGGTCTTTTCTTTCTTTATTTTAAAAAAAAAAATACTGTTTTTCTCACTTCAGTGCATTTTTTCTTTTTTGCCTTAGGCCTAGGAAGCTTTTCCTCATGGAAAAGCCCGCCTCCGGGTTTAAAAAGTGCACGAAGTGCAGCGGCACTATTTCTGTCACCGACGCCCATGAATGGTGTCTAAAATGTTTAGGTCCTGACCACTCCATTACGGATTGTGAGTCCTGTTCCATGATGTCTAAAAGAGGTCTACAGAATCGAGCAGCCAAGCTCAGTACCCTGTTTCCCTCTGATGCAGCTTCGGTGGCATCAACGTCTTCCAGGGCTGCTTCTTCCTCCCATGGATCTCAGGTAACCAAACTTAAGTCCAGCCGGTCCTCGAAGGGTTGATCTCCCTCTAAGTATCAAGATGCCTCTGGGCTTGCTCTCGAGGAATCCGCACCGGCAAAATTACCCCGGCGGGAGGCTCCAGCTTCCAAAGCTTTATCTATGGGGTCATAGGTTGACATCGATGGCTCGGCCTTGACCGATCACCTGTTGCCATGTTCTGGGGTACCGGTGGTTCCCACTGGTACCGACATCCAGACATTGGGGGCGTCCATGGATCAGAATATCCTGACCATGCAGCGTGCCATCACGGCATTCATACAAGCTGCGACGCCTTCGGTACCGCAACAAACTCCGTTGTCGGTACCGACTCTGGCACCGGTACCGATATCGGTTCCGGTGCTGGTACCGATTGCATCGACACCGACATCGGCTTCGGTGTCAACTGCAGCGGTACACTGTTCTGTGATGCCCATCGGTACCGAATCGGTACCGATCACTCCCGATTTTGATACCACCCGGTACACGTATTGGGCTCTGCAGGAGCATCCAGATAGGCGATACTTCAATTCCTCTGAAGACTCTGATGAATCAGAGGCCTCTGTCGAAGCATCGGTGATCCTTCCTCAGGAGCCCTCTTCTCCAAAAAGGCGAATGTCTCCTCCAGAAGACTTGTCTTTTCAAGACTTCATTAGGGAAGTGGCCAGGGGCCTTTCCATCTCAGTGGCCTCTGAGACGGAGCCTAGAGCCAAAAAATTAGATATTTTACAATATCCTAAGGCTCCTAAAGAGGCAGCCACTTTACCAATACATGAGATTCTTTATGATCACATGTTGGGCATATGGGAGACTCCTCTCACCACCTCCCCTCATTCTCGTAGGTTGGACACCATGTATCGTGTTCCTCCTTGTCCTGGCTTTCATAAGACTCTGCTTCCTCACCACTCCATTGTGGTGGAGTCTGCTATGAAGAAGATAAAGAGTACAAAAAGGCACTCTTCTACTCCTCCAGGAAGAGAATGCAGAACCTTAGATGCCTTTGGCAGGAGAATTTTCCAGGCTAATATGCTTGTTGCCAGAATCAACTCCTATAGTCTCTATATGGGGATGTTTCTAAAAGAAGTTACAGATCATCTGCAAACACACTCCTTTTATTTCAGAAGATAAAAGGGAAGTTTCTCACCTGGCTCAAACATGCCCAGGATGTTTCCACGTTTTCCAACCGTGCAGCCTTTGACTCTTTTGAAGGTGCCAGCAGAGCCTCGGCTATTGCCATAGGTGCACGCAGAGTTGCTTGGTTACAAGTTTCTGATTTGGAACCCTGGGTTCAGGATGGACTAGGAAACCTTCCTTGTACAGGTGAAAACCTTTTTGGCAAAGATTGGTAAGCAAAGGCCACCCAGATGGATGCTGAAAATTCTGCTTTAGATAGACTTTCAAAGTCTACTTCTGCTCCTTTTAAGAAAAGGTTGTTCAAAAAGGGATTTTTTCCCAAAAAAGGGAGATATTATTCTGCTTATGGTCAGCTGGCATCTTCTGCAGGTCGTTTTGCTACAAAGAGACAGCAACAACCAAAACAGGCCAAGCCTAAGGCTGCTAGGACTGCTACGGCCCAGCAGCCTCAGCCTCCTCAGGGCCTTTGACTTACCACTAGAGAACTTAGCCTTTCTGGCTCTAGAACATCCAGAGCCTCTCACCATTCCAGGAAGGTTAGCTCACTTTGCTCCCAGATGCAGAGCAATGGACCCTCTCCATCAGGGAAGGGTACAAGCTTCATTTCTTAAACTTTCCCCTCACACCATGGTGAGACAGTTCAATTCTCCAACATCTTTCCTTGACCTTCTGGGTCAGGAGATTGCTACCCTTCTTGCCCAAGGGGCAATAGAAGAAGTACCCCTTCTTCAACAGGGCTCAGGGTTCTACTCCCCCTACTTTCTCATCCCAAAGAAAACAGGGGGCTACAGACCCATATTAGATCTCAGAGAATTGAACAAGTTTATATGCAAGGAGAAATTCAAGATGACTTCTCTCGGTACTCTCCTTCCATACCTCCAGAGTCAGGACTGGCTTTGTTCTCTAGATCTCAAGGATGCATACACCCATGTCCTCATTCATCCAACACACAGAAGGTTCCTTCGGTTCCTTTTCCAAGGAAAGCACTATCAATACAGAGTGCTTCCCTTCGGTCTGGTCTCTGCACCAAGGGTGTTCACAAAATGCATGGCAGTAATAGCTGCATTTCTACGCACTCTAGGAATATTTGTATTCCCATATCTGAACGACTGGCTCATCCGAGCTCCATCCCAGTCAGAGGCCCAGACTTGTCTAACCTGCACAATTCGTGTCCTTCAGTATTTGGGACTGGTAATAAACATCCCAAAATCCCATCTCACCCCTACTCAGTCTCTGGAGTTTATAGGGGCCTTGCTGGATACCACAACTGCAAGGGCCTATCTTCCTCAGGCCCGTTGCCTACGCTTGGTGCAGTTAGCCTCCCAGATTCAGTTAAAGTCCCATTTAACTGCTCGAGAGATGTTACAACTGTTAGGCCACATGGCATCCACCGTGCATGTGGTCCCTTATGCTCGCCTTCACATGAGGGCAGCTCAATGGACTTTGTCCACCCAATGGACCCAGGCATCAGTGTGCCTCTCAGACAAAATAGCAACCTCCAGTCGCCTTTTTTGCTCTCAACAGTGGTGGAGGTCCACCCAAAATCTGTTGCTGGGGTCCCCCTTTCAACAGGTGTTACCCCAAGCAACCCTTACAACAGATGCCTCCCCAAGGGGTTGGGGAGCTCATCTACAAGATCTCTCCACCCAGGGCATCTGGTCTCCACAGGAGACATCTCTACATATCAACCTCTTAGAGCTCAGAGCAATTTTTCTAGCTCTGTCTTTCACACCCTGCTCAGCTACAGGACAGTCCTCATCCACACGGACAACCAAGTAGCCATGTTCTACGTGAACAAGCAGGGGGGGACTGGCTCTCTGTCACTTTGCAACGAAGCTCTGAGATTGTGGGCCTTCGTCAGAGAGCATCAAATTCATCTCATGGCAGTGTATCTTCCAGGGGTTCAAAACTCTTGGGCAGACACTCAGTTGAGTTCTGCTTCCACACGAATGGCCCCTCCATGGGGACCAGATAGCCTGGATCTTTCAAATTTGGGGAACCCCAGACATAGACCTGTTTGCAAGTCCGTGGAATGCCAAACTTTCCCGGTTCTATTCCAGGATTCCGTGTCAGGGAGTTCAGGCCAGGGATGCCTTCCTCCTTCATTGGGGGCAAGAGTTCCTCTATGCCTTTCCACCCATTCCCCTAATTCCCAAGACACTGTTCAAGCTTCAGAGAGACAAGGGGTCTATGATCCTCATAGCACCACGTTGGCCACGCCAAGTGTGGTATCCTCTACTTCTGCATCTCTCTCAAGCTCCCTCCCTGGACTTGCGATCTGCTCCAGACCTCCTGTCCCAGGAGGAGGGAACGTTGTGGCACCCAAATCCCCAGTCTCTTCATCTCAGGGCCTGGTTGCTGAAGGCCTAGACCTTCAAGATTTGCATCTTTCTCAGCAAGTGAGATATCCTTCATGCTTCCAGAAAACGTTCCACCAGACATTCCTATGCTTTTAAATGGAAAAGGTTTACCATTTGGTGTGCAGAGAAGGGTCTTAACCCTCTTGCAATACCTCTGAATTCTTTACTAGAGTATTTGCTGCATTTATCCCATGCAGGCCTTAAAACAAATTCAGTAAGAGTCCATTTGAGTGCTATTGCAGCATCCCTTAAACCTCTCAATGGACAGCCTATTTCCTCTCATCCTCTTATAGCAAGATTCATGAGGCCTTCTTTTGACTAAACCTCCCATTAGACCACCTCCAGTGGCATGGGACTTGAATCTGGTTCTTGGCCAGCTTATGAAGCCACCCTTTGAACCCTTAGCCACTACCTCCCTGAAATTTCTTTCCTGGAAGGTTATTTTTCTCATTGCAGTCACTTCAGCTTGCCGCATCAGTGAGCTGCAAGCCTTGGTGGCTAATCCACCTTATACAAGGTTCCATCATGACAAGGTAGTCCTCAGGACTAATCCACACTTTATGCCTAAAGTGGTCTCACCTTTTCATCTGAACCAGGAAGTTTATTTACCTGTCTTTTTTCCAGGACCTCATGCATCAAGATCAGAGAGGAATCTTCATACCCTGGATTGTAAGAGAGCTCTTGCTTTTTACTTACAAAGAACACAGCAACATAGAAAGTCCTCTCAACTCTTTGTTGCTTTTGATCCCTCTCATTTAGGACTTCCAGTCTCTAAGAGAACTCTGTCCAATTGGATTGCTCAATGTATTTCTTTCGCCTACCAGAGTAATAACCTTTCTCTGGAGGGCCATGTCACAGCTCACAACGTGAGGGCCATGGCAGCCTCTATGGCTCATCTAAATTCTGTGCCCATCGACCAGATCTGTCAAGCAGCCACCTGGGCCTTGGTTCATACCTTTACAGCCCATTAGTGCTTGGACAAGGACTCCCGCCAGTATGCCTTGTTTGGTCAGACTGTTCTCAAACACCTGTTCCATACCTAATCAACTCCTACCCGCCATCCCTGGCTGGATGCCTGAGATTCATGGGTGGAGGTAGAGCCCTTCTCGGGGACTCACAGCCTGGGTGATCTCACAGGCATCTCTAGCTGGGGAGTCCCCATATGTGAAGACTCATTCCTGCTTGTTCCTGGAGATTGCACAGTTACTTACCTGTAACAGGTTATCTCTGGGAACAGCAGGAATAAGTCTTCACAACCCACCCACCTCCCCTAGGAGTTGTATCTCTCTCTCTCTCTCTTTCCCTTCCTCACTCTCTCTCTTTGTCTCAGCTTTAAAACTCGAACTGGAGAGACGGTTTGGAAAGGTGGGAAGACAGCGCACAGGCGCTGTGGGATGCTCCCAAAAGCTTTCCTTTTGGACGCTGGGGAGCGTTCCCGCGCAGGCTCCGTCGGTACCGACGATACCCATATGTGAAGACTTATTCCTGCTGTTCCCAGAGATCACCTGTTACAGGTAAGTAACTGTGCTTTCCCTCTGGGGTTGCAACGCGATCTCCTGTCTCAAGAGCAGGGATCCCTTCTGCACCCCAATCTCAGATCCCTCAATTTGATGGCCTGGCTGCTGAAAGGATAGTGCTAGCTCCCTTACTTCTACCTAAGGAGGTTGAGGAGGTGCTCTTGGCCTCTAGGAGGCAGTCCAACAGGAAGTCCTATGCCCTCAAATGGCATAGGTGTATGGTATGGTATGCTCAGCGCAATGAAGACCCTTTCTCTTGCCTTGTGCCAATAGTACTGCAATATCTACTTCACCTGTCAGACCTAGGCCTTAAGTCTAACTCTGTTCTGGTCCACCTCAGTGCTCTATCAGAGCACCACTCAACGGTGGAAGGACAATCTGTCGGTTCACTCCTTGGTGTCCCGTTTTCTCCGAGGTCTGCTTCTACTCAAGCCTCCGGTTCGACCACCGGCAACTGAGTGGGATTTGAACGTGGTCTTGCAACAACTTGCCCACTGTTTGAGCCGATGGCTACTTGCCATTTGCTCTTCCTCTTGGAAAGCGCTCTTTCTGCTGGCTCTCACCTTGGCCAGACGTGTGAGTGAACTACAAGTTCTGGTTTCTGATAGACCGTGTACACAGTTCTATAGGAACAGGGTCGTCCTATGGACCCATCCCAAGTTCCTACCTAAGGCGGTCTCCTCTTTCCACCTCAACCAGGAGGTGGTCCTTCCGACCTTTTTTCCCAGGCCACATGCTAGCTGGACTGAAACAGTCTTGCATACCCTGGACTGTAGGAGGGCGTTGTCATTTTACCCAGAATGTACGTGGGGACATCGAAGAGCTACTCAGCTCTTCGTCTCCTTTGACCCTAGTAAGCTGGGGTTGCCTGTCTCCAAGTGTATATTGTCCACTTGGGTAGCAAATTGTATCGCCTGGGCGTATAAGGCAGCCAACCTTCCCTTGCAGGGTCGAGTCACGGCCCACCGTATAAGGGAGAAAGCTGCATCAGTAGCTCATCTCTGCTCTGTTCCGTTAGCAGACATCTGCCGGGCTGCAACTTGGTCTTCAAACCAGACCTTTGCAGCCCATTACTGCCTGGAGTGGGAGTCTCGTAGGGACAGTGATTTCGGACAGGTGGTACTCCGTAATATCTTTGTTTAGGCAACACCTACCCTCCGGCCCTTGTGTTGGGCTACCGTACGGGTGCGTTCTCAGAGGATATTCTTATCACAAATGCTGAGGCTCTTGAGAGGGAGCCATTTTTCAGCTTTGGTTTCCCGGTAGCCTAGAGCTGGGGAGTCCCATATATGAGGACTGACTTCCTGCTTTGTCCTGGAGAAAGAGTAGTTACTCACCTGTAACAGGTGTTCTCCAGGAGCAGCAGGAATCAGTCCTCACGAACCTCCCTCCTCCCCTGGAGTTGCAGTCATATCATTTATTTTGATTTTTTGCTGTCTTTTAGCTATGTCATCAGACTGGGCAAGATGGCACCCTTGGGCAGGAAGGGGACTCCGCATGCGTGCTGCATTCCCAAAGGCTTTCCTTGAAAGCTGGGGAAATGCTCCGCATGAAGGCTCCGTCGGCGCCAATGTCACCCCATATGTGAGGACTGATTCCTGCTGCTCCTGGAGAACACCTGTTACAGGTGAGTAACTACTCTGTATGGTAGGGAAAATGGGGAGAGTGGAACCAGAGCTGGCAGAACTGGTGCACCCTCCACGCCACTTTCCCTCCTCTGCCGTAGCCTCTGCTAGAGCCTCCCACTACCTTATTTGGACCCAGTGTCCCCCTCACCTTAGCACTATTTGCTACACAGAGCTGTTTAAGTTTGGACACCTCAGATGGGCTCAGCATGTCTCTCCTTTCAACTCCAGCAACCTGTAACTCTTACTGTCTAGACTTCTAGCCACGGCTTCTGCTACTATTGGATCCTATCACTAGTGTGAACTGGCACCGAATGTCCATGGCAAAAACCTTTGGTTGGGTTTGTATTCACTTCCAGACTCTATTCAGTTCATCTTCTGATGGCAAATCATTCATTCATAGCATTCATTCATTTGTTTACATGAAATTAATGGGGCAAGCCATTTTATAATGTAACAGTGAGACTTTCCATCCCTTTTCAATGCTTAAAACATCTGGGATAGAGGCTACATCACAATAAGATTTCAAGAATGGCACAAAGACCTTACAACATCAATAAAGAAGCAAAGCACACTAACGATGGTATGAAGACACCAAGTTAGAAAGAAGGGAAATATGGCACAAACAGCAAAATGAAGACCTCTAGACATTGAGGCTAAGCAGCACCAACATTGGCAGGAATACACAAAGGTATTTGAGAAGGGGTAAAATGACAACATTGGGAGGAAGGCTATAAGGCATCAAGAGAGGGATGATACAAAAACAAAACTGGCAAGATAATCTCAAGGCAGCGAGAGTGAGTTAAAGCAGCAGTAGGACTGGCTGGAAGAGCCCAGAACACCTGAAGAGGGCCAGCACAACAGAGGTTCAGCTCGAAGAGTCCAGACAGTGGGAATGGGATGAAGACAACCAAGTGCTATGTCGCCAATCCATATTCCTGGCACTGAGGACTTATTCTAGTATGGGCTGTGGGCTTGAGTGAGACAGACTAGATGAAACACTGCAATGAAGGTTCCAAAGACAGAGGGTTTGGGTAAAGTGGCAGCACCATTGCCTGGAACACCTAAAAAGGGCCTAAACAGCAGTGGCATAGGTCGGAAGGCCCACATGCACCTGAAGAGGAACACCTTGAGGCACAAAACTTTAGTCATGTAGAAAAGGTACTTTTAAAGACCAAAAAATCTAATCTATACAAGGGGCAAAGCTGCACTAAAAGTGGCAAAAACAACCTCAGGAGCACAAAAGGGTTAAAGTGGCAACAACAATGGAATTAAGACTCAAGGCACCATGAAAGATACAAAACAGGGAAAGGAAAAAGACTGCATCAACCCATTAAGGCATCAATCACAGAACACCACAGCAAGAAGGGGAGCATCAAAACCTCAAAGCATTAAAAGGGGATGAAAGTGATAGAAAATGCACTGGAATGAAGACCCCCAAGGCACCAAGAAGGATGGAGGAGAAGGAGGAAGACTGGCAACAAGCTCAAAGAATAGCAACCCAGAAAAAGATGTCATGAACCAACTAAGGCAGCAGAAGAGGTGCAAAGGATACTGGAGGGGCTACAATTTGATCCTCCAAACAGCAGATCATTTGGCTCATGGATAAGCAATGTGTTAGGAAGAGGTGGCAGTGTTAGAGGATGGTGACATGAATGCAAGGCACTGAGGAGGGGAAAAAGCAGCAGTAGCGAGAACAGTCTAGACAACTTCAGAAGTACAAAGCAGCATCAACAGTAACTAGTAATCCAAGACACTAGGAGAGTGGCCAAGCAACTGTAACCAATGTAACACTCCAAAGATCCAAACAAAGAAATTATTTCAGTATCCAAAGGATATTTTCTAGTTGAATGTCGCTGCTCTGTGCCCACATTGAGAATACTTGGCTAAACAAAGCTAGTTTGATATACTTATATGGGTACACTACATTCTTACAGTAACCTAACTTTTTTAAAATTATGCCTTTAAGTAGGGCCAATGATTTGTCAACCTAGGAGAACCTTCAGCTTTGTGGCCACTTCAATTAACTTTGAGGCCCCTAGCCCCCATCCAATTGAGTGATAATATAACAGAACTATTAAAATAATCCCTCCCATAATAAACAAAACATGACATTGGAAACAAGAGAATAGCAGGACAGTCATTTCCATCAGGTGGCCACATCTAGAAGAACATTTAGAAGACAAAACACCAAAAGTGGGCAAGATTCAACAAACTGTCAGTGTCATGAATATCTCTAGAAGATTGAGGGAAAGAAAGCATTTGATCCTAACTTTAATTTTTTTTTTCATTTTGGGATAAAATGGTACCCACTAAACTGGACAGAAGGCAGTTTCCAGTACACTGGAAACTGGCAAAATACAGCAAGACACCGAGGGCATAGAGTGGTGAGTGACTGAGCATGTGTTGCTTTAGAGGCGCTGCACATTCATTCTACTTCCCAGTCTCATGGAAGTTGAAGGAAACCAAATAAGGAGACATTTTAAATACTTGATGATCTTCTTTCCCTGAATCCTGCTAGATCAGTATTGATGAGTGGGTTATTCTTCCTAGCCAGCAGTAAGCGAGACTGAAAACCACAGAAACCGCCCGCCCCCCCCCCCCAAAAAAAAAAAGAAAATTATAAATGTTGTTAAACAAGCATAAGTTGGAACAATCTACTACTACTACTGAACATTTGTATAGCGCTACAAGACGTATGCAGCACTGCACAGACACATGTAAAAGATGGCCCCCTGCTCATCAAAGCTTATAATCTAGTCAAGACAGACAACACAGTAGCTGTAGACATGGGATACGGAAGAAGTATTTATCTCTCTTACCACAACTCACTGTCAGGCACTGAAAATGATCATACAATCCAATGGCATCCCAAACCTATAGGTAGAGTCTTAAAGGGTGCATTCTGAACTAGTCTAGCAGGATTCAAGAAAAAAAAATGATCAAAATACATAATACTACTTTATTTTGCTAGACCAGTCCAGATAAATGACAGAACCCATTGGAAGGAAGATGACGCTCTTGACAGAAATGGTCTGCCAAAGGTACCATCTGCTCCAAATCCTACATGCAACCTGTAGTGTTTCACAAAAATGCTCAGAGATGACCAGGCAGCCATCTTGCAGATGCCCTCTGGAGACACTTAAGCAGACTCCGCCCAGGAGGAGGCCTGTGCTCTAGTGGAGTGAGTTGTGACTCCCTCCAACCTGCTCTTTCCAGATAGAAAGTATTTATTTAGACAGATTTGTATGCCACCTTATCCTTCAATCAAAGTGGTCATGTCACATCACAATTGGAGGGTTACATTTAACATTAGGGTACTTGTAAACATTTAGACAGTACAATTGAAGGGTAACATTTAACAAGAGGGTATTTAATAACATAGTATAATAATCTTGTATGTGTAGGTAGGATGAGTGCGTGCCTAGTTGGCGGAGGTGGTTTGTTTCTGTTTGGGTATGGGCTGTTGTCTAAATGCTCGTATGATTCTATAAATAAGTGTTTTGAGGTCTTTGTGGAAGTCTGTGATGTCATTTAGTGCCCTCAGGCTCGTTGGGAGGGAGTTCTATAATGTGGATGCTAGTAGTGATGGAGCTTTTTTTTTAGGTGATTTGCTTGGTTTTGTGATAGCCTGCAGGTGTGCCGATCATGTTGTTGTTTGGCTCTTCTTGGTCTATTGCTGATGTCTCTTGTTATAACGTCTTGGAGTACGTCTGCTGAGAGATGGTGAATGATTTTGAAGATGATCATGATTGTTTTGTATTTAGCTCTTGCCATCATTGGGAGCCAGTGTAGTTGTAAGACAGGGGTGATGCGCTCTGTCCTTGGAGTGTCTGTAATGATGCGTGCTGTGGTGTTTTGCACCATCTGTAGTGGGTGTAGTGTCTGCTGAGGGCGGCCTTGGTATAGTGAGTTTCCATAGTCAAGCAGTGGTATGAGTGCTTGGCACACTGCGGAAGTGGTCCTGACGGAGTATTGGTTTGATTTGTCTGATGGTCCTCAAACGTTGATAGGCCTTGTTTACGGTTTTGGTGATGTGGGATTTCAGGTTCAGCGCTCTGTCCAATGTGATGCCTAGATACTTAACTTCTTCTTTGACTACTATGTTTGTCTAAGACGCTGATAGTTTGTGGAGGTATGAAGGTGGGGTTCCTGGTGACGAACATTGCCTCGGTTTTATCATAGTTGACCGTTAAGTTCTTGGCTATGAGCCAGTCATTCATGTCTTCGAGGCATTTGGTTATTGTTGTGGTATCTAGTGCTAGTAGGTTGATTGGAGCGTATATCTTGATGTCAGCATAAATGTGATAGTGTAGTTTATGGTGCTTGATGTTGTATATGGGCTAGATGTAGATGTTAAAGAGCATTGATAGGGCTGAGCCTTGTGGTATTCCTTGCATGACTGGGAATTGCAGTGATTTCTTTTGGTCACATTTGACTTGTGTTCGCCCTTCCAAGTATGATGTAAATCAATTCAGGGTATTCTTACATAGTCCTATCTGTTGTAAGCGATGCAGTAGCTTAGTGTGGGACACAGTGTCGAAGGCTGCCGAAATATCCATGGACACTAGCAAGAAGCCGTTTTTATGTTGTCCATGCCTCTTAGGAGATTGTCAGAGGGAGGTGAGTAGAGTTTCCACACCATGTTGGGACTTGAATCCGTGCTGATGGAGGTCCAGTGGAGCATTTATGTCAATATGGTTCTGAAGTTGTCTTTGCACTGCCTTTTCCACGATTTTAGCAAGGAATGGCAGGCTGGAGATGGGAAGGTATGATTTTGGTTCGGATGGGCTCAGATTGCTACTTTTAAGTATTGGTCGTATCATTGCGTGCTTTAGCGGTTGCGACATGTATCCTTGTTGGAGTGAATCTTGGACAATTTTTTGAATATGATGAGAGAGTTGGCTTTTTGTAGCTTTGAGCCACGCCACTGGGCATGGGTCTGACGGTGAAGAAGTTGTGTTTAGTCCAGATATAATGTCTTATCTCCAGGAACAAGCAGGAATGAGTCTTCACATATGGGTATCATCGGTACCGACGGAGCCTGCGCGGGAACGCTCTCCAGCGTCCAGTAAGAAAGCTTTTGGGAGCATCCCACAGCGCCTGCGCGCTGCCTTCCCGCCTTTCCCAACCGCCTCTCTCCAGTTCTTCTTTCCCGCGGAGCCAGCAGGTCGTGTTCCTGTCACCGCAGAAGAAGTTCTTTATTTTTTTCTTTGTTTTTCTGTGTCGCGCCTGCCTTCTTCTTCAGACCGGTACCGCCGGTCTTTTCTTTCTTTAAAAAAAAAACAAAACAAAACTATTCTTTATTTCAACTGTGCATTTTCAGTTTGGGCCTTAGGCCTGAATATTTTTCTCCTCATGGAGAACCCCGCTTCCGGGTTCAAAAAGTGCACAAAATGTGGCGGTACTATTTCTGTCACCGACACCCATGATTGGTGTCTAAAATGTTTGGGTCCTGACCATTCCATCACGGATTGTGTGTCCTGTACCATGATGTCTAAAAGAGGTCGGCAGAACCGAGCAGCCAATCTCAGGTAACCAAACATAAATCTAGCTGGTCCTCGAAGGGCAAATTTCCCTCTAAGCATTGAGATGCCTCCGGGCTTGTCCTCGAGGGTTCCGCACCGGCAAAATTACCCCGGTGGGAAGTTTCAGCTTCCAAAGCATTGTCTATGGGGTCACAGGTTGACATTGATGGCTCGGCCTCGACCGATCACCTGTTGCCGTGTTCTGGGGTACCGTGGCCTCCACTGGTACCGACAGCCAGACTCTGGTGGCGTCGATGGATCAGAAGATTCTGTCCATGCAGCACACCCTAACGGCGTTTATGCAGGCTGCGACGCCTCCGGTACCGCAACAATCTCCGTTGCCGGTACCAGCTCCGGCACCGGCATCGTTCCCGGTGCCAATACCGGTTGCATCGACATCGGCTTCGGTGTCGACTGCAACGGTACCCTGTCCTACGATGCCCATCGGTACCGAACCGGTACCGCTTACTCCCGATGTCAGTCCCATCCAGACCCAGACTCCCGATGTCAGTCCCATCCAGACAGGCGAAACTTCGATTCCTCCGAAGACTCTGAGTCTGAGGCTTCTGTCGAGGCATCGGTACTTCTTCCTCAGGAGTCTGCTTCTCCAAAACGAAGAATGTCTACTCCAGAAGACTTGTCTTTTCAAGACTTCATTAGGGAAGTGGCTAGGGGCCTCTCCATTACAGTGGCCCCTGAGTCAGAGTCTAGAGCCAAGCAATTAGATATATTGCAGTATCCTAAGGCTCCTAAAGAGGCAGCTACCTTACCTATTCATGAGATTCTCTATGATCTCATGTTGAGCATGTGGGAGACTCCTCTTACCACCTCTCCTCATTCTCGTAGGTTAGACACCATGTACCGTGTCCCTCCTTGTCCTGGCTTTCATAAGTCTCAGCTTCCTCACCACTCTATTGTGGTAGAGTCTGCCATGAGGAAAATAAGGAGTGCAAAGAGACACTCATCTAATCCTCCAGGACGTGAATGCAGGACCCTAGATGCTTTTGGCCGAAGGGTTTTCCAAGCTAATATTCTTGCTGCCAGAATAAACTCCTATAGTCTCTATATGGGGATGTTTCTAAAAGAAGTCACAGATCATCTGCAGACTTTAGCCCCTTTTATTTCAGAAGATAAAAGGCAGGAATTTCTCACTTGGCTCAGACATGTCCAAGATGTTTCCAAATTTTCCAACCGTGCAGCCTTTGACTCTATTGAGTGTGTAAGCAGAGCCTCGGCTATTGCCATAGGTGCACTCAGAATTGCTTGGTTACAAGCCTCTGATTTGGAACTCTGGGTCCAAGATGAATTGAGAAATCTTCCTTGTACAGGTGAAAACCTGTTTGGCAAGGATTGGCAAGCAAAGGCCACTCAGATCGATGCTGAGAACTCTGCTTTGGATCGACTTTCAAAGTCTACCTCTGCTCCTGTTAAGAAAAGATTGTTCAAAAAGACACCTTTTTCTAAAAATGGAAGATATTATCCTGCTTATGGTCAGCAGGCCTCTTCTGCAGGTCGTTTTGCTGCAAAGCGTCAGCAACCACCTAAACAGGCCAAGTCAAAGGCTGCCAGGCCTCCCACGGCCCAGCAGCCTCAGCCTCCTCAGGGCCTTTGACTTGCAGCTAGAGAACTTAGCCTTTCTAGCTCTGGAAGAACCAGAGCCCCTCACCATTCCAGGAAGGTTGGCTTACTTTGCTCCCAGATGGAAGCAAATCACAGCAGAGCAATGGACCCTCTCCATTAGAAGGGAAGGGTACAAGCTTCATTTCTTAAGCCTTCCTCCCCACACCATGGTGAAACAGTTCAATTCTCCAACATCTCTCCTCCACCTTCTGGGTCAGGAGATTGCTACCCTTCTTGCCCAAGGGGCAATAGAAGAAGTACCTCTTCTTCAACAGGGCTCAGGGTTCTACTCCCCTTATTTTCTTATTCCAAAGAAAACAGGGGGCTACAGACCTATATTAGATCTCAGAGAATTGAACAAGTTTCTATTCAAAGAGAAATTCAAGATTTCTCTTGGTGCTCTGCTTCCATACCTTCAGAGTCAGGACTGGCTTTGTTCTCTAGATCTCAAGGATGCGTACACCCATGTCCTCATCCATCCAACACACAGAAGGTTCCTTCGGTTCCGTTTTCAAGGAAAGCACTACCAATACAGGGTGCTTCCTTTCGGTCTGGCCTCTGCACCAAGGGTGTTCACGAAATGCATGACAGTAGTAGCTGCATTTCTACGCACTCTAGGAATATTCGTTTTCCCATATCTGGACAACTGGCTCATTCGAGCTCCATCCCAGTCAGAGGCCCAGACTTGTCTAACCTGCACAATGCGTGTCCTTCAGTATTTGGGACTGGTAATAAACATCCCAAAATCCCATCTCACCCCTACTCAGTCTCTGGAGTTTATAGGGGCATTGCTGGATACCACAACTGCAAGGGCCTATCTTCCTCAGGCCCGTTGCCTACGCTTGGTGCAGTTAGCCTCCCAGTTACAGTTAAAGTCCCATTTAACTGCTCGAGAGATGTTACAACTATTAGGCCACATGGCACGCCTTCACATGAGGGCAGCTCAATGGACTTTGTCCACCCAATGGACTCGGGCATCAGGTTGCCTGTCAGACAAAATAGCAAACTCCAGTCGCCTATTTTGGTCTCTCCAGTGGTGGAAGTCCTCTCCAAATCTGTTGCTGGGGTCCCCTTTTCAGCAGTCGCTACCCCAAGCAACTCTGACAACAGATGCTTCTCCAATGGGTTGGGGAGCTCATCTGCAGGATCTCTCCTCCCAGGGCATCTGGTCTCCACAGGAGGCTTCTCTGCATATCAATCTCTTGGAACTCAGAGCAATATTCTTAGCTCTGAGTGTTCCATTCCCTGCTGAGCTACAGGACAGTCCTCATCCATATAGACAACCAAGTAGCCATGTTCTATGTAAACAAGCAGAGCGGGACTGGCTCTCTGTCGCTTTGCAACGAAGCTTTGCGACTGTGGGCCTTCGCCAGAGAGCATCACATCCATCTTCTGGCAGTATATCTTCCAGGCGTTCAAAACTCTTGGGCGGACAGACTCGGTCGAGTTCTGCTTCCACACGAGTGGTCCCTCCACATGGACCAGGTAGCCAGGATTTTTCGAATTTGGGGAACCCCGGACATAGACCTCTTTGCAAGTCCGTGGAATGCCAAACTTTCCCGGTTCTGTTCCAGAATTCCGTGTCAGGGAGTTCAGGCCAAGGATGCCTTCCTTCTTCACTGGGGTCAAGACTTCCTTTATGCCTTTCCACCCATTCCCCTAATTCCCAAAACACTTCAAGTTTCAGAGAGACCGAGGTTCCATGATCCTCATAGCACCACATTGGCCACGTCAAGTGTGGTACCTTCTACTTCTGCATCTCTCTCAAGCTCCTTCCCTGGAATTGGGCTCTGCACCAGATCTTCTATCCCAGGAAGACTGAACGTTGTGGCATCCAAACCCCCAGTCTCTCCATCTCGGGGCCTGGTTGCTGAAGGCCTAGACCTTCAAGTTTTTCATCTCTCTCAGAAAGTCAGAGATATTCTTCATGCTTCTAGAAAGCTTTCCACTAGACGTTCTTATGCTTTCAAATGGAAAAGATTTACCATTTGGTGTTCAGAGAAGGGTCTTAACCCTCTTGCAATACCTCTGAATTCTTTACTAGAGTATCTTCTGCATCTATCCCATGCAGGCCTTAAAACGAATTCAGTAAGAGTCCATTAGAGTGCTATTGCAGCGTCCCTCAAGCCTCTCAATGGACAGCCTATTTCCTCTCAACCTCTTATAGCAAGATTCATAAGAGGCCTTCTTTTAACTAAACCTCCCATTAGACCACCTCCAGTGGCATGGGGCTTAAATCTGGTTCTTGGCCAGCTTATGAAGCCACCCTTTGAACCTTTAGCCACCACCTCCTTGAAATTTCTTTCTTGGAAGGTTATCTTTCTCATTGTAGTCACCTCAGCATGTCGCATCAGTGAGTTGCAAGCCTTGGTGGCTAATCCTCCTTATACAAGGTTCCATCATAAGGTAGTCCTCGGGACCAATCCACACTTTATGCCCAAAGTGGTCTCGCCTTTTCATCTGAACCAAGAGGTATACTTACCTGTCTTTTTTCCAGGACCTCATGCATCAAGTGCAGAGAGGAATCTTCATACTTTGGATTGTAAAAGAGCTCTCGCCTTTTACTTACTTACAAAGAACACAGCAACATAGAAAGTCTTCTCAACTCTTTGTTGCTTTTGATCCTTCCCATTTAGGACTCCAGTTTCTAAGAGAACACTGTCCAACTGGATTGCTCAGTGTATTTCTTTCGCCTACCAGAGTAGGAACCTTTCTCTGGAAGGCCATGTCACAGCTCACAATGTGAGGGCCATGGCAGCCTCAATGGCTCATCTAAGCTCTGTGTCCATCGACCAAATCTGTCGAGCGGCCACCTGGGCCTCGGTTCATACCTTCACAGCCCATTACTGTTTAAGGACTCCCGCCGGGATGCCTCATTTGGTCAGGCTGTTCTCAAACACCTGTTCCATTCCTAATCAACTCCTACCCACCTACCCTGGTTGGAAGCCAGAGATCCATGGGGGGAGGTGGAGCCCTTTTCAAGGACACAACCCTGGGGTCTCTCCCTGGCATCTGCAGCTATGGAGTCCCCATATGTGAAGACTCATTCCTGCTTGTTCCTGGAGATAGCACAGTTACTTACCTGTAACAGGTGATCTCTGGGAACAGCAGGAATAAGTCTTCACAACCCACCCACCTCCCCTAGGAGTTATATCTCTCTATCTATCTTTCCTTCCCTCCCTCTCTCTCTCTCTCTCTGTCTCAGCTTTAAAACTCAAACTGGAGAGAGGCGGTTCGGAAAGGCGGGACGGCAGCACGCAGGCGCTGTGGGATGCTCCCAAAAGCTTTCTTATTGGACGCTGGGGAGCATTCCCGTGCAGGCTCCATCGGTACCGACGATACCCATATGTGAAGACTTATTCCTGCTGTTCCCAGAGATCACCTGTTACAGGTAAGTAACTGCTATATCTAACCTCTCATTTAGTACTATATAGTCTAACTCTCCCATCTTATTTTTTAGACTTCTAGCTTTTGCATACAAACATTTTGGACTGTATTTATTCATATTAATCTGGCTATTGGTAGGTAGGGGTAATTTGGAATCTTCCAGCTCTATCTGCTCTGTACTCAAGGGCATTTGGACTACTTTTTGTTTTTATTGGAACCTCTCTGCTGCTATGCCCTAACTTCATTCTTTTGGAAGTATCCTTCAAGGATACATTGTTCCGAACCATGCGCTCTTGGGTGATTGCCGGCTCTTCCTTATTATCTAGTTGAAAAGCTGCTCTATCTCCTTTTTAAAGGTTAATGCTGGTTAGGGTGCAATCATCCCTTCGGAAGAGCCCCTCCTTTCCCCAGAATGTTCCCCAGTTCCTAACAAATCCAAAACCCTCATCCTTTCACCATAATCTCATCCACGCATTGAGACTCCGGAGCTCTGCCTGACTATTGGGTCATGCGCGTGTAACGGGAAGCATTTTGGAGAATGCTGTTCTGGAAGTTCTGGATTTCAACTTCCTACCAAAAGCCTAAAATTAGCCTCCAGAACCTCCCTACCACACATTCCTATGTTATTGGTACCGACATGTACCAAGACAGAAGACTCCTTCACCGCACTATCTAAGACCTTGTCTAGGTGGCGCGTGAGGTCTGCTACCTTCATACCAGGCAGGCATGTTATCTGACGATCCTCATGTCCACCAGCCACCCAGCTATCTACATGCCTAATGATCGAATCACCAACTATAACGGCTGTCCTAATCCTTCCCACATGGGCACATGGCCCTGGAGAAACTTCCTCGTTGCGAGAGGGTTTTACATCACCTGGAGGATAGGTCCTAGCTACAGGATTACTTCCTGCTACACCAAGATGATGATCTCCTGTCACGTGACCTCTCTCCTCCATGGCAACAGGGATGCTGCCATACTGGAGTTGGGACTTCAGTACTATATCCCTGTAGGTCTCATCTATATACCTCTGTCTTCCTCATGTCCTCCAAGGCTGCTACTCTAGCCTCCAGAGATCAGACTCATTCCCTGAGAGCAAAGAGCTCCTTGCACCTAGTGCACACGTAAGACCTCTCAGCAACTGGGAGAAAATCGTGCATGTGACACTCAATGCAAAAGGCATCTTAGTTTCAAGGTTGTGTTTTAGATAGTTAAGTTCTTTACTTACTTAGGGTTGCTGGGGATACTTATACTAATAAAACTATACCTAATACATTTTATGTACTTTGTTCACCTGAAATTAATTAATTTCAGGTCCTTAATGTATGCCTTATGAGGATTAACAACTGCACCTGAGAGTGAATATGGCCCCTCCTTTCCTTTAAGAGGTTTAAGCATCTATAAAGCTATGATTATCTCAGGGGTGGGTTGGTGTTGGAGGGAGGGAGGGAGGGAGGGAAAAAGACTTATTAAAAGCTGGCTGCTACACAGTACCCTGTCCTGTACGTCTTAAGGTAATCTGTGCCTAATTTCCAGGGGAATCCCACAGTCCTTGCTTGGATAGAGAGAGCTCTCTTCTGTGTGTTAAATTTAAACTGAAAGCTCTCTGCTGCTACTAGGCCCTGACTGATTTAACAAATACAATGGGTTCACAGATTAATCAGCTTTGATCTAAAGAATTCCTTTTCCCCAAGATTTAGAAAAATTCCCAGAAGTAAATACTTACAATTTCAGATTTCTCTCCAGAAGTAGCAGTCCCCTTTTTTTAATCCTTCGAGAGAGATGATTTATTTATTTATTTATATTTATTACATGCACTTATATACCACGCTATTTTCCATCAGTGCGGTTTACATAGAACCAG
The DNA here is from genome assembly GCA_033557465.1 of Ichthyophis bannanicus. Classification (NCBI taxonomy): domain Eukaryota; kingdom Metazoa; phylum Chordata; class Amphibia; order Gymnophiona; family Ichthyophiidae; genus Ichthyophis; species Ichthyophis bannanicus. The sequence continues at coordinate 30,867,052 of CM066043.1, read as the reverse complement.
TTAAATACACATCTCAAAACTTTCGATTTGTGTTTACAATTAACAGGCAACAGAACTTGGATAGATAAGAAGGGGGTAACTATTTACAACTGTACAGAAAGAGCGGGCTGAACGTCTCTTTGAAGTGGTTAGTTTACTGATGAGGCATTTGAGGTGAGATGTTTAAATACCTCCATGGCATAAATGCACAGGAGGAGAGTCTTTTTCAATTGAAAGCAAGCTCTGCTAAGAGGAGAAATAGGATGATAGACTCCAGGAGTAATATGCGGAAATATTTCTTTATGGAAAGAGTGATAGATGTGTGAAGGTGAAAGAGACAAGGACAGTATCTGAATTCAAGAAAAGCATGGGGGACACACTGAGGATCTCTAAAGGTTAAAATGGCACTATTGTAGATATGGAAAGGCAGTCTAGATAGGCCATGTGTTCATTTTCTGCTGTCATGTTTCTATGTTTCTATAGATATACCATAAGCTATTACAAAAAAAGAGAGAATGACAGCACAGTGGCTGAACATTTCTCAAAGAAAGATCACTCTTAATGATTTCGCAATAGAAGTACTGAAAGGAAATTTCAGAAATGCACAAGAAAGAAGTGTGATAGTGCCTCTGTATAAGTCTTTGGTGCGACCTCATTTGGAGTATTGTGTGCAATTCTGGAGACCGCACCTTCAAAAGGATATAAATAGGTTGGAGTCGGTGCAGAGGGTGGCTACTAAAATGTTTAATGGTCTTTGTTATAAAGCATATGAGGACAAACTTGATACGATTGAGATGTTTAAATACCTCCATGGCATAAATGCACAGGAGGAGAGCCTCTTTCGATTGAAAACACGTTCTACTACGAGGGGACATGGGATGAGGGTGAAAGGGGATAGATTCAGGAATGATATGCGGAAATATTTCTTTACTGAAAGAGTGGTGGATCCGTGGAATAGTCTCCCAGTAGAGGTGGTAGAGATGAGGACAGTATTCAAAAAAGCATAGGACAAATACAGAAGATCTCTAAAGGAGAAAAGGGGACTTTTGTAGTTGTTGATATGGAAGGACAGACTTAGGCCATATAGTCTTTTTATGTCATTTTTCTATGTTTCTATATTAGGATATTTGAGGTACGGTAGATGTTACTACTACTGAACATTTGTATAGTGCTACAAGACATACGCAGCGCTGCACAGACACATGTAACAGATTGTCCCTGCTCATCAGAGCTTACAATCTAGTTAAGACAGACAACGCAGTAGCTGTACACATGGGGTACATCTCCTTTGTGTTTCCTAACCATTCACCCTAGATCAGGTGAGTCAAGATCCGAAAAGCAGCAGCAAAGAGGTGAGTTTTCAGCCTGGATTTGAAAAGGGCCAGAGAAGGCGCCTCACGTGTAGACTCAGGTAGTTTGTTCCAGGCATATTGAGCAGCAAGGTGAAAGGAGCAAAATCTGGAGTTAGCAATAGAAGAGAAGGGCACAGATAAAAGCGATTTGCCAGAAGAATGGTGTTCCCAAGGAGGAGTGTAGAGAGAGATAAGAGAAAAGGTAGTGAGGAGTTGGAGTGAATGCACTTATAGGTCAGCAGGAGAAATTTGAACTGGATGTGGAAAAGGATAGGGAGCCAATGACTTGAGAATAGGGGTAATATGAGCATGATGAGGCTGGTGGAAGATAAGCCGTGCAGCAGAGTGTTGAACAGATTGAAGGGGAGAGAGATGATTCAGAGGGAGACCAGCAAGGTGTAGGTTACAGTAATCTAGACTGGAGGTGACTAAGGAGTGGATAAGTGTCTTATTAGTGTGTTCAAAAGAAATGGGTGAATTTTGTTGATGTAGAAAAAGAAATGGCAGGTTTTAGTTATCGGATGTTTGTGGAAAAGGAGAGAGAGAAGAGTCAGACAACCTCAAGGTTACGAGCTGAATGGACAAGGAGGAATAGAGTTATCCACAGAAACTGAGAAAGGAGGAAGGGGAGAGGAGGGTTTAGAGGGGAAAAATTTGGCCACGATCAATTTCAAGCGGCAGTGAGACATCCAAACAGCAATGTCAGAAAGGCAGGCAGAGATTTTTGCCTGGATTGATGGAGAGATTTCAGGTGTAGAGATGTAGATCTGGGAGTCATCAATGTAAAGATGGGAAGAGATGAGTGCACCACTAGAGAGAGAAAAGGAGTGAACCCAAGACAGATTCTTGGGGTACACCAACTGAGAGCAGGATAGCAGTAGAAGATGATCCACTAGAACAAACACTGAAACAGCGATGGGAGAGAGAAGAAGAGAACCAGAATTTGCCTAGAGCTCTTAAAACCAAGTGAGGACAGAGTATCAAGGAGAAGGTTGCGGTCAACAGTGTCAAAAGCAGTAGAATGGTCAAGAAGGATGAGGATTGAGTAAAGGCCCTTGGAATTTGCCAGGAACAGGTCACTGACTTTGGCAAGAGCCATTTCGGTAGAATGTAAAGGAAGAAAGCCAGATTTTAGAGGATCCAGAAGGGCTTGAGAGGAGAGAAAGTTGAGGCAATGGCAGTGAACCGCACATTCAGGTAGTTTAGAAATGAAGGAGAGGAGGGAGATGGGTCGATAGTGAGAAATACAGGTAGGGTCTAGTGAGGGCTCTTTGAGGAGGAGTGACCATAGCATGCTTGAAGGCTGCAGGGAAAGTTGCAGTGTTGAGCGATTGAGAATATGAGAGATGTAAGGGATAAAGTGGAGGAAATGGAGCTAAGAAGATGGGTGGGAATAGTATTAGAGGAACAGGTAGTGAGTTTGGATGAGGAAAGCAGATGAGTGGTTTCCTCCTCAGATCACATAGAAAAGGAAGAAAAGGTAGCGCAGGTGGGGGGAGGGAGGGAGTTGGGAGTGAAGAGGGGGAGGAGGGGGAAGTAGCTGACCTTGGGAACTGGAGTGTGATCTTGTGGATTTTGTCATGGAAGTTGTCAGCCAGGGTTTGGGCAGTTCTCCAGGACCAAGCAGGAAGTCAGTCCTCACATATGGGTGACGTCAGCGCTGACGGAGCCCCCATGCGGAGCATTTCCCCAGCTTTCATAGAAAGCCTTTGGGAATGCAGTGCGCCTGCGTGGTCCCCTTCCTGCCCAAGGGTGCCATCTTGCTCAGTCTTCTTTTTTCCACAGAGCCCGACGGATGTATATTCGTTTCACCCGAGGAAGAAGTTGATTTTTCTCTGCTTTAACCTGTTCTCCAGGACCAAGCAGGAAGTCAGTCCTCACATATGGGTGTCATCGGCGCTGATGAAGCCCCAGCGGAGCATTTCCCCAGCTTTCCATAAAAGCCTTTGGGAATGCTGGCATGCATGCGCGGTTCCCTTCCCGCCTAAAGGTGCCATCTTACCTCAGTCTCTTTTTTTCCGAGAAGCCCATCGGATGTGTGTCCTGTTCTCCCGGATAAAAGTGATTTTTTTCTTCGGCGATTTTCGCTATTTTTCTCCAGTTCGCCGGTTCCCCTCCCGCCAAGTTCGGTACACCGGTATCGAGCCTGTTTTCTTCATTTTTCGGTTTTTGCCCTTCGTGGCTGGCGTTTGCGCCCTTTTTTCATTTTTTCACTGGAAGGCCGGTCTTTTGACCTCGCTGGGGCTATTTTTTCCCCGATGGCTTCCAGTGGTTTCAAAAAGTGTGATCGGTGTAAGAAAATTGTCTCTCACCGACACACACGACTGCTGCCTTTGGTGCCTCGGCCCTGACCATGACCCCAAGTCGTGTGGGCCATGTGGGAAGATGTCTTCCAAGGCACTAAAGAGTCGACAGCATCAGAAGGAAAGGTTTTTCTCGGACTCTGCCTCCGGCCGGGCCCGGACCTCGTCTGAGGCCTCGACATCTCAGGATTCCGATCACAAGCACCGTCGAAGCTCCTTGGACAGGGGGTCCCCCGACCGGGAACGTAATAGGAAGAAGCGGCTTGCGAGGGCGGCGTCTGAGGAGGTCCCTGGTCCCTCGAGGGCCAGGTCTAAGACCGCCGTCTCGGGCCCGTGGACCAAGAGAAGCCTGCAAAAGTTCCTTGCGTGGAGCCGGAATCTGCTGGACACGTAAGCCCCGTAGTCCTCGTGGACTCTCCTCCCAGAGAGCCGACGTCGGGCCCGGTGCCGCCGGAGCCCGAGTCGGTGGCTGCTGCGTCTCCCGAGCTGAGTCTCAGGATGACAGCCTTGGAGTGCAGACTGTCTGCCTTCATGGAGCAGCAGCGGGCACTGATGGCCAGCCTGTCTGGTGCATCTTACCCAACCACCGGGACGTCGACTTTGAAGTCAACCCCGGAGACCGAGCCGATACTCGAGACCCTCGTGGCTCGAAGTCGTCCTCAGTCGAGGTCTCCCTCGGCCTCCCGTTCGGGACCAAGAGTGTCGACACCGGTGCCCCCGGCGTCGGGGCGGGTGCCTCGGGGCCCCGCGGGGTCGGACCCTGACTCCTCCTCGGATGAGTCCGCCTGGGAGACGGAGGACGAGGAGTCTCCCAATACTTTTAAGACTCGGTGCGTCCCGTCGGACTCAACGCAGTCTGATCCCCGGAGTAGATCCCCTCCGGAGGACGCTAGGTTCTCGGAGTTCATCCGGGATATGGCCGCTGCCTTGGCTATCCCTGCCAATCCCGAGGAAGAGCCTCGAGCCGAGGAGCTCGATGCTCTACAGTATGACTCTCCTCCGAAGGAGGCCTTTACTGTCCCGGTTCCTCCGATGCTGAAACGGCTCCTCTTCCGAATGTGGGAGGCCCCGGCCTCTGCACCGGTTCTAAGTAAGCGAGTCGATTCCAGTATCGGTATCTCTGGTACTGTCCTTAGTTGGTTTAACTCTTATTTAACAAACAGGCAGTTTCAGGTTAAAATTGGAAACAACACTTCACAGCCTACAAATATCAAGCAAGGAGTACCTCAGGGATCTGCGCTTTCTTCCCTTCTATTCAACATTTTTATTCAGCCAATTTGTCAAATTATGGCAGCCCATCAAATAAGTTATACGATTTATGCAGATGACATCATGATTTATACACCGATTGATCTCATTAACCCCGACTACAGCAAGATCACAAATTGCCTTGACAACATGTCTTCCTGGCTCACATGCAATAACCTTGCCTTAAACTACAATAAAACAGAGGCGCTTATTGTCACTCGAAACACCGACTTCAACCCCCACCTTTCATTAAATACAACAACATTACAATACCAGTTAAGGATGAAGTTAGATATCTTGGAATTACCCTCGATAAAGGTCTAACCCTCCAGTCACACATCAGAAAAACTGTGAGGTCTGCATACTACAGAATGAAAGTGATTAGACGCCTCAAGCCCTTACTCTCATATGACCACTTCCGGTCTGTCTGCCAAGCCTTAATAACTCCTATTCTGGACTTTTGTAATCCTATCTACTACGGTCTTTCAAAACACTCACTTAAACCTCTTCAGATGGCTCAGAACACGGCAGCCAGAATTATTGCTGGCTCAGCATCTCAACATCACATTACCCCTACTCTCAAAGAGCTCCACTGGCTTCCAATAAGCCAGCGCGTCAAATACAAGATGGTAATTAATATATTCAAGATCAGACATAAATGCTCTGCTTTTAGCCTTCATAACCTCTTACTCCAGAATAACAACAGGCCAAGACGAATAACTACATCAAACACCCTCAGCACCCCAAGTAGTTTCAGAAAAGCGTGTAAATGTACTACACAAAGGGCAATTTCCTTATCGGCCCCACTTATATGGAACTCTCTCCCTCCCGATGTGCGATCCATGGATGATTTAAAGGAGTTCAGAAAACAACTGAAATTTGTACTCTTCACTGAGTACTATGGCACAGACATCTAACAGTCTCTATTATTATAGCCTGCATATAACTTGTTTTACTGTAACAGTTCCTTGATGTTGCGTATCCCAATTTTACCTTCACTCTTTAGTTTAGTCAGTGTATGCCCCCCTGTCTCTGTTCTCCCTTCTTGTGTCTGGTAACCGCTTTGATTTAAGGAAAAGGCGGTATAGAAAACCTGTTAAATAAATAAATAAATAAATTTATCGACTCCGCAAAAGCCCTGGTTTTCAGAAAGCACAGCTACCACACCATTCCATGGTTGTGGAATCGGCCATGCATCGTCTGAAGAGCCAGAAGATGCACTCTGCAGTGCCCCCCGGTAGGGAGGCCTGCAACCTTGATGGCGTCGGTAGGAAGTGCTTCCAGGGTTCGATGCTTGCTTGCCGTGTCCAGTCTTACCAGCTGTACATGGGCATGTACTTACGGGACCTGGCCAAAGAATTGGCCGGATTCTCTGCTGGTCTCTCCGGGGAGCCCTTGCAGAGATTTCAGACCTTGTCCTCGGGGATTCGGGAATGCTGAAAGTTCATTTCCCGCGCCGCCTACAATGGCTTAAAGGCTTCGGCCCGAGTAGCGGTTGCCAGCATTGCGGCTCGACGCCAGGCGTGGCTGCAGTCATCGGACCTCGAGCCATGGGTTCAGGACAATTTGGTCGATGTCCCCTGCCAAGGTGAGAACCTTTTTGGCAAACCCATGGCCGAGAAGGCCGCTCAGGTCGAGATGGAGCACCTTACCCGGACAAGGCTGTCGAGGAAGACCTCTGCCCCTTCACATAAGAAGAAGGGCTCGGGTAAAAAGTCCTTTTACCCGAGGAAGGACACTGCCTACAAACAGTACCCTCAGTATCAGGCTGCCCAAGCTGCCCCCCAGGGTCAGCAAGCCAAGGGCCAGGGTAATGGGCCCCGTAGGCAGAGGACCCCCAAGCCTCAGGCCCCTGCTACCACTCAGCAGGGTGGGGGTTTTTGACTCCTTGAGCGTAGCCTCTCCTCCACTGCTCTCCCCACCCTGCACAGGAGGTCGCCTCGCCCTCTTTGCCCACCAGTGGCCCCTTATCACTGGGGACAGTTGGGTGCTGGACATAGTCCACAATGGCTATGCCCTCTATTTTCACCAACTGCCTCCGCCATATTTCACAGACCACCTTCTACAAGAGCTTCATGGTCTGTTGGTGGACAGGGCGGTGGAGCCTGTGCCTCCCCACTTGCAAGGTCACGGATTCTACTCCAGGTATTTCCTGGTACCCAAAAGAACCGGTGGCTTTCGACCCATTCTGGACCTCAGAAATCTCAAGTTCCTAGAGAAAGAAAAGTTCAAGATGCTTACTCTTGGAACCCTTCTGCCCTACCTCCAGCAGGGAGATTGGCTATGCTCCTTAGATCTAAAGGATGTGTATACTCACATCCTCATTCATCCAGACCACAGAAAGTACCTCAGGTTCATTGTGGGAGGAAACCATTATCAGTACAGAGTACTGCCTTTTGGACTGACCTCCGCTCCCAGGGTCTTTACCAAGTGCCTGGCAGTTGTGGAGGCCTACCTGAGAAATCAAGGCATCTTTGTCTTTCCCTATCTGGACAATTGGCTCATCAGGGGTCAAACGTCCCTGGAGGCCAGACAAGCCACCCTCAGAACCATTGCTCTGCTTCAAAATGTGGGTTTTATCATAAACTTCGCAAAGTCCACTTTGCTCCCCTCCCAGAACTTGGAGTTCATAGGGGCAAGGTTGGATTCTCAACTGGCAAAGGCATTCTTGCCAGAAGACAGGGCCCAAAGACTGATGGACATGGAAAAACCGTTTCTGAACAAGTCCTTGGTCTCTGCCAGACTCTGCCTCAGGCTTCTGGGACACATGGCTTCGACATACATGTGACTCCCAATGCCAGGCTCCATATGAGGCCTGCACAGTGGTGCCTTCGGACTCGGTGGTCTCAAGCCACAGGCAACTTACGAGACAAGATAAAGGTGTCCAAACCCCTCTTAGCCTCCCTCAGCTGGTGGCTACATCCACCCAATCTACTCAAGGGGATGCCCTTCCAAATGCCAGAATCCTCGGTGGTCCTCACCACCGATGCCTCTCTAAAGGGCTGGGGTGCTCATTGTCTGGACAAGTGCACCCAAGGCCTCTGGTCTCCCTGGGAGGCAGCCCAACAGATCAATCTGCTGGAACTTCGGGCTATCTGCTTGGCTCTCAAAGCTTTTTCTCCAGCCCTGGCTCACCGCTCAGTCTTCATTCAAACAGACAACCAGGTAGCCATGTTTTATCTGAACAAACAGGGCGGGACTCGGTCCCAGATCCTTTGTCGAGAGACTCAGGACCTCTGTTCCTTTGCCCTAAAGCACAACATGCTTCTCAAGGCGGTGTACCTCCCAGGCCAGGAGAACTGCCTGGCCGACCGGTTGAGCAGAATTCTACAGCCCCACGAGTGGCAGCTGCATCCCTTGGTCGTTCAAAAGATCTTCCTAAAGTGGGGTCTCCCTTGGATAGATCTCTTTGCCAGTCCACTGAACAAGCAACTGCCCAAGTTCTGCTCCAGGCAGCCGCATCCTTTGAGGATAGCACCAGATGCTTTTCTGATGTCCTGGTCTCAGGGCCTCCTGTATGCGTTTCCTCCCACGCCCTTGGTGGCCCGAACTCTTTTCAAAATTCTTCAGGACAAGGCCTCAGTCCTGCTGGTGGCTCCCAGGTGGCCGAGACAGCCTTGGTTTCCTCTTCTGCTTCAACTGGCGGTGGATCCCCCACTGCCTCTGGGGTTGCAACCTGACCTTCTCTCTCAGGAGCAGGGTTCCCTTCTGCACCCCAATCTCACAGCTCTCAATTTGATGGCCTGGAGGCTGCAAGGGTAGTCTTGGCTCCCTGGGGCCTGCCTCAGGAAGTTGAGGAGGTTGTACTAACCTCTAGGAAACGGTCCACTAGGAAAACCTATGCTCTCAAATGGAAAACGTTTTCTGTGTGGTGTCAGCTACGTGCAGAGGATCCTTTCTCCTGTACTGTGCCAGTAGTGCTTCAGTACTTACTGCACTTATCAAATCAGGGACTTCAGTCCAATTCTGTTCGGGTCCACCTCTCAGCTCTAGCAGCTCACCACTCACTGGTGGAGGGACATTCTCTGTCAGGTCACCCCTTGGTGTCCCGCTTTTTCAGGGGCTTGCTTTTACTCAAGCCTCCAATCTGTCCTCCTGCCCCTGAGTGGGAGTTGAATGTGGTCTTGCAGCAACTGACTCGCCCACCTTTTGAGCCGATGGCTACTTGTCCACTACGCTTCTTCTCCTGGAAGACACTCTTCCTGATAGCCCTTACCTCGGTTAGGCGAGTGAGTGAGCTTCAGGCCCTGGTCTGTGATAGGCCTTACACCAGGATTTATAGGAACAAGGTAGTCCTCAGGACCCACCCAAAGTTCCTCCCAAAGGTGGTCTCCTCTTTCCACCTCAATCAAGAGGTGGTTCTTCCAACATTCTTCCCTAGGCCTCATGCAAGCCAGGCTGAAGCAGTCCTGCATACCCTGGACTGTAGGAGGGCCTTATCCTTCTACCTTGACCGTACGCAGGGGCATAGGAGGGCTACCCAGCTCTTCGTCTCTTTTGACCCCAATAAGTTGGGGTTGCCTGTGTCCAAGCGTACCTTGTCCTTCTGGGTGGCTGACTGTATCACCTGGGCTTACAAGGCGGCTGACCTTCCTTTGCAGGGTAGGGTCACGGCCCATCGTGTCAGGGCAATGGCTGCCTCAGTGGCTCATCTCCGCTCTGTGCCCTTGGTAAACATCTGCAGGACTGCAACTTGGTCTTCAAGCCAGACTTTTGCGGCCCATTACTGTCTGGAGAGAGTCCCGTAGGGACAGTGCTTTTGGCCAAGCAGTACTCCGGAATCTCTTTGAGGTTTAGGCAACTCCTGCCCTCCTTCCCTCTGTTGGGCTACTGGTGGGGCTTATGTCCTTGAAAAGCCTTTCTTTGCTGCTGGGACTAGGGGAAGGCCTCTTGTTCAGCCTGGGTTCCTCGGTAGCCCAGAGCTGGGGAGTCACCCATATGTGAGGACTGACTTCCTGCTTGGTCCTGGAGAAAGAGTAGTTACTCACCTGTAACAGGTGTTCTCCAGGAGCAGCAAGAATCAGTCCTCACAACCCTCCCTCCTCCCCTTGGAGTTGCAGTTGTACATAGTTTATTTTTCATTTTTTGTGTGCTGTTCTTAGCTATGTCATTTGACTGAGGTAAGATGGCACCTTTAGGCACGAAGGGAACCGCGCATGCGTGCCAGCATTCCCAAAGGCTTTCATGGAAAGCTGGGGAAATGCTCTGCTGGGGCTTCATCGGCGCCGATGACACCCATATGTGAGGACTGATTCCTGCTGCTCCTGGATAACATCTGTTACAGGTGAGTAACTACTCTTTTTTTTTCTTTGATTCGACGCCGGTTTCCCTTTCCCGCCTGGGCCCGATACGTCGGTATCGAGCCCGGATCTCTTTTTCTTTTTTCACTGGCAGCCCTGTCTTTTGGCCTTGCAGGGGCCCTTTTTCCCCCGATGGCTGCCAGTGGTTTTAAAAAGTTTGATCGGTACAAGAAACGTATGTCTCTCACCGGCACACATGACTGCTGCCTCCGGTGCCTCGGACCCGATCATGACCCAATGATCTGTGGTCCGTGTGGGAAAATGTCCTCTAAGGCGTTAGAGTTGGCAGCACCAAAAGGCAAGAATCTTCTCTGACTCCGCGTCCGGTCAGGCCCGGACCTCGTCAGAGGCCTCGACATCTCGGGACTCTGGCCCCGAGCCGCGTCGAGGCTCCTCTGGAAGGGGGTCTTCCTCGTGGGAGCATCGTAAGAAGAAAAAACCCGCGAGGGCGTCGTCGGTGGACGCACTTGGCTCCTCGAGGGCCAAGTCGCATAACCCCGAACGCAGTCCCGGGTCTTCGGAGTTGGAGAGGCCTGCAAAACAACCTCGTGTGGAGATGGAGTCCCCGGGTCACATGAGTACTGTAGTCCTCGTGGACTCTCCTGCAGGGGAGCCGACGTTGGGCCCGGCGCCGCCGGGGCTCGAGTCGGGAGCTGATGAGTCTCCTGAGCTCGGACTCAGGTTGACGGCCTTGGAGAGCAGCTTGGCTGCCTTCATGGAACAGCAGTGGGCACTGATCGCCGGTCTTACTGGTGCATCTGCCCCGACCACCGGGACATCGATGTCCAAGTCGACCCCGGAGGCCGATCCTTGAGTCCATGCGAGCTCGAGTCGATCCTCGGCCTCCCGTTCGGGACCGAGGTCGTTGACGACGGTACCCTCAGCATCAGGGCGGATGGCATCGATGCGTGCCCGACCGGAGCCACTTGATTCCTCCGCCGAGGAATCCGGCTGGGAGACTGAAGATGAGGAGTCTTCCGACACGTTTCGGACTCGGTGCATTCCTTCGGATTCGCCCGAGTCCAAGCCTCTGAGATGTCCCCCCCCCCCCCCCAGAGGATACCCGGTTCTCGGATTTCATGCGGGACATGGCCAAGGCTTTGGCATTCCCTGCGGATCCTGAGGAGAAGCCTCGAGCCAAGGAGCTCGAGGCCCTACAGTATGACTTGCCTCCGAAGGAGGCCTTTACTGTTCCGGTTCCTCCGATGCTGGAACGGTTGCTCTTCCGCATGTGGGAGGCGCTGGCCTCGACGCCGGTTTTGAGCAAGCGGGTCGATTCCATCTATCGAGTCCGCAAGAGCCCCGGGTTCTATAAGGCACAATTACCGCCCCACTCCATGGTTGTGGAATCGGCCATGCATCGTCTGAAGAGTCAGAAGATGCACTCCTTGGTGCCTCCCGGCCGGGAGGCCTGGAACCTGGATGCCCTCTGTAAGAAGTGCTTCCAGGGCTCTATGCTTGCTTGCCATGTCCAGACCTACCAGCTGTACATGGGCATGTACCTTCGGGACCTGGCAAAGGAGATTGCCGGGTTCTCTGCTGGTTTCTCCGAGGAACCTTTGCAGAGGTTCACAGCCTTGTCAACTGGGACCCGAGAGTGCTCGAAGTTTATCTCTCGAGCAGCCTATGATGGCTTCGAGGTTTCGGCCCGAGTAGCCTTGGCCGGCATTGGTGCATGCAGTCAGGCTTGGCTACAGTCATCAGACCTCGAGCCATGGGTGCAGGACAAGTTGGTCGATGTCCCCTGCTGAGGTGAAAACCTCTTTGGCAAGCCCATGGCTGACAAGGCTGCCGAACTTGAGACTGAGACTCTTACCTGGACAAGGCTGTCCAGAAAAACCTCTGCCCCTTCTCAGAAGAAGGGCTCGGGGAAAAAGACCTTTTACCTGAGGAAGTCATTTGACTATAAACAGTACCCTCATTATCAGGCCTCTGTAGCTCCCCAACAGGGTCAGCAGGCCAAGGGGCAGGGTCATGGTCCCCGTAGTCAGAGGGCCCCCAAGCCTCCTACTCGGGCTCCTGCTCAGCAGTGAGGGGGATTTTGACTGCATTGGCATAGCCTCTCCTCAGCTGGCTCCCATCAGCACTGGAGGCAGGCTGGCCCTGTTCGCCCACAGGTGGTCAACCGTCACACGGGATACCTGGGTTCTAAGTATAGTCCAGAAGGGCTTTCTCCTCCACTTCCACCAGGTAGCCCCCTCCTATTTTCCAGGGGAGCCTCCCAGACTCCCTCTGCACAGGGACTTACTCCCGCAGGAGTTGGCAGGTCTTCTAAAGGATCAGGCAGTGGAACCGGTGCCCCAACACCTGAGAGGTCACGGCTTCTATTCCAGGTACTTCCTAATACCAAAGAGAACTGGAGGCCTCAGACCCATCCTAGACTTGCGAAACCTGAACAAGTTCCTGGAGAGGGAAAAGTTCAAGATGTTTACCCTTGGATTACTGCTGCCCTACCTCCAGCAGGGAGATTGGCTATGCTCCTTAGATCTAAAGGATGCTTATACTCACATCCTTATTCATCCAGACAATATCTCAGATTTGTAGTGGGAGGAAACCATTATCAGTACAGAGTACTGCCTTTTGGCCTTACATCCGCCCCCGTGGTCGTCACCAAGTGCCTAGCGGTGGTAGCGGCCTACCTCAGGGTTCAGGGCCTCTTTGTATTTCTATATCTGGACGATTGGCCTCTTGTGGGGACTACCCCTGATGAGCCAATCAAGCCACCCTTTGCACTGTCGCTCTGCTTCAGCACCTGGGGTTTGTCATAAACTTCGCAAAGTCCAGTTTGCATCCCTCCCAGAACATGGAGTTCATAGGAGCTTGACTGGACACATTTCAGGCAAAGGCCTTTCTACCAGTGGATAGGGCCCACAGATTGATGGCTCTAGCCAGGCTGTTCCACAGCCATTCTCTAGTCTCTGCCAGACCATTTCTGAGGCTCTTAGGCCACATGGCATCCACGGTCCATGTGACTCCAAATGCCCGTCTACATATGAGACCAGCTCAGTGGGGCCTCAGGACTCGGTGGCACCAGGCCACAGGAAGCCTCGCGGACGAAGGTAGGGTGTCCAGCCTACTACTGTCTTCTCTGCAATGGTGGCTTCATCTTCTGAATCTAGTGCAAGGGGTGCCTCTTCAGGCACCTCCTCACTCTCAGGTGCTGACAACCGATGCTTCTCTTCAAGGTTGGGGTGCACATTGCCAAGGGGCATGTACTCAAGGCCTGTGGACTCCTTGGGAGGCCACACAGCAGATCAATCTCTTAGAGCTGAGAGCTATCCACTTAGCCCTGGGAACTTCCTCTCATCTCCTCTCTCACCAGTCCTCCTTAGTTCAGACAGACAATCAAGTGGCTATGTTCTATGTGAACAAACAAGGGGGCACAGGGTCCGGCCTTCTATGTCAGGAAGCGCAGAGGCTGTGCTCCTGGGCAGTCAATCATGGCATTCTTCTCAAAGCAGTCTACCTCCCAGGTCAGGAGAGTTACCTGGTGGACAGATTGAGCAGGATTCTGCAGCCGTACGAATGGCAGTTGAATCCTTTAGTGGTTCAACAGATCTTTCTGAAATGGGGTCTTCCAACCATAGATCTCTTTGCCAGTCCTCTGAACCGTCAACTTCCCAGGTTCTGCTCCAGACAACCGCATCCTCTCAGAGTAGCAGCTGATGCGTTTCTCATTCCATGGTCTACAGACCTCCTATATGCGTTTCCTCCCATGCCTCTAGTGTCCAAGACACTGTTCGAAGTGATCCGGGACAAGGCCTCAGTGATCCTGGTGGCCCCCTGGTGGCCAAGGCAACCCTGGTTCCTACTACTGCTGCAACTAGCGGTGGACACTCCTAAGAACATAAGATATGCCATACTGGGTCAGACCAAGGTCCATCAAGCCCAGTATTCTGTTTCCTCTTCCTCTGGGGATGCAACCCGATCTTCTGTCTCAGGAGCAGGGATCTCTCTTGCGCCCCAATCTACAGTCCCTCAATTTGATGGCCTGGCTGCTGAAAGGGTAGTTGTAGCGCCTTTACTACTGTCTAGGGAAGTGAAGGACATAGTCTTGGCCTCTAGGAGTCAGTCCACCAGAAAGTCTTATGCCCTTAAGTGGTGTAGGTTTTCTGCCTGGTGTACTCAACACAATGAGAATCCTTTCTCATGCCTAGTACCAGTGGTGCTGCTGTATTTGCTTCACCTGTCCAACCTAGGCCTTAAGTCCAATTCTGTTAGAGTTCATCTTAGTGCTCTTTTAGCACACCACTCACAGGTGGAGGGTCAGTCTCTCTCCAGTCATCCTTTGGCCCGATTCCTCAGAGGCCTGCTTTTGTTTAAGCCTCCAGTGCATCCACCTGCCCCTGAATGGGATTTAAATGTGGTCTTGTAACGGCTTACTTGCCCACCATTTGAACCTATGGCTACTTGCCCTATGCGTTTTTTCTGTCTTGGAAAACGCTCTTTCTGGTAGCCCTTACCTCAGCTAGGCGAGTAAGTGAGCTTCAGGCTCTAGTTTCCGAAGCACCTTATACTAGGTTCTATAAGAACAGGGTAGTCTTACGGACTCACCCTAAGTTCCTTCCAAAGGTTGTCTCCTCCTTCCACCTCAGTCAGGAGGTGGTTCTTCCGACTTTCTTTCCCAGGCCTCATGCTAGCCGGGCTGAGATGGTCCTGCATACCCTGGACTGTAGGAGGGCATTGTCCTTCTACCTTGACCGTACGTGGGAGCACCGGAGGACGGTTCAGCTCTTCGTTTCTTATGACCCCAATAAGTTGGGGTTGGCTGTCTCCAAGCGTACTTTGTCCATATGGGTAGCTGACTGCATCGCCTGGGCTTACAGGGCAGCCGGCCTCTTGTTGCAGGGTCGAGTTACGGCTCACCATGTCAGGACGAAGGCTGCGTCAGTGGCTCATCTCCGCTGTGTTTCATTGGCAGTCATCTGCCGGGCCGCTACTTGGTCTTCAAGCCAGACTTTTGCGGCCCACTTCCTTGTGAGGGATTCCCGCAGGGACAGTGCTTTTGGGCAAGCGGTACTCCATAATCTCTTTGAGGTCTAGGCAACTCCTACCCTCCGGCACTGGTGTTGGGCTACCTGTTGGGGGCGTTATCAGAGAAGATTCTGTTCTTGCATGCTGAGGCTCTAGAGGGAGCTCATTTTTCAGTTTGGGGCCTCTGGTAGCCCTAAGCTAGGGAGTCCCATATGTGAGGACTGACTTCCTGCTTGGTCCTGGAGAAAGTAGTTACTCACCTGTAACAGGTGTTCTCCAGGAGCAGCAGGAATCAGTCCTCACAACCCTCCCTCCTCCCCTGGGAGTTGCAGTCATATGATTTATTTTTGCTATTTTTGCTGTCTTTTTAGCTATGTCATCAGACTGAGCAAGATGGCACCCTTGGGCGGGAAGGTGACCGCGCATGCGTGCTGCATTCCCAAAGGCTTTCTATGAAAGCTGGGGAAATACTCCGCACGGGGCTCCGTCGGTGCCGACGTCACCCATATGTGAGAACTGATTACTGCTGCTCCTGGAGAACACCTATTACAGGTGAGTAACTACTCTAAATGGAGAGAGGGGTCCGAGGCGGAGGCATCTTGAGGAGAGAGTTGAGAGTTGTAAAGAGACGAGAGTCCGAGGCAAGTGTTAATCAGATGGACATAATAGTCTTGTTTGAGTGCTATGGCTGAATGAAAAGAGAAGCATGAATTTGAAGTGTAGAAAGTCCGCAAGGATGTGGGATTTGAGTCGAGCACGCTCAGCTGAGCAGGCACAGGAGCATAGATAGCAGGTGTAGTGGAAGGCAGCCAGGGCTCGGGTATAGTACACCTCACAGGATATGGCATGAGCAGAACAAGAGCATCCAGAGCAGAGGAAAGTGCAGCATTAGAGGAAGCTACTGCCTCATCAACAGACACAGATGACAGAGGAAAGAGGGGAGAGACAGTGGAGGAGAGAGCCAACGGATCAATAGCACGAGGATTTCTAGAGGTTGGAGGAAACAGGGTGAGGTTGCGGCGGTGAGTGATGAAGAGTGAAGCTTAGCTGGTGATGGTCTGATAAGGAAAGAAGTGAGGTACAGATGTTTGAGGGTAGGCAATTAGAGAAGAATACAAGCTCAAGGCATTGGCCTTGCTGGTGAGTAGAGGCAGTAGAGCAAAGCTGGAGGTTGAATGATGAGGTAAGGGAGAGGAGCTTTAAAGCATAAGGGTCTGAGGAGTTAACATGAATGTTAAAATCCCCGAGAATAAGGGAGGGGAAAGCTGAATCCAGAAAGATGGCAAGTCATGAGTCAGTCAGAGAAAGGTAGAAGTGGAATAGTCAGGAGGTCGATAAATAACAGCTAATCGGAGAGATAGTGGAGTAAAAGGTCGGATGGAGTGGACTTCAAAGGAGGGAAAGGAGTGAGACTGAGGCAGAAGGAGGGGTTGAAATTGACAACAAGGAGACAGTAGAAGCCCAATCCCACCACCACAACCAGTGGGACAAGGTGTGTAGTAGAACTGATAGCTGCCATGACAGAGTAGCGACTGAAGCTGAGTCCTTTGGGAGAGCAATGAGACAGAACATTAGAGATAAAGAAATCATGAGTAAAAGGAAGTTTATTTGAAATGGAGTGTGTGTTCCACAAGGTGCATGACAAAGGGAGAGAGGAGGGGAAAAGGAGAGGGAAATAAGATTTGAACTGTTGCATAGGATCTGCTCTGGGAGTGTGACAAACGTCTAGTGAGGCCAGGTTTGGGGTTCATATCTCCGGAAGAGAGAAGGAATAGAACAGGGCAGAGAGGAAACAGCATGATGTTAATGAGGGTGAAGGACTACAAAAGGGGACTGCTACTTCTGGAGCGAGATCTGCAATTGTAAGTATTTATTCGGGGAATTTTTCTAAATCTTGGGGGAAAAGGAATTTTAGATTAAAGCTGATTAATCTGTGAATCCAGAATATTTGTTCAATCAGTCAGGGCCTAGTAGCAGCAAAGAGCTTTTCAGTTTAAATTTAAAACACAGCACAGAGCTTTCTGGTTAAATATAGGCCCCGAGACTCCCTCTATCCAAGCAAGGGCTGTGAACACCCCCTGGAAATTTGGCCCAGATTACCTTAGAAGCACAGGACAGGGTACTGTGTAGCAGCCAGCTTTAAATAAGTCGTCTTCCCTCCCTCCCTCCCTCCCTGACACCCACCCACCCCTGGGATAATCGTAGCTTTATAGGTGTTTGCACCTCTTAAAGGAAAGGAGGTGCCATATTCACACTCAGGTGCAGCTGTTTATCCTCATCAGACATACATTAAGGACCTGAGATTGAGCTTCATGTGAACAAGGTACATTAAACATGTTAGGTACAGTTTTATTAGTATAAATATACCCAGCGACCCTCAGTAAGTAAAGAACTTAAATATCTAAACACAACCTTAAAACTAAGATGCAGACAGCAGTCCAGCATCAAGATGGGGGCTTTCCATTCTTTTACATTGAGTGTGACATGTATGATGTTCTCCCAGTTGGTGAAGGGTCTTAGGTGCAAGGAGCTCTTTGCTCTCGGGAAATGAGTCCGATCTCTGGAGGCTAGAGTAGCAGACTTGGAGGACATAAGGAAGACAGAGGTACGTAGATGAGCCCTACAGTTATATAGTCCTGAAGTCTCACCTCCAGTCTGGCAACATCCCGGTTGCTATGGAGAAGAAAGGTCAAGTGACAGGAAAGCATCACCCTGGTGTGGCAGAAAGTGATCCTGTAGCTAGGACCTATCCTCCAGGTGATGTAAAACCCTCTCGCACCGAGGAAGTTTCTCCAGGGCTATGTGCCCATGATGGAAGGGTTAGGACAGCCGTTTATAGTTGGTGATTCGATCATTACGCATGTAGATAGCTGGGTGGCTGGTGGACATGAGGATAGCCTGGTAACATGCTTGCCTGGTGCAAAGGTAGCAGATCTCATGCACCACTTAGACAAGGATTTAGATAGTGCTGGGGAGCAGTCTGCTTTCTTGGTCCATGTCGGTACCAATGACATAGGGAATTGTGGTAGGGATGTTCTGGAGGCTAAATTTCAACTTTTATGTAGGAAGTTGAAATCCAGAACTTCCAGGGTAGCGTTCTCCGAAATGCTTCCTGTTTCACGCGCAGGACCCAATAGTCAGGCAGAGCTCTGGAGTCTCAATGTGTGGATAAGACGATGGTGCAAGTATGAGGGTTTTGGATTTTTTAGGAACTGGGGAACATTCTGAGGAAAGGAAGAGGCTCTTCCGATGCAATGGGCTTCACCTTAACTGGGATGGAACTAGGCTGCTTTTATTAACCTTTAAAAAGGAAACAGAGCAGCTTATAAACTAGATAATAGGGGAGAGCTGACAGCTGCCCAAGAGTGCATGGTTCGAAACAATGTATCATGGAAGGATACTACCAACAGAATGAAATTAGGGCATATCAGTAGAGAGATCCCAATAAAGAGAAAAGTAGCCCAAATGCCCATGAGGACAGAGCAGACGGAGCTTAACGATTCCAAATTACCCCTGCCTACCGATAACCAGATTAATATGAATAAAATACAAGCATTTTAGAGTGTATGCAAATGCTAGTCTAAAAGATAAGATGGGAGAGTTAGAAAATATAGCACTAAATGAGAGCTTAGATATGACTGTTATCTCAGAGACATGGTGGAATGAGGGCAACCATTGGGTCACACTGATACTTGGGTACAAACTATCTCCAGGAACAAGCAGGAATGTAGTCTTCACATATGGGTATTGTCGGTACCGACGGAGCCTGTGCGGGAACGCTCCCCAGCGTCCATTTAGAAAGCTTTTGGGAGCATCCCACAGTGCCTGCGTGCTGCCTTCCCGTCTTTCCCAACTGCCTCTCTCCAGTTCTTCGTTTTGCGCGGAGCTAGCAGGTTATTGTTCCTCTCACCGCAGAAAATTTTTTTCATTCTCCTTTTTTGTGGTTGCGTCTGCCTGCCTTCGACGCTATACTGGTACCGCTGGTTCGTTCGTTCTTTTTAAAAAAAAGAAAAAAAAAAAAAAAAAATTATATATATATATATATAAATATATATATATATATATATATATATATATATATATATATATATATATATTGTTTTTAAAAGAAAGAACGAACCGGCGGTATATATATACCTTTTTTTTCCAAACCTTTTTTCTTCAGGTGCACGTGCCATTTTGGGCCTTAGGCCCAAAATGTTTTCCCTTACCATGGAAACAAACCGCCTCGGGTTTCAGGAAGTGCAGCAAGTGCGGTGGTACCATCTCCGTCACCAACACACATGAGTGGTGTCTTAAATGTTTAGGTCCTGACCACTCCATCTCGGAGTGTATTTCCTGTGCCATGATGTCCAAGAGGGGTTGACAAAACCGGACTGCTAAGCTCAGCACCCTTTTTCCCTCCGATGCAGCCGCTGTGGCATCAACGTCTTCCAGGGCTTCGTCTTCCTCCCATGGATCTCAGGTAACTAAACATAAGTCTGGCCGGTCCTCAAAGGGTAGATCTCCTTCCAAGCATCGAGATGCCTCTGGCGTTGCCCTTGAGGGTCCTGTACTGGCAAAATTGCCCCGGCGGGAGGCTTCAGCTTCCAAAGCATTATCGGGGCTCCAGGATGTTCTCGAGGCCTCAACCTCGGCAGAACAACTGGTGCGGTGCTCTGGGGTACCGGCTGCTTTCTCCGGTACCAATACCCAGGCATCGGCAGCGTCGATAGACCAGAGGTTCTTGGCAATTGAACGCAGTCTGGTGGCTCTCCTTGCGGCATCGACACCCTCGGAACCGCGTCATACAGACAGTACAACCAGTACCGGCACCGACCCCGGCGCCGGTATCAGCATCGGTACCGATAGCATCGACATAGGTGTCTGCATTCCCGGCACCCAGTCATGCCTTCTGGTACTGATACACCGGTACTGATTCTCCCCGGCACCGACTTCGATTGATACGGGTATCGTGCTCTACAGGAGCTTTCGGACAGAAGGTCTGTGGTTGCAGAGCAGAGATGGCATCCATCTGTCCAAGAAAGGTCAACGCATCTTCAGTAGGAGACTGGCTAATCTACTGAAGAGGGCTTTAAACTAGATTCTTTGGGGATGGGTGAAGAAAGCCCCCAGGTAGGTGATACATTAAATAACTTTATGGAAATGGGTAACATATGGAAAGCAGTGTGTATAAATGCCTGTAGCATGGGAAATAAGATCCCTGATGTTGAAGCTTTGGTGGGAGTGGTTGACTTGGATTTAGTGGCAGTTACGTAAACATGGTTCACAGAAAACCATGATTGGGATGTAACTATACCTGGCTATACTTTATTCAGAAAGGACAGGGTAGGAAGAAGGGGAGGAGGAGTGGCACTATATGTAAAAACTACTATTAAAGCTTTGGAATTACAGAGCTTAAAAGGGAGAGGGGAGGCATTGTGGGTTAAACTAGAAAGAGGGAAAGAGAAATCTATTTACATTGGTGTGATATACAGACCTCCCTCACAAGAGGAAGAGGTGGACAGAGTTAATTGAAGACATGCGCAGCATTGCTAGGAAAGGCGAAGTGCTACTGATAGGAGATTTCAATATGCCAGATGTTGATTGGCACATTCCTTCTGCAGTATCTAGAAGTACGGAGATCCTGGATTCTCTACAGGGAGAACTATTCAGGCAATTGATAACAGACCCCACACGTGAAGGGGCCATATTGGACTTGGTGCTTACCAATGGTGAAAGTCTTTCTGATGTTGTAGTGGGAGATCATTTTGCATCCAGTGATCACCAGATGCTGTGGTTCAATATTAGGACTAGGGCTTTTAGAATCCATTCCAAGGTGAGGATCTTAGACTTTAGGAAGACTAATTTTGCGAAGATGGGCCAATACCTCAGGGAGTCGTTAGTGGGATGGGAACAGCTGGGGGATGTAGAAAAACAGTGGGCAAAACTGAAAGGGGGTATTTTAAGGGCAACCAACCTTTTTTGTTAAAATGGTAAAGGCAAAAGAAAAAGGAGACCGCTATGGTTTTCGAAGGAAGTAGCTGAAAAAGTGAAGAAAAAGAGGGAGGCCTTCATGAAATACAAGAGATCACAGAGAGAGGAAGACAGGCATCTGTATTTGGAAAACTTAGAGAAGCTAGCAAAGTAGTCAAGAAGGCAAAGATTCAAAAGGAGGAGGAAATAGCCAATGCAATAAAATGGGGGGATAAGACATTTTTCAGATATATTAGTGAGAAGAGGAAGGGCAAAAGTGGTATTGTCAGACTCGCGGGGGGGGGGGGGGGGGGGAAAATGTAGAAGCTGATAAGGATAAAGCGGAATTGCTTAACAAATATTTTGTTCTGTGTTCACAGATGAAGAACCAGGAGCAGGACCTCAGAAAACACCCACAAATAGGAACAGAATCGAGGGACATCTTGAACAATTTTCAGAAGACTGTGTTCGTGAGAAACTAGCTCAACTTAAAGTAGACAAAGCGATGGGACCGGATGGGATACACCCTAGAATACTGAGGGAACTTGGGGACGTTATAGCAACTCCACTGACTGACCTTTTCAATGCCTCGTTGGAGTCTGGAGTGGTGCCAAAGGACTGGAGAGAGGCTCATGTGGTGCTTTTAAACAAAAGCGGAAGTAAGGATGTGGTTGAAAACTACAGGCCGGTTAGTTTAACTTCGGTGGTGAGTAAATTATTGGAAACGCTGCTCAAAGAGAAAATAATGAGGTTTCTGGAGTCCAGCGGATTACAGGATCCGAGGCAGCATGGATTCACCAGAGGCAGGTCTTGTCAGACAAATCTGATTGATTTCTTTGACTGGGTGACCAGTGAGTTGGACCGAGGGAGAGCTGTAGCTGTGGTGTATTTTGATTTCAGTAAAGCCTTTGACACTGTTCCTCACAGGCGACTTATAAACAAACTGAGCACCCTAGGGATGGACCCTAAAGTTACTGCTTGGGTTAGAAATTGGTTGGGTGGGAGGCGACAAAGAGTACAAGTAAATGGTGCTCACTCTGAGGAGAAGAAAGTTACCAGTGGTGTGCCCCAGGGATCTGTCCTTTGTCCGATTCTTTTTAACATCTTTGTTAGTGATATAGCGGAAGGGCTGTCGGGTAAGGTTTGCCTCTTTGCAGATGATACCAAAATCTGCAATAGACACCCAGGAAGGTGTAGATAACATGAGGAGGGATCTAGCTAAGCTTGAAGAATGGTCTAGAATTTGGCAGCTGGGATTTAATGTTAAAAAATGTAAGGTCATGCATTTGGGCTGCAGCAATCCAAGGGAGCAATACAGTATAGGAGGTGAAGTACTTTTGTCCACTAAAGAAGAGCGGGACCTAGGCGTGGTTGTGTCTGATGATCTTAAAGTAGCTAAACAGGTAGAAAAGGCAACGGCAAAAGCTAGAAGGATGCTTGGGTGCATACGGAGAGGAATGGCTAGCAGAAAAAAGGAGGTGATAATGCCTCTGTATAAGTCTTTGGTGCAACCTCATTTGGAGTATGTGTGCAATTCTGGAGACCGTGCCTTCAAAAGGATGTGAACAGGATGGAGTCGGTGCAGAGGGTGGCTACTAAAATGATTAGTGGGCTTCATTATAAAACATATGAGGACAGACTTAAGGATCTTAATATGTACACCTTAGAGGAAAGGCGGGATAGAGGTGATATGATTGAGATGTTTAAATACCTCCGTGGCATAAATGATCTCCAGTAACAAGCAGGAATGAGTCTTCACATATGGGTATCGTCGGTACCGACGGAGCCTGCGCGGGAACGCTCCCCAGCGTCCAATCAGAAAGCCTTTGGGAGCATCCCACAGCGCCTGCATGCTGCCTTCTCGCCTTTCCCAACTGTCTCTCCTCAGTTCTTCTTTTTCCGCGGAGCCAGCAGGTCGTTTTCCTGTCACCGCAGAAGAATTTTTTTTTATTTTTATTTTGTGTCGCGTCTGCCTTCTTTAAAAAAAAAAAAAATGTTTCCGTTTCTTTTTTCTTCAGGTGCACTTGCGTTTTGGGCCTTAGGCCCAAAACTTTTTTTTCCTTAACATGGAAAAGCCTGCCTCAGGATTTAAGAAGTGCACAAAAATGTGGCGGTACCATTTCCGTCACCGACACCCATGACTAGTGTCTAAAATGTTTAGGTTCTGACCATTCCATAACAGATTGTATGTCCTGTTCTATGATGTCTAAAAGAGGTCGGCAGAACCGAGCTGCCAAGCTCAGTACCCTGTTTCCCTCTGATGCGGCTTCGGTGGCATCGACGTCTTCCAGGGCTGCTTCTTCCTCACATGGATCTCAGGTAACTAAACATAAATCTAGCCGGTCCTCGAAGGGTAGATCTCCTAAGCATCGAGATGCTTCTGGCGTTGCCCTCGAGGATCCTGCACCGGCAAAAGTACCCTGGCGGGAGGCTTCAGCCTCTAAAGCATCATCATCAGGGTTCCAGGATCATCTCGATGGCGTGGCCTCGACAGATCTCCTGGTGCCATGCTCTGGAGTACCGGTGGCTTCCACCGGTACCGACTTCGAAGCATTGGCGGCGTCAATGGATCAGAGGATTCTGTCCATAGAATGCAGTCTGGCGGCTTTCCTTGTGGCATCGATGCCCGTGGTACCGCAACAGACTATCCCACCAGTACCGGCTCTAGCATCGCCATCGGTACCGATCCCAGTACGGGTGGTATTGACATCAGCATCGGTGTCCGCTATGCCGGTACTCTGTCCTCTGAAGCCCTCTGGTACCGATACCCCGGTACCGGTTATTCCTGATACTGATCCCGGTCGGTACGGCCATCGAGCTTTGCAAGAGCATCCAGACAGACGATACTTCGATTCCTCTGAGGATTCTGAAGAGTCGGTCGATGCAGTGATGCTTCTTCCACAGGAGGAGTCCTCTCCTAAACGAAGGATGTCTTCTCCAGAGGACTTGTCTTTTCAAGACTTCATCAGGGATGTGGCTCGGGGCCTTTCCATCGCGGTGGCCCCTGAGACAGAGCCCAGAGCCAAGGAGTTAGATATTTTACAATATCCTAAAACTCTTAAGGAGGCAGCTACCTTGCCTATTCATGAGATTCTGTATGATCTCATGTTGAGGATGTGGGAAGCACTTCTGACCACCTCCCCTCATTCTCACAGGTTAGATACCATGTATCGTGTCCCTCCTTGTCCTGGTTTCCATAAAACTCAACTTCCTCACCACTCTATTGTGGTTGAGTCTGCAATGAGAAAGATTAGAAGTACCAAAAGACATGCCTCTAATCCTCCAGGACGTGAATGTGGATGCTTTTGGAAGAAGTCTTCCAGGCTTCCATGCTTGCTGCGAGAATTAATTCCTATAGTCTCTACATGGGAATGTTCTTAAAAGAAGTCACTGACCATTTGCAGACTGAGTCCTTTTATGTCTGAAGATAAAAGGCAAGACTTTCTCACTGGGCTCAAACATGCCCAGGATATCTCCATATTATCCAACCGTGCAGCTTTCGACTCCTTTGAATGCGTAAGCAGAGCTTCAGCGGTTGCCATAGGTGCACGTAGGATTGCTTGGCTTCAAGCATCTGATTTGGAGATCTGGGTTCAAGATGAATTGGGTAATATCCCTTGTACAGGTGAGAACCTGTTTGTTAAGCATTGGCAAGCAAAGGCCAATCAGATGGATGTTCAAAATTCTGCTTTGGATAGACTATCCAAATCCACAGCTGCTCCTGCTAAGAAAAGGTTATTCAAGAAAACACCTTTTTCTAAAAAGGGAAGATTCTTTCCTCCTTATGGTCAGCGGGCATCTTCTGCACCTCAGTTGCCTACCAAAAGTCAGCAATCATCCAAACAGAGCAAAGCAAAGGCTGCTAGGCCTGCTCCAGCCAAGCAACCTCAGCCCCCTCAGGGCCTTTGACTTTCCGCTAGAGAACTTAGCCTTCCTGGCTCTAGAAGGAGCCCTCCAACATTCCAGGAAGGTTATGTCACTTTGCTCCCAGGTGGGGGCAAATTACAGCAGAGCATTGTACACTCGCCAGCATAAGAGAGGGGTACAAACTTCATTTTTCAAGCTTGCCCCCTTTCACAAGAGTGCACCAGTTCAATTCTCCAACCTCCCTTCTCAACCTGTTGGGGCAGGAGGTTGCCACTCTTCCTGCCCAGGGGGCAATAGAGGAAGTGCCTCTAAAACAACAGGGCACAGGGTTCTACTCCCCCTATTTTCTTATTCCAAAGAAAACAGGGGGCTTCAGACCCATCTTAGATCTCAGAGAGTTGAACAGATTCCTAGTCAAGGAAAAAGTCAAAATGGTTTCTCTGGGAACTCTGCTGCCATACCTTCAGTCAGGATTGTCTGTCTTCTCTAGATCTCAAGGATGCGTACACTCATGTTCTCATCCATCCATTCCACAGAAGGTTCCTTCGGTTCCTTTTTCAAGAGAAGCACTATCAATACAGAGTGCTCCCTTTTGGCCTGGCCTCTGCACCAAGGGTGTTCACGAAATGCATGGCAGTGGTAGCTGCTTTTCTGCGCACCCTGGGGATATTCGTCTTCCCTTAACTGGACGACTGGCTCATTCGAGCTCCCACTCAATCAGAGGCCAAGAGTTCTCTAACCTGCACAATGCGTATCCTTCAGTATTTAGGGCTGGTAATAAACTTCCCAAAATCCAATCTGACCCCTACTCAGTCCCTGGAGTTTATAGGGGCGTTGTTGGATACCAGAAGGGCAAGGGCCGATCTTCCCCAGGCCCGTTGCCTTCGCTTGGTGCAGTTAGCTTCTCAGGCAGAGTTGAAGCCCCTACTAACTGCTCGAGAGGTGTTACAGTTGCTAGGCCACATGGCTTCCACGGTACATGTGGTACCATATGCTCGCCTTCACATGAGGGCAGCTCAGTGGACTTTATCCACCCAATGGACCCAGGCATTTGGCTGCCTCTCAGACAAAATAGCAAACACAAGTCGCCTCATTTTGTCCCTCCTTTGGTGGAAGACCCCTCAAAACCTGTTGCTGGGGTCCCCCTTTCAGCAGCCTCTACACCAAGCAACCCTTACTACAGATGCTTCTCCAGTGGGGTGGCGAGCTCATCTGCAGGACCTCTCCACCCAGGGCATCTGGTCCCCGCAGGAGACTTGTCTACATATCAGTCTCTTGGAACTCAGAGCAATCTTCCTTGCTCTGTGGGTTTTCCACACCCTGCTCAGCCACAAGACAGTCCTTATCCACACGGACAATCGGGTAGCCATGTTCTATGTGAACAAGGAGGGAGGAACTGGCTCTCTGTCGCTTTGCAACGAAGCTTTGCGATTGTGGGCCCTCGCCAGAGAGCACCACATTTATCATCTGGCAGTTTAGCTTCCAGGCGTTCAAAACTCTTGGGCAGACAGGCTCAGTCGAGTTCTGCTTCCACACGAGTGGTCCCTACATATGGACCAGGTATCCAAAAGTTTTCAAATTTGGGGAACCCCGGACATAGACCTCTTTGCAAGTCCGTTGAATGCCAAACTTCCCCCGTTCTGTTCCAGAACTCTGGCTCAGGGAGCTCAGGCAAGGGATGCTTTCCTCCTTCACTGGGGTCAAGACTTCTTCTATGCCTTTCCACCCATTCCCAAAACCCTGTTCAAGCTTCAGAGAGACAGAGGCCACATGATTCTCATAGCTCCACATTGGCCACGGCAAGTGTGGTACCCTCTGCTTCTACATCTCTCTCAAGCTCCCTCCCTGGAGTTAGGGTCTGCTCCAGACCTCCTCTCTCAAGAGGACGGAAGGTTATGGCATCCCAATCCCCAGTCTCTGCATCTCAGGGCTTGGTTGCTGAAGGCCTAGATCTCCGGGATCTTCATCTTTCTCAACAAGTGAAAGATGTTCTTTATGCTTCCAGAAAACCTTCCACTAGACGTTCTTACTCTTTCAAGTGGAAGAGGTTTACTATGTGGTGTTCTGGGAAGAGTCTTAACCCCCCTGCCATACCTCTGGAATCTTTGCTGGTGTATCTCCTCCATCTGTCTAATGCAGGCCTTAAAACAAATTCAGTAAGGGTCCATTTGAGTGCTATTGCAGCTTCCCTTAAGCCTCTAAATGGACACTCTATTTACTCTAATCCTCTGGTAGCAAGATTCATGAGAGGCCTCCTTTTAACAAAGCCTCCCATTAGACCACCTCCAGTGGCATGGGACTTAAACTTGGTTCTTGGTCAGCTTATGAAGCCGCCTTTTGAACCTTTAGCTACCACCTTCTTGAAATACCTTTCTTGGAAGGTTATCTTTCTCATTGCAATCACATCAGCACGTCGTATTAGTGAATTGCAAGCACTCATAGCTAATCCACCTTATACAAGGTTCCATCATGACAAGGTGGTCCTTAGTACTAATCCACACTTTATGCCTAAGGTGGTCTCGCCTTTTCACCTCAACCAGTAGGTCTACCTTACATGTCTTTTTTCCAGGACCTCATGCATCAAGTGCAGAGAGGAATCTTCATACCCTGGATTGTAAAAGAGCTCTGGCTTTTTACTTACAAAGGACACAGCAACATAAAAAGTCTTCCAAGCTCTTTGTTGCCTTTTGATCCTTCTCATTTGGGACTACCAGTCTCAAAGAGAACACTATCTAACTGGATTGCCCAGTGTATTTCTTTTGCCTATCAGAGCAAGAGCCTTTCCCTGGAGGGCCATGTCGCAGCTCACAATGTGAGAGCCATGGCAGCCTCAATGGTTCATCTGAACTCAGTGTCTATTGATGACATCTGTCGAGCAGCCACTTGGGCCTCGGTTCATACCTTCACAGCCCATTACTGCTTGGACAAGGACTCCCGCCGGGATGCCATGTTTGGTCAGGCTGTTCTTAAACACCTGTTCCATACTTAATCATCTCTTACCCACCATCCCTCATGGGATGCCAGAAATCCATGTGGGGAAGTGCAGCCCTGTCCCAGGGACACACAACTTATGGGATCTCTCCCTGGCATCTAAAGCTAGGGAGTCCCCATATGTGAAGACTCATTCCTACTTGTTCCTGGAGATAGCACAGTTAGTTACCTGTAACAGGTGATCTCTGGAAACAGCAGGAATAAGTCTTCACAACCCACCCACCTCCCCTAGGAGTTGTCTGTCTCTTTCCTTTCCCTCTCTCTCTCTCTTTGTCTCAGTTCTAAAACTCAACGGAGGAGAGACAGTTGGGAAAGGCGGGAAGGCAGCACGCAGGCGCTGTGGGATGCTCCCAAAGGCTTTCTGATTGGACGCTGGGGAGCATTTCCGCGCCGATTCCGTCGGTATCGACGATACCCATATGTGAAGACTTATTCCTGCTGTTCCCAGAGATCACCTGTTACAGGTAAGTAACTGTGCTTTCAGGGAGAGAGCCTCTTTCATTTGAAAGCAAGTTCTGCTACAAGGGTACATGGGATGAGGGTGAAGGGAGATAGATTCAGGAGTGATAATGCGGAAATATTTCTTTACGGAAAGAGTAGTTTATCCGTGGAATAGTCTCCCAGTGGAGGTGGTAGAGATGAGGAATCCAAAAAAGCATGGGACAAACACAGAGGATCCCTAAAGGTAAAAAGGGGACTGTTGTAGTTGTTGATATGGAAGGACAGACTAGATAGGCCATGTAGTCTTTTTCTGTCATCATATTTCTATGTTTATATGTTTCTACTTTGAATCCTCGGAGGAGTCTGAGGATTCTGACAGTACTGTCGGTACCGGGGTACTTCTCCCCCAGGAGCCTTACTCTCCAAAACGTAGGATGTCTCCTCCATAAGATATCTCCTTTCGGGATTTTATCAGGGAGGTGGCTCGAGGTCTTTCCATTACTGTGGCTCCTGAAACAGAGCCCAGGGCAAAGCAGTTGGAGATTCTACAATATCCCAAGGCTCCTAAGGAGGCAGCTACTTTGCCTATCCATGAGATCTTACATGATCTCATGTTAAGAATGTGGGAAACACCTCTTACCACCTCTCCTCACTCTCGTATGTTTGTTTGTATCTCCAGGAACAAGCAGGAATGAGTCCTCACATATGGGTACATCGGAACCGACGGAGCCTGCGCGGGAAAGCTCCCCAGCTTCCCAGAAGGAAAGCTTTGGGGCTTCCCACAGCTCATGCGCGCTGCCTTCCCGCCTTCCTGACCAACTCTCCTCAGTTCTTCTTTTTCCGCGGAGCCAGCAGGTCGTGTTCCTGTCACCGCTGAAGAAATTGTTATTTTACTTTGTTTCTTTGACCGCGTGTCTGCCTTCCCCGATTCTGAACCGGTACCGCCGGTCTTTTTTCTTTTATTTAAAAAAAAAAAAAAAATTATCTTCTTTTCACTTCACTTGGTGTGTTTGCTTGTGCGGCCTACAGGCCTTCACAAATTCTCCCTCATGGAGAAGCCAGCTTCTCCAGGACCAAGCAGGAAGTCAGTCCTCACTTATGGGTGACGTCGGCGCCGACGGAGCCCTCGCGGAGCAATTTTCCCCAGCTTTCAAAGAAAGCCTTTGGGAATTGCAGCGCGCATGCGCGGTCCTCTTCCCGCCCAAGGGTGCCATCTTAGCCAGTCTTCTTTTTTCCGCGGAGCCCTACAGACGTCCCCGTCGTGTCCCCGCGAAAAAGTCGATATTTCTTCATAATTTTATTTTTTCCATTCGGTTCGACGCCGGTCTTTTTCCCGCCCGGACTCGCGACGCCGGTCACGAGTCCTCTTCCTTTTTTTCGGTTTCTCTGACTTAGTCAGCTTTCGTTTTCGGTTTTTCCCTGGCAGCCCGGTCCTTTGACCTCGCCGGGGCCCTTTTTCCCCCGATGGCTGCCAGTGGTTTTAAGCGGTGTGGTCAGTGTGACCGAAATATGTCACTAACTGACACACACGACTTTTGCCTCCGCTGCCTGGGCCCGGATCATGAAGAACTGATCTGTGGGCCCTGTGGCAAAATGTCCTCCAAAGCGTTGAGAAGTCGGCGGCATCAGCGTGATAGGATCTTCGCTGACCCCAGCCGTACCCGGACCTCGTCGGAGGCCTCCGCGTCCAAAGGCTCCAGCTCGGACCGTCGCCGGAGTTCCTCCGACAGGGGTTCTCCCTCCGGGGACCATCATCGGAAGGTGAAACCCGCGAGGGCGGCGTCGGTGGACGCTCCTGGTTCCGCGAGGGCCAGGTCGCATAGCCCTGACAGCCGCCCCGGGTCCTTGGAGAAGGAGCACCTCACGAAGCGACCTCGCCTGGAGTCGGAGATGCCTGCTCGGGTAAGTCCTGTGGTCCTTCTGGACTCGCCTCCGCGACAGCCGACGTCGGGCCCGACACCGTCGGGGCCCGAGTCGGGGGCTGCTGGGTCACCTGAGCTCGGACTCAGGTTGACGGCCTTGGAGAGCAGACTGTCTGCCTTCATGGACCAGCAGCGGGCACTGCTCGCTGGCCTCGCTGGCGCCGCTGCCCCGACCGCCGGGACGTCGACGTCCAAGTCGACCCCGGAGACCGAGCCGATCCTCGAGTCGATGCGAACTCGAGTCGAACCTCGGACGAGGTCACCCTCGGCCTCCCGTTCGGGACCGAGGTCGCTGACGCCGACTCCCTCGGCGTCGGGGCGGCAGGCGCCGCGCCCTGCCCGGGCCGACCCCACCGAGTCCTCGTCTGAGTCGGTCTGGGAGTCTGAAGAGGAAGAGTCGCCTGATTCTTTCCGGACTCGGTGTGTCCCCTCGGACTCACCGGAGTCCGAGCCTCGGAAGCAGTCCCCCCCGGAGGATGCCCGGTTCTCGGACTTCGTCAGGGATATGGCCAAGGCTTTGGCCTTCCTTGCGGACCCCGAGGAGGAGCCTCGAGCCGAAGAGCTCGACGCCCTCCAGTATGACTCTCCCGCAAGGGAACACTTTACTGTACCGGTTCCTCCTATGCTGGAATGACTACTCTTCCGCATGTGGGAGAGTCCGGCCTCCTCGCCGGTCCTGAGCAAGCGGGTCGATTCTATCTATCGAGTCCGCAAGAGCCCTGGCTTCCAAAAGGCACAGCTACCACACCATTCCATGGTAGTGGAATCGGCCATGCATCGTCTTAAGAGCCAGAAGATGCACTCCTCGGTGCCTCCTGGCAGGGAGGCCCGTAACCTGGATGGCCTTGGTAAGAAGTGTTTCCAGGGTTCTATGCTCGCATATCGTGTCCAGACCTACCAGCTATACATGGGCATGTATCTCCGAGATCTGGCTAAAGAGCTAGCCGGATTCTCCGCTGGTTTGTCCGAGGAACCCTTGCGGAGGTTCCTGGCCTTGTCCACTGGCATTCGGGAATGCTCAAAGTTCATGTCCCGAGCAGCCTATGATGGCTTTGAAGCATCGGCTCGAGTGGCCGCAGCCGGCATCGGTGCCCGCCGACAGGCTTGGCTTCAGTCGTCAGACCTTGAGCCCTGGGTGCAGGACAAGTTGGTCGATGTCCCCTGCCGAGGCGAAAACCTCTTTGGCAAGCCCATGGCTGAAAAGGCTGCACAAATTGAGACTGAGACTCTCACCAGGACCAGGCTTTCTAGGAAGACCTCTGCCCCTTCCCAGAAGAAGAAGGGCTCGGGAAAAAAGTCCTTTTACCCGAGGAAGGCGGCTGCCTACAAACAATACCCCCATTATCAGGCCCCTGCAGCTCCCCAACAGGGCCAGCAGGCCAAGGGACGGGGTAACGGGTCCCGTAGGCAGCAAGCCCCCAAGCCTGCACCACCAGCCCCTGCTCAGCAGGGTGGGGGTTTTTGACTCACTAAGCATAACCTCTCCCCCCCCGCTGGTTCCTCCCAGCACCGGAGGCCGGCTGGTTCACTTCGCCCACAGGTGGTCCAGCATCACCGCAGATGCCTGGGTGCTTCAAGTCGTGCGAGAAGGCTATCTTCTCCACTTCCACCAGGTCCCTCCCTCCTATTTTCCGGGAGAACCTCCACGACCCCCTCTGCACAGGGACTTACTCCTTCAGGAGTTAGCTGGTCTTCTACAGGAACAGGCGGTGGAACCGGTGCCCCACCACCTAAAAGGTCAAAGCTTTTATTCCAGGTATTTTCTAATACCAAAGAGAACAGGAGGCCTCAGACCCATCCTGGACTTGCGCAACCTCAACAAGTTCCTTGTGCGGGAGAAGTTCAAAATGCTTACCCTTGGAATCCTTCTGCCCTACCTCCAGCAGGGAGATTGGCTATGCTCCTTGGATCTAAAGGATGCCTACACGCACATCCTCATCCACCCAAGCCACCGCCAATACCTAAGGTTTGTGGTGGCAGGAAATCATTACCAGTACAGAGTACTGCCCTTTGGCCTGTCCTCCGCACCGCGAGTCTTCACAAAATGTCTCGCGGTGGTGGTGGCCCATCTCCGGCTTCACGGCCTCTATGTCTTTCCGTACCTCGACGACTGGCTCATCAGAGCAGCGTCCGCTCCGGAGGTCACCAACGCCACACGCCGCACGGTGACTCTTCTGCAGTACTTGGGCTTTGTTATAAATTTCGCAAAGTCCACTTTGCTCCCCTCACAGGATCTTGAGTTCATCGGCGCAAGGCTACACACTCCTCAGGCACGAGCGTACCTACCGCTCGACAGGGCTCAACGGCTCATGGACCTAGCCGACCGTTTTCGCAGCCAGCCCCTGGTCTCCGCCAGGCGCTTCCTGAGACTACTCGGCCATATGGCTTCCACCGTCCATGTGACCCCCAATGCCCGCCTGAATATGCGGCCTGCTCAATGGTGTCTCCGCCAGCAGTGGCGACAAGCCACAGGCGGCCTAGCAGACCTAGTGCGCGTCTCCAAGCCGCTGATCTCGTCTCTCCGGTCGTGGCTTCAGCAGCCGAACCTGATATTCGGAATGCCTTTCCAGTCACCTCAGCCGGCCCGGGTGCTGACCACGGATGCATCCCTCCTGGGCTGGGGAGCACATTGCCAAGGGGCACGTACTCAGGGCCTCTGGACCACGTGGGAGTCTGCTCAGCAGATCAACTTCCTGGAGCTCAGGGCGATCCGCCTGGCTCTCAAGGCCTTCTCCCACCTGACTTCCCACCAGTCCGTCCTTGTCCAGACGGACAATCAAGTTGCCATGTTCTACGTGAACAAGCAGGGGGGCACGGGCTCCTTCCTCCTCTGCCGGGAGGCACAGAAGCTCTGCTCTTGGGCCGTCAGTCACGGCATTCTCCTCAAGGCAGTTTATCTCCCAGGCCAAGAGAATTACCTGGCGGACAAACTCAGCAGGATCCTCCAGCCGCACGAGTGGCGTCTGGATCCCTTGGTAGTTCAGAAGCTCTTCCTAAAGTGGGGCCTCCCCACGGTGGATCTCTTTGCCAGTCCTCACAACCGGCAGCTTCCTCGCTTCTGCTCTCGTCAGCCACACCCCCTTCGGGTTGCGGCGGACGCTTTTCTAATTTCATGGTCGGGGAGCCTTCTGTACGCTTTCCCTCCCATCCCGCTAGTCTCTCGGACTCTTTTCAAGGTTCTCCGAGACAAAGCCTTCATGATCCTGGTGGCCCCTCGCTGGCCCAGACAGCCGTGGTTTCCGCTCCTGCTGCAATTAGCGGTGGAGGATCCATTCCCTCTGGGGGTACAACCGGATCTCCTCACTCAGGATCAGGGGTCTCTACTACACCCCAACCTCAGGTCTCTCAACCTCATGGCCTGGCTGCTGAGAGGGTAGTCCTTGCTCCCCTTCTCCTGCCGGCAGAGGTGGAGGAGGTCGTCTTGGCTTCGCGACGGCCTTCTACCCGCAAATGCTACGCCCTTAAATGGCGTCGCTTTGCCGTCTGGTGTACCCAACAGTCTCAGGATCCCTTCTCCTGCCCGGTGTCGGTGATCTTGCAGTACTTGCTACACCTCTCTAATCTGGGACTTAAGTCCAACTCCGTCAAAGTTCACCTCAGTGCTCTTTCGGCACATCATGTGCCGGTGGACGGTAGACCTCTCTCCAGCGACCCTCTCGTAGCGAGGTTTCTCCGAGGTCTCCTTCTACTTAAACCACCTCTGCGCCCGCCAGCGCCTGACTGGGACCTGAATGTGGTTTTGCAGCGGATCACCTGTCCACCTTTTGAACCTATGGCTACCTGTTCTCTCCGTTTTCTGTCTTGGAAAACACTGTTCTTGATTGCCCTCACTTCCGCTAGACGCGTAAGTGAATTGCAGGCCCTCGTGTCTGATCCCCCTTACACTCGGTTCTACAAAAATAGGGTAGTCCTACGGACTCACCCAAAATTTCTTCCAAAAGTGGTCTCCCCTTTTCACATCAATCAGGAGGTGGTACTTCCAACCTTCTTTCCCAGACCACACTCCAGCCGAGCTGAAACGGTCCTCCATACCCTGGACTGTAGAAGGGCTTTGAACTTCTACCTTGACCGTACGCGGGAGCACCGTAAAGCTGCTCAGCTTTTTGTGTCTTTTGACCCCAATAAATTGGGGCTCCCGGTCTCCAAGCGTACTCTGTCCATCTGGGTTGCGGACTGTATCTCTTGGGCTTATGGGGCAGCCGGACTCTCCTTAGAAAGTCGAGTCACGGCTCATTGCGTTCGGGCAAAGGCTACGTCAGTGGCTTACCTCCGCTCTGTTCCGCTGGCAGACATCTGCCGGGCCGCTACTTGGTCTTCGAGCCAGACTTTTGCGGTCCATTACTGTCTCGAGAGGGAGTCCCGCAGGGACAGTGCTTTCGGACAGGCAGTCCTCCGTAATCTCTTCGAGGTCTGAGCAACTCCTACCCTCCATCCCGGATGTGGGCTACCGGTGGGTGATAATTCAGCGAAGATTCTTTCCTTCTGTGCTGCTGAGCTAGAGGGAGCTCATTTTTTGTGCTTAGGGTCTCCGGTAGCCTTGAGCTTGGGAGTCCCATAAGTGAGGACTGACTTCCTGCTTGGTCCTGGAGAAAGCGTAGTTACTCACCTGTAACAGGTGTTCTCCAGGAGCAGCAGGAATCAGTCCTCACTACCCTCCCTCCTCCCCTTGGAGTTGCAATCGTCTGCTTATGTTTTTTTTTGCAAATTTTTTATGCTGTCTTTTTTAGCTATGTCATCTGACTGGCTAAGATGGCACCCTTGGGCGGGAAGAGGACCGCGCATGCGCGCTGCAATTCCCAAAGGCTTTCTTTGAAAGCTGGGGAAAATTGCTCCGCGAGGGCTCCGTCGGCGCCGACGTCACCCATAAGTGAGGACTGATTCCTGCTGCTCCTGGAGAACACCTGTTACAGGTGAGTAACTACGCTTTCTGGTTTCAAAAAATGCACCAAGTGTTCTAGTACTATTTCAGTCACAGCCACCCATGAATGGTGTCTTAAATGTTTGGGACCTGACCATTCTATTTCGGATTGTCCTTCCTGCTCTCTGATGTCCAAGCGTGGCTTACAGAACCGAGCAGCCAAATTCCATATGCTGTTTTCTACAGATAATCCAGCATCAACATCCTCCAGGTCTTCCTCTCCGGATGGATCTCAGGTAACCAAACATGTTTCAGGCAGGTCCTCAAAGGGCAAATCTCCCTCTAAGCAGCGAGAGGCCCTTGGGTTCGACCCTGAGGACCCTGCCCCAGCCAAACAACCCTGGCGGGAAGCTCCGGCTTCCAAAGCTCCTCCTATGGGGTTACAGGTTGACATCGATGGCACGGCCTCGACCGATCACCTGTTAGACTGCTCTGGGGTACCGGCTCAGACCGGTACCGACATCCAGGCAGTTGTGGCGTCTATGGGTACTACTGTACAATCCATGCAGCAGACCATAATGGCTTTCATTAATGCTGCAACGCCCTCGGTCCCGCAACCGTCGGTTCCGACCCCGGTTCCGGTACCACAACCGATACGACAACCGATACCGGTACCCAGAGCATCTACTTCCAGTAGACGGCCGGTTCCGGTTCTCGGTTCCGCAGGTTTTCTCGATACCGACCCGGTTCCCGGTACGCCCGATGTCGATACCGGTCGGTACGGGTATCGGTCTCTGGAAGCAAATAGGCGATACTTCGAGTCTTCTGAGGATGCCGATACCTCAGATGATTCTGATGAAGCATCCCTTATTCTTCCTGAGGAGCCCTCTTCCCCAAAGAGAAGAATGTCTCCTCCAGAGGACTTGTCCTTTCAGGACTTCATCCTGGAAGTAGCCAAAGGACTCTCTATTACAGTATCTTCAGAAAAAGAACCTAGAGCACAAAAATTAGACATTTTAGGATACTCTAAGGTTCCCAAAGAGGCAGTCACCTTACCCATTCATGATATTCTCCAAGAACACATGATGGATTTATGGGAGGCTCCTCTTACCTTATCTCCACATTTTCGTCTGTTGGACACCATGTATCGGGTCCCTCCTTCTCCTGGTTTTCAAAAAACTCAGCTTCCTCACCATTCCATCGTGGTGAAGTCTGCTATGAAAAAGATAAAGAGTACCAAAAGGCACTCTTCTACCCCTCCAAGAAGAGAATGTAGGACTTTGGATGCTTTTGGCAGGAAAATCTTCCAGGCTAGTATGCTTATTGCCAGAATCAACTCATACAGCCTCTATATGGGCATGTTTCTGAAAGAACTTGCTCTTAAAGTACGAAATTTTCTCCCCTTTATCCCAGAGGATAGGAAAGAGGAGTTCCTGCTTCTTTTAAAGCATATCCAAGATGTGTCAAAGTTCTCCAATAGGGCTGCCTTTGACTCCTTTGAGGGTGCTAGCAGAGCATCTGGCATAGCTATAGCTGCTCGCCGAATTGCTTGGCTCCAGGCCTCTGACCTGGAATCCTGGGTGCAAGATGGCCTAGGCAATTTGCCTTGTACAGGTGAAAATCTATTTGGCAAAGAGTGGCAAGTCAAAGCCACTCAGATGGATGCAGAGAATGCTGCTTTAGATAGACTCTCTAAGTTGACTTCTCTCCCTGCCAAGAAAAGGTCTTTTAAGAAATCTTTCTACAAAAAGACTAGATTTGCTACCAATGCTGGCCAATCATCTTCTCAAGTTCGCTTTGCTCCTAAACGTCAGCAAGCTAAACAGGCCAGAACAAAACCTGCAGGGGCTGCTACGCTTCAACAGTCCCAACCCCCTCAGGGTTTTTGACTTACTTCTAGAGAACATACCCTTTCTGGCTCTGCAGCAACCAGAGCCTCTCACCATTCCAGGAAGGTTAACTTATTTTGCTCCCAGATGGGAACAAATCACATCAGAACAGTGGACCCTCTCTATTATCAAAGAGGGCTACAAACTGCATTTTTCCAGCCTTCCTCTCTATCCCAGGCTGAGACATTTCATCTCTCCCCCATCTCTTCTACACCTGTTGGATCAGGAAGTGAATACCCTGCTTGCCCAAGGGGCAATAGAACAGGTTCCTCTCCTTCAACAGGGCTCAGGGTTCTACTCCCCCTATTTTCTCATACCAAAGAAAACAGGGGGGCACAGACCCATCCTAGATCTGAGAGAATTAAACAAATTTCTATGCAAGGAGAAATTCAAAATGATCTCTCTCGGTACTCTCCTTCCATACCTACAGAGTCAGGACTGGCTTTGTTCTCTAGACCTAAAGGATGCGTACACACATATACTCATCCACCCATCCCACAGAAAATTCCTTAGATTTCTGTTCCAGGGAAAACATTTCCAGTACAGAGTACTCCCCTTCGGTCTAGCCTCTGCTCCAAGAGTGTTCACAAAATGCATGTCAGTAGTGGCTGCATTTCTTCGCACTCAGGGAATCTTTGTTTTCCCATACCTAGACGACTGGCTCATCCGAGCTCCATCTCAGTCTCAGGCTCAGACTTCCCTGGATCACACCATCTGCATTCTGCAGTACTTGGGACTTGTCATCAATCTGCCAAAGTCTCAACTCACCCCTACTCAATCCCTAGAATTCATAGGGGCCTGGCTGGATACCACCACAGCAAGGGCCTATCTTCCCCAGGCACGTTGCCACAGGCTAGTGCACTTGGCCTCTCAGATTCAGTCCAGAAGCCACTTGACTGCCAGAGAGATGTTACAACTGCTAGGCCACATGGCATCCACAGTTCATGTGGTGCCCTATGCTCGCCTGCATATGAGAGCAGCTCAATGGACTCTGTCCATCCAGTGGACACAAGCATTAGGAGCTCTCTCAGACCCAATAGAAACCTCCAAACGTCTCTTTTGGTCTCTCCAGTGGTGGATGTCCACTCAAAATCTGTTGCTGGGGTCCCCCTTCCAACCGCCACTACCCCAAGCGACCCTCACCACAGATGCCTCCCAAACAGGATGGGGAGCTCATCTTCAAGACCTATCCACTCAAGGCCTTTGGTCTCCACAAGAGACTGCCCTTCATATCAACCTTCTGGAGCTTCGAGCAATTTTCCTTGCTCTCAAGGTCTTTCATACCCTCCTATACAACATGACAGTTCTTGTTCAATACCGACAATCAAGTAGCCATGTTCTACATAAACAAACAAGGAGGGACTGGCTCTCTGTCGCTTTGCAACGAAGCTCTGACTGTGGGCCTTCGCCAGAGAGCATCAAATCCATCTCCTGGCAGTATATCTCCCAGGAATTCAAAACTCTTGGGCAGACAGACTCAGCCGAGTTCTGCATCCACACGAGTGGTCCCTGCACAGGGATCAGGTACTCAAAATCTTTCAGAAATGGGGAATCCCGGACATAGACCTCTTTGCAAGTCCGTGGAATGCCAAACTTCCCCGATTCTGTTCCAGAACTCCATGTCAGGGGGTTCAGGCCAGGGATGCCTTCCTCCTTCATTGGGGTCAGGGCCTCATATATGCCTTTCCACCCATTCCTTTGATTCCCAAGACTCTGTTCAAACTGCAGAGGGACCACGGATCTATGATCCTTATAGCTCCATGCTGGCCACGCCAAGTGTGGTTCCCTCTACTTCTGCATCTCTCCCAGGGCCCCTCCCTGGACCTGGGAGCTGCTCCAGACCTTCTGTCCCTGGAGGAAGGGACTTTGTGGCACCCAAACCCCAAGTCCCTTCACCTCAGGGCATGGTTATTGAAGGCCTAGACCTTCAAGACTTAAATGTCTCGCAACAAGTGAAGGATATCCTCCATGCTTCCAGAAAACCTTCCACAAGGCGTTCTTATGCCTTTAAATGGAAAAGATTTTCCATTTGGTGTGCTCAAAAGGGTCTTGACCCTTTTGCTCTTCCTGTAAATTCCCTATTGGAATATCTACTGCATCTCTCCAATGCAGGCCTTAAAACGAATTCAGTAAGGGTCCATTTGAGTGCTATTGCAGCATCCCTCAGGCCTCTCAATGGAAACCTATTTCCTCTCATCCTCTTATCGCAAGATTCATGAGAGGCCTAACTTTAACTAAACCTCCCATTAGGTCTCCTCCGGTGGCATGGGACTTAAATTTGGTTCTTGGTCAGCTTATGAAGCCACCTTTTGAACCTTTAGTCTCTACCTCCTTGAAATTTCTTTCCTGGAAGGTCATTTTCCTCATTGCAGTCACTTCAGCTCGCCGCATCAGTGAACTGCAAGCCTTAGTGGCTAATCCACCTTATACAAGGTTCCATCATGATAAGGTAGTCCTTAGGACAAATCCACACTTTATGCCTAAGGTGGTTTCACCTTTTCATCTTAATCAAGAGATATCTACCTGTCTTTTTTCCAGCTCCTCACGCATCCAGTGCAGAGCGGAACCTTCATACTCTAGATTGTAAAAGAGCTCTTGCCTTTTACCTTCACAGGACTCAGCCACATCGAAAGTCTTCCCAACTTTTTGTTGCTTTTGATCCTTCTCATTTGGGACTTCCAGTCTCAAAAAGAACACTTTCCAATTGGATTGCTCAGTGTATTTCTTTTGCTTACCAGAGTAAAAACATTTCTCTGGAGGGCCATGTCACAGCTCACAATGTGAGAGCCATGGCCACCTCTATGGCTCATCTTCACTCTGTCTCCATCGATCAGATCTGTCGAGCAGCCACCTGGGCTTCGGTTCATACCTTCACAGCCCATTACTGCTTGGATAAGGACTCCCGCTGGGATGCCTTATTTGGTCAGGCTGTCCTCAAACACC
Organism: Ichthyophis bannanicus; assembly: GCA_033557465.1. NCBI lineage: Eukaryota > Metazoa > Chordata > Amphibia > Gymnophiona > Ichthyophiidae > Ichthyophis > Ichthyophis bannanicus. Next base: position 30,827,030 of record CM066043.1, on the reverse strand, counting down.
TGTTCCATTCTTAAACAACTCCTGCCCACCTTCCCTCAATGGATGCCTGAGATCCATAGGAAGATGAAGAGCCCTTGGAGGGGGATCTCCCAGGCATCTCAGCTAGGGAGTCCCCATATGTGAGGACTCATTCCTGCTTGTTCCTGGAGATAGCACAGTTACCTGTAACAGGTGATCTCTGGGAACAGCAGGAATAGTGCTCACAACCCACCCACCTCCCCTAGGAGTTGTATCTCTTTCTCTTTCCTTTCCTCTCTCTATTGTCTCAGCTTTAAACTCGAACTGAGGAGAGTTGGTCAGGAAGGTGGGAAGGCAGCGCGCATGCGCTGTGGGAAGCTGGGGAGCTTTCCCGCGCAGGCTCCGTCGGTTCCTACGTACCCATATGTGAGGACTATTCCTGCTGTTCCCAGAGATCACCTGTTACAGGTAAGTAACTGTGCTTTATTGTTTCTTGATAAAATCGCCCTTCTCCAAAAATCAGAGCGATGTACAATTAAAAATCAATATTAAAATGGCCAAAGCCATGAAAAGGAAAATGAAATTACAAATTCTTTATAAAACCATAGTATAGACAGCAGAGACAGAAAAAGGGTAGAAAAGAGGACAATTATAATTTCTTTATAAAAACCATAGTATAGACAGGAGAGACAGGAAAGGGATAGGAAAGGGAACAAAAGGAGGGTAGGGGCAAGGGGAGTGGAGGTCATACAAAAGGGGAGGGCACATCATAAGCAAGGGAGAAGAGGTGAGTTTTCAAGTGTTTTTTGAAAGTGGGGTGGTGAGGTTCTAAGCGGAGGGAGGAGGGTAGAGAATTCCAAAGGGCAGGGCCAATGAAGAAGAAAGCAGAGGAGCGTGTGGATTGAAGGTGGGCACTGGAGGGGGAAGGAAGAGTGAGACGGTTGAGGTGAAAAGAACGAGGGGTGTGCTGGGGAGAGTAAAAGGAGAGAAGGTCAGCAAGATATTGAGGGTGCCAGTATGGAGAGCCTTGTGAACCAGATTGAGCAGCTTGAATTGAGAGCGGTAAGGAAAGGGCAACCAGTGGAGATGAAAAAGCAAGGGTGTGACGTGATCCCGAAGAGATGCAAGACGAGCGGCAGTGTTCTGTATCCGTTGTAGTTGAGATAGTCGATACTTGGGGAGTCCAATGAGAGTAGAGTTGGCAAAATCTACGCGAGACATAACTAGAGACATTAACAAGGTGGAGAGGGCTGAGGGGGACAGAAAAGGGCGCACCGCATGAATTTGACGAAGGAAGAAGAAAGATGATTTAGTGACATGAGAAAGGTGTGACTGAAAGGAGAGATCTGAGTCAAAGTAAACACCGAGATAACGAAAAGAGGAGACTAGAGGAACAGTAGAACCAGAGAATGAGGGAGCCAACTGAGGGGGTGGACAGCCGTGAGAAAACCAAATGGCCACAGTCTTAGTGAGATTGAGGTGAAGACAGTGAAGAGTCAACCAACTAGCTACGTCAGAAAGACAGGAGTTGAGTGCAGAAAGGTCAGGACAGGAGGGGGAAGTGTGATGCAGTAGAACGATGATATCAGCATAAAGAAAAGCAGAAACTCCAGACTGTTGAATTAAGAGAGCAAGAGGAGAGAGAAACAGATTGAAAAGAAGAGGTGCTAAAACAGAACCCTGGGGGACTCCACAAGAGAGAGGGAAGGGGTCAGAAGGGGGGATAGAAGGAGAGGGGGAAAGAACCGCACAGGAACGAGAAGAAAGGAAAGAATGAAACCAGTGGTAAACAGTACTACATAGACCAGCTTCCCGTAGACGCTGGAGAAGAAGGGAGTGGTCAACAAGATCGAAAGCTGCAGAAAGATCAAGAGCAACCGCCACCGAAATATCCCCACGATCGTGCGCCACGTGTAGTGCATTAGTGAAAGCGAGTAGAATAGTGTCAGCACTGTGACCCTGACGAAATCCAGACTGTCGAGGGTGAAGAAAGTTAATAGAATCCAGATAGTGGGAGAGTTGTGCAAAAACAAATTTTTCAAGGAGTTTAGAGAGGAAAGGAAGATTAGAAACAGGACGGTAGTGAGCAGGAACCAATGGGTCGAGTAAAGGATTTTTTAGGATAGGGCGGATTAGGGCATGTTTCCAAACAGAGGGGAAAGAACCTGTGGACAAGCTGGAATTAAACATAGTAAGGATGTGAGGTAGGAGTGCCAGAGAGGGATCTAGAAGCCAAGAGGAGGGAATGGGATCAAGAGGACAAGTTGTCTTCCTGGAAGAAGAGATAAGGTGATGAAGTTCCGGGGACGTAATTAAAGAGAAAGAGGCCCAAGAGTGAGAGAGACAGGCCAATGGAGGGGGAGATGCGACTGGAGGAGGGGAAAGTATTGGGGGAGGACAGGAGGGTAACTATGTTCTTAGGGTGGAAATCTTGTTGCTAAAGTAAGAGGCTGAGAGAGGGGGACGGAGTGGGATGAATATGAACAGCCGACGCAGAGGGTTGAAGGGAGGTTAAGGATTGCAGAGTGGAGTAGAGGTGTCTGGTCTGGTTTGGGGCATTCAGAATTGCATTAGAGAAATATGAGCGTTTAGCCTGATGGACGCTAGAGCGGTAATGGGAATAATTAGACTTGAAAAAAGCTAGGGTAGATGGTGTGGGATCCCTACGCCATTGACGTTCAGATTTACGAAGCTGAGTGCGCAGGAGCCTCAAACCTTGATGGTACCAAGGGTGTAGGGGCCGATGACGGGGTTTCCGAGGACGTAAAGGAGCAACACGGTCAAGAGCAGCCATGAGGGATGACCAGAACGCAGCTTGGGAGTTGGGAGAGAGCAGGGAAAAGTCTGGAGGAAAGAGCTCAGTGGCGGTGGGAAATTGCTGACGGGTGAGGGATGAGATAGCACGTGAAAGTCGTGGGAGAGGGGGGGGGATACCGCAGGGGATATAAAAGGAGAGGAGGACCTTGGAGAGTGGGAACAGGAAACGGAGAGACAGATATGGTCCGTCCATGGGAGAGGTAAAGAGGAAATATTTTGTATCATAAGAGAAGAAGAAGAGGTCAGAAACAGATCAAGCGTATGGCCAGCTTGGTGAGTAGGAATAGTAACATGTTGTATTAGTGATAGATCATGTAAAAGAGAGATAAAGGAGTGGTCTCGGGATGAGGAGGGAGAGTCCACGTGGAGATTGAAATCTCCGGCGATAAGTAGATGGGGGAAAGCTAAGGACAAGTCAGTGATTGTTCAGAGAAGAGATTCCCAGAGCTCGGACCGCAGAGCAGGAGGGGAATAGATAAGAAGTACCTGAATAGGAGGGGAGGTATGTAGTTGAAGCAGAAGGGATTCAGGATAGCGTAAAGACGGAGGAGTGAGCTGAGTGAAGTGAAGGGATGAGTGAATTAGGGCTGCCACTCCCCCCCCCCTGATTGGCCAAGACGGGGGGGGGTGGAAACGGCAGAAAAACCAGGGGGGAGACAGTGGGCCAGGAGAGCGTCCTCGCTGTCCCTTAACCAAGTCTCAGTCAATAGAGCAAGATCAAGAGAAGATTGAAGGACAAGGTCTTGAATGAGAAGTGTTTTGTTCTGTAGGGACCGACAGTTGACCAACTGTCGTAGACTAGATACCATGTATCGAGTACCTCCGTGTCCTGGCTTCCAGAAGACTCAGCTTCCTTATCACTCTATTGTAGTGGAGTCAGCTATGAGAAGGATCAGAAGTGCAAAGAGGCTTGCCTCTAATCCCCCAGGACATCAGTGTAGAACTTTGGATGCCTTTGGACATCGTACCTTCCAGGCTTCCATGCTTTCTGCCAGGATCAGTTCCTATATTTTATAAATGGGAATGTTCCTTAAGGAAGTCAGATTTAGAGGTTTTGAGCCCTCTTCCTGAAGATAAGAGGCAGGATTTTCTCACACTGGTTAAACATGCCAAGGATGTTTCTAAATTTGTCAGTCTTGCAGCTTTTGACTGTTTTGAGTACATAAGCAGAACCTCTGCCATTGCCATAGGTGCACGTAGAATTGCCTGGCTCCAGGCATCCGATTTGGAGCTCTGGGTGCAGGTTGCTGAAGGCCTAGATCTTCATGATCTTAACCTTTCTCAGCAAGTAAAGAATATCCTTTATGCTTCTAGAAAACCTTCCACAAGACGCTCTTATGCTTTCAAGTGGAAAAGGTTTACCATATTCTGCTTGCAGAAGGGTCTTAGCCCCCTTGCAATATCTCTGGAATCATTACTGGAGTATCTCCTTCATTTATCCAATGCAGGACTTAAGACTAACTAAGAGTCCATTAAATGCTATTGCAGCTTCTTTCAAGCCTTTAAATGGACAATCTATCTCCTCCCATCCTCTTATAGCAAGATTTATGAGAGGCCTTCTTCTAACTAAGCCTCCCATGAAGCCACCTTTCGAACCCTTAGCTACTACCTCGTTGAAATTCCTTTCTTGGGAAGTTCTTTCTCATTGCAATCACATCAGCTCGTCACATCAGTGAATTGCAGGCATTTAGTGGCTGATCCTCCTTATACAAGGTTCCATCATGACAAGGTAGTCCTTAGGACTCATCCACACTTTATGCCAAAGGTGGTCTCACCTTTCCATCTAAACCAAGCAGTCTACCTGCCTGTGTTTTTTCTAAAGCCTCATGCTTCAAGGGCAGAAAGGAATCTTCATACTTTAGACTGTAAAAGAGCTTTAGCTTTTTACTTGCAGAGGACACAGCAATATAGGAAGTCTTCCCAACTCTTTGTTGCTTTTGATCCTTCTCATTTGGGACTTCCAGTCTCCAAGAGAACACTGTCTAACTGGATTGCACAGTGTATTTCCTTTGCCTATCGGAGTAAGAACCTTCCTCTGGAAGGCCATGTCACAGCTCACAATGTGAGAGCCATGGCAGCTTCAATGGCTCATCTTCACTCTGTGTCTATTGACATCTGTCGAGCAGCTACTTGGGCCTCGGTTCATACCTTCACAGCCCATTACTGCTTGGACAAGGACTCCCGCTGGGATGCCTTGTTTGGTCAGGCTGTTCAACACCTGTTCCATACTTAATCAACTCCTACTTACCATCTCTGGTAGGATGCCAGAGATCCATGGGGGGAAGTGGAGCCCCTTCACAGGGGCACACAACGTCTGGGGTTTGTCCCTGGCATCTGAAGCTAGGGAGTCCCCATATGTGAAGACTACATTCCTGCTTGTTCCTGGAGATAGCATAGTTACTCACCTGTAACAGGTGATCTCCGGGAACAGCAGGAATTTAGTCTTCACAAACCACCCACCTCCCCTAGGAGTTGTATCTCTCTCTCGCTCTTTCCCTCTCTCTCTCTGTCTCAGCTTTAAACTCAACTGGAGAGAGGCAGTTGGTTAAGGCAGGAAGGCAGCACGCAGGCGCTGTGGGATGCTCCCAAAAGCTTTCTAATTCCTGCTGTTCCCGGAGATCACCTGTTACAGGTGAGTAACTATGCTATATCATAATGTATCATCTCTTCTTAATTGTAATGTATAATATATCAATTAATATATCATCTCTTCTTAATTGTAATGTATAACCACAGTTTCCTATGTTCTATGTAAAAAGCAGAATGTTTACCCTGCTTAAATTGTTCCATTGTAAACCGCACCTGATCTTTCTGGAAGGTAGCGGTATATAAGCATTTGTTAAATAATAAATAAATAAATAATAGAGCTGATCAAATTGGTGGAGGGGTTGCGCTCTGTTAAAGAGCGCATTGAGTTACAAATGGATTGAAATTCCATATAAAAAGGGGAGGTGATGGTAGTGGGGGTGTACTGTCGACCGCCTGGTCAGAATGAACAAATGGATGATGAAATTCTCAAAGAAATCAGGGAAGTTAACAAATGTTACAGCACAGTAATAATGGGTGATTTCAATTACCCTAGTATTGACTGGATCAGTGTCACGGCAGGATATGCTAGGGAGATCTTGGAAACCCAGACCAGCTGTATTCCATGCTTTAAGAAAAGTGGAAGGAAGTCCAAAAAAGCATTTTTCAGAAAATGGAAAAAAGAGCCAAATGACAAACTAGAAACAGCACAAGCATTGGCAAGTTAAATGTAAAGCTTGCTGTGGAAGCAAAAACGTGAAATAAAGACTTTTCAAGTACATTCATAGCAAAAAGCTGTGAGTTAGTGGGACTATAATTCAGACTTTAACGTGTCTGATTTTTATGCACCTGTTTGCATCAATGGCCTTTTGAACACCACTTAATATATCATCTCTTCTTAAATTTCATGAACAAACTGGATCAAATTAGTTGCTTGGATCTTAGTTATAACATAGTGCTTAGCTTTAGTGTAGTATCCCCAACGCCATGTCAGCGCCTTTGTGTTTCACTATTATGAAGTTTCTTCAGGGGGTTTCTTTTCCAAGCACTAGTGACAAAAATAGATAGAAATCTAATTTGTTAATCACAATCTCTTGGTCCTCTAGCAAAAGCTCGGTGGTCTCCACAAAGTCCATGACATTCAGCCTCGCTAGCCGTCCCAGCCGTATTCAGCAACTCACCTGCCCTGCATGGCCAGTGCTGCAGTGTGGGCAAAGCCGGGGAGGGGGTGGGGTGGTGGCAGGCTGAGGCAGCAGGATGTACAGGGCCAACTTAGGTCAGGGCCCTGTATGTCCTGTGGGTGAGGGATGGACATGCTGCTTATTCCATCATGGAGGTGGAATAAGCAGCATGAAGATGTAGGGATGTTACCCATGACTGAAGTGGTATTTAAAGGTGCGGAAGAATTGAAGGAAATAGCAATACATCGGGAAGATGTATTACAACTATTAGATAAACTGAAGAGTAGCAAATCACCTGGGCCGGATGGTATACATCCAAGGGTGTTGAAAGAACTGAAATATGAGATTGCAGACCTGCTATTAGTGATCTGTGAACTATCATTAAAATCATCTCTAATACCTGAAGATTGGAGGATCGCCAATGTAACACCAATTTTTAAAAAGGGTTCCAGGGGTGATCCGGGAAACTACAGACTGAGCCTCACGTCAGTACCGGGGAAAATGGTAGAAACCATCATAAAGAATAAAATTACTCAGCATGTAGATAGTCATGGCCTAATGGGAGACAGCCAACATGGCTTTAGACAAGGAAGATCTTGTCTTACTAATCTGTTATGTTTTTTTGAAGGTGTGAATAAACAGGTGGAAGAAGGTGAGTTGGTCGATATAGTGTATCTGGACTTTCAGAAAGCCTTTGACAAGGTCCCTCATCAGAGACTTTTGGCAAAACGAAAGAGTCATGGGATAGGAGGCAGTGTACTACTGTGGATCAGGAACTGGTTAAAAGATAGAAAGTAGAGGGTTGGGCAAAATGGCCAATTTTCCCATTGGAGAAAGGTGAATAGTGGTGTACCCCAGGGATCTGTGCTGGGTCCGCTGCTTTTTGACATTTTCATAAATGACCTGGAAAGTGCAATAACGAGTGAGGTTATCAAATTTGCAGATGAGACAAAACTATTTAAAGTTGTTAAAACCCAAGAGGATTGTGGAAAATTGCAAGAGGATCTTGATAAATTGGAAGACTGGGCATCAAAGTGGCAGATGAAATTTAATGTGGACAAATGCAAAGTTATGCACCTAGGGAAGAACAATCCAAACTATGGTTACACGATGCAAGGTTCCACATTAGGAACCACCACCCAGGAAAAAGATTTAGGCGTCATTGTGGATAATATGTTAAAACCCTCGGCCCAGTGTGCAGCGGCAGCCAAGAGAGCAAATAATGCTAGGTATCATAAGGAAAGGAATGGAAAATAAAACAAAAGATATAATGCCTCTATATCGTTCCATGGTGAGACTGCACCTTGAATATTGTGTGCAATTCTGGTCGCCGTATCTTAAAAAGGATATAGCGTTATTAGAAAAGGTTCAGAGAAGAGCTACCAAAATGGTGAAGGGGATGGAAGGATACTCCTATGAAGAAAGGCTAAAAAGGTTAGGGCTCTTTAACCTGGAAAAGAGGCGGCTGAGGGGAGATATGATAGAAGTCTATAAATTAATGAACGGAGTGGAACAGGTAAACGTAGATCAATTGTTTACGTTATCAGATTATAGAAAGACTAGGGGACATGCAATGAAGCTACAGGGTAAACTATTTAAGACTAATAAAAGAAAATATTTTTTCACTCAACGTGTAATCAAACTCTGGAATTTGTTACCGGAGAATATAGTAAAGGCTGTTAGTGTAGCTGGGTTTAAAAAAGGTTTGGACAAGTTCCTGGAGGAAAGGTCCATAAACCATTATTAAGAAGGTACCCAGGATATCAATGCTTGACCCAGTACAAGCATTGCGGAACCTGTGTCTTTTGGGGAAACTGCTAGGTACGTATGACCTAGATTGGCCACTGTTGGAAACAGGATACTGGGCTTTGATGGACTTTGGTCTGACCCAGTATGGCATATCTTATGTTCTTATGATGTCAGCAGTCGGGCCCGGGAACCACTCTCAAAGCCAGGATCGGAGGCTGGTAGGTCCCTGCCGCTTGATCTGGGTCCCAGCTGCCTCGCTGAGCATCAGGCAGTAAGAAAACAGAGTTTGGTGCTGAGGTGGGCTGAACGGCATCCCAGCAGATTTGCAGGGGCATGCTGGGCCATCTCAGGACCCAATCCTGCGTCCACAGAAACATCTGGCTTCCACGGTGCAGAATCGGATCCTAATGGGACTGTCCTGCTCTGGGGCATCCAGACAGCTCAGACATGGCTCTTCTGGGATTGGGCTTCATGTATATTGATCCATAGCCTTCTTTTACCTGTTCCATTATCTATGGAGCATCCTTTCAACAAAACTGTGCCTAGAATCTTATGGAATAATCAAGGCAGGTCTGAAAACCAGTGTTTTTTTTTTTTTCTTTTTCTTGAATGAGCATTCCAGTAAAACATCTTTACGCATTCTCAGTAATCTCTTTTCAGCAGCCACTGACTCTATTGCCCTTTGTACTGTTTTACAGATATTTAAATTCTCATTATCTCTATAATGAAAGATTGTTGTGCATTCTCTTCCCCAGGTTGTTCTTCATTGTCTTGTCTTTTTCCACCCTTGTGTTTGGTTTTTATTTGCTTCAGTTCTCCGTTTAGTGGGTTTTGTAAACCACTACGTGCACTCCATTAGCATTATAACAAATCTTGCAAAATAAAGAAATATATTCATCTCCAGGAACAAGCAGGAATGAGTCTTCACATATGGGTACGTCGGTACCGACGGAGCCTGCGCGGGGACGCTCCTCAGCGTCCAATCAGAAAGCCTTTGGGAGCATCCTACAGCGCCTGTGTGCTGCCTTCCCGCCTTTCCAACTGTCTCTCCTCAGTTGTTCTTTTTCCGAAGAGCCAGCAGGTCGTGTTCCTGTCACCGCAGAAGAATTTCCTTATTTTTTTCTTTATTTCTTTTCTGTCGCGTCTGCCTTCCTCGACGCTATACCGATACCGCCAGTTCTTATTCTTTTCTTTTTAAAAAAAAAAAAAAAAAAGACCTTTTTTCTATTTATTTTTCTTCAGGTGTACTTCAGATTTGGGCCTTAGGCCCAAAACCTTTTTCCTTAAATATGGAAAAGCCTGCCTCAGGATTTAAGAAGTGCACAAAATGTGGCGGTACTATCTCCGTCGCCGACACCCATGACTGGTATCTAAAGTGTTTAGGCCCTGACCATTCCATTAAAGATTGTGTGTCCTGTTCCATGATGTCTGAGAGGTCGACAGAACCCTGCTCAGTACCCTGTTTTCCTCTGATGCAGCTTCGGTGGCATCGACGTCTTCCAGGGCTGCTTCTTCCTCACATGGATCTCAGGTAACTAAACATAAATCCGTCCGGTCCTCGAAGGGCAAATCTCCTTCTAAGCATCGAGATGCCCCTGGCCTTGCCCTCAAGGATTCTGCACCGGCAAAATTACCCCGGCGGGAGGCTTCGGCTTCTAAAGCAGCATCATCGGGGTTCTAGGATGATCTAGATGGCGTGGCCTCAACAGATCTCCTGGTGCCATGCTCTGGGGTACCAGTGGCTTCCACCGGTACCGACTTCCAGGCATTGGCGGCGTCGATGGATCAGAGGATTCTGTCCATCAAACGCAGTCTGGCGGCTTTCCTTGTGGCATCGACACCTGTGGTACCGCAACAGACTACTCCGCCGGTACCGGCTCCGGTATCGCCATCGGCACCGATTCCGGTACCGGTGGCATTGACATCGGTGTCAGCTATGCCAGTACTCTGCCCTCTGCAGCCCTCCGGTACCGATACCCCGATACCGGTGATTCCCGATATCGATCCCAGTCGGTACGGGTATCGGGCTTTGCAAGAGCATCCTGACTTCTAATGACTCTGAGGATTCTGAAGAGTCTGTCGATGCAGCGATGCTTCTTCCACAGGAGGAGTCCTCTCCTAAACGAAGGATGTCTCCTCCAGAGGACTTGTCTTTTCAAGACTTTATCAGAGAGGTGGCTCGGGGCCTTGCTATTACAGTAGCCCCAGAGTCAGAGCCTAGAGCTAAGGAATTAGATATTTTACAATATTCTAAAACTCCTAAGGAGTCAGCTACCTTGCCTATTCATGAGATTCTGTATGATCTCATGTTAAGGATGTGGGAAGCACCTCTAACCACCTCTCCTCATTCTCGCAGATTGGACACTATGTATCGTGTCCCTCCTTGTCCTGGTTTCCATAAAACTCAGCTTCCTCACCACCCTATTGTGGTTGAGTCTGCAATGAGAAAGATTAGAAGTGCCAAGAGACATGCCTCTAATCCTCCAAGACGTGAATGTAGAACCCTGCATGCTTTTGGTAGAAGAGTCTTCCAATCTTCCATACTTGCTGCGAGAATTAATTCTTATAGTCTCTATATGGGAATGTTCTTAAAAGAGGTCACTGACCATTTGCAGACTTTAAGTCCTTTTATGTCTGACAGTAAAAGGCAAGAATTTCTCACCGGGCTCAAACATGCCCAGGATGTCTCCAAATTCTCCAACCGTGCAGCTTTCGATTCCTTTGAATACGTAAGCAGAGCCTCAGCTATAGCTATAGCAGCACGTAGGGTTGCTTGGCTTCAAGCATCAGATTTTGAGACCTGGGTCCAAGATGAATTGGGAAATATCCCTTGTACAGGTGAGAACCTGTTTGGCTTTTGCTTGCCAATCTTTACCAATCAGATGGATGCTGAAAATTCTGCTTTGGATAGACTATCCAAATCTACAGCTACTCCTGCTAAGAAAAGGTTGTTCAAGAAAACACCTTTTTCAAAGAAGGGAAGATCATATCCTGCTTATAGTCAGAGAGCATCTTCTGCAGCTCAGTTGCCTTCCAAACGTCAGCAATCCTCCAAACAGACCAAGGCCAAGGCTGCGAGGCCTGCTCCAGACCAGCAGTCTCAGCCACCTCAGGGCCTTTGACTTTCTGCTAGAGAACTTAGCCTTTCTGGCTCTAGAAGGACCAGAGCCCTCCACCATTCCAGGAAGGCTATGTCACTTTGCTCCCAGATGGGAGCAAATCACAGCAGAGCAGTGGACACTCTTCATCATAAGAGAGGGGTACAAACTTCATTTTTCCAGCTTGCCCCCTCTCACAAGAGTGCACCAGTTCAATTCTCCATTCTCCCTCCTCAGCCTGTTAGAGCAGGAGGTTGCCACTCTTCTAGCCCAGGGGGCAATAGAGGAAGTGCCTTCTCAACAACAGGGCACAGGGTTCTACTCCCCCCTATTTTCTTATCCCAAAGAAAACAGGGGGCTTCAGACCCATTTTAGATCTCAGAGTTGAACAGATTCCTAGTCAAAGAAAAATTCAAGATGGTTTCTCTATGAACTCTGCTGCCATACCTTCAGAGTCAGGATTGGCTTTGTTCTCTAGATCTCAAGGATGCGTACACTCATGTTCTCATCCATCCAACTCACAGAAGGTTCCTTCAGTTCCTATTCCGGGAGAAGCACTATCACTACAGAGTGCTCCCCTTTGGCCTGGCCTCTGCACCAAGGGTGTTCACGAAATGCATGGCAGTGGTTGCTGCCTTTCTGCGCACCCTGGGAAAATTTGTCTTCCCTTATCTGGACGACTGGCTCATTCGAGCTCCCACTCAATCAGAGGTCAGGAGTGCTCTAACCTGCACAATGCGTATCCTTCAATATTTAGGGCTGGTAATAAACATCCCAAAATCCAATTTGATCCCTACTCAGTCCCTGGATTTTATAGGGGTGTTGCTGGAAACCACAAGGGCAAGGGCCTATCTTCCTCAGGCCCGTTGCCTTCTCTTGATGCAGTTAGCTTCTCAAGCAGAGTCAAAACCCTTAATAACTGCTCGAGAAATGTTACAGTTGCTAGGCCACATGGCATCCACCGTTCAATTGGTACCATATGCTCGCCTTCACATGAGAGCAGCTCAGTGGACTTTATCCACCCAATGGACCCAGGCATTAGGCTGCCTGTCAGACAAAATAGCAAACACAAGTCGCCTCATTTTGTCCCTCCAGTGGTGGAAGTCCCCTCACAACTTGTTGCTGGGGTCTCCCTTTCAACAGCCTCTACCCCAGGCACATCTTACAACAGTTGCCTCTCAAATGGGCTGGGGAGCTCATCTTCAGGACCTCTCCACCCAGGGCATCTGGTCCCCACAGGAGACTTGTCTACATATCAATCTCTTGGAACTCAGAGCAATCTTCCTTACTCTGTGAGTTTTCCATACCCTGCTCAGCCACAAGACAGTCGTTGTCCACGCGGACAATCAAGTAGCCATGTTCTATATAAACAAGCAGGGAGGAACTGGCTCTCTGTCGCTTTGCAACGAAGCACTGCGACTGTGGGCCCTTCCCAGAGAGCATCACATTCATCTTCTGGCAGTCTATTTTCCAGGTGTTCAAAACTCTTGGGCAGACAGACTCAGTCGAGTTCTGCTTCTACACGAGTGGTCCCTGCATATGGACCAGGTATCCAAGATTTTTCAAATGTGGGGGAACCCCGGACATAGACCTCTTTGCAAGTCCGTGGAATGTCAAACTTACCCGGTTTTGTTCCAGAACTCCGGCTCAGGGGGCTCAGACAAGGGATGCTTTCCTCCATTGGGGTCAAGACTTCCTGTATGCCTTTCCACCCATTCCCCTAATTCCCAAAACCCTGTTCAAGCTTCAGAGAGACAGAGGCCACATGATTCTCATAGCTCCACATTGGCCACGGCAAGTGTGGTACCCTCTGTTTCTACATCTCTCTCAAGCTCCCTCCCTATAGTTAGGGTCTGCTCCAGACCTCCTCTCTCAGGAGGACGGAAAGTTGTGGCATCCCAATCCCCAGTCTCTGCATCTCAGGACTTGGTTGCTGTAGGCCTAGATCTCCCTCTTTCTCAACAAGTGAAAGATGTTCTTTATGCTTCCAGAAAACCTTCCACTAGACGTTCTTAAGAACATAAGATATGCCATACTGGGTCAGACCAAGGTCCATCAAGCCCAGTATCCTGTTTCCAACAGTGGCCAATCTAGGTCATACGTACCTAGCAGTTTCCCCAAAAGACACAGATTCCGCAATGCTTGAACTGGGTCAAGCATTGATATCCTGGGTACCTTCTTAATAATGGCTTATGGACCTTTCCTCCAGGAACTTGTCCAAACCTTTTTTAAACCCAGCTACACTAACAGCCTTTACTATATCCTCTGGTAACAAATTCCAGAGTTTGATTACACGTTGAGTGAAAAAATATTTTCTTTTATTAGTCTTAAATAGTTTACCCTGTAGCTCCTTTGCATGTCCCCTAGTCTTTCTATAATCTGATAACGTAAACAGTTGATCTACGTTTACCCGTTCCACTCCGTTCATTAATTTATAGACTTCTATCATATCTCCCCTCAGCTGTCTCTTTTCCAGGTTAAAGAGCCCTAACCTTTTTAGCCTTTCTTCATAGGAGTATCCTTCCATCCCCTTCACCATTTTGGTGGCTCTTCTCTGAACCTTTTCTAATAACGCTATATCCTTTTTAAGATACGGATACTGACATTATCACATAGCACAGTTACTCACTTGTAACAGGTGATCTCCGGAAACAGCAGGAATTTAGTCGTCAAGTGGAAAAGGTTTACCATCTGGTGTTCTGAAAAGGGTCTTAACCCCCCGTGCCATACCTCTGGAATCATTGCTGGAGTATCTCCTTCATCTGTCTAATGCAGGCCTTAAGACAAATTCAGTAAGAGTCCATCTAAGTGCTATTGCAGCTTCCCTCAAGCCTCTAAATCAGTGGTCTCAAACTCAAATTGCTTTGAGGGCCAAATGAGGACTTGTAAAGTAACCCGGGGGCCGCACAAGACGCGGGCCTAATTTGCATAAGGGACCTCATTTGCATAAATATTTGCATAATGTTACCATAAACTAACTTTTAGTAAACATGCCTCTTAATGAGTGTATGGATAAAGAAAGACTAAAAGATTTCTACATTACTATAATCCAGTGCCAACCGCCAGGCACATTAGGAACTACTACAAACACTACCCATTTAGAACCCATAGCAAACCCACTGTATCGTAACAGCACTACCAGGACTCACAAAGCACCATACCCTAACTATCAAAAGGCAACACTGCAAATATTAAACCAATACATTTCAGAGAATAACAATACATGACCTACTGGGGAAAGAGAACAAGTGGCAATGTCAAATAGGAATTACATAAACAGAATACCTCAGCTCAGTTACACATGCAGAACATACACCATCACCAAACAAGGAATCACAATTTAGAAACAGGAAGACAATAATTAAACTGGGAACCCCAAAAGCCAAACTTGGAATGTACAACAACACTGTAGAAATAAAACTATAAATTAATTTCCTCTTGTATTAAATAAAGCACAGACGTTAATGATGCACATTTCCCAGAGCTGACATATTCCAGTTAATAAATTCAAAATAAAGAGAGATTTTTCTACCTTTTGTGCATTTTTTTTCAGTTGCAATTGTGCCAGCCACTTTCTTCTGGTTTCTTGGTGTCTTCTGCTAACTCTCCATGGTCTGCTGTCCATTTGTCCTTTCTTCTCTCTTCTAGTTTTTTTCCTTTCTCTCTCTACATCTGCTTTAACATACTAATCTTTTTCCTTTTACTCTTTCCTCATTCCTATTTCATCCACTCAAATTTTACCCCTCCATCCTCAATCCACACTTACTCACCCAATACCTGGCCAATTGTAGATTTTTCTTCCCTCCCACACAAAATATTTTTCCCCTCTCCATTTTACTCTCCCAGCCCTATCCCATTCTAATCCTCCCCCAACATCAGCTCCCTTGTAGTTTCAGCCCCATCCAGCATCCGCTCCCTTCTAGTCCCCGCATCATCAGCCCATTCCAGTCCTATCCTAGCCCCACCATCAGCCCATTTCCTGTCCTTGCTCCCCCCCAACTAAGCCCATTTCCAGTCCTAGCTCCCTCCCCTCACAGCCCATTTCCTTTCCAAGCCCCCCTCCCCATCAGCCCATTTCCATTCCAAGCCCCCCTCCCCATCAGCCCATTTCCATTCCAAGCCCCCCTCCCCATCAGCCCATTTCCGTGCCAAGCCCCCTTCCACTCAGCCCATTTCCATTCCAAAACCCCATCCCCATCAGTTATTTGCAGTTCAAGCCCCCCCTTCTACTCAGCCCATTTCCAGTCCTAGCAACCCCCCCAGTCCATTACCAGTTCTAGCCCCCCCATAGCCCATTACCAGTCCTAAGCCCCCAACAGCCCATTTTCATTCTTAGCCCCCCCATAACCCCATTTTCAGTCTTAGCCCCCTCCCAATCAGACCACCTCCAGTCCTAACCCCCATCTGCCCATTTCCAGTCCTAGCCCCCCGCCCCCGCCCAAGTAAATTTTACAATTAAAAACAAAACAAAGCCCTGGCTTCTGCCGCTGCCGCCACCGCCGCTGTGGCAGCGCCAGAATCAGCTATCCCGCGGCCCCTTACCATGTGCCCGGCAGAGCCCTCAGCTTCAGCAACATCAGCGGCGGGCTTTTCAAGCTGCGAAGAGTGATTTCCCTCTCGCGGCTCTGTTAAGCTCGCCGGGGCTGATGGGAATTCCCATCAGCCCCGGCAGGCTTAACAGAGCCGCGAGAGGGAAATACTACTCTCTTCATGTCCCTGAAAGCTGCCGCTGATGTTGCTGAAGCTGAGGGCTCTGCCGGGCACACGGTAAGGGGCCGCGGGACAGCTGATTCTGGTGCTGCCACGGCGGCGGCAGCAGCAGAAGCCAGGGCTTTGGGGGTTTTTTTTTGTTTCCATCGCAGGCCGCAGAAACTTCTCTCGCGGGCCGCATGCCGCCCGCGGGCCGCGTGTTTGAGACCCTTGCTCTAAATGGACAACCTGTTTCCTCTCATCGCCTTGTAGCAAGGTTCATGAGAGGCCTCCTTTTAACAAAGCCTCCCATTAGACCACCGCCGGTGGCACGGGACTTAAATTTGGTTCTTGGTCAGCTTATGCAGCCACCTTTTGAACCTTTATCTACTACCTCCTTGAAATACCTTTCTTGGAGGGTTATCTTTCTCATTGCAATCACATCAGCACGCCGCATCAGTGAATTGCAAGCACTAGTAGCTAATCCACCTTATACAAGGTTCCATCATGACAAGGTGATCCTTAGGACTAATCCACACTTTATGCCTAAGGTGGTCTCGCCTTTTCACCTCAACCAAGTCGTCTACCTACATGTCTTTTTTCCAGGGCCTCATGCATCAGGTACAGAGAGGAATCTTCATACCCTGGACTGTAAAAGAGCTCTAGCTTTTTACTTAGAGGACTCAGCAACATAGAAAGTCTTCTCAACTCTTTGTTGCTTTTGATCCTTCTCATTTGGGACAACCAGTCTCCAAGAGCACACTTTCCAACTGGATTGCCCAATGTATTTCTTTTGCCTGTCAGAGCAAGAACATTTCTCTGGAGGGCCATGTCACAGCTCACAGTGTGAGAGCCATGGCAGCCTCAATGGCTCATCTGAACTCTGTGTCTATCGACGACATTTGTCGAGCAGCCACTTGGGCCTCGGTTCATACCTTCACAGCCCATTACTGCTTGGACAAGGACTCCCGCCGGGATACCTTGTTTGGTCAGGCTGTTCTTAAACACCTGTTCCATACTTAATCAACTCCTACCCACCATCCCTCATGGGATGCCAGAGATCCAGGTGGGGAAGTGCAGCCCTGTCCCAGGGACACACATCTTATGGGCGCTCTCCCTGGCATCAAAAGCTAGGGAGTCCCCATATGTGAAGACTCATTCCTGCTTGTTCCTGGAGATAGCACAGTTACTTACCTGTGACAGGTGATCTCTGGGAACAGCAGGAATAAGTCTTCACAACCCACCCACCTCCCCTAAGAGTTGTCTCTCTCTCTCTCTCTCTCTCTCTCTCTCTCTCTCTCTCTCTTCCTTCCTCTTTGTCTCAGCTATAAAACTCAACTGAGGAGAGACAGTTGGAAAGGCAGGAAGGCAGCACGCAGGCGCTGTGGGATGCTCCCAAAGGCTTTCTGATTGGACGCTGGGGAGCGTTCCCGCGCAGGCTCCGTCGATACCGACGTACCCATATGTGAAGACTTATTCTTGCTGTTCCCAAAGATCACCTATTACAGGTAAGTAACTGTGCTTTCCGACATCCACTAAGCCTACAAGTCATATAACGGAAAATCTCCTTGTCTTATTGTCGGTCACAACAACATGCTATTAGGCAGCAAGACAATGAACCTTCTACACTGCTCCACCATACCTGTGAATGGATTCTTCATACAGCAAGTTCAAGAAAGGCCTGAAAACATTTATAGAGACTCTTAAAGTCCTTTTGTAACCTGCCTGTTTCTAGAACAGGAGGGAATTTTCTCTCCAAACATCAGATCAAGATCCCTCTCAGCATTACCTCTGTAAGAAACTATAAACTGTATAAAATCCCAGTGTTGATTCAAATCTCTTTGGCTTCACAGCCACTGTACCACAAGGATGGAGTAGGAGTCTGTCATTGGAATGGTGCTTCTGGATTCTTGCCAAGAGCATAAAGGAAGGAGAATTGGTTTAATCCTCTGCTCGCTAAAAAGAGGTTTTTGAAGAGGTGTCTGAGGATGCTTAAACCAAAGCACTGTTCAGTGACTTTTCGGGAATTAATGGAGGAGAGGTCTGGAGTTGCACCAGGGAGCTGTACCTAAGGACTTCTAAGGAGGGGAGTTCAAGATCACTTTAACGCAAAAACAGGCAAAAATTGGGAGCAGGCATTGTGTTAGTGGAACTGCGCATCCAAATGGCAGATGAAATTTAATGTGGACAAGTGCAAAGTTATGCACCTAGGAAAGAACAACCCAAAAGAGAAATTACTTACCTGTTAATTGTTGTTCCTTGAGGAACTCCAGTTCAATCCCTCACCTCTGGGTAGTGCCCCTCCTCTTGCAGCATGGAGATTGGGCATGTCAGACTTGTGACACCACTGTACATATCCTGCTGGCACCTCCCACCAGTTTCCAGTGACCTAATGACTCAAAGGAGCAACAAATAAGTAGATATATTATTAAATATAACACCTAACTCTTAAACTGAACTAAATCCCCTTTAAATAAGAGGATAACTCTCCCTCTCCCGTTTGAAGGAAAACAGAACAAAGAGAGAGAAGAGAGCATACCGATCATACCTTGCCTGAGTACAGAAAAAATGTGCTGATTTTCTACTGCTTGGCTGTTGTCACCCCTCCTAATCAAAAAGGACTCGGCGGAAACTGACAATACCCCAGGCGGGAATCGGGACTGAACTGGAATTCCTCAAGGAACAACAATTAGCGGGTAAGTCTAATTTCTCTTTCCTTATCATCCCTCCAGTTCAGTCCCTCGCCTCTGGGATGTCACAGAGCAGTAAATTAATGGGAGGGATCTGTCCACCCGGACCGCAAAACCGTAGACCCAAAACAGGCATCTCCTGCCGCCTGAACATCTAGGCGATAATGTTTACTGAAAGTATGCAAGGAAGACCACGTGGCTGCTCTGCAAATCTCCACCGGAGGAACCAAGCTATGTTCCGCCCACGAAGTCACTTGCACCCTAGTAGAATGAGTCCACAGCCCCAAGGGCACCCAACGACCTTGCAAGATATACGCTGACGCTATTGTTTCACGGACCCATCTGGAAATTGAAGCTTTGTCTTCCGCTTCACCCTTACGTGGACCGCCAAAGAGAACGAACAAACGCTCAGATTTGCAGAAGGACTCCGAGACCTTCAAGTATCCTCTTTATATCTAAGAAACACAAACTACAGTTTGACGCGTTCTCATCTGAGAAACCCAATACTGGCAAAGATACCGACTGATTTACATGAAATGGTTAAACTACCTTTGGCAGAAAATACGGAACGGGACGTAACACCACCTTTTCTCTAGAAAAAGTCAGAAACGGTTCCTGACAGGACAAGGCCTGCAACTCCGAGATTTGATGTGCAGAGCAAATGGCTACCAAAAATACAGTCTTCAAAGTCAAATCCTTTAGCGAAGCCTGATGCAAAGGTTCAAAGGTTTCCCTTTTCAGATCCCCTAAAACCAGATTGAGACCCCATGGAGGAGAAACCATCCTGCATGAAGGACGTAGACGGGGAAACTGCTGTCAAGAAACATACCACATCAGCCTGAGCTCCCAAGGCGACTCCTTAAACTTTACCACAATAACAAGAGATAGCTGCTAGCTATACTCTTAACGAACTGGCCGCTAATCCTTTATTGAAACTGCCTTGCAAGAATCTCAACATCAACGGAACTGACACTGTGGCCAGCTGAACTTGACTGTTGCTCACACCAGTCCTCAAAAACACACCATACGCGTATATATGCCAAGGAAGTCAACCTTTTTCTGGTCAAATGTAAGGTGGCAATAACTGCACTAGAATAACCTCTCTTCCTTAACCTTGCCCTTTCAAGGGCCAAGCTGTAAGCGAGAACCGATCTACTTGAGGCATTCGCAGAGGACACTGAAGCAGAAGATCTTCCCATGGCGGCATCCGCCATGGTCTCCCGTCGAGAAGATGTACCATATCGGCATACCACAGCCGATGAGGCCAATCTGGAGCCTCTAAGACTACTCTCCCTTGATGGGCCTTGATGCGCTGAATCACACGTCCTATGAGAGCCCAAGGAGGGAAAACGTAGAGGAGACCGTTTATGGGCCACTTCTTCAGTAAGGCATCTAGACCAGGGGTCTCAAACACGCGGCCCGCGGGCCGCATGCGGCCCGCGAGAGTCCTTTGTGCGGCCCGCGATGCAAGGGGGAAAAAAAAAAACACCCCGGCTTCTGCTGCTGCTGCCGCCGCTGCCGTGGCCGGCAATAGCAGCAATAACGCAAGTCCCGCGGGCTCCGCTCCGCTCCCCCCCCCCCCTCCCCCTTCTTCCTTCCTGCTTGCCTGCCAGTTCTCCGCTTCGGCTTCGCCTTTCAGAGCCGCGAAGGGAGAGCTTCTCCCTCGCGACTCTGTTCAGCCCGCTGGGGCAGATGGGGAATTTCCCATCTGCCCCCGCGGGCGGAACAGGGTCACAAGGGGGAAGCTCTCCCGTCGCGGCTCGGAAAGGCAAAGCTGAAGCGGAGAACTGGCTGACAGGCAAGCAGGAAGGAAGGGAGGGAGGGGGGGGGGGGGGACGGAGCCCGCGGGACTTGCGATATTGCTGCTATTGCCGGCCACGGCAGCGGCGGCAGCAGCAGCAGAAGCTGTTTTTTTTTTTAAGTTTAATTTTCCCGGGGGGGGGGGGGCAGGACGTGATGGGGGGGGGAGCAGGACGGTGTGGGGGGGGGGAGCAGGACGATGTGGGGGGGGAGCAGGACTTGATGTGTGGCTGGGGGGGTAGTACTGAAAATGGGGTGATGGGGGTTAGGACTGGTAATGGACAGATGGGGGTTAGGACTGGAGGTGGTCTGATTGGGGGGCTAAGACTGAAATGGGGTTATGGGGGGGCTAAGAATGAAGATAGGGCGATGGAAGGGTTAGGCCTGGAAGTGGGCTGTTGGGGGGCTTAGGACCGATAATGGGCTAGGGGGGGGCTAGAACTGGTAATGGACTGGGGGGGGGTGCTATGACTGGAAATGGGCCGAGTAGAAGGGGGAGCTTGAACTGCAAATAGCTGATGGGGACAGGGTCTTGGAATGGTAATGGGCTGAGTGGAAGGGGGCTTGGAATGGAAATGGGCTGTGAGGGGAGGGAGCTAGGACTGGAAATGGGCTGATGATGCGGGGACTAGAAGGGAGCGGATGCTGGGTGGGGCAGGAGCTAGAAGGGAGTTGATGTTGGGGGACGATTAGAATGGGATGGGGCTGGGAGAGTGAAATGGAGAGGGGAAATATATTTTGTGTGGGAGGGAAGAAAAATCTACAATTGGCCGGGTATTGGGAGAGTAAGTGGGGATTGAGGATGGAGGGGTAAAATTTGAGTGGATGAAATAGGAATGAGGAAAGAGCAAAAGGAGAATGATTAGTATGTTAAAGCAGATGTAGAGAGAATGGAAAAAAACTAGGAAAGAAGAAAGGACAAATGGACAGCAGACGATGGAGAGTTAGCAGAAGACACAAAGAAACCAGAAGAAAGTGAATGGAACAATTGCAACTGAAAAAAAATGCACAAAAGGTAGAAAAATATCTCTTTATTTTGAATTTATTAACTGAAATATGTCAGCTCTTGGAAATGTGCATCTTTAACGTCTGCACTTTATTTAATACAAGAGGAAATCAATGTATAGTTTTTATTTCTACAGTGTTGTACATTCTAAGTTTGGCTTTTGGGGTTCCCAGTTTAATTGTCTTCCTGTTTCTAAATTGTGATTCCTTGTTTGGTGATGGTGTATGTTCTGCATGTGTAACTGAGCTGAGGTATTCTGTTTATGTAATTCCTATTTGACATTGCCACTTGTTCTCTTTCCCGAGTAGGTCATGTATTGTTATTCTCTGAAATGTGTTGATTTAATATTTGCAGTGTTGCCTTTTGATAGTTAGGGTATGGTGCTTTGTGAGTCCTGGTAGTGCTGTTAGGACACGGCAGGTTTGCTATGGGTTCTAAATGAGCAGTGTTTCTAGTAGTTCCTAATGTGCCTGGCGGTTGGCACTGGTTTATAGTAATGTAGAAATCTTTTAGTCTTTCTTTATCCATACACTCATTAAGAGGCATGTTTACTAAAAGTTAGTGTATGGTAACATTATGCAAATATTTATGCAAATGATGCCCTTATGCAAATGAGGCCTGCGTCTTGTGCGGCCCCCGGGTTACTCTACAAGTCCTCATTTGGCCCTCAAAGCAATTTGAGTTTGAGACCCCTGATCTAGACATTCCAACATCCTTTCTTGCCTTCTGCTGTAAAAGCGATTTGCCTTGGCCGACTGAAAGGTCACCATGAGATCCATTATGGGAGATCCCCACTTGATGACTATTTGAGCAAACACCTCCGGGTGAAGCTCCCATTCTCCGGGATCTACCCGTACTCGGCTGAGAGAGTCTGCCGTCACATTGTCGCAATGTGTGCCACCAATAGCGCCTGGAGTTGAGGCTCTACCCAAGCGAACAGACTTTCCACCTCTTTCTCCATTGCAGTGCTTCCCATGCCGCCTTGATTGAGGTACGCTACTGTTGCCACATTGTCAGATAACACTCAAACTGCTCGACCCCATAAGGTGGTCTCGAAGGCCCGAAGAGCCAGAGCTACCGCTCGCAACTCCAGACTGTTGATCGACCAAATTTGACTCCTGAATGGACCAGAAGCCCTGTGCGAAGAGCTCCACGCAATGAGCTCCCCAACTGGCTAGACTGGCATCTGTCAACACCGGAAGCCAGCGCGGCTGCTCAAGAGTCATGCCTGTTGCCAGATTTTGTGGACGAAGCCACCACTGAAGAGACGCCCTGACGTGCAATGGACAGGGAAGGCGTTTGGAAAGAGAATCATTCTGGTGAGACCAGTGATGGAGCAGCGACCTCTGTAACGGACGCATGTGAGCCCTGGCCCATGGCACAACTTCCAGAGTTGCTGCCATTGTTCCTAGAACCCGGAGGTAATGCCAGGCTGACAGAGCTGGACTCCTCAAAAAATCGTGCCCCAATCGCTGAAGGCACCGGACTCGTAGATCTGGTAGAAAGTCTGCTCCTACTCGAGTGTCGAAGCACACACCTAGATGCTCCAGCACTTGCATTGGAACCAATCGGCTCTTAGCTGTATTGATCACCCAACCAAGACTCTGTAGAAACTGCGCCACTCTGCCTGTCACTCACGCACTCTCGGCTCTGGACTTTGCCTGAATCAGCCAATCGTCGAGATAAGGATGAACTAATATTCCCTCTTTTCGAAGAGCCGCTGCCACCATCGCCATAACTTTGGTAAAGGTGTGCGGAGCTGTCGCTAGGCCGAAGGGCAGTGCCTGGAACTGAAAATGTCTCCACAGTAGAGCAAATCTTAGACACCTCTGATCCGGCCTGATCGGAATGTGTATATACGCTTCGGTGAGATTGAGACACGTCAAAAACTCTCCTTGCCGAACTGCTACTATAACGGAACACAAGGTTTCCTCCCGGAAATGAGGTATACACAGGCAGCAATTTACCCCTTTGAGATACAGAATTGGACGGAAAGCCCTGTCCTATTTTGGCACCATGAAATAGAGTATCGACTGACAACGTAAAGTTCTCGTGGTACCAGGACCACTGCCCCCAGCTGTAAAAGGCGAGTCAGAGACTCTTGTACTGCAACCGCTCTTTCCCGGCCCCTGCAAAGAGACAGGAAAAGAGAGTCGACTACCGGATGGGCAAACTCGAGAGAATAACCTTTGCAAATGACCTCCAACACCCACTGGTCTGACGTTATCTGGAACAAGGCAGGAAAACACTCCTGAAGCCAACCCCCTATCATTTGAATTCCTACCTGGGCCCTCCTCGCTTCATTGCGTTTTCCTGAATCCAGAGGAAGAGGGGATTGCAAAACCTGCCTGCCTGCTCCCCGGAAGCCTCTATAACTCTGACTTCGAGAGGAAAACCTTCCTCTTTGAAAGCCTCCCAAGCAGGAGGTACGAAAACGCCGAAAATCCTGCAGTTGGCCCCGTACCGCTAACTGAGTCCGTCCCGGCTTCGGCTTGTCCTCTGGCAAGCGACCTCCTTTCGATTTCCCCCCAAATCCTTGACTAGCTTGTCCAGATCGTCTCCAAACAGCTTCCCTTTAAAAGGGAGCTTACTAAGACAAGACTTGGAGGAACTGTCCACCGCCCAATTCCTAAGCCAAAGATAACGGCAAGCGGCTACCAAGGAAGCCATGGAATTCGCCAAACCTCTAATCAGATCATAGTGTACATTAGCTAAATAAGCTGCCCCTGACTCTAGCCTTGTCACATCCGCTAACTGCTCCTGCATCTGCTGTGCCGGCTGTTGCAAACGCTGCGACCAGTGAAGGCATGCTCGCACTACCCAAGCCCCACAAATAGAGGCTTGCACACAGAGCATTAACCTCAAAAGCTTGCTTCAATAGGACGTCCACCTTCCGATCCTGTGCGTAATTCAAAGCCACACGGCCCTCCACCAGAATGGTAGTCTTTTTCGTGACTGCTGAAACTGCTACATCTATATTTGGAGAACAAAACATCTCCCGTTCTTGATCAGACAAGGGATAAAGACAATTCATAGATCTCATACCACGCAAACCTGCCTCCAGCAAATCCCATTCATTCTGAATCATCCAGTGAACAGGAAAAAACGCTTGGGACTTTTGCACTGCCTGTATGAGAGGATCCTCCAATCCCTCATCCTCCCCTGGTGCCCCCGAAGAAAGCGCCTGAAGCGACTCCGTGAGCGCCTGAAGCGACTCCGTAATAAGCGCTGTTAGCTCCTCTCTCTGGAAGATCCGGATAGTTCTAGCTTGATCTTCAGGCTCCTGAATTTCACCTTCCTCTAGCTCTCTTCCTGCTTCTGGCTCCATATCGAAGTCCTCTCCTTCCAGCCAGTCTGGCCCCAGAGTCTGATCCTCCACCGACGGAGGCCTCTTAGCCAGCCTAGCTTCACCACTTCCAGACCTTTCTGTGGCCTCTTGGGTTCCTGCGGCCCTTTTTTTGGTGCCGGCCCTTTAAGATCTCAAACACTGAAACTTCAAAGAAATAAAGCAATAAAAGATTTAAAGGAATTAAAAGAATTTCCTACAAACCAGCCAAAACCTTTACCATTGAAAGTTGACTTGAGAGAAATCAGAATTGAAAGCAAAAAAGGTGAGAAAAATGTCCCGCAAATCTCCTCAGCCCTACTATCCGTTAAAATGTGGTCCCCACGTGGCAGCAGGCCCCTAATCTTCCCCTGATCCTAAACAGTGTAATCGGAGCACTCACCTTTGCCTCCGGGCCCCTTACCTCCATCTGAACATCACTGACAAAAACAGAAGCTCTGACTGCAGCACAGCTCTGATCAGACTGCAAATGAGCATCTGCAGCAGTCCAAGAGCCCCAATGACTATTTCAACACAGCTCACAAGTGCTGAAATTGAGCCGGCCCGAGGAAGGCAAAACTGCTGGACAGCTCCCTTCTGTGCAGACCAGAAGGGGAGGGCAGACGAAACAGTCAGAAATGACCGGGAGAGTGAGCTGGATCTCCCCTTTCAACTCTTTTTTTTCAATGAACTTTAATGAATCTAAAGCAAAAGAACAAAGTTATAGGGATAAAAGAGAGATTTAAATTCTATCTAAACAGCCTAAAGCTCCTTATCTGCTCCTCTAGTGAGCCCAGCACCTATGCTCACTATCTCTCGCTGCATGGAGACTGGACACACTGGAAGCTGGTGGGAGGTGCCAGCAGGATATGTACAGTGGTGTCAGAGGTCTGACATGCCCAGTCTCCATGCTGTTAGAGGAGGTGCACGACCCAGAGGTGAGGGACTGAACTGGAGGGACGATAAGGAACTATAGTTACACGATGCAAGGTTCCACATTGGGAACCACCACCCAGGAAAAAGATCTAGGCGTCATCGTGGATAACATGTTATTCTCCACCCAGTGTGCAGCAGTGGCCAAGAGAGCAAATAGAATGCTAGGTATCATAAGGAAAGGAATGGAAAATAAAACAAAGGATATTATAATGCCTCTGTATCGTTCCATGGTGCAACTGCACCTTGAATATTGTGTGCAATTCCGGTTGCCGTATCTTAAAAAAGATATAGCGGTTATTAGAAAAGGTACAGAGAAGAGCCAGCAAAATGGTAAAGGGGATGGAAGGATACTCCTATGAGGAAAGGCTAAAAAGGTTAGGGCTCTTTAACCTGGAAAAGAGATGGCTGAGGGGATATATGATAGAGGTCTATAAATTAATGAATGGAGTGGAATGGGTAAACGTAGATTGATTGTTTACGTCATCAGAATATAAAAAGACTAGGGGACATGCAATGAAAACTACAGGGTAACCTATTTAAGACTATTAAGAGAAAATATTTTTTTCACTCAACGTGTAATCAAAATCTGGAATTTGTTTCTGGAGGATGTAGTAAAGGCTGTTAGTGTAGCTGGGTTTAAGAAAGGTTTGGACAAGTTCCTGGAGGAAAGGTCCATTAAAAGGGACATGGGATATCACTGCTTGACCCAATACAAGCATTGAGGAACCTGTCTTTTGGGGAAACTGCTAGGTACTTATGACCTAGATTGGCCACTGTTGGAAATAGGATACTGGGCTTGATGGACCTTGGTCTGACCCAGTATGGCATATCTTATGTTCTTAGTCCTCTCCCATTCACCTAGAAATGAAGGGAAAACATGTTTGTCCTTAGAAACACCAGGTTTTCTAATAAACCTGTTGCTAGCCATTAACAATGTGGACTCTCAATATTCCCTATGGTAATTATTTAGAGCATTTAATAAACATTACGTCAGCATAAAACTCAAGTTAAAACAGAACTACAAGTATTTATTTAGCAACTTTTTTATACCACTGTATCTACAAGTCAAAGCGGTGTACAATCAACTAAGGTTAAGATGTTTGACATGTAATGATTATGTAAAGAAGAAACATATGTAAGTACTGCCACTGGGCATGCTGGTTGGAGGGCAGGACAAAAAATGTTGAGGGATTTGGGCAAGGTCTGGCAAGGCTATGTATTGGTTTGCCCAATATGCTAACAAGCCTGTGGCCATGGTCTTAAGAACATAAGATATGTCATACTGGGTCAGACCAAGGTCCATCAAGCCCAGTATCCTGTTTCCAACAGTGGCCAATCTAGGTCATACGTACCTAGCAGTTTCCCCAAAGGACACAGGTTCCACAATGCTTATATTGGGTCAAGCATTGATATCCTGGGTCCCTTCTTAATAATGGTTTATGGACCTTTCTTCCAGGAACTTGTCCAAACCTTTTTTTAAACCCAGTTACACTAACAGCCTTTACTACATCCTCCGGTAACAAATTCCAGAGTTTGATTACACGTTGAGTGAAAAAATATTTTCTTTTATTAGTCTTAAATAGTTTACCCTGTAGCTTCATTGCATGTCCCTTAGTCTTTCTGTATTCTGATAAAGTAAACAATCGATCTACGTTTACCCGTTCCACTCCATTTATTTATAGACTTCTATCATATCTCCCCTCAGCCGTTTCTTTTCCAGGTTAAAGAGCCCTAACCGTTTTAGCCTTTCTTCATAGGGGTATCCTTCCATCCCCTTACCATTTTGGTGGCTTTTCTCAGAACCTTTTCTAATAACGCTATACGGCGACTAGAATTGCACACAATATTCAAGGTGCGGTCTCACCATGGAACGAACAATATAGAGGCATTGTAATATCCTTTGTTTTATTTTCTATTCCTTTCCTTATGATACCTAGCGTTCTATTTGCTCTTTTGGCTGCTGCTGCATACTGGCCGAGGGTTTTAACATGTTATCCACAATGATGCCTAAATCTTTTTCCTGGTTGGTGGTTTCTAATGTGGAACCTTGCATCGTGTAACCATAGTTTGGGTTGTTCTTCCCTAGGTGCATAACTTTGCACTTGTCCACATTAAATTTCAACTGCTATTTTGATGCCCAGTCTTCTAATTTATCAAGATCATCTTGCAATTTTCCACATTCCAGTACACCCCCACTGCCATCACCTTCCCCTTTTTACATGGAAGTTCAATCCATAGAGATTCTACAGCAAATTGTTTCCTGCAAAACTTTAATCTTTTCTGACTCAATGCCCTCTCTAACATAGAGCGCAACCCCTCCACCAATTTGATCAGCTCTATCATTACAATATAGTTTGTACCCAGGTATCAGTGTCCCACTGGTTGGAATCTCAGAGACATGGTGGAAGGAGGACAATCATACCTAACCTCTCATTTAGTGCTATATATTCTAACTCTCCCATCTTATTTTTTAGACTTCTAGCATTTGCATGCAAGCATTTTAGAGACTGTATTTTATTCCTATTAATATGGCTATTGGTAGGCATAGGTAATTTGGGATCTTTAAGCTCTGTCTGCTCCATACTCAAGGGCATTTGGGCTACTTTACTCTTTTTTGGGACCTCTCTGCTTTTGGTAGTATCCTTCATGAGCTCCATAAAGTTCCATGTCACCAAATTTAATCCAGGAGTCTCACCTGCAACAGACTGATACTGGTCTCTTCCGCTTATCACTTAGGGCTTTTGAAACCAAAGCTTGTTCTGTGGTAGTGCCCATCGGGGACTGGTCCATAAGGGATAGGTGGGTGAAGGAGGGTTAGTGGACATGGTGCTTACTGTAGCTTGCTACATGCTGGTGTGCCTACCTTTTCCCTTGTATCCTCATTGACCCTCTGCCTTTGGTGCCATAACCCTCCTTGCTCACCAGTGTGTCCCTCTAGTAAATCAGCG
The DNA here is from genome assembly GCA_033557465.1 of Ichthyophis bannanicus. Taxonomy (NCBI): domain Eukaryota; kingdom Metazoa; phylum Chordata; class Amphibia; order Gymnophiona; family Ichthyophiidae; genus Ichthyophis; species Ichthyophis bannanicus. Next base: position 30,798,307 of record CM066043.1, on the reverse strand, counting down.
GGTTGCAACGAAGAATGATACTTCCTTTCCCTTAAATGTTGCAGAGAGTAGGTAGCATGTAGTCATCTCCTTATTGAGTGGTTCAACATGCATGGTATCCACCAGGACCAAAACTTCTGATGCCACCTAGTGGGCAGGAGGATCAGTGCTCAGCATAGCATTAAGCAGTTTCCACTCAGCGCACAGCCATTGTCATGATCTGAACGATGAGGAAGAACTTCAAGATTAGCCTCGTGTAGCACAAGAAGCTGATGCTGTGTGAAATACCCCTTCTCCAGCCAGTTGGGAAGGTAAGCAAAGGTATACTGGATACTGTGGAAGGAGGAAACATAGAGAAAAAAAGGGCAGACTGTACCAAAAATCTGATCCTGGGAGGAGAGCTTTCTGGGAGGGATTGAAGATTAGAGTGCTAGGATTAACTGACTCCAGGTTTATATGATAGGGTTGGTCCAGTCCTGGTTTTACCCCATTGCATGCAGGAGCTTTTAACTCAGATTTCCAAGTTGCAGTCGCTAAGAAAAGCAAAGCTAGTCTAGTTTATTAAGCATTTGCTATTCCATCTTTCAGGATTTTCAGGCTTTTTGGCCATTTAGGGCTAGTGAGGTACTAGTCCTTACAGGGCAAGATAGTTTGTAATGAGGCAGATGCAGATCAAGAGTGGGTATGAACAGACTGATCTGTCTGTGAAGCTGTGGGAGGTGTGGAAACCACATCAAAAAGATGCCGCCACCGGCGGGAACAGACCACACACGCAGCCATCACTAGGCTCCCCTGATCGGGGTCGAACACCTCAGCGGGGCCGACAAGCCCTTCTGCTCGGAGACTCCAGCCCAATCGGGGCTGTGGGAGATGGGGAAACCACCTCAAAAAGACGCCGCCGCCAGGCGGGCCCACGCCTGTAGCGGCCCACGCCAGTAGCGGCCAAAGATCTGCGTTTCAAGCCCTCATCCAATTCAGGTTTGCTGCCTTGCCTTGACTGGACAATCCACTGCTTATATAAATTAATGCTGTTACCTTGCCTGGACAGTCCATTGCTTGTAGATTAATTGCATAGAACTTGCTACCCTTTGTTGCATTGCTTGCTTTGTAAAACTCACGCTGCATAAGCCTATTAACTATCAATTCAACTACCACCTCATAGCTATTTATTTATTTATTTATTTAACTATTTATATCCCGCTTTTCACCGGGTCAAAGCGGTGGGACATATAACCAAGGGGGGGGGGGGGGCATCACCGGGGGTTCAACATTGATGATTTTGGGATAAACATCGAGACTGACAAGATAGCATAGTTACTGGTTCGGAGATCTTGGAGAGAAATAGGGTGGGGGGGGTTCCTATTCAGAGATGTTCTTGGAACAGGATGGTTTTTAGCTGCTTTTTGAATGATGGGAGATCACCGTTGTTCCTGATGTGGTTTGGTAGAGAGTTCCAGAGGGATGGGGCGTAGAGTTCAAAGGCTCTGTTGCAGGTCCGTTGAGTTGTTTTGGTTCTTTTGTGGGGGATGGCAACGGAGCTGTTGGAGGATTGTCTGGTTGTTCTGCTGTGGGTTGGGCAAGGCAGTAGGGTGCGGAGTGGGGTGCCCTGTGTTTGGTGGATGGTTTTGTGGGTGAGTAGAAGAGTTTTGTACTTGATTCTTGCTTCGATGGGGAGAATATGAAGGTCCCTCAGTATTGGGGTGATGTGGTCTCGTTTCCTTGCATTGTGAATTATTCTTGCCGTGGTGTTTAGAGCAGTTCGGAGGGGATTGGTCTGAGTGGCAGGTAGGCCATGGTAGATTATGTTGCAGTAGTCCAGATGAGGGAGTGTTAGAGCTTGCATTACTGTCCTGAAGTCTTGTGGTTCGAGGAGGGGTCGGAGGCGTTGTACCGTTTTTGCCTTGTGGAATACAGTTCTCGTGGTTTTGTTGATTTGTTGCTTAAGAGTTAGGGCTTGGTCAATGATAATGCCGAGATATCTTGTGTGGTTGTATTTGAATTTGCGTGGTTCCCATGGTGAGGTGAGCGGGTGGTTTGAAGTCTGGGTCTTTTGTCACTATAAGGGCTTCGGTCTTCTTTATGTTAATGGATAAGTTGTTCTCTTGTAGCCAGTTGGATACGTCGGTGAAGCAGGTTGATAGCTGGTCGTTTGTTGGGTCCGTTGTTGTAATTGGGGCGTAGAGCATTATGTCATCGGCGTATATGTGGAAGTTGACATTGTGATTGCATATGACTGAGCAGAGTGGACGGAGGTAGATGTTGAAAAGCATGGCTGATAGTGTGGATCCTTGTGGTACTCCTTGATGTTGCTGGAAGGGGGATGAGGTGGAGGTTTTGGTGCGGATCAGTTGCTGTCGGTTGGTTAGATAGGACCTGAACCATTGGAGTACAGTACCTTTGATCCCAATTGTTTGGAGTCTGTGGATGAGGGTGTCATGGGAGATGGTGTCGAATGCCGCTGATATATCCAGAAAAAATTAGGATGTATCCGGAGTGTTTCTCTTGGGTTCCTATGATAAGGGTGTTCATCAGCATGGTCATTAGGGTCTCGACCCCGTGTAATGGTCGGAATCCGTGTTGCTGCGGGTCCAGTATGTTGTTAATGTCCAGGTGTTCTTGAAGCTGACGTTGGACTATCTTCTCAATTATCTTTGCGGTGAGCGGGAGGCTTGCTACTGCTCTGTAGGAGGTGGGGTCTAGGGGATCTAGGTTGTGCTTTTTTAGGGTTGGTCGGATGATTGTGGTCTTGAGGGCGTCCGGCATGTGTCCTTGTTTAAAGGATTCATTTACGATGTGGGTTATTGGTGCACTGAGGTCTTCTTTGGTTTTCTTTATCCAGTCGGCAGGGCAAGGATCCAGCGGGGAGGTGGTGGTGGTCAAGCAGGAGATGGTGGAGGATATTTCTTCTTTTGAGGTTGTGTCGAATGTATTCCAGTCTCTGATTGGGGTGGTGTATGAAGTTGTCTTGGTTGTTTCGGCGTAGTGATGTGGGTTTTGTGGTTGCTGCAGCTGTTTGTATTGTCGGGCTAGAAGATCAGGGGGGATGTCTGGCAGCTGGTCGGAGTTACTGGGTGCTTTTGTTAGATTTTTGACAATTTGGAAGAGCTCTCGAGGTTTGTTTATGGCTGTTGTGATGATTTTGGTGTGGTAGGTCTTTTTAGCGTTGTCAGTTTCTGAGTGGTATGCATTGAGTTCGTGGAGGTATTTTGCTTTGTCTGTCGCTTTTGGTTTTTCTCCATTTCCTTTCGGTTCTTCTAAATCTGGTTTTTAGTTTGCGGAGGGTGGGGGTGAACCATCGGGCTTTTGAGGAGATGGGTCTGGTATTGGTGCTGTTTCTATTTGTGCTGGCTGCTGAGGAGATTGTGGTATTCCAGTTGTGGATCAGGACATCAAGGTTATTGGAGTCTGTGTGTAAGTTAGGTATGGTTTTTGTTAGGAAGTCTTGCTTGTTAAATGCTTTGAATCTCCTTGCGTGGTGTTTGTTTTCTCTGTTATTTTTGAGTTGATAGGTGTGGGATATGTTGATAATGTAGTGGTCTGACCACGGTACTGGCGAGATTGTTGGTTTTCTGTATGAGGAGACAGTTTGGGAGTTTAGAAATATGAGGTCAAGTATGTTTCCTTTTTCATGTGTTGGTTCTTGTATGATTTGTGTCAGGTCCATTGCTGTCATGGCGTTGAGGAAGGTTTCTGCTTGCTTCTCCTGGAGTGATGGGAGGTTGAAGTCTCCTAGGATAATTTGTTCCTTTGAAGGGCTGGTGCTTTCGGAGATGAGGTGTAGAACCTGTGGTAGGTCAGAGGTTGTGGTGGGTGCACGGTAGATCAGGCATATCGAGAGGTGTTTGTTGGTGAGGGTGAGGATGTCTGCTTCGTTGGAGGTTTCTGCGGCGTGGATCCGGAGGTGGAGGTCGTCTTTGGCAATGATGGCTACACCTCTGCCTTTGGCATGTGTTCGGGAGCAGTGTTGGAGGCTGTATCCCTTTGGTGTTAGCTGGTTCATTACTACTGTCATGGTCTGTTAGCCAGGTTTCAGTTACACAGAGGATGTCAATCTTCTCAGTTGTGATCAGGTCCCGGAGCATATGGTATTTGTTCCTGACTGAGCGAGCGTTTATGAGAGAGATGGAGAGGTGGTGGTGGTTTGTGGGGTTGGTGGTGTAGGTTGGTGTGCAATGTGAGAGTGAATGAGTGTGTGCATGGTTGTGTATGCATGTGGGTTGTGGTGTCGTGTCTGGGCAGAGAGGGTTGCAGGGTTTGGTTGAGTGGGGGCAGAGGGTTAGTAGGGGGGTTAGGAGATAGATGGGGGTTAGGAAGGGTGGCATGCTGTGTGGGAGTACCTGGGTTTCCGGAGTGGTGAGGTCTTTTCTTTGCGAGGTTGTTGTTGTCGTTGTTCTTCGGCTCGGTGGTGTAGGTGCCTCTGTTGGCTGTAGTGTGGCTTTTTGAGGAGGAGGATATGTTGGTTGTTTGCTTCTTTTTTGTGCGCCTCTGTGCCGCGCCTAAGGGCCACGCCAAAGGGCCCTCTGGCGAGGCCCTCAGGTGCAGGCGCGCCCGCGAGGGACGCCGCTTTTATGGAGGCGGGCTGCTGTGCTGCTCTTCTCCCACTGCCCCGATTGGGCAGGAGCACCGTGGGGGGTGTTGTTTCCCGGCGGCGGCAGCAGCGGCTCCCTCCGGAGGCGAGGGACGCTGCTTTTATGGAGGCGGGCTGCTGTGCTGCTCTTCTCCCACTGCCCCGATTGGGCAGGAGCACCGTGGGGGGTGTTGTTTCCCGACTAACCACAAGTAACACAACACACAGAGTAAAGATACCACTACCAATGCAAAACTACACCTACAGGACACAACTCAAGTCGAGCTCGGGTCAGTAAATACAAGTTATAAAATGCACTCCATTACCCACTACTTCATAGCCTACCTCACACACCTCCACCTGTTTACACTTTGCACACATAGCATCAGACCCAACGAACAAATCCCCTTGATCAACCCACATACCACCCAACCCAGATGCACACCAGCATCACACATATCCAAAGAATGCCAACAATCAAAGAATACAGCCCACAAACCATACAAGGCCACATGTAATACACCCTCTCACCACACAAATAATGAACACACAAACCTAATCATATCAACAAACATCAGGTGTGCTCTACTAAACGCCAGATCTATCGGGAACAAACCATATACTATCATTGACTTAATCCACGATAAGAAGCTTGATATGATATGCATCACCGAGACCTAGCTAGACAACTCAGACCGGGTCATATTAAATCAAGTAACCCCAACAGGATCTCGGCATTTAACTGCATCAGAACACAAAAGAGAGGCGGAGGAGTACTAATACTTACCAGAGAGGAATGCAGATAACACGCTCACTATAGCCAACAAGTATCTAACCATTTCCCTCACATACAGACCACCTGGAACCACAACTGAACACCTATCCACAGTAATTGAAATGATATGCACACATAACAGAAGAGACAAACCCCTCGTTGCACTTTGAGACTACAACCTAACATCCGCACCCACCAGAGAAACCAAAACGTTCTTAAAAGCCATGGAGTCATTAAAATATTGCCAGATATTCACCGCCCCAATGCACCAACATGGTACAACTCCAGGCACGGTCTTCATGCCAACACAATTAGTGGAACAGAACAAAACCACAAAACCAACAATCGCCCCAGTCCCTTGGTCAGACCACCATGTAATTGAATTCACCCTGACTCTGAATAACCCCGCCCAACGCAAAGATGATGAAAGAATAACTAGACGGTTCAAAATATTTAACAGACTCGTTCATAAACGAAATCACCCCACAACTTCAACAGGAACACGACACCCTGGACCTTAACATAGAAGAATGGAACACAATAATATCCAATGCAGCATCTGCCCCAGCCATCAAAGAACCACGAACACACAAGAGATCCAGCGCCCCATGGTACTCACACGAAATCTGAGTTGCAAAGCGCACACTCAGAAGACTGGAAAGAAAATGGAGACGGGACAAATCACACAACCTCCTAACACAATACAGAGACAAACAACTGGACTATAACAATTAATAAATGAGCGTAAACAGCAACACCATACCAACCTAATCATGAAATCTACTAACAGACCAAGAGAACTCTTCAGCATTGTCCAAAGGTTCACCACGGACGACACGCAACAAAGCACCCACCATCTTGACCCACAAAAATATGCAGACTACATGAAGTCAGAAAAACGCCAACCAAACATACTCTGCTTCACCACAAACGATCACACGATAAAAAAGCAACATCAAGCATGGGAGAGCTTCATACCAACAAAACAGCAAGTAGAAGACAATTTATCTGAACTAAACACAAGAACTTCACCATCAGATCCATGCCCAGTGTCATGGATCAAAGCCACAAAAAGCCATCTCTCTCATCACATTCAAAAAATCGTCAAAGATTCACTCCAACAAGGATACATGCTGCAACCCCTAAAGCACGCAATGATACGACCAGTACTTAAAAGTAGCAATCTGAGCCTATCGGAACCAAAATCATACCGTCCCATCTCCAGCCTGCCATTCCTTGCTAAAATCGTGGAAAAAGCAGTGCAAAGGCAACTTCAGGACCATATAGATATCAATACCCCACTGGACATACATCAGCATGGATTTAAGCCCCAACACGGTGTGGAAACACTACTCACCACCCTCTGACAATCTCCTAAGAGGCATGGACAACATAAAGGGCTTTCTGCTAGTGTTCATGGACATCTCGGTGGCCTTTGACACTGTGCAACACGCTAAGCTATTGCAACGCTTACAACAGGTAGGACAATGCAAGAATACCCTGAAGTGGTTTACATCATACCTGGAAGGGCGAACGCAACAAGTCAAATGCGACCAAAAGAAATTGCTACAATTCCCTGTCACACAGGGAATACGTCAAGGCTCAGCCCTATTTTCAGTGCTCTTCAACATCTACATACAGCCCATATGTAGCATCATCAAGCACCACAAACTACACTACCACATTTCTGCTGACGACGACATGGTGTACGCTCCAATCAACTTACTAGCACTAAACACTACAACAATAACAAAATGTCTCGAAGACATGAATGACTGGCTCATAGCCAACAACTTAACAGTCAACTATGACAAAACTGAGGCAATGTTCATCACCAGAAACCCCACCTTTATACCTCCACAAACTATCAGCATCCTAGACAAACACACAGTCAAAGAAGTTAAGTATCTGGGCATCACACTAGACAGAGCTCTGAACCTAAAATCCCACATCACCAAAACCACAAATGAGGCATATCATCGATTGAAAACAATCGGACAAATCAAACCAATGCTCCGTTAAGACCACTTCCACACAGTGTGTCAAGCACTCATTACACCACTGCTTGATTATGGAAACTCACTATATCAAGGCCTTCCCCAGCAGACACTCCACCCACTACAAATGGTACAAAACACCACAGCGCGCATCATTACAGACACTCTAAGGACTGAACACATCACTCCCGTCCTACAACAACTACACTGGCTCCCAATGGTGGCAAGAGCTAAATACAAAACAATCATGATCATCTTCAAAATCGTTCACCATCTCTCAGCAGACATACTCCAAAACATTATAACAGGGGACATCAGCAATAAACCAAGAAGAACCAATAACAACAACATGATCGGCACACCTGCAGGCTACCACAAAACCAAACAAACAACTTAAGAGCACCATCACTGCTGGCATCCACACTATGGAACTGCTTCCCAACGAGCCTGAGGACATTAGATGGCCTCACAGACTTTTGCGAAGACCTCAAAACATTTTTATTTATAGAAACCTATGAGCATTCAGGCAATATCCCCTACCCAAACAGTAACACTATTACCTCCGCCAACTAAACACACACCCATCCCATCCACACACACAAATCTATCATACCATGTTATTAAATACCTTTATGTTAAATGTTACCTCAATTGTACTGTCTAAATGTTTACACGTTCCCTAATGTTAAATGTAACCTTCTAATTGTGATGTGACGTGACCACCTTGATTGAAGGAAAAGGTGGCATACAAATCTGTCTAAATAAATCTTTCACATGCATGGCAAAGCAGTTTATCAAAACTACAAGTTCCTACATGCCCTGGAGGCTACATCAGGTAGTGCTCTCTTAAAGTAATCTCTTTTGCATTGTTGGTGGAATAGTGGGTTGTGCTTGTAGACTGCCCTTTTTCTTTCTCTGCTATAGTGCTGCTGCTGGCCCCAGATCTCTCTGCAAACTTTCTTTTTTTTGTTGTTTTTTCATACCATTTCCATGCATACTTCTCCCAAGCAATATGATTAGATCAGAATAGATTGTAAGCTCTATAAAAAAGGGACTATTTTTTTCTCCAGGACCAAGCAGGAAGTCAGTCCTCACATATGGGTGATGTCGGCGCCGACGGAGCCCTCGCGGAGCAATTTTCCCCAGCTTTCAAAGAAAGCCTTTGGGAATTGCAGTGCGCATGCGCGGTCGCCTTCCCGCACAAGGGTGCCATCTTAGCCAGTCTTCTTTTTTCCGCGGAGCCCTACAGACGTACCCGTCGTGTCCCCGCAAAAAAGTTGATTTTATTCGTAATTTTCTCTTTTTTTCTTCGGTTCGACGCCGGTCTTTTTCCCGCCCGGACTCGCGACGCCGGTCACGAGTCCTCTTCTTCTTTTTCGGTTCCTCCCATGCTGGAACGACTACTCTTCCGCATGTGGGAGAGTCCGGCCTCCTCGCCGGTCCCGAGCAAGCGGGTCGATTCTATCTATCGAGTCCGCAAGAGCCCTGGCTTCCAAAAAGCACAGCTACCACACCATTCCATGGTAGTGGAATCGGCCATGCATCGTCTTAAGAGCCAGAAGATGCACTCCTCGGTGCCTCCTGGCAGGGAGGCCCGTAACCTGGATGGCCTTGGTAAGAAGTGTTTCCAGGGCTCTATGCTTGCGTGTCGTGTCCAGACCTACCAGCTATACATGGGCATGTATCTCCGAGACCTGGCTAAAGAGCTAGCCGGATTCTCCGCTGGTTTGTCCGAGGAACCTTTGCGGAGGTTCCTGGCCTTGTCCACTGGCATTCGGGAATGCTCAAAATTCATATCCCGAGCAGCCTATGATGGCTTTGAAGCATCGGCTCGAGTGGCCGCAGCCGGCATCGGTGCCCGCCGACAGGCTTGGCTTCAGTCGTCTGACCTTGAGCCCTGGGTGCAGGACAAGTTGGTCGATGTCCCCTGCCGAGGTGAAAACCTCTTTGGCAAGCCCATGGCTGAAAAGGCTGCACAAATCGAGACGGAGACTCTCACCAGGACTAGGCTTTCTAGGAAGACCTCCGCCCCTTCCCAGAAAAAGAAGGGCTCGGGAAAGAAGTCCTTTTACCCGAGAAAGGCGGCTACCTACAAACACTACCCCCAATATCAGGCCCCTGCAGCTCCCCAACAGGGCCAGCAGGCCAAGGGACGGGGTAACGGGTCCCGTAGGCAGCAAGCCCCCAAGCCTGCACCACCAGCCTCTGCTCAGCAGGGTGGGGGCTTTTGACTCCTTAAGCATAGCCTCTCCCCCTCCGCTGGCTCCTCCCAGCACCGGAGGCCGGCTGGTTCACTTCGCCCACAGGTGGTCCAGCATCACTTCAGATGCCTGGGTGCTTCAAGTCGTAAGAGAAGGCTATCTTCTCCACTTCCACCAGGTCCCTCCCTCCTATTTCCCGGGAGAACCTCCACGACTCCCTCTGCACAGGGACTTACTCCTTCAGGAGTTAGCAGGTCTTCTACAGGAACAGGCGGTGGAACCGGTGCCCCACCACCTGAGAGGTCAAGGCTTTTATTCCAGGTACTTTCTAGTACCAAAAAGGACAGGAGGCCTCAGACCCATCCTGGACTTGCGCAAACTCAACAGGTTCCTCGTGCGGGAAAAGTTCAAAATGCTTACCCTTGGAATCCTTCTGCCCTACCTCCAGCAGGGAGATTGGCTATGCTCCTTGGATCTAAAGGATGCCTACACGCACATCCTCATCCACCCAAGCCACCGCCAATACCTAAGGTTTGTGGTGGCAGGAAATCATTACCAGTACAGAGTACTGCCCTTTGGCCTGTCCTCCGCACCACGAGTCTTCACAAAATGTCTCGCGGTGGTGGCGGCCCATCTCCGGCTTCACGGCCTCTATGTCTTTCCGTACCTCGACGACTGGCTCATCAGAGCAGCGTCCGCTCCGGAGGTCACCAACGCCACACGCCGCACGGTGACTCTTCTGCAGTACTTGGGCTTTGTTATAAACTTCGCAAAGTCCACTTTGCTCCCCTCACAGGATCTCGAGTTCATCGGTGCAAGGCTGCACACTCCTCAGGCACGAGCGTTCCTACCGCTCGACAGGGCTCAACGGCTCATGGACCTAGCCGACCGTTTTCGCAGCCAGCCCCTGGTCTCCGCCAGGCGCTTCCTGAGACTACTCGGCCATATGGCTTCCACCGTCCATGTGACCCCCAATGCCCGCCTGAATATGCGGCCTGCTCAATGGTGTCTTCGCAAGCAGTGGCGACAAGCCACAGGCGGCCTAGCAGACCTAGTGCGCGTCTCCGAGCCGCTGGCCTCGTCTCTCCAGTGGTGGCTTCATCGGCCGAACCTGGTACTCGGCATGCCTTTTCAGTCACCTCAGCCGGCCCAGGTGCTGACGACAGATGCATCCCTCCTGGGCTGGGGAGCACATTGCCAAGGGGCGCGTACTCAGGGCCTCTGGACCACGTGGGAGTCTGCTCAGCAGATCAACTTCCTGGAGCTCAGAGCGATCCGCCTGGCTCTCAAGGCTTTCTCCCACCTGACCTCTCACCAGTCCGTCCTTGTCCAGACGGACAATCAAGTTGCCATGTTCTACGTGAACAAGCATGGGGGCACGGGCTCCTTCCTTCTCTGTCGGGAAGCACAGAAGCTCTGCTCTTGGGCCGTCAGTCACGGCGTTCTTCTCAAGGCAGTTTATCTCCCAGGCCAAGAAAATTGCCTGGCGGACAAACTCAGCAGGATCCTCCAGCCGCACGAGTGGCGCCTGGATCCCTTGGTAGTTCAGAAGCTCTTTCTAAAGTGGGGCCTCCCCACGATGGATCTCTTTGCCAGCCCTCTCAACCGGCAACTTCCTCGCTTCTGCTCTCGTCAGCCACATCCCCTTCGAGTTGCGGCAGACGCTTTTCTACTCTCATGGTCGGAGAGCCTTCTGTATGCTTTTCCTCCCATCCCGCTAGTCTCTCGGACTCTTTTCAAGGTTCTCCGAGACAAAGCTTTCATGATCCTGGTGGCCCCTCGCTGGCCCAGACAGCCGTGGTTTCCACTCCTGCTGCAATTAGCGGTAGAGGATCCGTTCCCTCTGGGGTTACAACCGGATCTCCTCACTCAGGATCAGGGGTCTCTGCTACACCCCGACCTCAGATCTCTCAATCTAATGGCCTGGCTGCTGAGAGGGTAGTCCTTGCTCCCCTTCTCCTGCCGGCAGAGGTGGAAGAGGTCGTCCTAGCTTCTCGGCGACCTTCTACCCGCAAATGCTACGCCCTTAAATGGCGTCGCTTTTCCGTTTGGTGTACCCAACAGTCTCAGGATCCCTTCTCCTGCCCGGTGTCGGTGATCCTGCAGTACTTGCTATACCTCTCTAATCTGGGACTTAAGTCCAACTCCGTCAAAGTTCACCTCAGTGCTTTCAGCACATCATGTGCCGGTGGACGGCAGACCTCTTTCCAGCGACCCTCTTGTAGCGAGGTTTCTCCGAGGTCTCCTTCTGCTTAAACCACCTCTGCGCCCGCCAGCGCCTGACTGGGATCTGAATGTGGTTTTACAGCGGATCACCTGTCCGCCTTTTGAACCTATGGCTACCTGTTCTCTCCGTTTTCTTTCTTGGAAAACATTGTTCTTGATAGCCCTCACTTCCGCTAGACGCGTAAGTGAATTGCAGGCCCTGGTGTCTGATCCCCCTTACACTCGGTTCTACAAAAATAGGGTAGTCCTACGGACTCACCCAAAATTTCTTCCAAAAGTGGTCTCCCCTTTTCACATCAATCAGGAGGTGGTACTTCCGACCTTCTTTCCCAGACCACTCTCCAGCCGAGCTGAAACGGTCATCCATACCCTGGACTGTAGAAGGGCATTGAACTTCTACCTTGACCGTACGCGGGAGCACCGTAAAGCTGCTCAGCTTTTTGTGTCTTTTGACCCCAATAAATTGGGGCTCCCAGTCTCCAAGCGTACTCTGTCCATCTGGGTTGCGGACTGTATCACTTGGGCTTATGGGGCAGCCGGACTCTCCTTGGAAGGTCGAGTCACGGCTCATTGCGTTCGGGCAAAGGCTACGTCAGTGGCTTACCTCCGCTCTGTTCCGCTGGCAGACATCTGCCGGGCAGCTACTTGGTCTTCGAGCCAGACTTTTGCGGTCCATTACTGTCTCGAGAGGGAGTCCCGCAGGGACAGTGCTTTCGGACAGGCAGTCCTCCGTAATCTCTTTGAGGTTTGAGCAACTCCTACCCTCCATCCCGGATGTGGGCTACCGGTGGGTAATGATTCAGCGAAGATTCCTTCCTTCTGTGTTGCTGAGCTAGAGGGAGCTCATTTTTGTGCTTAGGGTCTCCGGTAGCCTTAAGCTTGGGAGTCCCATATGTGAGGACTGACTTCCTGCTTGGTCCTGGAGAAAGCGTAGTTACTCACCTGTAACAGGTGTTCTCCAGGAGCAGCAGGAATCAGTCCTCACAACCCTCCCTCCTCCCCTTGGAGTTGCAATCATCTGCTTTAGTTTTTTTGCAAATTTTTATGCTGTCTTTTTTAGCTATGTCATCTGACTGGCTAAGATGGCACCCTTGGGCGGGAAGGCGACCGCGCATGCGCGCTGCAATTCCCAAAGGCTTTCTTTGAAAGCTGGGGAAAATTGCTCCGCGAGGGCTCCGTCGGCGCCGACGTCGCCCATATGTGAGGACTGATTCCTGCTGCTCCTGGAGAACATCTGTTACAGGTGAGTAACTACGCTTATCTGTCTGTACAGCACTGTGTACACCTGGTAGCACTTTAGAAAAGAGTAACCGTAGAATTAGAGAGAGTAAATGAATTGCTGGCTGCCTTTGCCTGTTCTGTCTCTGTACTCTTTGGGTTCCTTTACTGTGACATTTTTACAACTGGTTCTGAGAGAGATATAGTGATGGCTTTGAATGTAATAGCAAGTCTGTCCTAGAACCAGCTACTACAAGCAGCCCCAGCAACCAGTCAGACACAGGCAGTGTATTGCTTTTAAGTCCATTTTTTCTCCTTCACAGGCAGATCAGTCTGTTCAGACCCGCTCTTGATCTGCATCTGCCTCATTACAAACTATCTTGCCCTGTAGGAACTGGTACCTCACTAGCCCTAAGTGGCCAAAAAGCCTGAAACTCTCTCTCTATTTTTTTTTCTCCTTCAGACAGATCTGTCTGACTCAGTTGGATGCTGTTTAGATAATTTAATTTTTCTATTTTTCACACTTTTTGCATTGCAGCAAATTAAATTCTTCTGACGTAGCAATCACCTCTCTGAATGCGTGAGAGAAAATGGTGCTCTCCTGCTATAGTATCTTTTTCCTGCTCAACTGTTGACAGTATACCACATGGGATTTCAGTTTTTTTGAATGCATGTCAAAAAGTACCTCATATTTCTGCCCTTCTCCTACTTCCAAAATGGCTCCACTATATCTGGCCCTGTGAAGAGCACCTTGCCAATGAAAATAAATGACATGAATGGGGGTTCAGCAAATTCCATCTTAGTTTGTGGTTCATTCAAGGTATATGTGAACAATTTACCATTTATGCGAAAACCTATGTGCATCCCTACAGTGCATTGCGGTCACTATTGTAATTCAACTTTCCCTCTACTCCCATGAACTTCCTATTCTTTTTCTTTTTCAATGTGCACGCATGCCCCTACCTCTTTTTTTTTATTTGCCTATACACTCCCTTCTTTGGCCAGTAGCAGCCAATCCTGCTTCAATGTGGTCAACTGTGCAGCATACTGGGAAAGGAGAATCTAGAAGATAGATACAACTAAACTAGGTGGGGCTCTGGTTTGTTTAAACATGTAACCCATTGACAGGATAAGAGTCAAACATGGATTCTTGATTCCTGTAACTTGGTGAACTGATTTTCAGCAGCCATAGCCACCAGATTCTGTATCTATGCATTTATGGAGGTATATCCCAGGGCAGGGATTAAGTCTACTACTACTACTGATCATTTGTATAGCGCTACAAAGCATGGATGCAGAAAACTACATATTAACATTTGATCATCCAAACGGCACGTTTTACATTTAACAAATACAGGCACAAATTTCAGCAGGTACTTTTAAACAAAAATAATTGTATAGCTTTTCTTATTGCAGTAAATTGTGCAGGTAAGGTAACCCTCATGAGGTTTGCTAGACCAATGAATATGCAAAGATGTGCATGCCTAGTTAACCCATTACTTTGTGCTCCCACTGAAGACAATAGTACATGTAGGGAGAGGCAAGATGGCGTCAGAGCTTTTCCGGCGGTAAGCGGCTCTGCGGTTTTCGTGCCCTGTTTACTGCCTCGGCGTGCGTTTTTAAGATGGGGCGCCGAAAGAGGAAACAGGCTTCCTTACCCTCGGGGGCGCCTGTATCTGGAGCGACGGGGCAGAAGACGCTTGCGGCATGCGGCTTTACCTTGCCGGGGAATGGAGCAGCGTCTTTGGTTGAGCCTGGAGTTTTGGAATCCTCGGCTCTGAGTGCATCGGGGGTGTGGCTGTCGCCGGAGCTGCGCTCACCCCCCTCCTCGACCTGGAAGCAGTAACCCGATCTCCAGTGTGCTTCCTGCCAGGGCTGTTCGATGCTCGTCGGCGGTTGGGAGCGAAGAGGGCTCTGTACCGGTGAGAGAGTTGTCAGCTTCTGCACCTTCTGTTCAGACTGCTGCGGATGGGAGACAGGTGGAAGAGAAGGGTCTGCAGAATGGAAGATCTTTGGAGCCATCAGAAGGTTTGGACACGCTTCCAGTTTTGCGAGGGTTGATTAAGCCACCTCAGGTAGATATGGAAGCACTGTGGGA
The DNA here is from genome assembly GCA_033557465.1 of Ichthyophis bannanicus. NCBI lineage: Eukaryota > Metazoa > Chordata > Amphibia > Gymnophiona > Ichthyophiidae > Ichthyophis > Ichthyophis bannanicus. Next base: position 30,783,246 of record CM066043.1, on the reverse strand, counting down.
CGCTGTTGCTACAGTTAATACTTCCCTTATGGCTGTTGGCGTATTAAAAAAGGATTCTCTAGCGGTTCATAATGATATTTCAGAAGTGAAAAATGCTTTGGTGGAGCAAGTTCGACGTTTGGAGGGAGTTGAAAAGGACTTGGAACATCTGCATGGGCTATGTGCTGCCCAAGCTAAGGATAAGATCGTGTTATCAAAAAAGACTGAGTATTTGGAGAACTATACTCGTAGGAATAATTTACAATTGTTAAATTTTCCTAAATTCCCAATTATGTCTGCTATTGATATGGTTCGTAAATATCTACAGGAGGTGCTTAAACTTCCTGCAGATAATTTGCCTCCAATTGTTAGAGCATAATATCTAACGGTAGGTGGCGGGTCTGGTGGGTTAGCCTCTGGGAGCCCGGCGGTGGGGATTGGGATCTCACCGCATTTTTGGAGGACTCCCTGGAGGTAGTAACAGGCCGTACTACCTTACTTGTGACCTTAGCTTTGGAGCTTGATAAATCTTTAATTCTTCGGGCATATTTTAGGAATTTCAATTGTAACTTCCTTGGATCCAAAGTTTATATGTTTCCTGATTTATCTCGCGCTACCCAGGTGAGGAGGAAAGAATTTTTGGGCTTGCGCTCTAGAGTTCTTTCCCTGGGAGCTAGTTTTCGATTAAGATTTCCTTCTCGTTGTATAATTTCCTATGATGGTAAAGATTTCTTTGAACCAAGGCAGCTGCTTGATTTTCTGTTAGCTAGGGAGGGATTGGAGGTGCAAATAGCGACCACTCCGGCTGACGCTTAAGTCTCTGCTCTGTAATGTATTTCCTTTTTTTTCCTGTTATTGATTTCCTGTGGCCTCTCCAATTTTGCCTAGTATTTTGTGGTCGAAAATGATGAAGTATACGGAATTTTCTTTGTGGGGTAATTAGTTTCTTTATTGTTTTAGGATGATGTATATTTTCATCTCTTATTTCATTCTTGTTATGCATGAATGTTAAACTTCAATAAAAATTTAAACATAATAGTACATGTAGTATTTTATCAGCATAGCCACCACATACAAAGTATGGGGGCAGTTTGTTTGAAGATCAAGTCAGTTGAAAAATTATGTGCCTTCTTGAAAATGTATCCTGTATATAAAGTTCAGGTGTATGTACAGTGATTTATACCTTTAAAAAGTGCTTGATAAAACCAAATCGTAATGGTTGAAGTGTTTTACTGTACAGTCTTACTGGCATTTATACAGCTCACTGGATTGAAAATCTCTTTGTGAATAGTGTGCACAAGCCAAGAAACTGTGTGGAAAATAAGCCTCCCCCCTCCCCCTTTTCTTCCATAGACGGTGATCCATGGGATTGATGGCGTGTTTCTGCTTCTGCTGCTCCTGGTGTTCTGCATCTCGATATCCACCTCTGCGTTTGGATGCAAAGCTACGTGCTGCAGTTCCAACTCAGACAAGGTAACTACAGCAACTCATACAATCTGTGATTAAATCAGCACTAAGGGGTATGTTTACTAAACTGCAGTAATGTTACTGTCGTCAAGCTCCCTGGTAATGTTACGGATGCCCATATAAGGAGTGGGCAGTGCATCGTTACGGCAAGCCGTGTTGGGTAACAAACGTTACAAGGTGCCTAACGTGCAGTACAGCGTGCCCTATAAGGTAACCAAGCTAAGGCACCCAGGCTAAGGTGCCTTATAAGGTGCCTCAAACTAAGGGGCTGTATAAGGTACCCTAAGGATGTTATGATGACCTATGATATGGTGCCCTAAGGGCAGTAAGGTGCCCCAAGTTGACAAGCATGAAATGTAATGCCAAAAAAACCAGATGTAACCCTAACACTGCACAGAGCACTAAGGAAAGGCAATGGACAAGTGATGGAAGGAAGGGGAGATGGGAGCTGATGGACCTGCCAAATCTGCATGCAGCCTATGTGGCAGCTGGTAAAATGGACATACATATTGGAGGCAGCTGTACCGATGCACAGTGTGTTGGCAATGCAAAGTGCTACAATGACAGTGGGTGGCAGAGGAGGGGAAGACGTGTCCTTCAGTGGAGGCAGAGGTGGCAAGATATTTGCAACGATAGGAGGACAGAGGAGGAGTAGTGCCTTGCAGAGCAGACACAAGAGAGGCAAGCATGAAGAGCTGCAATGCAGAAAAAGGGTACCAGTGCAGGATATGGGGAAGCAGCCTGCACATGAAGACAGGATGCTACACAGCTGACAGATGCAGATAGATGGACAGAAGGATGGCTGGCAACTGTGATGAGGGTATTATGTGCTGGCAGCACAGATCTACAGCGATATGACTGTCGCAGGAATGAAAAGGACTTGCCTTGGATAGACCTAATAAAATGAGACCACTGAGGGATTGAACCCATGACCTCTGCTTAGGACGTCATTGTATTAACCAGTGGGCTGTACCTCTATGGCTTTTATCACCGCAGTGGCTGGCTACAGAAAGACTGCAGGTCACAGCATGAAATATCTGCTGTGTTTACCTGGATAGGGTAAACCCACCAGTACCCATGATGCAGTGTACATGCAGAACAGCAGTCTACATCTGATCACCAGATGGGGTATGCACCTCTCCAGCACCTCAGCTTGGTAGGAGGAACTGACTGTGTGTGATACTGGCACAGAGTAGCTACAGACTATGCCATTGTGCGGGTTCTGTGCTCACCCAGAGGGTGAGGTGGGGCGGCCAGCATCAGGTTTGCAGTACCCGGGTTGGTTGAGAGGCTGTGCTGCAGGTCCCTATCAGTGCCAGTGTGTGACAGGCATTCCTAGCAGACACACCTAGGATATTCCTGTATCCAGCTGTATTCCCCAGTCGCATCTAGCCCTTGTGGACCAAGACACACCCAGAATAGTGCATATCCAGTGTGGTTACCATAGTCACTTGTTGTAGGAGCCAGGGGGGTGTCTGGACTCACATGTGGATTATGTAGCACCACCTACCAAACTGCCCTCACTGGGTCAGGGTTGTGGATAGGATCTGCCCCCAACAGACCCACACTCTACATCTTTGCAATGGAGGCAGTGGATGGACAATGATAAAGTGCTGTGGGACTAGCAACCCCAGTCCTACTGGCGAAGGGGTGCTGTCCAGGGCAGTTGATGCAGATCCGTACTTGTCACAAGGACACTGGCCTGGAAAAGCTCAGCTGCCCCCCACCATGATCTGACATTAACCAGCAGAGAGCACAGTCACTCTGCACCTGCTGCACCCTGCAAGGTGTTCCAGACATACGCATGCTTACTGCAGACAGTCCACTAGCCAGTCCATAGTGCTCGTTGCCAGAGTAACTATGTGCACCCAGACATGGGATGTAAGCACAGACACCAAGCAGGTATCTCAGTGATTGGGGCCCCAGAACAGGGAACACACAGATATCACTTGAGAGAATCACTGTATAGCATTATGTGGGAACCTTTTCCTTGAGCATTACCCGGATGACAGCACCTCAAATGCCTCATCAGTAAACTAACCACGTCAAACAAATGTTCATCCAGCTCTTTCTGTACAGTTGTAAATAGTTACCCCCTTGTCTATCCAATTTCTGTTGCCTGTTAATTGTAAACACAAATCAACTTTTTTGAGATGTGTATTTAACTGGTTCTATGTAAACCGCACTGATGGAAAATAGCGCAGTATATAAGTGCATGTAATAAATAAATAAACCTAGACATGCCATGGTCACCACTCAGTGAGAGTGACCTCCCAGCATGACATGCTGTGGCCACCCTGTCCCTGCAGGTGGTGGTTGGGCACTACAATGTCCCAGCCATTGCCCCACACCCTGTACAGATGCATCCTGCCCAGTCCGGGCCATACCCACAATACCTTGCTCCTCATTATGCACATTGGCAGGCTAACGCTGGAAGCAGTGTAAGCATTGTGGGCCCAGTGAGGAGTAGACAGCCACAAAACAATGGATAGACATACGCACACAGCCACTCCTATTTCAGTATTGTGCAAAGATAGGGGTGGTTGGCAGCCCTGCCCACCACACTAGTCCTGAGACCGTGCAGGCATTGCTAAGGTATGCAGGTGCTAGTAGTAATGCTTTGGTAACTGCTGCTCTGTGCCAGGCCCAACAGCCTGACTCTCCATGAGGCTTTGGATAGTGGAGCTTCTGGGTGTGGGTTTTTGTGCCCCTATTGGCCGATGCTCTACGGAGTACACGTTTGTTGTATGTGCTATGTAGGGACATAATCTGCAGGAGCCACAGCTGAGACTTGAACCTGTGACCCTCTGCCCCAGGACACACTGGCTGTGTGTACTGCACCATACTGTTGCCACAGGGGCAGATCAGTCCCTGGAGATACCATGACTGTTCCTCAGACAGACCTTGTCTGTTGCACTGCACACCACCCACCTGAACAGGGCTTGGCCTTGGTCTTCTGTGGGCAGATGCCACCGCCCCCTCCACCACCAGCACCCCTCCCCCGCCATGCTGACATACCCATATGCTGGTGGTGCGTAATCCCAGGCCATCCAGTGTGCCGGTAGGCGGCTGCCTAGGGCGTGGGGTCTGCCAGTGTTATGTGTCCTTTGGGGTACTTGCTGGGTTATGTCCTCTGGATGGGACGCTGTGGGACATGGATTCCTGGGCATGTTCGACCTTGGTCAGTTGCTGTCTTGCTGATTTCCAGTTTCTGCCATCCTATGTGCCACCTAGGCATCTGCCTAGTCCACCCTGTGCCCCAACTGCCCCACTGCATGTCCCGCCTGCTGCCCCCTATGCCCTATTGCAGCATCACCATAGTGCCCTTTCATACTTGAGCACTATGCTGTTGCTGCACATGTAGCACTACTATCGCTTGGGCTCCCTGCCTATGCTGTACATTGCTGATACTGAAATGGTTTCTCTCTCCTGCAAATGTGCATCTAACGACATGTTTTCATTCGCAGTAATGTTCGGCCCTTCAGTTCCACACGTTAGTGTAGCAGAAGCCTATCCCCGTCCATTGACCCCCTTCTCTCCGCGTTCTCCACCCTGTGTGGGACTTACCGCAGCTGGTTACGTTAACGTGTGTTAACATAGCCGCTGCTACGTTATCGCAGTTTAGTAAACATGCCCCTAAATAATGTAGCTCTCAGCCTAGAAATCTATTGAACTAATTTTTAGCAGCCATGGCCACTATAGTAGGTGCAAGCAGTAGTACTTTATTCATACTTTCAGAAGCATGGGCTGTTCAAAGTGCTTCTCTGAATAGACGTACAAGCAAGTGACAGTATCGCTATTTCTAACGCATAAGTCAGGCCTGCAGTTTGGCAGCTTATGCTATGAAGAAATATGGAGAGTGGCTCAATTTTGCCATTCTTCATATAACTTTACAGCCAGCCTCTAGCCAGCTGCTATCCCTTTCCTGGTTAATGTAAAGCTTTTAGGCCTATAACCCACTGTCAATTCTTTTTTTGCCTCTAAATATCAGAGACTGAGCAAGCACCAGTTTCTCTCAGTGGGTCATTAGTTATTTATAAAGCACATGCACCTGCAAGGAGATGAGACTCTGAGACCCAACCTTCCAGGTATCAGGCTCCGATCTGCCAGTTTCAGGAAATATACCACCACATTTTATTATGGAGACCTACTCGTGTATAAACAACAAAGCCCACCAATCATTTCAAATATAATACCTTACACATTTCCTCCTGTCACATCCTTAGCTAAGCTTAGTTCCCCATTCTAGGGCCACTCCGACAAACCAGACATATCATGATCCTGCTGGTGCCACGAAGGCATAAGAGGGTTTTATTAGAGTATGTACTCAATTGCTGGTCACATGGTACTGGCTGCCATCTTAGGTGTTATGTCCTAGATTATCCCACAGAAATTATAAAATTATGCATGTAAACCACCCAAATGTTTTAAAGAACAAAACTAATGGGGAAATTCCTTCCAACCTCTGTGTGTGTGTGTGTGATCTCTGCATTGGGATTTCACATCTGTTTTGTATGTTTATCTGGGGGGGGGGGGGGTGTGTGTGTAAATGTAAGCTGGTATGTCTGCTTGTATCTGTCTGTGCATGCTTGCATATGTATGCATTTCTGTCCATGTGTGTGCGTGCGTTTGAGGGCGTGTGTGTTTATATCTGTTTCTCTGTGTGTCTGTGATCTGGAAAGGAGATGAGTGGAGAGCTGTTTGACAGGTGCAAATCCGTAATCACTGTTAATCTGAATCATTGTATGCTGCAGGTTTTCCTATAGAAATGCACTGAGGCATGTTTTATGGAGGGAAGGGGGCTTCATATCTCGTCCCTCTCCCACCACATGCAGAATCTTAACTTGTAAACCACAGGAATTTGACTCACCTCACCTCCCTTCCTGTGTGACTAGAGCAGCATTCCAGTACTCCGCCCCCACAGCTTCCCATTGGCTGGATCCTACCCACAGTCCCTGCTGCTAGTTACATTGAAAGTAGGAAGGGCAGGCTCAATCTCCAGGACCAAGCAGGAAGTCAGTCCTCACATATGGGTGACGTCGGCGCCGACGGAGCCCTCGCGGAGCAATTTCCACAGCTTTCAAAGAAAGCCTTTGGGAATTGCAGCACGCATGCGCGGTCCCCTTCCCGCCCAAGGGTGCCATCTTGCTCAGTCTTCTTTTTTCCGCGGAGCCCTACAGACGCTGTTTGTGATCGCCGCAGAAAAAGTTGATTTTATTTCCTATTCTTTTCTCGGTTCGACGCCGGATCCTTTTCCCGCCCGGACCCGCTACGCCAGAATCGGGTCCGTTCTTTATTTTTTCGGTTTTTGTCCTTCGTGACTAGCGTTCGCGCCTTTTTTCTTTTTCACTGGCAGCCCTGTCTTTTGACCTCGCAGGGGCCCTTTTTCCCCCGATGGCTGCCAGCGGGTTTAAAAAGTGTGATCGGTGTAAAACTTATGTCTCTTACCGACACACACGACTGCTGCCTCCGCTGCCTCGGACCCGATCATGACCCGATGATTTGTGGTCCCGTGTGGCAAGATGTCCTCAAAAGCGTTGAGGAGTCGGCAGCATCAAAAAGAACGAATCTTCTCAGACTCTGCGTCCGGCCGGGCCCGGATCTCGTCAGAGGCTTCGACGTCTCGGGACTCCGGTCCTGAGCATCGTCGGAGTTCCTCTGAGCGAGGGTCTCCTGCCCGGGAACATCATACGAAGGAGAAACCCGCGAGGGCGGCGTCGGTGGACGCTTCTGGTTCCTCGAGGGCCAGGTCGCATAGCCCCGATAGCCGTCCCAGGTCCTCTGAGTCGGAGAGGCCTTCGAAACATCCTCGTCTCGAGATGGAGTCTCCTGGACACGTGAGTACTGTAGTCCTCGTGGACTCGCCTCCGAAGGAGCCGACGTCGGGCCCGATGCCGTCGGGGCCCGAGTCGGGGGTTGCTGGGTCTCCTGAGCTCGGACTCAGGTTGACGGCCTTGGAGAGCAGTTTGGCTGCCTTCATGGACCAGCAGCGGGCATTGATCTCTGGCCTTGCCGGTGCATCTGCCCCGACCGCCGGGACGTCGACATCCAAGTCGACCCCGGAGACCGAGCCGATCCTCAAGTCCATGTGAGCTCGAGTCGATCCTCGGTCACGGTCTCCCTCGGCCTCCCGTTTGGGACCGAGGTCGTCGACACCAACACTCTGGGCGTCGGGGCGGAGGGCATCGGTGCCCGCCCGACCAGAGCCGCTCGATTCCTCCTCCGAGGAGTCAGCCTGGAAGACGAAGGACGAAGAGTCACCCGGTACTTTTCGGACTCGGTGCGTCCCATCAGACTCGCCCGAGTCCGAACCTCGGAGACGGTCCCCCCCCCCCCCCGGAGGACACCCGGTTCTCAGACTTCGTGCAGGATATGGCCAAGCCCTTGGCATTCCCCACGGATCCCGAGGAGGAGCCTCGGGCCAAGGAGCTTGATGCCCTCCAGTATGACTCTCCCCCGAAGGAGACCTTTACTGTAACGGTCCCTCCGATGCTGGAGCAACTTCTTCTCTTCCGCATGTGGGAGAGCCCGGCGTCGGCGCCAGTGTTAAGCAAGCGGGTCGATTCCATTTATCGAGTCCGCAAGAGCCCCGGGTTCCAAAAGGCACAACTACCGCACCATTCCATGGTGGTGGAATCGGCCATGCATCAACTCAAGTGTCAGAAGATGCACTCCTCGGTGCCTCCCAGCCGGGAGGCCCGGAACCTGGATGCCCTCGGTAGGAAGTGCTTCCAGGGCTCTATGCTTGCTTGTCGAGTCCAGACCTACCAGCTCTATATGGGCATGTATCTCCGAGATCTGGCAAAAGAAATTGCCGGGATCTCTGCTGGTCTCTCCGAGGAACCTTTGCAGAGGTTCCAGGCCTTGTCCACTGGGATTCGAGAGTGCTCGAAGTTTATCTCTCGAGCAGCCTACGATGACTTCGAAGCATCGGCTCGAGTAGCCGGAGCCGGCATCGGTGCCCGCCGACAGGCTTGGCTTCAGTCATCCGACCTCAAGCCATGGGTACAGGACAAGTTGGTCGATGTCCCCTGCAGAGGTGAAAACCTCTTTGGCAAGCCCATGGCTGAAAAGGCTGCACAGATCGAGACCGAGACTCTGACCAGGACTCGGCTGTCCAGAAAAACCTCTGCCCCTTCTCAGAAGAAGAAGGGCTCGGGGAAAAAGCCCTTTTACCTGAGGAAGGCGGCTGCCTATAAACAATACCCTCATTATCAGGCCTCAGCAGCTCCCCAACAGGGTCAGCAGGCCAAGGGACGGGGTAATGGGTCCCATAGGCAGCAGGCCCCCAAGCCCACAACACTGGCCCCTGCTCAGCAGGGTGGGGGTTTTTGACTCCATCAGCATAGCCTCTTTCCCTCCGCTGGTTTCTCTCAGCACAGGAGGCCGGCTGGTCCACTTTGCCCACAGGTGGTCAGCCATCACATCAGATACCTGGGTGCTTCATATAGTTCAGAAAGGCTATCTTCTACACTTTCACCAGGTACCTCCCTCCTACTTTCCAGGGGAGCCTCCAAGACTCCCTCTGCACAGGGACTTACTCCTTCAGGAGTTGGCAAGTCTTCTTCAGGAACAGGCTGTGGAACCGGTGCCCCACCATCTGAGAGGTCAAGGCTTTTATTCCAGGTACTTTCTGATACCAAAACAAACAGGAGGCCTCAGACCCATCCTGGACTTGCGAAACCTCAACAAGTTCCTGGCAAGGGAAAAGTTCAAGATGCTTACCCTTGGAATCCTGCTGCCCTACCTCCAGCAGGGAGACTGGCTATGCTCCTTAGATCTAAAGGATGCCTATACTCACATCCTTATTCATCCAGACCACAGACAATATCTCAGGTTTGTTGTGGGAGGAAATCCATTACCAGTACAGAGTACTGCCCTTTGGCCTATCCTCCGCCCCCAGGGTGTTCACCAAATGCCTAGCAGTGGTGGCAGCCTATCTAAGACGTCAAGTCCTTTTTGTATTTCCATACCTGGACGACTGGCTCATCAGGGCCCAGTCTTCCCAAGAGGCCACTCGGGCCACTCATCGCACTGTGACTCTGCTCCAGCACTTGGGATTTGTCATAAACTTCACAAAGTCCACTTTGCTCCCCTCTCAAAATCTCAAATTCATCGGCGCAAGGTTGAACACACTTCAGGCGCGGGCCTTCCTGCCTCTAGACAGAGCACACAGGCTCATGGATCTCGCCAGCCACTTTCACAGCAATTCCCTGGTCTCATAAGAACATAAGAACATAAGATATGCCATACTGGGTCAGACCAAGGTCCATCAAGCCCAGTATTCTGTTTCCAACAGTGGCCAATCTAGGTCATACGTACCTAGCAGTTTCCCCAAGGGACACAGGTTCCACAATGCTTGTATTGGTTCAAGCATTGATATCCTGGGTCCCTTCTTAATAATGGTTTATGGACCTTTCCTCCAGGAACTTGTCCAAACCTTTTTTAAACCCAGCTACACTAACAGCCTTTACTACATCCTCCGGTAACAAATTCCAGAGTTTGATTACACGTTGAGTGAAAAAATATTTTCTTTTATTAGTCTTAAATAGTTTACCCTGTAGCTTCATTGCATGTCCCCTAGTCTTTCTATATTCTGATAAGGTAAACAATCGATCTACGTTTACCCGTTCCACTCCGTTCATTAATTTATAGACTTCTATCATATCTCCCCTCAGCCGTCTCTTTTCCAGGTTAAAGAGCCCCAACCTTTTTAGCCTTTCTTCATAGGAGTAGCCTTCCATCCCCTTTACCATTTTGGTGGCTCTTCTCTGAACCTTTTCTAAAATCGCTATATCCTTTTTAAGATACGGCGACCAGAATTGCACACAATATTCAAGGTGCGGTCTCACCATGGAACGATATAGAGGCATTATAATATCTTTTGTTTTATTTTCCATTCCTTTCCTTATCATACCTAGCATTCTATTTGCTCTCTTGGCCGCCGCTGCACACTGGGCCGAGGGTTTTAACATGGTATCCACAAGGACGCCTAAATCTTTTTCTTGGGTGGTGGTTCCTAATGTGGAACCTTGCATCGTGTAACCATAGTTTGGGTTGTTCTTCCCTAGGTGCATAACCTTGCACTTCTCCACATTAAATTTCATCTGCCATTTTGATGCCCAGTCTTCCAATTTATCAAGATCCTCTTGCAATTTTCCACAATCCTCCTGGGTTTTAACAACTTTAAATAGTTTTGTGTCATCAGCAAATTTGATAACCTCACTCGTTATTCCACTTTCCAGGTCATTTATGAATATGTCAAAAAGCAGCGGACCCAGCACAGATCCCTGGGGTACACCACTATTCACCTTTCTCCATTGGGAAAATTGGCCATTTAGCCCTACTCTCTGCTTTCTATCTTTTAACCAGTTCCTGATCCACAGTAGTACACTGCCTCCTATCCCATGACTCTTTAGTTTTGCCAAAAGTCTCTCATGAGGGACCTTGTCAAAGGCTTTCTGAAAGTCCAGATACACAATATCAACCGACTCACCTTTGTCCACCTGTTTATTCACTCCTTCAAAAAAACATAACAGATTAGTAAGACAAGATCTTCCTTGTCTAAAGCCATGTTGGCTGTCTCCCATTAGGTCATGACTATCTATATGCTGAGTAATTTTATTCTTTATGATGGTTTCTACCATTTTTTCCCGGTACTGATGTCAGGCTCACCGGTCTGTAGTTTCCCGGATCACCCCTCGAACCCTTTTTAAAAATTGGTGTTACATTGGCGATCCTCCAATCCTCAGGTATTAGAGATGATTTTAATGATAGTTCACAGATTACTGATAGCAGGTCTGCAATCTCAAATTTCAGTTCTTTCAACACCCTTGGATGTATACCATCCGGCCCAGGTGATTTGCTACTCTTCAGTTTATCTAATAGTTGTAGGACATCTTCCCGATGTATCGATATTTCCTTCAATTCTTCCACACCTTTAAATACCACTTCAGTCGTGGGTAACATCCCTACATCTTCCTCAGTAAAGACCGAAGCAAAGAATTCATTCAGTCTCTCCGCTATCGCCTTGTCGCCTCTTAGTGCTCCTTTAACCCCTTTATCATCTAATGGACCAACTGACTCTCTCACGGGTTTTTTGCTACGAATGTACTTGAAAAGGTCTTTATTTCGCGTTTTTGCTTCCGCAGCAAGCTTCTTCTCAAATTCTCTCTTTGCCTGCCTTATCAATGCCTTGCATTTGACTTGCCAGTGCTTGTGCTGTTTCCAGGTTTCATCATTTGGCTCTTTTTTCCATTTCTTGAAAGATGCTTTTTTGGCAACAACAGCCTCTCTGACCTCAGCTTTAAACCATGCTGGCAATTTTTTGGACTTCCTTCCACTTTTCTTAAAGCGTGGAATACAGCTGGTCTGGGCTTCCAAGATAGTATTTTTCAACAACACCCAAGCTTGATGTACGTCTTTAACCTTTGCAACTGCTCCTTTTAGTTTTTTCTTAACTGTTTTCCTCATTCTATCATAGTCTCCCTTTTGAAAGTTAAGGGGTAGTACTGTGGATTTCCTTACTATCCCTCCTCCACTAATTAAATCAAAGGCGATCATGCTATGATCACTATTGCCAAGTGGCCCCAACACCCTTATCTCTTGCACTACATCTGGTGTTCCACTAAGGACTAGGTCTAATATTGCTTCCCCTCTGGTCGGTTCATGAACCAGCTGCTCCAAGAAGCAGTCATTTATTTCATCTAGGAACTTTATCTCCCTAGCATGTCCTGTTGTGACACTGACCCAGTCGATGCCGGGGTAATTGAAATCACCCATTATTATTACTGCACTGTAACTTTTGCTAGCTTCCTTGATTTCTTTGAGCATTTCATCATCCATTTGTTCATTCTGGCCAGGCGGACAATAGTACACCCCCACTGCCATCGCCTTCCCCTTTTTACATGGAATTTCAATCCATAGAGATTCTACAGCAAATTTTGTTTCTTGCAAAACTTTAATCCTTTCTGACTCAATGCCCTCTCTAACATAGAGCGCAACCCCTCCACCAATTTGATCAGCTCTATCATTTCGATATAGTTTGTACCCAGGTATCACAGTGTCCCACTGGTTGTCCTCCTTCCACCATGTCTCTGATATTCCAATCATATCTAACCTCTCGTTTAGTGCTATATATTCTAACTCTCCCATCTTGTTTTGTAGACTTCTAGCATTTGCATACAAGCATTTTAGAGACTGTATTTTATTCATATTAATTTGGCTATTGGTAGACATGGGTAATTTGGGATCTTTAAGTTCTGTCTTCTCCATACTCGAGGGCATTTGGGCTACTTTACTCTTTTTTGGAACCTCTCTGCTTTTTGTAGTATCCTTCAAGGATACATTCTTCCGAACCATGCGCTCTTGGGCGACTGTCGGCTTTCCCCTATTATCTAGTTTAAAAGCTGCTCTATCTCCTTTTTAAAGGTTAATGCCAGCAGCCTGGTTCCATCCCGGTTAAGGTGAAGCCCATCCCTTCGGAAGAGCCCCTCCTTTCCCCAGAATGTTCCCCAGTTCCTAACAAATCCGAACCCCTCATCTCTGCACCATTGTCTCATCCACGCATTGAGACTCCGGAGCTCTGCCTGCCTATTGGGTCCTGCACGTGGAATGGGAAGCATTTCGGAGAACGCTACCCTGGAAGTTCTGGATTTCAACTTCCTACCTAAAAGCCTAAATTTAGCTTCCAGAACCTCCCTACCACATTTTCCTATGTCATTGGTACCAACATGTACCAAGACAGCAGACTCCTCCCCAGCACTATCTAAGACCTTATCTAGGTGGCGTGTGAGGTCCGCTACCTTCGCACCAGGCAGGCATGTTACCAGGCGATCCTCACGTCCACCAGCCACCCAGCTATCTACATGCCTAATGATCGAATCACCAACTATAACTGCTGTCCTAACCCTTCCCGCATGGGCACTTGGCCCTGGAGAAACCTCCTCGGTGCGAGAGGGGTTTACATCACCTGGAGGACAGGTCCTAGTTACAGGATCACTTCCTGCCACACCAGGGTGATGCTCTCCTGTCACGTGACCTCTCTCCTCCATGGCAACAGGGATGCTGCCAGACTGGAGGTGGGACTTCAGGACTATATCCCTGTAGGTCTCGTCTATGTACCTCTCTGTCTGTCTTATGTTTTCCAAGTCTGCTACTCTAGCCTCTAGAGAACGGACTTGTTCCCTGAGAGCAGAGAGCTCCTTGCACCTAGTGCACACGTAAGACCTCTCACCAGCTGGGAGAAAATCATACATGTGACACTCAATGCAAAAGACTGGAAAGCCCACATCCCGCTGCTGGACTGCTGTCTGCATCTTAGTTTCAAGTTTGTGTTTAGATCTTTAAGTTCTATATGTACTAAAGGGTGCAATGGATATTTATACCACTAAAACTGTACCTAAGAAGTTTAATATACCTTGTTCACCTGAAGCTTAATTAATCTCAGGTCCTTGGTGTATGACTGATTTGGGTAATGAGCTTCACCTGAGAGCACCTCCTGTCTTTTAAGTTGTGCAAGTACCTATAAAGCTGTGATTATCCCAGGGGAGGGTGGGTGTGGGGAGGGAGGGAGGGATATAACACTTATTAAAAAAGGGCTGCTACACAGTACCTTGTCCTGTGCTGCTGAGGAAAACTATATTCTGATTTGATTTAAATTATAGCTCTTTGCTGCTACTAGGCTCTAACCTATTATGAAATTTTAACTACAAGCTCTCTGCTGGATTCTAAATTTAACCAGAAAGCTCTCTTCTGTGTTTTAATTTGAAACTAAAAAGTACTTTGCTGATGCTAGGCCCTGAGTGACTATGAAATTTAAACTACAGCTGTCTACTGGGTATGAAAGGTAACCAGAAAGTTCTCTTCTGTGTTGTTAAATTGAATCTTAAACTGTTGCTACTAGGCCCTGACTGATTTAACAAAAAAAATAGTGGGTTCACAGATTAATTAGCTTTAAAAGAAAAACAATTCCTTTCAGAAAAATTCCCAGAAGTATATACTCACAATTTCAGATTTCTCTCCAGAAGTAACAGCCCCCCTTTCCAGTCCGTCAAGACAGGGTCACAGAGCTCTGGTTGAGCTATTTATGCTTGTGCTGATGATGTAAGCAGTGACCTACTTCCTGGGTAATTAACAGTCCTTGCTTGGATAGAAGGAGTCTTTCAAAATGGCCTTTTGAACTGCCAGCTGGTGTTAACACCTATTGAAAAAGCTTCACAGGTTGCTTGCCCACTAGGTAGAAGGCCTCTTTGTAAAGGTCTCTAGAAGACTTTATATGCTGCTCAAGGAGAATTGACCTTGTTTTGCCTCTTGTGCTAAGCTATATTCTGATTTGATTTAAATTATAGCTCTTTGCTGCTACTAGGCTCTAACCTATTATGAAATTTAAACTACAAGCTCTCTGCTGGATTCTAAATTTAACCAGAAAGCTCTCTTCTGTGTTTTAATTTGAAACTAAAAAGTACTTTGCTGATGCTAGGCCCTGAGTGACTATGAAATTTAAACTACAGCTGTCTACTGGGTATGAAAGGTAACCAGAAAGTTCTCTTCTGTGTTGTTAAATTGAATCTTAAACTGTTGCTACTAGGCCCTGACTGATTTAACAAAAAAAATAGTGGGTTCACAGATTAATTAGCTTTAAAAGAAAAACAATTCCTTTCAGAAAAATTCCCAGAAGTATATACTCACAATTTCAGATTTCTCTCCAGAAGTAACAGCCCCCCTTTCCAGTCCGTCAAGACAGGGTCACAGAGCTCTGGTTGAGCTATTTATGCTTGTGCTGATGATGTAAGCAGTGACCTACTTCCTGGGTAATTAACAGTCCTTGCTTGGATAGAAGGAGTCTTTCAAAATGGCCTTTTGAACTGCCAGCTGGTGTTAACACCTATTGAAAAAGCTTCACAGGTTGCTTGCCCACTAGGTAGAAGGCCTCTTTGTAAAGGTCTCTAGAAGACTTTATATGCTGCTCAAGGAGAATTGACCTTGTTTTGCCTCTTGTGCTAAGCTATATTCTGATTTGATTTAAATTATAGCTCTTTGCTGCTACTAGGCTCTAACCTATTATGAAATTTAAACTACAAGCTCTCTGCTGGATTCTAAATTTAACCAGAAAGCTCTCTTCTGTGTTTTAATTTGAAACTAAAAAAGTACTTTGCTGATGCTAGGCCCTGAGTGACTATGAAATTTAAACTACAGCTGTCTACTGGGTATGAAAGGTAACCAGAAAGTTCTCTTCTGTGTTGTTAAATTGAATCTTAAACTGTTGCTACTAGGCCCTGACTGATTTAACAAAAAAAATAGTGGGTTCACAGATTAATTAGCTTTAAAAGAAAAACAATTCCTTTCAGAAAAATTCCCAGAAGTATATACTCACAATTTCAGATTTCTCTCCAGAAGTAACAGCCCCCCTTTCCAGTCCGTCAAGACAGGGTCACAGAGCTCTGGTTGAGCTATTTATGCTTGTGCTGATGATGTAAGCAGTGACCTACTTCCTGGGTAATTAACAGTCCTTGCTTGGATAGAAGGAGTCTTTCAAAATGGCCTTTTGAACTGCCAGCTGGTGTTAACACCTATTGAAAAAGCTTCACAGGTTGCTTGCCCACTAGGTAGAAGGCCTCTTTGTAAAGGTCTCTAGAAGACTTTATATGCTGCTCAAGGAGAATTGACCTTGTTTTGCCTCTTGTGCTAAGCTATATTCTGATTTGATTTAAATTATAGCTCTTTGCTGCTACTAGGCTCTAACCTATTATGAAATTTAAACTACAAGCTCTCTGCTGGATTCTAAATTTAACCAGAAAGCTCTCTTCTGTGTTTTAATTTGAAACTAAAAAGTACTTTGCTGATGCTAGGCCCTGAGTGACTATGAAATTTAAACTACAGCTGTCTACTGGGTATGAAAGGTAACCAGAAAGTTCTCTTCTGTGTTGTTAAATTGAATCTTAAACTGTTGCTACTAGGCCCTGACTGATTTAACAAAAAAAATAGTGGGTTCACAGATTAATTAGCTTTAAAAGAAAAACAATTCCTTTCAGAAAAATTCCCAGAAGTATATACTCACAATTTCAGATTTCTCTCCAGAAGTAACAGCCCCCCTTTCCAGTCCGTCAAGACAGGGTCACAGAGCTCTGGTTGAGCTATTTATGCTTGTGCTGATGATGTAAGCAGTGACCTACTTCCTGGGTAATTAACAGTCCTTGCTTGGATAGAAGGAGTCTTTCAAAATGGCCTTTTGAACTGCCAGCTGGTGTTAACACCTATTGAAAAAGCTTCACAGGTTGCTTGCCCACTAGGTAGAAGGCCTCTTTGTAAAGGTCTCTAGAAGACTTTATATGCTGCTCAAGGAGAATTGACCTTGTTTTGCCTCTTGTGCTAAGCTATATTCTGATTTGATTTAAATTATAGCTCTTTGCTGCTACTAGGCTCTAACCTATTATGAAATTTAAACTACAAGCTCTCTGCTGGATTCTAAATTTAACCAGAAAGCTCTCTTCTGTGTTTTAATTTGAAACTAAAAAAGTACTTTGCTGATGCTAGGCCCTGAGTGACTATGAAATTTAAACTACAGCTGTCTACTGGGTATGAAAGGTAACCAGAAAGTTCTCTTCTGTGTTGTTAAATTGAATCTTAAACTGTTGCTACTAGGCCCTGACTGATTTAACAAAAAAAATAGTGGGTTCACAGATTAATTAGCTTTAAAAGAAAAACAATTCCTTTCAGAAAAATTCCCAGAAGTATATACTCACAATTTCAGATTTCTCTCCAGAAGTAACAGCCCCCCTTTCCAGTCCGTCAAGGCAATTTCTGAGACTGTTCGGCCATATGGCTTCCACGGTCCATGTGACCCCCAATGCCCACCTGAACATGCGACCTGCTCAGTGGTGCCTTTGCACTCAATGGCATCAGGCCACGGGGAGCCTGACGGACTCAGTACAGGTATCCGACCTGCTGGTCTCTTTTCTGCGGTGGTGGCTTCATTTACCAAACCTGGTGCTGGGAGTGGATTTTCAATCTCCTCCGCCTTCTCAGGTGCTGACAATCGATGCTTCTCTCCTGGGTTGGGGTGCACATTGCCAAGGGATATGTACTCAAGGTCTCTGGACTCCTTGGGAGTCTGCTCAGCAGATAAATTTCCTGGAGCTCAGAGCCATCCGCCTAGCTCTGAGAGCCTTCTCCCACCTCACTTCTCACCAATCTGTGCTGGTCCAGACGGACAATCAAGTTGCAATGTTCTACGTGAACGAACAAGGAGGCACAGGCTCCTTCCTTCTCTGTCAGGAGGCACGAAGACTGTGCTCTTGGGCCGTCCTTCACGGCATCCTCCTCAAAGCTGTCTATCTCCCAGGTCAAGAAAATTACCTGGCAGACAAGCTGAGCAGGATCCTCCAACCTCACGAGTGGAGATTGGATCCGTTGGTGGTTCAGTAGATCTTTCTCAAGTGGGGCCTCCCCACCATGGATCTATTTGCCAGTCCCCTGAACAGGCAGCTTCCCAGATTCTGCTCTCGACAACCGCATCCTTTCAGAGTAGCGGCGGATGCTTTTCTGATTCCATGGTCCACAGGCCTCTTGTATGCCTTTCCTCCCATGCCACTGGTGTCTCGGACACGCTTCAAAGTTCTCAGAGACAGAGCCTCGATGATCTTAGTGGCTCCCGGGTGGCCGAGACAACCCTGGTTCCCGCTTCTAATGCAGCTGGCGGTGGACACTCCTCTTCCTCTGGGGTTTCAACCTGATCTCCTGTCACAGGATCAGGGGACTCTCCTACACCCCAACCTCCGGTCCCTTCATCTGATGGCCTGGCTGCTGAAAGGGTAGTCCTTTCTCCCCTCCTTCCTCAGGAGGTGGAAGAGGTCGTCTTGGCCTCCAGGCGGCCTTCCACCTGGAAGTCCTATGCTCTTAAGTGGCGTCGGTTCTCCGTGTGGTGTGCTCAGCAGTCTGAGAATCCCTTCTCCTGCTTAGTGCCAGTGGTCTTGCAATATTTGCTTTACCTCTCCAATCTTGGCCTTAAGTCCAACTCTGTCAGGGTCCACCTCAGTGCTCTCTCTGCGCATCACGCACCGGTGGATGGCAGGAATCTTTCCAACCACCCTTTGGCTCGTTTTCTCCGAGGCCTCCTTCTGCTTAAGCCTCCTTTGCGTCCACCAGCCCCTGAATGGGATCTGAACGTGGTCTTACAGCGGATTACTTGTCCGCCCTTTGAACCTATGGCTACCTGCACTCTTCGTTTTCTTTCCTGGAAAACCTTGTTCTTGGTAGCCCTTACCTCTGCTAGGCGCGTTAGTGAACTGCAGGCCCTAGTGTCTGATCCTCCTTACACTAGGTTCTACAGGAATAGGGTAGTCTTACGGACTCACCCTAAGTTTCTTCCAAAAATGGTTTCTCCTTTTCATCGCAACCAGGAGGTGGTTCTTCCGACCTTCTTTCCCAGGCTGCACACCAGCCGGGCTGAAATGGTCCTCCATACCCTGGAATGTAGGAGGGCCTTGTCCTTCTACTTTGACCGTACATGGGAGCATCGGAGGGCTGTTCAGCTCTTCGTTTCTTTTGACCCCAATAAGTTGGGGCTACCTGTCTCCAAGCGTACTTTGTCCATATGGGGCGGCCAGCCTCTCGTTGGAGGGTCGAGTCACGGCTCATCGTGTCAGGGCGAAGGCTGCGTCAGTGGCTCATCTCTGCTCTGTTCCGTTGGCAGACATCTGCCGGGCCGCTACTTGGTCTTCAAGCCAGACTTTTGCGGCCCATTACTGCCTGGAGAGGGAGTCCCGCAGGGACAGTGCTTTCGGTCAGGCAGTCCTCCATAATCTTTGAGGTTTAGGCAACTCCTACCCTCCGGCCCTGATGTTGGGCTACCAGTCGGGGGCGTTTTCAGAGAAGATTCCTTCCTTCGGTGCTACTGAGCTAGAGGGAGCTCATTTTTCCGCTTGAGGTCTCCGGTTGCCTTAAGCTAGGGAGTCCCTTATGTGAGGACTGACTTCCTGCTTGGTCCTGGAGAAAGAGTAGTTACTCACCTGTAACAGGTGTTCTCCAGGAGCAGCAGGAATCAGTCCTCACAACCCTCCCTCCTCCCCTTGGAGTTGCAGTCCTATCATTTTGTTTTTGCTAATTTTTTTGCTGTCTTTTAGCTATGTCATCAGACTGAGCAAGATGGCACCCGTGGGCGGGAAGGAGACCGTGCATGGGCGCTGCAATTCCCAAAGGCTTTCTTTGAAAGCTGGGGAAATTGCTCCGCGAGGGCTCCATCGGCGCCGACGTCACCCATATGTGAGGACTGATTCCTGCTGCTCCTGGAGAACACCTGTTACAGGTGAGTAACTACTCTGTCTTCACATATGGGTATCATCGGTACCAACGGAGCCTGTGTGGGAACACTCCCCAGCATCCAATAGGAAAGCTTTTGGGAGCATCCCGCAGCGCCTGCATGCTGCCTTCCCACCTTTCCAACTGTCCTCCAGTTCTTTGCTTTCCGCTGAGCCGACGGGTCACATACCCTGCCACCGCAGAAAATTTCATCTTTAAACTTTGTTTTTGTGGTCACATCTGCCTTCCCTCGACGCCATACCAGTACCGCCGGTTAGGTTTTTTTTTTTTTTTAAAGAAAGAACTTAGTTCTGAGGTGCTTACTTCAGCAACTTCTTTCTTTGGTGCTAGATGCCATTTTGGGCACTAGGCCCAATTTTTTCCTTAAAAGATGGAAAAACCTACCTTGGGTTTTAAAAGATGTGCTAAATGTGGTGGTACCATTTCTGTCACCGATACCCATGATTGGTATCTTAAATGTTTAGGTCATGTCCACTCTATTTCAGAGTGCCTCTGGAATGATGTCCAAAAGCGGCCGGCAGAACCGAGCTGCTAAACCTCAGACGCGGCGTCGCATCGACATCCTCCAGGGCTTCATCTTCCTCCCCTGGATCTCAGGTAACTAAACATAAATCTAGCCCGGTCTTCAAAGGGTAGATCTCTTTCTAAGCATTGAGATGCCACTGGCATTGCCCTTGAGCGATTTTCACCGTCAAAACTGCTCCGGCGGGAGGCTTTGGCTTCCAAAGCATTAACGGGGCTCCAGGATGTTTTCGAGGCCTCAACCTCATCAGAACTACTGGTGCCATGTTCTGGGGTTCCGACCGCTTCTACTGGTACTGACACCCAAGCATCGGCAACGTCGATAGACCAGAGATTCCTTGCTATCGAACGCAGTCTAGCGGCTCTTCTCACAGCTTCGGTGCCATTGAAACCACTTCAGACACCTCAACCGATACCGGTACTGACTGCATCGACATCAATGGGTATACCACCCATACCGAGTCATGTGTCTATCTCTGGCATTGACAGGTCAGTACCGGAACAACCCACTGCCGACTTCGATGGATACCAGTACCGTGCTTTGCACGATCACCGGGATCGGAGATATATTGAATCCTCGGATGAGTCTGAAGACTCTGCTGGTACCAGAGTACTTCTCCCCAAGGATGATTCTTCTCCTCAGTGTAGAATGTCTCCGCCAGAGGATATGTCTTTTCAGGACTTTATCCGTGATGTGGCCCGAGGCCTTTCCATCACAGTAGCTCCTGAAAAAGAGCCTAGGGCAAAGGAGTTGGAAATCCTTCAATACCCTAAGGCTCCAAAGGAGGCAGCTACTCTGCCTATTCATGAGATCTTACATGATCTTATGCTAAGGATGTGGGAAACACCTCTCACCACATCTCCTCATTCTCGGAGACTCGATACCATGTATCGAGTTCCACCTTGTCTTGGCTTTCAAATCGTATCTCCAGTCTAGTCCCAGACCTCTGAGTTGTCGACCTTATTCAGCAGCTTGAAGACTGAGGATCCTCCTTTTTTCTGTGATGTCATCTGTATATTCCTCCGGGATCTGCCTTCCTCCATCAGTTACCTCAGTCTCCAAGCAGCTGAAGGGGTCGGTGAGCTGGGGGGTCCGGGCTCACTGGAGGAACAATTAAGGATAGTTGATAAGAATAGTTGTGGTTTAGGTTCCAGATTGTGGATAAAAAAGAAAAGAAAGGGTACTATACCTTTAAATTTCAAAAGTGCTGTGCTTTGAAGGTGCAGAAGGCTCTCCCCAATTCTGTGTGTCGCTGCTTCGACTGGGTAGTTAAGCAGTGGGCACTGAAAGAGCAGAATTCGCTCCTTGTAAGCCAGTGGAGTTGATTCACAACAGAGAGGTGCATAGCCAGGCGCTAAGCAGAGGGATTGCCTGTGAGCGCGCCCTGGCTGTCTGCGTCGATAGTCCGGCGGCGGACCTTCGTGCGGTGCACACTTAGCCCGAGCCAGTTTTGCTTCCCCAGAAGCGGAGAGACAGCGGAGGCACGCTGAACCTTTGCGGGGTGGTCTGCAAAGGTAAGAGACAGGGCTGTAAGCGGTTCCCGTCAGTGCGTGGGAGCACGAATCGAGGGACAGGCCTAGCCATGTGGTGTCAGCGCGGGAAGCGCAGAAACAGCATCGGAACTTTAAATTAGCATTTCTATTTTCCGGCTGTGTGAAGCCGCGGTTTGGGCCCTAGTGAAAGGTACTGCATTTTAAAAAAAAATATAAATGGGAACAAAAGTTTACTTTTTCACTGTGGTTTCTGTAGGTTTCCTTGCGGCTTAGCCTTGGGGGCAGGGAGCAGGAAGGGTTCAAGGGGCCCTGCTCAGTGCTGGAATGCTGGCTAGGCCCCAGTGTTTTGTCTGTGGGGCTAGGAGAGGCAAAGTGTCGGATTCGGGGGTGTGTACGTACTGTACAAAGTAGGCTTCGGTCATGGAGCACACCAGAGAGGACATGGGAGAGCAGCCGGAGGGGGGGCAGGTGGAGGCAGGTCCCTTGGTCGCTTAGTCAACAAGCGTACCCCTTGTGGAGCCGGTGGCGGGGATGTCTTCTACTCCAGACATTCCTTCTTCGCCTGCGGCCTGGCCCAAGGGGCTGGAGTCCATCTTTTCAACAGAGTTTGTGGCCCTCCTGCAGCAAGCAGTGGGAGGCATTCCACTAAAACAGGCGAAGGGAACCCCCGAGGGGTGCGGAGCGAAGAGACTTGGACCCGCTCCCGCCACAGAGGCTCGGCAAGGAGCCAAGAGGCCGCGCTTAGACGGAGAGGTCAAGGCTCAGTCAGTTGTATCAGAGGAACAGCTATCAGATGAGGAAGGCGGGAGTGTGGCCCTCAAAGAGGAGTTAGAAGGGGAGCTCGACGACAAGGAAGAGCAAGCTAGAGTGGTGCGGGTCTTCCGCAGGGACAAGCTGCCGGCGCTCATTGCGGAGACGCTTAGAACCTTAAACATGCCGGCCCAGGGGCCAGCGGAGGACGAGACCCTGGATGATCCGTTGTTACAGGTCTTTAGAAGGACTCAAAGGGCGTTTCCGGTACACAGGGTGTTTTAGGAAATGATCCAGGAAGAGTGGAACGTACTGGAGGCTTCTCTGAAGGGTTCAAGAGTGATGAGCCGGCTTTACCCTTTGGTAGAACAGGATAAGGAGATTAAGTCTCCCAAGGTGGATGCGACCGTGGCGACAGTGATAAAGACGACCACTATTCCGGTCGAGGGTAACGCAGCCCTTAAGGATGCTCAGGACAGAAAGTTGGATGCTTTGCTAAGGCAGACTTTTGATGTGAATGCCCTGTCTCTCCAGGCGGCCATCTGTGGAGCATGAGTGGCCAGGGCCTGCTTGCGGTGGTCACAGTGGGCCCAAGGGGGGCAGGAGAGTGACAAGACTAGAGACGCCACCAGGCTGGAGTAGGGAGCGGCCTATTTGGTGGACATTCATTATATTATGCGTGGTTTGTCAAAGAGCATGGCCTCGGCATTGACGGCAAGGCGTTATCTGTGGCTCTGTAATTGGGCGGCGGATAATTCATCTAAAGCAAGGCTGAGTAAGCTTCCCTTTAAAGGGTGCCTCTTGTTAGGTGAAGACCTGGAGGAGTTGGTCAAGGATCTGGCTGAATCGAAGGGCGGCAGATTACCTGAGGACAAATCTAAGCAGGGACGAGCGGTACCCTTGGCAAGGGACAGCAACGGGATTTTCGCCGGTTTCGTTTCCAAAGGTTTAATTCTTGGCAGAGAGGCAGATTTCCCAGTAGAAGTCAGGGGTTTCGGGGAGCAGGGAGAGGATTTTGGGCCGCCTCCTCTGCCTCCTCTAACCTTAGAAAAGCGCAATGAAGTCAGGAGGACCCAGGCGTCCATAGTTCCTGTGGGAGGGCGGTTGCAGGAGTTCTATGCCGCCTGAGTCCAAATCACCTCAGATCAGTGGGTACTGGATGTCATCCGAGAGGGCTATGCACTGGAGCTACAACGGCCAGTGCGCGACGCCTTTGTACAGTCCCCCTGCAAGTTGTCGTCCAAGTGCGAGACGGTGAGGGAGAGGGTATGAAGGCTCCTAGACCTCAGGACAATAGAGCCGGATCCCCCAGACCAGTACGGCTGCTGTCGATACTCCATCTATTTCGTGGTACTGAAGGAGGATGGAGGATTTCGTCCCATTGTGGATCTCAAGGGAGTGAATCGTTGTCTTCGCATGTCTCATTTTCACATGGAGACCCTGCGATCAGTAATAATGGCGGTTCGGAGAGGAGAATTCCTCACCTCCCTGGATCTGTCAGAGGTGTGCCTTCACATTCCCATTCGGCCAGAGCATCACAAGTATCTCCGCTTTGAGGTTCCTTTAG
Organism: Ichthyophis bannanicus; assembly: GCA_033557465.1. Lineage (NCBI taxonomy): Eukaryota > Metazoa > Chordata > Amphibia > Gymnophiona > Ichthyophiidae > Ichthyophis > Ichthyophis bannanicus. The sequence continues at coordinate 30,759,149 of CM066043.1, read as the reverse complement.
GGCAATTTCAATTCCGAGCCTTGCCGTTTGGCCTGGCGACAGCGCCGCGCACGTTCACCAAGGTCATGGTGGTGGTAGCGGCAGCCTTGCGCAGAGACAGCATTCTGATGCACCCTTACCTAGACAATTGGTTGATTCGAACAAAGTCAAGGAGCGAGAGAGAGAGCTACGTCCAGGGTAATGAGCTTTCTGGAGAGTCTGGGTTGGGTGGTCAACTTGGCAAAGAGCCAGTTAGTGCCCTCACAGGGTATAGAATACTTAGGGGCTCGGTTCGACACGATGGCTGAACAGGTGTTTCTTCCTCGGCAGAGAGCGCAAAGGTTGCGGACTCTGGTCAGAAGGTTCCTAAAGAGAAAGGAGCCCACAGCATGGCAGTACCTACAGCTGCTGGGCACAATGGCGGCAACGATAGAGATGGTGCCGTGGGCGAGAGCGCACATGAGACCCTTACAAAGGGCGCTACTCTGGTGCTGATCCCAGCAGGATCCGCTGTCACGGAGACCCCCCTGTCCGGCCAAGGCGCACGTAGCCCCTCACTGGTGGTTGCTTCCCGGGTCGCTGGAGAGCAGCAAGCCATTGGAGGCGCCCGACTGGGTGCCTTTAATGACTGATGCAACCTTCTGGGATGGGGGGCGCACTGCCAGGGACAGTTCGCACAGGGGCAGTGGAACGCCCAGGAGAGGACTTGGTCGATCAACAGGTTAGAGTTGCGGGTGGTGTCGCTGGCCTGCGGAGCTTCCAGGTATGCCTCACCGGGACAGCAGTACGAGTGTTCTCCGACAACGCAACCGCGGTAGCGTATGTCAGTCGGCAAGGGGGAACCAGCAATATAGCGCTGGAGACTGAGGCAGAGGGCTTGTGCAGCTGGGCCGAGGAGAATCTCCTAGCATTGTTGGCAGCGCACGTCGCAGGGGTGGACAATGTGGAGGCCGACTTCCTAAGTCGGGTGAAGGTGGATCCAAGAGAGTGGGGTCCTTCATCAGGAGGTGTTGGACATGCTAGTGCGCCGTTGGGGCATGCCGCTGATGGACCTGATGGCAACGTTCCAGTCTGCAAAAGCCAGTTGCTTCTACAGCAGACGACGAGAGAGAATGTCGGAGGGCCTAGATGCTCTCATCCAAGCCTGGCCGGAGGGTCAGCTGCTGTACGCCTTTCCTCCATGGGTTTTGATAGGCAGAGTGGTCCAACAGATAGAGGTTCAGGGGGCAGGTGATTTTGATTGCGCCAAATTGGCCCCGATGGCCATGGTATGCGGATCTAGTAAGGCTCCTGGTAGCGCGGCCGTGGCGTCTTCCAACCCGGGCAGATCTGTTATCGCAGGGTCCTCTACTCATGCCTCACGTGGATCGGTTCTCGCTTACGGCTTGGCTATTGAGAGGGCTCGGTTGAAGACAAGAGGTTATTCCACGGCAGTGATTACCACGTTGTTAAAGGCCAGGAAAAGGTCAACGTCCTTAGCCTATGTGCGAGTCTGGAGAGGCGTTAAGGGCAACCATTCCACAGATCTTAGAATTTCTGCAGGATGGATTCGACAAGGGGTTAGCTGCTGCATCCCTTAGGGTGCAGGTGGTAGCCTTGTCGTGCTACAGAGGAAGGATCGGTGGTCACACACTTGGGGGCTATTTGGATATTAAGCGCTTCTTACGAGCAGTGTCGCTGTTGAGACCGCCAGGTAGGCACATAGTACCCAAATGGCAACTACCGCTGGTACTGGAGGCACTGGAGCGGGAGCCGTTTGAGCCATTGAATTAAGCGTCAGGGAAAGATCTCACATTGAAGGTGGTGTTCTTGGTGGCCATCTGTTCAGCAAGAAGGATCTCAGAATTGCAGGCAGCGTCCTGCAAGGAACCTTATCTTTCATTTTTTGATTCTAAAGTGGTTTTAAGGCCAGTGTCGGCTTTTTTGCCCAAGGTGGTGTCGGCGTTCACTTGAATCAGGACATCTCTTTACCGGTGTTCAGTAGGGACACGTCAGGTCAAAAGGAAATTGGATGTCCGGGCGTTGAAGGTGGCGGACAGCGAGTTTTCGTAGATCTGAAAGGCTGTTTGTCCTCTTCTCAGGCCCTAGAAGGGGAGAAGCGGCGTCAAAGGCCTCCATCGCTAGATGGATTAAGGAGGCAATTGTGTCAGCATACATGTTGAAGGGCAAACCGGTACCGGAGGGGCTAAGGGCCCATTCCACCAGAGCTCAGGCGGCTTCCTGGGCTGAAGTTCGGTTAGTGCCGCCGGTAGAAATTTGCAAGGCGGCCACTTGGTCTTTTGTAAAGCATTATCGACTAGATGTTCAGTCGGCACAGGATGTGTGTTTTGGTTCGGCGGTACTTCAGGCTGGTGTAGCGGGTCCCTCCCGTTAAACTTACTGCTCTGGTACATACTCAGAGGTCCGGGACTAGACTGGAGATACGATCAAGAAGGTGAAATTAGACTTACCTGCTAATTGTTGTTCCTGGAGTAGATCCAGTCTAGTCCCGAGTCCCTCCCCAGTATCGTGCTTACAGATTGCAGCCTGAAGGTCTTGAAGATGACAGGTAAGAAGAGTTTGAGATTAGGGATCAATTCCCTGGGGGGGTGGGGGGGGAGAGGAGAGGATGTTGTCTCTAAGGTATGTTTCTTTCAATCAGATGAGGGGACGGCCTTAGCACGTTTAGAGTTTAAATGTTATATAGGTAAATTCTTTTATTTTAAGATTAGTGTTCAGGCTAGTGACAAGTTTTGGAAGGTTGAGGCTTACAGGGTGTAAGTGAGGTTGATTCTTACTTGTTGCTCCGGTGAGTCTGCTTTGTCAATAGGGAACTGATGGAGGAAGGCGGATCCCGGAGGGATATACAGATGACATCACAGAAAAAAAGAGGTTCCTCAGTCTCCAAGCTGCTGAATAAGGTGGACAACTCAGAGGTCCGGGACTAGACTGGATCTACTCCAGGAACAACAATTAGAAGGTAAGTCTAATTTCACCTTCCACACCATTCAATGGTGGTGGAATCAGCCATGAGAAGGATGAAACGTGCAAAGAGAGATGCATTCAATCCTCCAGGTCATGAATGTAGGACTCTCGATGTCTTTGGATGTCTATCTTTCCAAGCTTCCATGCTCTCAGCTAGGATTAGTTCCTATATCCTGTATATGAGAATGTTCCTTGAAGAGGTCACAGGAGACTTGGAGATTTTCAGCCCACTCCTTCCTGACGACAAAAGGCAAGACTATCTTACTCTTGTCAAACATGCTCAGGATGTTTCCAAGTTTGTAAATCGTGCAGGCTTTGACTGTTTGAGTGCATAAGTAGAACCTCTGCTATTGCCATTGGTGCACGTCGGATTGCCTGGCTTCAGGTATCTGACTTAGAAATTTGGGTACAGGATAAATTAGGAAATATTCCTTGCACAGGAGAAAATCTCTTTGGCAAGAATTGGCAGGAAAAGGCTAATGAGATAGATGCTGACAACATCACTTTGGATAGATTGTCAAAATCTACAGCTGATCCTGCGAGGAAAAGATCCTCTAAAACCATTTTTCAATAAGAAAAGCGTTTTATCCTTCCTATACCCAACAGGGACACTGTCCAAATCAGTCTGCCCAAAAGGTACAACAGCAACAACCTAGACAGCAAAAGAAGCCAAAGGCTGCAAAACCTCAACAGGCTCAGCCTCCTCAGGGACTTCGACTCCTTTCTAGAGAACTTTGCCTTCCTGGCCCTGACTGGTCCAGAACCTTCTACCATCCCAGGCAGGTTGTCATTTTGCCCACAGATGGTGCCAATAACAGCAGAAAATTGGACTCTGGATTTGGGATCCGCTCCAGATCTCCTCTCCCAAGAGGACGGGATGCTGTGGCATCCCAGTCCCCAGTCTCTGCATCTCAGGGCCTGGTTGCTAAACGTATAGAACTTCAGGATCTTAACCTTTCCCAACAGGTAAAGGATATCCTTCATGCTTCTAGGAAACCCTCCACAAGACGCTCGTATGCCTTTAAGTGGAAAAGGTTTACCATATGATGCTTGCAGAAGGGTCTTAACGCTCTTGCGATACCTCTGGAATAAATACCGGAGTATCTTCATTTGTCAAATGCCGATCTTAAGACAAATTCAGTAAGAGCCCACCTTAGTGCTATTGCAGCTTCTTACAAGCCTCTAAGTGGACAACCTGTTCCCTCTCATCTTCTCATAGCGAGATTTATGAGGCCTTCTTTTAACAAAGCCTCCCATTAGGCCACCACTGGTGGCATGGGACTTAAATCTGGTGCTCGAGCAGCTCATGAAACCGCCCTTTGAACCATTAGCCACTACAGCTTTGAAACTCCTTTCCTTGAAAGTTATCTTCCTCATTGCAATCACATCAGCACGTCGCATCAGTGAATTGCAAGCGTTAGTGGCTCATCCTCCTTATACAAGGTTCCACCATGATAAGGTAGTTGTTAGGACTCATTCACACTTTATGCCAAAGGTGGTTTTGTCTTTCCATTTAAACCAAGCGGTTTACCACCTTGTATTCTTTCCGAGGCCTCATGCCTCCAGTACAGAAAGAAACCTTCATAGCTTTTGACTGTAAAAGAGCTTTAGCCTTTTACTTGCAAAGGACACAGCAACATAGAAAATCTTCTCAACCCTTTGTTGCTTTTGATCCTAGTCATTTGGGACTTCAGTCTCTAAGAGAACACTGTCGAACTGGATTGCGCAGTGCATATCCTTTGCCTATGAGAGTAAGAACCTTCCTCTTGAAGGCCATGTCATAGCTCACAATGTGAGCCATGGCAGCCTCAATGGCTCATCTTCACTCTGTGTCTATCGACGACATCTGTTGAGCAGCTACTTGGGCTTCGGTACATACCTTCACAGCCCACTACTGCTTGGACAAAGACTCCCGCCGGGATGCCTTGTTTGGCGTGGCTGTTCTTCAACACCTTTTTCAGACTTAATCAACTCCTACCCACCATCCCTGGTAGGATGCCAGAGATCCATGTTGGGGAAGTGGAGCCCTTTAACAGGGGCAGACAACTTCCTGGCATCTGCAGCTAGGGAGTCCCCATATGTGAAGACTATATTCCTGCTTGTTCCTGGAAATAGCATAGTTACTCACCTGTAACGTGATCTCCGGGAACAGCAGGAATTTAGTCTTCACAACCCACCCACCTCCGCTAGGAGTTCTATCTCTCTCTCTTTCTCTTTCCCTCTCTCTTTGGTCTCAGCTATCAACTTAACTGGAGAGGGACAGTTGGAAAGGCGGGAAGGCAGCACGTAGGCGCTGTGGGATGCTCCCAAAAGCTTTCCTATTGGATGCTATGGAGCGTTCCTGCGCAGGCTCCGTCCGGTACCGACGATATCCATATGTGAAGACTACATTCCTGCTGTTCCCGGAGATCACCAGTTAAGATGAGTAACTACGCTTTCACATGGGGTGGGGGCGTGGGAGAATTATAGAACTGTAGATAGTTTTAAGCTATGAAAAAATGTGCAGACACATTAGCCATCCTTCTAGCTTCGACATTAATGTAAAAATCTGAATCCTGAAGAAAACCAGATCGCTGTCAATCCTAACTTCCTAAAAATAGAACATGTTTGATAGGACTCCCCCTAATCTGTGGAACATAGGTATGTTCCTAGTTTGCCAGTTCATTAATCTAGCCCTGCCCATAGCAACATAATTATTTGCCAGTACACAAAGCAACCTATGAGAAAACAGTAGCATTAAGGCAGTCAGTTTTCATAGTAGAGATAACAGCAGAGGCAGCGAAATATGTGAAAAATTTAAAATGCAATACCTCCAGCTAGGGAATTATTAATCTATGCATTGTGTGTGCAGTACATATGTTGTGTCTTTGGTCAGGGTAGCTAAAGAAGTTATAGTTTTGGAGGCCAAGTCTAATGCAGGGAATGCTTCTGGAGGTGGGGGTAGTTCACAGGTCAGTGTGGCAGTTTCAGGGAGGTAATATTTGGGTATGGGGTAGTTTGGGGGGGGGGCAGTGCTACAGTTAGGGTAGGGTAGTTTTGCTGAGCAGTGGCAAGTTGCAGGGGTAGGTTTTGGAGGTGGGTGTAGTCTCAGGGATAGTGGGGTAGTTTTTAGGGAGGGGTAGTTGCAGGGTTGTAGGGTAGTTTGCGGGTAGATTTTGTTTGGGGATAGTTGGCAGGAAAGTGGCAGTTGCAGGGATTGTTTTTGGGGGTGGGGTAGTTTGGGGATCAGTGGGACAGTTGATGTGGAGTAATTTTGGCGGTTGAAGTAGTTTGCAGGATGGTGGGGCAATCGGGGGGGAGGGGAGAATTTTTGAGTGGGGATTGTTGGTGAGGCAGTTTAGATGGGGATAGGTTTTTAGGGGTGGGGCATTTTGTAGGATGGTAGGACAGTTGCAGGAGGTAGTGATAGTTAACAGGGTGGTGGAGAGGTTGTGGGTGGGGGTTTTCTCAGTAGGGCACTTTGTGGGTTGGGGGGTTGCAGAGTGGTAGGACATTTGCAGGGGGTTGATCTTTGTGGATGGAGTGGTTGGACTGGATGATAGGGCAGCTGCAGGAGTCATTAGGTTCTCCCAGTGGGACAGTGTTTGGGGTGAGGGCAGTTGGGGTATTTTTTGGGCATGGGGCAGTTTGCGGCATAGTGAGGCAGGTGCAGGGATGTAGTTTTGGGGGTGGGGCAGTTTGCAGGGGAATGAGAGTTGCAGGAAACTTAAAAAAAAAAAATAAGCAGGATAGTGTGTGGTGTGTTTTTAGGGGTGGGACAGTAGCAGGGCAGGGAGGCAGTCGTGGGAAGTACTTTTTTCAAAGTGGCAGCATTTGGGGGTTGGGCAGTTACAAAGGAGTATATTTTAGAGGTGGGGCAGTGTGCATGGTGGTGGCGCAATTTGGGGGGGCAGTCGTCTTTGGTGGTAGGGGACACTCTGGGGGGGATTGGGTGAATAGAAAACAGGGAGAAGGAGTTTGAAAGGAGCAATTCCCTACCTGCTATATTTCACTGAATCAAGATTTCTATGCTACAGAGGCTGAAACTCCTTCTCCCATAGAAATACATTGGGCTCGTTTTTTGAGGGGCTCATTTCTCTGGAACCCCTGCTCTGTTTTGCCCATTTTCAAAAGTTGATGTGTCTTCCTATCAGTTTTCCCCACATGCAAAATTTTGTCCCATTCTATTACACTAGAACACTGCTGCCCGGCTCATAACAGTATCACCAAATGTGAGCATATAACACCCATTCTGCAACAGCTGCACTGGCTACCAAGAGCCAAATACAAAACAGCATTAACCATATTCAGAATCAGAAATGAAACATCAGCCGGGTCCTTACAAGAGCTCCTAAGTGCTAAACCCAACAATAAACACAAGAGAAACAATCCCAACTCCTGGCTCTTTCACTAAAGCCAACAAGACAACATCAAAGATGAACATAAGATGCCATACTGGGTCATACCAAGGTCCATCAAGCCCAGTAGCCTGTTTCCAGCAGTGGCCAATCTAGGTCATACATACCTAGCAGTTTCCCCAAAAGACACAGCTTCCACAATGCTTGTACTGGGTCAAGCATTGATATCCTGAGTCCCTTCTTAATGATGGTTTATGGACCGAATTTCCTCCAGGAACTTGTCCAAACCTTTTTTAAACCCAGCTACACTAACAGCCTTTACTACATCCTCTGGTAACAAATTCCAGAGTTTGATTACATGTTAAGTGAAAAAAATATTTTCTTTTCTTAGTCTTAAATAGTTTACCCTGTAGCTTCAGTGCATGTCCCCTAGTCTTTCTATATTCTTATAACATAAACAATCGATCTACATTTACCCATTTCACTCCATTAATTTATAGACCTCTCCAGGAACAAGCAGGAATGTAGTCTTCACATATGGGTATCGTCGGTACCGACGGAGCTTGCGCGGGAACGCTCCCCAGTGTCCAATTAGAAAGCTTTTGGGAGCATCCCACAGTGCCTACGTGCTACCTTCCCACCTTTCCCAGCTGCCTCTCTCCAGTTCTTTGTTTTCCACGGAGCCAACAGGTCGTTCCTGTCACCGCAGAAAATTTTTCCTTATTCTTTCTTTTTTGTGGTCGCATCTGCCTTCCTCGGCGCTTAACGGTACCGCCGGTTCTTCTTTCTTTTCCTTCCAAACTTCTCTTTTCCAGGTGCATGCGCCATTTTGGGTCTTAGGCTCAAAATTTTTTCCACTATGGAAAACTCCGCCTCGGGTTTCAAAAAGTGCACCAAGTGTGGCGGTACCATCTCCGACACCCATGAGTGGTGTCTTAAATGTTTAGGTCCTGACCACTCCATCTCCAAGTGTATGGATTGCGCCATGATGTCCAAAAGGGGTCGACAAAACCGAGCTGCTAAGCTCGGTGCCCTTTTTCCCTCCGATGCCGCTTCTGTGGCATCAACGTCTTCCTCCCATGGATCTCAGGTAACTAAACATAAGTCTAGCCGGTCCTCGAAGGGTAGATCTCCTTCCAAGCATCGAGATGCCTCTGGCGTTGCCCTTGAGGGTTCTGTACCGGCAAAATTGCCCCGGTGGGAGGCTTGGGCTTCCAAAGCATTATCGGGGCTCCAGGATGTTCTCGAGGCCTCGACCTCGGCAGAACTACTGGTGCCATGCTCTGGAGTACCGGCTACTTCCGGTACCGATACCCAGGCATCGGCAGTGTCGATAGACCAGAGGTTCCTGGATATTGAACGCAGTCTGGCGGCTCTCCTTGCGGCATCGACACCCTCGGAACCACGTCAGATAGTTCAGTCGCTACCGGTACCGACAGCATCGACATCGGTATCTGTCTTGCTGGTACCCAGTCATGCGATGCCTACCGGTACTGATTACCCCAGGTACCGACTTCAGTCGGTACGGGTATCGGGCTCTTCAAGAGCATCCGGACAGAAGATACTTCGAATCCTCGGAGGACTCCGAGGATTCTGACAGCTGCCGGTACCGGAATACTTCTCCCGCAGGAGCCCTCCTCTCCTAAACGTAGCATGTCCCCTCAAGAAGATATCTCCTTTCAGGATTTCATCAGGGAGGTGGCTCGTGGTCTGTCCATTACTGTGACTACTGAGACAGAGCCCAGGGCTAAGGAGTTGGAGATTTTACAATATCCCAAAGCTCCTAAGGAGGCAGCTACTTTGCCTCTCCATGAGATCTTACATGATCTCATGTTGAGAATGTGGGAGACACCTCTTACCACCTCTCCTCTCTCTTGAAGACTGGATACTGTGTATCGAGTCCCTCCTTGTCCTGGTTTCCAAAAGACTCAGCTTCCTCACCACTCTATTGTAGTGGAATCAGCTATGTGAAGGATCAGGAGTGCAAAGAGGCATGCCTCTAATCCTCCAGGACGTGAGTGTAGAAGCTTGGATGCCTTTGGACGTCGTACTTTCCAGGCTTCCATGCTTTCTGCCAGGATCAGTTCCTATATTTTATATATGGGAATGTTCCTTAAAGAAGTCACAGGAGATTTAGAGGTTCTAAGCCCTCTTCTTCCTGAAGATAAAAGGGAGGATTTTCTCACTCTGGTTAAACATGCCCAGGATGTTTCTAAATTTGTCAGTCGTGCAGCTTTTGACTGTTTTGAGTGCATAAGCAGAACCTCTGCCATTGCCATAGGTGCATGTCGAATTGCCTGGCTCCAGGCATCCGATTTGGAGCTCTGGGTGCAGGACAAACTGGGCAATATCCCTTGTACAGGTGAGAATCTATTCGGTAAAAATTGGCAAGAGACAGCCAATGATTTGGATGCTGACAACTCCACTTTGGATAGGTTATCCAAAGCCACAGCTGATCCTGCAAGAAAGAAATCTTTCAAGAAACCATTCTTCTCGAAAAAGAGGTTTTATCCCTCCTATTCCCAGCAGGGACGTTCTGCAGGTCAGCCTGCCCGAAAGTCACAACCACCTAAGCAAAGGAAAGCAAAGACTGCTCAGCCTCAACAAGGCCTTTGACTTTCATCTAGAGAACTTAGCCTTCCTGGCCCTCAATGGACCAGAGCCTTCCACCATTCCAGGAAGGTTATGTCACTTTGCCCCCAGGTGGGAGCAGATAACAGCAGAGCATTGGACACTCTCCATTATAAGAGAGGGGTACAAACTGCACTTTCTGTGCATGTCCCCTCCCACAATGGTAAGACAGTTCAATCCTCAGATCTCTCTCATCAATCTGTTAGATCAAGAGGTCGCTATGCTTCTTGCCCAAGGGGCAATAGAAGAAGTACCGATTCAACAGGGTACAGGGTTTTACTCCCCCTATTTCCTTATCCCAAAGAAAACAGGGGGATACAGACCTATTTTGGACCTCAGAGAATTGAACAAATTCCTTTTGAAAGAGAAATTCAAGATGATTTCTCTAGGAACTCTGCTGCCATACCTTCAGGATCAGGATTGGCTTTGTTCTCTAAATCTCAAGGATGCGTACACCCATGTTCTCATGCATCCAAATCACAAAGTTCCTTTGATTCCTTTTTCAAGGAAAGCACTACCAATACAGGGTGCTTCCTTTTGGCCTGGCCTCAGCAACAAGGGTGTTCACGAAATGCATGGCTGTGGTAGCAGCATTTCTCCGCACTCTAGGAATATTCGTCTTCCCCTACTTAGGCGACTGGCTCATTCGAGCCCCATCAGAGTCAGAGGCCAGGATTTCTCTATCTTGCACAATGCGTATCCTTCAGTGTTTGGGTCTGGTCATAAACATCCAAAAATACAGTCTTAACTCCCACTCAGCCTCTAGAGTTCATAGGAGTTGTGCTGGTTACTAGAAAAGCAAGGGCCTATCTTCCCCAGGCCTGTTGCCTTCGCATAGTGCAGTTAGCTTCTCAAGCAGTGCTAGTCTCATCTCACTGCCTGAGAAATGCTACAACTACTAGGCCACATGGCATCTACCGTGCATGTGGTTCCTTATGCTCGCCTCCATATGAGAGCAGCCCAGTGGACTTTATCCACTCAATGGACCCAGGCATCAGGGTGCCTGTCAGACAAAATAGCAAACACAAATAGCCATATTTTGTCCCTCCAATGGTGGCAGTCCACTCAGAACCTGTTTTTGGGGTCCCCTTTTCAACAACCCTTACCCCCAGGCAACTCTCACAACAGATGTTTCACCAATGGGTTGGTGAGCTCATCTGCAAGACCTCTCCACCCAAGGCACCTGGACTCCACAGGAGACTCATCTAGATATCAATCTTTCTTGCTCTTCGAGTGTTCCATACCCTGCTCAGCTACAAGAATGTCCGTATGAATGAGGACTATCAGGTAGCCATGTTCTACGTGAACAAGCAGGGGGGAACAGGCTCTCTGTCGCTTTGCAACGAAGCTTTGCGACTATGGGCCCTCGCCAGAGAGCATCAGATTCATCTTTTGGCAGTGTATCTTCCAAGCATCCAAAACTCTTGGGCAGACAGACTCAGTCGAGTTCTGCTTCCACACGAATGGTCTCTACATGCAGACCAGGTGGCCAAGATTTTTCAAATTTGTGGAACCCCGGACATAGACCTCTTTGCAAGTCCGTTGAATGCCAAACTTCCCTGGTTCTGTTCCAGAATTCCGGCTCAGGGCTCTCAGGCCAGGGATGCTTTCCTCCTTCACTGGGGTCAAGACTTCCTTTATGCCTTTCCACCCATTCCCCTAATTCCCAAAACCCTATTCAAGCTTCAGAGAGACAGAGGGCGTATGATTCTCATAGCTCCACATTGGCCACGGCAAGTGTGGTACCCTCTGCTTCTACATCTCTTTCAAGCTCCTTCCCTGGAGTTAGGATCTGCTCCAGATCTCCTGTCTCAGGAGGACGGAATGTTATGGCATCCCAATCCCCAATCTCTGCATCTCAGAGCTTGGTTGCTGAAGGCCTAGATCTTCATGATCTTAACCTCTCTCAGCAAGTAAAGGAATGTCCTTTATGCTTCCAGGAAGCCTTCCACAAGATGCTCTTATGCTTTCAAGTAGAAAATGTTTACCGTATGGTGTTTGCAGAAGGGTCTTAACCCCCTTGTGATAGCTCTGTAATCATTACTGGAGTATCTCCTTCATTTATTCAATGCAGGACTTAAAACTAACTCGGTAAGAGTCCATTTGAGTGCTATTGCAGCTTCTCTCAATGGACAACCTATCTCCTCCCATCCTCTTATAGCAAGATTTATGAGAGGCTTTCTAACTAAGCCTCCCATTAGGCCACCACCGGTGGCATGGGACTTAAACTTGGTTCTTGGTCAACTCATGAAGCCACCTTTCGAACCCTTAGCTACTACCTCATTGAAATTCCTTTCTTGGAAAGTTATCTTTCTCATTGCAATCATATCAGCACGCCGCATCAGTGAGTTGCAGGCACTAGTAGCTGATCCACCTTATACGAGGTTGCATCTTGACAAGGTAGTCCTTAGGACTCATCCACACTTTATGCCAAAGGTGGTCTCGCCTTTTCATCTTAATCAAGCGGTCTACCTGCCTGTGTTCTTTCCAAGACTTCATGCATCATATGCAGAAAGGAGCCTTCATACTTTGGACTGTAAAAGAGCTTTAGCCTTTTACTTGCAAAGAACACAGCAACATAGAAAGTCCTCTCTAATCTTTGTTGCTTTTGATCCTTCTCATTTGGGACTTCCAGTCTCCAAGAGAACACTGTTCAACTGGATTGCACAGTGTATTTCCTTTGCCTATCGGAGTAAGAACCTTCCTCTGGAGGGCCATATCACAGCTCACAATGTGAGAGCCATGGCAGCTTCAATGGCTCATCTGCACTCTGTCTATCGACGACATCTGTCAAGCAGCCACTTGGGCTTCGGTTCATACCTTCACAGCCCATTACTGCTTGGACAAGGACTCCCACCGGGATGCCTTGTTTGGTCGGGCTGTTCTCCAACACCTGTACCATACCTAATCAACTCCTACCCTCCATCCCTAGTTGGATGCCAGAGATCCATGGGTGGAAGTGGAGCCCTTCACAGGGACACACAACTTCTGGGGTCTCTCTCTGGCATCTAAAGCTAGGGAGTCCCCATATGTGAAGACTACATTCCTGCTGGTTCCTGGAGATAGCATAGTTACTCACCTGTAACAGGTGATCTCCGGTAACAGCAGGAATTTAGTCTTCACAACCCACCCACCTCCCCTAGGAGTTGTATCTCTCTATGTATTTCTTTCTCTTTCCCTCTCTTTCTCTTTGTCTCAGCTTTAAACTCAACTGGAGAGAGGCAGTTGAGAAAGGTGGGAAGGCAGCACACAGGCGCTGTGGGATGCTCCCAAAAGCTTTCTGTTTGGAGAGCTGGGGAGCGTTCCCGCGCAGGCTCCATCAGTACCGACGATACCCATATGTGAAGACTAAATTTCTGCTGTTCCCGGAGATCACCTGTTACAGGTCAGTAACTATGCTTTCTATCATTTCTCCCCTCAGCTGTCTCTTTTCCAGGTTAATGAGCCCTAACCTTTTTAGCCTTTCTTCATAGGAGTATCCTTCCATCCCCTTTACCATTTTGGTGGCTCTTCTCTGAACCTTTTCTAATAACGCTATATCCTTTTTAAGATACGGCGACCAGAATTGCACACAATATTCAAGGTGCGGTCTCACCATGGAACGATCTAGAGGCGTTATAATATCTTTTGTTTTGTTTTCCATTCCTTTCCTTATGATACCTAGCATTCTATTTGCTCTCTTGGCCGCCGCTGCACACTGGGCTGAGGGTTTTAACATGATCTCCAGGAACAAGCAGGAATGAGTCCTCACATATGGGTACGTCGGTACCGACGGAGCCTGCGCGGGAAAGCTCCCCAGCTTCCCAAAAGGAAAGCTTTTGGGGCTTCCCACAGCGCATGCGCGCTGCCTTCCCGCCTTCCTGACCAACTCTCCTCAGTTCTTCTTTTTCCGCGGAGCCAGCAGGTCGTGTTCCTGTCACCGCTGAAGAATTTCTTGTTTTTAAGTTGTTCTGACCGCGTATCTGCCTTCCCCGATTCCGAACCGGTACCGCCGGTCTTTATTTCTTTGTTTCTTTTTAAAAAAAAACAAAAAAAAAAACCTTTCTTTTTCCACACTTGGTGAATTTTTATTTTTGTGAGGCCTACAGGCCTTTACAAATTCTCCCACCATGGAGAAACCATCTTCTGGTTTTAAAAAATGCACCAAGTGCTCTGGTACTATTTCAGTCACAGACACCCATGAGTGGTGTCTTAAATGTTTGGGTCCTGACCATTCGGTTCCGAATTGTCCATCCTGCTCTCTGATGTCCAAACGGGGCTTACAGAACCGAGCAGCTAAATTTCATGTGCTGTTTTCTACAGATAATCCAGCATCAGCATCATCCAGGTCTTCATCTCCGGATGGATCTCAGGTAACCAAACATTCTTCGGGCAAGTCTTCAAGGGGCAAATTTCCCTCAAAGCAGAGAGAGGCCCTTGGGTTCGACCCTGAAGACCCTGCCCCAGCCAAACAACCCTGGCGGGAAGCTCCGGCTTCCAAAGCTCCTCCTATGGGGTTACAGGTTGACATCGATGGCACAGCCTCGACCGATCACCTGTTAGACTGTTCTGGGGTACCGGCTCAAACCGGTACCGACATCCAGGCAGTTGTGGCGTCTATGGGTACTACGGTACAGTCCATGCAGCAGGCCATCATGGCTTTCATTAATGCTGCGACGCCCTCTGTACCGCAACCGTCGGTTCCGACCCCAGTTCCGGTACCACAACCGATACCGGTACCCAGAGCATCTACTTCCAGTAGAAGGCCGGTACCGGTATTTGCTTCCCGCGATATTCTCGGTACCGACCCGGTTCCTGGTACGCCCGAGGTCGATACCGGTCGGTACCCGTATCAATCTCTGGAAGCAAGTAGGCGATACTTCATAAGAACATAAGATATGCCATACTGGGTCAGACCAAGGTCCATCAAGCCCAGTATTCTGTTTCCAACAGTGGCCAATCTAGGTCATACGTACCTAGCAGTTTCCCCAAGGGACACAGGTTCCACAATGCTTGTATTGGTTCAAGCATTGATATCCTGGGTCCCTTCTTAATAATGGTTTATGGACCTTTCCTCCAGGAACTTGTCCAAACCTTTTTTAAACCCAGCTACACTAACAGCCTTTACTACATCCTCCGGTAACAAATTCCAGAGTTTGATTACACGTTGAGTGAAAAAATATTTTCTTTTATTAGTCTTAAATCGTTTACCCTGTAGCTTCATTGCATGTCCCCTAGTCTTTCTATATTCTGATAAGGTAAACAATCGATCTACGTTTACCCGTTCCACTCCGTTCATTAATTTATAGACTTCTATCATATCTCCCCTCAGCCGTCTCTTTTCCAGGTTAAAGAGCCCCAACCTTTTTAGCCTTTCTTCATAGGAGTAGCCTTCCATCCCCTTTACCATTTTGGTGGCTCTTCTCTGAACCTTTTCTAAAATTGCTATATCCTTTTTAAGATATGGCGACCAGAATTGCACACAATATTCAAGGTGCGGTCTCACCATGGAACGATATAGAGGCATTATAATATCTTTTGTTTTATTTTCCATTCCTTTCCTTATCATACCTAGCATTCTATTTGCTCTCTTGGCCGCCGCTGCACACTGGGCCGAGGGTTTTTAACATGGTATCCACAAGGACGCCTAAATCTTTTTCTTGGGTGGTGGTTCCTAATGTGGAACCTTGCATCGTGTAACCATAGTTTGGGTTGTTCTTCCCTAGGTGCATAACCTTGCACTTCTCCACATTAAATTTCATCTGCCATTTTGATGCCCAGTCTTCCAATTTATCAAGATCCTCTTGCAATTTTCCACAATCCTCCTGGGTTTTAACAACTTTAAATAGTTTTGTGTCATCAGCAAATTTGATAACCTCACTCGTTATTCCACTTTCCAGGTCATTTATGAATATGTCAAAAAGCAGCGGACCCAGCACAGATCCCTGGGGTACACCACTATTCACCTTTCTCCATTGGGAAAATTGGCCATTTAGCCCTACCCTCTGCTTTCTATCTTTTAACCAGTTCCTGATCCACAGTAGTACACTGCCTCCTATCCCATGACTCTTTAGTTTTGCCAAAAGTCTCTCATGAGGGACCTTGTCAAAGGCTTTCTGAAAGTCCAGATACACAATATCAACCGACTCACCTTTGTCCACCTGTTTATTCACTCCTTCAAAAAAACATAACAGATTAGTAAGACAAGATCTTCCTTGTCTAAAGCCATGTTGGCTGTCTCCCATTAGGTCATGACTATCTATATGCTGAGTAATTTTATTCTTTATGATGGTTTCTACCATTTTTCCCGGTACTGATGTCAGGCTCACCGGTCTGTAGTTTCCCGGATCACCCCTCGAACCCTTTTTAAAACTTCGAGTCTTCTGAGGATGCCGATACCTCAGATGATTCTGATGAAGCATCCCTTATTCTTCCTGAGGAGCCTTCTTCCCCAAAGAGAAGAATGTCTCCTCCAGAGGACTTGTCCTTTCAGGACTTAATCTTGGAAGTTGCCAAAGGACTTTCCATTACAGTATCCTCTGAAAGGGAACCTAGAGCTCAAAAATTAGACATTTTAGGATACTCTAAGGTTCCCAAAGAGGCAGTCACCTTACCCATTCATAATATTCTCCAAGAACATATGATGGATTTATGGGAGGCTCCTCTTACACTATCTCCACATTCTCGTCGGTTGGATACCATGTATCGGGTCCCTCCTTCTCCTGGTTTTCAAAAAACCCAGCTTCCTCACCATTCTATTGTGGTGAAGTCTGCTATGAAAAAGATTAAGAGTACCAAAAGGCACTCTTCTACCCCTCCAGGAAGAGAATATAGAACTTTGGATGCTTTTGGCAGGAAAATCTTTCAAGCTAGTATGCTTATTGCCAGAATCGACTCCTACAGCCTCTATATGGGCATGTTTCTAAAGGAGCTTGCTCTTAAAGTACACGATTTTCTCCCCTTTGTTCCAGAGGATAGAAAGGAGGAGTTCCTGCTTCTCTTAAAGCATATCCAAGATGTGTCAAAGTTCTCCAATAGGGCTGCCTTTGACTCTTTTGAGGGTGCTAGTAGAGCATCTGCAATAGCCATAGCTGCTCGTCGAATTGCTTGGCTCCAGGCCTCTGACCTGGAATCCTGGGTGCAAGATGGCCTAGGCAATTTACCTTGTACAGGTGAAAATCTCTTTGGCAAAGAGTGGCAAGTCAAAGCCATTCAAATGGATGCAGAGAATGCTGCTTTGGATAGACTCTCTAAGTCTACTTCACTCCCTGCCAAAAAAGTCTTTTAAGAAATCTTTCTACAAAAAGCCTAGATTTGGTTCCAATGCTGGCCAGTCATCTGCTCAAGTTCGCTTTGTTCCTAAGTGACAGCAGACTAAACCGGCCAGAACAAAGCCTGCAGGAGCTGCTACGCTTCAGCAGTCCTAACCCCCTCAGGGTTTTTGACTTACTTCTAGAGAACATACCCTTTCTGGCTCTGCAGCAACCAGAGCCTCTCACCATTCCAGGAAGGCTGACACATTTTGCTCCCAGATGGGAACAGATTACATCAGAGCAGTGGACCCTCTCTATCATCAGAGAGGGATACAAACTGCATTTTTCCAGCCTTCCCATCTATGCCAGGGTGAGACATTTCATCTCTCCCCCATCTCTCCTACACCTGTTGGATCAAGAGGTGAATACCCTGCTTGCCCAAGGGGCAATAGAACAGGTTCCCCTCCTCCAACAGGGCTCAGAGTTCTACTCCCCCTATTTTCTCATACCAAAGAAAACAGGAGGACACAGACCCATCCTAGATCTGAGAGAACTAAAAAATTTCTATGCAAAGAGAAATTCAAAATGATCTCTCTGGGAACCCTCCTTCCATACCTACAGAGTCAGGACTGGCTTTGTTCTCTAGATCTAAAGGATGCGTACACACACATACTCATCCGTCCATCCCACAGAAAATTCCTTCGATTTCTGTTCCAGGGAAAACATTTCCAGTACAGAGTACTCCCCTTCGGTCTAGCCTCTGCTCCAAGAGTGTTCACAAAATGCATGTCAGTAGTGGCTGCATTTATTTATTTATTTATTTATTAACAATTCTTATATACCGCACTATTAGACATCAGCGCGGTTTACATTGAACAAAAAACATCCGACAATTTACATATGTCTGGTCAATTACATTTAACAGGAGATATAAACTTGGGAAATAGGGGAAACTATATACAAAGGTGTGTTTCTACGCACTCAGGGAATCTTTGTCTTCCCATACTTAGACGACTGGCTCATCCGAGCTCCATCTCAGTCTCAGGCTCAGACTTCCCTGGATCATACCATCTGCATTCTGCAGTATCTGGGACTTGTCATCAATCGGCCAAAGTCTCAGCTCACCCCTACTCAATCCCTAGAATTCATAGGGGCCTGGCTAGATACCACCACAGCAAGGGCCTATCTTCCTCAGGTACGTTGCCACCGGCTACTGCACTTAGCCTCTCAGATTCAGTCCAGAAGCCACTTGACTGCCAGAGAGATGCTACAACTGCTAGGTCACATGGCATCCACAGTACATGTGGTGCCCTATGCTCGCCTCCATATGAGAGCAGCTCAATGGACTCTATCCACACAGTGGACCCAAGCTTCAGGAGCTCTCTCAGACCAAATAGAAACCTCCAAACTTCTATTTTGGTCTCTCCAGTGGTGGATGTCCACTCAAAATCTGTTGCTGGGGTCCCCCTTCCAACCACTACTGCCCCAAGCAACCCTCACCACAGATGCCTCCCAAACAGGATGGGGAGCTCATCTGCAAGACCTATCCACTCAAGGCCTTTGGTCTCCATAGGAGACCGCCCTTCATATCAACCTTCTAGAACTTCGAGCAATCTTCCTTGCTCTCACGGTCTTCCATACCCTCCTCTGCAACATGACAGTGCTTGTTCATACAGACAATCAAGTAGCCATGTTCTACATAAACAAGGAGGGACTGGCTCTGTCGCTTTGCAACGAAGCTCTCAGACTGTGGGCCTTCGCCAGAGAGCATCAAATCCATCTCCTGGCAGTATATCTCCCAGGAATTCAAAACTCTTGGGTAGACAGACTCAGCCGAGTTCTGCTTCCACACGAGTGGTCCCTGCACATGGATCAGGTACTCAGAATCTTTCAGAAATGGGGAACCCCGGACATAGACCTCTTTGCAAGTCCGTGGAATGCCAAACTTCCCCGGTTCTGTTCCAGAACTCCGTGTCAGGTGGTTCAGGCCAGAGATGCCTTCCTCCTTCATTGGGGTCAGGGCCTCCTATATGCCTTTCCACCCATTCCTTTGATTCCCAAGACTCTGTTCAAACTGCAGAGGGATCACGGATCTATGATCCTCATAGCTCCACGCTGGCCACACCAAATGTGGTTCCCTCTACTTCTGCATCTCTCCCAGGGTCCCTCCCTAGACGTGGGAGCTGCTCCAGACCTTCTATCTCAGGAGGAGGGGACTTTGTGGCACCGAAACCCCAAGTCCCTCCACCTCAGAGCATGGTTACTGAAGGCCTAGACCTTCAAGACTTAAATGTCTCACAACAAGTGAAAGATATCCTTCATGCTTCCAGAAAACCTTCCACAAGGCGTTGTTATGCTTTTAAATGGAAGAGATTTTCCATTTGGTGTGCTCAAAAAGATCTTGATCCTTTTGCTCTTCCTATCAATTCTCTATTGGAATATCTCCTGCATCTCTCCAATGCAGGCCTTAAAACAAATTCAGTAAGAGTCCATTTGAGTGCTATTGCAGCATCACTTAAACCTATCAATGGACAACCTATTTCCTCTCATCCTCTTATTGCAAGATTTATGAGAGGCCTTACTCTCACTAAACCGCCCATTCAGCCTCCTCCCGTGGCATGGGACTTGAATTTGGTTCTTGGCCAGCTTATGAAGCCTCCCTTTGAACCTTTAGTGTCTACCTCCTTGAAATTTCTTTCCTGGAAGGTTATTTTCCTCATTGCAGTCACTTCAGCTCGTCGCATCAGTGAGCTGCAAGCCTTAGTGGCGAATCCACCATATACAAGGTTCCATCATGATAAGGTAGTCCTTAGGACAAATCCACACTTTATGCCTAAAGTGGTTTCACCTTTTCATCTTAATCAAGAAGTATACCTACCTGTCTTCTTTCCAGCTCCTCATGCATCCATTGCAGAGCGGAACCTTCATACTCCAGATTGTAAAAGAGCTCTTGCCTTTTACCTCCATAGGACTCAGCCACATCGAAAGTCTTCCCAACTTTTTGTTGCTTTCGATCCTTCTCATTTGGGACTTCCAGTCTCAAAACGAACACTTTCCAATGGGATTGCTCAGTGTATTTCATTTGCTTACCAGAGTAAAAACATTTCTCTGGAGGGCCATGTCACAGCTCACAACGTGAGAGCCATGGCCACCTCTATGGCTCATCTTCACTCTGTACCCATAGATCAGATCTGTCGAGCAGCCACCTGGGCCTCGGTTCATACCTTCACAGCCCATTACTGCTTGGATAAGGACTCCCGCCGAGATGCCTTATTTGGTCAGGCTGTCCTAAAACACCTGTTCCATTCTTAACCAACTCCTGCCCACCTTCCTTTAATGGATGCCTGAGATCCATCGGAAGATGAAATACCTACGGAGGGGATCTCCCAGGCATCTCAGCTAGGGAGTCCCCATATGTGAGGACTCATTCCTGCTTGTTCCTGGAGATAGCACAGTTACTTACCTGTAACAGGTGATCTCTGGGAACAGCAGGAATAGTCCTCATAACCCACCCACCTCCCCTAGGAGTTGTATCTCTTTCTCTTCCTTTCCTCTCTCTATTGTCTCAGCTTTAAACTCGAACTGAGGAGAGTTGGTCAGGAAGGCGGGAAGGCAGCGCGCATGCGCTGTGGGAAGCCCCAAAAGCTTTCCTTTTGGGAAGCTGGGGAGCTTTCCCGCGCAGGCTCCGTCGGTACCGACGTACCCATATGTGAGGACTATTCCTGCTGTTCCCAGAGATCACCTGTTACAGGTAAGTAACTGTGCTTTCTGACTCTGCTTCCGGCCGGGCCCGGACCTCGTCTGAGGCCTCGACATCTCGGGAATTGGATCCCGAGCACCGTCGTGGCTCCTCAGACAGGGGGTCCCCCGACCGGGAACAAAAGAGGAAGAAGATGCTCGTGAGGGCGTTGTCGGAAGAGGTCCCTGGCTCCTCGAGGGCTAGGTCTCAGACCCCCGACCGTCACCCCAGGCCCGTGGAACAGGAGAAGCCTCCCAAAGTGCCTCGAGTGGAGCCGGAGTCTGCTGGACACGTAAGTCCTGTAGTCCTCGTGGATTCTCCTCCCAGAGAGCCGACGTCGGGCCAGGCGCCGCTGGGGCCCGGGTCTGGGGCTACTGAGTCTCCAGAGCTGGGTCTCAGGTTGACAGCCTTGGAGAGCAGACTGTCTGCCTTCATGGAACAGCAGCGGGCACTGATGGGAATGCATCGACATTGAAGTCGACAACGGAGACAGAGCCGATACTCGAGACCATGAAGGCTCGAGGTTGACCTTGGTTGCGGTCTCCCTCGACCTCCCGTTCAAGACCGAGGGCGTCAATGCCGGTGCCTTTGGCGTCGGGGCGGGTGCTCACAGGTCCCGCGAGGTAGCACCCCGATTCCTCATCGGACGAGTCCGCCTGGGAGACGGAGGACGAGGAGTCCCCCGACACCTTCAGGACTCGGTGCGTCCCTTCGGACTCACCGCCGTCTGAACCCCGGAGTTCGTCCGTGATATGGCTACCGCGTTGGCTATCCCTGCGGACCCCGAGGAGGAGCCTCGAGCCGAGGAGTTCGAGGCCCTGCAGTATGACTCTCCTCCGAAGGGAGGCCTTTATTGTCCGGGTTCCTCCGATGCTGGAACGGCTCCTCTTCCGGATGTGGGAGGCACCGGCCTCGGCGCCGGTTCTAAGCAAGCAGGTCGATTCGATCTATCGACTCCGGAAGAGCCCTGGCTTTCAGAAGGCGCAGCTACCACACCATTCCATGGTGGTGGAATCGACCATGCATCGCCTGAAAAGTCAGAAGATGCACTCCGCGGTGCCCCCTGGCAGGGAGGCCTGAAACCTCAATGGTTTTGGTAGAAAGTGCTTCCAGGGTTCGATGCTTGCTTGCCATGTCCAGTCTTACCAGCTGTACATGGGCATGTACTTGCGAGACCTGGCCAAGGAACTGACCGGGTTCTCTGCTGGTCTCTCTGGGGAACCCTTGCAGAGGTTCAAGTCCTTGTCCTCGGGGATCCGGGAATGCTCCAAGTTTATGTCCCGCGCTGCCTACGATGGCTTCGAGGCTTCGGCCCGTGTTGCGGCAGCCGGCATCGCGGCTCGATGCCAGGCATGGCTGCAGTCATCGGACCTCGAGCCATGGGTTCAGGACAAGTTGGTCAATGTCCCTTGCCGAGGTGAGAACCTTTTTGGCAAGCCCATGACCGAGATGGCCACACAGCTCGAAACCCCGAGCACCTCACAAGGACAAGGCTGTCTAGAAAGACTTCTGCCCCTTCTCACAAGAAGGGCTTGGGTAAAAAGCCCTTTTACCTGAGGAATGGCACTGCCTACAAACAGTACCCACAATATCAGGCTGCCCAAGCTGCCCCTCAGGGTCAGCAAGCCAAGGGGCAGGGTAATGGGCCCCGTAGGCAGAGGACCCCCAAGCCTCCGGCCCCTGCTCCCACTCAGTAGGGTGGGGGCTTTTGACTCCTTAGGCATAGCCTCTCCGTCCCTGCTCTCCCTACCTTGCACAGGAGGTCGCCTCGCCTTGTTTGCCCACCAGTGGCCACTCATCACTGGAGACAGTTGGGTGTTAAGCATAGTCCACAGAGGCTATGCTCTACACTTCCAACAACTGCCTCCTCCATACTTCCCAGGGGAGCCTCCAAGGCCTCCCCTGCACACAGATCTTCTCCTTCAGGAGCTACAAGGTCTGTTGGTGGACAGGGTGGTGGAGCCTGTGCCTCCCCAATTGCAAGGTCAAGGGTTCTACTCCAGGTATTTCCTGGTACCCAAAAGAACCGGTGGCCTTCGACCTATTCTAGATCTCTGAAACCTCAACAAGTTCCTGGAGAAGGAAAAGTTCAAGATGCTTACTCTTGGAACACTTCTGCCCTACCTCCAGCAGGGAGATTGGCTATGCTCCTTAGATCTAAAGGATGCGTATACTCACATCCTCATTCATCCAGACCACAGAAAGTACCTCAGGTTCATTGTGGGAGGAAACCATTATCAGTACAGAGTACTGCCTTTTGTCCTCACCTCCGCTCCCACGGTCTTTACCAAGTGCTTGGCAGTGGTGGCGGCCTACCTGCGAAATCAGGGAGTCTGTCTTCCCATATCTGGACGACTGGCTCATAAGAGGTCAGACATGCCAGGAGGCCCGACAAGCTACTCTCAGAACTATTGCTCTTCTTCAAAGCTTGGGGTTCGTCATAAACTTCGCAAAGTCCACTTTGCTCCCCTCCCAGAACTTGGAGTTCATAGGGGTGAGGTTGGACACTGCTTGCAAAGGCATTCTTGCCAGAAGACAGAGCCCAAAGACTGATCAGCTTAGCAAACCAGTTTCTCAGCAGGTCACTGGTCTCTGCCAGACTCTGCCTGAGGCTGCTAGGCCACATGGCTTCGACAGTACATGTGACCCCCAATGCCAGGCTTCATATGAGGCCTGCACAGTGGTGCTTTCGGACTCGGTGGTCACAGGCCACAGGCAGCCTCAGACAGGATAAGGGTGTCCAGACAATTTCTGAACTCCCTCAGCTGGTGGCTGCACCCACCCAATCTGTTACAAGGGGTACCTTTTCAGAGTCCTGGGTTCACAGTGGTGTTGACCACGGATGCCTCCCTGCAAGGCTGGGGGGCTCATTGTCTAGGCAAGTGCAGCCAGGGTCTGTGGTCTCCCTGGGAAGCCACACAACAAATCAATCTCCTGGAACTCAGGGCTATTCGGTTAGCCCTCAAGAATTTTTCTCAATCCCTGGCTCATCAGTCTGTCCTAGTTCAAACAAACAACCAGGTAGCCATGTTTTATGTGAACAAGCAGTGCGGAACTGGGTCTAGGCTCTTTTGTCAGGAGGCACAGGACCTTTGCTTGTTTGCTCTCAGACACAACATGCTCCTCAAGGCAGTGTATCTACCTGGCCAGGAGAACTACCTGGCGGACAGGTTGAGCAGGATTCTGCAGCCCCACGAGTGGCAGCTCCATCCTTTGGTAGTTCAAAAGATTTTCCTGAAATGGGGACTTCCATCCATAGACCTGTTTGCCAGTCCTCTAAACAACCAGCTGCCAAAGTTCTGCTCCAGGCAACCGCATCCTCTGCGGATAGCAGCAGATGCTTTTCTGATTCCCTGGTCTCAGGGTCTCCTGTATGCGTTTCCTCCCACGCCCTTGGTGGCCTGAACCCTGTTCAAGATTCTTCGGGACAAGGCCTCAGTCCTGCTGGTAGCTCCCAGGTGGCCCAGACAGCCTTGGTTCCCACTTCTGCTTCAGTTGGTAGTGGATCCCCCTCTGCCTCTGAGGTTGCAACCCGACCTTCTCTCTCAGGATCAGGGTACCCTTCTGCACCCCAATCTCACAGCTCTCAATTTGATGGCATGGAGGCTGCAAGGGTAGTTTTGGCTCCCTGGGGCCTACCTCAGGAGGTTGAGGAGGTTGTCCTAGCCTCTAGGAAACAATCCACTAGGAAAACCTATGCTCTTAAATGGAAAAGGTTTTCCGTGTGGTGTCAGTTACGTACAGAGGATCTTTTCTCCTGTACTGTACCAGTAGTGCTTCAGTACTTACTGCACTTATCCAGTCAGGGGCTTAAGTCCAATTCTGTTTGGGTCCACCTCTCAGCTCTAGCAGCTCACCACTCTCTGGTGGAAGGACATTCTCTGTCAGTTCACCCCTTGGTGTTCTGGTTTCTCAGAGGCTTGCTCTTGCTCAAGCCTCCAATCTGTCCCCCTGCCCCTGAGTGGGAGTTGAATGTGGTCTTGCAGCAACTGCCTCGCCCACCTTTTGAGCCGATGGCTACTTGTCCACTACGCTTCCTGTCCTGGAAGACACTCTTCGTGATAGCCCTTACCTCGGCTAGGCGAGTGAGTGAGCTTCAGGCCCTGGTCTGTGACAGGCCTTACACCAGACTCTATAGGAACAGGGTAGTACTCAGAACTCATCCAAAGTTCCTCCCCAAGGTTGTCTCCTCTTTCCACCTCAACCAGGAGGTGGTTCTTCCAACATTCTTCCCTTGGCCTCATGCAAGCCAGGCTGAAGCAGTTCTGCATACTCTGGACTGTAGGAGGGCCTTATCCTTCTACCTTGACCGTACGCAGGGACATAGAAGGGCTACTCAGCTCTTCATCTCTTTTGACCCTAATAATTTGGGGTTAGCTGTGTCCAAGCGTACCTTGTCCACCTGGGTGGCTGACTGTATCACCTGGGCTTACAGGGCGGCTGACCTTCCTTTGCAGGGTCGGGTCACGGCCCATCGTGTCAGGGCAATGGCTGCCTCAGTGGCTCATCTCTGCTCTGTACCGTTGGTAGACATCTGCAGGGCTGCAACTTGGTCTTCAAGCCAGACTTTTGCGACCCACTACTCTCTGGAGAGGGAGTCCCGTAGGGACAGTGCTTTTGGCCAGGCAGTACTCCGGAATCTCTTTGATGTTTAGGCAACTCCTGCCCTCCGTTGGGCTACCGGTGGAGGTTCTGTCAGTGAAAAGCCTTTCTTTGATGCTGGGACTAGAGGGAGTTCTCTTGTTCAGCCTGGGTTCCTTGGTAGCCAGAGCTTGGGAGTCACCCATATGTGAGGACTGACTTCCTGCTTGGTCCTGGAGAAAGAGTAGTTACTCACCTGTAACAGGTGTTCTCCAGGAGCAGCAGGAATCAGTCCTCACAACCCTCCCTCCTCCCCTTGGAGTTGCAGTTGTACATAGTTTATTTTGCATTTTTGTGTGCTGTTCTTAGCTATGTCATTTGACTGAAGCAAGATGGCACCTTTAGGTGGGAAGGGAACCGCACATGCGTGCCTGCATTCCCAAAGGCTTTCATGGAAAGCTGGGGAAATGCTCCGCAAGGGCTCCATCGACGTCGATGTCACCCATATGTGAGGACTGATTCCTGCTGCTCCTGGAGAACACCTGTTACAGGTGAGTAACTACTCTTTTTCAACTTCCATTGGGTTGGAAAGAATAATGAAATCTCCAAGAACAAGCAGGAATGTAGTCTTCACATATGGGTATCATCGGTACCGACGGAGCCTGTCTGGGAACGCTCCCCAGCATCCAATAGGAACGATTTTGGGAGCATCCCTCAGCACATGCATGCTGCCTTCCCACCTTTCCAAATGTCCCTCTTCAGTTCTTCGTTTTCCGCGGAGCCGACAGGACTCCTACCCTGTCACCATAGAAAATTTCTTCTTTAAATTGTTTTCTTGTGGTCGCGTTTGCCTCCGCACGATGCCTACCGGTACTGCTGGCTCTTTTCTTTAAAAATAAAAAAATTATACTTCTGAACTGTTTCTCTTCAGAAACTTTTCTTTTTCAGTGCTAGGCACCATTTTGGGCATTAGGCCCCATATTCCTAAAAGATGGAAAAACCAGCTAGTGGTTTTAAAAAGTGCACTAAGTATGGTTGTACCATTTCCATCACCGACACCCATGACTGGTGTTTTAAATGTTTAGGCCCTGAACATTCTTCATCTGAATGTCTCTCTTGTATGGGGATGAATAAAAGAGGAAGACAAAACCGGACTGCAAAGCTCGGTACCCTCTTTTCTTCGGATGCCAGATCCATTGCATTAGCGTCTTCGAGCCTCTTCTTCCTCCCATGGATCTCAGGTAACTAAACATAAAAGCCTGTCCTCAAAGGTTAGCTCTCCTGCAAAGCATTGAGAGGCCATTGGCATTGCCCTTGAGGGAACCACACTGGCAAAACAGCCCCGGCGGGAGGCTTGGGCCTCCAAAGCATTAACAGGGCTCCAGGATGTTCTCGACCTCGACAGAACTACTGATGCCATGCTCAGGGGGGTCCCAGCCGTCTTCACCGGTACCGATACCCAGGCATCGGCAGCGTCGATAGACCAGAGATTCCTCACTATCGAACACAGTATTGCAGCTCTCCTTACAGCTGCGGTACCATTGACACCAATGGTTCAACGGGCGCTGGTACAGACATGGGTACCGGTACTGATGGTACCGGCCCCGGTGAGAATTTTTGCCATGCTGCCTCTGGCTGCCATCGAGAGATCGGTACTGGATCAACTCGGTACCAACTTCGATCGATACCGGGACCGTGCTTTGCATGAACATTGTAATCAGGGATACTTCGAACCCTCCGATTCCAATGACTCTGACAATTCTGCCGGTACCAGAGTGCTTCTCCCCGAAGATTCCTCTTCTCCCCAACGCATAATGTCGCCTCCGGAGGACATGTCTTTTCAGGATTTTATCCATAATGTTGCCAAAGGCCTTTCAATCACGGTAGCTCCTGAAAAGGAACCTAGAGCAAAGGAATTGGAAATTCTCCAATGTCCTAAAGCTCCAAAGGAGGCAGCCACTCTGCCCATCCATGAAATTCTTCATGACTTGATGCTCAGAAAGTGGGGGACACCTTTGACTACATCTCCTCATTCTAGGAGACTGGATACCATGTATCGAGTTCCACCATGTCCTGGATTTCAAGACTCAGCTGCCACACCATTCAATGGTAGTTGAGTCAGCCATGCGTAGGATGAAATGTGCAGAGAGACATGAATCCGATCCTCCAGGTCGTGAATGCAGGACCCTTTATGCTTTTGGGCGTTGAACGTTTCAGGCTTCCATGCTTTCAGCTTGGATCAGTTCATATATATTATATATGGGAATGATCCTCAAAGAGGTCACAGGAGATTTGGATCTTATGGGCCCACTTCTCCCAGATGACAGAAGACAAGACTTCCTTACTCTTGTCAAGCATGCTCAAGATGTCTCCAAGTTTGTGAATCGGGCAGCCTTTGACTGCTTTGAATGCATCAGCAGAACCTTTGCTATTGCCATTGGTGCACGACAGATTGCCTGGCTTCAGGCATCAGACTTGGAGATTTGGGTACAGGACAAATTAGCCAACATCCCTTGCACAGGAGAAAACCTCTTTGGCAAGAATTGGCAGGAAAAGGCTAACGAGATGCTGACAATATCACGTTAGATTGTCAAAACCTACAGCCACTCCATCCAAAAAGAAACCTTATAAAAAACCCTCTTTCAGCAAAAAGAGGAAGTTTTATCCATCCTATACCCAGCAAGGCCAAAATCAAGGTCAGGTTGCCCAAAAGGGACAATCTAGACAGCAAAAGAAGCCAAAAGGCCCGAGAGCTCAACCAGCTCTGCAGGTTCAGCCCCCTCAAGGGCTTTGACTCCTTCCTGGAGAGCTTAGTCTTCCTGCCTTTGAGGGGTCCAGAACCCCTAAATATTCCAAGCAGGTTGTGCCATTTTGCCAACAGATGGCATCCAATAACAGCAGAAAATTGGACTCTGTCCATTGTAGGAGAGGGGGTACAAGCTCCATTTTCACAGCATGCCCTCTCCTACAATCCTAAGGCAGTTCAGTTCCCAGACCTCTGCAGACAATCTGCTAGATCACAAGGTCTCAACACTTCTTGCCCAAGGGGCAATAGAGGAAGTACCCATTCTTCAACGGGGTACAGGGTTCTACTCCCCCCTATTTTCTTATTCCAAAGAAAACAGGGGGACACAGACCCATTCAAGACCTCAGAGAATTGAACAACTATCTGTTCCGAGAAAAGTTCAAAATGTTTTCTCTAGGAACTCTTCTGCCATACCTTCAAAATCAGGATTGGCTTTGCTCTCTAGACTTAAAGGATGCATATACTCACATTCTTATCCATCCAGATCACAGGAAATTCTTACAATTCCTTTTCCAGGGAAAACATTTCCAGTACAGGGTTCTTCCTTTTGGTCTGGCTTCGGCACCAAGAGTATTCACGAAATGCATGGCAGTAGTAGCTGCATTCCTGCGAACCCTAGGGATATTCGTCTTCCCTTACTTGGATGACTGGCTCATTCGAGCCCCCACGGTTGCAGAAGCCAGCTCTGCACTGTCTCACACAATCCGAATCCTCCAATACTTGGGATTGGTAATAAACGTCCCAAAATCCCAAACTTGTTCCTTCCCAGTCCCGGGAGTTCATAGGAGCCTGTTTAGATACCAGACAGTCAAGGGCTTTCCTTCCACAGGCCCGGTGTCTTCGCATAGTGCAACTAGCTTCTCAGGCAGCAGGCAAATCCTCCCTAACTGCTCGAGAATTGCTACAGTTACTGGGATATAAGGCATCCACAGTTCATGTAATTCCCTATGGTCGCCTCCACATGCGAGCAGCCCAGTGGACCCTATCCACACAGTGGACACAGGCCATAGGACATCTGTCAGACAAGATATCAAACTCTCAAGGACTGATCTTGTCCTTCCAATGGTGGCAATTACTGGAAAATCTGGCAGTGGGGTCTCCATTTCAACAACCCCTCTTCCAGGCCACCCTAACAGATGCATCACAGGTGGGTTGGGGAGCACACCTGAATCATCTCTCTACCCAGGGTACTTGGACTCCACAGGAGGCTTGTCTACACATAAACCTCCTAGAATTAAGAGCAGTCTATTTAGCTCTTCGAGTATTCCATGCCCAGCTCAGCTACAAGACAGTCCTAGACCAAACGGACAATCAAGTAGCCATGTTCTATGTGAACAAGCAGGGCGGAACAGGCTCTCTGTCGTTATGCAACAAAGCTTTACGCCAGAGAACATCAAATTCACCTTCTAGTGGTATATCTTGGCATTCAAAACCTTTGGGCAGACAAACTCAGTGGAGTACTGCTGCCTCGCGAATGGTCTCTCCATCTAGACCAGGTGGCAAAGATATTTCACTTCTGGGGGACTCCAGACATAGACCTCTTTGCAAGTCCACAGAATGCCAAACTTCCCTGGTTCTGTTTCAGGATTCCAGCTCACAATTGCCAGGTAAGGGACGCCTTCCTCCTTCACGGGTCAGGACCTCTATGCCTTCCCACCCATTCCCCTCATCCCCAAAACACTCTTCAAGGTTCAGAGAGACAGAGGTCGTATGATCCTCATAGCGCCACGGTGGCCATGCCAAACGTGGTATCCCCTGCTTCTACATAGCTCTCAAGCTGCACCTCTGGAGTTAGGGTATGCTCCAGAACTCCTTTCCCAAGAGAGCGGGACGCTATGGCACCTGAATTCAGTCCCTGCATCTCACGGCCTGGTTGCTGAAAGCTTAGACCTCCATAATTTCAACCTGTCCCAACAGGTAAAGGATATCCTTCAGGCTTCTAGGAAACTTTCCACAAGAAGATCTTACGCCTTCAAGTGGAAACGCTTTACTATATGGTGTTCCAAGAAGGGGTTAAACCCCCTTGTCATACCTTTAGAATCAATACTAGAGTATCTCTTTCATTTATCGAATTCTGGTCAAAAGACCAATTCAGTAAGAGTCCATCTTAGTGCAATTACAGCTTCTTATAAGCCTCTGAATGGACAACCAATTTCCTCTCATCCACTGATATCCAGATTTATGAGAGGTCTTCTATTAACAAAGCCTCCCATTAAACCACCACGGGTGGCATGGGATCTAAATCTAGTTCTCGGGCAGCTCATGAAGCCGCCTTTTGAACCTTTAGCCACTACAACCCTTAAGTTTTTGTCCTGGAAGGTCATCTTCCTAATTGCAGTCACCTCTGCACGTCGCATTAGTGAATTGCAAGCTTTAGTGGCTGGTCCTCCTTATACTAGATTTCATCATGATAAGGTTGTTCTTAGAACTCATCCACACTTTATGCAAAAGGTGGTTTCGCCCTTTCATTTAAATCAATCAATTTATCTTCCTGTATTTTTTCCGAGGCCTTATCCCTCTAATGCAGAAAGAAACCTTCATACTTTGGATTGTAAAAGAGCCTTAGCCTTTTACCTACAGAGAACACAGCAACATAGAAAGTCCTCGCAACTTTTTATAGCTTTTGACTCTAATCATTTGGGACTTCCAGTCTCCAAAAGAACTTTATTTAAATGGATTGCCCACTGCATATCATTTGCTTATGAGAGTAAGGGTCTTCCTCTTCAGAGCCATGTCACAGCTCATAGCGTGAGAGCCATGGCAGCTTCCATGGCTAATCTCCACTCCGTGTCTTTCGATGACATTTGTCGAGCAGCCACCTGGGCTTCGGTACACACATTTACAGCCCATTTCTGCCTGAATAAAGCCTCCCGTCAGGATGCCTTCATTGGCCAAGCTGTTCTTCAAAATCTCTTTCAGACCTAATTCAACTCCTACCCACTGACCCTGGTGGGATGTCAGAGATCCATGGGAGGAAGCATGCCCACCTTACTAGGGTGGCAGTTTCCTGGGGCTTTCTCCCTGGCACCTTCAGCTAGGGAGTCCCCATATGTGAAGACTACACTCCTGCTTGTTCCTGGAGATAGCATAGTTACTCACCTGTAACAGGTAGAGGGAGGAGTGGCTCAGTGGTTGGGGCAGGTTACCTCAGGCCGGAAGGTTGGGGGTTCAATTCCCGCATGGGGGGACAAGCAACTTCAGGCAGGAGGGACACGGGTCTCTAGTCCCATGGCCATTCCTTGTGGCCTTGAGCAAGCCACTTAACCCTCCATTGCCTCAGGTACATTTAGATTGCGAGCCCTTCGGCGACAAGGGAATAAAAAAGTGCCTGTTAGTATACATGTAAACCGCACTGATTCTAAAGAGCACGCTATAAATAAATAAAACAAAATAAACAGGTGATCTCCAGGAACAGCAGGAATTTAGTCTTCACAACCCACCCACCTCCCCTAGGAGTTGTCTCTCTCTTTCTCTTTCCTCTCTACCTCTATCCTTTCACTCAGCTACAAACTTAACTGAAGAGGGACAGTTGGAAAGGCGGGAAGGCAGCGCGCATGTGCTGAGGGATGCTCCCAAAAGCGTTCCTTTTGGATGCTGGGGAGCGTTCCCGCACAGGCTCTGTCGGTACTGACAATACCCATATGTGAAGACTAAATTCGTGCTGTTCCCAGAGATCACCTGTTACAGATGAGTAACTACGCTTTATGCAGTCAGCATCAGCACCAACTGTATATCTTTGTATATCAGGCCCCTTGATGGTTGACTGTCGCTCTGTGCTGGTACAGTTTCTTTAAAATGTTTCTATATATCTCCAGGAACAAGCAGGAATGAGTCTTCACATATGAGTACGTCGGTACCGACGGAGCCTGCGCGGGAACGCTCCCCAGCGTCCAATCAGAAAGCTTTTGGGAGCATCCCACAGCGCCTGCGTACTGCCTTCCCGCATTTCCAACTGTCTCTCCTCAGTTGTTCGTTTTTCCGCGGAGCCAGCAGGTCGTGTTCTGTCACCACAGAAGAATTTCCTTATTTTTTTCTTTATTTCTTTTCTGTCGCGTCTGCCTGCCTTCCTCGACGCTATACCGGTACCGCCAGTTCTTATTCTTTTCCTAAAAAAAAAAAAAAAAGACATTTTTTCTTCAGGTGTACTTCAGTTTTGGGCCTTAGGCTCAAAACCTTTTTCCTCAAATATGGAAAAACCTGCCTCAGGTTTTAAGAAGTGCACAAAATGTGGCGGTACTATATCCGTCACGGACACACATGACTGGTGTCTCAAATGTTTAGGCCCTAACCATTCCATCAAAGATTGTATGTCCTGTTCTCCAGGACCAAGCAGGAAGTCAGTCCTCACATATGGGTGACGTCGGCGCCGACGGAGCCCTCGCGGAGCAATTTTCCCCAGCTTTCAAAGAAAGCCTTTGGGAATTGCAGCGCGCATGCGCGGTCCCCTTCCCGCCCAAGGGTGCCATCTTAGCCAGTCTTCTTTTTTCCGCGGAGCCCTTCAGACGTGCCCGTCTTGTCCCCGCTGAAAAAGTTGATTTTTTCGTGTTTAATCTCTTTTTTCTCTATCGGTTCGACGCCGGTCCTTTTCCTGCCCGGACTCGCGACGCCGTTGCGAGTCCTTCTGTTATTTTTCGGTTTTTCTGATTTTCTGTCAGTTTCGTTTTCGGTTTTTCACTGGCAGCCCGGTCCTTTGACCTTGCAGGGGCCCTTTTTCCCCCAATGGCTGCCAGTGGTTTCAAGCGGTGTGTTCAGTGTGACAGAAATATGTCACTCACTGACACACATGATAATTGCCTCCGCTGCCTTGGCCCGGATCACGAGGAACTGATCTGTGGGGCCTGCAGCAAAATGTCCTCCAAAGCGTTAAGGAGTCGGCGGCATCAGCGGGAACGAATCTTCGCTGACCCCGGCCGTACCCGGACCTCGTCGGAGGCCTCGGCGTCCAGAGGTTCCAGCTCTGACCATCGCCGGAGTTCCTCCGACAGGGGTTCTCCCTCCGGGGACCATCGTCGGAAGGTGAAACCTGCGAGGGCGGCGTCGGTGGACGCTCCTGGTTCCGCGAGGGCCAGGTCGCATAGTCCCGATAGCCGTCCCGGGTCTTTGGAGAAGGAGCATCTGCCGAAGCGACCTCGTCTGGAGTCGGAGTTGCCTGCTCGGGTAAGTCCTGTAGTCCTCCTGGACTCGCCTCAGAGGGGTCCGACGTCGGGCCCGAGTCGGGGGCTGCTGGGTCACCTGAGGTCGGACTCAGGTTGACGGCCTTGGAGAGCAGACTCTCTGCCTTCATGGACCAGCAGCGGGCACTGATCGCTAGCCTCGCTGGCGCCTCTGCCCCGACCGCCGGGACGTCGACGTCTAAGTCGACCCCGGAGACCGAGCCGATCCTCGAGTCCATGGGGGCTCGAGTCGATCCTCGGTCGAGGTCACCCTCGGCCTCCCGTTCGGGACCGAGGTCGTCGACGCCCGCCCGGACCGACCCCACCGATTCCTCCTCGGAGTCGGCCTGAGAGTCTGAAGAGGAAGAGTCACCTGATTCCTTTCGGACTCGGTGTGTCCCCTCGGACTCGCCCGAGTCCGAACCTCGGAAACAGTCCCCTCTGGAGGACGCCCGGTTCTCGGATTTCATCAGGGATATGGCCAAGGCTTTGGCCTTCCCTGCGGATCCCGAGGAGGAGCCCCGAGCCGAAGAGCTCGATGCCCTTCAGTACGACTCTCCCGCCAGGGAGCACTTTACTGTACCGGTTCCTCCCATGCTGGAACGACTACTCTTCCGCATGTGGGAGAGTCCGGCATCGTCGCCGGTGTTAAGCAAGCGGGTCGATTCCATTTATCGAGTCCGCAAGAGCCCTGGCTTCCAAAAAGCACAGCTACCGCACCATTCCATGGTGGTGGAATCGGCCATGCATAGGCTTAAGAGCCAGAAGATGCACTCCTCGGTGCCTCCTGGCAGGGAGGCCCGCAACCTGGATGGCCTAGGTAAAAAGTGTTTCCAGGGCTCTATGCTTGCTTGTCGGGTCCAGACCTACCAGCTCTACATGGGCAT
This sequence comes from Ichthyophis bannanicus, assembly GCA_033557465.1. Lineage (NCBI taxonomy): Eukaryota > Metazoa > Chordata > Amphibia > Gymnophiona > Ichthyophiidae > Ichthyophis > Ichthyophis bannanicus. The sequence continues at coordinate 30,724,840 of CM066043.1, read as the reverse complement.
GTATCTCCGAGACCTGGCTAAAGAGATAGCCGGATTCTCCGCTGGGCTGTCCGAGGAACCTTTGCGGAGGTTCCTAGCCTTGACAACTGGTATTCGAGAATGCTCCAAATTTATGTCTCGAGCAGCCTATGATGGCTTTGAAGCATCGGCACGAGTGGCCGCAGCCGGCATCAGTGCCCGCCGACAGGCTTGGCTTCAGTCGTCTGACCTTGAACCCTGGGTGCAGGACAAGTTGGTCGATGTCCCCTGCCGAGGTGAGAACCTCTTTGGCAAGCCCATGGCTGAAAAGGCTGCCCAAATCGAGACGGAGACTCTCACCAGAACTAGGCTTTCTAGGAAGACCTCCGCCCCTTCCCAGAAGAAGAAGGGCTCGGGAAAGAAGTCCTTTTACCCGAGAAAGGCGGCTGCCTATAAACACTACCCTCAATATCAGGCCCCCGCGGCTCCCCAACAGGGTCAGCAGGCCAAGGGACGGGGTAACGGGTCCCGTAGGCAGCAAGCCCCCAAGCCTGCACCACCGGCCCCTGCTCAGCAGGGTGGGGGTTTTTGACTTCATCAGCATAGCCTCTCCCCCTCAGCTGGTTCCTCCCAGCACAGGAGGCCGGCTGGTTCACTTTGCCCACAGGTGGTCCAACGTCACCTCAGATGCCTGGGTGCTTCAAGTGGTGAGAGAAGGCTATCTTCTCCACTTCCACCAGATCCCTCCCTCCTATTTCCCGGGAGAACCTCCACGACTCCCTCTGCACAGGGACTTAATCCTTCAGGAGTTAGCAAGTCTTCTTCAGGAACAGGCTGTGGAACCGGTGCCCCACCACCTGCGGGGTCAAGGCTTCTATTCCAGGTATTTCCTAATACCAAAAAGAACGGGAGGCCTCAGACTCATCCTGGACTTGCGCAAGCTCAACAAGTTCCTCGTCAGGGAGAAGTTCAAGATGCTTACCCTTGGAATCCTTCTGCCCTACCTCCAGCAGGGAGATTGGCTATGCTCCTTGGATCTAAAGGATGCCTACACGCACATCCTCATCCACCCAAGCCACCGCCAGTGGCAGGAAATCATTACCAGTACAGAGTACTGCCCTTTGGCCTATCCTCCGCACCACGAGTCTTCACAAAATGTCTCGCGGTGGTGGCGGCTTATCTCCGGCTTCACGGCCTCTATGTCTTTCCGTACCTGGACGACTGGCTCATCAGAGCATCGTCCTCTCCAGAAGTCACGCAAGCCACACACCGCACCATGACTCTTCTGCAATACTTGGGCTTTGTCATAAACTTCGCAAAGTCCACTTTGCTCCCCTCACAAGATCTCGAGTTCATCGGCGCAAGATTGCACACTCTTCAGGCACGAGCTTTCCTGCCTATCGACAGGGCTCAACGGCTCATGGACCTAGCCGGCCGTTTTCGCAGCCAGTCCCTGGTCTCCACCAGGCGCTTCCTGAGACTACTCGGCCATATGGCTTCCACCGTCCACGTGACCCCCAATGCCCGCCTGAATATGCGGCCTGCTCAGTGGTGCCTTCGCAAGCAGTGGCAACAGGCCTCGGGTGGCCTAGCCGACTTAGTGCGCATCTCCGGCCCGCTGGCCTCTTCTCTACAGTGGTGGCTTCATCGGCCGAACCTGGTGCTCGGAATGCCTTTTCAGTCTCCTCCGCCGGCTCAAGTGCTGACAACCGATGCTTCTCTCCTAGGATGGGGAGCGCATTGCCAAGGGGCATGTACTCAAGGTCTCTGGACCACGTGGGAGTCTGCGCAACAGATCAACTTCCTGGAGCTCAGAGCAATCCGTCTGGCTCTCAAGGCTTTCTCCCACCTGACTTCTCACCAGTCCGTCCTTGTCCAGACGGACAATCAAGTTGCCATGTTCTACGTGAACAAACAGGGAGGCACGGGCTCCTTCCTTCTCTGTCGGGAAGCACAGAAGCTCTGTTCTTGGGCCGTCAGCCACGGCATTCTTCTCAAGGCAGTTTATCTCCCAGGCCAAGAGAATTGCCTGGCGGACAAACTCAGCAGAATCCTCCAGCCGCACGAGTGGCGCCTGGATCCCTTGGTAGTTCAGAAACTTTTTCTGAAGTGGGGCCTCCCCACGATGGATCTCTTTGCCAGTCCTCTCAACCGGCAACTTCCTCGCTTCTGCTCTCGGCAGCCGCATCCCCTTCGAGTAGCGGCGGATGCTTTTCTGCTCTCATGGTCGAAAAGCCTTCTGTATGCCTTTCCTCCCATACCGCTAGTCTCTCGAACTCTTTTCAAGGTTCTCCGAGACAAAACTTCCATGATCCTGATAGCTCCTCGCTGGCCCAGACAGCCGTGGTTTCCACTCCTGCTGCAATTAGCGGTGGAGGATCCGTTCCCTCTGGGGTTTCAACCAGATCTCCTAACACAGGATCAGGGGTCCCTGCTACACCCCAACCTCAGATCTCTACATCTGATGGCCTGGCTGCTGAAAGGGTAGTCCTCGCTCCCCTTCTATTGCCGGCAGAGGTGGAAGAGGTCGTCCTAGCTTCCCGGCGACCTTCTACCCGCAAATGCTACGCCCTTAAATGGCGTCGCTTTTCCGCTTGGTGTGCCCAGCAGTCTCAGGATCCCTTCTCCTGCTCGGTGTCGGTGATCTTGCAGTACTTGCTCTACCTCTCTAATCTGGGACTTAAGTCCAACTCCGTCAAAGTTCACCTCAGTGCTCTCTCAGCACACCATGTGCCGGTGGACGGCAGACCTCTTTCCAGCGACCCTCTCGTGGCGCGGTTTCTCCGAGGTCTCCTTTTACTCAAACCACCTCTGCGCCCGCCAGCACCTGACTGGGATCTAAATGTGGTTTTACAGCGGATCACCTGTCCGCCTTTTGAACCTATGGCTACCTGTTCTCTACGTTTTCTATCTTGGAAAACCTTGTTCCTGATAGCCCTCACTTCCGCTAGACGCGTAAGTGAATTGCAGGCCCTCGTGTCTGATCCCCCTTACACTCGGTTCTACAAGACTAGGGTAGTCCTACGGACTCACCCAAAATTTCTTCCAAAAGTGGTCTCCCCTTTTCACATCAATCAGGAGGTGGTACTTCCGACCTTCTTTCCCAGGCCACACTCCAGCCGAGCTGAAATGGTCCTGCATACCCTGGACTGTAGAAGGGCATTGAACTTCTACCTTGACCGTATGCGGGAGCACTGTAAAGCTGCTCAGCTTTTTGTATCTTTTGACCCCAATAAATTGGGGCTCCCGGCCTCCAAGCGTACTCTGTCCATATGGGTTGCTGACTGTATCGCTTGGACTTATGGGGCAGCCGGACTCTCCTTAGAAAGTCGAGTCAAGGCTCATTGTGTTCGGGCGAAGGCTACGTCAGTGGCTTACCTCCGCTCTGTTCCGTTGGCAGACATCTGCCGGGCCGCTACTTGGTCTTCGAGCCAGACTTTTGCGGTCCATTACTGCCTCGAGAGGGAGTCCCGCAGGGACAGTGCTTTCGGACAGGCAGTCCTCCGAAATCTCTTCGAGGTTTGAGCAACTCCTACCCTCCATCCCGGATGGGGGCTACCGGTGGGTAATAATTCAGCGAAGATTCCTTGCTTCTGTACTGCTGAGCTAGAGGGAGCTCATTTTTGTGCTTAGGGTCTCCGGTAGCCTTAAGCTTGGGAGTCCCATATGTGAGGACTGACTTCCTGCTTGGTCCTGGAGAAAGCGTAGTTACTCACTGTAACAGGTGTTCTCCAGGAGCAGCAGGAATCAGTCCTCACAACCCTCCCTCCTCCCCTTGGAGTTGCGATTATCTGCTTTAGTTTTTTTGCAAATTTTTACGCTGTCTTTTAGCTATGTCATCTGACTGGCTAAGATGGCACCCTTGGGCGGGAAGGGGACCGCGCATGCGCGCTGCAATTCCCAAAGGCTTTCTTTGAAAGCTGGGGAAAATTGCTCCGCGAGGGCTCCGTCGGCGCCGACGTCACCCATATGTGAGGACTGATTCCTGCTGCTCCTGGAGAACACCTGTTACAGGTGAGTAACTACGCTTTCCATGATGTCTGAGAGGTCGACAGAACCGAGCTGCCAAGCTCAGTACCCTGTTTCCCTCTGATGCGGCTTCGGTGGCATCAACGTCTTCCAGGGCTGCTTCTTCCTCACATGGATCTCAGGTAACTAAACATAAATCCAGCCGGTCCTCGAAGGGCAAATCTCCTTAGCATCGAGATGCTTCTGGCCTTGCCCTCGAGGATTCTGCACCGGCAAAATTACCCCGGTGGGAGGCTTCGACTTCTAAAGCATCATCGGGGTTCCAGGACGATCTAGATGGCATGGCCTCAACTGATCACCTGGTGCCATGCTCTGGGGTACCGGTGGCCTCCACCGGTACCGACTTCCAGGCATTGGCAGCATCCATGGATCAGAGGATTCTGTCCATGGAACGCAGTCTGGCGGCTTTCCTTGTGGCATCAACGCCTGTGGTACCGCAACAGACTACTCCGCAGGTACCGGCTCCGGTGTCACCATCGGTACCGATGGCATCGGCATCAGTGTCAGCCATGCCGGTACCTGGCCCTCTGCAGCCTTCCGGTACCAATACCCCGGTACATATGATTCCCGATACCGTCGGTACGGGTATCGGGCTTTGCAAGAGCATCCCGACAGACAATACTTCGATTCCTCTGACTCTGAGGATTCTGACCAGTCTGTCGATGCAGCGATGCTTCCACAGGAGTCCTCCTCTCCTAAACGAAGGATGTCCCCTCCAGAGGACTTGTCTTTTCAAGACTTTATCAGAGAGATGGCTCGGGGTCTCTTTATTACAGTAGACTCAGAGTCAGAGCCTAGAGCTAAGGAGTTAGATATTTTACAATATCCTAAAACTCCTAAAGAGGCAGCTACTTTGCCTATTCATGAGATTCTGTATGATCTCATGTTAAGGATGTGGGAAGCACCTCTAACCACCTCTCCTCATTCTCACAGGTTGGACACCATGTATCGTGTCCCTCTTTGTCCTGGTTTCCATAAGACTCAGCTTCCTCACCACTCTATTGTGGTTGAGTCTGCAATGAGAAAGATTAGAAGTGCCAAGAGAAATGCCTCTAATCCTCCAGGACGTGAATGTAGAACCCTGGATGCTTTTCGTAGAAGAATCTTCCAAGCTTCCATGCTTGCTGCAAGAATTAATTCTTATAGTCTCTACATGGGCATGTTCTTAAAAGAGGTCACTGACCATTTGCACACTTTAAGTCCTTTTATGTCTGACAATAAAAGGCAAACATTTCTCTCTGCGCTCAAATATACCCAGGATGTCTCCAAATTCTCCAACCGTGCAGCTTTCAATTCCTTTGAATGCGTAAGCAGAGCCTCAGCTATAGCTATAGCAGCACGTAGGGTTGCTTGGCTTCAAGCATCTGATTTGGAGACCTGGGTCCAAGATGAATTGGGAAATATTCCTAGTACAGGTGAAAATCTGATAAAGATTGGCAAGCAAAAGCCAATCAAATGGATGCTGAAAATTCTGCTTTGAATAGACTATCCAAATCTACAGCTGCTCCTGCTAAGAAAAGGTTGTTCAAGAAAACACCTTTTTCAAAGAAGGGAAGATCCTATCCTGCTTATAGTCAGAGAGCATCTTCTGCAGCTCAATTGCCTTCCAAACGTCAGCAATCCTCCAAACAGACCAAGGCCAAGGCTGCGAGGCCTGCTCCAGACCAGCAGTCTCAGCCACCTCAGGGCCTTTGACTTTCTGCTAGAGAACTTAGCCTTTCTGGCTCTAGAAGGACCAGAGCCCTCCACCATTCCAGGAAGGCTATGTCACTTTGCTCCCAGATGGGAGCAAATCACAGCAGAGCAGTGGACACTCTTCATCATAAGAGAGGGGTACAAACTTCATTTTTCCAGCTTGCCCCCTCTCACAAGAGTGCACCAGTTCAATTCTCCAACCTCCCTCCTCAGCCTATTAGAGCAGGAGGTTGCCACTCTTCTAGCCCAAGGGTCAATAGAGGAAGTGCCTTCTCAACAAGGCACAGGGTTCTACTCCCCCTATTTTCTGATCCCAAAGAAAACAAGGGGCTTCAGACCCATTTTAGATCTCAGAGAGTTGAACAGATTCCTAGTCAAAGAAACATTCAAGATGGTTTCTCTAGGAACTCTGCTGCCATACCTTCAGAGTCAGGATTGGCTTTGTTCTCTAGATCTCAAGTATGCGTACACTCATGTTCTCATCCATCCAACTCACAGAAGGTTCCTTCGGTTCCTTTTCCAAGAGAAGCACTATCAATACAGAGTGCTCCCCTTTGGCCTGGCCTCTGCACCAAGGGTGTTCACGAAATGCATGGCAGTGGTTGCTGCTTTTCTGCGCACCCTGGTAATATTTGTCTTCCCCTATCTGGACGACTGGCTCATTCAAGCTCCCACTCAGAGGCCCAGATTGCTCTAACCTGCACAATGTGTATCCTTCAATACTTAGGGCTGGTAATAAAAATCCAATTTGATCCCTACTCAGTCCCTGGAGTTTATGGGGGCATTGCTGGATACCACAAAGGAAAGGGCCTTTCTTCCCCAGGCCCGCTGCCTTCACTTGATGCAGTTAGCTTCTCAAGCAGAGTTGAAACCCCTTCTAACTGCTCGAGAGATGTTACAGTTGCTAGGCCACATGGCTTCCACTGTTCATGTGGTACCATATGCGCGCCTTCACATGAGAGCAGCTCAGTGGACTTTATCCACCCAATGGACCCAGGCATTATGCTGCCTGTCAGACAAAATAGCAAACGCAAGTCACCTCATTTTGTCCCTCCAATGGTGGAAGTCCCCTCAAAACCTCTTGCTGGGGTGTCCTTTTCAACAGCCCCTACCCCAGGCAACTCTTACAACAGATGCTTCTCCAATGGGATGGGGAGCTCATCTTCACAACCTCTCCACCCAGGGCATCTGGTCCCCACAGGAGACTTGTCTCCATATCAGTCTCTTGGAACTCAGAGCAATCTTCCTTGCTCTACGAGTTTTCCACACCCTGCTCAGCCACAAGACAGTCCTTGTTCACACGGACAATCAGGTAGCTATGTTCTACCTAAACAAGCAGGGGGGAACTGGCTCTCTGTCGCTTTTCAACGAAGCTCTGCGACTGTGGGCCCTCGCCAGAGAGCATCACATTCATCATCTGGCAGTCTATCTTCCAGGGGTTCAAAACTCTTGGACAGAGAGACTCAGTCGAGTTCTGCTTCCACACGAGTGGTCCCTACATATGGACCAGGTATCAAAAATCTTTCAAATTTGGGGAACCCCGGACATAGACCTCTTTGCAAGTCCGTGGAATGCCAAACTTCCCCGGTTCTGTTCCAGAACTCCGGCTCAGGGGGCTCAGGCAAGGGATGCTTTCCTCCTTCACTGGGGTCAAGACTTCCTGTATGCCTTTCCACCCATTCCCCTAATTCCCAAAACCCTATTCAAGCTTCAGAGAGACAGAGGCCACATGATTCTCATAGCTTCACATTGGCCAAGGCAAGTGTGGTACCCTCTGCTTCTACATCTCTCTCAAGCTCCCTCCCTAGAGTTAGGGTCTGCTCCGGACCTCCTCTCTCAGGAGGACGGAAAATTGTGGCATCCCAATCCCCAGTCTCTGCATCTCGGCTTGGTTGCTGAAGGCCTAGATCTCCAGGATCTTCCTCTTTCTCAACAAGTGAAAGATGTTCTTCATGCTTCTAGAAAACCTTCCACTAGACATTCTTACTCCAAGTGGAAAAGGCTTACCATCTGGTGTTCTGGAAGGGGTCTTAACCCCCGATCAATACCTCTGGAATCCTTGCTGGAGTATCTCCTGCATCTGTCTAATGCGGGCTTTAAGACAAATTCAGTAAGAGTCCATCTGAGTGCTATTGCAGCTTCACTCAAGCCTCTAAATGGACAACCTGTTTCCTCTCATCCCCTTGTAGCAAGGTTCATGAGAGGCCTCCTTTTAACAAAGCCTCCCATTAGACCACACCGGTGGCATGGGACTTAAATTTGGTTCTTGGTCAGCTTATGAAGCCGCCTTTTGAACCTTTAGCTACTACCTCCTTGAAATACCTTTCTTGGAAGGTTATCTTTCTCATTGCAATCACATCAGCACGCCGCATCAGTGAATTGCAAGCACTAGTAGCTAATCCACTTTATACAAAGTTCCATCATGACAAGGTGGTCCTTAGGACTAATCCACATTTTATGCCTAAGATGGTCTCGCCTTTTCACCTCAACCAAGAAGTCTACCTACCTGTCTTTTTTCCAGGGCCTCATGCATCAAGTGCAGAGAGGAATCTTCATACCCTGGACTGTAAAAGAGCTCTGGCTTTTTACTTACAAAGGACACAGCAACATAGAAAATCTTCCCAACCCTCAGTACGAAGTTCATCGCCTCCAACTTAACCCAGCATACAGTAGCACAGCTAATTTTCCATGCTTCACATTTTGACCATATCACTCCCCAGCTTATCCGTTTCCATTGGCTTCTGGTTTAATTTTGCATCCAGTTTAAGATTTACTCAGGTTTACAGAACATTTCATGCAAATCTTCTGTAATACCTGTCCTCCCTCATCATATTGCACACTCCTCACCGTTCCCTCCACACCATTCATATGAATTATCTTTTTATTTCCCCCTCTACCCCCCCTCTCAGGTACACTTAGAATCCATGCGTCACTCCGCTTTTTATTTCCTTGTTCTTTTCTCTGGAATAATCTCCCACCCACCGACGGTTAGAATTATCATTTCCCAAGTTCAAATCACTGCTCAAAACTCACCTATTCTCCATAACATGTAACCTTCCACTGGACCCCCCATAATTCTGCTTCCCTTCCCTAGTTTACGCTCTCTAGTCTGCTCTCTGATGTCCTGTGCTTCTTTCCGGTCCATCATTGGTGTTCCTGTATGTATTTTTATAATTGTCTTTATCTCTGCAAACCGCTCTGCTGTCCCTCACTAAGGGTGGTATATCAAGTTCTAATAAACAAAATGAAATGAAAACTAGACAAATGATGAGGTAATGGGAAGGAAAGAAAAAGAAGCCAGGATAGAGAACTCAGATTAGGGGCGAGGGGTACAAACAGGGCTTAATTACTGGGGGAACAGCCTGGAGCGCAGTTCCGGTACTTCTTTTGAGAGTCCAGAGCTGCAGTAGTGTTCTGCCCTAGCTCCTTCTTTCCAGGCAGCCTACAGGGAAAGTGTTGGGGGGGGGGGGGCAGGGAGCATGGAGCACAGGAGCGAACTGTCACTCTACTCCCTAATCCAGCTTTACTTCTCCTGTTGCTTCCACCTTGGTCCTCCTTCCGCCCTCTCCTCTAGCTACACGGTTCCATTTCCTTTTGTCTACAAATTAAGCCCTGGGTACAAGGAGAAAGACATCCAGAAGAACGGGGATGAAGAGAAGAGAGGATTAATGGGAAGAGGAGAGTAGGCAGGAAGAGGAGATAGAGGAACAAAAGAAAGAGAAGATCAAGGGAAGAGCAGAAAGAGAAAGACGAAAAGGTATTAAAATGTGCAAAACATGAGGAGAGGGAGAAAGCTGAAAACGAAAAGAGAATAAAGAAAACATAAAAAAAGGAAGAGACAAGATCAGATAGAAAGACATGCTGGGCTACAAACTCAACCCAGAAACATCAAAAATTAGAAAATTATCTCCTTATAGAGAATACGAATAAAATTCACACCAAAATATTGTGGGATGTAGTTGAAAGTCTCTGGCCTCGATGAGTCTTTCACACGGAATTTACATATTGATAAGAGCTGGATTTTATTGTTTGATTTGAATTTTTTCTGGTACACTATTATTTCTGTTGTATGAAGGACATACCTACCAGTCCTGAGGCTGTTATATTAGATCCAAAATATTTTGTGCCAACAAAAATTAAGGGATGTGCTCTTAGGTATCTTGAGAGAGGATTAGCCTGGGGACAGTATACCAAAAATTTATCCAAGTAACTTTGGGAGTTACTTGGTGAAATCTCACACTTTGAGTGCTATTTTAAAATCATCCCATACATCCCTAGATCTGTGTAGCGTCCAACTTCACCCATAAGTACACCTTCCCCACATAGACACAATAGTCCACATAACTCCTACTTTGGTTTACTCTTCAGTGGGGCTTTTTTTGAGGGGGTACTCTGTGGTAATGAGTAGCGGCACCTTTTCTATGGCCTACTAAAAGTGGCCCATAGTCCTTATATACCAATGAAAGAACCCTGCATATAAATACCGGCAATTTTTTTGCTAGGAAAAATGTACTGCTCTTCAACATCTGCTAAAAATCAGAATATCTAAATGGAGTACATAAAAATAAGAAAAAAAATACTTGCATAAATAAATTTCAAACACAGTAACAGGCGCCTAGGTTAAAAGGGTTGGAACGTGCCTACTTTGCACCTAGTTTATAAAGACAAATAGGTGTCTATTTGTCTTTATAAAATACTGGGCTAAATCATGTAGAGTCTACATTACAGGCACACAGACATTATGCCTGCTTGACAGCAAGTGCAAATGTTTGCATGTAGATTGAAGTAGGCATATAAATTAACATTTATAATTTAGATGTGCACTTCATGATGCCATCCATACTCCGTCCATACCCTTGGCAATGCCTACAGTAAAGTAGGTATGTGCATGCCATCGCACATATTTTTAAGCTTGGTGGGATTTTATAAGAGCCATTTTACACACCTATATTGCCACATAGGCATGAAAAGAGATTCATGAAATGACCCCTGTAGAGGGCAGCTCTGTAAGGCGCGGCTAGTTTTCCATACTTAAATAGCCGTGTTTTAGTGGTTTACATGCATACATGGCCACTTAGGCACGTAGGTTAGTTGGCCACTATTCTGAAAGCATGTGCTGCGGATCAGTGGCATGTACTTTCACAGTGGGTGTGCACAGAGGTGGAGTGCAAAGTTACATGCGTGCTTTATGGAATATGGCTCCACACACATGAGTCATTTACATCTGCTCTAGAGCTGGTGTGACCATGGTTTAATTTACATACGTTTATAGCCACTTATGCTGCTGCTCTATAAACAGTGGTTCTCCATTACATGCAAATCTTTCTCATGCATATTCAGTGTGGATATCCTGAAAACCTGACTGGAAGACACTAGAGCATGGTTGAGAACCAGTTGAGAACCACCCTATAAAGTATAATCTGCATGGATTTGAATTTATAGAATAGGTGCCATTAGCACATACGCATACCTGAGTTAATCTAGCTGCTACTTATAGAATTACTGCCATTACATACATCAATAAATACAAATAATCTCATTTATCAAAGTTACTGACCATTTCTCTACCTAATACAGCTTTAGATGTACAGTATATACAACAGAAAATTAGTCATATAAAGTCTTAAAAAAAATAAAAGCATTAAAATAATTAAACATAACAAATGCATACCTCCATAGACAACATACAGAACCAGAAAATTATAGAATTTATCTAAGGGCTAATGCAAATAACCAGGCCTTACATTGTTTCTGGAAATTAACATTTTTTGGCAAAGAATTCCAAAGATGAGAACTCATCTCTGCGCATGGCAAATATCTGATGGTTGTAGGGGGGAACTTCAGTGTAGGAGCAGATAAGACTAAGGACAATAGACCTGCAAAGTTAAAGGGACCAGGAGAAAATAGATAGAGAGGGAACAAATTCTTTGTAGAACAAGGGAGGCGGTGAATGCAGTCCTACATGACAGGGTGAGGAAAACGTTGCAATACTATAAATTTCAGTTATATCAATATGGTTATTTATTTAACATTTCTTCTATACCGCACTATTATAATCAGTGTGGTGTACATCAAACAGAAACATACTACAATGCATACAGGCGACATTGAGCTTACAGTGAAACAGGATATTAAACATGGGATAAACCGGGAAAACTATGTACAGGCTAACTTTATACTATATACACTTCTCTAACTCATCAAGTTGTTACATGTGCATTTGTGGGTGGATAGTACACGTGTGATGGTTAGCGGTGGGGCTTATGTGTAGGTTAACCATTTTCTGTTTGTGTTAGGGTGTTAGGGCGGCCAGGGCATGCAGGTAGGTTGCCAGTTGAGTGTTTACCTCGGATGGTTTCCGGGTAGAATTTTGTGAACAGGTGATGTTTCAAGGCTTTTCTGAATGGGGCTAGACTTTTGATGCCTCGGATTTCATGGGGGAGGGCATTCCAGTTTAAAGGAGCGAATATGGCGAAGGCCCTGTTGGAGGTTGTCTTTGTGCATTTTGTCGTCATCTTGGGGACTACTAAGGTGTTCATTGTTGTAGGTCTCCTGTTTCTATTTCCCGGCGTACTGTGGATTAGCTTGCTGATAGGCGTAGGGTGGTGGTTATTTAGGGCTTTGAATGTAAGGACTGTTGACTTGTATTGGAGTCTGGCATGTAGTGGTAGCCAATGCAGTTCTTTCATGATTGGCGTTGTGGTCAGATCTTGACGATCCAGACAAGACTCTTGCAGCTGCGTTCATAGCTAGGCGGAGCGGATTTAAGGTTGATTGTGAGAGTCTGTGGAGGATGTTAGCGAAATCCAGATGTGGGAGGACTAAGGACTAAGGTTGTCCGGTAGTCGGTGAAATCCAGTAGGGGGTGAAGGTGACACAGCGTTCTGATCTTATGATATATTGCCTTTGTGACGTTTTTCACTTGTGTTGTCATATCCAGGTGCTGATCGAGCGTGATGCCTAGATAACGGATTGTGGATTTGGATTTCAATTCTACATTGTTGACATGTAGTGATGGGGGAGGTATGAACTTCCGGTTCCTCGTGACGAATAGGACATCAGTTTTGTCATGGTTGATCCGTAGATTCTATGTCAACAGCCAGTCAGCTACAGGAGTTTATCAGGAGGGGTGTAGGGGGAGAGGAAAGTTAGTGAGGAGCAGAAGAATGAAGGCATTTAAAGGTCAGAAGGAGGAGTTTGAATTGGATAGGGAAGCAGAAGGGAAGCCAATGAAGTGACTTAAGAAGAGGGATTGTATGAGTATATTAAGGCTGGCAAAAGATTAGTCGCACAGCAGATTTCTGAATAGATTTTTGGGGTGTCTCAAAGGGAGACCAGCATTAGTTGAAACGGCAAGTAATTACAGAGTGGATAAATGTTTTAGTAGTATGTTCAGAGAGGAAGGGGAGAATTTTATTAATGTTATAGAGAAAGAAATAATAGATTTTAGCAATCTGTTGGATATGTGAGGAGAAGGGAAAGGAGGAGTCAAAAATGACACTAAGGTTATGTGCTGAGGAAACAGGAAGCTCAGAAAGGTAGTTCTCTTAATCTCTCCGGGTGTTTGGGTACTGGTACCTTTCTTCCCAGAAACCTTCTTGTGAAGGGGCCCAGTCTCTTGTCCAGAGGTCCCGTGGTATCCTCTTCCAGGAGATCTGATGTCACAGGAACTCAGGATTCCTCTAGTCCAGCGATGATCCGGACTTTACCTACTCCCTAACTTTAATAAATCGATAAATAAAAATAATCTAATTTGAGACTGTGCCTAAAGTCACGTGGGGATTTTTATGTTGACTGGGATCTGATGTAGAATACTATCCTTACTCCTATCAAAAAATAAAAGATAATTGAATGTCCCTCTCTAAGCTCACACACACTGTCCAGTCACACCTTTCACAGTCCTAAAATGTTATTCCTTTAAGAACTCAGGAATTTCCATTTTAAACCTTAATTAGGCAGTGTCCTTCTGCCAGAAGTCTAAAACCAGTACCTTTCTTTTTTTCCCTCTGCACTGCTTCCAATAGCATGCAGCAGTGTCACTACTCTTGGGATTCTAAACTGCCCAGACTCAGCAGAGCTAGCTGGATTCCTTCACAGGATTAAACACATACATTTTCCAAAGAGCTTCTCTATAGTTTCAGCTTCCAGTAATCGTAGTATAACCCACCCGGGATTACTCAGGGATTGTTATAATGGTGTGTTTCCCTGGTAGATGAATGTCACTGGTGAAACCAGAAAATGTTTGAAACACCATTAACTCTCCTAGAGCCCTGAATACCTAAGGCCTACTAGAATACTACTAGGGAACATGGTAGAGTATGTAAAAACTAATTATATTCAGATTCAGTTTAAAAATTTGAAGCATTTAATTGGTACAATTTAAGGTTTATTTACTCCAATTATAGGTAAGTCTTGACATGAGCATTTTCGTTTACATAGATGATTGATCAAATGCATGTATAAATTAATACAATCCAAAACAGGAAATAAAAGAAAATTTCAACCTATCTTTTGGGCTAAAGCTAAATTATTTGAGCTCAAATAAATGACAGTTCATATGAGGTACTTATCAGACTGTTGTCCTCTTCTTGTTGGGGCCCGCGCTTCTCCTTTTCCTTTCTCAGGTTACAGAACTGGTCTCCTTCAGATCACAGCGATGCTTGTCTTTAGAAGTCACTGTTCTTCAGCTGCATATTTTCTTGGATAAAATTGTATTCCCACTTTATCCCCCTACATGCCTCCCTTAAAAATCTGTTCCCCTTACAAAAACTAATCTGCCAGCTTGCAAGTGGACTTCTGGGTTAATATAAATTTCACAGCTCAAGCACTCCTCGCCCGCACATCACCACACTTCCCTCAACAGACTTTCTTTACTCTTTCTCTCCTATGCACACTCTAACATAGGGATATATTTAATAAACCGCTGTAAATGAGCAAGTGTGCCGTTAGCATTGTAAAGCACCCTGTGGGCAGAGAGTAGGCGAAGAGTGGGAGTCAATGGGCAGGGAGTGGGTGGGAACATGGCATCTCCAGGAACAAGCAGGAATGTAGTCTTCACATATGGGTATCGTCGGTACCGACGGAGCCTGCGCAGGAACGCCCCCCCAGCGTCCAATTAGAAAGCTTTTGGGAGTATCCCACAGAGCCTGCGTGCTGCCTTCCCTCCTTTCCCAACTGCCTCTCTCCAGTTCTTAGTTTTCCGCAAAGCCAGCAGGTTGTCATTCCTGTCGCCGCAGAAAATTTTCCTATTTTCCTTCTTTTTTGTGGTCGTATCTGCCTTCCCTCGACGCTATACCGGTACCGCCAGTTAGGTCTGTCTTTCTTTCTTTTCAAAAAAAAAAAAAATGCATTTTTTTCCAAACCTTTTTTCTTCAGGTGCACGTGCCATTTTGGGCCTTGGGCCCAAAATTTCCTTTAATATGGAAAAACCCGCCTCGGGTTTCAACAAGTGCACGAAGTGTGGCGGTACCATCTCCGTCACCGACACCCATGAGTGGTGTCTTAAATGTTTAGGTCCTGACCACTCCATTTTGGAGTGTATGGCCTGTGCCATGATGTCCAAGAGGTGCTGACAAAACCAGGCTGCTAAGTTCAGCACCCTTTTCCCCTCCGATGCAGCCTCTGTGGCATCGGTGTCTTCCAGGGCTTCGTCTTCCTCCCATGGATCTCAGGTAACTAAACATAAGTCTCTAGCCGGTCCGCAAAGGGTAGATCTCCTTCCAAGCATCGAGATGCCTCTGGCGTTGCCCTTGAGGGTCCTGTACCTGCAAAATTGCCCCGGCGAGAGGCTTCGGCTTCCAAAGCATTATCGGGGCTCCAGGATGTTCTCGAGGCCTCAGCCTCAGCAGAACTACTGGTGCCATGCTCTGGGGTACCGGCTGCTTTCTCCGGTACCGATACCTAGACATCGGCAGCATCAATAGACCAGAGGTTCCTGGCTATTGAACGCAGTCTGGCAGCTCTCCTTGCGGCATCGACACCCTCGGAACCGTGTCAGACGGTTCAACCGGTACCGGCACCCAGTCAACAGGGAGCAGAAGCAGTGGACGACCCAGTTGCTTATGTAAATGGGGATCTACAATAAAGCTATTTGAATTTACATAAGCAACTGGGTCGTCCACTGCTTCTGCTCCCTGTGTACTGACTGATCCTTGCAGGAGCCCTGCTCTCCTGTGTGCTGCCCGGCACCCAGTCAAGCCATGCCTTCTGCTACCGATACACCGGTACCGATTTCCCCCCGGCACCGACTTCGGTCGGTACGGGTATCGTGCTCTACAAGAGCATCCAGACAGAAGGTACTTTGAATCCTCAGAGGAGTCTGAGGATTCTGACAGCTCCGTCGGTACCGGAGTACTTCTCCCCGAGGAGCCTTCCTCTCCAAAAAATAGGATGTCTCCTCTAGAAGATATCTCTTTTCAGGATTTTATCAGGGAGGTGGCTCGAGGTCTTTCCATTACTGTGGCTCCTGAAACAGAGCCCAGGGCAAAGGAGTTGGAGATTCTACAATATCCCAAGGGTCCTAAGGAGGCAGCTACTTTGCCTATCCATGAGATCTTACATGATCTCATGTTAAGAATGTGGGAAACACCCCTTACCACCTCTCCTCACTCTCGTAGACTGGATACCATGTATCGAGTACCTCCGTGTCCTGGCTTCCAGAAGACTCAGTTTCCTCACCACTCTATTGTAGTGGAATCAGCTATGAGAAGGATCAGAAGTGCAAAGAGGCATGCCTCTAATCCTCCAGGACGTGAGTGTCGAACTTTGGATGCCTTTGGATGTCGTGCTTTCCAGGCTTCCATGCTTTCTGACAGGATCAGTTCCTATATTTTATATATGGGAATGTTCCTTAAGGAAGTCACAGGAGATTTAGGTTTTTAGCCCTCTTCCTGAAGATAAGAGGCAAGATTTTCTCACTCTGGTTAAACATGCCCAGGATGTTTCTAAATTTGTCAATCGTGCAGCTTTTGACTGTTTTGAGTGCATAAGCAGAACCTCTGCCATTGCCATAGGTGCACATAGAATTGCCTGGCTCCAGGCATCCGATTTGGAGCTCTGGGTGCAGGACAAACTGGGAAATATCCCTTGTACAGGTGAGAATCTATTCGGCAAAAATTGGCAAGAAAAAGCCAATGAGTTGGATGCTGACAACTCCACTTTGGATAGATTATCCAAAACCACAGCTGATCCTGCAAGGAAGAAATCTTTCAAGAAACCATTCTTCTCCAAAACAAAATCCAGCAGCCATCTTCAGAGCTCCCCGGTCAGGGTAGAGCACAGGGGGAGCATCGGTTTCCCGCTCCTGCACTCCAGCCCAATCGGGGTTGTGGGAGGTCTCAGCAGCCTCTATAAAGGGTGCCGCTGGCAGGAGAGAGCAGCAAAAAATCCAGCAGCCATCTTCAGAGCTCCCCGGTCGGGGTAGAGCACAGGGGGAGCATCGGTTTCCCGCTCCTGCACTCCAGCCCAATCGGGGTTGTGGGAGGTCTCAGCAGTCTCTATAAAGGGTGCCGCCGACAAGCGTGGCCCTTAGGCAGTGGCACGTCAGCAAGTCCACGAGTGCAGCCAGAACTCTCACCTGCAATAGAATCAGTCTCCCGCGTCAGGAAAGCATCAGAATAATAACCTGAGACTCTGATTTACCCTAACAACTAACCTAGGTAATCCACTTCCACTCCATCTGTAAGGTAACAGTAGACCTGAATATACTAGATAGAATTTCACACCTTGTTACTCTATTACAAACAGATCTCCCTTGAAGTAAGATTTGCTATTGTATCTTGTTAACAGAGTACATTGTTCCTACTAGTTAGGCCTTGCTATTATACAATTGTTTGCCTATTACCACTGCTCTGTACCCTAACCAGTTAATCTGCATTTACTGTCTCTACTGACCCATATTGCTCTACTTTGTATCCTCCGATTGCTGAAACCATGGCTCTCTCTCTACTTGCATTAGGTAGCCTCTATCTGTTAACTAACACCACTCAAAATACAGCAGCATTCTCTCCCACCTCACACAAGATCCCCATATTGCATGGACTAGGAAGAAGATATCATTCCTACTACCATCACTCAGCTCCACATCCACACCATATTAGGCACTCTCATCTACTATATATCTCCCTTAACACTATTAGTAGTTCCAAACCCAATCCTGTTCCCTCACATACTAACTTAAACTGCGCACTCATCAACGCTCGCTCAGTACGTAAAAAGTGGCCAGCCATTACAGATCTCATCACAAAGCTGAAACTAGACATCCTCCTGGTCAAAGAATCATGGCTAGCAGACACAGACAATGTCGTCATAAACCAACTCATTCCCCCAGAATACTCAATACACACATGTCACAGAACAGACCGAAGAGGAGGTGGATTCCTCATTCTTTCACGAACTAACCTTCAATTTAGTCTACTTTCCTCTAGGAGTACCACACACATGGACCTAGTTACTATAGCTAACAAACATATCATCCTAAATCTCATATACAGAGCCCCATCCTCACCACCAGAAGATTTATCTAGTATAATAGAGCTTGCCTGCAACCCAGAAAGCCCACACAAATCCAACTGGTTAATGGGTGACTTTAACCTCTCCTCACTTCACCATAGCCATTCTACCACATTCCTTGATGCCATGGCTGACCTCAACTACTCGCAGCTAGTTAGCTTCCCTACACACCTCAAGGGTAACACCCTTGACCTCATTTTTGCGCCTCAGTCTACAGCGAACACCAACTTTAACCTATCCCATACCCCTGTCCCATGGTCTGATCATGATTTGTTATCCTTCCAAGTCCCATATCAGCAAAACAGTATCCCAGCAAGACAAACAAATATGGTCTCATCAGGATCAACAGCCCGTTTCAAAACGCTCAACAAGGACGACTTCATCAGCCGTACTCTTCCAACTCTTCGTCTACCAACCAATGACCTGGATGAGCTGATCAACAATTGGTACACCACCCTGAACTCCTCTTCACAACTACCTTCCTCGGGTAGACCACCAGCATCCAGCACATCACTAAAAAGTAGAAGCCCAAAACCATGGTTCTCCACTGAACTACCACTATCCCTCCAGAATCTAAGAAAACAGGAGAGAAAATGGCGCAGATCACGTTCTCCAATTGACCAAATGGATTACGAAAATGCCCTAAAGAAACACCGGGAGAAAATAGCTGAAAAGATGAGGGAACACTTGGACATTGTGGCCATTACAGAAACATGGTTTAATGAATCACATGATTGGGATATAGCCATAGCTGGCTATAATCTATTTAGGAGGGACCGAGAAAATGGAAAAAGAGGAGGAGTAGCCTTGTATGTCAAAAGCAATATTAAAGCTACTGAAATGCAGGGGACATGGGGAAAAGAAGAAGCGCTCTGGATTGCGTTGGAGAGAGGAGATGGCACTGTCATCCATATTGCTGTAGTCTATAGACCTCCGACTCAAATTGAAGAGAGAGACAATGAATTGATTATAGATATTGCCAAGATAGCATCAAAGGGGGAAGCAATCATATTGGGTGACTTTAATCTACCTAATGTGGATTGGATTACTCCTTCTGCACATCTGGAAAGAAGCAAAAGAATTGTGGATGCTCTCCAAGATGCCTTATTTAGACAAATGGTGATGGAACCAACCAGGGAAAGCTCAACGCTGGATGTAGTGCTCACCAACGGTGATAGTGTGTCAAATGTCTGCGTGAGTGCCCCTGTGAGCAACAGCGACCATCACACGGTGTGGTTTGAAATAAAAGCCATGGCACAGGCCAATCATAGCAAGCTCAGAGTCCTAAACTTCAAATACACTAACTTCAATAAAATGGCAGAGTACGTAAAGGAGGAGATGACGGGGTGGGAAGAGATAAAGGAAGTGGAATTGCAATGGGCTAAACTAAAGGAGGCATTGAAAGGAGCAACAGATAAATATGTAAGAAAAGTAAATAAAAGCAAGAGGAGAAGGAAACCTATTTGGTTTTCCAAAGAGGTGGCTGCTCATATAAAGGCAAAAACCACAACTTTTGCAAAATTCAAAAGCTTGCAGACAGAAGAACACAGAAATGAATACAGGATCAAACTCAAAGAGACAAAACGAGAAATAAGGATAGCAAAATCAAAGGCAGAGGAAAAGATGGCTAAAGATGTTAAGGGTGGCAACAAAAATTTCTTCAGGTATATTCGGGAAAGGAAAAAGATCAGAGTTGGAATTGCAGGACTCAGAAGTGCTGGGAAAGGACTCGTGGAAAGTGACACTGAAAAAGCAAAATTGCTAAACAATTACTTCTGCTCTATGTTTACTAAAGAAGATCCTGGGGATGGACCAGCTGTGACTCCCAAATATAAAAATGGGAATGAAGTAGATACCACACCATTCACAGCAGAAGAGGTGTTAGAACAACTTGCTAAACTGAAAGTGGACAAAGCCATGGGACCGGATGGGATACATCCCAGGATACTGAAAGAGCTCAGAGAGGTTCTTGCAGGACCGTTAAAGGATGTCTTCAACAGATCCTTGGAAACAGGAGAGGTTCCTCAGGACTGGAGAATGGCTTATGTCGTACCTCTACACAAAAGTGGTGACAGGGAAGAAGTGTCAAACTACAGACCCGTGAGCCTTACCTCGGTGGCAGGAAAAGTAATGGAGGGGCTCCTGAAAGAGCGAATAGTGAACTTTCTGAAAACCAACAGCTTGCAAGACCCGAGGCAACATGGTTTTACCGAAGGACGATCTTGCCAGACAAATCTGATCGAGTTCTTTGACTGCGTGACGAGGGAACTAGATCAGGGGCATGCAATGGATGTCATCTACCTGGATTTCAGCAAAGCCTTTGATACTGTTCCTCATAGGAGGCTTATCAACAAACTCAGTAGCTTGGGGATGGGTCCCAAGATGGTAAACTGGATTAGAAATTGGCTGACTGACAGACGACAGAAGGTGATTGTACATGGAGCTCACTCGGATGAGAGGAAGGTGATTAGCGGGGTGCCCCAGGGTTCGGTCCTGGGCCCGGCACTCTTCAATGTATTTGTGAGTGATATTGCTGAAGGACTGAATGGAAAAGTCTGTCTTTTTGCAGACACAAAAATTTGCAACAGAGTGGACTCCCCTGAGGGAGTGGTTAACATGAAGAAAGATCTACAAAAGCTGGAAGACTGGTCTAAAGCTTGGCAACTACGATTTAATGCAAAAAAGTGCAGTGTCATGCACTTGGGTAGCAGAAATCCAAGAGAAATGTACAAGATAGGGGGAGAAAGGTTGGTATGCACAGTTCAGGAAAAAGACCTTGGTGTGATTATCTCTGCTGATCTCAAGGTGGCAAAACAGTGCGACAAGGCGGTGGCAAAAGCCAGGAGGATGTTGGGCTGCATACAAAGAGGGATTACCAGCAGAAAAGAAGAGGTACTTATGCCACTGTATAGGTCACTGGTGAGGCCTCACTTGGAATACTGCGTTCAGTTTTGGAGACCATATCTTGCAAAGGATGTAAAAAGACTGGAGACTGTTCAGAGGAAGGCGACCAAAATGATTTGGAGCCTGCATCAGAAGCCTTATGAGAAGAGACTTGAAGACCTAAATATGTATACCTTGGAGGAAAGGAGGCACAGGGGAGATATGATTCAGACCTTTAAATACTTAAAGAGAAATGATGAACAAACAAACCTCTTCCAAAGACGGGGAACCTGTAAAACTAGAGGGCATAACATGAAACTGCAAGGGGGTAAATTGAAAGGCAATGTCAGGAAATATTTTTTCACTGAAAGGGTGGTGGATGCTTGGAATGCCCTCCCGATGGAAGTGGTAGGGGCGAACACGGTGACGGAATTCAAAAAGGCATGGGACAAACACAGAGGATTCCTTTACAGAAATAGGAAAAAAACCAAAATAAACGGTACCATCTAACTTCCGAGCCATATAACGTCTTAGGGGTGTCCTATATGGAGTGGTGGGTTTACCCCTGAACAAGGATATGGAGAGGGGTGGCCTGCGCGGAGCGACAGGTGCACCTACTCTTGCCATCTCGCTGGGCAGACTGGATGGACCATGCTGGTCTTTATCTGCCGTCAACTACTATGTATGTTACTATGATACAGAAACCCTTCTCCGATCACTAAACAAACCACGAGACCTCTTTAACATCACTAAATCCTTAACCAAGGCACCATCCTCCAACCAAACAATTTCAATTCAGCCTCAGTCTTTTGCTGACTACCTTCAATCTAAAACCATTAACACGAACTCCACACCAAGTTGTATACCCAACCCCGCCTCAATTACTCAGCCTCTAAAAAATTTTGTCGCTCCCACGGTGAAATCCATCACTGACCTTATTGCTACCTTGAATACTACCACAGCCCCAAACGATCCATGCCCTGCCTACTGGATCAGAACAATGCATGCTGAACTGAGCCCCACACTTGCCCTTATCATGCAACTTTCCTTCACAACCGGATCATTCCCATCATCTCTCAAGCAAACTTCAATACGCCCTCTCCTGAAAAACAATAAACTCGACCCAGCGAAAACTGATTCATATTGTCCAATTTCAAGTATACCCCTTCTAGCCAAAATCATTGAGAAGGTGGTACAAATCCAATTGCAGCAGCATATAGATATTTCAGCCCCTCTTGATCCCTGCCAACACGGATTCCGTGAATCCCACGGTATAGAGACCCTTCTCACATTACTCATCAACACCTTATCAAGAGGGATTGACAAAATTGAAAATGGGTTCATCCTCATCTTCCTCGACATCTCGGCAGCTTTCGACTCGGTTAACCATGTACAACTTCTTCACCGTCTTCAAGAAAAGGGAGTCCAGGGATCAGCTTGGGAATGGTGTAGATCCTACCTAACTAACCGCTGGCAACAGGTGCGGATAGGATCTTCAACTTCTGATCCTTTCCAGCAACAACAGGGTGTACCCCAAGGATCCTCATTATCAGCTCTTCTATTTAACATATATATGCAACCAATCTGTGAAATCATCAAAACATTTAACGCCTCCAGCTTGATCTATGCAGATGACGTACTGATATTCACTCCAATAAAAATCAATGCCCCTGACTTCTCCCCAATAATCGCTTGCTTCAAAGCGATTACAGACTGGCTCCTAACCCAGAACCTGCAAATAAACTTCAAGAAAACGGAAGTCCTATTCGTAACCAGGAATAAGAAATCCCCCCCGCCCCCCCGCAACATTGAAGGTGAGAGATGCGGAACTACCATGTAAATCATCGATTCGCTACCTGGGAGTCACCATCGATCAAGAACTGACCTTCAAAGATCACATAAAGCAGACCGTCAAATCCATTTACTACAAATTAAGAACGCTGAAACCCTTAAGACCTCTACTCGCCCCTAATGACTTCCGAACAATCTTCCAAGCCCTTCTAACACCACATTTTGACTACGCTAACGTCATCCTGCATGGTCTACCCAAGAGCACCCTCAACCCACTCCAATTGGCGATGAACTCAGCAGCCCGCATCTTCTGCGGTACCTCCAGTAGAGACCACATCACCCCCATACTAACAGAGCTTCACTGGCTACCCCTACAAGCCAGGATAACTTACAAAGCACTTCTGCTGTCCTTTAAAGCAATTAATCAAATAGCCCCACCTTCCCTCTCCTCACTTATTATCAACACCCCCACGAACAGACTGAGAAGATCCGCAGCCGCTAATACCCTTGTAGAACCAAAGGAGTACACTAAATGTAACCAAGCAACCAGAGACAGGGCCTTTACCTTATTCGCTCCAACTTGCTGGAACAATCTCCCTCCTCATATCCGATCAATAAAAGACCTCTCTCAATTTAGAAAGGTCCTTAAACACTACCTATTCTGTCATCACCTTTTAGGCCCTAACTCTACACCTCCTCCCCCCATCTCGCAAATCACTCACACAGCCTCTGACATTCCAACAACATAGTCATAACAGAACACGAACTAGACTCCCTGCACACCCCAATTTATGATCCCAACTTGAACTGTAAATTTCCAGAGGTAATATATCTTTCTGTATATAGTTTGTATATAGTTTCCCATGTTATCTCCAAGTTACTGACCCTGTTATAATGTAAGCAAAGGATTGTTCTAATGCGAAAATTTGTTATCTGTAAACCGCGCTGATACCAAAGAGCGCGGTATATAAAAACTGTAAAATAAATAAATAAAAAGAAGACGTTTTATCCCTCTTATTCTCAGCAGGGACGTTCTGCAGGTCAACCTGTCCGGAAGAGTCATCAACCACCAAACAAAGGAAAGCAGACTGCTTAGCCTCAAACTGTCTCTGCAGTCTCTGCCTCCGCAAGGCCTTTGACTTCCATCTAGAGAACTTAGCCTTCCTGGCCCTCAACGGACCAGAACCTTCCACCATTCCAGGAAGGTTGTGTCATTTTGCCCCCAGATGGGGGCAGATAACAGCAGAACATTGGACTCTCCATTATAAAAGAGGCATACAAGCTTTATTTTCTCCGCATTCCCCCTCCCACAATGGTAAGACAGTTCAATTCTCAGACCTCTCTTATCAACCTGTTAGATCAAGAGGTCACTATGCTGCTTGCCCAAGGGGCAATAGAAGAGGTACCCATTCCTCAACAGGGTACAGGATTTTACTCCCCCTATTTCCTTATCCCAAAGAAAACAGGGAGAGACAGACCTATTTTAGATCTCAGAGAATTGAACAAATTCTTGTTCAAGGAGAATTTCAAGATGATTTCTCTGGGAACCCTGTTGCCATAACTTCAGAGTCAGGATTGGCTTTGTTCTCTAGATCTCAAGGATGCGTACACTCATGTTCTCATCCATCCAACTCACAGAAAGTTCCTTTGGTTCCTTTTTCAAGGAAAGCACTACCAATACAGGGTGCTTCCTTTTGGCCTGGCCTCGGCACCAAGGGTGTTTACGAAATGCATGGCTGTGGTAGCAGCATTTCTTCGCACTCTAGGAATATTTGTCTTCCCCTACTTAGATGACTGGGTCATTCGAGCCCCATCAGAGTCGGAGGCCAGGATTTCTCTATCTTGCACAATGCGTACCCTTCAGTATTTCGGTCTGGTCATAAACATCCCAAAATCCAGCCTAACTCCCACTCAGTCTCTAGAGTTCATAGGAGCTTTGCTGGGTACCAGGAAAACAAGGGCCTATCTTCCCCAGACCTGTTGCCTTCGCATGGTGCAGTTAGCTTCTCAAGCAGTGCAAAAGCCTCATCTCACTGCTCGAGAAATGTTACAACTACTAGGCCACATGGCATCTACCGTGCATGTGGTTCCTTATGCTCGACTCCATATGAGAGCAGCCCAGTGGACTTTATCCACTCAATGGACCCAGGCATCAGGGTGCCTGTCGGACAAAATAGCAAAAACAAATCGCCTTATTTTGTCCCTCCAATGGTGGCAGTCCACTCAAAACCTATTGGTGGGGTCCCCATTTCAACAACCTTTACCCCAGGCAACTCTCACAACAGATGCTTCATCAATGGGTTGGGGAGCTCATCTGCAAGACCTCTCCACCCAAGGCACTTGGGCTCCAATCTTCCTTGCTCTGCGAGTGTTCCACACCCTGCTCATATACAAGACAGTCCTCATTCATACGGACAATCAAGTAGCCATGTTTTATGTGAACAAGCAGGAAGGAACAGGCTCTCTGTCACTGTGCAACGAAGCTTTGCGACTATGGGCCCTCACCAGAGAGCATCAGATTCATCTCCTGGCAGTGTATCTTCCAGGTATTCAAAACTCTTGGGCAGACAGACTCAGTCGACTTCTGCTTCCACATGAATGGTCTCTACATGCAGACCAGGTGGCCAAGATTTTTCAAATTTGGGGAACCCCGGACATAGACCTCTTTGCAAGTCTGTGGAATGCCAAACTTCCCCGGTTCTGTTCCAGAATTCCGGCTCAGGGCTCTCAGGCCAGGGATGCTTTCCTCCTTCATTGGGGTCAAGACTTCCTTTATGCCTTTCCACCCATTCCCCTGATTCCCAAAACCCGGTTCAAGCTTCAGAGAGACAGAGGCCGTATGATTCTCATTGCTCCACATTGGCCACGCAAGTGTGGTACCCTCTGCTTCTATATCTCTCTCAAGCTCCCCTCTCTGGAGTTAGGGTCTGCTCCAGATCTCCTGTCTCAGGAGGATGGAATGTTATGGCATCCCAATCCCCAGTCTCTGCATCATAGAGACATAGAAATATGACAACAGAAAAAGACCACATGGCCTATCTAGTCTGTCCTTCCATAACAATTACAACAGTCCCCTTTTTACCTTTAGAGATCCTCTGTTTGTCCCATGCTTTTTTGAATTCAGTTACTGTCCTCACCTCTACCACCTCCACTGGGAGACTATTCTACGGATCCACTACTCTTTCCGTAAAGAAATATTTCCGCATATCACTCCTGAATCTATCTCCCTTCACCCTCATCCCATGTCCCCTCGTAGCAGAACTTGTTTTCAGTTGAGAGGCTCTCTCCCTGAACATTTATGCCACAGAGGTATTTAAACATCTCAATCATATCACCTCTATCCCGCCTTTCCTCTGAGGTGTACATATTAAGATCCTTCAGTCTGTCCTCATATGCTTTATAATGAAGACCACTAATCATTTTAGTAGCCACCCTCTGCACTGACTCCATCCTGTTCACATCCTTTTGAAGGTGCCGTCTCCAGAATTGCACACTATATCACCTCCTTTTTTCTGCTAGCCATTTCTCTCCGTATGCACCCAAGCATCCTTCTAGCTTTTGCCGTCGCCTTTTCTACCTGTTTAGCTACTTTAAGATCATCATACACAACCACGCCTAGGTCCCGCTCTTCTTTAGTGGACAAAAGTACTTTACCCCCTATACTATATTGCTCCCTTGGATTGCTGCAGCCCAAATGCATGACCTTACATTTTTAACATTAAATCCCAGCTGCCAAATTCTAGACCATTCTTCAAGCTTAGCTAGATCCCTCCTCATGTTATCTACACCTTCCTGGGTGTCGACTCTATTGCAGATTTTGGTATCATCCGCAAAGAGGCAAACCTTACCTGAAAGTCCTTCCGCTATATCACTAACAAAGAAGTTAAAAAGAATAGGACCAAGGACAGATCCCTGGGGCACACCACTGATAACATCCTTCTCCTCAGAGTGAGCTCTATTTACTTGTACTCTTTGTCGCCTCCCACCCAACCAATTTCTAACCCAAGCAGTAACTTTAGGGTCCATCCCTAGGGTGGTCAGTTTGTTTATAAGTCGCCTGTGAGGGACAGTGTCAAAGGCTTTACTGAAATCTAAATACACCACATCTAGGGCTCTCCCTCGGTCCAACTCCCTGGTCACCCAGTCAAAGTAATCAATCAGATTTGTCTGACAAGACCTGCCTCTGGTGAATCTATGCTGCCTTGGATCCTGTAATACTCTGGACTCCAGAAACCTCACTATTTTCTCTTTTAGCAGCGTTTCCAATAATTTACTCACCACCGAAGTTAAACTAACCGGCCTGTAGTTTTCAACCACATCCTTACTTCCGCTTTTGTGTAAAGGCACCACATGAGCCTCTCTCCAGTCCTTTGGCACCACTCCCGACTCCGAGGCATTGAAAAGGTCAGTCAGTGGAGCTGCTAGAACGTCCCCAATTTCCCTCAGTATTCTCGGGTGTATCCCATCCGGTCCCATCGCTTTGTCTACTTTAAGTTGAGAGAGTTTCTCACGAACACAGTCTTTTGAAAATTTTCAAGATGTCCTTTTCTTCTGTTCCTATTTGTGGGTGTTTTCTGAGGTCCTGCTCCTGGTTCTTCATCTGTGAACACAGAACAAAAATATTTGTTAAGCAATTCCGCTTTATCCTTATCAGCTTCTACATATTCCTCCCCTGCATCCTTGAGTCTGACAATACCACTCTTGCCCTTCCTCTTCTCACTAATATATCTGAAAAATGTCTTATCCCCCCATTTTATTGCATTGGCTATTTCTCCTCCTTTTGAATCTTTGCCTTCTTGACTACTTTGCTAGCTTCTCTAAGTTTTTCCAAATACAGATGCCCGTCTTCCTCTCCATGATTTGTATTTTATGAAGGCATCCCTCTTTTTCTTCACTTTTTCAGCTACTTTTTTCGAAAACCATAGCGGTCTCCTTTTCCTTTTACCTTTATTTACCATTTGAACAAAAAGGTTGGTTGCCCTTAAAATATCCCCTTTCAATTTTTCCCACTGTTTTTCTACATCCCTCAGCTGTTCCCATCCAACTAACGACTCCCTGAGGTATTGGCCCATCTTCGCAAAGTTAGTCTTCCTAAAGTCTGAGATCCTCGCCTTTGAATGGATTCTAACAGCCCTAGTCCTAATACTGAACCACACCATCTGGTAATCACTGGATGCAAAATGATCTCCCACTACAACATCAGAAACACTTTCACCATTGGTAAGCACCAAGTCCAATATGGCCCCTTCACGTGTGGGGTCTGTTACCAATTGCCTGAATAGTTCTCCCTGTAGAGAATCCAGGATTTCCTTACTTCTAGATGATACTGCAGCAGGAATGTGCCAATCGACATCTGGCATATTGAGATCTCCTATCAATAGCAATCCCCCTTTCCTAGCAATTCTGTGCATGTCTTCAATTAACTCTCTGTCCACCTCTTACTCTTGTGAGTGAGGTCTGTATATCACACCAATGTAAATAGATTTCTCTTTCCCTCTTTCTAGTTTAACCCACAATGCCTCCCCTCTCCCTTTTAAGCTCTGTAATTCCAAAGCTTTAATAGTAGTTTTTACATATAATGCCTCTCCTCCTCCCCTTCTTCCTACCTTGTCCTTTCTGAATAAAGTATAGCCAAGTATAGTTACATCCCAATCATGGTTTTCTGTGAACCATGTTTTTGTAACTGCCACTAAATCCAAGTCAGCCACTCCCACCAAAGCTTCAACATCAGGGATCTTATTTCCCATGCTACGGGCATTAATACACACTGCTTTCCATATGTTACCCCTGTTACATTAAATAACTTTATGGAAAAGGGTATCACCTACCTGGGGGCTTTCACGTACCTGGGGGCTTTCTTCACCCATCCCCAACGAATCTAGTTTAAAGCCCTCTTCAGTGGATTAGCCAGTCTACTACTGAAGACGCGTTGATCTTTCTTGGACAGATGGATGCCATCTCTGCTCTGCAACCCTTGGAACAGCATCCCATGGTCCAGGAAACCAAAACGCTCTCGATGACACCATCCACGAGCCTCTCTGCCTTGGCCTTTACCCTTAACAGGGAGGATTGAAGAGAACACCACCTATGTACTTAACTGCTTCACCCTCTGTCCCAGAGCCATGAAGTCACTTTTGATACGTTCTGAGGTATACCTGGCAGTATCATTTTTCCAACATGGATTAGCAACATTGGGTAATAGTCAGTGGGCTTGATGAGTCTCGGCAAACTCTCCATAACATCTTGGATTTTGGCACCAGGCAGACAGCATACCTCTCTGGACATCAAGTCTGGTCGGCAGAAGGACGTCTCAGTACCCCTCAGAAGAGAGACTCCAACCACCACTACCCTTCGTTTCCAAGTGGTCACTGATTCTGTAACTTTGGGGTACTTGAGCTCTGGTTCTTCCCTTTCCAGGGATGCTTTCACCTCCTCCACTTCCAGGGCTGCATAATGGTTCTTCAATTCAAGGGCTAGAGAAGTTGGATTGGTGATTTTGCAGGCCCTGGTGACTTGTGTCCAACCATCGACATTCTGATGGCACCCATCTTCTCTTCTGCTGGAGAGCTTGGTTGCTGCAAGAAGCATCTCATCAATGTTCTTCTTACTGTCTTCTCAATGTACTTCTCAGGGCTTGGTTGCTGAAGACCTAGATCTTCATAATTTTGACCTTTCTCAGCAAGTAAAGGATATCCTTTATGCTTCTAGAAAACCTTCCACAAGACGCTCTTATGCTTTCAAGTGGAAAAGGTTTACCATTTGGTGTTCGCAGAAGGGTCTTAGCCCCCTTGCGATACCTCTGGAATCATTACTGGAGTATCTCCTTCATTTATCCAATGCAGGACTTAGAACTAACTCAGTAAGAGTCCATTTAAGTGCTATTTAGTTTCTTTCAAGCCTTTAAATGGACAAACTATTTCCTCCCGTCCTCTTATAGCAAGATCTATGAGAGGCTTTCTTCTAACTAAGCCTCCCATTAAGCCACCACCGGTGGCATGGGACTTAAACCTGGTTCTTGGCCAGCTCGTGAAGCCACCTTTCGAACCCTTAGCTACTACCTTGTTGAAATTCCTTTCTCGGAAAGTTATCTTTCTCATTGCAATCACATCAGCACGTCGCATCAGTGAGTTGTAGGCACTAGTGGCTGATCCTCCTTATACAAGGTTCCATCACGACAAGGTAGTCCTTAGGACTCATCCACACTTTATGCCAAAGGTGGTCTCGCCTTTTCATTTGAACCAAGCGGTCTACCTGCCTGTGTTTTTTCCAAGGCCTCATGCATCAAATGCAGAAAGGAATCTTCATAGTTTGGACTGTAAAAGAGCTTTAGCTTTTTACTTAGAGAACACAGCAACATAGAAAGTCCTCTCAACTCTTTGTTGCTTTTGATCCTTCTCATTCGGGACTTCCAGTCTCCAAGAGAACACTGTCCAACTGGATTGCACAGTGTATTTTCTTTGCCTATCAGAGTAAGAATCTTCCTCTGGAGGGCCATGTCACAGCTCACAATGTGAGGGCCATGGCAGCTTCAATGGCTCATCTGCACTCTGTCTATCAACGACATCTGTCGAGCAGCCACTTGGGCCTCGATTCATACCTTCACAACCCATTACTGCTTGGACAAGGACTCCCGCCGGGATGCCTTGTTTTGTCAGGCTGTTCTCCAACACCTGTTCCATACCTAATCAACTCCTACCCACCATCCCTGGTAGGATGCCGGAGATCCATGGGGGGGAAGTGGAGCCCTTTCACAGGGACGCAACTTCTGGGGTCTCTCCTTGGCATCTAAAGCTAGGGAGTCCCCATATGTGAAGACTACATTCCTGCTTGTTCATGGAGATAGCATAGTTACTCACATGTAACAGGTGCTTTTCTGGGAACAGCAGGAATTTAGTCTTCACAACCCACCCACCTCCCTTAGGAGTTGTATTTCTCTATCTCTTTCCCTCTCTCTCTCTTTGTCTCAGCTTTAAACTCAACTGGAGAGAGGCAGTTGGGAAAGGCGGGAAGGCAGCACGCAGCCGCTGTGTGATGCTCCCAAAAGCTTTCTAATTGGACGTTGGGGAGCGTTCCCACGCAGGCTCCGTCTGTACTGACGATACCCATATGTGAAGACTAAATTTCTGCTGTTCCCGGAGATCACCTGTTACAGGTGAGTAACTATGCTTTGCTCCCTTAACTATGGCACCTTTAATGGCAGGAACCCTAACGCATATCAAAACCACGTGGAAAGAGCATATTTTGAGGAGAGAGAGCCTATTTAAATGTCTGCAATGTGATAATAGTGCTCGAAATATGAAAGGGCATTATGTTGATACAAATGGGGCAAAAGAGGGTGCACATGGGTTGTGCAGTGGGGGCTGCTGGTGCCCAAGGCATAACAGGCAGTTGCCTAGGTGGCACATAAGAACATAGGACTTGAAAATGTGCCAGACTGTGTCAGACTAAGGTCCATCATGCCCAGTATTCTGTGTCCAACAGTGGCCAATCAAGATCACAAGTACCTAGCAGTTTCCCCAGAAGACACACTGGATCCACAGTGTGTGTAATGGGCAAGGAGGGGATATTCTGGGCCCCTCATTAATAATGGTTTATGGACTGCTCCCCAGAAACCTGTCCAAACATTCCTGAAACCCAGCCACACTAACAGCCTTTATGACATCCTCCAGAAATTAATTCTAGAGTTTGAATATGCGTTGACTGAAAAACTATTCACTCCCAGTAGTCAATGGCTTACACTGTAGCCGCCTTGTATGTCTCCCTAGTCCTACTACATTTTGATGGTGTATACAATCAATCTACATTTACCCAATCCACTCCAGGCAATATTTTATAGACCTCTAACATAACATCCCTCAGCCATCTCTTCCCCTGGTTGAAGAGACATAATATTGGCAGGCAGTGATGGGGTCCCTTTAGAGGCAGATTGTTGTGGGGGAGATGTGTGTCCATCTATGTATACCTCAGCCCCCCACCCCCCCCTCTCCAGACCCTGTGCCCTAAGCACCCGCCAAACTGCATGTTGGCTGGCCTGAGACTGCACACTGCCAACACATGGGCATGTCAGCATGGGGGAGGGGGTGTTGGCAGATGGGGCAGCAGCACCCGCCTGCAGCAGACCAAAGCCATGCCCTGATCCAGTGTGCCGTGCACAGTGCAACATATGCCAAGGTCTGTCTGATGGGAAGCATGTCATTCCCAGGGACTGTTGTAACCATGTAGCAGCACTGTGGTGCACTACACATGATCGGTGTGTCTATGAGCAGAGGGTCACAGATTTGGGTCCTAGCTATGGATCAGGCAGTGCATGTCCTGGGGGCTAAATTTTATCCCACAGTGCGGGTGCAACATCAACATGTGCAACCCCCAATGAATCGGCTAACAAGGATATACACAGGCTCCACCATCCTTAGCTGGATGGAGAGTCAAGCTTACAGCACTGGCACACTGAGCGGCTGTTAACCACTAGCTCCTGCACAATGAGCACACCTTTGCAATGCTTGAGCTGAGACTGGGACCAGAGTGGTAGGCAGGAATGCCAACCATCACCATCATAGCAAAGTGTGTGCACGTGTATGTTTTTCCATTTCTACACCTCACTGAGCCTTGCAGTGCCTAAGTTGTTTCAGCGTTAGCCTGCAAATGTGCATGATGAGGAGCAAAGTATTATGGGTATGGTCTGAAACAGGGCTGATTAGCCAGGATGTGTCTGCATTGGGGTTAGGGCAATGGCTGATGTCCCTCCCTTTTGTCAGTCCCCTTCTTTCCCATTCCCTCCTCCCACGATCAGGAGTTTTCAGTTCCTTTTCCTTTGCTTTTTCTTTCTTTGTCTCTTTCCTGTCTAACCATTGGCATTCCTTTTCTATTTCTGATTTGCAGTCTGTTTTTATTGTACACCGCCCTGACGCACGTGCCTGGGCGGTATATCAAGCGACAAAATAAAGATTAAGTGCCTGACTGCCATATGTATGGACTGGGTGACCACAGCATGTCATGCTGGGAGGGCACTCTCACTCTGACCGGGCAGTAACCATGGCACGGCTATGTATGCACATAGTGCTATATAGTAGCTGGTTCTAGTAATGTGGGTGCACTTTCTGTCCTGGAGGCCTGATCACTGAACCAACTGCTGGGTGTCTATGCCATATATCCCAAGCCTGGGTGCACATGGTCGCTCTGTGCACATGCAATGCATGCTGACCAGTGGACTGTCTGCAGTTGGTATGTTGCATGGTTGGACAACCCAGTGATTGGCAGCAGGTGCAGTCTGTGCTTGCTGTGGGTGATTGTTAGACCTAAATGGTTGGGATGTGAGGTGTTACACGCCTACTCCCAGTGTTATTGGTAGGGCCAGCAGGACCCTGGTAACCACTCTATGCAAGTCTAGATGTGTATGCACCCCTCAGTAGTTGGCCAACATGGCATCAGCATTGTAAGGCTGGTATTGACATGCTCTGTTCTGGGTGGGTCCCCATCCAGCAGGAATAGAGCACAAGGTCAGAATCATCTGGCACATACATCATGACACAATGTGACTAGCATAGCACACTACAGACAGTCTGCCACACACTGGCAGTGATGGGGACCTGCAACACAGGCAGTAGAGACTGTCTCTAATACTGCAGGTACTGGGGAACTGGTGCTGGGCCCCACCCTCACCCTCAGGGTGACTGCAGAAACTGCTCAGTAGCACAGTTTGTAGCTGCTCTGTGCTTGTATCACACACTGTCAGTGGCTCTTACTGAGCTGAGGTGATGGATAAGGGTATTCGCCATTCGTTGATCAGCTGTAGACCACATTTCTGCATGTGCACTGCATCATGGGTACTGGTGGGGCTACGCTATGCTGATGCACACAGCAGACAGTTTAGGCTGTGACCTGCAGTTTTTTTGTATCCAGCCATTGCTGAGGAAAGAAGTGTGGTGGTATAGCCTACTGGTTAGTACAAGACCTCTGTAAGTAGGGAACAGGGGTTTGATTCCTACTTGTTTTTGTGACTCTGCTACTCAGATCATTTTCATGCCTGTAACATTTAGGGCTCTGCAGATCACCTTCTCCTCAGCCGCCATCTGTCCTTCAGCCTATCTATATGCCTCTATCAGCTGTGTACAGCCCCGTCTTCTTGTGCAGGCTGCTACCCTATGACCTACACTGGTACCCTTTTCTGCATCACGGCTCTTCATACTCGCCTCTCCTGGGCCTGATCTGCATGTAACCACTACTGCTCTGTCCTGTTGCAGCAAACATCCTGCCGCTTCTGCCTCCACTGGTTTAAACATTTCTTTTGTACCCAAAACGCCTTTTTATACCGTTTCTGTCAGAAACAAGTTTAAAACATGAAAGCATCCTAATGCCCAACTTTAGTCAATTTCAACTACATTTACCTACTGAACACCAATATCTCCAAATCAGGACAGTTTAGAGCAATACAAATCAAATTTAAACACTTTTCTGTAGTCCCCGGCTCCTATAAAATTAATTTAGGGAGGAGTGACCTAGTGGTTGGGGCAAGTTACCTCAGGCTGGAAGGTCAGGGGTTCAAATCCCACTAGAAGACAGCAACCTTGGGCCAGAAGGACTGGGGTTTCTAGTCTCACAGGTGCTCCTTGTGGTCTTGGGCAAGCTACTTAACCCTCCATTGCCCATGTTCCCTGTATTAGTGTATGTCTTATATCCCCCAATTGTGTTGTGTCCACTTTGAAGGATAAGGTAGCATACAAAACTGTCTAAATAAATAAATTCTTATCATAAGAACTTTTAACTTTAAAAAATTAATACTATTAAAATTGGGAATAAGCCCCCCCCCCTCCCAGACTTTCAAATGTCTTCGATTTGCATATAAAGCCTTATTTAAACAAAATAAACATTTTCCCAAGTTCCCCAAACCCTTCTTTATCAAATTTAAGACTCAGATTTACAATTTGATAACTTTTTATTTACAGTCTCTTTTTCTTTCCCAAAGCCCTCTCAGTCAGGAACTGCACAGGGCAACCCTTCAGTATGCTTGCATCCTTTTCATGCTTTCTTACTGGTTTTGGAGCTTCAACTCATTGAATACTTTTGTATATTCATATACTTGTCATTATCTTTCTTTTCACTTTAAGTACCTGGTTTTAATTTTAATTTGATCCCCTTCCATTAGGGACTTATTATCTCATAGGACCTGTTTTCAAAGTCCTCCTTCCCTTTTCCTTTTAATCTAGAGCTCTCATTCCCTCACTTGGTTTACAGCTTGTCATACTGTGAGGGCTTGTGTACATCAGTGATGCTGAGGGCTAAGCTATCAGTAGTTTAACCACTGGCAGGGTTTCCCAAGATGGACAGGTCTCAGCTGAGGTGCCAGATCAAGACAAACCACCCATAAGAACATAAGATATGCCATACTGGGTCAGACCAAGGTCCATCAAGCCCAGTATTCTGTTTCCAACAGTGGCCAATCTAGGTCATACGTACTTAGCAGTTTCCCCAAGGGACACAGGTTCCACAATGCTTGTATTGGTTCAAGCATTGATATCGTGGGTCCCTTCTTATTAATGGTTTATGGACCTTTCCTCCAGGAACTTGTCCAAACCTTTTTTAAACCCAGCTACACTAACAGCCTTTACTACATCCTCCGGTAACAAATTCCAGAGTTTGATTACACGTTGAGTGAAAAAATATTTTCTTTTATTAGTCTTAAATAGTTTACCCTGTAGCTTCATTGCATGTCCCCTAGTCTTTCTATATTCTGATAAGGTAAACAATCGATCTACGTTTACCCGTTCCACTCCGTTCATTAATTTATAGACTTCTATCATATCTCCCCTCAGCCGTCTCTTTTCCAGGTTAAAGAGCCCCAACCTTTTTAGCCTTTCTTCATAGGAGTAGCCTTCCATCCCCTTTACCATTTTGGTGGCTCTTCTCTGAACCTTTTCTAAAATCGCTATATCCTTTTTAAGATACGGCGACCAGAATTGCACACAATATTCAAGGTGCGGTCTCACCATGGAACGATATAGAGGCATTATAATATCTTTTGTTTTATTTTCCATTCCTTTCCTTATCATACCTAGCATTCTATTTGCTCTCTTGGCCGCCGCTGCACACTGGGCCGAGGGTTTTAACATGGTATCCACAATGATGCCTAAATCTTTTTCCTGGGTGGTGGTTCCTAATGTGGAACCTTGCATCGTGTAACCATAGTTTGGGTTGTTCTTCCCTAGGTGCATAACCTTGCACTTCTCCACATTAAATTTCATCTGCCATTTTGATGCCCAGTCTTCCAATTTATCAAGATCCTCTTGCAATTTTCCACAATCCTCCTGGGTTTTAACAACTTTAAATAGTTTTGTCTCATCTGCAAATTTGATAACCTCACTCGTTATTCCACTTTCCAGATCATTTATGAATATGTCAAAAAGCAGCGGACCCAGCACAGATCCCTGGGGTACACCACTATTCACCTTTCTCCATTGGGAAAATTGGCCATTTAGCCCTACCCTCTGCTTTCTATCTTTTAACCAGTTCCTGATCCACAATAGTACACTGCCTCCTATCCCATGACTCTTTAGTTTTGCCAAAAGTCTCTCATGAGGGACCTTGTCAAAGGCTTTCTGAAAGTCCAGATACACAATATCAACCGACTCACCTTTGTCCACCTGTTTATTCACTCCTTCAAAAAAACATAACAGATTAGTAAGACAAGATCTTCCTTGTCTAAAGCCATGTTGGCTGTCTCCCATTAGGTCGTGACTATCTACATGCTGAGTAATTTTATTCTTTATGATGGTTTCTACCATTTTTCCCGGTACTGATGTCAGACTCACCGGTCTGTAGTTTCCCGGATCACCCCTCGAACCCTTTTTAAAAATTGGTGTTACATTGGCAATCCTCTAATCCTCAGGTATTAGAGATGATTGTAATGATAGTTCACAGATTACTGATAGCAGGTCTGCAATCTCAAATTTCAGTTCTTTCAGCACCCTTGGATGTATACCATCCGGCCCAGGTGATTTGCTACTCTTCAGTTTATCTAATAGTTGTAAGACATCTTCCCGATGTATCGATATTTCCTTCAATTCTTCCACACCTTTAAATACCACTTCAGTCATGGGTAACATCCCTACATCTTCCTCAGTAAAGACCGAAGCAAAGAATTCATTCAGTCTCTCCACTATCGCCTTGTCGCCTCTTAGTACTCCTTTAACCCCTTTATCATCTAATGGACCAACTGACTCTCTCACAGGTTTTTTGCTACGAATGTACTTGAAAAGGTCTTTATTTCGCGTTTTTGCTTCCGCAGCAAGCTTCTTCTCAAATTCTCTCTTTGCCTGCCTTATCAATGCCTTGCATTTGACTTGCCAGTGCTTGTGCTGTTTCCAGGTTTCATCGTTTGGCTCTTTTTTCCATTTCCTGAAAGATGCTTTTTTGGCAACAGCCGCCTCTCTGACCTCACCTTTAAACCATGCTGGCAGTTTTTTGGACTTCCTTCCACTTTTCTTAAAGCGTGGAATACAGCTGGTCTGGGCTTTCAAGATAGTATTTTTCAACAACACCCAAGCTTGATGTACGTCTTTAACCTTTGCAACTGCTCCTTTTAGTTTTTTCTTAACTGTTTTCTTCATTTTATCATAGTTTCCCTTTCGAAAGTTAAAGGGTAGTACTGTGGATTTCCTTACTATCCCTCCTCCACTAATTAAATCAAAGATGATCATGCTATGATCACTATTGCCAAGTGGCCCCAACACCCTTATCTCTTGCACTACATCTGGTGTTCCACTAAGGACTAGGTCTAATATTGCTTCCCCTCTGGTCGGTTCATGAACCAGCTGCTCCAAGAAGCAGTCATTTATTTCATCTAGGAACTTTATCTCCCTAGCATGTCCTGTTGTGACACTGACCCAGTCGATGCCGGGGTAATTGAAATCACCCATTATTATTACTGCACTGTAACCTTTGCTAGCTTCCTTGATTTCTTTGAGCATTTCATCATCCATTTGTTCATTCTGGCCAGGCGGACGATAGTGCACCCCCACTGCCATCGCCTTCCCCTTTTTACATGGAATTTCAATCCATAGAGATTCTACAGCAAATTTTGTTTCTTGCAAAACTTTAATCCTTTCTGACTCAATGCCCTCTCTAACATAGAGCGCAACCCCTCCACCAATTTGATCAGCTCTATCATTACGATATAGTTTGTACCCAGGTATCACAGTGTCCCACTGGTTGTCCTCCTTCCACCATGTCTCTGATATTCCAATCATATCTAACCTCTCGTTTAGCGCTATATATTCTAACTCTCCCATCTTGTTTTGTAGACTTCTAGCATTTGCATACAAGCATTTTAGAGACTGTATTTTATTCATATTAATTTGGCTATTGGTAGACATGGGTAATTTGGGATCTTTAAGCTCTGTCTGCTCCATACTCGAGGGCATTTGGGCTACTTTACTCTTTTTTGGAACCTCTCTGCTTTTTGTAGTATCCTTCAAGGATACATTCTTCCGAACCATGCGCTCTTGGGCGACTGTCGGCTTTCCCCTATTATCTAGTTTAAAAGCTGCTCTATCTCCTTTTTAAAGGTTAATGCCAGCAGCCTGGTTCCATCCCGGTTAAGGTGAAGCCCATCCCTTCGGAAGAGCCCCTCCTTTCCCCAGAATGTTCCCCAGTTCCTAACAAATCCGAACCCCTCATCTCTGCACCATTGTCTCATCCACGCATTGAGACTCCGGAGCTCTGCCTGCCTTTTGGGTCCAGCAGAATGGGACAGTGTTGGCAGAGGATCACATTTCTGTGACAGCAGCAGCAACACTAAACTTAAACTGCTCGGAGGAAAGGCCTGGTAATCTACTTCTGCATCTTGCAATGAAAACCCAATGGATAGTCACAACAAACCAAATTGCACTTTAGTTCTGGAAGATGAGACCCCCAGGTCGTAAGGCACTCAACTAGCTACTGGGGAAGAACTGAAGACTTTTCAGAATAAAGCCAGCATTATGATGTGGTTGGAACAAAGCCCCCGGGACATATGACTGCTAATGAAATGAGTCAGAAGCTGTAAAGATGTCTTACATATTGGAACTTGGAACATACAAAGAATGAACCAAGGGAAGTTGGAGGTGGTAAAGAATGAAATGGAACGTGTACAGCTTGATCTGTTGGTTGTCAGCAGGGCCAGCCCGTCCATTGAGCAAGAATGTTTTTTGCACAGGGCCCCGCGTTTCAGGGGGCTCTGCGCAAAGAACATTCTGCTTGCAAAGTAAATTGTAAAATGAAAAAAAAAGCTGTCTGCTGCCGCCGCCGCGGCAACAGCAGAATCGCATATCCCGCGGGGGCCCCCCCCCCCCGCCCGACAGAGCCTGCCCTCCCTGCATCAGCTCCGTCGGCTTTCAGAGCTCGAAGGGAGACTAGTTTCCCTTACGTTGCTCTGTTAAGCCCACAGGGGCTGATGGGACTTTCCCATCAGCCCCCGCGGGCTTAACAGAGCCACGAGGGAGAAACTCTCCTTTCGCGCTCTGAAAG
Source organism: Ichthyophis bannanicus (assembly GCA_033557465.1). Lineage (NCBI taxonomy): Eukaryota > Metazoa > Chordata > Amphibia > Gymnophiona > Ichthyophiidae > Ichthyophis > Ichthyophis bannanicus. The sequence continues at coordinate 30,685,474 of CM066043.1, read as the reverse complement.
CCGACGGAGCTGATGCAGGGAGGGCAGGCTCTGTTGGGGGAGGGCCCTGCGGGATATGCGATTCTGCCGTTGCCGCCGCAGCGGCAGCAGACAGCTTTTTTTTTTTAGTTTAAAATTTCCCTGGGCTGTTGGGGTGGGAGTTAGGACTGGAAATGGGCTGATAGGGGGTTAGGACTGGAAGAGGGCTGATAGGGGGTTAGGACTGGGGCTATGGGGAGCTAAGTCTGGAAATGGGGTGAAGGGGTTAGGATTTGAAGTGAGCTGATGGGGGTATAGGACTAGTAATGGGCTATGGGGGGGGGGGCATAAACTGAAAATTGGGTGATGGGGGTTAGGACGGGAAATGGACTGATGGTATTAGGACTGGGAGTGGGCTGATGGGGGGGGTTAGGACTGGTAATGGGCTAACGGGGGGCTTAAACTGAAAATTGGGTGATGGGGAGTTAGGACTGGAAATGGGCTGATGGTATTAGGACTGAGAGTGGGCTGATGGGGACTTAGGACTGGTAATAGGCTATGGGGGGGGGGGCTAGGACTGGTAATGGGTTGGAGGGTGTTCCTAGGACTGGAATGGGCTGAGTGGAAGAGAAGGCTTGAACTGCAAATAGCTGATGGGGACGGGGGCTTGGAATGGAAATGGGCTGAGGGGAAGGGGGGCTTGAACTGCAAATAGCTGATGGGGAGGGGGGCTTGGAATGGAAATGGGTTGTGAGGGGAGGGAGCTAGGACAGGAAATGGGCTGATGAAGGGCGCTAGGATAGGACTGGGAATTGGGTGTTGGGGGGAGCTAAGATTGGAAATGGGCTGTGGTGGGGGGTTGGATTGAAATAGACTTATGGAGGGGCTAGAACTGAAAGTAGGCTCATGGGGGGCTTCGATTGGAAATGGACCGAGTGGAGGGGAGCTAGGATTTGACATGGGCTGATGGTGGGGCTAGGAAAGGACTAGAAATGGGCTGATGGGAGGCTGGTATTGGAAATGAGCTGATGGAGGGACTTGGATTGGACTGGAAATGGATGGGGGAGCCAGGACTGGAAATGGGCTGATGCGGGGACTGGAAGGGAGTGGATACTGGGTGGGGCTGGAACTAGAAGGGAGCTGATGTTGAGGGAGATCAGAATGGGATGGAGCTGGGAGAGTGAAATGGAGAGGGGAAAATATTTTGTGTGGGACGGAAGAAAAATCTACAATTGGCTGGGAATTGGGAGAGTAAGTGGGGATTGAGGATGGAGGGGTAAAATTTGAGTGGATGAAATAGGAATGAGGAAAGAGCAAAAGGAGAAAGATTAGTATGTTAAAGCAGATGTAGACAGAGAATGGAAAAAAATTAGAAGAGAGAAGAAAGGACAAATGGAAAGCAGACGATGGAGAGTTAGCAGAAGACACAAAGAAACCAGAAGAAAGTGGCTGGAGCAATTGCAACTGGAAAAAATGCACAAAAGGTAGAAAGATATCTCTTTATTTTGAATTTATTAACTGGAATATGTCAGCTCTGGGAAATGTGCATCATTAACGTCTGCACTTTGTTTAGTACAAGAGGAAATTAATTTATAGTTGTATTTCTACAGTGTTGTTGTACATTCCAAGTTTGGCTTTTGGGGTTCCCAGTTTAATTGTCTTCCTGTTTTTAAATTGTGATTCCTTGTTTGGTGATGGTCTGTGTTCTGCATGTGTAACTGAGCTGAGGTATTCTATTTATGTAATTCCTATTTGACATTGCCACTTGTTCCCTTTCCCCAGTAGGTCATGTATTGTTGTTCTCTGAAATGTATTGGTTTAATATTTGCAGTGTTGCCTTTTGATAGGTAGGGTATGGTGCTTTGTGAGTCCTGGTAGTGCTGTTAGGATATGGTGGGTTTGCTATGGGTTCTAAATGGGTGGTGTTTGTAGTAGTTCCTAATGTGCCTGGCGGCTGGCACTGGATTATAATAGTAATGTAGAAATCTTTTAGTCTTTCTTTATCCATGCACTTATTAAGAGACATGTTTACTAAAAGTAAGTGTATGGTAACATTATGCAAATGTTTATGCAAATGAGGCCCCTTATGCAAATGAGACCCCGCACCAAGTCTCCGCACATGGCCCCTCACCCCCCTTGGGCCGCCCCTGCTTGTCAGCAAACTGAAATGGACTGGCATTGGGCACTTTGCATCAGATGATCACATGGTATGCTATGCTGGAAATGAAAGACAAAGAAGAAATGGTGTTGCATTTATAATAAAGAAGAAACCTGCAAAAACTGCAATGAAAAACAATGCAGTCAGTGAACGCTTAATCTCTATTCGTCTACGAGGAATGCCTATCAACACAACTAAAATTCAAGTATATGCCCCAACAGCTGCAGAAGAGGATGACATTGAAGAGTTCTATGAACAAGTTCTAGCTGAAATTGACAGAACATGCAAACAGGATATCCTAATAGTCATGGGTGACTGGAACGCAAAAGTTGGCAACAAAGAAGAAGGCAAAGTGGTTGGAAAATATGGACTTGGCAACAGAAATGAAGCTGGGGAAAGACTGATAGAATTCTGCAAGACCAACGATCTATTCATCTCAAACACCTTCTTCAAGCAACACAAGCAGCGACTGTACACATTGACTTCACCCAATTGATTGTACAAAAATCAAATTGACTACATCTGTGGAAGTCAACGATAGAAAAGCTCTATAACATCAACAAAGACAAAACCTGGAGCTGACTGTGGTACAGATCATCAACTACTAGTATGCAAACTCAAGCTGAAGTTGAAAAAGAGCAGACCACTTATGAATGCAGCAAAATATGACCTTGAGAGTATACCACTGGAATTTAAAGTCTGCCTGCAAAATCGATTTGCTGCTTTAGATACAAATGACAGAGCTCCAGAAGAGTTATGGAATGACATCAAGAAGGTTGTGTTGGAAGAAAGCGAGATGCCTCTACAAAAGGTGAAAAAGCAAAAGTGGCCAAAACGGATGACGGAAGAAACTCTGAAAATTGCCCGGAAACTCATAGAAGCTAAAGCCCCTGTTACTTACAAGAGACCGATTACTAATTAAAGACTAATTTCCTGTATAGTCCAGATCCAAAAAGTCAGTACAGGTGCAATCAGAATCTCTGTTTATTAGATAACTGATGGACAAATACAGGCAAGGGAGAGGAGAATTTCTGTCAGTCCTCAGACATCAGAATCCCTCCTCCCACTGAGTACAATAGTCGTGTTAAATATATACATTTTTCTGATTTCCGTATACGTGCACAGCTCCCAAATCTATCTCTCCCCCTTGTATCTCATCTCCTCTTGCCATCTGTTTCCTGTTACTTCCTTTCTATCCCCTTGTTCCTGTTTTAATACCCACTCAAGTTCCTTTTCGTTTGCTCTTTACGCCATACCTTCCAACCATCAACTGTCTTTTTCTTCAGGGCTTGATGTGCTCAGCATATTCTTCTTTGCATGGTTTCCTGTGTATGTGCCTTCTGCAAAAAAAGTCTCTGCATGGACCCTTCAATCCAAGCATATACTTTTCTAAGGCTTATAATATATGATATTTCCTTATGTGGTTCTTTATGCTGGCCTGTCTTTCCTTGCCCACTGTAATGACAGACTGGTTGATGTATATTTTTATTAGAGCAGTCACTATCAGGACCCTTGAGTGATTATGAACCAGGAACATATCCTTATAATCCCTACAAGCCAGAGGAGAAAGACAATCGCAGAACTCAACAGAGATTTCCAAGGTGCAGCAAGACAGGACAAGAAAAAAATGCTACAATTACACATGCAAGGAAATAGAAACAGAAACTATTAGAGGAAGAACAAGATCGGCTTTCCTAAAGCTACAACATTTAAAGAAAAAATTCCAGCCTCAAATTGGAATGTTACAAGATGCTCAAGGTTCTATATTAAGATATCTAGGTGTCATTTTAGACACACACCTTACTATGGAAACGCACATCAGAAATACCTTGAAGAAAGTCTACTTCAAACTTAAAATCCTCAAACAATTACGCCCCCTTGTATTTATACAAGATTTTATCAATATAACACAGGCTACCATAACTCCACACTTCGATTTCGCCAACTTAGTACTTATAGGCATTTCAAAACAAAACATCAAAAGGATCCAACTCGCGCAAAATGCTACAGCCAGAATCATATTAAAGATAAATTCACTCCAACACATTACACCGATACTAGCATCCCTTCAGTGGTTACCAATACAAAGCAGGATAACATACAAAACAATTATAACTACATTCAAAGCCCTAAAAGACATGGCCCCGAAGACACTCTGTAATCTAATAAGCAAAGAACCACCTAAGCCCACTTATAGAAAAGGACAATCAAATAAACTTAAGATGCCAAAAGAATATATAAGAACTCACAAATTAACAAATAGAGCCTTTTCCCACGTAGCCCCAACAGTCTGGAACTCTTTACCAGAGGACTTACGATCACTAACAGAGATAACAGAATTCAGAAAAAAATTGAAAACCTATCTATTCACTAAACACTATAATACCATAGAAAACCCTCCAATCAACTTAGATAAAGGCTAAACAAGAACCTGTCTAAAATCAAGATTATACTCCCTATTACAATAATACGTACAACTTAAATGAATATTCAATCCATTCCAATGCATTGATACCCCACTTGTATATAGTTAAAATTGAGTTAGAGACAGTACTTCAGTTCAAATTGTTACACAATCTGTGTTAGTTGATTTATTGAACTATTTCGCATAGTTTTTACATACACTTTGTTGTTCAAGTTAAGATGTTCATTGTAAAAAGTTATAACTGTTCTATGTAAAACAAGCTCTGCATTGTTAATTGTTAAATGTACACCGCAACTGATCGCTGGAAGATGCGGTATATAAATACGTGTTAAATAAATAAATAAATAAATATTGAATGATGCTGAGAAGATCAAGAAAAGGTGAAAAGAATATACAGAGTTTTTATATGATAAAGATCAAGTGGATCAATAGCCATTTCAACTGACTGGAAAAGATCTGTGTTTGTTCCAATACTAAAGAAAGGTGATACAACTGACTCTGGAAATTATCGCACAATCACTGTGATCCCACATGCCAACAAGATTCTACTGAAGATTATTCAACAGACTACAACCATACCTGGTCCAATCGGCTGACCCCCTGGTCCTTTTTCCCTCCCCTGAACCCTTCCCAATGGCTCCAGAGGAATTCAACCCTCATCAGGGCCTTCCCTATTCCCTGGGCTGTGGATAGTCTATGGCCCTCCACAGCCCCCCCCCCCCCAACCCACCTTCTCTCAGAAGGGGACTCACTGCCTCTTTAACTTATCCTGAGCCTTGTCTAAAGGCTCTGGGGTGTTTTTCAGCCATTTGCTGCCCCCCCCCCCCCTCTACATACACACATCAGGGGAAACCCCCACTTTCTCCCTCTCACTTTGGGCCTTGCTGAAGGACTCCGAGTTATTTTCAGGTCCTTATGCTCCCCCTTCCTTCATTGGGAGAGCCACATTTGAGTGTGGCCCTCTCCGATGCTGCAGGCATCTCTCTGCAGTGATTGGGGGCAGCCGTGGTAACACGCAGTTCCCCAATTACAGGCCCAGATACTCTCTGGCCTCTCCTCAGGCTGCAGATTGGACTCTGTTAGCTGCAGTCTTTATTTTGGTTTTAATACCAGTGGCTGCACTTCTCTGCCCCCCTTTGGGCCTGGCTGCTTTTATTTTCATTTTTAAAACTCTGGCTTTACCGCCAGCATAGTGGGGTTGACAATTATAATAAGGATACAGTATTTATGCCAGTGCTAACAGTGGTGATCCCTCACTTGTTTTGCAGCTTATGCTGTGAGGGCTTGTGTGCATCAGTGATGCTGAGGGCTAAGCTATCAGTAGCTTAACCTACTGGAAGAGTCTCCAAAGATGGACAGGTCTCAGCTGAGGTGCCAGGCCAAGACAAACCACCCATCTGGACAGCAGCAGAATGGGACAGTGTTGGCGGCAGAGGATCACGTTTCTGTGACAGCGGCAACAATACTAAATTTAAACCATGTGGAAGAAAGGCCTGGCAATCTACTTCCGTATCTTGCCACAAAAAAACAGTAGATAGTCATAACAAAACAAATTGCACTGTAGTGCTGGAATATGAGGCCTCCAGGTCGTTAGGCACTCAGCTGGCTACTGGGGTGGAGCTGAAGACTTTTCAGAGTAAAACCATCATTTATGATGTGGTTGGATCAAAGCCTTCGGGACATCTGACTGCTTATGTAGCTGTGCATGAGATGAGTCAGAAGCTGCAAAGATATCTTAAAAATTGGGACATGGAAATTTGAAGCATGAACCAAGGGAAGCTGGAGGTGGTCAAGAATGAAATGGAACATGTACAACTTGATCTGTTGGGTGTCAGCGAACTGAAATGGACTGGAATCTGGCACTTTGCATCTGATGATCACATAGAAACATAGAAACATGACGACAGAAAAAGACCACATGGCCTATCTAGTCTGTCCTTCCATAACAACAACTACAACAGTCCACTTTTTACCTTTAGAGATCCTCTGTGTTGGTCCCATGCTTTCTTGAATTCAGTTACTGTCCTCATCTCTACCACCTCCACTGGGAGACTATTCCACAGATCCACTACTCTTTCCGTAAAGAAATATTTCCGCATATCACTCCTGAATCTATCTCCCTTCACCCTCATCCCATGTCCCCTCGTAGCAGAACTTGCTTTCAATTGAAAGAGGCTCTCTCCCTGAACATTTATGCCACGGAGGTATTTAAACATCTCAATCATATCACCTCTATCCCGCCTTTCCTCTAAGGTGTACATATTAAGATCCTTAAGTCTGTCCTCATATGCTTTATAATGAAGCCCATTAATCATTTTGGTAGCAACCCTCTGCACCGACTCCATCCTGTTCACATCCTTTTGAAGGTGCGGTCTCCAGAATTGCACACCACATGGTCTACTATGCTGGAAATGAAAGACAAAGAAGAAAAGGTGTTGCATTTATAATTAAGAAGAAACTTGTAAGACCTGTAATGAAATACAATGCAATCAGTAAACGCTTATGGGATCATTCCGAGGCACCATTGGGACATCCATCCCCGCTATTCGGACCGTTTTCCAATCCCATCTACCTTCCCACATGTTTTATGGGAAAGGTAGACAGGGCGGAAAAGGGGTGGTGTTAGGGTGGGCAGTTGTCGACCCCGGACGTACAGGGTTGATTCCAATGTTGGCCCTGTACTTCCGGGGACGATGGCTTGAACGTGTAACTTATCCCATGTTGGAGGTGGAATAAGTTCCTAGTCAGCAGGGGGTGAAGGGCAAGGGGCATGGAAAGGGCAGGGGGCAGTGGAAATTCCCCACAGCCTGACCCTGACCTTAGGGTCAAGCTTCAGGGAAAGCACCTTTGGAGCCAGCAGTCGGGGATCACGGCTTTTCAATGGAGCCGTGGTGCCATGGCAACTGGACGCCATAGTGCCGCGGCTCCATTGAACATTCCTGACTGAGCTATCCGGGCAAAGTCTGAACTTGCAGGCCAGACTGAATCGGAGGTCCCGGCCTGCACTTACAGGCCTGGCTGCGATTCTTATCCCGCGAGGCTAGCCCTGTGGGATCAGAATCCCGGCTCGCTTTGTGCGTCCGGTTCCGGAATGGAAACGTTGGCAACAAAGAAGGCAAAATGGTTAGAAAATATGGACTTGGCATCAGAAATTAAGCTGGAGAAAGACTGATAGAATTCTGCAAGACCAACAATCTATTCGTCTCAAATACCTTCTTCTAGAAATACAAGCAGCAACTATACACATGGACTTTACCAAATGGATTGTACAAAAATCAAATTGACTACATCTGTAGAACTCAACGATGGAAAAGCTCTATAAAATCAACAAAGACAAACCCTGGAGCTCACTGTGGTACAGATCACTATCTACTAATGTGTAAACTCAAGCTAAAGTTGAAAAAGCAAGCCATTCATGAATGCAGCAAAATATGACCTTGAGAATATACCACCAGAATTTAAAGACTGCATGCAAAATCGATTTGCTGCTTTGGATACAAATGAGAGTTCCAGAAGAGTTATGGGATAAGATCAAGAAGGCTATGTTGAAAGAAAGTGATAAATCTCTGCAAAAAGTGAAAAAGCAAAAATGGCCAAAATGGATGACCGAACAAACTCTGAAAATTACCCAGAAATGTAGAGCAGCTAAAGCCAGAGGAGAAAGAGGCAATCGCAGAACTCAACAGATTTTTAACGTTCAGCAAGACAAGACAAGAAGTAGCACCACAATGATATATGCAAGGAAATAGAAGCAGAAAGTATTAGAGCGAGAACAAGATCAGCTTTCCTAAAGCTGTGAGAGTTAAAGAAAAATTCCAGCCTCGAATTGGAATGTTATAAGATGCTCAAGGATCCATGTTGAATGATGCTGAGAAGATCAAGAAAAGATGGAAAGAATATACGGAGTTATTATTTGATAAAGATCAAGTGGACCAACAGCCATTTCAACCTGTATCTTATGATCCGGAACCATTGGTGATGAAAGAAGAAGTTGAAGCGGTATCGAAAGCCTTATCAAAGAACAAAGCACCAGGCATTGTTGGCGTTCCCATAGAAGTATTACAGCAATCTGTTGCAGCTGTTACCATACTTACAAGGCTCTGCCAGGAAATTTGGAAGACAACATCATGGCCAACTGACTGAAAAAGATCTGTTTATATCAATACTAAAGAAAGATGATCCAACTGATTGTGGAAATTATCGCACAATTACTCTGATTCCACATGCCAGCAAGATTCTACTGAAGATTATTCAGCAGAGACTACAACCATACCTGGAGCGAGAACTACCTGAAGTACAAACAGAGTTCAGGAAAGGGCGAGGAATGAGAGACATCATCGCGGAGGTGAGATGGATCCTTGAAAAAGCTAAAGAATACTGAAAGGATATCTATATATGTTTTACTGACTACAGCAAGGCTTTTGACTATGTAAACCATGAGAAACTCTGGGCCTCATTAAGAAGCATGAGTATACCTGAACACCCGATCTTTCTCTTGCACAACCTTTACATTGATCAAGAAGCAACAGTTTGAACATAACAAGGAGAAACAGAATGGTTTAAAATCAGTAAAGGTGTATGACAAGGCTGCATACTTCCCCCTACCTGTTTAATTTATATGCAGAAAAAATCATCAGAGAAGCAGGACTGTATGAAGACAACAGAGGGGTGAAGATTGGTGGGAGACTCATCAACAACCTTTGCTATGTTGATGATACCACATTACTGGCTGAAAGTGAAGACAATGTGAAACATTTGCTTTGAAGATCAAGGAACATAGTCTTAAAATGGGCCTGCACCTTAATGTAAAGACAAAGATTCTGACACTGGTAAAATTAACAAGTTCATTGTTGATGGAGAAGAAATTGAAAAAGTGGACAACTTTAACTAACTTGGATCAATTATCAATAAAGAATAAACAAGCAGTCAAGAAATCAAATGACATGTTGCTCTTGGCAGAATGACTATGACGGACCTAGATAAGATTCTCAAGAGCAGATATGTTTCTCTGCATATAAAGATTCGACTTCTTCAAGCTATGGTATTTTCAATAACGTCATATGGATGTGAAAGTTGGACAGTGAAAAAGATAGGAAGCAAATTGATGCCTTTGAATTATGGTGCTGGCAACGAATATTGTGTATACCATGGACCTGCCTGAAGAACAAACCAGTCATTACTAGAGATCAAACCTAAGCTTTCTTTAGAATCTCAGATGACAAGACTTTGATTTTCATACTTTGGACACAGCATGCAAAGAGAGGGATCATTAGAGAAAGACATCATGCTTGGCAAAGTAAATGGTCAATGCAAAAGAGGAAGGCCAGCAATGAGGTGGATCGATACAATAACAGCAGCTATGGGTGCCAGTCTGTCAACAATAAGCCACCTGACTGAAGTCCGAAGATAGTTTAGGACAACTATCCAGAGCGTTGCCATGAGTTGACACCTACTTGACGGCACTTAACAACAACAGTGATGATTTTGGTCATGGTACTAATGAAGAGGGTATGTGTGATGCTTATAATGGTGTTAGGGTGGTCATGTTTTTTGATGATGATGTGATGGTTGGGATGACAGTTATGAAGGTGAAAATGTTAGTGGTGATGATATTGATGATTATATTCATATTGGTGATAGCGTTGTCAGTTATGGTAGTGGAAGATAGGAACAAACAATGGAACTGTGCTGATGATGAAGGAAATGATGGGGAAGATGGTGGATTACTATGATGATGTAGAAAACAGCAATAAAGATAGGCAAGGCACAATGGTAGTAGTAATATTAGCAATTAGGGGGTGTGCAGGTAAAAAGATTTCATTTTGTTTAGTTTCCTGTGTCTTTTGCAGATCTGTTTTGTTTTAATACATTTCATGTTGTCAATTTGTTTTTATAAATTGTCATTTCAGGGCAGTTTTGTAAAGTAAAGAGATGGCTGTGGCTGTTGCTCAAACCAAATGCATAGCTGAAATGATATGAGAAATTTCAGGCAAATGAGAAAGTTCACTTTTTTTCTCCCAGGATCTTCAGGCTGGCTTTGAACCATTGACTTTGGAGTTGTAATGAAAACATCTAGCAAGAAAAGCTATTTCATCTCTAGCTGAGCAGTATAGCTAGCCTGCACTTAACTGTGTCTTGCTGGTGATCTTTGTTAGTGTTTCCAGATTCTCAAAGTTTATCTAGTCTCAAGCTGTGTGGGAAATCTTTCCTGGATTTTTTTCCTCTTGCGAATCTATTGACTCCTTCTCTAGAGAATCAGAATCTGGATTAGACTCGATAAATGTCCCTGATATCATACTTTGACATAGTTTCATAGCATTTCTGGACCAAGAAAATGGCAAAGGAAAATACTTTGGAGTAAGTCTCTAGAGAAGGAGTCAACAGATTCACAAGGGAAAAAAAATTCAGGCAGGGTTTTCCACAGAGCTTCAGACCAGACAAACTTTGGGCCAATCAGGAAACAGGAATGAAGATGGCCAGAAATACTAAATACATTTAAGAGCAGGCTAGCTAGAGGCAACTTTCCCAGAGCTATAATAGCTTCTCTGGCAAGATACATGCCTTCTAACTCAAGAGTTCCTAGTTTGAAGCCAACCTGTGATACTGAAAAAAACAAAACAATTTTGGATTTTTTCATGTCATGTTTGGATTAAAAAGGATATGAAATGACATAGGAAATGTCATTGATATTTCCCACTGTGTTTCAAAGGAATTCACATCCCTATAAACAATAAACCTGACAATATTTATTATATTTATTGAAAATTTTTATTTACCGCACCTTCCAGTGATCAGGGGTGGTTTACACTGAACAAAACTTGTTTCTCTTTCCTTTAGCGATCAGACCTCACCTTGTCAAATGAATTCAGACCAGAGATGATTTCCAATCCTGTGCCCCCACCGATGTATAATGGAAAGGATCAGTACAGACCAGAAGCCAGCTTTTCATCTGCGCCAGCAGCCGTCTATACTGAAAGCAGTCAATACAGACCTGAAAGCCCAGCATATAGTGAAATTGATTCATGCAGACCTCTTCTCAACTCTCCCCTCTGTGGCACCATTCTTAGCTAATAAGTAACAAAACAGCTTCCGCTATGAGACAGGATGATTAGGAAGAGAGATGGGTCAGAATATTCAATACTTACAAGTAGAATCTGTTTGTTTTACACAGTATTATTAAGTAGTAGTAGTAATCAATGAAATTAGCAATTACTGATATTTACCCAAGAAAACAAAAGGATCTATAACATCTGTTAGATTAACATGCAAGTCTTATGTAGATACCATGATGATGTCGTCATCATCTATCCAGTTAAGTAAGGACTTAAGCTAGATCAATGTTTTTGAAAATCAACCAGACTAAGTGAATAAATATAGTTGGCCAAAATTTGGGTGGGCAATAAAGTTGGGCAATAAAGTTAGGCAGCTAGTATGGCAAGTCCCCAAACTTGGCTGCAAGAGCTAGCCTAAATATGACTTACCAACCTCCCTCCTGATAAAGAAAGGTGTCTCCAGTGGTCAGCGCTCCTCTCCTTCCTGCATTTAGAAAAAGTAACAGGTGTCCTGAATCCCAATCACCTTCTCTCTTTAAAAATAATGTCACGGATCTTCCCCCTCACTTCTTGATTTCTTTCTTTGATCTGTGCACTGCTTTTGACACTGTTGATCACCACCTACTTCTTAATACTCCATCCTCTCTTGGATTTCAGAATGCTTTTCTGTCTTGGTTCTATTCTTGCCTCTTCCATTGCAATATTGGTATGTCCTCTGCTAGATCCTCTTCCACTGCTATCCTGCTATCAATCATTGTCCCTCAGGGATCTGTCCTGGACTTTCTTCTCTGTATTTGTTCCCTATGCTAATGTTCAGGACCATCTTCACGCTAATGACTCTCAGATCTACAAAGCTATACCAGCAATTTCATCAAGAATCCAATCCCAAGTCTCAGTCAGCTTTTCTGACATTGCCACTGTAAGGGCCTACCAATCTGTTTGCTGTAACATTAGCATAAGGGTTAATAGAAAAACTGTGTGAATAACTTCAGCACAGTTGTCTTTGACAGGACAGATATGCAGACAAAGAAGAACAAAGTGCACAGAAGAAAGGAGGGAGGAATGTGAGGGATAACAAAATGTAATACACTAAGGGCAGGATATGTGTTAATTAAAAAGAAACATATTGAAGAAAGAGAGCCAAAACATGAAGTCTAGAAATGAACTGCAAAGTGATAAAAAAGATAAAAATAGTGATAAGAATGTGTTCACACGCGAGTATGTGCTGGAAGGTCTATAAAGTAAGTAGGAGAAGAACTGTACCAGGGAGAGTTAGTGGGAACAGAACACGGAGGGTGAGCTATACCAACCTCTTTCTTTCTTATTAGCTAAGCTTATACTATCTGTTTGCTAGGTATAATTAGATATTATACTCAAAGTTTCTATAATAAAGATTTCTTACTGAACACTGCTATAATTGATTTTCTATGCTTATTAGCATGTGTATATGTGTCTGAGGGGGGAGGGGAGGGTATAGCAAGGGAAGGCTATCCCGGGTAATTCCCCAACCCTTCAAAGTCACTAGGTGAGTGTCCAAGGAATGTTGCCTCTGAACCTGAGTGGAAGGTAACCACTAACATTGGTGAGCCAGCCAGGAGTCCTGACCACTAGGAGGCACTACAGTGAACAGTGTCATACCTCTGAAGAAACGCGGGACTGGCAAAGACACTTTGCACGAGATAAGATGCATTTATTATGTTAACGCTTAATGCGCTGTTTCTAATCATCTTTGCAATATATCTGTTAGTGCTGTTAGTAATTTGCTTAGTTTATTGTGCAACTTGGATCCTTAAGAAAGAGAAACCTAAAGGTTGTTAAAATGCAAGTCTTTCCAGAGTGCACTCCTCTAGGAATATTATGTGACTATTATCCATCTAATAAGGGAGAATTAAAGAAATATTGTCAGAAATGGTATAAACACACCAAGGGAGTACCCCACCCTTGACCAGAGAGTGGGTTCCTGGACACCAGATTGTAGGATGCAGGTTAAAAAGTGGCTAGAAGAATCCAAGAAGAGTGAGAAGCCTAGGAAAAGGCATAGAGACATGATAAAAAGCTGGGAAAATATGAATCTCCAGGAACAAGCAGGAATGAGTCTTCACATATGGGTACGTCGGTACTGACGGAGCCTGCGTGGGAACGCTCCCCAGCGTTCCCATCAGAATGCTTTTGGGAGCATCCCACAGTGCCTGCGTGCTGCCTTCCCGCCTTTCCAACTGTCTCTCCTCAGTTCTTTTTCCGCGGAGCCAGCAGGTCGTGTTCCTGTCACTGCAGAAGAATTTCCTTTATTTTTTCTTTATTTCTTTTCTGTACGCGTCTGCCTTCCTCGACGCTGTACCGGTACCGCCGGTTCTTATTCTTTTCTTTAAAAAAAAAAAAAAAAAGACCTTCTATTTTTTCTTCAGGTGTACTTCAGTTTTGGGCCTTAGGCCCAAAACCTTCTTCCTTAAATATGGAAAAACCTGCTTCAGGTTTAAAGAAGTGCACAAAATGTGGCGGTACTATATCCGTCACCGACACCCATGACTGGTGTCTCAAATGTTTAGGCCCTGACCATTCCATTAAAGATTGTGTGTCCTGTTCCATGATGTCTGAGAGGTCGACAGAACCGAGCTGCCAAGCTCAGTACCCTGTTTCCCTCTGATGCAGCTTTGGTGGCATCGACGTCTTCCAGGGCTGCTTCTTCCTCACATGGATCTCAGGTAACTAAACATAAATCCAGCCGGTCCTCGAAGGGCAAATCTCCTAAGCATCGAGATGCCTCTGGCCTTGCCCTCAAGGATTCTGCATCGGCAAAATTACACCGGCGGGAGGCTTCGGCTTCTAAAGCATCATCGGGGTTCCAGGACGATCTAGATGGCGTGGCCTCAACAGATCTCCTGGTGCCATGCTCTGGGGTACCGGTGGCCTCCACCGGTACTGACTTCCAGGCATTGGCAGCGTCGATGGATCAGAGGATTCTGTCCATGGAACGCAGTCTGGCGGCTTTCCTTGTGGCATCGACGCCTGTGGTACCGCAGCAGACTACTCCGCAGGTACCGGCTCCGGTATCGCCATCGGTACTGATTCCGGTACCGGTGACATCAGCATCGGTGTCAGCCATACCGGTACCCTGCCCTCTGCAGCCCTCCAGTACCAATACCCTGGTACCGATGATTCCCGATACCGACCCCGGTTGGTACGGGTATCGGGCTTTGCAAGAGCATCCCGACAGACGATACTTCGATTCCTCTGACTCTGAGGATTCTGAAGAGTCTGTCGATGCAGCGATGCTTCTTCCACAGGAGGAGTCCTCTCCTAAACGAAGGATGTCTCCTCCAGAGGACTTGTCTTTTCAAGACTTTATCAGAGAGGTGGCTCGGGGTCTCTCTATCACAGTAGCCCCAGAGTCAGAACCTAGAGCTAAGGAGTTAGATATTCTACAATATCCTAAAACTCCTAAAGAGGCAGCTAGCTACCTTGCCTATTCATGAGATTCTGTATGATCTCATGTTAAGGATGTGGGAAGCACCTCTAACCACCTCTCCTCACTCTCGCAGGTTGGACACCATGTATCGTGTCCCTCCTTGTCCTGGTTTCCATAAAACTCAGCTTCCTCACCACTTTATTGTGGTTGAGTCTGCAATGAGAAAGATTAGAAGTGCCAAGAGACATGCCTCTAATCCTCCAGGACGTGAATATAGAACCCTGGATGCTTTTGGTAGAAGAGTCTTCCAAGCTTCCATGCTTGCTGCGAGAATCAATTCTTATAGTCTCTACATGGGAATGTTCTTAAAAGAAGTCACTGACCATTTGCAGACTTTGAGTCTTTTTATGTCTGGCAATAAAAGGCAAGAATTACTCTCTGGGCTCAAACATGCCCAGGATATCTCCAAATTCTCCAACCGTGCAACTTTCGACTCCTTTGAATGCGTAAGCAGAGCCTCAGCTATAGCTATAGGTGCACGTGGGATTGCTTGGCTTCAAGCATCTGATTTGGAGACCTGGGTCCAAGATGAATTGGGAAATATTCCTTGTACAGGGGAAAATCTGTTTGGTAAGGATTGGCAAGCAAAAGCCAATCAAATGGATGCTGAAATTCTGCTTTGGATAGACTATCCAAATCTACAGCTGCTCCTGCTAAGAAAAGGTGGTTCAAAAGGGAAGATCCTATCCTGCTTATAGTCAGAGAGCATCTTCTGCAGCTCAGTTCCCTTCTAAACGTCAGCAATCCTCCAAACAGACCAAGGCCAAGGCTGCGAGGCCTGCTCCAGCCCAGCAGTCTCAGCTCCCTCAGGGCCTTTGACTTTCTGCTAGAGAACTTAGCCTTCCTGGCTCTAGAAGGACCAGAGCCCTCCACCATTCCAGGAAGGTTATGTCACTTTGCTCCCAGATGGGGGCAAATTACAGCAGAGCATTGGACACTCCATCATAAGAGAGGGGTACAAGCTTCCTTTTTTCAGCTTGCCCCCTCTCACAAGTGTGCACCAGTTCAATTCTCCAACCTCCCTCCTCAGCCTATTAGAGCAGGACGTTGCCACTCTTCTAGCCCAAGGGGCAATAGAGGAAGTGCCTTCTCAACAACAAGGCACAGGGTTCTACTCCCCCTATTTTCTTATCCCAAAGAAAACGGGAGGCTTCAGACCCATTTTAGATCTCAGAGAATTGAACAGATTCCTAGTCAAGGAAAAATTCAAGATAGTTTCTCTAGGAACTCTGCTGCCATACCTTCAGAGTCAGGATTGGCTTTGTTCTCCAGGACCAAGCAGGAAGTCAGTCCTCACATATGGGTGACGTCGGCGCCGACGGAGCCCTCGCGGAGCAATTTTCCCCAGCTTTCAAAGAAAGCCTTTGGGAATTGCAGCGCGCATGCGCGGTCCCCTTCCCGCCCAAGGGTGCCATCTTGCTCAGTCGTCTTTTTTCCGCGGAGCCCTACAGACGTTGTCTGTCATTCACCGCTGAAAAGTTGATTTTCTTTATCTTTACTTTGTTTTTCTTCGGTTCGACGCCAGTTCTTTTCCCGCCCGGTCTCGCGACGCCGGTTGTGAGTCCGTCATTTATTTTTCGGTTTTTTTGTCCTTTGTGACAAGTTTCGCGCCTTTTTCTCTTTTTCCCTGGCAGCCCGGACGTTTGACCTCGCAGGGGCCCTTTTTCCCCCGATGGCTGCCAGTGGTTTTAAAAAGTGTGTTCAATGTAAGAAACTTATGTCTCTTACTGACACACATGATTACTGCCTCCGCTGCCTCGGCCCAGATCATGAAGAAATGATCTGTGGTCCCTGTGGCAAAATGTCCTCAAAGGCTTTGAGGAGTCGGCAGCATCAGCGGGAACGTATCTTCTCTGACTCCGGCCGGGCTCGGACCTCGTCAGAGGCTTCGACGTCTAGGGAATCTGGCCCTGAGCATCGTTGGAGTTCCTCTGAGAGGGAATCTCCTACCCGGGAACATCATCGGAGGAAGAAACCCGCGAGGGCGGCGTCGGTGGACGCTCCTGGTTCCTCGAGGGCCAGGTCGCATAGCCCCAATAGCCGTCCCGGGCCCTTGGAGATGGAGCGGCCTTCCAAGCAGCCTCGTCTAGAGATGGACTCGTCTGCTCACGTAAGTCCTGTTGTCCTCGTGGACTCGCCTCCGAAGGACCCGACGTTGGGCCCGACGCCGTCGGGGCCCGAGTCGGGGGCTGCTGGGTCTCCTGAGCTCGGACTCAGGTTGACGGCCTTGGAGAGCAGTCTGACTGCCTTCATGGACCAGCAGCGGGCATTGATCGCTGGCCTCGCCGGTGCTTCTGCCCTGACCGCCGGGACGTCGACGTCTAAGTCGACCCCGGAGACCGAGCCGATCCTCGAGTCCATGCGGGCTCGAGTCGATCCTCGGTCACGGTCTCCTTCGGCCTCCCGTTCGGGACCAAGGTCGTGGACGCCGACTCCCTCGGCGTCAGGGCGGACGGCATCGATGCCCGCCCGACCGGAGCCGCTCGACTCCTCCTCTGAGGAGTCGGCCTGGGAATCCGAGGAAGAAGAGTCACCTGGTTCTTTTCGGACTCGGTGTGTCCCATCGGACTCCCCCGAGTCTGAACCTCGGAGACAGTCCCCCCCCCGGAGGATACCCGGTTCTCGGACTTCGTGAGGGATATGGCCAAAGCCTTAGCCTTCCCCGCAGATCCCGAGGAGGAGCCTCGAGCCGAGGAGCTCGATGCCCTCCAGTATGACTCTCCTGCAAAGCAGACCTTTACTGTACCGGTTCCTCCAATGCTGGAACGACTTCTCTTCCGCATGTGGGAGAGCCCGGCATCGTCGCCGGTGTTAAGCAAGCGGGTCGATTCCATCTATCGAGTCCGCAAGAGCCCCGGGTTCCAAAAGGCACAATTACCGCACCATTCCATGGTGGTGGAATTGGCCATGCATCGACTCAAGAGTGAAAAGATGCACTCCTCGGTGCCTCCCGTTAGGGAAGCTCATAACCTGGATGGCCTCGGTAAAAAGTGTTTCCAGGGCTCTATGCTTGCTTGTCGAGTCCAGACATACCAGCTCTATATGGGCATGTATCTTCGGGACCTGGCTAAAGAAATAGCCGGGTTCTCTGCTGGTCTCTCCGAGGAACCTTTGCAGAGGTTCCAAGCCTTGTCAACTGGGATTCGAGAGTGCTCGAAATTTATCTCTCGAGCAGCCTTTGATGGCTTCGAAGCGTCGGCTCGAGTAGCCGCAGCCGGCATCGGTGCCCGCCGACAGGCTTGGCTTCAGTCATCCGACCTCGAGCCATGGGTACAGGACAAGTTGGTCGATGTCCCCTGCAGAGGTGAAAACCTCTTTGGCAAACCCATGGATGAAAAGGCTGCACAGATCGAGACCGAAACTCTCACCAGGACTCGGCTCTCCAGAAAAACCTCTGCCCCTTCTCAGAAAAAGAAGGGCTCGGGTAAAAAGGAAGGCGGCTGCCTATAAACACTACCCTCATTATCAGGCCTCCACAGCTCCCCCAACAGGGTCAGCAGGCCAAGGGACGGGGTAATGGGTCCCGTAGGCAGCAGGCCCCCAAGCCTGCACCACCGGCCCCTGCTCAGCAGGGTGGGGGTTTTTGACTTCTTCAGCATAGCCTGTCCCCCTCAGCAGGTTTCTCTGAGCACAGGAGGTCGACTGGTCCACTTTGCCCAAAGGTGGTCTGCAATAACATCAGATACCTGGGTGCTCCAAAGAAGGCTATCTTCTGCACTTCCACCAGGTACCTCCCTCCTACTTTCCAGGGGAGCCTCTCAGACCCCCTCTGCACAGGGACTTACTCCTTCAGGAGTTAGCAAGTCATCTCCAGGAACAAGCAGGAATAAGTCCTCACATATGGGTACGTCGGTACCGACGGAGCCCGTGCGGGAAAGCTCCCCAGCTTCTTAGAATAGAAGCTTTTGGGACCTCCCACTGCACATGCGCACTGCCTTCCCGCCTTCCTGAACAGCTCTCCTCAGTTTCTCTTTTTCCGCGGAGCCAGCAGGTCGTGTTCCTGTCACCGCTGAAGAAATTGTTATTTTATTTGTTTCTTTAGACCGCGTACCTGCCTTCCCCATACCGATACCGGTATCGCCGGTCTTTTCTTTCTTTCTTTAAAAAATTATAATTCTTTTTTCTTATTTTTTAGCTTTTTGGTCACTTCAGAGAGGCCTCTCGGCCTACTCAATTTCTCCTCATGGAGAAGCCAGCCCCTGGATTTAAGAAGTGTACCAAATGTAATGCTGTTATTTCAGTCACAGACACCCATGAATGGTGTCTGAAATGTTTGGGGCCTGACCATTCCATACCGGACTGCCCATCTTGCTCCCACATGTCTAAACGTGGGCTGCAGAACCGGGCCAACAAATTCCATGTGCTGTTTGCTTCAGAGAATACAGCATCACAGTCATCCAGGTCTTCTTCTCCGGATGGATCTCAGGTAACCAAACCTTCTGTGGGCAAGTCCTCAAAGAGCAAATCTCCTTCAAAGCATCGAGAGGCTCTTAGCTTAGAACTTGAGGACCCTGCCCCAGCCAAACAACCCCGGCGGGAAGTCCAACTTCCAAAAACGCCAATTCAGGGGTCTCAGGTTGATATCGATGCTACGGCCTCGACAGATCACCTGTTAGCCTGCTCTGGGGTACCGGGTCACTCCGGTACCGACATCCAGGCAGCTATGGCGTCCATGGGCGATACTGTACAGTCCATGCAGCAGGCCGTCATGGCTTTCATTAAAGCTGCAACGCCATCGGTTCCGCTTTCAGCGGTTCCGGGCCCGATACCGGTATCGTCCGCCATGCCGGTATCGAGGCCGTCCACCTCTAAACGCAAGTCGGTACCGTATGGGCTTTCGCTCCATACCGGTTCCATACCCGATACGCCCGATATCGATACCGATCGGTACGCGTATCGTGCGTTAGAGGAAAGCACCGATTCCTCTGAGGATTTTCACTCCTCTGATGATTCTGCTGAGTTTTCACTCAACTTACCTGAGGAGCCCTCTTCTCCTAAAAGGAGAATGTCCCCTCCAGAGGATTTGTCCTTCCAGGACTTTGTTTTAGATATGGCTACAGCCCTTTCTATTACCACATCCTCTGAAAAGGAACCCAGATCCAAAAAACTGGATATTTTGGGATACTCAAAGGCCCCTAAGGAGGCAGTTACCCTGCCTATCCATGAAATCCTTCAAGAACAACTGATGGATTTCTGGGAAAATCCTTTGACTTTGTCTCCTTATTCCCGTAGGTTGGACACCATGTATAGGGTCCCTCCTTCTCCTGGTTTCCAAAAGACTCAATTGCCCCACCACTCTATTGTGGTGAAGTCTGCAATGAAGAAGATTAGGAGTACCAAAAGGCACTCTTCCACCCCTCCAGGACGGGAATGTAAGACTTTGGACTCTTTTGGTAGGAAAATTTTCCAGGCTAGTATGCTTATAGCCAGGATTAATTCCTACAGTCTCTATATGGGCATGTTCCTGGAGGAACTTGCCAAAAAGGTGCGGCATTTTGCCCCCTTTATCCCTGAGGATAAAAAGCAGGGATTCCTTTCCCTAGTGAAACAACTCTTAGAGGTTTCTAAGTTCTCTAATAGGGCAGCATATGATTCCTTTGAGGGAGCCAGTAGGGCTTCGGGCATTGCTATTGCAGCCCGACGTCTTGCTTGGCTCCAGGCCTCTGATCTGGAACCTTGGGTTCTAGATGGCTTACGGAATCTGCCCTGTACAGGTGAGAACTTATTTGGGGAAGAGTGGCAAATCAAAGCCACCCAGATGGATGCTGAAAATGCCACCTTGGAAAGACTTTCAAAGTCCACTTCAATTCCTACTAAGAAAAAGTCTTTTAAAAGGCCTTACTATAAGAAGGCCAGAGTTGCTTCAAATACTGGCCAGCAGTCTTCTCAACCTCGCTATACTGCTAAGCGTCAGCAATCCAAACAAGCACGAGCTAAGCCTGCAGCAGCTACTGTAGCTCAGCAGGCTCCAACCCCTCAGGGGTTTTGACTTGCTCCTAGGGAACTTGCCACTTCTGGTTCTAACACAACCAGAACCTCTCACCATACCCGGAAGGTTGGTTCACTTTGCTCCCAGATGGGAACAAATCACAACAGAACAATGGACCCTCTCTATCATTCGAGAGGGTTACAAACTTCATTTCTCCAGCCTTCCTCCCCATCATATGGTGAGACCATTCAATTCTCCCCCATCTCTCCTAACCCTGTTGGGTCAAGAGGTTTCCTCTCTTCTTGCCCAAGGGGCCATAGAAGAGGTTCCTCTTCCTCAACAAGGGTCCGGTTTCTACTCCCCTTATTTTCTCATTCCAAAGAAGACAGGGGGATTCAGACCAATCCTAGATCTGAGAGAATTGAACAAATTTCTCTTCAAGGAGAAATTCAAAATGCTGTCTCTCGGCATTCTCCTTCCTTACCTCCAGGGTCAGGACTGGCTTTGTTCTCTAGACCTACAGGATGCGTATACACATATACTCATCCATCCATCCCACAGAAAGTATCTTCGCTTTCTGTTTCAGGGAAAACATTTCCAATACAGAGTACTCCCCTTCGGTCTAGCCTCTGCTCCAAGAGTATTCACAAAATGCATGGCAGTCGTAGCCGCATTTCTAAGAGGCATGGGAATCTTTGTCTTCCCATATCTGGACGACTGGCTCATCCGAGCTCCAACTCAGTCACAGGCCCAGATTTCCCTGGACCACACAAGGAGCCTTTTGCAGTATCTGGGACTGGTAGTAAACCTTCCCAAGTCCCAACTCATCCCTACTCAATCTCTAGAATTCATAGGGGCCCAGTTGGACACCATCACTGCAAGGGCCTACCTTCCACATGTTCGAGGCCAGCGCCTCCTGAGTTTGGCCTCCCAAGCTCAGTCCAGCACTCACTTGACAGCCAGGGAAATGCTACGCCTACTGGGTCATATGGCCTCCACAGTGCATGTGGTGCCCTATGCTCGTCTTCATATGAGAGCAGCTCAATGGACCCTGGCCACTCAGTGGACTCAGGCGTCAGGAGCGCTCTCAGACCAAATACAAACCTCCGATCGTCTGTTTTGGTCCCTCCACTGGTGGACTTCCACCAAGAATCTGTTGTTGGGGGCTCCATTTCAACCATTGCTACCCCAAGCAACCCTCACAACAGATGCCTCCCAAACAGGGTGGGGAGCCCATCTGCAAACTCTCTCCACTCAGGGCACTTGGTCTCTACAGGAGACCACCCTTCATATCAATCTTCTGGAACTGCGAGCAATTTACCTTGCCCTCAAGGTCTTCCACTCCCTCCTAGCCAACCTCACTGTCCTAGTTCAGACGGACAATCAGGTGGCCATGTTTTACATAAACAAACAAGGAGGGACGGGCTCTCTGTCGCTTTGCAACGAAGCTCTAAGACTATGGGCCTTCGCCAGAGAGCATCAGATTCACCTGCTAGCAGTGTATCTCCCAGGAGTTCAAAACTCTCGGGCAGACAGGCTCAGTCGAGTTCTGCTGCCACACGAATGGTCCCTACATTTGGACCAAATAAACCGAATCTTTCAGGAATGGGGGACCCCGGACATAGACCTCTTTGCAAGTCCGTGGAATGCCAAACTTCCCCGGTTCTGTTCCAGAACTCCGTGTCAGGGAGCTCAGGCTACGGACGCCTTTCTCCTGAATTGGAGTCAGGCATTCCTATATGCCTTTCCACCCATTCCTTTGATTCCCAAGACTCTGTTCAAACTCCAGAGGGATCATGGAACTATGATCCTCATAGCTCCACGCTGGCCACGCCAAGTGTGGTTCCCTCTACTTCTACAGCTCTCCCAGGGATCCTACTTGGATCTGGGAGCTGCGCCAGACCTCCTGTCTCAGGAGGAGGGGACTTTGTGGCACCCAAACCCCAAATCCCTTCACCTCAGTGCTTGGTTACTGAAGGCTTAAGCCTTCAAGACTTTCATCTTTCCCAACCAGTGAAAGATATCCTTTCTGCCTCTAGGAAACCCTCTACCAGGCGTTCCTATGCTTTCAAATGGAAACGTTTTTCCATTTGGTGTGCTCAGCAGGGTCTTGACCCTCTGGCACTTCCTTTGAATTCTCTTCTTGATTATCTCCTGCATCTATCCAATGCAGGCCTCAAGACGAATTCGGTAAGAGTCCATTTAAGTGCTATTGCAGCATCCTTGCAACATATAAATGGACAACCTATCTCCTCTCATCCTCTTGTTGCAAGATTCATGAGAGGCCTGACTCTCACTAAACCTCCCATCAGACCACCCCCGGTCGCATGGGATTTGAATCTAGTGCTCGGTCAACTTATGAAGCCACCTTTTGAGCCAATGTTTTCCACCTCCTTGAAATTTCTTTCCTGGAAGGTCATCTTCCTCATTGCAGTCACTTCGGCTCGCCGCATCAGTGAGCTGCAGGCTTTAGTGGCTAATCCACCTTACACAAGATTTCATCATGATAAGGTGGTCCTTAGGACGAATCCCCACTTTATGCCTAAAGTGGTCTCGCCTTTTCATCTTAATCAAGAGGTATATCTACCTGTCTTTTTTCCAGCTCCTCATGCATCCAATGCAGAGAGGAACCTTCATACTCTGGATTGTAAAAGAGCTCTCGCTTTTTACCTTAATAGGACTCAGCCACATCGAAAGTCTTCTCAACTTTTTGTGGCCTTTGATCCTTCCCATTTGGGACTTCCAGTCTCCAAGCGTACACTTTCCAATTGGATTGCTCAGTGTATTTCTTTTGCTTACCAGAGCAAAAACATTTCTCTGGAAGGCCATGTCACTGCTCACAATGTGAGGGCCATGGCAACTTCTATGGCTCATCTGCACTCTGTTTCCATAGATCAGATCTGTCGAGCCGCTACCTGGGCCTCGGTTCATACCTTCACAGCCCATTACTGTTTGGACAAGGACTCCCGCCGGGATGCCTTGTTTGGCCAGGCTGTCCTCAAGCACCTGTTCCATTCCTAAACAACTCCTGCCCACCTTCCCAGAATGGATGCCTGAGATCCATACGAAGATGGCGAACCTTTACAGGGGATCCCATGCATCTAAGCTAGGGAGTCCCCATATGTGAGGACTTATTCCTGCTTGTTCCTGGAGATAGCACAGTTACTTACCTGTAACAGGTGATCTCTGGGAACAGCAGGAATTAGTCCTCACAACCCACCCACCTCCCCTAGGAGTTGTATCTTTTATCTATCTATCTTCCTGTCCTCTCTCTGTTGACTCAGCTATAAACTCGAAACTGAGGAGAGCTGTTCAGGAAGGCGGGAAGGCAGTGCGCATGTGCAGTGGGAGGTCCCAAAAGCTTCTATTCTAAGAAGCTGGGGAGCTTTCCCGCACGGGCTCCGTCGGTACCGACGTACCCATATGTGAGGACTAATTCCTGCTGTTCCCAGAGATCACCTGTTACAGGTAAGTAACTGTGCTTTCTTCAGGAACAGGCTGTGGAACCGGTGCCCCACCACCTGAGGGGTCAAGGCTTTTACTCCAGGTACTTTCTAATACCAAAAAGAACAGGAGGCCTCAGACCCATCCTGGACTTGCGGAACCTCAACAAGTTCCTCGCAAGGGAAAAGTTCAAGATGCTTACCCTTGGAATCCTGCTGCCCTACCTCCAGCAGGGAGACTGGCTATGCTCCTTGGATCTAAAGGATGCCTACACTCACATCCTCATCCATCCAAGCCACCGACAATATCTCCGGTTTGTCGTGGGAGGCAATCATTACCAGTTCCGAGTACTACCCTTTGGCCTATCCTCCGCCCCAAGGGTATTCACCAAGTGCCTAGCGGTGGTGGCGGCTTATCTCAGACTTCAAGGTCTCTTTGTGTTTCCCTACCTGGACGACTGGCTCATCAGAGCCACCTCATCCCAGGAAGCCACTCGCACCACTCACCGCACTGTAGCTCTGCTCCAACACTTGGGTTTTGTCATAAACTTCGCAAAGTCCACTTTGCTCCCCTCTCAGGATCTGGAGTTCATAGGTGCCAAGCTAAGCACGCTGCAAGCAAGGGCTTTCCTGCCTCTAGACAGAGCCAACAGACTCATAGACCTTGCCAGCCACTTTCGCAGCAATTCCCTGGTCTCGGCCAGACAATTTCTGAGACTGCTTGGCCATATGGCTTCCACGGTCCATGTGACCCCCTATGCCCGCCTCAACATGCGGCCTGCTCAGTGGCACCTCCGCAGACGCTGGCAACAAGCCACGGGGCGACTGGCGGACTCCATCCAGATATCCGACCCGCTGGTCTCATCACTGCAATGGTGGCTTCACCTTCCGAACCTGGTACTCGGAATGCCTTTTCAGTCTCCTCCTCCTTCTCTAGTCTTGACGACCGATGCTTCTCTTCTGGGTTGGGGAGCACATTGCCAAGGGGCATGTACTCAAGGCCTCTGGAGTCCTTGGGAGTCTGCCCAGCAGATCAACTTCCTGGAGCTCAGAGCAATTCGCCTAGCTCTAAAGGCCTTCTCCCACCTCACGTCTCACCAATCTGTGCTAGTCCAGACGGACAATCAAGTTGCAATGTTCTACGTAAACAAACAAGGTGGCACAGGCTCCTTCCTTCTCTGTCGCGAAGCACAGAGACTGTGCTCTTGGGCCATCAGTCGAAGCATCCTCCTAAAAGCGGTTTATCTCCCAGGTCAAGAGAATTACCTGGCGGACAAACTCAGCAGAATCCTCCAACCACACGAGTGGAGACTGCATCCGTCAGTGGTACAACGGATTTTTCTCCAGTGGGGTCTGCCCACCATAGATCTCTTTGCCAGTCCTCTGAATCGACAGCTTCCCCGATTCTGCTCTCGGGAGTCACATCCTCTCCGAATAGCGGCGGATGCGTTTCTCCTCTCATGGTCCACGGGCCTCTTGTATGCCTTCCCCCCCATGCCACTGGTGTCTCGGACCCTGTTCAAGGTTCTCCAGGACAAAGCCTCGATGATCCTCGTGGCTCCCCGGTGGCCCAGACAGCCCTGGTTCCCGCTGCTGATACAGCTGGCGGTAGACACTCTTCCGCTGGGGTTTCAACCCGATCTCCTGACGCAGGATCAGGGGACTCTCCTACACCCCAACCTCCGGTCTCTTCATCTGATGGCCTGGCTGCTGAAAGGGTAGTGCTTGCTCCCCTACTGCTGCCTCCAGATGTGGAGGAAGTCGTCTTGGCTTCCAGACGGCCCTCCACCCGTAAGGCCTACGCCCTTAAATGGCGTCGGTTTTCTGCCTGGTGTTCTCAGCGGTCTCAGGATCCCTTCTCCTGTTCCATATCTGTGATCCTGCAATACTTACTTGGCCTCTCAAACCTTGGACTTAAGTCCAACTCAGAGTCCACCTCAGTGCTCTTTCTGCGCATCACATGCCGGTGGATGGCAGGCCTCTTTCCAGCCACCCTTTAGTGGCTCGTTTTCTCAGAGGCCTCCTCCTTAAACCACCTCTGCGCCCACCAGCCCTTGACTGGGATCTGAATGTGGTTTTACAGCGGATTACCTGCCCGCCTTTTGAACCTATGGCTACCTGCCCACTTCGTTTTCTTTCTTGGAAAACCTTATTCTTGGTAGCCCTCACTTCTGCTAGACGCGTTAGTGAGCTGCAGGCCCTCGTGTCTGATCCCCCTTAAACTAGGTTCTACAAGAATAGGGTAGTCCTACGGACTCACCCTAAGTTTCTTCCTAAAGTGGTTTTCCCCCTTTCACATCAACCAGGAGGTGGTACTTCCGACCTTTTTTCCCAGGCCGCACTCCAGCCGAGCTGAAATGGTCCTGCATACCCTGGACTGTAGGAGGGCGTTAACCTTCTACCTTGACCGTACGCGAGAGCACCGAAGGGCTGTTCAGCTCTTCGTGTCTTATGACCCCAATAAGTTAGGGCTTCCTGTCTCCAAGCGTACTCTGTCCATCTGGGTTGCTGACTGTATCGCTTGGGCTTATGGGGCAGCCGGCCTCTCGT
Source organism: Ichthyophis bannanicus (assembly GCA_033557465.1). Lineage (NCBI taxonomy): Eukaryota > Metazoa > Chordata > Amphibia > Gymnophiona > Ichthyophiidae > Ichthyophis > Ichthyophis bannanicus. Next base: position 30,658,493 of record CM066043.1, on the reverse strand, counting down.
TGGAGAGTCGAGTCACGGCTCATCGTGTTAGGGCGAAGGCTGCGTCAGTGGCTTACCTCCGCTCTGTTCCGTTGGCAGACATCTGCCGGGCCGCTACTTGGTCTTCAAGCCAGACTTTTGCAGTCCATTACTGCCTGGAGAGGGAGTCCCGCAGGGACAGTGCTTTCGGACAGGCAGTCCTCTGTAACCTCTTTGCTGTATAGGCAACGCCTACCCTCCATCCCGGATGTTGGGCTACTGGTTGGGGGCGTACTCAGAGAAGATACCTTCCTTCTGTGCTACTGAGCTTGAGGGAGCTCCTTTTTTGTGCTTAGGGTCTCCGGTAGCCTTAAGCTTGGGAGTCCCATATGTGAGGACTGACTTCCTGCTTGGTCCTGGAGAAAGAGTAGATCTCCAGGAACAAGCAGGAATGAGTCCTTACATATGGGTACGTCGGTACCGACGGAGCCTGCGCGGGAAAGCTCCCCAGCTTCCCAAAAGGAAAGCTTTTGGGGCTTCCCACAGCGCATGCGTGCTGCCTTTCCGCCTTCCTGACCAACTCTCCTCAGTTCTTCTTTTTCCGCAGAGCCAGCAGGTCGTGTTCCTGTCACCGCTGAAGAATTTCTTGTTTTTAAGTTGTTCTGACCGCGTATCTGCCTTCCCCGATTCCGAACCGGTACCGCCGGTCTTTATTTCTTTGTTTCTTTTAAAAAAATTTAAAAAAAAACCTTTCTTTTTCCACACTTGGTGAATTTTTATTTTTGTGAGGCCTACAGGCCTTTACAAATTCTCCCTCATGGAGAAACCATCTTCTGGTTTTAAAAAATGCACCAAGTGCTCTGGTACTATTTCAGTCACAGACACCCATGAGTGGTGTCTTAAATGTTTGGGTCCTGACCATTCGGTTCCGGATTGTCCATCCTGCTCTCTGATGTCCAAACGGGGCTTACAGAACCAAGCAGCTAAATTTCATGTGCTGTTTTCTACAGATAATCCAGCATCAGCATCATCCAGGTCTTCATCTCCGGATGGATCTCAGGTAACCAAACATTCTTCGGGCAAGTCTTCAAGGGGCAAATCTCCCTCAAAGCAGAGAGAGGCCCTTGGGTTCGACCCTGAAGACCCTGCCCCAGCCAAACAACCCCGGCGGGAAGCTCCGGCTTCCGAAGCTCCTCCTATGGGGTTACAGGTTGACATCGATGGCACGGCCTCGACCGATCACCTGTTAGACTGTTCTGGGGTACCGGCTCAAACCAGTACCGACATCCAGGCAGTTGTGGCGTCTATGGGTACTACGGTACAATCCATGCAACAGGCCATCATGGCTTTCATTAATGCTGCGACGCCCTCGGTACTGCAGCCGTCGGTTCCGACCCCGGTTCCGGTACCACAACTGATACCGGTACCCAGAGCATCTACTTCCAGTAGAAGGCTGGTACCGGTATTTGCTTCCCGCGATATTCTCGGTACCGACCCGGTTCCCGGTACGCCCGAGGTCGGTACCCGTATCAATCTCTGGAAGCAAGTAGGCGATACTTCGAGTCTTCTGAGGATGCCGATACCTCAGATGATTCTGATGAAGCATCCCTTATTCTCCCTGAGGAGCCTTCTTCCCCAAAGAGAAGAATGTCTCCTCCAGAGGACTTGTCCTTTCAGGACTTCATCTTGGAAGTTGCCAAAGGACTTTCCATTACAGTATCCTCTGAAAGGGAACCTAGAGCTCAAAAATTAGACATTTTAGGATACTCTAAGGTTCCCAAAGAGGCAGTCACCTTACCCATTCATAATATTCTCCAAGAGCATATGATGGATTTATGGGAGGCTCCTCTTACACTATCTCCACATTCTCGTTGGTTGGATACCATGTATCGGGTCCCTCCTTCTCCTGGTTTTCAAAAAACCCAGCTTCCTCACCATTCTATTGTGGTGAAGTCTGCTATGAAAAAGATTAAGAGTACCAAAAGGCACTCTTCTACCCCTCCAGGAAGAAAATGTAGAACTTTGGATGCTTTTGGCAGGAAAATCTTTCAAGCTAGTATGCTTATTGCCAGAATCAACTCCTACAGCCTCTATATGGGCATGTTTCTAAAGGAGCTTGCTCTTAAAGTACAAGATTTTCTCCCCTTTATTCCAGAGGATAGAAAGGAGGAGTTCCTGCTTCTCTTAAAGCATATCCAAGATGTGTCAAAGTTCTCCAATAGGGCTGCCTTTGACTCTTTTGAGGGTGCTAGTAGAGCATCTGGCATAGCCATAGCTGCTCGTCAAATTGCTTGGCTCCAGGCCTCTGACCTGGAATCCTGGGTGCAAGATGGCCTAGGCAATTTACCCTGTACAGGTGAAAATCTCTTTGGCAAAGAGTGGCAAGTCAAAGCCATTCAAATGGATGCAGAGAATGCTGCTTTGGATAGACTCTCTAAGTCTACTTCACTCCCTGCCAAAAAGAAGTCTTTTAAGAAATCTTTCTACAAAAAGCCTAGATTTGGTTCCAATGCTGGCCAGTCATCTGCTCAAGTTCGCTTTGTTCCTAAGCGACAGCAGACTAAACCGGCCAGAACAAAGCCTGCAGGAGCTGCTACGCTTCAACAGTCCCAACCCCCTCAGGGTTTTTGACTTACTTCTAGAGAACATACCCTTTCTGGCTCTGCAGCAACCAGAGCCTCTCACCATTCCAGGAAGGCTGACTCATTTTGCTCCCAGATGGGAACAGATTACATCAGAGCAGTGGACCCTCTCTATCATCAGAGAGGGATACAAACTGCATTTTTCCAGCCTTCCCATCTATCCGAGGGTGAGACATTTCATCTCTCCCCCATCTCTCCTACACCTGTTGGATCAAGAGGTGAATACTCTGCTTGCCCAAGGGGCAATAGAACAGGTTCCCCTCCTCCAACAGGGTTCTACTTCCCCTATTTTCTCATACCAAAGAAAACAGGAGGACACAGACCCATCCTAGATCTGAGAGAACTAAACAAATTTCTATGCAAAGAGAAATTCAAAATGATCTCTCTGGGAACCCTCCTTCCATACCTACAGAGTCAGGACTGGCTTTGTTCTCTAGATCTAAAGGATGCGTACACACACATACTCATCCATCCATCCCACAGAAAATTCCTTCGATTTCTGTTCCAGGGAAAACATTTCCAGTACAGAGTACTCCCCTTCAGTCTAGCCTCTGCTCCAAGAGTGTTCACAAAATGCATGTCAGTAGTGGCTGCATTTCTACGCACTCAGGGAATCTTTGTCTTCCCATACTTAGACGACTGGCTCATCCGAGCTCCATCTCAGGCTCAGACTTCCCTGGATCATACCATCTGAATTCTGCAGTATCTGGGACTTGTCATCAATCGGCCAAAGTCTCAGCTCACCCCTACTCAATCCCTAGAATTCATAGGGGCCTGGCTAGATACCACCACAGCAAGGGCCTATCTTCCCCAGGTACGTTGCCACCGGCTACTGCACTTAGCCTCTCAGATTCAGTCCAGAAGCCACTTGACTGCCAGAGAGATGCTACAACTGCTAGGCCACATGGCATCCACAGTACATGTGGTGCCCTATGCTCGCCTGCATATGAGAGCAGCTCAATGGACTCTATCCACACAGTGGACCCAAGCTTCAGGAGCTCTCTCAGACCAAATAGAAACCTCCAAACATCTATTTTGGTCTCTCCAGTGGTGGATGTCCACTCAAAATCTGTTGCTGGGGTCCCCCTTCCAACCACTACTGCCCCAAGCAACCCTCACCACAGATGCCTCCCAAACAGGATGGGGAGCTCATCAGCAAGACCTATCCACTCAAGGCCTTTGGTCTCCACAGGAGACCGCCCTTCATATCAACCTTCTAGAACTTCGAGCAATCTTCCTTGCTCTCACGGTCTTCCATACCCTCCTCTGCAACATGACAGTGCTTGTTCATACAGACAATCAAGTAGCCATGTTCTACATAAACAAACAAGGAGGGACTGGCTCTCTGTCGCTTTGCAACGAAGCTCTCAGACTGTGGGCCTTCACCAGAGAGCATCAAATCCATCTCCTGGCAGTATATCTCCCAGGAATTCAAAACTCTTGGGCAGACAGACTCAGCCGATTTCTGCTTCCACACGAGTGGTCCCTGAACATGGATCAGGTACTCAGAATCTTTCAGAAATGGGGAACCCCGGACATTGACCTCTTTGCAAGTCCGTGGAATGCCAAACTTCCCCGGTTCTATTCCAGAACTCCGAGTCAAGGGGTTCAGGCCAGAAATGCCTTCCTCCTTCATTGGGGTCAGGGCCTCCTATATGCCTTTCCACCCATTCCTTTGATTCCCAAGACTCTGTTCAAACTGCAGAGGGATCACGGATCTATGATCCTCATAGCTCCACGCTTGCCACGCCAAATGTGGTTCCCTCTACTTCTGCATCTCTCCCAGGGTCCCTCCCTAGACCTGGGAGCTGCTCCAGACCTTCTATCTCAGGAGGAGGGGACTTTGTGGTACCCAAACCCCAAGTCCCTCCACCTCAGAGCATGGTTGTTGAAGGCCTAGACCTTCAAGACTTAAATGTCTCACAACAAGTGAAAGATATCCTCCATGCTTCCAGAAAACCTTCCACAAGGCGTTCTTATGCTTTTAAATGGAAGAGATTTTCCATTTGGTGTGCTCAAAAGGATCTTAATCCTTTTGCTCTTCCTATCAATTCTCTATTGGAATATCTCCTGCATCTCTCCAATGCAGGCCTTAAAACAAATTCAGTAAGAGTCCATTTGAGTGCTATTGCAGCATCACTTAAACCTATCAATGGACAACCTATTTCCTCTCATCCTCTTATTGCAAGATTTATGAGAGGCCTTACTCTCACTAAACCGCCCATTCAGCCTCCTCCCGTGGCATGGGACTTGAATTTGGTTCTTGGCCAGCTTATGAAGCCTCCCTTTGAACCTTTAGTGTCTACCTCCTTGAAATTTCTTTCCTGGAAGGTTATTTTCCTCATTGCAGTCACTTCAGCTCATCGCATCAGTGAGCTGCAAGCCTTAGTGGCGAATCCACCATATACAAGGTTCCATCATGATAAGGTAGTCCTTAGGACAAATCCACACTTTATGCCTAAAGTGGTTTCACCTTTTCATCTTAATCAAGAAGTATACCTACCTGTCTTCTTTCCAGCTCCTCATGCATCCAGTGCAGAGCGGAACCTTCATACTCTAGATTGTAAAAGAGCTCTTGCCTTTTACCTCCATAGGACTAAGCCACATCGAAAGTCTTCCCAACTTTTTGTTGCTTTCGATCCTTCTCATTTGGGACTTCCAGTCTCAAAACGAACACTTTCCAATTGGATTGCTGAGTGTATTTCGTTTGCTTACCAGAGTAAAAACATTTCTCTGGAGGGCCATGTCACAGCTCACAACGTGAGAGCCATGGCCACCTCTATGGCTCATCTTCACTCTGTATCCATAGATCAGATCTGTCGAGCAGCCACCTGGGCCTCAGTTCATACCTTCACAGCCCATTACTGCTTGGATAAGGACTCCCGCCGGGATGTCTTATTTGGTCAGGCTGTCCTCAAACACCTGTTCCATTCTTAACCAACTCCTGCCCACCTTTCCCTTAATGGATGCCTGAGATCCATCGGAAGATGAAATACCTACGGAGGGGATCTCCCAGGCATCTCAGCTAGGGAGTCCCCATATGTGAGGACTCATTCCTGCTTGTTCCTGGAGATAGCACAGTTACTTACCTGTAACAGGTGATCTCTGGGAACAGCAGGAATAGTCCTCACAACCCACCCACCTCCCCTAGGAGTTGTATCTCTTTCTCTTCCTTTCCTCTCTCTATTGTCTCAGCTTTAAACTCGAACTGAGGAGAGTTGGTCAGGAAGGCGGGAAGGCAGCGCGCATGCGCTGTGGGAAGCCCCAAAATCTTTCCTTTTGGGAAGCTGGGGAGCTTTCCCGCGCAGGCTCCGTCGGTACCGACGTACCCATATGTGAGGACTATTCCTGCTGTTCCCAGAGATCACCTGTTATAGGTAAGTAACTGTGCTTTACTCACCTGTAACAGGTGTTCTCCAGGAGCAGCAGGAATCAGTCCTCACAACCCTCCCTCCTCCCCTTGGAGTTGCAATCCTATGATTTTGTTTTTTGCTAATTTTTTTGCTGTCTCTTAGCTATGTCATCAGACTGAGCAAGATGGCACCCTTGGGCGGGAAGGGGACCGTGCATGCGCGCTGCAATTCCCAAAGGCTTTCTTTAAAAGCTGGGGAAAATTGCTCCGCGAGGGCTCTGTCGGTGCCGACATCACCCATATGTGAGGACTGATTCCTGCTACTACTGGAGAACACCTGTTACAGGTGAGTAACTACTCTTTCTCTAGATCTCAAGGGTGCGTACACTCATGTTCTCATCCATCCAACTCACAGAAGGTTCCTTCAGTTCCTTTTCCAGGAGAAGCACTATCAATACAGAGTGCTCCCTTTTGGCCTGGCCTCTGCACCAAGGGTGTTCACGAAATGCATGGCAGTGGTTGCTGCTTTTCTGTGCACCCTGGGAATATTTGTCTTCCCCTATCTGGACGACTGGCTCATTCGAGCTCCCACTCAATCAGAGGCCAGGACTGCTCTAACCTGCACAATGCGTATCCTTCAATACTTAGGGCTGGTAATAAACATCTCAAAATCCAATTTGATCCCTACTCAGTCCCTGGAGTTTATAGGGGCATTGCTGGATACCACAAGGGCAAGGGCCTTTCTTCCCCAGGCCCGCTCCCCTCGCTTCATGCAGTTAGTAGGGGTTTGAACTCTGCTTGAGAAGCTAACTGCTCGAGAAATGTTACAGTTGCTAGGCCATATGGCTTCCACCGTTCCTGTGGTACCATATGCTCGCCTTCACATGAGAGCAGCTCAGTGGACTTTATCCACCCAATGGACCCAGGCATTAGGCTGCCTGTCAGACAAAATAGCAAACACAAGTCGCCTCATTTTGTCCCTCCAATGGTGGAAGTCCCCTCAAAACCTCTTGCTGGGGTGTCCTTTTCAACAGCCTCTACCCCAGGCAACTCTTACAACAGATGCTTCTACAATGGGCTTGGGAGCTCATCTTCAAGACCTCTCCACCCAGGGCATCTGGTCCCCACAGGAGACTTGTCTCCACATCAGTCTTTTGGAACGCAGAGCAATCTTCTTTGCTCTATGAGTTTTCCACACCCTGCTCAGCCACAAGACAGTCCTTGTCCACACGGACAATCAGGTAGCCATGTTCTACCTAAACAAGCAGGGGGGAACTGGCTCTCTGTCGCTTTGCAACGAAGCTGTGCGACTATGGGCCCTCGCCAGAGAGCATCACATTCATCTTCTGGCAGTCTATCTTCCAGGGCTTCAAAACTCTTGGGCAGACAGACTCAGTCGAGTTCTGCTTCCACATGAGTGGTCCCTACATATGGACCAGGTGTCAAAAACTTTTCAAATTTGGGGAACCCTGGACATAGACCTCTTTGCAAGTCCGTGGAATGCCAAACTTGCACAGTTCTGTTCCAGAACTCCGGCTCAGGGGGCTCAGGCAAGGGATGCTTTTCTCCTTCACTGGGTTCAAGACTTCCTGTATGCCTTTCCACCCATTCCCCTAATTCCCAAAACCCTATTCAAGCTTCAGAGAGACAGAGGCCACATGATTCTCATAGCTCCACATTGGCCACGGCAAGTGTGATACCCTCTGCTTCTACATCTCTCTCAAGCTCCCTCCCTAGAGTTAGGGTCTGTTCCTGACCTCTCTCAGGAGGACGGAAAATTGTGGCATCCCAATCCCCAGTCTCTGCATCTCAGGGCTTGGTTGCTGAAGGCCTAGATCTCCAGGATATTCCTCTTTCTCAACAAGTGAAAGATGTTCTTCATGGAAGACAGGAGAAAGCAAGTCAAAACCACATATCTAGTGTACTACACTCTGAAGTGGGATTAGGGAAGAGCTTTTAGTGCTCTAGTACCAACGAAGAGGGAGAGGAACACAATATCAAAATAAAAGATTATGGGGTATGTTTACCAAACAGTGGTAAAGGAGCATTGCTAACATTAACATGTGGTAATTTGACCGTCAGCAGAAAATTTCCCAGAGTGGAAAAGGGGTCAATGGGTGGGGAGTGGGTGGGGAGAAGCCCCTGCCACATTAACGCTGGAACAGTAACGCCGGGACTTTACCGCCAGTGAAAACCTGTCGGTAAATGCACATTTGCAGGAGAGAGAGACCATTTCAATGTCAGCAATGTACAGCACAGACTGGGAGCTCAAGAAAAGTGATAGTGCTATATTTGCAGCAAAAGCATAGTGCCCAAGTATGAAAGGACACTATTTTGATGGTGCAAATGGGGGCAAAGGAGGTGGCACTTTGGTCATGCAGTGAGGGCTGCTGGTGCACAGGGGGAAACCAGGCAGCTGCCTAGATTCCACATAGGAACTAAGACTACAAAATATGCCAAACTGTGGCAGACCAAGGTCCATCATGCCCAGTATCCTGTGTCTGTCTGTGCACAATCTAGGTCACAAGTACCTAGCAGTTTCCCCAGAAGACATACAGGATCCCCAATGACTGTAATGGGGCAAACAGGACATAGCTCAGATCCTGTTTAGCAATGGTTTGTTGACTGTTACCCAGTAACCCGTCTAAACTATTTTAACTCCAGCTACACTGATAGCGTTTACCACATCCTCCAGAATGATTACGCGTGGACTGAAAAAGTATTTTCACCTAGAAGACCCAAATTGGTTACACTGTAGCCACATTGCAGGTTCCCTAGTCTGTCCACAGTCTGATGACATAAAAAAGTGACATGTTTACCTGTTTCACTTCAGTTAATAATCTATATACCTCTATCATATCTGCCCTCAGCTGATGAGCCCCAACCTTCTTAGCCTCTCCACAAAGGGGTATTCTGCCATCCGCAGAACCTTCTGTGATATTTATTTTATTTATTACAAGCTCTTATATACCGCACTATTTGGGATCAGCGCGGTTTACAATATAACAAAAGACCAGAACACAAAGCTCTTTGGTTTTACATTGAACAGGAAAAAGAACTTGGATAATACATGGGGAGATTATTAACTGAAACTATTTACAATGAATTTACATGTATATACGTCAGTATTTATTCTTACATCGGGTTGGGTGTTCAAAGGGGATTGGTGGTCAGGACGGTGATTGGATGTTCAGGTAGTAGTGGGGGAATAAATGGGATTTGATTGCCTTTCTGAATGAGGTTAGATCAGAGATGGCCCGAATTTCAGGTGGTAAGGAGTTCCAGCACTTAGGGGCATAGAAGCTGAACGCCCTGTTGGATGTCGCTAGTGAGCATTTAGTCGCTGCATTAGGGATTACTAGCGAGTTTGTAGATATAGTTCTCCTAGATCTGTTAGGTGGAACGGTCTGCATAAGGTTCATTAGAGAGGAGGAGGTCATTTGTCATGATCCCACGGTGACAGTGGCTGCACACAGTCCTGCTACTGCTGCGGAAAGGCAATGTGCCACATAAGGTGGTCCAAGGGTCCTGGCACCCCAGGCAGAGATCTAGGCTGCCCCTCCCCTGCTACCACAGAGCCTGGCTATGGAGGAAGAGGCCAATAGTGTCAGAAGCTGTAGCCCTCCAGGTAGCTGGAAAATGCAGTTGCCTGGGGAAATACAGCAGTGGCTGCCATTCTCCCCCCAAGACGTATTGGTGGCAGACGGTGTTGGGGCACCTGATGGGAGGGCTGTATGGCTGTCCATGTGTGCCCCTTCCCCCATCTGGACCCTTTGCCCAAAGTGCCTGCCAAACCCACATGTTTAACATGCATGTGCATGGCCATGTCTGCATGGTGGGGTGTTAGAAGTGGCACCAGTCTTCAGCAGACAAGCCTTGTCCTGGTCATGTGCACCATCTGCATTGTAGCATGTGCTGATGGTGAGCTGAAGAGAAGTATGTCAGCAACAGGAGTTGCTATCTCTATAAGATAGCACTGTGGTGTAACAAAGACAGTGGGTATATGTATGTGCAGAAGGTTACAGGGTTCAGGTCCCTGCTGGGGTTTCTGTATTGCATATTCCTATGGACAACGTTTAGCTGATAATGTAAGTACAGCTCCAGCATGTGCAACCCCCAAGGAGATGGCCAGCAAGGGTGGAAACACCCACCAGCAGCACTGACAGGCTCCACTATCCACAGCTGGCTGGAGGCTGATAGCACATGCAAACAGAGCACATGTTATCTGTGGTGAGGGTAAGGCACGGTAATATAATACGTGCAAACAGAGCAGACGTTGTCAGTCCTGCTTGACACTCCTGTCTCAATCATCTCCATTTTTGCTCAGTACACCAATGAGAGTGTGTGTTTCCTCTTTTGTCCTGTGGCTTTCTGTAGCTGCTCTGTGCCAGTATCACACTTTCAGTTGAGTTCTTACCAAGCTGAGATGCTGGAGAGGTGCATTCTCCATTTGGTGATCAGCTGTAGACTGCTGTTCTGCATGTGCATTGCATCATGGGTACCGGTGGGGTTACCCTATCCTTGCAAACACAGCAGACATTTTGTGTGGTGACCTGCAGTCTTTCTGTATCCAGCCATTGCTGTGCAAAAATCTGTGGAGGTGTAGTTTACTGCGGATCTGTGCTGCCAGCCCATAACACCCTCACCTCAGTTGCCAACCATCCTTCAGCCCACCTATCTGCCTCTGTCAGCTGCTACCCCATGTCCTGCACTGGTACCTTTTTCTGCATTGTGGCTCTTCGTGCTTGCCTCTCCTGTGCTTGATCTGCATGGCACAATTACTCCTCCGTCGTCCTATCATTGCAAATATACTGCCTCCACTGGGGGACACATATGCCCATCCTCTGCCACCCACAGTCATTACAGCACTTTACATTGCCAACACCCTGTGCATCGGTACAGCTGCCTCCAACATGTTTGTCCACTTTACTGGCTGCCACATAGGATGCCTGCAGATATGGCAGATCCATCAGCTCCCACCTCTCCTTCCTTCCATCACTTGTTCATTGCCTTTCCTTGGTGCTCTATCCAGTGTTAGGGTTACAGCTGTTTTTATGACTTACAGTTCATGCTTGTCAACTTGGGGCACCTTACTGCCCTTAAGGCACGTTAACGTCCTTAGGGCACCTTAACCTAAGGTGCCTTATGTTAAGGTGCCCTAAGGGCTTTAAGGTGCCTTAATTTAAGGCACCTTAAAGCCCTTAGGTCGTCTTGTCGGCCTTAACGTGCAATGTCCCATTAATGTGTATTAAGCAGCCAAGGCTCCCTTTAACGCACGTTAAACAGCCCATTGCTCTCTTTACACCGGAATGCCCCCTACCTGCCCACTGCCTTATATGGCTTCAGGTACCTTAATGCTGCACTTACCGCTGGTAACTTTACCGCGGTTTAGTAAACATACCCCTATGACTTGAGAGACAAGAAAAAGGTGCAGAAAAAGAAAGATATAATGAGTCTAACTAAAGAATTATATCAGTGGGATAATGCTGAAGTAATAGGAGGGTATGGTACAGAGCAGGGATATCAGATGAATATGACCCTTAATGAATATGTAGCATAGAAGGAAGGCTCCTGGGCATTTGTATCTAGATGGATAGACAATTTAGTGGAATGGACTGAGTCCTTCCAGCTGCAGGGTCTTCCATGGCCCCGGGAGGGATCAAATGAGACATGGGCAATGGATTTAGCAAGGAGATGCATAATAGGAGGTTTTGGAGACCCCCATTGGGGCTATAGTTATATGGGACAAGGGTTAGTGATCTGGCAGAAATATGAGAAAAAGGGATCTAAATTGCTGTTTCAGAACCCCCTATTACATATTGTGGAACAAGGAGGAGCACTTCCAGTAAGCAGGTATGTGCCATGGAGTTTTATGAATATGGAAAATGTAGCGAGGTTACTGTCTCCACTAGTGAGAGGTGCCCCAGCCTGGATAAATAAAATTGAGATGTCCACTGCAGGCCATCAGCAATAAGAGATATAAAAAGTATTTTGGCAAGGCTTTTAGGTGCAAGTAGGGTGGAAGAAACATTTCAGAAGGCAGGGTTACAGCAGGTTTCATTACAGAACAGTTTGCATGATGGAGTGGAGTTTGGACTGTATCGGATAGCTGTTTGGAATGCTCTACGAGATGTGTTTCTGGATGTTTGGGACTTCAGTAAGGTAACAACGTGTATTCTGGGGGAAGGAGAAGATATATATGCATTTGTGAAAGAAATTCAGGATTTGTGGGGGCAAGAATCAGGGGTCCCCTGGGATCATATGGGAACGTCAGTATTAAAACATTTACTTCACATCGAAGTCCAAAAGAAGCTGGATGGAGTTGTGGCGCTTCCACAGAAGGCGTAGCCAGAAATAATGGTGCATATAGACCATTTCTTGTAGCAGAGTATTGAAGAGAAAAGAAAGAAGACAGCAAAAGGTAATGCTCTTCATAATAAATTCCTGGTAGCCTCACTAGATAATATGACAAAGCAGGCACACAGCCTGGAGCGAATGGCACAAATTACATAGAAGGGAGCACAGAGAAAAGGAAACCTGATGCTGCAAGGGAGGAGAGAAGACAGTACAGAAGGCCACAGGTAGATCCTCCTGTTTGCTGGAATTACGGTAGAGTAGGACATGTGCATAGAGATTGCAGGGTTAGAAAAAAACAAGTGTGGGATTGGGTGGAGGTCGGATAGGAGGGTTTGACCATATATGGAACCCATAGGGTTTGACCATATATGGAACCCATGCTGATAAAGATAGGGAAAAATGATCCACTAATACACAACCTTTGATAATGGAAATAGGAGACCAGCAGATAGAACACACATTTTTGTATGCTCCAGACTCCCCTGTGAATTTGTTGGGGAGGGACATCTTGACAAAATTAGGAGTAGAAATCAAATGCATGTTTTTAGGAACTGGAACTGATTTGCAGAAAACAGATGGAATGCATGTATCTGAAGTTGTCAAGGCTAAACAATGGAGTTTTAAGCTAGATGGTTTGTTTACCCTGTTTTTGCAAAGGTTAGTAGCTAAAAGAGTACCTTGTGTAATAAATGCTCAGGCAGTATGGGAGTACAGTCAAACCTCGGTTTTCATGATTAATCCGTTCGAAAAAGTCTGACTAAAACCGAAACGTATGAAAACTGAAGCAATATTTCCCATAAGAAATAATGTAAATCCAATTAATCCGTTCCAGATACCCAAAAATATTCACAAAAAATACATTTTATAGAGAATAACTATATTTTTACATACAGAAAACAATGAGAAATAAATATAAATGACTAATGAAATGGATAAATGAACATTTAACATCACTGAAAGCAAGCTAAGTACAGTACTGTACAGTACAGTATGTTAACATCTGGCCTTAGCCACCCCTGACAAGCTGCTGTGCCCAGCTCTCTTCGGAATCACATTGAATTCAGTCCATTAAAATACCTTTACATTATCTGCTCAATGCTTCAGAATGGCAGAAAATCTTAATGATATAGCTTCAGACGTACCCTGCAAGAGAAAGAACTGCTTCCCACATTCATGCAACATCTCCTGCTTACGTTGACAGCTTTTCTTCCCTGCTACCGGGACAAAATCTCAGTCAAAAGACGTTGAAAACCGAAGCAATGCATGAAAACCGGGACAAAATCTCAGTCAGAAAAGACGTTGAAAACCGAAACGTATGAAAACCGGGGCAAATGAAAACCGAGGTTTGACTGTATATCTTGCGACCCCTAGATCCAGCAGATTTGGGACCTTTGCGAGTTGAAGCAATTAGTTACAGAGAAAAGGAAGTTACTTTTGTGAGCTGAGTTGCAGAATTGAGAGGGCTCTTCTGGAGGATTATTGTACTAAGAAAAAGAAAAGACAGCAAAGAAAGTGTGGGGACAGCTGATGTATGCTAGCTCCTTCAGCTGGATAACTGAAGAGGTGGATGATATTTACCTTTTGGGAGATTGGGTGGAAAAGGTAGAAAATAGTGCAATGATGTTGTTCTGTGATGTGGTGCTGGAAGAAGTGCTAGATCAAGTCCCTGAAGCAGTTTGGGCTACAGAGACAATCCCATATGGCTTGGGGCAGTCAGTTTAATATTTACAGGCGAACTGGAAAGAGGGAATGGCAGGGCCCTATAAGAAGCAGTATCCTTTGTCAGCTGAAACTGCTACAGGGATAAGAGGAGAAATTGACCTTTTGGCAAACCAAGGTGTATTGTAACATAGTAACATAGTAAATGACGGCAGATAAAGACCAGCATGGTCCATCTAGTCTGCCCAGCTAGATAGCAAGAGTAGGTGCACCTGTCACTCTGTGCAGGCCACCCCTCCCCATGTCTTTGTTTAGGGGTAAACCCACCACTCCATGTAGGACACCCCTATTTGTTGAGACGTTATATGGTTCAGAAGTTAGATGGTACTGTTAATTTTGTTTTTATCCTATTGCTGTAAAGGGATTGTATGAGGTGAGTAGCCCATTCAATGCCCCAATTTGCCCAGTGCACAAGCCTGAAACGATAAAGAAGTTTAAAAAAAAACTGTTAAAAATAAATAAATAATGGTAACTGGAGGCTTGTGCAAGAGTTAAGAGAATTGAATAAGCTGGTGACAGCTGAATTTCCAGTAGTTGCTGATCTGGCTAGAATCTGGGAGTCGGTGCAAGTCCATCCTTATTTAACAGTCATAGATTTGGCAAATACCTTTTATTGTATCAAAATGTATGTATGGCCCAGACCAGGAAAAATTTGTTTTCACATAACAAGACAGGCAGTATACGTGGACCCGTTTGCCCCAAGACTATTGTGAGAATCCTTTTATCTTTCACAAAGTGTTGGCACAAGACACAGATCTGTGGTGTAGGGAGATCAAGGAAAAACCTTAAAGAATTTTGAAATACATAGTTGATGTTTTGCTTTCAGCAGATAGTCTGGAAAATGGCATAGAATTAATCAGCTTGCTCAAATGGTTGGGAGAAAGAGGGTACAATGTGAGCAGAGAAAAGTTAGTAGTGGTACAAAAAGAAGTTGAATTTCTGGAAATGTTGATTTCTAAAGGCACCAAGGCCTTACCTGGAGAGAAATTGGCAGTATTGGACCAAACAACCAAGCCAGCCACAGTATCAGAACTGAGAGGGCTGGTTGGGCACCCGAACCTTTGCCGAATGTGGGTGCCAGACTTTGCTAGATGTGTGGATCCCATTAACATAAGAACATAAGATATGCCATACTGGGTCAGACCAAGGTCCATCAAGCCCAGTATCCTGTTTCCAACAGTGGCCAATCTAGGTCATACGTACCTAGCAGTTTCCCCAAAAGACACAGGTTCCACAATGCTTGTACTGGGTCAAGCATTGATATCCTGAGTCCCTTTTTAATAATGGTTTATGGACCTTTCCTCCAGGAACTTGTCTGAACCTTTTTTAAACCCAGATACACTAACAGCCTTTACTACATCCTCCGGTAACAAATTCCAGAGTTTGATTACACGTTGAGTGAAAAAATATTTTCTTTTATTAGTCTTAAATAGTTTACCCTGTAGCTTCATTGCATGTCCCCTAGTCTTTCTATATTCTGATAACGTAAATAATCAATCTACTTTACCCGTTCCACTCCGTTCATTAATTTATAGACTTTTATCATATCTCCCCTCAGCCGTCTCTTTTTTCAGGTTAAAAAGCCCTAACCTTTTTAGCCTTTCTTCATAGGAGTATCCTTCCATCCCTTTTACCATTTTGATGGCTCATCTCTGAAACTTTTCTAATAACGCTATATCCCTTTTAAGATACGGCGACAAGAATTGCACACAATATTCAAGGTGCGGTCTCACCATGGAACGATATAGAGGCATTATATCATTTGTTTTATTTTCCATTCCTTTCCTTATGATACCTAGCATTCTTTTTGCTCTCTTGGCCGCCGCTGCACACTGGGCCGAGGGTTTTAACATGTTATCCATAATGACGCCTAAATCTTTTTCCTGGGTGGTGGTTACTAATGTGGAACATTGCATCGTGTAACCATAATTTGGGTTGTTCTTCCCTAGGTGCATAACTTTGCACTTGTCCACATTAAATTTCATCTGCCATTTTGATGCCCAGTCTTCCAATTTATCAAGATCCTCTTGCAATTTTCCACAATCCTCTTGGGTTTTAACAACTTTAAATAGTTTTTGCGTCATCTGCAAATTTGATAACCTCACTCGTTATTCCCTTTTCCAGGTCATTTTATGAATATGTCAAAAAGCAGCGGACCCAGCACAGATCCCTGGGGTACACCACTATTCACCTTTCTCCATTGGGAAAATTGGCCATTTAGCCCTACCCTCTGCTTTCTAGCTTTTAACCAGTTCCTGATCCACAATAGTACACTGCCTCCTATCCCATGACTCTTTAGTTTTGCTAAAAGTCTCTGAGGGACGTTGTCAAAGGCTTTCTGAAAGTACAGATACATTATATCAACTGACTCACCTGTGTCCACCTGTTTATTCACGCCTTCAATAAAACATAACAGATTAGTAAGACAAGATCTTCCTTGTCTAAAGCCATGTTGGCTGTCTCCCATTAGGCCATGACTATTTACATGCTGAATAATTTTTTTTTTTATGATGGTTTCTGCCAATTTTCCCGGTACTGACGTCAGGCTCACCGGTCTGTAGTTTCCCGGATCACCCCTGGAACTCTTTCTGAAAATTGGCTTTACAGTGGCGATCCTCCAATCTTCAGGTATTACAGATGATTTTAATGAAAATTCACAGATTACTAATAGCAGGTCTGCAATCTCATATTTCAGTTCTTTCAACACCCTTGGATGTATACCATCTGGCCCAGGTGATTTGCTACGCTTCAGTTTATCTAATAGTTGTAATACATCTTCCCGATGTATCGATATTTCCTTCAATTCTTCTGCACCTTTAAATACCACTTCAGTCATGGGTAACATCCCTATATCTTCCTCAGTAAAGACCAAAGCAAAGAATTCATTCAGTCTCTCCGCTATCGCCTTGTCGCCTCTTAGTGCCCCTTTAACCCCTCTATCATCTAATGGACCAACTGACTCTCACAGGTTTTTTGCTACGAATGTACTTGAAAAAGTCTTTATTTCATGTTTTTGCTTCCGCAGCAAGCTTCTTCTCAAATTCTCCCTTTGCCTGCCTTATCAATGCCTTGCATTTGACTTGCCAGTGCTTGTATTGTTTCCAGGTTTCGTCATTTGGCTCTTTTTTCCATTTTCTGAAAGATGCTTTTTTGGCAACAGCCTCTCTGACCTCACCTTTAAATCATGCTGGCAGTGTTTTGGACTTTCACTTTTCTTAAAGTGTGGAATACAGCTGATCTGGGCTTCCAAGATAGTATTTTTCAACAACACCCAAGCTTGATGTAAGTCTTTAACCTTTGCAACTGCTCCTTTTAGATTTTTCTTAACTATTTTCTTCATTTTATCATAGTCTCCCTTTCAAAAGTTAAAAGGTAGAGGGAAGAATACTTGAGATGGGTGTAAACATGTGCATGTATCAGAGATTGAGTGGACAGACATACAGAAATTTATCAGAAAACTCAAAGAGGCAGACCTCCTGATGGTCCCTTACGCAGGATTGCCTTTTATTTTGTTTGTTGCAAATTTTTACTGGTCAGCAGCTTCGACACCATATGATGAGGAAAGAAAAGAATATGTTTTGGTGTATTTCCTGTCCTGTACGTATTCAGCAGTAGAACAAGGTTTCAGCATGTGTGAAAAGGGAGTAGTAGCTGTAGCTAAGGGAATAGAAAAGGTACTGATGATGGTTGGAGATCAGAAGGCGCAAGTGTATTGTCAGCATGATGTTTTTCAGGTACTGAAGTTACTCACTGTAAGTTTTTCCATTCAGAGAGTATCCAAATATCTAGTGCTGATTCAACAACCAAATGTGGTTTTGTTATCCCCAACAAGGCATATGGCTTGGATGTGCCACCTCTTGAGATCGATCATGCTTGTGATAATGTTTTGAATGCCCTAGAGCTATGTGATGATAGGTGTATTCCAGATTCAGAGATGGTGTTTGTGGATGGTTCTGCAAGGGGTCCACAAGAAAGTCCTCAGAGGGTTGGCTATGCTGTAATATATGAGGAGTATGGCTACATGACTATGGCAGCAGGTGAATTGTCTCCAAGGATTTTTCAGCTGTCAGCAGAGTTAGTGGCAGTAGTAATGGCATGGATTCTTTTTTTCTGCACAGTCTGACAGTCTGTTCAGATTCTGACTATGTATGTACTGCTATACTGACTAATGCCCAGAAGTGGAAAAGGAGAGGGCTGATTACGTCCAGAGGTAAGCCATTGATGCATGCCCCTATAATGATGACACTGATACAGTTGTTGATTCATCGTATGGAGGACAGCCATTGTAAAATGTGCCGTACATGCAACAGATGGTTCATTTGTTTCAGAAGGGAATAACAAAGCAGATTTAGCAGCTCGCGGTCACAATGAAGTAAACATGAAGACCATGCAGATGGTCTTAACCAAAGCAACCCTCTTTACAGGAAGATGGTTGAGGTGCTTCAGTCAGCTCAAGTAAGCGCTACTACAGAAGAACGAGAGGAATGGGAACATGTTGGAGCATATTTCTCCAAAGCTTTGTGGTATCACCCATCAGGAAAGAAATGTTTGTCAGATTTTGCTTTGCATTTGTTGTTGCCTATGATACATCTGCCTGAGCACAAGTCACCACGATGCATGATGGAACTATTAGGAGAACTGGTATGGAGCCCAGATTGAAAGAAAAGGTACGTAGTTTTGTTTCATGTTGTCAGGAGTGTGCCAAGAATAATCCTTTAGGAACTGCAACTCCTAAGGTAGGAGTGCTTCTGCCTAGACTGAGAGGCCCCCTTCTAGCTGTTCATATGGATTTTACAGATATGCAAACAGCAGTCCAAGGTAAACGTTGCCTGTTGGTAGCAGGATGTCCCATGGCACAGTGGGTGGAAGCTTTGCCCACTAAATGGGAAACTGCCACAGCTTTGGTGAAGTTTCTATGAGGCAGCCATGAGGCTCTTACACAAGTGCCTGACCCTTCCCCCAAGCCATGAGGCTCTTACATAAAGTAATCAGCCTGCTATTTCAGTAGACACCCTTCCCCCACTCCAGGTCTGAGCACAGTATCCCCTAGCCCAGAAACCAACAGACCAGAGCACACCGGTTTGGACAGGTCACCCAGGTACCTTCCCCAGGGGCTGCTGATTGGTGGACAGGAAATACCTGTGGCAAATGGGATTATAGAATGAGTTTGAAATTATACTGTATTTAAGGCATTGAAGGACGTCCCTCGGGGCTCAGACTTTTTGTGGAGGGTACCGGCTCTCTGTCTGATCCTGTGTGCACATTAAAGATCCTGTTTGCATTCCAGCCTGTCTGTGAGTTTTCCTTCTGTGGGTGAGTGATTGAATAAGAGCTTTTCACAGCGCTTGCTATAACATCTATGTTCAGAGATCATTCCCCAACATGGATGCCCAAGAACAATATATACGGACAATGGGTCACATTTTAGAAATTTGTTGATGCAGGACTTGGCAAAAGCTTTACTAGTGAACCAACACTTTGTCTCTGTCTATGGGCCACAGGCTAATGGCCTGGTAGAAAGAATGAATGGTCCTTTAAAATCTGTTCTGAGAAAAGTGTGTGCTGAAACCTGTGATAAGGAAGCTTATCATAGCTCAGGTAGGAGCTATAGAAAAGATGATGTGACTCTGAACAAGCAACCTGTCAGTTCTGGTAGAAGCAAGAAAACAGAGTTTTCACATAAAAGACTACCAGTCCCAGAATGCACCAGGTTTCCAGCAGCCATGAGAGGGGCTGAAGTGAGAGAATGTGTGTGCAATCAAGAGAGCTATGAGGTAATCCCTAAGCACTCATCTAAAAGGGCAGGGCCTGATTCAACACAGCTGCGCTGTGTTAGGGAGCAGCACACATTAGGACAGAATAAGAATAGAGCTTATTCTTCAGATAACAGTTACTACAAGCTCCAGCCCAGCTTCAGGGAGAGCTTCAGCTACAGAGGGAGGAAGAGATACAGAGACAGCAACGGCTACAAGCACCAGTATCACCTGGAGAAACAGAAGCCAAGCCAAGCAGATAGAGAGAGAAGGAAACTCTCTGGAAGGAAGAGAAGAAAGGCCATTGGAAGGTCTGGGAGATTCCAAGGCAGTACTCATACTGGGAGGTATTCCAAAAGCCAGCAGAGTCCATTGGACTGGATTCAGCCAGAGGAATGGAGTGGCAGAGATAGGAATCACCAGTGGCTACCTGGAAGAGAGAAGACTGCATGTGGAAGGGACTTTCAGACCAAGGCCAGAAGGTATGTGAGAGAAGATCCAGCGTCCAGGGATCAAGATTGGAAGGCTGGACATCAGAATTGGATTACATATTGGCCAGGCTATACAGAGAGAAATAATGATAGCAGGAGAGGCTCAGGTATGAACACTGATCCAGACCCTATCTATAATAGAGAATGGCAGCAAGGGAATAAGCATTCTCATGATAGTGCCTTAATGAAAGACTCATCTGTGCCAATGTATGATATTGACCCTATGATTGTTGATGCAGGGGGAAATACAGCAGATGAAACTATTTACATGGACTGTTCTTTATCTAAATGATATTGCTAGTTTTCTATGAGCAAACACATCAGCCATCACAAAGAAACCTAACTTTGTTCTTTATTTCCACTGCAAACAGCTCTTAAAGCAGGATTTGGGTTCACACAGTAGCAGCCAGCCAGCTAAAGGCTTACAGCTGGTCAATTGATAGTAATTAAAGCTGCACCTGATTGTGTGTGTGAGCAAGGGAGAATCACTGCTGAGATCTGCGTGGAAAATAAGCAAAAGTTAAACCTAACCAGCAAAGTTTATTCTTTTCTTTGTGCCTTTGTATTTGGTAATTATTTGCTAAGAACACATTAGCTAATTGCCTGACAAGCTGAAGGTTGTTTTCTGGTTTACTTTGTGACTTTTTGTTATCCATTTAAACACTGCAAGCAAGTAACCTCATTTATAGTGCTATCAAGCATACATGTGCTGGGTGAATTAAACCCCATCAATAAAAGAAGTATTTTATTGATCTTACCACTTGGTTTCACAACTCAAATTATTGTCATCAGCTGTGTTTGGGAGTGAATGAACTACAATACCCACAATACCTTGCAAGAATCATATGAATATATGCATTGTCAAGATTGTGTAAGTTCTCACCCTAGGCAGCCGTCTGACAAACCACACTGAATTGGGTGCAGGCTTTGCCCCTGGCTCTTTTTTTTTTTTTTTTTTAAGAAATTCACCACTGAAGAAAAATTCACTAACTCAGTTTCAGTTGCTTATAGGAAGGAGATGCAGGTTGCCATTGATTAATCCGGAAGATGGCAAGTTTCCAGATGACTTGAACACTTATCTTAGTGTTGCATACCTCATTGCAATTAATTGATCAAATTGTCAGTAGGCCATACTCAAGGACAGCATTGCATGTTCCACCAATAGTAAAGTACCTAATCAGGAGATTTGGTGTACAAGAGGGCTAAACCTCGACTGGTTGGACACAGCCCTATTTTGAAGGAATATTTTCAGTACACGCATCTATGCCAACTGAGGATATCTGAGGGAGGAGTATGGATCCATATCACAGATGTCTAGCCCACTCCATGTGTCTGCTCGGACTGATTTGTTTTTGGGAGTCCTTTGCACTGATTTTTTTGAAGACTCCTAAGTCATGATACTACTTTAACAGGCTTTAACAATTCTATGAATGTTGCTCCACAAAATTTACTTGCCCTCTATAGAGTGATGGTTTGCAGAGAGCATGCACAGGTGTACCCTGACGGAGTTGGACTTAAGTCCGGACTGTGCAAGGTGGAGCAAGTACTGCAACTCCAAATGTACCAGACAGGACAATGGGTCTACCTGTTGCTCTTTGCACCATACTGAGAACCTGCGCCACTTGAAGGCGTAGGCCCTTCTCATGGAATCCTTACGAGAAGCCAGGAGGACTTCCTCCACCTTCCTGGGGAGGTTATGGGGTGCTAAAGCAACCCGTTCAGCAGCCATGCCGTGAGAGACAGGGATCCCAGGTTGGGGTGGAGAATCGAGCCCCCCTCCTGTGTCAATAGTCCCGGGGGAGCACCCGAGAGGGACCGGAGACTCCATAGAGAGACGGAGCAGCAGAGGAAACCAAGACTGCCTGGGCAATCACGCGACTACTAGGAACATGGAAGCACTGTCCTGCTGGACCTTGAAGAGGGTCTACGCAATCAGTGGTGTGGGAGGGAAGGCATACAACAGGCCCACCGACCACAGAGAGGAAAAGATGATATAATAAATTGTATAGTAAGTTTAAAGACTCCAAACCAGTGAAATGGGACATAAAGAAGGTCTAAACAGTGTGCAGGCAAACTGAAGGGCTGTCCTGCAAGGTATATAATGGGAGCTCTATTCTGGAGGGGGTTTGAATATGAAAAAACGGCCATATGTAAAACAAAATGAGAAAATTGAAAGTTTAATGGCTAAATTTGATAGAGGAGGGTTTGGGGAGCTTAGGGAAGTATTTATTTTGTTTTAAAATACTTATTATGAAAAACAGAGGTATTTGAAAGTCTGGGGGGCGTGGCCTACTCCCGATTTTAAAAGTGTAAATTTTACAAAACTAAAAGTTTGAAGGTCAGGAATACAGGTCCCTGAATGCTGGGTAGTATGAGAAAGTGTTTTAAAAGTGTTTGTTGTTCCAAAAAGTCTGACTTTTAATGAATTTGTGTGTTGGAAGAAAATGTGGTTTAAACTAATGAAACTAATGAAAACTGGCTATAAAAGTGTATGCAGTGCAGACATTTGTTGGTTAGAACTTGCTGGATACCAGGATGTAGAAGAGGGATTGGAGGGATTTCAAATGGATGCAAACTTGCAAAGAGGCACAGCTGAGCAAGAGCTTACAGTGACGCAACTTGGAGAAACCCTCCTAGGCTAAAAATATCTTTAAAGAGGCAGCCCAGGAAATTTCTTTGAGGATGGAAAGGGTGAACAAATAGTGGTTGGATTAAGAAAAGTGGAATTAAGAATTTTTTTTGATAGAATAGAAATATTTGTTGACATCAGCAAGTGGAAGAGCATTAGGAGAGAGAAAATGGAATGTCAGTTACTGTGTGGAATTGTGGCAGTTGGTGAGTGGATGACTAAGAGAGAGGATGTGTATTTGTGACTGAGGTCCTGGGCCTGAATAAGTGTGTGTGTGTGTGGGGGGGGGGGGGGGGCGGCGTTGTGGATGTTTGAGGAATGTTTGAGTGAGGGTATGAAAGGATTGACAGAGGCTGAGGGGTTTTAATTGATTTTTATGTTTTTGTGTGAAAATGAGGTGTGTTTAGGAGTGAATGATACAGGAAGAAGATAAAGGGTTTAGAGTAGGGTTGCCAACTAGCTCCAGATGCGTCCGACAGGCTTGATCCAGTCCTGGGTTTACCCTATTGCATACAGGGACATGTAGTCTTGCTTTTCTTATGCAGTGCAATAGAGAAATCAGAACTACATCTCCCTGCATGCAATGGGATAAACTCAGGACTGGATCAAGGCTGTCGGGAGCATCTGGAGCCATTTGGCAACCCTAGTTTAGAGACAGACAGATGGATTAATGAGGCGGAATAGAGGTGAGAGGGAATTGCTGATGGTTTCAATTTTTTTCCATTTCCAGGGAGCAAAAGTTAGGGCTGGTGGTAAAGGACCTCAGTCTAAAGGAAAGGAGAGGTGCCTATTGCATTAAAGGGAAAGATAGGTCAGTAGGACAAAAGGTTTAATAGTGGGAGGTTAAGGGTTTACCTAAGTTTTTAAATAAAGATAAGTGGTGGAGATTGAGAGGGGAGAACTTGTCTGTGGAGACAGGGACTGGGAATAGTGAATGAGAGTGGAATAGTAAAAGGAAAAGGAGGCGTGGATCTAAGTAAGCAAAGGCTGGAGAGGAGTGTGCAGAGGAATGCTGATCTTGGAGGTATGCTGGGCTAGGGAGGTTTCTCCAGGACCAAGCAGGAAGTCAGTCCTCACTTATGGGTGTCATCGGCGCTGATGAAGCCCCAGCGGAGCATTTTCCCAGCTTTCCATGAAAGCCTTTGGGAATGCTGGCACGCATGCGCGGTTCCCTTCCCGCCTAAAGGTGCCATCTTACCTCAGTCTCTTTTTTTCCGTGAAGCCCATCGGACGTGTGTCCTCTTTTCCCGGATAAAAGTAGATTTTTTTCTAGCGTCGTTTTGCTTCTTTTTCTTTGGATTCGACGTCGGTTCCCCTCCTGCCGGGATCGGTACACCGGTATCGAACCCCCTTTTTTTTGCCCTTAGTGGCTAGGCATTCGCGCCAAAACTTTTTTCTTTTCCCTGGAAGGCCGGTCTTTTGACCTCGCGGGAACTCTTTTTTTTCCCCCATGACTTCCAGTGGTTTTAAGAAGTGTGATCGGTGTAAGAAAATTATGTCTCTCACCGACACACACGACTGCTGCCTTCGGTGTCTGGGCCCGGACCACGATTCTAAATCGTGCGGGCCATGTGGAAAAATGTCTTCCAAGGCCCTCCGAAGTCGTCAGCAGCAAAGTGAAAGGTTTTTCTCCGACTCGGCCTCTGCTCGTGCCCGGACCTCGTCTGATGCTTCGACATCTCGGAATTCCGATCCCAAGCGGCATCGGAGTTCCTCGGACAGGGGGTCCCCCAAGAGGGAACGTAAGAGGAAGAAGCGGCTCGCGAGGGCGGCGTCGGTGGAGGTCTCTGGACCCTCGAGGTCCAGGTCTAAGACCCCCGACCGTCGTCCCGGACCTGTGGACCAGGAGAAGCCGACCAAAGTTCCTCATATAGAACCGGAGTCTGCTGGACACGTAAGTCTTGTTGTCCTCGAGGACTCGCCTCCCCGAGTACCGACTTCAGGCCCGGCGCCGCCGGGGCCCGAGTCGGGGGCTGCTGCGTCACCCGAGCTGAGTCTCAGGTTGACAGCCTTGGAGAGCAGAATGTCTGCCTTCATGGATCAGCAGCGGGCACTGATGGCCAGCCTGTCTGGTGCATATGCCCTGACCACCGGGACATCGACTTCCAAGTCGACCCTGGAGACCGAGCCGATACTCGAGACCCTTGCGGCTCGAGGTCGTCCTCGGTCGAGGTCTCCCTCAGCCTCCCGTCCGGGACCGAGGGTCTTGACGCCGGTGCCTCCGGCATCGGGGCGGATGCCCAGGGGCCCTGCGGCGTCGGACCCCGACTCGACATCGGACGAGTCTGCATGGGAATCCGAGGATGAGGAGTCTCCTGACACCTTTAAGACTCGGTGTGTCCCTTCGGACTCACCTGAGTCTGAGCCCCGGAGTAGATCCCCTCCGGAGGATACTAGGTTCTCGGACTTTATCCAGGATATGGCCGCTGCCCTGGCTATCCCGGCTGACCCCGAGGAAGAGCCTCGAGCCGAGGAGCTCGATGCTCTGCAGTACGACTCTCCTCCGAAGGAGGCCTTTACTGTCCCGGTTCCTCCGATGCTGGAGCGGCTCCTCTTCCGTATGTGGGAGGCACCGGCCTTGGCGCCGGTTTTGAGCAAGCGAGTCGATTCCATGTATCGGCTCCGCAAGAGTCCTGGTTTCCAGAAAGCGCAGCTACCGCACCATTTGTGGAATCGGCCATGCATCGTCTGAAGAGTCAGAAGATGCACTCCACGGTGCCTCCTGGAAGGGAGGTCTGCAGCCTTGATGGCGTCGGTAGAAAATGCTTTCAGGGCTCGATGCTTGCTTGCCGTGTCCAGACTTACCAGCTGTACATAGGCATGTATTTACAGGACCTGGCCAAGGAGTTGGCCGGATTCTCTGCTGGTCTCTCCGGGGAACCCTTGCAGGGTTTTAAGTCCTTGTCCTCGAGGATCCGGGAATGCTCTAAGTTCATGTCCCGCGCCGCCTATGATGGCTTCGAGGCTTCGGCCCGAGTAGCGGCAGCCGGCATCGCGGCTCGACGCCAGGCGTGGCTGCAGTCATCGGACCTCGAGCCATGGGTTCAGGACAAGTTGGTCGATGTCCCTTGCTGAGGTGAAAACTTTTTTGGCAAACCTGTGGCCGAGAAGGCCACACAGCTCGAGTGAGCACCTCACCAGGACAAGGCTGTCCAGGAAAACCTCTGCCCCTTCACATAAGAAGAAGGGCCCGGGTAAAAAGCCCTTTTACCCGAGGAAGGGCACTGCCCACAAACAGTACCCACAATATCAGGCTGCCCAACCTGTCCCACAGGGTCAGCAAGCCAAGGGCCGGGATAATGGGCCCCGTAGGCAGACTGCCCCCAAGCCTCCGGCCCCTGCTCCCACTCAGCAGGGTGGGGGTTTTTGACTCCTTGAGTACAGCCGATCCTCCCTTGCAGACCCAGCCCTGCACAGGAGGCCGCCTAGCCTTGTTCGCCCACCAGTGGCCCCTGATAACTCAGGACAGTTGGGTGCTGGACATAGTCCATCGAGGCTATGCCCTGCATTTTCGCCAGCTGCCTCCGCCACACTTTCCAGGGGAACCTCTCAGGCCTCCCCTAAATACAACCCTTCTCCTCCAGGAGCTAAAAGGTCTGTTGCTGGACAAGGCTCTGGAGCCTGTGCCTCCCCACTTCCAAGGTCACGGTTTTTACTCCAGGTATTTCCTGGTGCCCAAAAGAACCGGTGGTCTTCGACCCATTTTGGATCTCAGAAACCTAAACAAGTTTCTTGTGAAGGAAAAGTTCAAGATGGTTACTCTTGGAACTCTTCTGCCCTACCTCCAGCAGGGAGATTGGCTATGCTCTTTAGATCTAAAAGATGCTTACACTCACATCCTCATTCATCCAGACCAGAGAAAGTACCTCAGGTTCATTGTGGGAGGAAACCATTATCAGTACAGGGTACTACCTTTTGGACTAACCTCCGCTCCCAGGGTCTTCACCAAGTGCCTGGCAGTGGTAGCAGCCTACCTGAGAAATCAGGGCATCTTTGTATTTCCCTACCTCGACGACTGGCTCATCAGGGGCCAGACGTCTCTCGAGGTCCAGCAGGCCACCAACAGAACAATAGACCTGCTCCAAAAGGTGGGTTTTGTCATCAGCTTCGCAAAGTCCACTTTGCTCCCCTCCCAGAACTTGGAGTTCATAGGGCCAAGGTTGGATTCTCAGCTGGCAAGAGCATTCTTACCAGTGGACCGAGCACGAAGGCTCATAGACCTCGCCAGCAAGTTTCTGCACTGGTCCCTAGTCTCCGCCAGACTCTGTCTCAGGCTTCTGGGCCACATGGCATCGACAGTACAGGTGACCCCCAATGCCAGGCTCAATATGAGGCCTGCCCAGTGGTGCCTTCGGACTCAGTGGTCACAACCCTCAGGCAGTCTCAAGGACAGAATCAGGGTGTCCCACCGTTTCCTGACCTCCCTCAACTGGTGGTTGCACCCCCCCCCCCCAATCTGCTGGTGGGGGTGCCCTTTCTTTTCCCACCTCATACAGTGGTACTGACCACAGATGCCTCTCTGCAGGGTTGGGGAGCACATTGCCTAGACAAGTGCACCCAGGGGCTGTGGTCTCCTTGGGAGGCATCTCAGCAGATCAATCTGCTGGAACTCAGAGCTATCCGCCTGGCCCTCAAGGCCTTTACTGCTTCCCTGGCACATCAGTCTGTCTTGATCCAGACGGACAACCAGGTAGCCATGTTCTATGTAAACAAACAGGGCGGGACTGGTTCCCTGCGCCTTTGCCAGGAGGCCCAGGACCTCTGTTCCTTTGCCCTGAAACACAACATGCTCCTCAAAGCAGTCTATCTTCCAGGCCAGGAGAATTCCCTGGCCGACAGATTGAGCAGGATTCTGCAACCACACGAGTGGCAGCTACATCCTTTGGTGGTTCAAAAGATTTTCTTGAAATGGGGGCTTCCCTCCCTAGACCTGTTTGCCAGTCCACTGAACAACCAGCTGCCAAGGTTCTGCTCCAGGCAACCGCATCCTCTGAGAGTAGCAGCAGATGCTTTTCTTATTCCCTGGACTCAGGGCCTGCTCTATGCGTTTCCTCCCACCCCTCAGGTGGCCCGAACACTGTTCAAGGTTCTCCGAGACAGAGCCTCAGTCCTCCTTGTGGCTCCCAGGTGGCCAAGACAGCCTTGGTTCTCCCTCCTGCTTCAACTGGCAGTGGATCTGCCTCTTCCTCTGGGATTGCAACCCGACCTCCTCTCTCAGGATCAGGGCTCCTTGCTGCATCCCAATCTCAAAGCTCTCAATCTGATGGCATGGAAGCTGCAAGGGTAGTGCTGGCTCCCTGGGGCCTGCCTCCGGAGGTTGAGGAAGTTCTCCTAGCCTCCAGGAAACAATCCACTAGAAAGACTTATGCTCTCAAGTGGAAAAGGTTCTCTGTGTGGTGTCAGCTACGTGCTGAAGATCCTTTTTCCTGTGCTGTGTCTGTAGTGCTTCAGTACCTGCTGCACTTGTCCGATCAGGGTCTCAAGTCCAACTCTATTCGGGTCCACCTCTCTGCTTTAGCAGCTCACCACTCCCTAGTTGAGGGCCATTCCTTGTCTGGGCACCCTTTGGTGTCTCGTTTTCTCAGAGGCTTGCTTCTGCTCAAGCCTCCCATACGTCCTCCTGCTCCTGAGTGGGAGCTCAACGTGGTCTTGCAGCAGCTGACTCGCCCACCTTTTGAGCCAAAGAGCTTGAGGCCCTCCAATATGACTCTCCTCCGAAGGAGGCCTTTACTGTGCCGGTTCCTCCGATGCTGGAACGGCTCCTCTTCCGGATGTGGGAGGCACCGGCCTCGGCGCCAATTCTGAGCAAGCGGGTCGATTCCATTTATCAACTCCGTAAGAGCCCTGGTTTTCAAAAGGCGCAGCTGTCACACCATTCCATGGTGGTGGAATCGGCCATGCATCGTCTGAAAAGTCAGAAGATGCACTCCGCGGTGCCCCCTGGCAGGGAGGCCCGGAACCTGGATGTGTTTGGTAGAAAGTGCTTCCAGGGCTCGATGCTTGCTTGTCCAGTCTTACCAGCTGTACATGGGCATGTACTTGCGGGACCTGGCAAAGGAGCTTGACGGGTTCTCTGCTGGTCTCTCCGGGGAACCTTTGCAGAGGTTCAAGTCCTTGTCCTCGGGGATCCGGGAATGCTCTAAGTTCATGTCCCGTGCTGCCTACAATGGCTTCGAGGCCTCGGCCCGTTTTGCGGCAGCCGGCATCGTGGTTCGACGCCAGGCATGGCTGCAGTCATCGGATCTCGAGCCATGGGTTCCAGACAAGTTGGTCAATGTCCCTTGCCGAGGTGAGAACCTTTTTGGCAAGCCCATGGCCGAGAAGGCTGCACAGCTCGAAACCGAGCACCTCACGAGAACAAGGCTGTCCAGAAAGACTTCTGCCCCTTCTCATAAGAAGAAGGGCTCGGGTAAGAAGTTCTTTTACCTGAGGAAGCTGACTGCCTACAAACAGTTCGCACCTTACCAGGCCTCCCCAGCTCCCCCACAGGGTCAGCAGGCCAAGGGGCAGGGACATGGGCCCCGTAGGCAGAAGGCCCCCAAGCCTCCGGCTCCTGTTCCCACTCAGTAGGGTGGGGGCTTTTGACTCCCAAGGCATAGCCTCTCCGTCTCTGCTGTCCCATCCCTGCACAGGAGGTCGACTAGCCCTGTTTGCCCACAGGTGGCCACCCATTGCAGGAGACAGTTGGGTCTCAAGCATAGTCCACAAGGGCTATATGCTTCATTTCCATCAGTTGCCTCCTCCTTACTTCCCAGGAGAGCCTCCAAGGCCTCCTCTCCACACAGACCTCCTCCTTCAAGAGCTTCAGGGTCTGTTGCGAGACAAGGCGGTGGAGCCTGTATCTCCCCACCTACAAGATCACGGTTTCTACTCCAGGTACTTCCTCGTACCAAAGAGAACTGGAGGCCTCAGGCCTATTCTTGACTTCGGAAATCTCAACAAGTTCCTAGAGAAAGAAAAGTTCAAAAATGCTTACTCTTGGAACATTTCTGCCCTACTTCCAGCAGGGAGATTGGCTATGCTCCTTAGATCTAAAGGATGTGTACACTCACATCCTCATTCATCCAGACCACAGAAAGTACCTCAGGTTCATTGTGGGAGGAAACCATTATCAGTACAGAGTGCTGCCTTTCGGCCTCACCTCCGCCCCCAGAGTCTTTACCAAATGCCTGGCAGTGGTGGCAGCCTACCTGAGAAATCAGGGTATCTTTGTCTTCCCCTATCTGGACGACTGGCTCATCAGGGATCAGACATGCCAGGAGGCCAGGCAAGCCACCCTCCAAACTATTTCTCTTCTTCAACACCTGGGTTTTGTCATAAACATCGCAAAGTCCACTTTGCTCCCCTCCCAGAACTTGGAGTTCATAGGGGCAAGGCTAGACTCTCTGCTGGCAAAGGCTTTCTTGCCAGAAGACAGAGCCCAAAGACTGATAGACTTGGCAAACCAGTTTCTCAACAGGCCACTGGTTTCCGCCAGACTCTGGCTGCGGCTTCTGGGCCACATGGCTTCGACAGTACATGTGACTCCCAATGCCCGGCTCCATATGAGGCCTGCACAGTGGTGCCTCAGGACTCAGTGGACTCAGGCCACAGGAAGCCTCAGAGACAGAGTAAGGGTGTCCAGACCATTCCTGAACTCCCTATGCTGGTGGCTGCACCCCACCCCCCAATCTACCGCAAGGGGTGCCTTTTCAGATTTCTGGGTTCACAGTGGTGTTGACCACAGATGCCTCCCTGCAGGGCTGGGGAGCACATTGTCTGAGCAAGTGCACCCAGGGCCTATGGTCTCCCTGGGAGGCCACGCAACAGATCAATCTACTGGAACTCCGGGCTATTCGCTTAGCCCTCAAAACTTTCTCTCAAACCCTGGCTCATCAGTCTGTCTTAGTACAAACAGACAACCAAGTAGCCATGTTTTATGTGAACAAGCAGGGCGGCACTGGGTCCAGGCTCCTTTGTCAGGAGGCACAGGACCTTTGCTTGTTTGCTCTCAGGCACAACATGTTTCTCAAAGCTGTTTATCTCCCTGGCCAGGAAAACTACCTGGCAGACAGATTGAGCAGGATTCTGCAGCCCCACGAATAGCAGCTCCATCCATTAGTGGTTCAGAAGTTTTTCCTGAAATGGGGGCTTCCTTCCATAGATCTCTTTGCCAGTCCCCTGAACAGACAGCTGCCCAGGTTCTGCTCCAGGCAACTGCATCCCCTGCCGCTGGCAGCAGATGCTCTTCTGATTCCCTGGTCTCAGGGCCTCCTATATGCGTTTCCTCCCACGCCTCTGGTGGCCCGAACCCTGTTCAAGATTCTGCGGGACAAGGCCTCGGTTCTTCTGGTAGCTCCCAGGTGGCCAAGGCAGCCTTGGTTCCCACTTCTGCTTCAACTGACAGTGGACACCCCACTGCCTCTGGGGTTGCAGCCCGACCTTCTCTCTCAGGATCAAGGTTCTCTTCTGCACCCCAATCTCAAATCTCTCAATTTGATGGCCTGGAGGCTGCAGGGGTAGTTTTGGCTCCCTGGGGCCTACTTCAGGAGGTTGAGGAGGTTGTCCTAGCCTCTAGGAAACAGTCCACTAGGAAAACCTATGCCCTGAAATGGAAAAGGTTTTCTGTGTGGTGTCAGCTGCGTACAGAAGATCCTTTCTCCTGGTCTGTACCAGTGATGCTTCAGTACCTGCTGCACTTATCCAATCAGGGACTCAAGTCCAATTCTGTTCGGGTCCACCTCTCAGCTCTAGCAGCTCACCACTCACTGGTAGAAGGACACTTTGTCGGTTCACCCCTTGGTGTCCCGGTTCCTCAGAGGTTTGCTCTTGCTCAAGCCTCCTGTCCGTCCTCCAGCCCCTGAGTGGGAGTTGAATGTGGTCTTGCAACAACTGACTCGCCCACCTTTTGAGCCGATGGCTACTTGTCCTCTCCGCTTCCTTTCCTGGAAGACACTCTTCCTGGTAGCCCTAACCTCGGCCAGACGAGTGAGTGAGCTTCAGGCCCTGGTCTGTGACAGGCCTTACACTCGCTTCTATAGGAACAGGGTAGTCCTTAGGACTCATCCAAAGTTCCTCCCAAAGGTTGTCTCCTCTTTCCACCTCAACCAGGAGGTGGTTCTTCCAACATTCTTCCCTAGGCCTCATGCAAGCCAGGCTGAGGTGGTCCTGCATACCCTGGACTGTAGAAGGGCCTTATCCTTCTACCTTGACCGTACGCAGGGGCATAGAAGGGCTACTCAGTTCTTCATATCTTTTGACCCTAATAATTTGGGGTTAGCTGTGTCCAAGCGTACCTTGTCCATCTGGGTGGCTGACTGTATCACCTGGGCTTACAGGGCGGCTGACCTTCCTTTGCAGGGTCGGGTCACGGCCCACCATGTCAGGGCTATGGCTGCCTCAGTAGCTCATCTCAAGCCAGACTTTTGCGGCCCATTTCTGCCTGGAGAGGGAGTCCCGTAGGGACAGTGCTTTTGGCTAGGCAGTACTCCGGAATCTCTTTGAGGTTTAGGCAACTCCAGCCCTCCGTTGGGCTACCGGTGGAGGTTCTTTCAGTAAAAAGCCTTTCTTTCATGCTGGGACTAGAGGGAGTTCTCTTGTTCAGCCTGGGTTCCTGGTAGCCCAGAGCTAGGGAGTCACCCATATGTGAGGACTGACTTCTTGCTTGGTCCTAGAGAAAGAGTAGTTACTCACCTGTAACAGGTGTTCTCCAGGAGCAGCAGGAATCAGTTCTCACAACCCTCCCTCCTCCCCTGGGAGTTGCAATTGTATATACTTCATTTTTATATTTTTGTGTGCTGTTTTTTAGCTATGTCATTTGACTGAGCAAGATGGCATCTTTAGGCGGGAAGGGGACCGCGCATGCATGCAGTATTCACAAAGGCTTTCATAGAAAGATGGGGAAATGCTCCGCAGGGGCTCCATCGACGTTGATGTCACCCATATGTGAGGACTGATTCCTGCTGCTCCTGGAGAACACCTGTTACAGGTGAGTAACTACTCTTTATTGGTAACAACTAAGTGCTCCAAGCTCACGAGTTGAATCCCTTAATTTTCAGAAGACTGTGTTTGTGAGAAACTAGCTGATTCTTTTTACCATCTTTGTTAGTGATATAGCAGAAGGACTGTCGGGTAAGGTTTGCCTCTTTGCAGATGATACCAAAATCTGCAATAGAGTAGACATCCAAGAAGGTGTAGATAACATGAGGAGGGATCTAGCTCAG
This sequence comes from Ichthyophis bannanicus, assembly GCA_033557465.1. NCBI lineage: Eukaryota > Metazoa > Chordata > Amphibia > Gymnophiona > Ichthyophiidae > Ichthyophis > Ichthyophis bannanicus. The sequence goes on along the minus strand of CM066043.1, from coordinate 30,625,390 downwards.
CTTGAAGAATGGTCTAGAATTTGGCAACTGGGATTTAATATTAAAAAATGCAAGGTCATGCATTTGGGCTGCAGCAATCCAAGGAAGCAATGTAGTATAAGGGGTGAAGGACTTTTGTCCACTAAAAAAGAGCGGGACCTAGGCGTGGTTGTGTTAGATGATCTAAAAGTAACTAAATAGGTAGAAAAGGTGACGGCAAAAGCTAGAAGGATGCTTGGGTGCATAAGGAGAGGAATGGCAAGCAGAAAAAAGGAAGTGATAGTGCCTCTGCATAAGTCTTTGGTGCGACCTCATTTGGACTATTGTCTGCAATTCTGGAGACTGCACCTTCAAAAGGATATAAACAGGATGGAGTCATAACAAAGGGTGGCTACCAAAATGGTTAGTGGTCTTCATTGTAAAGCATATGAGGACAAACTTAAGGATCTCAATATGTACGCCTTAGAGGAAAAGCGGGATAGAAATGATATGATTGAGACGTTTAAATACCTCTGTGGCATGAATGCACGAGGGGGAGAGTCTCTTTCGATTGAAAGCAAGTTCTGCTATGAGGGGACATGGGATGAGGGTGAAAGGGGATAGATTCAAGAGTGATATGCGGAAATATTTCTTTACGGAAAGAGTGGTGGATCCATGGAATAGTCTCCTAGTGGAGGTGTAGAGATGAGGACGTATCTGATTTCAAAAAAGCTTGGGACAAACACAGAGGATCTCTAAAGGAAAAAAGGGGACTGTTGTAGTTGTTGATATGGAAGGACAGACTAGATAGGCCATGTGGTCTTTTTCTGTTGTCATTTTTCTCTGTTTCTATGTTTAGTAATTAGTTTGTTTCTCAACTGTGTTTCCTCTAGGGAATTCCAGTGGGAAGTAGGTATTTTCTTAACACCTGGGCTCTAGGAGAGTTGATGGTGGTTCTTATTTATCATTCAGTATACCTGACATCTACCAAAAAGGGGAAACTGTCCGTTCTAACCTTCCATGAGTATTCCAGGTGCTTATATAAAGTACACCAAATAAATTTTTAGAGACTTTAAAATAGAATCAAGCATCCCTACTCCCTAGCAACATTAAATAGTAACTCAACAGCTTTAATAAGCAGAGGTCTAGCAGTCAGATGGGGCTATCCAGCTTTTTGTACTGTGCCACATATAGGATTATATACCAGTTGCTAATAGGTTATATGTGTGCACCTGGTTCAGAGAGCTACTGACCCTCAAAGAATGAGTCCAATCTCTGGAGGCTAGAGTGGCAGACTTGGAAGAGCTGAGACAGAAAAAGATATACAGGGAGACCTTCAGTAATATAGTGGAGTGGGCCTACCTTCATTTCAACAACCCTTATGTTACTTTGGAAAAGCAAGATTACCTGGAAGGAGAATTACCACCTTGGTGTGACAGGAAATGACCCTGTAGTAGGATCTACACTGCAGATAATACAATGCCCTCTCTCACAAAGGAAGTGTCTCCAGGAGCATGTGCCCATAATGGAAGGGTTAGGCTTGCTGTTGTAGTTGACAATTTGTCATAGAAATGTAGACAGCAGGAGGAGAGGAGCTTAGATAGGAATACATACAAGAAGTAAGATGGTATCCACTGAGGTGGTTGTGTTATTTTGAGCTCCTGGCTTCATAGGTGCAAGAACCTAACAGAAGGGAGTGGTGTGCCTGCACAGACCACATTGGACAAGCAATGTGGCCGCAACAGCTTGAAAACTCACCCAGTTTTGCCACTGGAATGGTGTTTGAAGTAACATCACCCTTGGCCTCTGAGACATCATTAAGCCTGTATGTGTCTCTCCATCCCTTGGATTAGCTCGCCTAGCAGACTGAGCCTGAGGTTGTGACAACCTTGGTGGGGGTGTCACCTGATGGGGTAGGACCGTGGAAATTAGTGCACATCTGCAGAATGGAATTGGCCTCTCTTTCCTGGAGGCTGGAAGTCAGCAAGGACCCCAGATAAATGTTTTTTCCCTTCTAATGAGAGCAAGAAGACTGTAGGGGTAGCAACATAATGTGCCTCAGGTGTCGGCCCTCCTGTTGGGAAGAAGGTAACTGCTCTGATAAGACCTCAGAAGGTAGCCCAGGAAATTTTATGGGAGGTCATATCAGAACTGAATAAATTGTTGTTAATACCTCAGGGCAAAGTGTCCATACAATTGGGGGATGCAAGAGTTTTAAGGACAGATTGGAGAAATTGGAAGAGGATGCTAAACATATTCAAGCAGTTCAGGGTGAATTGGTAAAGGATAAGATTTGACATCATAGACTGGAATCCTTGGACAATGCAGCTCGTATTTTGAACTTATGGGCCTTTAATTTTCCTAAGGTTTCTATAACATCTCCTGTGAATATGCTTAAAAAGTATATGAAAGAAATCTTGGGCATTCCATCCCATCCCATCCCACAGTGCTAGAGGTTCACAAGCAACCTGCCAAAGAACTTTTGCAATCTATGGCCTGACCCTATGGAACTCACTCCCATCTGAGCTAAGATCCACTGAAGATACCTCTGAATTTAAAAAAAGGTTAAAAACCCACCTATGTGCCAACAACGTAGTATCTGCTTCCACTCATCATCCTTCTGACCCGTCTCCTATATGCTACTCTGAGTTAAATTCTAAATAAGCATTTGATCCCTGTAAACCCCTCTATTATTGTTTTAAAACACACAACCTCTTAAAGGTAACAGTTATTTACAACTTTTTTTTTTATAATTTTATTTCTAACATTTAAACAATATACATCAAGCAACATTAACATACTTGAAAGAAATGGAGAGGTGCAAAAAGAAAAGAAATATATTACATAGGAAAATTATTATCAACCTACATAAGGCAACATCATAAATTTGCACCTGACACTGAAAGCCCTAAATAAGAAGAGGGGAAGGATCCTGGAAAGAAGGCCAAGATTACAAACACATCAATAAGGAAATATAGTTCCTAGGAAAAAAGGTGACCGTGCGATGCTAAATCTAAATAAGTGTCCAAGATGAGTCGGTCTAAAAGGGCTCCACTGTTACTGAAACAGATTCAGGTACAGTTCTGGCATCCACAAATGCTTGTAAATGTTTTGGGTCATATAAAATAAATCTAGATGATACAGACTTAATAATACACTTACAAGGAAACCTTAATACAAAGGAAAAACCTAACGAGATTACCTCAGGGCGCATAGACAGAAATAATTTCCTTTTTGCTTGAGTTACATAGGAAACATCTGGGAAAACCCAGACTTTCTGACCAAAAAACAATTTATCAGCATTCCTGAAATACAATTTTAAAGTCCAGGCCTGATGAGGCTCCGACACAAACACCACCAAAAGAGTTGCTCTCTGCGTCACTTCTTTAGTAGAGGTTTCCAAAACTTGAGACAAATTCAGAATGTCAGTTATCCCTCGCCACTCCTACTTCAGTAGGATCAATACTACTAGACTGTTTCTTCATAGACAGATAATAGACTTTAGAAGTAGGTGGAAGGGCATTTTCAGGCATCTCTAAAACTTCCAACAAATACTTTTTAAGTAGCTCAACTGGAGAGATAGCGTAAGAAACAAGAAAATTAACAAAAGGCAAATTCAATCTCTTGGAAAAGTTCTCCAGCTTTTCCAATTTAGCATGAAGCACAGGGCTATCCTTAACAAAGGCAGAACACAGTGCTTGTAAAGTAGTCACTTGAGAAGAAACTGATTCTAATGTTTGAGCAGAGTCTCTACTGACATGGTCTTGTCAATCAAACCTTGTCTGAAGTCCTGAGTCATCCATTCTGCTAAATTCAAGTGAGTGGAGACAGAACGTTCCAATGTAACAATTGCAGTCCAGATAGAGTCTAGAGTTACCACTGCTGGTTTCACCAGGGCACTGCCACCAGCTGGGGATCCAAGGCTCCCTGCAACCCCCGGGCAAAATGGATTCACCACATTGGGTGTCAAAGGAACCACACCCCCAGCACTCTCTCCCGGATCAATCAGGGTATCCTCCCCAACCCCTCCAGGAACATTCGGCAGTGACCTCGGGCTTGGCATTACCCCCGAAGACTGAAAAACAGCAACCGCCTCACCTAGACGTGGCTGCATCCGGGAAGCCTGCACAGCTGAGGGCGAAAGAGGCTCATCAGATAGAACACACTGCTCGGGGCTCAGACCAACGTCTGAGGCCAAAAGGACCACCTTCAAGTCAGCTTCGGCACTAACCCCAGGAGAACTCTGCATATCTCCGACGGCAACAAACTTAGTTATGGACTGCTGCTTAGGTGAAAAATCAACTTCGGGGTGTTTGACTTTCGCCTTCCTTTTCCCCATCACAAAGGTAAGAAAATTAGCAACAAAAAAGGCAATAATCTAAAGGACAGGGTCCATTCAGCCAGCCAGCAGCTGGAGCGCGTCCATTCATGATCGCCATCTTGTATCCTCCTCCCTCTGTTTGATGTAACATAGCTGATCCTTTATTGGTTCCATGTAATATTTCTGAGTTAAATGTAATCTGCTTTGATAACCCTGAAAGACAGTATAAAATAAATAAATAAATTCCAGATTCAGCTCTGCCATATTTGACCAAGGTCTACTATCTGCAGGCATCTAAAGGAGAGGTTAAAGGTCCAGAGGGACAAAGGGAAGAGATATCAGCAGATAGCCTGGATTTAACCAACTTTTTAGAATAATTTATTATGGAAGAACATCATAGAGAGATGCTCTTGCTTACCTTTGCATTCTCATAGGATTGAGATCATGTGCTTCACCGATTTTTCACAAAAAAGACCTAGTTATTTCTTGGCTAAAAATGTGACTTTTTCCTAGCCTGTGCCATGAGATGCAGGATACATTTCCTTAAAGTCCGCCAAGAGGTTTTGGACCTTGGCAGTATTTTCCTTCTAAGATATCAGTGTAAATATATTGGTATTCTTACTAATGTGAAATGTGTTTTGAGCCACAGCAATTAAGATTTGGATCGGTTGAATGAGACTATTTTCTGTATCAGGATATGCCTAGTTATTTTATTTTGTAATTGTGCTGTCTAGGTGGCATTTTGTAATATTTTTAATAGTCCTATGTTTGATCTTTGCTTTAGAGTTTTCTTTGCTTCTCCCCTGTTTTTGTCTTTTTTTTGTGGTAAGTAGTGGGTTTTTTTTCTTTGTTTCAATGGTGTAATTGTGCCTGTATTATTTTTTGTCTTGACATGCTTTTCTTTTATAATTTTGGTATTGTGTAAAATTGTGAAATTTCTATAAATACATAATTTTTAAAAAATGTAGACAGAAGATGGTGCGCATGAGGCTTGCTTGCTAACTTGTGTGCTTGCCTGGTGAAAAGGTAATGGTCCTCAGGCAAAACCTAGATAGAACTTCAGAGAATGCTAGAGAAGAGCTGGCTGTCATGGTAATTGTGGGTACCAACAACATAAGTAGATACAATGGGAAAATTCTGGAAGTGAAATTTTGTTATGTTAGGTAGTAAACTGAAATCTAGAACCTACAGTACAGGGTAATATTTACAGAAAGTATCTGTATTCTATGAGCTTCAGAATTTCAATGTGTGGATGAAACAATGGTGCAGAGAAGAGGTTTTAGATAGAGATGTACGTTCATTTGCAATGACATGGAAAAATATCATTTCCCATATCATTTCATATCATTTTAATCCAAAAATGGAAAAAACCCTAAACATGTGTTTTTTCCATAGTGTCGTCATGGCCTGGCCTAACCTTGAAGCAGGCACTAGTCTTCCAGGAGAAGCTATTATGCTTTTGAGGGGGGGGGGGGAAGGGGTGGGAGGATGGTTGGCTCCAGCACTCCTATTCTTAACTGTGAATTATATTTCTGATAATATTACTTACTGTTTCGTATCTGTTTTTGAGCTCTCTGGAAAACCCTACCTGGATTTTTGCCTTGTGAATTTATTGATGTCTTATCTAGAGACATAATCCAAAGATTTTCTTTTGCCATGTTCTTGTGCCACTAATTCTGTGAAACCATGGCTTCACATAATTTTTAAATGAGATCACAAATTGGATGACCAGGATCTAGGGTAGGCTTGGCTAATGTCTCTTATAGTATAATGGTAACTGTAAATCTCACATAATTTAGCAAAGGTTCCAGGATACTTTTCACAGAACTTTGAGGGCTAGAAATATGGCACAATAAAAGCCTTTGGAGTAAGTCCCTAGCATAGAAGTTTATAGATTCATAAGGCAAAAAATTCCACAAAGGGTTTTCCACAGAGTTCATGTATATAGTCATACTGTTTAATTTGTAAATAATGCCAAATCACATGTAGAACCTTGATACTCATTTGTATATAGTTCACCTGTTCACCATGTTTTAAACTCCCTGTTTAATGTAAGTCCAATGTTAGACTGTTCTGCATTGCACAATTTTTGTTGCCTGTGAACCGCACTGATGATAGATAGCGCAGTATAGAAAAACAATAAATAAAATAAATAAAAAAAGACCAGACAGGAAATAGGAACTAATATAACTAGAAATACAAGATATAGTGAAGAATAGGTTGGCTATAGCCAGCCCCTGCAGGACATAATAGCTTCTGTAAGACCTGTGCCTAACCTTAAGGGCACCAATTTGAGGCCTGGGGGGGGGGGGGAGGACGGGGGAAATTGTCTCATGCGAGCAGAAGAACCTGAAGACCCACCCTTCAGTTCCCCCAGGCAGGAAGTTCCGCACCCTCGATGCCCTCAGGCATAAGTGCTACCAGGGCTCCATACTAGCCTGCCGCATTCAGGTCTACCAGCTGTATATTGGGATGTTCCTCCGGGATCTCACTAAGGAGCTGGGTGGCTGGCCTCAAAGGGGGCCATCTTCGGCGCTTCCAGGTGCTCTCAGTGAGTGCTGTAAGTACCTCACCCGAGCCACCTATGACAGCTTCGAGTCTTCTGCATGAGTGGCCACGGCCGGCATCGGTGCCTACCGGCAGGCTTGGTTCCAATCTGCAGACCTGGAGCAGTGGGTCCAGGAGAAGCTCCTCAATGTCCCATGCTTTGGAGAGCAGCTCTTTGGGAAACCCATGGAGGACAAGGCGGCAGAGATTGAGACCAAATATGTCATGCATACTCGGCTCTCCAGGAAGACTTCATCCCTCCCGCAGAGTAAGAAGCCTTTCTTCCACCGGAAAGGCCAACCCTATAGGGGATACCCTCTGTACCCAGTGGGGCGGGCAGGGCAAAGGCATGAGCCAGGGACCTCATAAGCCGATAGGGACCAAGACCCAATCCCTGGCTCCGGCTCAGCAAAGCTAAGGGTTTTGACACCATTGTCATAGCCTCTTGTCCGCTGGAGGTCCAGCTGCTGATGGGAGGAAGACTGGTCCACTTTGTCCACTGGTGGGTTCTTCGAGTTATCAAGGAGGGTTACCTCCTTTGGCTGGACCGGACTCCCTCCCCTCATTTCCTCGGGGAGCCACGATGACCTCCCCTGCAACAGGCCTTACTGCTCCAGGAGCTTGCAGGTCTCATTCGGGATAGAGCGGTGGAACCCCTTCCTTCCTATCTCAAGGAAAGAGGATTCTACTTGAGATACTTCCTTGTCCCAAAAAGAACAGGGGGTCTCAGACCCATCCTCGACCTGAGAAACCTGAACAAGTTCCTGGTGCGAGAGAGGTTCAAACTGCTCTCTTGGAACATTGTTGCCCTTCCTACAGCAGGGCAATTGGCTATGCTTCTTGGACTTGAAGGATGCATACACTCACATCCTCATCCATCTCAATCACAGACAATACCTGCAGTTCATGGTCGGGGACGAGCACTTCCAATACAGGGTCCTTCCCTTCGACTTACCTCCACACCATGGGTCTTCACCAAGTGCCTCACAATGATACTGGCCCACCTCTGTCTCCAGGGTGCCTTCGTCTTCCCTTACCTGGACAACTGGCTCATAAAAGGAGATACAGGCTCTGAGGCCCTGCAGGCCACCTGCTGTACCATTCGGCTGTTGCAGGACCTAGGATTCATGGTCAACCACCAAAAATCCCACCTCACCCCAGCACCGTTCTTGGAGTTCATCGTGCCCACCTGGACACACTCCAGGCCAAGGCCTTCCTCCCCCAGGACAGGGCGATCTGGCTTATATCCCTGGCATCTGACATAAGGAGCCACCACACAGTCTCAGCCTGAGTCATGCTCTGTCTCCTGGGCCACATGCAATTCACGGTCCACGTGATACCCAACGTCCGACTCCACATGCACTTTTCTCTAAAGCAATGCAACAGTGAAGGAACGAATTCCTTCTTCTCCGACCGGGTGTCTAGCAACTGGACGGACAATTTTCCCTAAATTCCTGTGCAAATGCATGGTTACATGTCAATTGATATCATACATCTTTTTTGATCTGACCCAGTTGCTGGCACTTCTGAATACCCGTAGAGTCAGTATTGTTGAGGATTCTCCTACTGCATGAATGTACTTGTTGTAATCCTGGAAAATATCTGCTTATTTCCTTCATTTTGGGGTTTTGTAGTTTTCTGAGTCACCTCCCTCTCTTATTGTGGACTGGTGTAGGGGACAAATTGTAGATAGTTATCTTTGGCTTCTATTGGATTTAAATTTTCATTTTTGTCCTCTCTTTTCCTTACAAGTATTGTTGTAATGCTTGATATGTGTTTAAAATTAGAAATATAAAATTTTTAAAAAAAAGTGAGTCGGGAGCCTCGCGTGCCAAAGGTGCGCACCCAAGGAACATTCCTGCTCTTTGGGCAAGCTTCTTGGGGCGACTCCTGTGACCCCATGCATCTTACAAGTCACATTGCCCCATACACAGTCCCAGTGACTTGGTCATTCACTATCAATTATCTCCGCACTTCAATTCAGGTAGTTCTTTCCTCCTGCTACTTCTCATGTCATATTCTATTCTGGTAGTGTGGAGTAATCATCTCTCCCTTCCCTCCTATCACTCCTCTTCTCAATTATGATTTCGTATGTTGGTACTATGTCATTTGTCCACTGCTCATTTACCTATCCCTGTCATTCCTTCTTTGGCTCTCAGCTGTGTTCTTCTGAATTGCCAGTCCCTTCAGTCCAAGACTATACTCATTCATGGCTTTTGTCTCACAACACTCGCCTGACCTAATGTTCCTTACCGAGACCTGGCTGTGTGAAGGTTAAGAGGCGCTGCTCTATTGTTGCCTCATCCTGGGTTATACAGCTTTTTTCACATCTCGAGCATCATGGTCCAGTAGTGGAGTGGTTCTTATTTTCAAAGATTTCCTTCATATTACAAAACTTCACTCTTCCTCCGTCCTACATTACTCCCAATGTCTGCTTGTGAAGTTTCACTCCTCACATTCGTTCCATATTTTGCTGGCCTACATCCCTCCTGTTGTGCTCTCCAACTCGTGTGAGTCCCTCTTCACTGCAATAATGGAAGTTTCCACGACTTTTCCAGATTTACTCATTCTTGATGATTTCAATGTACACATAGATGCCCCTGTTCGTCCTAAGAACAAAGCGTTCCTCTCTCTGGCCGCTGATCTGTCTCTGTGCCAACATGTCCATTTCCCCACCCATTCTGCCAGTCATACTTTGGACTTTATTATGACCCCTTCCTCGTTCCATTTCCGCACCTAGATTTCTGTAATGCCTTACTAAAGGGTCTCCCAAAACAAGCAATCCACCGACTATAGCTAGTCCAAAATACAGCGGCTAGAGTAATAGCTCAAATACCAATTAAAGAACACAATACACCAGTATTAAAGCATCTTCACTGGCTCCCAATAGAGAGCAGAATAAAATTCAAGGTTATCCACACAATATTTAAATCCCTCCAAGCCGATTCATCCACTTACCTGAAAACGCTGATGACACTCACCCCGCAAAACAGACCAAGGAGAAGCAACAATAAAGAACTCCTCGTAGTACCAGCCGAATTTAAGAATTGCAAATCCACTACTTCCAAGAGAGCCTTCTCACTATACGCACCACAAGTATGGAACTCTCTCCCTGAAAATTTAAGAGCCACCAAGGATCCAATAGCCTTTCGTAAACATCTAAAAACATATTTATTCAATGAACACTTTGGCAAACTAATACCTAAACAGAAAACCCCTACAAAATAGCCACTCCTTACAAATTAATTAAAAAAGAAACATTCACACTCAGACTACAAGATAGCTACTAAGAATATACCATCACCAACGAGATTGCCACATCCATATAAATAGTTATGAGAGGATATTAGCAGTTGCTAATAAGCTGTTTTTCCCTTCCCCTTTTCACCCCAAGTTACCTGTTTATTCATATAAAACTGTTTAATGTATAATTCCATCAACTCTGTTTTAATGTATTTTTTAGTTCTATATAAACTGCTTTGATTCACGAAAGGCGGTAATAAATACAAATAAATCTATCCTTTTCTGGCCTTTACAGTATGGCTCCACCTTGGACTGATCACCATGCTGTCTGCTTTCAAGCGTCCAGTTATCTGCTACGGCTAATCCTACTGACTCTGTTCTTCATCCTCAGAAATATATTTCTATCGACACATTACATGCTTTCCTCCCCTCTGACCAGCTGTTTCCTTCACATTTAGACATCTTATTGGTGAATGAGCAAGCGATCGCCTTGAACACCGCTCTAACAGAGGTACTTGATTCTCTTGTACTGTACCTCTACTCCCTGCTCAGCCTTCCCACAAGCCTTATAGACAGGCTTGGTTTCACTTTGTCTCTAAATCCCCCGACATCAGATGCATAGGGCGAAATGTATTTGGTGCCACAGGTGCACTCAGTCTTCCTCCATTGCATTCAAACAGGCTTACGCTACCTATAAGCAGGCTATTCTTACTGCTAAAAAGAAGTATTACGATGCTCTTATTACTCGTGCTAGTAACTGACCCAAGAAAAGATTCTCCACGATATCACATTTGGTTCACCACCCAGCATCCTCCCTCCCCTCTCCCGGGCTCACAGCTGATGATTTAGCATCATATTTTTCTAATAAGATATCTGACCTTTGTGCAGAGCTTTGTCTGCCCCAGTCTTTGTTTCTACAACCCTCCGCTGTCAGCTTTTCCATCCCCTCCTCTGCTTCCATTACACCACAGATACCAAATCTTTCTCATGTTTGGTTGCATTTTAACCCCATCACTCCCTCTGCTCTCTCCAAAGCCATCACAACATCATCCGAGACCATGTGTATCTTGGATCCTATACCTTCTGTCTGGGTTTCTGAGCCTTCCTTTATTACCCATCATTCTCCTCATTTTTAATAATAGTCTTGCCACAGGAACATTCCCGCAATGCTGGAAGCATGCCACCATACATCCTCTTCTAAAGAACCCTCCCTGGATTCCTCCCTTCTGTCTAACCTTTTATTCTGTTTCAAACCTACCTTTCCTTTCAAAACTTTTGGAAAAACTTCTTTTTAACCAGCTATCAATATATCTCACCCAGACAAACTTCTTACATTCTTGCCAGTTGAGTTTCAGAGTAGGTCACAGTACTGATACCATTGTTCTTTCTGTTCTGAATGAGCATTGGATAAGGGCGATGTTACGCTGGCTGTCTCCTTGGATCTGTCATCTGCATTTGATCTCATGGATCATTCCCTTCTGCTTACTAGTCTCTTTTCTGCAGGCTTGAGTGATTTCTGTGCTTCATTGGTTTATTTTATTTATTTAACAGGTTTATATACCACTTTATCATTTCAATCAAAGCAGTTTACATTATAACTTAAACTTGGTAATGTACAATTAAACAGGAACATTGATAACTTGGATTTTTCTGAGGCAGTGGAGGGCTAAGTGATTTGCCCAAAGCCACAAGGAATGCTAGTGAGAATTGAACCTTGGTTTCAAGGTTTTTAAGCCAGTGCTCTAACCATTAGGCTACTCCTCCACTCCATAATTCCCCCTTTTCTTTCTTCCTGGTCATTTCATGTCTGTTATCAGGACTCTGATTCTTCGCACCATACTCTGCAATGTGGTGTCCCTCTGGGAGCTGTTTTTGCCCCTCTCCTGTTTAAATGTTTTCTGTCACCTCTCACTACCCTGATTCAGCAGCAGAAGGGCATTTCTGTGTACTTTTACATGGATGACATCCTGCTGCTGTTCCGTATGAATGCTGCTTCTCCTGATCTTTCCACTGTCAATGCCTATTTGGCAGCTATTGCGTCCTGGCTTCATGCCAGTTGTTTGAAACTGAACCCCACGAAAACTTCTGCGTTATGGTTCTTGGGTCCTTTCTCTCCACCTTTTGTCAGCACCTCTCTTAATGGGCTACGCATTTCAACTGTCACCCAGCTTAGATATCTTGGTATTATCTTAGATTCAGCTTTTTACTTTCAGTTCCACATTAGCACCATAGTGTAACAATGTTTCTAAACTTTAGGACAGATCCATGCCATTCATTCCTTTCTCCCTTCATCTATCACGACACTTCTGCTTACTCTTGTTATCGCTAAACTAGACTATTGCAACATCATCTATCTCGGTCTTCCTCATTCTCAAACTAATCGTCTCCAGTCAGTGCAGAATACGGCCAAACGATTACTTTGCATCCAGATTTGATCATGTCACCCCTCTGCTCATACAATCACATTGGCCTCCACTGTCTCACCACTCACAACACAAGCTGCTTACAATTATTCATAAAGTTCTTTATTCCAGTCAGGGGCGGCCCAAGGGGGGTGCAGGGCCATTTGCGGAGACTCGGTGCGGGGCCTCATTTGCATAAGTGGCCTTATTTGCATAAATATTTGCATAATGTTACCATACACTAACTTTTAGTAAACATGTCTCTTAATGAGTGTATGGATAAAGAAAGACTAAAAGATTTCTACATTACTATAATCCAGTGCCAACCGCCAGGCACATTAGGAACTAATACAAACGCTGCCCATTTAGAACCCATAGCAAACCCGCCTTATCCTGACAGCATTACCAGGACTCACAAAGCACCATACCCTACCTATCAAAAGGCAACACTGCAAATATTAAACCAATACATTTCAGAGAATACTGGGGAAAGAGAACAAGTGGCAATGTCAAATAGGAATTACATGGGAGTAACAGAGAGATGCTGAAAGGAGTTAGAGCTGAGATCTGCTCGAGGACTGCTGCTGCTGGTTCGTCGGTGTGTGCAGGAGACTGTGCCTCCAAGGACTGGGCAGGTGCGCTCGGGGCACCCTCCTCTCCGGCGGGGTCCAGGGACCTTTAAATTCCATCTACCTCTGAGTGGCTCTTCGGAGTAACAGAGAGACGCTGAAAGGAGTTAGAGCTGAGATCTGCTCGAGGACTGCTGCTGCTGGTTCGTCGGTGTGTGCAGGAGACTGTGCCTCCAAGGACTGGGCAGGCACGCTCGGGGCACCCTCCTCTCCGGCGGGGTCCTTTTGCCTTATTTAATTTTCTATCTTTCTGTCCGCGGGGCGTGGCTCAAAGGGGCGTGATCTAAGGGGGTTGTTTGGCCCCTTGAGCGCCCCTTTGGCGCCACTGCGGCGTTTGCGGGGTATTATTTTTCCTTGTAGTGAACTATGGGGAAGCGGAAGGGAAAAGGGGCGAATAAAGGTCCAGAGGCCGGTGGCAGTGGCGACAAGCCGACCGGTCCTCTTGACAAACATTTCGCCCCTGCCCCGCTTGCGCAGTCCTCTCCAGATGGGGTCTCCCTGAGTTTTGGTGGGAGAACCCCTCCTCCCCTACCGTTGCCGCTTCAACTGCAGTGTTTGCCTGATGATTCCTCAGAAACAGCAAGTATAACTAACATTAACGTTAAAGTTCCTTTGCCAGTCCAACTCCCTGTCTCTGACAGTCTGTTGGAACCTGTTTCTAAATCCTCTGATGAAGAGATTACTTTAAAAGATATATGGGGTGCTCTCCAATCCATTGATAAGAAAGTGTCTGTAACGTTAGATGCTCTGTGTGTATTTTCTCAGGAAGCTGCCGTTGCTTTTCGGCAGCTCGATGAGAAAGTAACCTTAAGTGAAAAAGCTGTCGGTAGGGTGAACTCCCAGGTAAATTTACTTTCAGCGGCTAGTGCTGCTGCAGTAAAGGATTCATTGATATTATATTCTAAGTTGGAAGCCTTGGAGAATTCCTCCCGAGCTTACAATCTTCGTTTCCTAAATTTCCCCCACTCGTCACTGTTGTCTGCTAGAATTCTCCTTGATAAATATTTCAAGGAAATTTTGAAGTTTACAGACCCTGTTAATGTTTCTCATGTTTATTACCTTATGTCTAGTACTAAACGTATTAACACTGTCGAGGGTGGCATGGACGAGATTATTCCCCCTATGGCTGACTTGACTGCTTTCCTTGAGGACTCTTTGGATATAATTTCTACTAGATCCACATTAATGGTCATATTACCTTCTATAGATTGTAAGCAGCGCATTTTGCGTGCATTTTTCAAAGTTAAAATGGCCAAATTCTGTGGGCAAAGTATAAATATCTTCCCTGATGTTTCTCGTGAGACGCAATTGCGTAGACGTCAGTTCCTACAGCTGAAACCTAGGGTCTTAGCGTTGGGAGCAACGTTCTTTTTACGTTTTCCCTGTAAATGTATGGTAAATTTTGAGGGTGATTCTTTTGTTTTTGTAGATGTCTCACACTTAGAGAAATTTATTGCTGATTGTGTTAGTAAACGGTAAGGGTTTGATCTGGGTATGTATTGATCCTTTTAGTTTATGGGCCTGTATAGGCCTTGTTTTCTGTAATTCAATATTTCTTCGTAATATTATCTCTGTATATCTCTCTTGATGTGGACTAAATCTGTCATAATGTGTTTTATGATGTGGTATTGTATTCTTGTTGATTTGCTTTATTTTTCTGTGATATTGTATTTCACTGAAAATCAAATAAAAAAAAAAAAAGGAATTACATAAACAGAATACCTCAGCTCAGTTACACATGCAGAACATAGACCATCACCAAACAAGGAATCACAATTTAGAAACAGGAAGGCAATAATTAAACTGGGAACCCCAAAAGCCAAACTTGGAATGTACAAAAACACTGTAGAAATAAAACTATAAATTAATTTCCTCTTGTACCAAACAAAGCGCAGACGTTAATGATGCACATTTCCCAGAGCTTTCATATTCCAGTTAATAAATTCAAAATAAAGAGATATCTTTCTACCTTTTGTGCATTTTTTTTCAGTTGCAATTGGTCCAGCCACTTTCTTCTGGTTTCTTCATGTTTTCTGCTAACTCTCCATCATCTGCTGTCCATTTGTCCTTTCTTCTCTCTTCTAGTTTTTTTTCCATTCTCTCTGTCTACATCTGCTTTAACATACTAATCTTTCTCCTTTTGCTCTTTCCTCATTCCTATTTCATCCTCACAAATTTTACCCCTCCATCCTCAATCCCCACTTACTCTCCCAATACCCGGCCAATTATAGATTTTTCATCCCTCCCACACAAAATATTTTTCCCCTCTCCATTTTACTCTCCCAGCCCCATCCCATTCTAATCCTCCCCCAACATCAGCTCCCTTCTAGTTTCAGTCTCACCCAGCATCAGCCCATTTCCAATCCTAGCCCCCCATCAGCCCATTTCCAGTCCTAGCTCCCCCATCCATTTCCAGTCCAAGTCCCTTCATCAGCTCATTTCCAATCCTAGCCCCCCATCAGCCCATTTCTAGTCATTTCCTAGCCCCATCATCAGCCCATGTCAAATCATAGCTCCCCTCCACTCAGCCCAATTCCAGTCCAAGCCCCCCCCCCATGAGCCTACTTCCAGTTCTAGCCCCTCCATGAGTCCATTTCAATTCAAGTCCCCACCACAGCCCATTTCCAATCTTAGCTCCCCCCAACAGCCCATTTCCAGTCCTATCCTAGCTGCTCCATCAGCCCATTTTCAGTCCTAGCTCCCTTCCCTCACAGCCCATTTCCATTCCAAGCCCCCTCCCCATCAGTTATTTGCAGTTCAAGCCTCCCCTTCCACTCAGCCCATTTCTAGTCCTAGCAACCCCCCAACCCATTACTAGTCCTGGCCCCCCGTCAATCAACTTCTAGTCCTAACCCCCCATCACCCCATTTTCAGTTTAAGCCCCCCCATAACCCATTACCAGTCCTAACCCCCTATCAGCCCACTTCCAGTCCTAACCCCATCAGCCCATTTCCAGTCAGCCCCCCATAGCCCATTGCCAGTCCTAACCCCCCCATCAGCCCACAGCCCATTACCAGTCCTAACCACATCAGCCCACCTCAAGTCCTAACCCCTCCCCATCAGCCCATTTCCTGTCCTAGCCACCCATAGCCCATTACCAGTCCTAACCCCCCATCACCCCATTTCTAGACAGCCCCCATCAGCCCACAGCCCATTGCCAGTCTTAACCCCCCCATAGCCCCTTACCGGGCCTAACCCCCCCATCAGCCCACAGCCCATTAGTTGTCTTAACCCCTCCATAGGCCATTACCAGTCCTAACCCCCCATCAGCCCACAGCCCATTGCCAGTCTTAACCCCCCCATAGCCCATTACCAGTCCTAACCCCCCCCATCAGCCCATTACGTCTTAACCCCCACATAGCACATTACCAGTCCTAACCCCCCATCAGCCCACAGCCCATTGCCAGTCTTAACCCCCCCATAGCCCATTACCAGTCCTAAATCCCCCATCAGCCCACAGACCATTACCAGTCTTAACCCCCCCATAGCCCATTACCAGTCCTAACCCCCCCATCAGCCCACAGCCCATTACCAGTCTTAACCCCTCCATAGCCCAATTCCAGTCCTAACCCCCCATCAGCCCACAGCCCATTACCAGTCCTAACCCCCCCATAGCCCATTACCAGTCCTAACCCCCCCCATCATCCCACAGAACATTACCAGTATTAACCCCCCCATAGCCCATTACCAGTCCTAACCCATCTCCCCATTTCCAGACAGCCCCCATCAGCCCACAGCCCATTGCCAGTCTTAACCCCCCCCCCATAGCCCATTACCAGTCCTAACCCCCCCCCCCCATTGTCTCATGGAAATTTAAAAAAAAAAAAAGCTGACCGTTGCCGCTGCCGCCGCGGCAGCAGCAGAATGGTGTGTCCCGCGGGGCCCCCTCTGCCCGGCTGAACTCTCCCGGTGCAGCTGAGGCCCTCTGCTCCGGCTTGCAGATACCCGAAGGGAGAGTGTCTCCCTCGTGTCTCTGTTAAGCCCGCAGGGGCTGATGGGAAATCAGTGTGCTCGTACATTGTAATTACTATCTCACAGATTTTTTCTTTGCCAAAGGAACCTTTATTAGATTTATTCCCTATCTTACAAAAACAGACTAAGAGCAAAGCAAGATTAGAGATCTTGCATTCTCCTCACAACAAGCAAACAGGATCATTCTAACAGCTTGCAGCAAGAATGTCTCCTCCCTTTTTCTGTCCCAGAATACAGCAAGCAGAAGTACATTCTTCTGTCTATAACAGCGAGTGAGAATGTGTGATAAGCATTCCGGACAAAAGAAATCAGTGTTGCAGACACACACACACGACACTAGAACAGTTTTACACAAGACAAGCTAGCACACACGCAAAACTCTCAGACACTACAATAGTGATATGAAGTCATAGGGAACCCAGGGAATCCATACCCCACATAGCCTTCACTATGCAGGAGATGAACTCATCTCCTATCTGGTCCTGTCATGTTATATACCCTTGCTCAGGACCATACTTGCTATTCTGGGCATTTTTCTCTAATTACCTAATTTTTGTTCCTGCTGTCTAGGGCTCCCACTTGTGTGATTTGCCATGTTTTTCTACTCATGTCTGTACCCCTCTCTGCTGATCTTCTGAGGCCCTGGGCCTTGTCAGATTTATATTGTTTTCCAGATCATACTGCTAGACCAGTCCAGACAAGCGGGTTATGCACCCCTGCCAGCAGATAGGGAGACAGAGAAAAAAACTCCAGAGCTGTGATTGGTCAGGCTCTGGGTGACATACGCATACCCCTAGGGGTCCTATTCAGTATTTTCTCTGTCTCAGCAGATGAGGGTGTTCTTCAAGCTTCTTCTACAATTTGTTTTTTTTCCTTTTTCACTATATCTTGAGGCTCCTGGATGCACCCAGAGTACACAAGAGGTGTTACTCTGGGTTTCCCAACAACTTGATTCCCCAGATAAGCTTGTGGAGCTCCTGAGCCTGGCTTCAGTAGAGCTCCCGATTTTCTTAAAGCAGCGCTGAGTCTTTGTTACGAGGGTTTAGACATTAGCAGGAGGATCAGGTATCAATTTCAGAGAGAAACTGTAAGTAAGCTGTTTTGTTACTTGCCTCAGCTGCCCCGGGTTTATTTCAACTGCTCTGCATCGGGACCGGCTGTCTCTGACCTGATTCCTTCACTTCTGGTTTCGTCAGGGTCTGTTAAACTGGGTTTTTAAATGCCTTTAGCTGCTGACAGCACTTCCCTCCATACTGCAACCAAAATTGCCGTGTTCTCTGCAGTTTTTAGTGCAGGAGAAGCCATTTACTGTCCTTTAATTGTGCCGGCGGCCATTTTGAAAAACGGGGCATTGCTTTTTCATTAGTTTTGGTGGGAGCAGCTGCTGACTGAGTTTCTTTCTCTCCTTAGCATTCCAGGCACAACAGGTTTTCATTGTCACTTTCTGGGGGTTTATTTTCTCTGTTTTATTTTGATTCTCTTTTACAGTTAAAAAAAAAAAAAGAAAGAGAACTTACTTTCAGTCATGCCTTCTTCTCTTTTCAGATGCATAGTTTGTAATAGAAAGCAGAAAGAATTAACTAATCGCCTGTGCTCTGCCTGTTTGTCAGACCCTGGGGAATCGTCAGCTTCTGTTCTTCCCACACTGCCTGTAGTTGATGTCGGCTCCCAGCTTCCCTCCCTAGATGCTCTACAAGGTGTCTCACCTTCTGAGAGTTCTCAGCCAGCCCCCACCTTGTTTCCTCAGCTGTCGGGGACTCCCAAAGATTCGACAGATACGCAGTTTCTGGCACTGTTTCGCCAGGCTTGGACTCTTTGGCGTACGGAGTCTGCAGAGTTTCCCATGGTGTCTGCTCCAACTCCTGATAAGCAGATTTCTGGCAGTCGTAAGCGATCTCATAAGACCACTTTTCTCAAACAAGTACCACCTTCGGGAGAAGGAGCATGGTTAGCAGAGGCTACCGATTTGCTTGAGGACCACAACTCTTCAGAAGGAAGTTTGCCTGCTTCAGAACGTGAAGAGGGAGAATATTCTCTCTCGGATTCTTCCTTGACAGCACCTGAGGACTCTCAGGACATCCGGCTCTTTTGCAAAGAGGAGTTGCCTGCTCTTATAGTGCAGGTGGTGGAGGCGCTGCGCCTCTCTGACCCTCCTGTCTCTCAAACCTTGCAGCCTCAATCTCCGCTGGATCCTATATTACAGGGAATACGCAAGCCTGCCAGAGCCTTTCCCTTTCCAGCTGAATTTCAACAGATGGTATCTCGGGAGTGGGACTCCCCGGATGCCTCCTTACGCACCGCTCGCCGTATTGGGCAATTATATCAATGGACTCCCTCGGACCTCGACCGCTGGCTGGCCTACCTGAAGGTGGATGCTTTGGTTACTGGGGTAACAAAGCATACCACCATCCCGGTGGAAGGCGGAGCGGCGCTCTGGGATCAACAGGACTGTAAGATCAAGGGTCTTCTTAAGACAGCCTTCTCGTCTTCGGCTCTGAAGCGACCGTTTGTGGAGGCCTGGCGGCTCGAGCTTCCCTTCGATGGATTCAACAGCTTCCTGACACTTATCCAGAACTTGACCATCTGGAATCGGTGGCCGCGTTCTTAGCGGATGCGTTTTATGACCTCCTGCGTCTTTCAGCTCGCTCGCTAGCAGCGGTGACGGTGGCTAGACGCTGGCTCTGGCTACGTCAGTGGGCAGCGGATGTGGCCTCTAAAACGCTATTGTCGAAGCTTCCATTTAAGGGCAGACTCCTGTTTGGGGAAGATCTGGATAAGTTGGTGAAAGATCTAGGAGAGGTTAAACCTCAACGCCTACCTGAAGATAGACCTAAAGGTGCTCGCCGTGGATCTCGTACACAATCTTTTTGGCGCTTCGCCTCCTTCCGTGACTCTAGGAGAATCGGTCGTTCAGGCCAAATTTCTCCTCTGCTCCTGCCCTTCGCTTCACCCAGCGGGCACAATCCTTTCGGGGAGCCCGTAAGGGATCTGAGTCCTATTCAGGTACAGGTAGATTCTCTGGCGCCTCCCGCCCGTCCCGCTGACGGGATGCATCGCCTACTCGAGCCGCTTACACCAGTAGGGGGTCGTTTAGCCCTCTTTGCTCGTCAGTGGGCCTTAATAACTACGGATCAGTGGGTCCTCGACATTGTTTCTCTGGGCTACGCCCTCGAATGTTGGCGCCCCATTCGAAACGCGTTTTTGGTTTCTCCCGGACGTTCCCCCCGGAAAAGGCTAGCCATCCAATCCACCGTTCAAAGACTCCAGCGTTTAGATGCCATTTGTCCAGTTCCACCGTTGGAACGAGGACTAGGCTGTTACTCTATCGATTTTGTGGTGCCAAAAAAGGATGGCTCCTTTCGTCCTATCTTGGATCTCAAAGGCGTCAATCGCAGTCTGCGGGTACCACACTTTCTAATGGAGACTCTGAGATCTGTTATTCAAGCGGTACGCAAGGGAGAATTTCTAGCTTCCCTCGATCTCGCGGAAGCATACTTTTACATTCCCATTCGAGAGGGGCATCAGCGATTCCTTCGATTCATGGTACTCGGTCAACATTTCCAATTTTGTGCGATGCCCTTCGGTCTAGCTTCGGCGCCTCGAACCTTCTCCAAGGTAATGGTGGTAGTAGCTGCGGCCTTACGCAGCCGCGGCATCAGAGTTCATCCTTATCTGGACGACTGGCTCATTCGCGCAGACTCTCTCCCCGAGGCTTGCAGCACAGTCTCGGTGGTTGTTGCCTTTCTCGAGAACCTCGGCTGGGTAATCAACCGCGACAAGAGTTGTCTTCAGCCGTCCTGGGAGATCGAATTTTTGGGGGCTCGATTCGAAACAGCCTTAGGTCGGGTTTTTTTGTCAATGACTCGATTCCTCAAGTTAACTTCTCAAGTTCGCAGTCTCCTAGCACAGGTCTCGCCTCGAGTATGGGATTACCTTCAAGTCCTGGGATCCATGGCGGTGACCATAGATCTCGTGCCTTGGGCCAGAGCGCACATGCGCTGTCTACAGAAATCTCTCCTGACACGATGGTCGCCAATTTCAGAAGACTACCAAATTCGCCTTCCGCTTCACTCCAGGGTCAGACTAAGCCTACGGTGGTGGCTCTCCTCCAGCAACCTCCTGAAGGGGGTTCCCTTAGAGACTCCGTGTTGGATCGTTCTAACAATGGATGCCTGTCTGTCCGGTTGGGGCGCGCACTGTCGATCTCACGCTGCGCAGGGCGCTTGGACAGCACGCGAATCCTGCTGGATGATCAATCGACTAGAGGCACGAGCAGTACGTCTGGATCTACTGAGATTTCACACTCTTCTGCACGGGAAAGCGGTCCGGATACTATCTGACAACACGACCACAGTTTCCTACATCAACCGTCAAAGAGGGACCAAGTGCACTGGAGTGTCGAACAAGATGGCTCTTCTTCCTTGGGCAGAGAGAAATCTCCAAGCCCTCTCCGCACAACACATTGCAGGAACCAGCAATGTGAAGGCGGACTTTCTGAGTCGCAATACCCTCACCCCTGGCGAGTGAGAACTGGCCCTGCTAGCCTTCCAGAGGATAGTTCAAAAATGGGGGTCTCCGGCGATAGATCTCATGGCGTCGGTAGTGAATGCCAAAGTTCCGAGTTTCTTCAGCCGTTGGAGAGAACGCAGGACTCTCGGCATCGATGCATTGACTCAGACTTGGCTGGAAAACCAGCTTCTTTATGTTTTTCCACCCTGGTCCATGATCGGCAGGATCCTGCAGTGAATTCGGTCGCACAGGGGGCCGGTAGTCCTTGTCGCCCCGGATTGGCCAAGAAGACCATGGTATGCCGATCTCATAAAGCTTTCACGGGGGTCACCATTACGGCTGGCCGCTCCCTCCGGACTCCTCAGACAGGGACTGATCTTCATGGAAAATCCAGCTCCCTACTCACTTATGGCTTGGCTCTTGAACGCCGCCGTTTGACCCGTAAGGGGTATTCGCCGAAGGTGGTGGTTACCCTCCTTAGCGCACGACGGTCTTCAACATCCGCTGCTTATGTGAGAGTGTGGTGCGTCTTCGAGGCTTGGTGCTCACGTCATCACTTGTCCCGTGGTGTACCTCAATTCCTGATATTCTTGCCTTTTTACAGGACGGTCTTGATAAAGGTTTGGTGCTCGGTTCGCTTCGAGTGCACATTTCTGCCTTGACATGTTATTGGGGTCTTGTGCACGGTAGATCCCTTGCTTCCCACGCTGATGTGTGTCAGTTTCTGAAAGGGGTCAAGCTGCTTCATCCTCTGGCCCGTCTGGTAGTTCCTCCTTGGGATCTAGCACTAGTTCTCCAGGACCAAGCAGGAAGTCAATCCTCACATATGGGTGACGTCGGCGCCGACGGAGCCCTCGCGGAGCAATTTCCCCAGCTTTCAAAGAAAGCCTTGGGAACTGCAGCGCGCATGCGCGGTCCCCTTCCCGCCCAAGGGTGCCATCTTGCTCAGTCTTCTTGTTTCCGCGGAGCCCTACAGACGCTGTTTGTGATCGCCGCTGAAAAAGTTGATTTTATTTAGTATTCTTTTCTCGGTTCGACGCCGGTTCCTTTTCCAGCCCGGACCCGATATGCCGGTATCGAGTCCGTTCTTTATTTTTTTGTTTTTTATCCTTCGTGACTAGCATACGCGCCATTTTTCTTTTTTCACTGGCAGCCCTGTCTTTTGACCTCACAGGGGCCCTTTTTCCCCCGATGGCTGCCAGCAGGTTTAAAATGTGTGATCGGTGTAAGAAACTTATGTCTCTTACCGAGACACACGACTGCTGCCTCCGCTGCCTCGGATCCAATCATGACCCGATGATCTGTGGTCCGTGTGGCAAAATGTCCTCAAAAGCGTTGAGGAGTCGGCAGCATCAAAAAGAGAGAATCTTCTCTGACTCCGCGTCCAGCCGGGCCCGGACCTCATCAGAGGCTTCGACGTCCCGGGACTCCGGTCCTGAGCATCGTCGGAGTTCCTCTGAGCGGGGTTCTCCTGCCCGGGAACATCATAGGAAGAAGAAACCCGCGAGGGCGGCGTCGGACGCTCCTGGTTCCTTGAGGGCCAGGTCGCATAGCCCCGATAGCCGTCCCGGGTCCTCGGAGTCGGAGAGGCCTTCGAAACATCCTCGTCTCGAGATGGAGTCTCCTGGACACGTGAGTACTGTAGTCCTCGTGGACTCGCCTCCGCAGGAGCCGACGTCGGGCCCGACGCCGTCGGGGCCCGAGTCGGGGGCTGCTGGGTCTCCTGAGCTCGGACTCAGGTTGACAGCCTTGGAGAGCAGTTTGGCTGCCTTCATGGACCAGCAGCGGGCATTGATTGCTGGCCTCGCCGGTGCATCTGCCCCGACCACCGGGATGTCGACATCCAAGTCGACCCCGGAGACCGAGCCGATCCTCGAGTCCATGCGAGCTCGAGTCGATCCTCGGTCAAGGTCTCCCTCGGCCTCCCGTTTGGGACCGAGGTCATCAACGCCGGCCTCGGCGTCGGGGCGGAGGGCATTGGTGCCCACCCGACCGGAGCCGCTCGATTCCTCCTCCGAGGAGTCAGGCTGGGAGACGGAGGACGAAGAGTCCACAGGTACTTTTCGGACTCGGTGCGTCCCATCGGACTCGCCCGAGTCCGAACCTCGGAGACGGTCCCCCCCGGAGAACACCCGGTTCTCGGACTTCGTGCGGGATATGGCCAAGGCCTTGGCATTCCCCACGGATCCTGAGGAGGAGCCTCGAGCCGAAGAGCTCGATGCCCTCCAGTATGACTCTCCCCCGAAGGAGGCCTTTACTGTACCTGTTCCTCCGATGCTGGAGCGACTTCTCTTCCGCATGTGGGAGAGCCCGGCGTCGGCGCCGGTGTTAAGCAAGCGGGTCGATTCCATTTATTGAGTCCGCAAGAGCCCCGGGTTCCAAAAGGCAGAACTGCCGCACCATTCCATGGTGGTGGAATCGGCCATGCATCAACTCAAGAATCAAAAGATGCACTCCTCGGTGCCTCCCGGCTGGGAGGCCCGGAACCTGGATGCCCTCGGTAGGAAGTGCTTCCAGGGCTCTATGCTTGCTTGTCGAGTCCAGACCTACAAGCTCTACATGGGCATGTATCTCCGAGACCTGGCAAAGGAAATTGCCGGGTTCTCTGCTGGTCTCTCCGAGGAACCTTTGCAGAGGTTCCAGGCCTTGTCCACTGGTATTCGGGAGTGTTCGAAGTTTATCTCTTGAGCAGCCTACGATGGCTTCGAAGCATCGGCTCGGGTAGCCGGAGCCGGCATCGGTGCCCGCCGACAGGCTTGGCTTCAGTCATCCAACCTTGAGCCATGGGTACAGGACAAGTTGGTCGATGTCCCCTGCAGAGGTGAAAACCTCTTTGGCAAGCCCATGGCTGAAAAGGCAGCACAGATCGAGACCGAGACTCTGACCAGGACTCGGCTGTCCAGAAAAACCTCTGCCCCTTTTCAGAAG
The DNA here is from genome assembly GCA_033557465.1 of Ichthyophis bannanicus. Taxonomy (NCBI): domain Eukaryota; kingdom Metazoa; phylum Chordata; class Amphibia; order Gymnophiona; family Ichthyophiidae; genus Ichthyophis; species Ichthyophis bannanicus. Next base: position 30,600,881 of record CM066043.1, on the reverse strand, counting down.
AAGAAGGGCTCGGGGAAAAAGCCCTTTTACCCAAGGAAGGCGGCTGCCTATAAACACTACCCTCATTATCAGGCCTCAGCAGCTCCCCAACAGGGTCAGCAGGCCAAGGGACGGGGTAATGGGTCCCATAGGCAGCAGGCCCCCAAGCCCACAACACTGGCCCCTGCTCAGCAAGGTGGGGGTTTTTGACTCCGTCAGCATAGCCTCTTCCCCTCCGCTGGTTTCTCTCAGCACAGGAGGCCGGCTGGTCCACTTTGCCCACAGGTGGTCAGCCATCACATCAGATACTTGGGTGCTTCATATAGTTGAAAAAGGCTATCTTCTACACTTTCACCAGGTACCTCCCTCCTACTTTCCAGGGGAGCCTCCAAGACTCCCTCTGCACAGGGACTTACTCCTTGAGGAGTTAGCAAGTCTTCTTCAGGAACAGGCTTTGGAACCGGTGCCCCACCACCTGAGAGGTCACGGCTTTTATTCCAGGTACTTTCTGATACCAAAAAGAACAGGAGGCCTCAGACCCATCCTGGACTTGCGAAACCTCAACAAGTTCCTGGCAAGGGAAAAGTTCAAGATCTTGTTGCCCTACCTCCAGCAGGGAGACTGGCTATGCTCCTTGGATCTAAAGGATGCGTATACTCACATCCTTATTCATCCAGACCACAGACAATATCTCAGGTTTGTTGTGGGAGGAAATCATTACCAATACAGAGTACTGCCCTTTGGCATATCCTCCGCCCCCAGGGTGTTCACCAAATGCCTAGCAGTGGTGGCGGCCTATCTGAGACTTCAAGGCCTTTTTGTGTTTCCATACCTGGACGACTGGCTCATCAGAGCCCAGTCTTCCCAAGAGGCCACTCAGGCCACTCATCACACAGTGACTCTACTCCAGCACTTGGGATTTGTCATAAACTTCACAAAGTCCACTTTGTTCCCCTCTCAAAATCTCGAATTCATAGGCACCAGGTTGGACACTCTTCAGGCGCGGGCCTTCCTGCCTCTGGACAGGGCCCACAGGCTCATGGATCTCGCCAGCCACTTTCACAGCAATTCCCTGGTCTCGGCCAGGCAATTTCTGAGACTGCTCGGCCATATGGCTTCCACGGTCCATGTGACCCCCAATGCCCGTCTGAACATGCGACCTGCTCAGTGGTGCCTTCGCATGCAATGGCATCAGGCCACGGGGAGCCTGGCGGACTCAGTACAGATATCCAACCTGCTGGTCTCTTCTCTGCGATGGTGGCTTCATCTGCCAAACCTAGTGCTAGGAGTGGATTTTCAATCTCCTCCGCCTTCTCAGGTGCTGACATCCGATGCTTCTCTCCTGGGTTGGGGAGCACATTGCCATGGGTCATGTACTCAAGGCCTATGGACTCCTTGGGAGTCTGCTCAGCAGATAAACTTCCTGGAGCTCAGAGCCATCCGCCTAGCTCTGAGAGCCTTCTCCCACCTCACTTCTCACCAGTCTGTGCTGGTCCAGACGGACAATCAAGTTGCAATGTTCTACGTGAACAAGCAAGGAGGCACAGGCTCCTTCCTTCTCTGTCGGGAGGCACAAAAACTGTGCTCTTGGGCCGTCAGCCACGGCATCCTCCTCAAAGCTGTCTATCTCCCAGGTCAGGAAAATTACCTGGCAGACAAGCTGAGCAGGATTCTCCAACCACACGAGTGGAGATTGGATCCGTTGGTGGTTCAACGGATCTTTCTCGAGTGGGGCCTCCCCACCATGGATCTCTTTGCCAGTCCTCTGAACCGGCAACTTCCCAGATTCTGCTCTCGACAACCGCATCCTCTCAGAGTAGCGGCAGATGCTTTTCTGCTTCCATGGTCCACGGGCCTCTTGTATGCCTTTCCTCCCATGCCACTGGTGTCTCGGACGCTCTTCGAGGTTCTCAGAGACAGAGCCTCGATGATCCTAGTAGCTCCCCGGTGGCCGAGACAGCCCTGGTTCCCGCTTCTGATGCAGCTGGCGGTGGACACTCCTCTTCCTCTGGGGTTTCAACCTGATCTCCTGTCACAGGATCTGGGGACTCTCCTACACCCCATCCTCCGGTCCTTTCATCTGATGGCCTGGCTGCTGAAAGCGTAGTCCTTGCTCCCCTCCTGCTGCCTCGAGAGGTGGAAGAGGTCATCTTGGCCTTCAGGCGGCCCTCCACCCGGAAGTCCTACGCTCTTAAGTGGCGTCGGTTCTCCGTGTGGTGTGCTCAGCAGTCTGAGAATCCCTTCTCCTGCTTGGTGGCAGTGGTCTTGCAATATTTGCTTTACCTCTCCAATCTAGGCCTTAAGTCCAACTCTGTCAGGGTCCATCTCAGTGCTCTCTCTGCGCATCACGCACCGGTGGATGGCAGGCCTCTTTCCAACCACCCTTTGGTGGCTCGTTTTCTCAGAGGCCTCCTTCTCCTTAAGCCTCCTTTGCGCCCACAGGCCCCTGAATGGGATCTGAATGTGGTCTTGCAGCGGATAACCTGTCCGCCCTTTGAACCTATGGCTACCTGCCCTCTTCGTTTTCTTTCCTGGAAAACCTTGTTTTTGGTAGCTCTTACCTCTGCTAGGCGCGTTAGTGAACTGCAGGCCCTAGTGTCTGATCCTCCTTACACTAGGTTCTACAGGAATAGGTAGTCTTACGGACTCACCCTAAGTTTCTTCCAAAAGTGGTTTCTCCTTTTCATCTCAACCAGAAGGTGGTTCTTCCGACCTTCTTTCCCAGGCCGCACACCAGCCAGGCTGAAATGGTCCTGCATACCCTGGCCTGTAGGAGGGCCTTGTCCTTCTACCTTGACCGTACGCGGGAGCATAGGAGGGCTGTTCAGCTCTTCGTTTCTTTTGACCCCAATAACTTGGGGCTACCTGTTTCCAAGCGTACTTTGTCCATATGGGTTGCTGACTGTATCGCTTGGGCTTATGGGGCAGCCGGCCTCTCGTTGGAGGGTCGAGTCACGGCTCATCGTGTCAGGGCGAAGGCTGCGTCAGTGGCTCATCTCTGCTCTGTTCCGTTCTCAGACATCTGCCGAGCCGCTACTTGGTCTTCAAGCCAGACTTTTGCGGCCCATTACTGCCTGGAGAGGGAGTCCCGCAGGGACAGTGCTTTCGGTCAGGCAGTCCTCCATAATCTCTTTGAGGTTTAGGCAACTCCTACCCTCCGGCCCTGGTGTTGGGCTACCGGTCGGGGGCGTTTTCAGAGAAGATTCCTTCCTTCTGTGCTACTGAGCTAGAGGGAGCTCATTTTTCCACTTGAGGTCTCCGGTAGCCTTAAGCTAGGGAGTCCCATATGTGAGGACTGACTTCCTGCTTGGTCCTGGAGAAAGAGTAGTTACTCACCTGTAACAGGTGTTCTCCAGGAGTAGCAGGAATCAGTCCTCACAACCCTCCCTCCTCCCCTTGGAGTTGCAGTCATATGATTTATTTTGCTAATTTTTTGCTGTCTTTTAGCTATGTCATCAGACTGAGCAAGATGGCACCCTTGGGCGGGAAGGGGACCGCGCATGCGCGCTGCAATTCCCAAAGGCTTTCTTTGAAAGCTGGGGAAATTGCTCTGCGAGGGCTCCGTCGGCGCCGACGTCACCCATATGTGAGGACTGATTCCTGCTGCTCCTGGAGAACACCTGTTACAGGTGAGTAATTACTCTTTCTCAGGGCACTCGGAAATCCGCCCTTTGAGCCTTTGAAAGAAGTTTCTCTTCTAGATTTGACGCTAAAAACGGTGTTTTTGGTAGCAATCACGTTGGCTCGAAGAATCTCGGAGCTTCAAGCTCTCTCGTGCAGGGATCCGTATCTTTCTTTCTCTCCTGAAGGAGTAATTCTTCGCACGGTTCCTTCCTTCCTGCCTAAAGTGGTTTCTCCAGGACCAAGCAGGATGTCAGTCCTCACATATGGGTGACGTCAGCGCCGACGGAGCCCTCGTGCGGAGCATTTCCCCAGCTTTCAAAGAAAGCCTTTGGGAATTGCAGCGCGCATACGCGGTCCCCTTCCCACCCAAGGGTGCCATCTTGCTCAGTCTTCTTGTTTCCACGGAGCCCGACGGACGTAGTTCGTTTTTCCCCGAGGAAAAAGTTGATTTTTCCTATTTTTTCTCCGGTTCGATGCCGGATCCTTTTCCCGCTCAGACCGATACGCCGGTATCGAGTCCTTTTTCTCTTTTTCGGTTTTTGTCCTTTGTGACTGGCGTTCGCGCCTTTTTTCTTTTCCCTGGCAGCCCGGTCTTTTGACCTAGCAGGGGCCCTTTTTCCCCCGATGGCTACCAGCGGGTTTAAGAAATGTGATTGGTGTAAGAAACTTATGTCTCTTACCGACACACATGACTCCCCTTGTGTTTCTTGAGAAGAGCAGTGCTTTCCAGATCTCATCCAAAAGGTGATTTTTGCTGAATTTGCTGCTAAATTGTGAGTTTTTTGTCTGTTTGTCTCCACATATTTATCTATCTATTTGCCCTTCTTGGTGGGTTCCCTTACCTACTCCCTTGCTGTGTGCCCACTGTTCAGGACCAGCCTCCATTGCTGTAGAGTTTTAAACTATCTTTCTCTTAGTCTACCTGAGTTACTGCCCCTCCCCCCTGCTGAGGCATTGTTGTAAACCTCCATTCCTGTTGTGCATGTGGGCTTGCTCAGACTGCCCTTGTGTTTCTTGAGAAGAGCAGTGCTTTCCAGAGCTCATCCAAAAGGTGATTTTTGCTGAATTTGCTGCTAAATTGTGGGTTTTTTGTCTGTTTGTCTCTACATATTTATCTATCTATTTGCCCTTCTTGGTGGGTTCCCTTACCTACTCCCTTGCTGTGTGCCCACTGTTCACAGGAGCATCGCAGGAAGAAGAAACCCGCGAGGGCGGTGTCGGTGGACACTCCTGGTTCCTCGAGAGCCAGGTCGCATAGCCCCAATAGCCGTCCCGGGTCTTCGGAGTCGGAGAGGCCTGCCAAACATCCTCGTGTCGAGATGGAGTCTCCTGGACACGTAAGTGCTTTTGTCCTCGTGGACTCTCCTCCGAGGGAGCTGACGTCGGGGCCTGAGTCGGGGGCTGCTGGGTCTCCTGAGCTCGGACTCAGGTTGACGGCCTTGGAGAGCAGCTTCGCTGCCTTCATGGAACAGCAGTGGGCATTGATCGCCGGTCTCACCGGTGCATCTGCCCCGACCACCGGGACCTCGACGTCCAAGTCGACCCCGGAGGCCGAGCCAATCCTCGAGTCCATGCGGGCTCGAGTCGATCCTCGGCCACGGTCTCCCTCAACCTCCCGTTCGGGGCTGAGGTCGTCGACGCCGGTACCCTCGGCGTCGGGGCGGAGGGCATCGGTGCCCGCCCGACCGGAGCCGCTCCATTCCTCCTCCGAGGAGTCGGGCTGGGAGACGGAGGACGAAGAGTCACCGACACTCATCGGACTCGGTGTGTCCCATCGGACTCGCCCGAGTCCGAACCTCAGAGACGATCCCCACCGGAGGATACCCGGTTCTCGGACTTCGTGCAGGATATGGCGAAGGCCTTGGCCTTCCCCGCGGATCCCGAGGAGGAGCCTCGAGCCGAGGAGCTCGAGGCCCTCCAGTATGACTCTCCCCCGAAGGAGGCCTTTACTGTTCCGGTTCCTCCGATGCTGGAGCGGCTGCTCTTCCGCATGTGGGAGACCCCGGCCTCGACGCCGGTGTTAAGCAAGCGGGTCAATGCAATCTATCGAGTCCGCAAGAGCCCCGGGTTCCAAAAGGCGCAATTACCGCACCACTCCATGGTTGTGGAATCGGCCATGCATCGACTGAAAAGTCAGAAGATGCACTCCTCGGTGCCTCCCGGCCGGGAGGCCCAGAACCTGGATGCCCTCGGTAAGAAGTGCTTCCAGGGCTCTATGCTTGCTTGTCGTGTCCAGACATACCAGCACTACATGGGCATGTACCTCCGAGACCTGGCAAAGGAGATTGCCGGGTTTTCTGCTGGTCTCTCCGAGGAACCTTTGCAGAGGTTCCAGGCCTTGTCCACTGGTATTCGGGAGTGCTCAAAGTTTATCTCTCGAGCAGCCTACGATGGCTTCGAGGCTTCGGCCCGAGTAGCCGGGGCCGGCATCGGTGCCCGCCGACAGGCTTGGCTACAGTCATCCGACCTCGAGCCATGGGTACAGGACAAGTTGGTCGATGTCCCCTGCCGGGGTGAAAATCTTTTCGGCAAACCCATGGCTGAAAAGGCTGCTGAGCTCGAGACAGAGACTCTCACCAGGACTAGGCTGTCCAGAAAATCCTCTGCCCCTTCTCAGAAAAAGAAGGGCTCGGGAAAAAAGACCTTTTACCCGAGGAAGTCATCTGCCTATAAACAATACCCTCATTATCAGGCCTCTACTGCTCCCCAACAGAGTCAGCAGGCCAAGGGGCAGGGTCATGGGCTCCGTAGGCAGAAGGCCCCCAAGCCTCCTACACCGGCCCCTGCTCAGCAGGGTGGGGGTTTTTGACTCAGAAAGCATAGCCTCTTCTCCTCAGCTGGCTTCTCTCAGCACAGGAGGCCGGCTGGCCCACTTTGCCCACAGATGGTCAGCCGTCACATCAGATACCTGGGTTCTTCATATAGTCCAAAAGGGCTATCTTCTCCATTTTCACCAGGTACCTCCCTCCTATTTTCCAGGGGAGCCTCCAAGACTCCCTCTGCACAGGGACCTACTCCTTCAGGAGTTAGCAAGTCTGCTAAAGGATCAGGCTGTGGAACCGGTGCCCCACCACCTGAGAGGTCACGGCTTTTATTCCAGGTACTTTCTGATACCAAAAAGAACAGGAGGCCTCAGACCCATCCTAGACTTGCGCAACCTCAACAAGTTCCTGAAGAGGGAAAAGTTCAAGATGCTTACCCCTGGAATCCTGCTGCCCTACCTCCAGCAGTGAGACTGGCTATGCTCCTTAGATCTAAAGGATGTGTATACTCACATCCTTATTCATCCAGACCACAGACAATATCTCAGATTTGTTGTGGGGGGAAACCACTATCAGTACCGAGTACTACCCTTTGGCCTGTCCTCCGCTCCCAGGGTGTTCACCAAGTGCCTGGCAGTGGTGGCGGCCTACCTGAGGCTTCAAGGTCTTTTTGTGTTTCCGTACCTGGACGACTGGCTCATAAGAGGCCAATCTTCCCAGGAGGCCAGTCAAGCCACCCTTCGCACTGTGGCTCTACTTCAGCACTTGGGGTTTGTCATAAACTTCGCAAAGTCCACTTTGCTCCCGTCCCAGAACTTAGAATTCATAGGGGCCAGACTAGACACTCTTCAAGCGAAGGCTTTTCTGCCTATGGACAGAGCCCACAGGCTGATGGATCTGGCCAGGCAGTTTTGCAGCAATTCCCTGGTCTCTGCCAGGCAATTCCTGAGACTACTCGGCCATATGACTTCCACGGTTCATGTCACCCCCAATGCCCGCCTGCACATGCGGCCTGCTCAGTGGTGCCTTCGCACTCAGTGGCATCAGGCCACTGGGAGCCTAGCGGACTCGGTAAAGATATCGGACCTGATAGACTCCTCTCTGCAATGGTGGCTTCATCTTCCAAATCTGGTACTCGGAGTGGTTTTTCAATCCCCTCCGCATTCTCAAGTGCTGACAACAGATGCTTCTCTTCTAGGTTGGGGAGCACATTGCCAGGGGGCATGTACTCAGGGTCTCTGGACCCCTTGGGAGGCTGCTCAACAGATAAACTTCCTGGAGCTACGGGCGATACGCCTAGCTCTGAGAGCCTTCTCCCATCTCGCCTCTCACCAGTCTGTACTGGTCCAGACGGACAATCAAGTTGCCATGTTCTACGCGAACAAGCAAGGAGGCACAGGCTCCTTCCTTCTATGTCAGGAGGCACAGCGGCTGTGCTCTTGGGTCGTCACTCACAGAATCCTCCTAAAGGCTGTCTACCTCCCAGGTCAAGAAAATTACCTGGCGGACAGACTGAGCAGGATTCTGCAACCACATGAATGGAGGTTGAACCTGTTGGTGGTTCAGCAGGTCTTTCTCAGGTGGGGCCTCCCCACCATGGATCTTTTCGCCAGTCCTCTGAACCGGCAACTCCCGAGATTCTGCTCCAGACAATCGCATCCTCTCAGAGTAGCAGCGGATGCGTTTCTGATCTCGTGGTCCACAGGCCTACTGTATGCGTTTCCTCCCACGCCACTAGTGTCCAGAACGCTGTTCAAAGTCCTCAAGGACGGGGCTTCATTGATCCTGATAGCCCCCAGGTGGCCGAGGCAACCGTGGTTCCCGCTTCTGCTGCAGCTAGCGGTGGATACCCCTCTTCCTCTGGGGTTCCAACACGATCTCCTGTCTCAGGATCAGGGGACTCTCTTGCACCCCAACCTCCAGTCCCTTTATCTGATGGCCTGGCTGCTGAAAGGGTAGTCCTGGCTCCCCTACTACTGCCTCGAGAGGTGGAAGATGTGGTCTTGGCCTCTCGGCGACAATCCACCAGGAAATCCTACGCTCTTAAGTGGTGTAGATTCTCTGCATGGTGTGCTCAGCACAGCGAGAATCCCTTCTCGTGCTTGGTAGCGGTAGTATTGCAATATTTGCTTTACCTCTCCAATCTGGGCCTTAAGTCTAACTCTGTCAGAGTTCGCCTTAGTGCTCTCTCAGCACACCACTCGCCGGTGGACGGTAGACCTCTTTCCAACCACCCCTTGGTGGCTCGTTTTCTCAGAGGCCTCCTTCTGCTTATGCCTCCTTTACGTCCACCGGCCCCTGAGTGGGATCTGAATGTGGTCTTGCAGCGGATTACTTGTCCGTCTTTTGAACCTATGGCTACCTGCCTTCTCCGTTTTCTCTCCTGGAAAACCTTATTTCTAGTAGCTCTTACCTCTGCTAGGCGAGTAAGTGAACTTCAGGCACTAGTGTCTGATCCTCCTTACACTAGGTTCTACAGGAATAGGGTAGTCTTACGGACTCACCCGAAGTTTCTTCCTAAGGTTGTCTCACCTTTTCACCTCAATCAGGAGGTGGTTCTTCCGACCTTCTTTCCCAGGCCGCACGCCAACCGGGCTGAGATGGTCCTGCATACCCTGGACTGTAGGAGGGCATTGTCCTTCTACCTTGACCGTACACGGGAGCACTGGAGGGCTGTTCAGCTCTTAGTTTCTTTTGACCCCAATAAGTTGGGGCTTCCTGTCTCCAAGCGTACTTTGTCCATCTGGGTAGCTAACTGTATCGCCTGGGCTTATGGGGCAGTGGCCTCTCGTTGGAGGGTCGAGTCACGGCTCATCGTGTCAGGGCGAAGGCTGCGTCAGTGGCTCATCTTTGCTCTATTCCGTTGGCAGACATCTGCCGGGCCGCTACTTGGTCTTCAAGCCAGACTTTTGTGTCCTATTACTGCCTTGAGAGGGAGTCCCGCAGGGACAGTGCTTTCGGACAGGCAGTACTCCATAATCTCTTTGGGGTTTAGGCAACTCCTACCCTCCAGCCCTGGTGTTGGGCTACCGGTCGGGGGCGTTCTCAGAGAAGATTCCTTCCTTACGTGCTGACAAGCTAGAGGGAGCTCATTTTTTCCGCTTGAGGTCTCCGGTAGCCTTAAGCTGGGGAGTCCCATATGTGAGGACTGACTTCCTGCTTGGTCCTGGAGAAAGAGTAGTTACTCACCTGTAACAGGTGTTCTCCAGGAGCAGCAGGAATCAGTCCTCACAACCCTCCCTCCTCCCCTTGGAGTTGCAGTCATATGATTTGTTTTTGCTAATTTTTTGCTGTCTTTTAGCTATGTCATCAGACTGAGCAAGATGGCACCCTTGGGCGGGAAGGGGACCGCGCATGCGCGCTGCAATTCCCAAAGGCTTTCTTTGAAAGCTGGGAAAATGCTCCGCACGAGGGCTCCATCGGCGCCGACATCACCCATATGTGAGGACTGATTCCTGCTGCTCCTGGAGAACACCTGTTACAGGTGAGTAACTACTCTTACTCCTTTTCATGTCAATCAGCCCCTGCTATTTCCTGCCTTCTCTAAAGAACAGTGTGCGGATAGGTGCAAAAGTCTTCGCTTCCTCGACCTCAAGCGAGTTCTCCTTCGCTATTTGAAAGTTACCAATTCCTTTCGCAAGACTGACCATCTTTGTGTTCTCCTTTTGGGGCCGCGCAAGGGTTTGGCTGCTTCCAAACCTTCTATCGCTAGGTGGCTGCATTGTGCCATTGAATCGGCTTACACTCTCCAAGGTCAGCCGGTTCCAGAAGGGCTTTGAGCTCATTCCACTCGAGCCCAATCCACGTCATGGGCCGATAGGTCCCACATCCTTCCTCTCAATATTTGTTGAGCGGCTACCTGGTCGTCCTTGTCCTCTTTTGTTCAGAACTATAGGTTGGATATACAGGCCCGAGAGGACAGTCGTTTCGGAGTTGGGGTGCTGTCGGCGGCTCTAACTGCCCACCCTGAGGGTAATTAGCTTGGGTACTTACCGCTTGTCTGGACTGGTCTAGCAGTATGATCTGGAAGGAGAAATTTCACTTACCATTGATTTCCTTTCCTGGAATACTGCTAGACCAGTCCAGAACCCACCCAGAAGTACTGCACAAGGCACTGGTACTTGTGCAGAGCAGCTGACAGTCATACGCTCCATGAGCACTTCCGGAGTTTGTTTCCTGGGAATGTGTCAAAGCAGTCATTTCAGACTTCTTCCTTTGGGAATGATATTTGATCCTCCTCTTCCGTTTGGGTTGAGGGTTTGAGCTGGTTCCTTTTTTAAGGGTTCATAGTTGCGGTTTTTCCCTGAGATGTTGCCTTTTTGGCTTGTTACAGTTACTGAATAGGACCCCTAGGGGTATGCCTATGTCACCCAGAGCCTGACCAATCACAGCTCTGGAGTTTTTTTTCTCTGTCTCCCTATCTGCTGGCAGGGGTGCATAACCCGCTTGTCTGGACTGGTCTAGCAGTATTCCAGGAAAGAAAAGTGAAATTTCTCCATCTGACCTTTGCCCCACTCAGTTCTTTACTTGGTTCTCTTGCTTGGTTCTCTCCCACCCCTCAGTTCCCAAGAAATATATCTCTTTAACTCCTTATGTTCTGACAATTATACTGGGGGTCATTTGTACTTCTTCCTGCTAAGCTGGCATGTTTATATCTCATGGTTGCCTTTTTTACCCTCTCTGTCCACCACTTACTGATAAGTGTGTTTTCACAATTTTTTCATATATCACATACCTCTGAAAGCTACACATACACACCTCAGTACAATTCCAGCATTCAGATAACATTTTGATTTTTTTTAATCCTTTCTATCTCAGTCTTCCTCATTCTCAAACTAAACATCTCCAGTCAGTGCAGAATATGGCCATACGATTACTTCATCATGCATCCAGATTTAATCATGTCACCCCTCTGCTCATACAATCACATTGGCTTCCACTGTCTCACCACTGCCTATACAAGCTGCTTACAATTATTCATAAAGTTCTTCATTCTGGTATGCCCTCATATCTTTCCTCATTTTTAGTTCCATATTCTCTTTTTCAAGTCCTTGGGTCCGTGCATGTGAATCAGCTTATACCTACCTTCCCACACGCAAGCCCGGTTAGAACGGACCCAACATTCTACGTTTTTCTTCTTGGGCCCACCATTTTGGAATTCCTTGTCATCTGATCTTAGACTGGAACCCCTATACTCAAAATTTAAGACCTCCTTGAAACATCTGTTTTCCATTGCCTTTGACCTCCCCACTGTTCCTTAATGTCCTGGACCCCTCCTACTGTCTCAGTTTATACAGGTTCTCAGGACTCTGCCTTCTTGTGTCCAGACCCTCTTTCCCTCTTCCTTGTTATCTTTCCCTGCTTTTATTCTCCTGTGCTGTCTTGTCAAGTTTTTATGGTGTTCTTTTCTTCTTCCAAATGATGTTTTTATTGTACACCGCTTTGGCGTGACTGAAAGGCGGGTATATCAAATGTTTTAATAAACTATAAATCATAAGTTTCTTTCCATTTGGTTAAATGTTTGTATAGTTATATTGTCCCCAGGCAAACATTCTTGATCCCTTTTGTGTAATTGTTTCCAACTTCCATGAGGTTGGAAAGAATAAAATTGCTGCAAAAGGGGTAAAACAGTGCAATGCCTTATTAATACCAACTGAAATTCTAATCAGAATCTGTAATCCCCTCTTCTCCAGGACCAAGCAGGAAGTCAGTCCTCACTTATGGGTGACGTCGGCGCTGACGGAGCCCTCGCGGAGCAATTTTCCCCAGCTTTCAAAGAAAGCCTTTGGGAATTGCAGCGCGCATGCGCGGTCGTCTTCCCGCCCGAGGGTGCCATCTTAGCCAGTCTTCTTTTTTCCGCGGAGCCCTACAGACATCCCCGTCTTGTCCCCGCGAAAAAGTTGATTTTCTTCTTTATTTTATCCTTTTTTCCTTCGGTTCGACGCCGATCGTTTTCCCGCCCGGACTCGCGACGCCGGTCACGAGTCCTCTTACTTTTTTCGGTTTTTTCTGACTTAGTCAGCTTTCGTTTTCGTTTTCCCTGGCAGCCCGGTCCTTTGACCTCGCAGGGGCCCTTTTTCCCCCGATGGCTGCCAGTGGCTTTAAGCGGTGTGGCCGGTGTGACCGAAATATGTCACTAACCGACACACACGACTTTTGCCTCCGCTGCCTGGGCCCTGATCATGAGGAACTGATCTGTGGGCCCTGCAGCAAATTGTCCTCAAAGGCGTTGAGAAGTCGGCGGCATCAGCGTGAGAGAATCTTCGCTGACCCCAGCCGTACCCGGACCTCGTCGGAGGCCTCCGCGTCAAAAGGCTCCAGCTCGGACCGTCGCCGGAGCTCCTCCGACCGGGGTTCTCCCTCCGGGGACCATAGTCGGAAGGTGAAACCCGCGAGGGCGGCGTCGGTGGACGCTCCTGGTTCCGCGAGGGCCAGGTCGCATAGCCCCGACAGCCGCCCCGGGTCCTTGGAGAAGGAACACATCCCGAAGCGACCTCGCCTGGAGTCGGAGATGCCTGCCCGGGTAAGTCCTGTGGTCCTTCTGGACTCGCCTCCGCGACAGCCGACGTCGGGCCCGACGCCGTCGGGGCCCGAGTCGGGGGCTGCTGGGTCGCCTGAGCTCGGACTCAGGTTGACGGCCTTGGAGAGCAGACTGTCTGCCTTCATGGACCAGCAGAGGGCACTGCTCGCTGGCTTCGCTGGCGCCGCTGCCCCGACCACCGGGACGTCGACGTCCAAGTCGACCCCGGAGACCGAGCCGATCCTCGAGTCGATGAGAAGTCGAGTCGATCCTCGGTCGAGGTCACCCTCGGCCTCCCGTTCGGGACCGAGGTCGCCGACGCCGACTCCCTCGGCGTCGGGGCGGCTGGCGCTGCACCCTGTCCGAGCCGACCCCACCGAGTCCTCGTCGGAGTCGGTCTGGGAGTCTGAGGAGGAAGAGTCACCTGATTCTTTCCGGACTCGATGTGTCCCATCGGACTCACCGTAGTCCGAGCCTCGGAAGCAGTCCCCCCCGGAGGATGCCCGGTTCTCGGACTTCGTTAGGGATATGGCCAAGGCTTTGGCCTTCCCTGCGGATCCCGAGGAGGAGCCTCGAGCCGAAGAGCTCGACGCCCTCCAGTATGACTCTCCCGCGAGGGAACACTTTACTGTGCCGGTTCCTCCTATGCTGGAACGACTACTCTTCCGCATGTGGGAGAGTCCGGCCTCCTCGCCGGTCCTGAGCAAGCGGGTCGATTCTATCTATCGAGTCCGCAAGAGCCCTGGCTTTCAAAAGGCGCAGCTGCCGCACCATTCCATGGTAGTGGAATCGGCCATGCATCGTCTTAAGAGCCAGAAGATGCACTCCTCGGTGCCTCCTGGAAGGGAGGCCCGTAACCTGGATGGCCTGGGCAAGAAGTGCTTCCAGGGCTCTATGCTCGCATGTCGTGTCCAGACTTACCAGCTATACATGGGCATGTATCTCCGGGATCTGGCTAAAGAGCTAGCTGGATTCTCCGCTGGTCTGTCCGAGGAACCCTTGCGGAGGTTCCTAGCCTTGTCCACTGGCATTCGGGAATGCTCAAAGTTCATGTCCCGAGCAGCCTATGATGGCTTTGAAGCATCGGCTCGTGTGGCCGCAGCCGGCATCGGTGCCCGCCGACAGGCTTGGCTTCAGTCGTCAGACCTTGAACCCTGGGTGCAGGACAAGTTGGTCGATGTCCCCTGCCGAGGCGAAAACCTCTTTGGCAAGCCCATGGCGGAAAAGGCTGCGCAGATTGAGACTGAGACTCTCACCAGGACCAGGCTTTCTAGGAAGACCTCCGCCCCTTCCCAGAAAAAGAAGGGCTCGGGGAAAAAGTCCTTTTACCCGAGGAAGGGGGCTGCCTACAAACAATACCCCCATTATCAGGCCCCTGCAGCTCCCCAACAGGGCCAGCAGGCCAAGGGACGGGGTAACGGGTCCCGTAGGCAGCAAGCCCCCAAGCCTGCACCACCAGCCCCTGCTCAGCAGGGTGGGGGTTTTTGACTCGCTAAGCATAGCCTCTCCCCCCCGCTGGTTCCTCCCAGCACTGGAGGCCGGCTGGTTCACTTCGCCCACAGGTGGTCCAGCATCACCGCAGATGCCTGGGTGCTTCAGGTCGTGCGAGAAGGCTATCTTCTCCACTTCCATCAGGTCCCTCCCTCCTATTTCCCGGGAGAACCTCCGCGACCCCCTCTGCACAGGGAGTTGCTCCTTCAGGAGTTAGCAGGTCTTCTGCAGGAACAGGCGGTGGAACCGGTGCCACACCACCTGAGAGGTCAAGGCTTTTACTCAAGGTATTTTCTGATACCAAAGAGAACAGGGGGCCTCAGACCCATCCTGGACTTGCGCAACCTCAACAAGTTCCTTGTGCGGGAGAAGTTCAAAATGCTTACCCTTGGAATCCTTCTGCCCTACCTCCAGCAGGGAGATTGGCTATGCTCCTTGGATCTAAAGGATGCCTACACGCACATCCTCATCCACCCAAGCCACCGCCAATACCTAAGGTTTGTGGTGGCCGGAAATCATTACCAGTACAGAGTACTGCCCTTTGGCCTGTCCTCCGCACCGCGAGTCTTCACAAAATGTCTCGCGGTCGTGGCGGCCCATCTCCGGCTTCACGGCCTCTATGTCTTTCCGTACCTCGACGACTGGCTCATCAGAGCAGCGTCCGCTCAGGAGGTCACCAACGCCACCTGCCGCACGGTGACTCTGCTGCAGCACTTGGGCTTTGTTATAAACTTCGCAAAGTCCACTTTGCTCCCCTCACAGGATCTCGAGTTCATCGGCGCAAGGCTGCACACTCCTCAGGCGCGAGCATACCTACCGCTCGACAGGGCTCAACGGCTCATGGACCTAGCCGACCGCTTTCGCAGCCAGCCCCTGGTCTCCGCCAGGCGCTTCCTGAGACTGCTCGGCCATATGGCTTCCACCGTCCATGTGACCCCCAATGCCCGCCTGAATATGCGGCCTGCTCAGTGGTGTCTCCGCCAGCAGTGGCGACAGGCCACGGGCGGCCTAGCAGACCTAGTGCGCGTCTCCGAGCCGCTGATCTCGTCTCTCCGGTGGTGGCTCCGGCAGCCGAACCTGATATTCGGAATGCCTTTCCAGTCACCTCAGCCGACCCGGGTGCTGACCACCGATGCATCCCTCCTGGGCTGGGGAGCACATTGCCAAGAGGCACGTACTCAGGGCCTCTGGACCACGTGGGAGTCTGCTCAGCAGATCAACTTCCTGGAGCTCAGGGCGATCCGCCTAGCTCTCAAGGCCTTCTCCCACCTGACTTCCCAACAGTCCGTCCTTGTCCAGACGGACAATCAAGTTGCCATGTTCTACGTGAACAAACAAGGGGGCACGGGCTCCTTCCTCCTCTGCCGGGAGGCACAGAAGCTCTGCTCTTGGGCCGTCAGTCACGGCATTCTCCTCAAGGCAGTTTATCTCCCGGGCCAAGAAAATTGCCTTGCAGACAAACTCAGCAGGGTCCTCCAGCCGCACGAGTGGCGTCTGGATCCCTTGGTAGTCCAGAAGCTCTTCCTCAAGTGGGGTCTCCCCACGGTGGATCTCTTTGCCAGTCCTCACAACCGGCAGCTTCCTCGCTTCTGCTCCCGTCAACCACACCCCCTTCGGGTTGCGGCGGACGCCTTTCTGATATCATGGTCGGGGAGCCTTCTGTACGCTTTCCCTCCCATCCCGCTAGTCTCTCGGACTCTTTTCAAAGTTCTCCGGGACGAAGCCTTCATGATCCTGGTGGCCCCTCGCTGGCCCAGGCAGCCGTGGTTTCCGCTCCTGCTGCAACTGGCGGTGGAGGATCCAATCCCTCTGGGGGTACAACCGGATCTCCTCACTCAGGATCAGGGGTCCCTCCTGCACCCCAACCTCAGGTCTCTCAACCTCATGGCCTGGCTGCTGAGAGGGTAGTCCTTGCTCCCCTTCTCCTGCCGGCGGAGGTGGAGGAGGTCGTCTTGGCTTCGCGACGGCCTTCTACCCGCAAATGCTACGCCCTTAAATGGCGTCGCTTTGCAGACTGGTGTACCCAACAGTCTCAGGATCCCTTCTCCTGCCCGGTGTCGGTGATCTTGCAGTACTTGCTGCACCTCTCTAATCTGGGACTTAAGTCCAACTCCGTCAAAGTTCACCTCAGTGCTCTTTCAGCACATCATGTGCCGGTGGACGGCAGACCTCTCTCCAACGACCCTCTCGTAGCGAGGTTTCTCCGAGGTCTCCTTCTACTTAAACCACCTCTGCGCCCGCCAGCGCCTGACTGGGACCTGAATGTGGTTTTGCAGCGGATCACCTGTCCGCCTTTTGAACCTATGGCTACCTGTTCTCTCCGTTTTCTATCTTGGAAAACACTGTTCTTGATAGCCCTCACTTCCGCTAGACGCGTAAGTGAATTGCAGGCCCTCGTGTCTGATCCCCCTTACACTAGGTTCTACAAGAATAGGGTAGTCCTACGGACTCACCCAAAATTTCTTCCAAAAGTGGTCTCCCCTTTTCACATCAATCAGGAGGTGGTACTTCCAACCTTCTTTCCCAGACCGCACTCCAGCCGAGCTGAAACGGTCCTCCATACCCTGGACTGTAGAAGGGCTCTGAACTTCTACCTTGACCGTACGCGGGAGCACCGTAAGGCTGCTCAGCTTTTTGTGTCTTTTGACCCCAATAAATTGGGGCTCCCGGTCTCCAAGCGTACTCTGTCCATCTGGGTTGCGGACTGTATCTCTTGGGCTTATGGGGCAGCCGGACTCTCCTTGGAAGGTCGAGTCACGGCTCATTGCGTTCGGGCAAAGGCTACGTCAGTGGCTTACCTCCGCTCTGTTCCGCTGGCAGACATCTGCCGGGCCGCTACTTGGTCTTCGAGCCAGACTTTTGCGGTCCATTACTGTCTCGAGAGGGAGTCCCGTAGGGACAGTGCTTTCGGACAGGCAGTCCTCCGTAATCTCTTTGAGGTCTGAGCAACTCCTACCCTCCATCCCGGATGTGGGCTACCGGTGGGTGATAATTCAGCGAAGATTCTATCCTTCTGTGCTGCTGAGCTAGAGGGAGCTCATTTTTGTGCTTAGGGTCTCCGGTAGCCTTGAGCTTGGGAGTCCCATAAGTGAGGACTGACTTCCTGCTTGGTCCTGGAGAAAGCGTAGTTACTCACCTGTAACAGGTGTTCTCCAGGAGCAGCAGGAATCAGTCCTCACTACCCTCCCTCCTCCCCTTGGAGTTGCAATCGTCTGCTTATGTTCTTTTTGCAAATTTTTTATGCTGTCTTTTTTAGCTATGTCATCTGACTGGCTAAGATGGCACCCTCGGGCGGGAAGACGACCGCGCATGCGCGCTGCAATTCCCAAAGGCTTTCTTTGAAAGCTGGGGAAAATTGCTCCGCGAGGGCTCCGTCGGCGCCGACGTCACCCATAAGTGAGGACTGATTCCTGCTGCTCCTGGAGAACACCTGTTACAGGTGAGTAACTACGCTATACTAGTCCAGTTGGTAGTAAGAACGTGCTGGGTTGGGCCCACAGGTGTATGTTTCTGGAGAACAAGGAAACTGCAGCAAGCTGATTTCTCTGGAATGGTCAGCTGATTACTTCAGCCCAGTTCTCTGGTAGAGTTCTGAATATTCCCCCAGAAGAACACAGACAAACTTATGTGACTTCCCAGATTGGATGGATCCCTGTTTTAAAGGGCGGACAGTGCAAGTACAAGAGTGTAATACCTGGGTTTAAATTTTGGAAATGAGAGCCTGGGAGATGTATGTGAAGAATATATCCAGGGGGGCTAAATGATCAGTAGTAGTAGTAAAGGCAGAGTTGCCTAGTTACCCAGTTCCAGGAGTGAGATTGTTTGTTTGCCAGTTCTGGATTTAAATTGGCACTGGATTGCAGTATGGGATTTGTAGCCCCCGATTTTACCCATGGAATCAGTGCTGCAGGTCCCATAATGCATCAGAATGAGATTGTTAGAAGTCCAGGACTGACTTAAAATCTCACTTATGGAACTGGGTAACTTGGCACCTCTGTAAAGGGTTTTTATCATTTTTATATGGTGCAAATATTTACATAGTAACAGAGTAACATAGTAAATGATGGCAGATAAAGACCAGCATGGTCCATCTAGTCTGCCCAGCAAGATGGCAAGAGTAGGTGCACCTGTCGCTCTGTGCAGGCCACCCCTCCCCATGTTTTTGTTTTTGGGTGAACCCACCACTCCAGGTAGGACACCCTTACTATTTATTTACAATTTCAGAGTTGAGCTTCAGTCAGTCCTTAAAATATCATGATAAACTTTAATAAGAACTATAAGCTGACAAGACAATCAACGAGTTTTAGTCATTATTCAAAACACTGAGCTTAAGTAGCATCAGAACATCTAACTGCACAATGACAGGTTCTGCATCCCTGTACTGAGGCATAAACTAAATGTTATCTAATTCATCGTTCTTCACAGGTTGCTTGAAATAAACAAGTTGCAGTTTCCTAAATAATTGATTTACAGCTCAGTAGTAAATAATTTGCAATCTTCATATAAGTCATTAACAACAACATAGAAATTCATTTGCAGTTCTTCAGAGACCCTAATCCTAAATCAGATTCATATTGCAAGGCATATTACAGGGAAAAGCAGATTCATAAGTAAATTGACCAGAAATCTATGGATATATAGAACAAAAGTGATTTGTAGCTGACTTCATTACTTTTTGTTTTTCTAATTAAAGTTGTGACACTTTTTTATTGGACAAGCAGGAGTCATTTTACAGGCCAAATGCAAGCTTGCCATGATGCCGTCCAGACTTATCACAATGTTTGTAAACTTGTCATGATATACAGTAGAGTGACAGAGCTTCTACAGTGTTTACCAGGGGGGAAATCCTCCATGTCTATGAGCTGGACTTTTTTTCTGTGATATATAATAGAAAAAAGTGCTGAGAGAAAGAGAGAATCAACATAATGCTATCTAGATATGTAGAAAAACTCATGTTTTGAGAACTCATTATAAAATCTTTAGTTTCCTTTGGAAAGAATCAGTAACTGCTAATTCTTTTGACTCCTTTTCTATATGCAGAATATACCAGGAGGCTCTACTTCTAAATGCTGGATACCCTGCTTTATTCCCCTTCTCAGGGAATCGTGTGTTGCTGATTGCCATCAGGTATCAGTGGGACCATAGAGGGAGGGTTGACATGAGGTTTACATGCATCAGCGTCACTGTAGATTGGTGCTGCCATAGCTGAAAGGTTGGCTTCAGGTCTGTAGTAATTGATTTCATTATATGCTGGTGCTGGCACAGACGGACAGTTAGCTTCTGGTCTGTATTGATCATTGACATAGGTTGGTGGTGGGGCTACAGGATTGAAGGTCCCTTCTGGTTTGAATTCATTTTGCGGGATGACAACTGATTGCTAAAGGAAAAAAAAACATTTATGTTCAGGTTTATTGATGGTCATTAGTCAAATTATCATTGTTCCTTTATCTTTATTACTATTCTTTGCTTCATCATGTGACACCACTCCCTTCCCCATTATCTTCATCATCAGCATAATTCCCATCGTATAGATGACCCTTGTACCCATCAACTTTCCACCATCAATATCAGCATCCTATCACCACCAGCAGTCTTAACCCATTTGGACAAACTCTCCATTGGCATTAACATTCCCATTACCATCCAAAGGAACATACTCAGCTCAAAACCATTATTGATAAGACTGGCATCTTTGCTTGTAAGATGAATGACTCCATGCAAACCAATCCTTACATTATGTTGGCATGGAAAAGTAGCCTATGCAGTGGCAAGAACAGGTGCACTTGTATGCTGCTTGGGTGTCGGTGTCTTCAGGGGGGGATTCTGGGAAGACCATGGACACAGGTGTGATTTACAGTATATATTGTATTTATGTTATATGCATGTTGTCATTATTGCCATGCTTTCTGCAGCTTTTTGCAGGACTATTTTATAAAGACAAATGGGCACCTGTATATCTTTGAAATAGGTACCAGCTTACCTCCTTGGCGAAGCACCAGTTATAAAACTACTCTCCATCAATATAAATTATACGTTGTATGGTGTCATCTTTCAGTGGTTGTAGTTGGTTCTTATATTTTTCTTTTTCCTGAGGGATAGTTTGTGTTGAATGATTCTTTCCTAATCAACTGGAAAATTTGGCTACCATGAATTTATTGCCAACTAGAGGAATGTTTTTGCTAACCTGTACTCCACTATATTACTTTGTGATGCCTCAAAAATTAAATAAAAATAAAATTAAGATTAAAAAGGAAAATAGAGTGCTTGGAGAGGGAAAAGATATTTTGCTGGAAGTAAGGAGCTTGGTCCCTTTTATTGGCTCCTTTTGTGTGCCTGAGTGAATAGGAGCCCAGAATTGCCAAGCTACTCAGTTTCAGGAGTGAGATTTTCTCCGGGAACAAGAAGGAAATCGGTCCTCACATATGGGTGACGTTGGCACGACAAAGCCCTCGCAGAAGCATCTCCCCAGCTTTCAAAGAAAGCCTTTGGGAGATGCCACCACACAAGAGTGGTCCCCTTCCCACCCAAGGGTGCCATCTTGATCAGTCTCCTTTTTTCCGCGGAGCCTTTCAGACGTTCATCTGGTTTGTCCCTGGAAAAAGTTGATTTTTTTCTCTCCGAGTTTCATGCTCACTTCTAATATTGCACCGGTACTTTTCCTACCTGCCAACCTCGTTGCCTTGGCATTGAGTTCGGTCCCATTTTGTAGTCTTTTCTTTCCTGGCATCTTTGTGCCTTTTTTTCCCCACTGGCAGCCCGGAGAGTCTTCGACTTCGCAGGGGTACATTTTTCCCCCATAGCTACCAGTGGCATTAAGAAGTGTGATGGGTGCTCTAAAATCATGTCTTTGACCAACACAGATGACTGCTGTCTCCACTGCCTTGAGCCAGACCACGACCCAGCGGCCTGCGGTCTCTACAAGAGGATGTCCAGTAAGGACCTAAAGAGCTGCCAGCAGCAGCATGATAAGTTTTTCCACAAGTCCCTGGTGCCTCCAAAGGCCAAGGCCTCATCTGAGGCCTCGACATCTTGGACGGAACCTTCTGAGTCCAAGCCTCATCGTGGGTCCTCAGAAAGGGGGTCCCTCTCAAGGGATCCAAGGAAGACGAAGAAACCCTTGAAGGCGGCATCCTTGGATGGTTCCGACTGGTCGGGTGCTCCCTGGGCCCGGTCCCACAGTCCGAGGCATTCGTTCAAGGTGTCGGAGTCTAAGGAACGGCCTGTGAAGATTGCTGGGAAAGATCTGACTGTGGACCGGCCTCTGTCCCCAGACACTAACCTCATCGAGGATTCTCCTTCGGGGAAGCCATCATCGGGCCCAAGTCCCTCGGTGCCCTCGCCAAAGGCTTCGGAACCTTCTGGACTGGAGTCCAGAATGGCGGCCCTGGAGCACAGTTTGTCTGCCTTCATGGACCAGCAGTGGGTGCTGTTGTCTGGCATGACCAATTCATCCACACTGACCACCGGGCCCTCAACACCCAAGACATCCCCGGAAGCTGAGCCAATCCTCAATGTCCTTCAGCCTCGTCGCGATCCGAGTCCCGCTCGACAGGACAACAGTCATCCCCGGCAAGTTTGCTGGGCACTGGCAGTAGAGTGTCGGGGGCCCTGAAGCCCGCGGAGCAGCCCTCTTACGAGTCTTCAGACTACTCAGAGTGGGAGATGGAGGATGAGGAGTCCTCCAATACTCGCTGCCACCGCGATGTCCCATCAGACTCTCCCATTTCGGAACCTCGACAGCGCTCCCCGCCCGACGACATGGGCTTCCTTGATTTTGTCAAGGACATGTCTAAGGCCCTGGCATTCCCGACCAGGTCGGAGGAGGACCCTTGGGCAGATGAGTTGAAAAATATCCAGTACGAGGCCCCTCCGTGGGAATCGCTAGCGGTGCTTATTCCTCCCATCCTAGAATGGCTAATGCTCCAAACGTGGGAGACCCCGGCTTTGGTGCCAGTGGTGAGCAAATGGCTTGACTCAATGTATTGAATCCACTGGAGCCCGGGTTTTCAAAAGTCACAGCTGCTGCATAACTCCATGGTGGTGGAGTTGACCATATATCGGCTGAAAAGCCAGAAGATGCACTCCTCGGTGCCCCCTGGCTCGCACCCTGGACGCCCTCAGCAAAATGTGCTACCAGAGCTCATTGCTCATCGGCCGCATCCAGGCCTAGCAGCTGTTCAAGGGCATGTATCTAAGAGACCTGGCGAAGGAACTCACCAGGTTCTCAGCTGGTCTCTCCGAGGAACCTTTGCGGCGGTTCAAGAGCCTGGCCAAAGCTGTCTGTGAATGCTCCAAATTCATGTCTCAAGCAGCCTATGATGGGTTCGAGTCAGCGGCTCGAGTAGCGGCGGCTGGCATCGGTGCACGCTGCAAATTTTGGCTACAGTTGTCTGACCTCGAGCAGTGGGTTCAGGACAAATTGGTCAATGTCCCCTGCCAAGCAGACAACCTCTTTGGCAAACCCATGACCGACAAGGATGCCGAACTGGAGACCAAGTTCATGATGACCAGGCTCTCTAAAAAGACCACTGCCCCTCCATGATGAAAGGGCTCGGGTAAAAAGTCCTTCTACCCGAGGAAGGGAGCTGCTTACAGAAACTTCCCACCTTATCAGGCCTCCCCAACTCCCCAACAGGGTCAGCTGGCCAAGGGACATGGGCATGGTCCAATTAAGCAGAAGGCTCCAAAACCCCAGGCACCAGCTCCAGCCCAGCCACGGGGGAGTTTTTGACTCCTTGAGCATAGCCTATCTACCCGAAGGAGATCAGCAACCCTCAGGGAGCCGTCTGGCTCACTATGCCCAGAGGTAGGTGACCATCACCACCGATTCCTGGGTACTAAGAGTAGTTAGGGAGGGTTACCTCCTCCACCTGACTCAACCTCCCCCTTATTTCCCGGGAGAGCCCCTCAGGTCTGCCCTCCACCGGGACTTTCTTCTGAAGGAGTTGACAGGTTCTTCTCGAGGACAAAGCGGTGGAACCGGTGCCTTACCATCTCAGGGGCAAGGGGTTCTACTCCAGATACTTTCTGGTGCCAGAAAGAACAGGGGACATAAGGCCCATCCTTGACCTGTGCAACTTCAACAAATTCCTGGTGAGGGAGAAGTTCAAGATGCTCTCCCTTGGAACATTGCTGCCCTACCTCCAACAGGGAGACTGGCTATGCTCCTTAGACATCTAAGATGCTTATATCCACATCCTTATCAACCCCAACCACAGGCAGTACCTGTGGTTCATAGTGGGGGGCAGGCATTTTCAATACAGGGTGCTCCCCTTCGGCCTAGCCTTGGCAGTCGTGGCTTCTTTCCTCCGGCTCCAGGGGGTCTTCGTATTTCCCTACCTGGACGACTGGCTCATAAAGGGAGGCACGGCCTCAGAGGTGCAGCAGGCCACTGCACACACCATCCAGGCTCTGCAGCACTTGAGTTTTGTCATAAACTACCCCAAGTCTCACCTCCTCCCGACAGTGTCTGGGGTTCATTCGGGCAAAGATCAACACTCTGTTAAAGGCTTTCTTGCTCAGGGACTGAGCCAATCATCTCAGAGCTCTGGCTCGGGAACTACAGTGCCACCCCCCCGGTGCCCGCTCGGCTTCTCCTACGCCTCCTTGGGCACATGGCCTCCACGGTCCACGTCACCCCCAATGCCCACCACATGAGGGTGGCGTAGTGTTGTCTCCGGGACCAGTGGTCTCAGGCCATGGGCTGCCTCCGAATCAGAGTTTCTGTGACCTGCCAACTGATGGATTCTCTGGTTTGGTAGCAGTCTCCCCAGCATCTCGAGGCAGGCATGCCTTTTCAGGGCCCAAGCCCCTCAAAGGTCCTCATCACGGATGCCTCCCTACTCAGATGGGGAACCCACTGCGGAGATCTCTCCACTCAGGGCAACTGGTCACCAGATGAGATGACCCAGCAGATCAACCTCCTGGAGCTCCGAGCCATACACCTAACCCTGAGGGTTTTTTGTCACCACCTGCATTACCAGCTGGTGCTGGTCCAGATGGACAACCAGGTGGTGATGTTCTTTGTGAACAAACAGGGGGGCATGGGATCTCGTACCCTTTGCCAGGAGGCACTGGTCCTTTACTCCGTACTCAATCCAACAGGGTATTCTCCTGCAGGCAGTGTACCTGCCAGGTCAGGACAACCTGCTGGCCGACAGGCTCAGCAGAGTCCTCTAGCCGCATGAGTGGCAGCTGGACCCCAGGGTAGCCAGTCGGCTTTTCGGTCTCTGGGGGCTACCTCTGATGGACCTGTTCTCCAGCCTGGGCAACATTCAGTTGCCCTGCTTCTGCTCCTGGCAGCCCCGCCCCTCCAGGGTGACTGCAGACACATTTCTGGTCTCATGGGTGGAAGGCCTCATGTACACCTTTCCTCCTACACCGCTGATTGCCATGTCCTTGTTCAGGACCCGTTGCAACAGGGCTTCGGTAATCCTGATAGCCCCACGGTGGCCCAGGCAACCGTGGTTCCTGCTGTTTCTGCAGTTGATGGTGGAGACCCCCATCCCCTTGGGGACAGCTCTGGGACTCCTATCTCAGGAGGGGGGCTCTCTCCTGCACCTCAACCTGGGGTCCCTGTCGCTGACAGCCTGGCTGCTGAAAGTGTGACTCTGGCCCTTTTCAACCTCCTGGTTGAGGTATAAGATATTCTGCTAGCCTCTCACAAGGCCTCTACTAGGAAGGCGTATGCCCTCAAATGGCACAGGTTCTCTGTTTGGTGTGCCGAACATGGGGCTGACCCTTTCTCCTGCCCGGTGGCTCTGGTGCTACAGTACATTCTCCACCTTTCTGTCCGGGCTCAAATCTAACTCCATCCGAGTGCACCTTAGTGCCCTGGTGGCGCACCACCATCAGGTGGATGGTAAGCCCTCTTGGCCCAACCGTTGGTGACCCATTTCCTTCGGGGCCTACTCTTATCGAAGCCCTCGGTTCGCCCTCCAGCAACTGAATGGGACCTCAACGTGGTGTTGGGGCAGCTCACTCGCCCGCCCTTCGAACCTCTGATTACCTGCCACCTGCGCTACCTCTCTTGGAAGATGGCTTTCCTTGTCATGCTCACCTCTGCTCGCAGAGTTAGCGAGCTTCAGGGCCTGATGGCAGAGGCGCTCTATACCAGGTCCTACATGAAAAGAATGGTGCTTCGTACGCACCCCAAATTCCTACCAAAGCTGGTGTCACCCTTCCATCTCAACCAGGATGTGGTGCTCATACCTTCTTTCCAAGACCTCACTCCAGTTGAGCGGAGACGGTCCTCCACACCTTAGACTGTAAGAGGGCTTTGTCCTTCTACATCCAATGCACTCATGGTCACCGCAAAACCTCTCAGCTTTTCATCTCCTACGACCTCAGCCTGTAGCTGGGGAGTCCCATATATGATGATTGACTTCCTGCTTGTTCCCGGAGAACGCATAGTTACGCACCTGTAACAGATGTTCTCTAGAGACATCAGGAATCAGTCCTCACAACCCTGCCTCCTCTCCTTGGAGTTACTTCTTTACCATCTTCTTTTTTTTCTGTCTTATATCTGTCATCTGACTGAGCAAGATGGCACCCTTGGGCAGGAAGGGGACCATGCATGCATGGTGGCATCTCCCAAAGGCTTTCTTTGAAAGCTGGGGGAATGCTTCCGCGAGGGTTCCGTCAGTGCTGACATCACCCATATGTGAGGACTGATTCCTACTGTAAATATCTCCTACTGCTATAAAATGTAATCTCCTATTACCTTCCCAACTATTTAACTTGTAAACTTCTACATCTATTATAACATCTATTCCACAGTGTTACCATCTGTCACAATAGATAATTTTCAGCAAATGTTCCTTGTAAACCACTTTGATTTGTGGATAAAGTGGGCTATATAAACTGAATGGAATAAAGAGGGGTGAACCCCACTTTACTCCGCGTTCCACGATGGCCTGACAAACGCTTTGCTTAGGAGTAGTTTACAAGTGGACATGTAGCAGAACTCCTTACAAGGAATGTAGGAAGAGATGGAATGTTGACATGCCAGTGGACTAGGGAATCTGTGGAAATGGGAATGTGAAGCATGCTCAGACCAAAAGAAGAATGAGAGAGATGGGCAGAGGTTTTCAAAAAGGCACAAAGCACAGACTACCAGAAGGGGTATGAGACACAGACAAAGGCACCAGAATGGGACACGTTAGCCATAAGATTGCAGGTGTAGTGACAAAGATAGAGTATGAAAGTAGAGACGGGATTTCTGCAGGGGATTTTTTTCAGACTACTATGACATCAATTTAGCACAAGAATAGAGGAACTATGTCTAGAGAACAAGTAGACAAACAAAGCATATTGCTAAATGTGTAATATCTAGAAAAAGCAGCTGTAAATGATGTAAAACCAACTAACAAAGGTTAGGGATATAAGGAAAGATAGTAAGATGGTTTAGGGTACAGACTCTGGCAGACACTTCTTAGAAAATCCCCAACAAAACGCCCTAAATAAATGCAATAGGCTGCTCAGTACCCTTGCAACAACTCTGGTGGAATACTGTGGTGAAGGTTCCAGTGGTGACATAAAATGGACCAAAAAAAGAACGTGAAACACACTAATAGAAATTACAATTTTATGGCTGCATATCCCTACAGAAGAAACAGACAGGTACAAAAACCAGTCAGCCGAAGACTGAGTGGTGCTGGCAGTAAAGCTACTGAATGAGAAGTCGATATAATAAGCCGTGTGGTGCTTAGTGCAGAAATATCTGAAGTAAATCTTAGTCCTGATGTAGGGAGGGGCTTTAGTGCAGAAAAATCCACAGTAGAACTACTACTCTAAGGGATAGCACAGTCGACATGCACACTGGCTGAACTGGAAACTGACTGCTTCCTCCTTTCCCTTTCTTACTGAATCTTTACCATAGCCCTAAGCTGTGAACAGCAAAAGGGTCATCTAAGGTGAAATTCTCCAGGACCAAGCAGGAAGTCAGTCCTCACATATAGGTGACATCGGCGCCAACGGAGCCCCCATGCAGAGCATTTCCCCAGCTTTCAAAGAAAGCTTTTGGGAATGCAGCGCGCATGCGCGGTCCCCTTCCTGCCCAAGGGTGCCATCTTGCTCAATCTTCTTTTTTCCACGGAGCCCAACAGACGTGTTTCATGGTCACCCGTGAAAAAGTTGATTTCTTTCGGTGTGGATCCGTGGTTTTTTACTCGGTTCGACGCCGGTTCCCTTTCCTGCCTGGGCCCGGTACACCGGTATCGAGCCTGGACTTCATTTTTCGTTTTTTGTCCTTTGTGACTAGCGTTCGCGCTCTTTTTTTTATTTTTCCCTGGCAGCCCAGTCTTTTGACCTTGCAGGGGCTCTTTTTCCACCGATGGCTGCCAGCGGGTTTAAAAAGTGTGATCAGTGTACGAAACTGTCTCTCACCGACACACACGACTGCTGCCTCCGGTGCCTCGGGCCCGATCATGACCCGATGATCTGTGGGCCGTGTGGAAAAATGTCCTTGAAGGCATTGAGGAGCCGGCAGCACCAACGCAAAAGGATCTTCTCTGATTCCGCGTCCGGCCGAGCTCGGAGTTCGTCAGAGGCCTCGACGTCTCGGGAGTCCGACCCCGAGAATCGTCGTGGCTCCTCTGAGAGGGGGTCTTCTTCACGGGCGCACTGCAGGAAGAAGAAACCCGCAACGGTGGTGTCGGTGGATGCTCTTGGCTCCTCGAGGGCCAGGTTGCATAGCCCCGACCACTGTCCCGTGTCGGAGAGGCCTGCAAAACAGCCTCGTGTGGAGACAGAGGCCCTGAGTCAAGTGAGTACTGTTGTCCTCATGGACTCTCCTCCGGGGGAGCCGCCATTGGGGCCCGAGTCGGAGGCTGCAGAGTCTCCTGAGCTCGGACTCAGGTTGATGGCCTTGGAGAGCAGCTTGGCTGCCTTCATGGAGCAGCAGCGGGTACTGATCGCCGGTCTCACCGGTGTATCTGCTCCAACCACCGGGACTTCGACGTCCAAGTCGACCCCGGAGGCCGAGCCGATCCTAGAGTCCATGAGATCTCGAGTCGATCCTCAGCCAAGGTCCCCCTCAGCCTCCCGTGCAGGACTGAGGTCGTCGACGCCTGTACCCTCGGCGTCAGGGCGGAAGGCATCGGTGCCCGCCCGACCGAAGCCGCTCGACAACTCCTCGGAGGGGTTGGGATGGGAAATGGCAGACGAGGAGTCCCCGGACCCGGTGCGTCCCTTCGGACTCACCGGAGTCCGAACCTCGTAGAAGGTCCCCACCGGAGGATACCCGGTTCTCGGACTTCGTGAGGGACATGGCCAAGGCCTCAGCCTTCCCCGCGGACCCCGAGGAGGAGCCTCGAGCCAAGGAGCTTGAGGCCCTGCAGTATGACTCTCCCCCCAAGGAGGCCTTTACTGTACCGGTTCCTCCGATGCTGGAACGGTTGCTCTTCCGCATGTGGGAGGCGCCGGCCTCGATGCCGGTTCTTAGCAAGCGGGTCGATTCCATTTATCAAGTCCGCAAGAGCCCTGGGTTCCAGAAGGCACAACTGCCGCACTACTCCATGGTTGTGGAATTGGCCATGCATCGTCTGAAGAGTCAGAAGATGCACTCCTCGGTGCCTCCTGGCCGAGAGGCCCGGAACCTGGATGCCCTCGGCAGAAAGTGCTTCCAGGGTTCTATGCTTGCTTGCCGTGTCCAGACTTACCAGCTGTACATGGGCATGTACCTTCGAGACCTGGCAAAGGAGATTGCCGGGTTCTCTGCTGGTCTCTCCGATGAACCTTTGCAGAGGTTCAAAGCCTTGTCAACTGGGATTCGAGAGTGCTCAAAGTTTATATCTCGAGCAGCCTATGATGGCTTCGAGGCTTCGGCCCGAGTAGCCGCGGCCGGCATCGGTGCACGCCGTCAGGCCTGGCTACAGTCATCGGACCTCGAGCCATGGGTACAGGACAAGTTGGTCGATGTCCCTTGCTGAGGTGAAAACCTCTTTGGCAAGCCCATGGCTGAAAAGGCAGCACAACCCGAGTCTGAGACTCTCGCCAGGACAAGACTGTCCAGGAAAACCTCTGCCCCTTCTCAAAAAAAGAAGAGCCCAGGAAAAAAGGCCTTTTACCCGAGGAAGTCATCTGCCTACAAATCCTACCCTCATTTTCAGGCCTCCACAGCTCCTCAGCAGGTGCAGCAGGCCAAGGGGCAGGGACATGGGCCCTGTAGGCAGAAAACCCCCAAGCCACCAGCTCCGGCTCCTGCCCAGCAGGGAGCAGGGTTTTGACTCCATGGGCATAGCCTCTCCTCCTCCGCTGGCTCCTCTCAGCACAGGAGGCCCGCTGACCCTGTACGCCCACAGGTGGCCAGCCATCACAGGAGATACCTGGGTGCTAAGCATAGTCCAGAAGAGCTATTTGCTATACTTCACCCAGCCACCCTCCTCCTACATTCCAGGGGAGCCTCCAAGACTCCCTCTGCACAGGAACTTACTCCTTCAGGAGTTGACAAGTCTTCTAAAGGAGCAGGTGGTGGAACCGGTGCCCCCCCCCCCCCCCCCATCTGAGGGGGCAAGGCTTCTATTCCAGGTACTTTCTGGTACCAAAAAGGACAGGAGGCCTCAGGCCCATCCTAGACTTGCGAAATCTCAACAAATTCCTGGAGAGGGAAAATTTCAAGATGCTAACCCTTGGAATACTGCTGCCCTACCTCCAGCAGGGAGATTGGCTATGCTCCGTAGACCTAAAGGATGCTTACACTCACATCCTCATTCATCCAGACCACAGACAATATCTCAGGTTTGTGGTGGGAGGAAACCATTTTCAGTACAGAGTACTTCCCTTTGGCCTGACCTCCACTCCCAGGGTTTTCACCAAATGCCTGGTGGTGGTTGCGGCCTATCTCCGAAACCAGGGCATCTTTGTCTTTCCATACCTGGATGACGGGCTCATCAGGGGTCAGTCTCCACAGGAGACCAGACAGGCCACCCTCCGCACTGTCTCCCTTCTCCAGCATCTGGGGTTTGTCATAAACTTTGCAAAGTCCACTTTGCACCCCTCACAGAACACAGAGTTCATAGGAGCAAGACTGGATACCCTCCAGACAAGGGCTTATTTGCCTGTGGACAGGGCCCACAGACTAATGGACTTGGCCAGACAGTTCCACAGCAATTCTCAGGTCTCCGCCAGACAATTCCTGCGGCTCTTAGGTCACATGGTCTCCACAGTCCATGTTACTCCAAATGCCCGTCTGCACATGAGGCCTGCTCAGTGGGGCCTCAGATCTCAGTGGCTACAGGCCAAAGGAGATCTGAGAGACAAAGTAAGGGTGTCCAAACTCCTTGCATCCTCCCTGCAATGGTGGCTGCATCTTCCGAATCTGGTGCAAGGAGTACCTTTTTCAGGCACTGCCTCACACACAAGTGCTGACAACCGATGCTTCTCTTCAGGGTTGGGGTGCACATTGCCAGGGGGCATGCACTCAAGGCCTCTGGTTCCCTTGGGAAGCCGCACAACAGATCAATCTCTTGGAGCTGAGAGCTATCCACTTAGCTCTCCAGACTTTCTCTCATGACCTCTCTCACCAGTCTGTTCTGGTTCAGTCAGACAATCAAGTCGTAATGTTCTATGTGAACAAGCAAGGCAGCACAGGATCCAGAACAGGATCCAGACTTCTGTGTCATGAGGCGCAGGCCTTGTGCTCCTTGATAATCAAGTAGGGCATGTTTCTCAGGGCAGTTTATCTTCCTGGCCAAGAGAATTACCTGGCAGACAGGTTAAGCAGGATTCTACAGCCCCACGAATTGCAGTTGCATCCTCTGGTGGTCCAGCAGATCTTCCTGAGATGGGGTCTCCCAACCATCGATCTCTTTGCCAGTCCACTGAACCGTCAGCTACCCAGGTTCTGTTCCAGACAACCGCATCCTCTGAGAATAGCAGCAGATGCGTTTCTAATCTCTTGATCTGCAGGCCTACTGTATGCGTTTCCTCCCATGCCTCTTGTGGCCCGAACCTTTTTTCAAGATTCTTCAGGACAAGGCCTCGGTGATCCTGGTAGCCCCTAGATGGCCCAGGCAACCGTGGTTTCCATTCCTTCTGCAATTGGCAGTGGACACTCCACTCCCTCTGGGGGTGCAACCAGATATCCTCTCTCAAGATCAGGGCTCTCTCTTGCACCCCAACCTCCAGTCCCTCCATTTGATGGCCTGGCTGCTGAAAGGGTAGTTCTAGCACCTTTGCTTCTACCTAGGGAAGTGGAAGAGGTGGTGTTGGCCTCTAGGAGGCAATCCACCCTTAAATCCTATGCACTCAAGTGGCATAGGTTCTCCACCTGGTGTGCTCAGTGTCAGGAGGATCCTTTTTCCTGCCTGGTACCTGTAGTGCTGCAGTACCTGCTTCACCTATCTGGGCCTTAAATCCAACTCTATTCGAGTCCATCTCAGCGCTCTGTCAGCACATCACTCTCTGATGGAGGGCCAGTCTGTTGAGCCATCCCTTTGTGGCCCGCTTCCTCAGAGGCCTGCTTTTGCTCAAGCCTCCGATTCATCCACCAGCCCCTGAATGGGATTTAAATGTGGTCTTGCAACAGCTTACTTGCCCACCATTTGAGCCTATGGCTACCTGTCCTTTACGCTTTCTTTCCTGGAAGGCGTTGTTCTTGGTAACTCTTACCTCAGCCAGGTGTGTGAGTGAGCTACAAGCTCTGGTTTCTGATACACCATACACTAGGATCTCCAGGAACAAGCAGGAATGAGTCTTCACATATGGGCACGTCGGTACCGACGGAGCCTGCGCGGGAACGCTCCCCAGCGTCCAAAAGAAAGCTTTTGGGAGCATCCCACGCTCATGCGCGCTTCCTTCCCGACCATTTACTTCCCTCTCATCAGTTTTCTGTTTCCGCAGAGCCGGCAGGACGTCTTCCTGTCACCGCAGAAAATTCTTCTTTTTATTCTTAGTTTTTTGTGTTCGCGTCTGCCTTCCCTCGACGCAACCGGTACCGCCGGTGCTTTTCTTTCTTTTTACTAAAGAATTTCTTCTTTTCTTAGAAATTTTTTCCTGTTTAGTGCCTGACGGTTTCTAAGCCACTAGGCCTCTATCCTTCCATTATGGAAAAGCCAGCCACTATCCTTAAGAAATGCTCAAAGTGTGGCGGTACAAATATATTTTCAGACATACTTGGTGTCTAAAATGTTTAGGTCCTGACCATTGCCCTCTGGAGTGTCTCTCCTGCTGGAGCTCAAACAGAAGAAGTCTTCAGAATCGAGCACAACTCAATACCCGGTCCACATCGCACTCGATGTCACCACCTAGAATATCTTCTTCACAGGATCAGGTAACCAAACAAAAGTCTGTAAAGACTAGCCAGTCCTCGAGTGGTAGATCTCAGCATCAAGATGGCCCCGGCCTTGCCCTCGAGGACATTTTGGCAATAAAGCCCCAGCAGGAGTCTTTGGGCTCCAAAGCATCAACGGGACTTCAGGTTATTCCCGGGGTTCTTACCTCGATGAACATACCTGGGCCATGCTCGGTGGTTGTGGCCGCTTTGAGCGGTACCGACACCCTGGCATCGGCTATGGTGATGGATGAAACACTCCTCACTGATGAACATAGTCTAGCACTCTTGGCTACTTCGGCACCACTAGAGTTGCTGCAGACTGTTCCTCGAGTATCGGTATCGGGTTCGGTACCGGTATCGACATCGGTGTCGGTACCATCCATGCTTGCTTCGACAGACTCGCTTCCTTCGATGCCGAGCCTGGAATCGATCTCTAGCATGGAGGATTAGGTACCGACTCGTCTCGGTACCGACCTCGGGTGGTACCGAAGACATTGCTTTAAAGAAAATCCGATGCTTCATCCTTTCCAGTCTTCTGATCCCGATGACTGGGATGAATCCATCGGTACCAAGGCTGATTTTTCAACAAGTCTAGCCTTTACCCCTCATTTTAGAGGGTCTTCCTCGGGGGAGATTTCTTTCAAGCTTTTCTGCTTGATATGGCAAAGTTACTTGCCATTTCTATACCTGGTAAAGAATCCCTACCGGGGGATTCAGAGACACTGCAATTCCCCTGGATTCCAAAGGAGGTGATCATGCTTCCTTTGCATCAGATCTTACAAGATCTACTGTTAAGAATGTGGGAAACTCCTTTAACGGTATCCCCACATTCTAAGACACTTGACACCATGTACAAGGTACCACCTTCTCCAGGTTTTCAAAAGACTCAACTTCCTCATCATTCTATTGTTGTAGAATCAGCAATGAGGCGTATTAAGAGTGCAAAGAAACACTCTTCTTAGCCGCCAGGTCGTGAGTCTAGGACTTTAGATGCCTTTGGACGTCGATGCTTCCAGGCATCCATGCTTTCAGCAAGAATTATCTCATATATTTTCTATATGGGATTATCTCTTGAAGAGGTCACAAAGAACTTAGGGGTATGTTTACTAAACACCGTTGCTGTGCGGGTTCCCGTTAGTGTGCTGGTGCCATATAAGGAGTGGGCGGGCCAGGCAGAAAAAAGCAAAAAACCGGACCGTACGTGTGTGCGTCGCGCTAATGTGCGGGGCCCACATTAGCGCGTGGGAAGGCTAAGTGGGGCACTGCTGCAAAACCAAACAACAGAGCCGTAGTACAACGGTGAAGACACCGACCAATGGTGCAGGGGCCAGGGGTTCAAGCCCCCATTGCGCTCAACAAAAAAGATCAGCTGAGGCAGCAACATATATGGGCAAAAGTGGTTAGGAGGCATATTAATTTTGGGCGGCAGAAGGCGGCGCACTGTTATTTTTATTACGGCATGAGACGGCGCACTGTTTAGTGTGGGCGGCAGATGGCGGCGCATTGTTAAGTTTGGGCGGCAGAAGGCGGTGCGCTGATAAATGTGGGCAACAGAAGGCGACGAGCCGGTGGGCAGAAGGCGGCGCGCTGATGTGTGAGGGGGCAGTCCAATAGTGGGAGGGATAAGTGGCACGCTGAGGTGCAAATAACAGGAATGGAGCCATAGCACAATGGTTAAGACACTGACCACTCGTGCAGGGATCATGGGTTCAATTCCCCACAGTGCCCATTGAAGACAGCTGGCGGGGGCATTTCCATGTTGTGCGGCATAAGGCGGCGCGCTGTTAATTTAGTGCACCACAAGATGGCGCGCTGATGGCTACAAGGCTGCGCGCGATGCACAAACACAGGAACAGAGCCACAGCACAATGGTTAAGACACTGACCAATGGTGCAGGGGCCAGGGGTTCAATCCCTCACAGTGCCCAGTGAACAAGGCTGGCTGGGGCAGTATGTATCATGGTGAGGAGTGCTGTAGGAGGCCTTCCATTTATATTTTATTTCCCACCACTAGTAAACCCACTCTCACAGTGTGTTAACATACGGATGCCCGTAAGGCGCACATGTTGTTTATTTATTTATTTATTTCAACTTCTTATATACCGCACTCTTTGACATCAGCGCGGTTTACAAATAACAGAAAGGAACCAGAACAACAGGCTGTTTGGTATTACATATAACAGGAGTATCAACTTGGATAACATGGGAGAACTATTTACATGGAGTATATAATCTATTAGCTAGATAGCATGCTCGAACTATTTACATAAAATTAGCAGGGATGCTTGGAACAAGAGGGATATTGTGGATTGTACTAGGGTGAGGCTGTTATGTTACGGTTCATGTGGGGTAGTATTTGATGAAAAGGTGCAGTTTAAGGGCCTTTCTGAACTGGGTTAGGTCGGTTATGGCGCGGAGATCAGGTGGGAGAGAATTCCAGTATTTTGGTGCGCTAAACATGAAAGCTCTGTTTGATGTTGATAGGCTGCACGTTGTTATAGCCTTTGGGGTTGTTAGTGAGTTTAATGCTGCATGTCTCCTATTTCTATTTGATGGGACGGATTGGATGAGTTTAGTAAGTGTTGTGGACGATAAACCATTTAAGGCCTTAAATGTGAGAATGAGGGTTTTGAATGTAAGTCTTCCGTGTATAGGGAGCCAATGGAGCTGTTTGAGGATAGGTGTGATGTGTTCACTTCTGGCCGCTCCTAGAAGAACCCTGGCAGCGGTGTTCATTGCGAGCTGCAAGGAGCTTATGGTGGATTGTGGGAGTCCTTGTAGAATGGAATTGGCGAAGTCGAAATGCGGCAGTATCAGAGCTTGGTAGATGGTTCTGAAGTCTTCGTGGTCTAGTAGGGGACGCAGATGTCTGAGAGTGCGTATTTTGAAGTATACAGATTTTACGATATTGTTTATGTGTGATTTCATATCGAGCTTATGGTCTAGTGTGACTCCGAGGTATTTTATAGTATCCTTGGTGTCTAGGTCAGCTCCCTTGACACTTATATGTGGTGGTGGGGTGAAGTTGGGGTCTCTTGTGATAAAGAGAACCTCAGTTTTCTTATGCTGAATGCGGAGGTTCTGTGACAGGAGCCATTGTGAGACTGCGTCGAAGCAGTTTGTTATAGGCAATAAATCCATTTGCATTGTGGAAAATGGCATGTAGAGTAGGATGTCGTCGGCGTATATCATACATTTCACATTGAAGGACCTGATGATATCGCAGATAGGCTGCATATAGATGTTACAGTGCACTGTCCGCCAAGGCACCCTAGAATGTCCCCTATAGGGCACCATGTATGTTGCGACACAGGATAATGTATAGTGCACCCTATATGGATGGCAACCATAAGGTGGCCTATAGGGCGCCCTATAAAGCACCCTCAGAGGCACCTAATGGGTGTAGTAAGCTGTGTGTGGTTTTGCCGGCATAGACATATGTACAGTAAATAAAAATAAAGCTGTGGACAGCCCTATCAAAGAGCCCCACTGTGGGCTTGAACCCATGACCTCTGGCTGTACAGGGAGTGACATAACCATTGGGCTACAGCTCTATAGCTGACAGCAAGCCCCTGGCTGGCTGCAGAGAGCCTGCACGTCACCCCACAGACAGTCTGCTGTTGTAGACAGGATAGGGTTAGGCCACCCGTACCCATGATGCACTGCACATGCAAATCAGCTGTCCACAGATGCACACAAGATGGGGAATGCACCCCGCTACCCGGCCTGGTAGGGGGAATTGTCCATGTGCACCCACACAGCACCTCGGCCTGGTAGGGGGTCCTGAGCGGGTGGACTACCAGCAAAGAGTAGCTACACACCGTCACATTGTGCGGGTACTGTGCTCACCCTGAGGGTGTGATGTGGCGGCCAGGACCAGGTCCACAACACCAGCCATGGCTGGATGAGGCCATGACAGAGCTCCAAAACAGTACTAACCTGTAAGATAGGAAGGTGCTGCAGAAACATGTTGGATATCTCTGTCTGTCTCAGTTAGTGGAACCCCCCATGGACCCCTAGGTGGTCAAAGTACCCCCCCCCCCCCCCTGCACCAATGGCAGTAGAGTGGACCATCAAACCCCAGTCCTGCTGGGGAACAGACACCCTACAGGGCAGTCCAAGCAGCTCCACACACATCCATAACACAATATCAGACAGACTTTAGGCCTGGATATCCAAAGATGCACCCCAGCACTATCTGATAGTCACCTGCAGCAAGCCATCAGCCACTGCACCCTGCAAGGCACTCCATCAAGACACATACCAGCTGTGAACAGTCTGCTGGTTAGCCCTGATGGAAATGCATGCACCCAAAACTGGGGTGGCAGCACACACAAGCAGAGAGTTCAGTGAGGAGGCCCCAACAGGACACCCATATATATATCACAAGAGAGAAACACAATACAGCACTATGGGGGTGCCTAGCCATGCTGTCATCACTGCACACTCAGGGTGAGAGTGCTCCCCCAGCAGCACATACAGAGGTCACCCTGTCTGTGTAGGTGGTGGCCTGGCACTACAATGTCACAGCCAGTGCCCTATGCCCTGTGCAGATGCATCCTGGCCAGCCCACCATGTCTGACCTATACCCATGGTACCTTGCTGCTCATTATGCACATTGGCAGGCCAATACTGGCAGTAGTGCTGGCAGTGTGGGTTGGGGAAGGTGTTTGAAGCCAACACACACTGTATAGACAGACACACACACACTCCCACACCTATGCCAGCATTGTGCTACTATTGAGGGGGTGATCAGCCTTGGCCACCACACCGGTCCTGGGCACGGCACAGGCATGGATATGGTACGCAGTACTGCTGGGGGTCACTCCCTAGGGTGGTGAACACCGTCAGAGGCCAGGCCTGGAGCACACACCGCAGACACCAAACAGATTGTTCGGATGGGGTCAACTAGCAGTATGTGCGTAACGTAGGGATATCTATCAGCCTGTACTCTTAGCAAACGTTTCAGAGCTGTGTACCTCAGGTGTAGGGTGACATTGCTAAGGTATGCAGGTGCTGGTATTGGGAGATGCACGCAGGGTCCAATGTTCTGCCGCTACAGGAGACATTGGCCAATGGGGCCTGTGGGTGTGGGTGTGTCTGCCCCTGTTGGCTGCTGCTTTACGGCAGCGCTTCCCCACTCCAGCACTGTTTTGCATCACACTGTTCGGGTCTTCCTGCTGTCCCTCATGAATATGCATGAGCTACATCTACATGCCGTGGGGGTGGTGCATAGATATACAGCACAGGCATTTGTATGAGTGGCAGCATGGAACCTGACTGGTGTGTGGCCCACCAGGACTGCATTTGGGGGATTCTGCTGTAGGTTCTGCCCCTGTTCATGGTGTCTGTGCTCAGTGGGGTAAAAGATAGACGTATTACCATTGCATATGTCCTCGTCACGAAAGGTGTGTCCTTACTGTCACTGTTTATTTGTGGGGAAAATATGTGGGTGGGATTGCTGGTAGCCCCAGCTGGTCTTTGAACCTGTGACCTTCTGTTCTTGCATGCACTGTCTGTGTGCGCTGCACCACCGTGTAGCCACAGCTTGGCTGAATTCCCTGGATAGTCCATGACTGTGGATCCGGCAGGGCCTGTCTGTTGCTGTGGACTGTGCCAGCCTGCACATGGCTAGGCCTCTGTCTTCTGTCGCTAGCAGCCACTGCCCCCTGCACCACATGTACTCGTCCGCCAACATGCTGGCATGAGCTTCTCCCATAAAAAGCAGGTGACCTGATTGGAATGTGGCAGTACGGGACTGCATTTGGGGTACTTGGCTGTGGGTAATGCCCATTGTTGTGGTGTGTGTGCGTTGTTGGGTAAAATATGGGTGTTTTCCCCATGCTTATGTCCCCTGCAATATAGGGGTGTCTGCGCTATCTGTGTTTAGTGGTGGGTAAAATATAGGGACTGGGCTGGCAAGTGCCCCAGCTGGGCTTTGAACCTCTGACCCTCTGGTCCTAGAGGTATTGACTCTGTCTGCTGCACCACACTATGGCCACATAGACAGTGCAGCCCCTGGAGGTAGTAAGCCTGGCAGGATGGAGTCACAAACCCTGCTCTACGCAAATTTACTGTGGGCATATGCACCCTGTCTGGTGACAAACGTGCACATAAACCCCGGAAATGACCACGGGAAATGGGTGATAAAATATCACCACGCTGGGCAACAGTGATATTAATGGGCAACCATAGCAAACACTCCCAGGAAAGCTCCACAAAAGGAAATGTTTTTTGGAAGAGTCTCCGCTCTGTAAACCCTTCCAATCACTGTTCCCTCTAAGCTGTGCGTGTGTGCGCGCGCACACACCTCGCCGAGCGAGCGCACATACTTTACAACAGAGCGCACAAAAATTACGGTTCTGATTCTGATAGAAAATAACACAGATGTCTTAAAATTTAAAAGTTGTTATGTATTTATGGTTTTCACAAGTTCTACAATGTTTTCTAGTGCAATCAATGTGGTGTACATACTGTATTCTGATGTGTAGTCAAATTTTAAAGTATATAACTCTGAGTGTCGTTATGTGGCGCACAAAAATTTAACCTTCCTTCAAAAGTTGCACAGCTGATATTTTATGTGCACACAGCCTACAGAAAATTAGAGGGAACATTGCTTCCAATATTCATTTCTTTTTTCTGGAGCTTTGCTGGGTGTGTTTTCTGTATTTGCCCATCACTATAACTGTTCCCCAGCTGAACTACTATTTTTACTAGTTCTGTTGTGGTCATTTTCTATTTTTATTTGCACTTTTGTGCTGTGCACATGTATCACACTGCTCACGTTTTGCTGGTTTCCCCGGTTTTCCTGTACATTGCTGACGTAAATGGTTTCTCTTCCCTTTAAATGCTTTCTACCGCGAGTGTTTCCCTCGCGGTAGTTTTTACATGCAAATTCGGGCCCGATACTGTGCGGGGAGCCTCTCCCCTCCCACTCTCCACCCATTTACCCCGTCCCTCCGCCCCTCCGGAGCCTTCCTCCGCCCTCCTTTAGCCGTTCCACGCCTCTATCGGACATTTGCGGGCCCGCACTTGTACGGGGCCCGTTAGTGTGCCGCGTACTTGTGCGGGGGTGACACGCACGTGTGCGGGGCGTTTAAACGCGTTTATGCGCGTTTCAATGCCGCGTTTCCGTGCGCTATTTTGCGGCGCGCACATTTCCGGTTTTTAGTAAACATCCCCCTTAGTCTTTGAACCCTTTTCTTCCAGAGCATAAAAGATCAGACTATTTCTTATTAGTCAATCATGCTCAAAATATCTCTAGGTTCCTTAATTGTGCTTCCCTGGACTGTTTTGAGTCTATTAGCAGAACCTCTGCTATAGCCATAGGAGCACGACACATAGCCTGGCTCCAAGCTTCAGACTTGGATAGATGGGTACAGGAAAGGCTGGGAAATACTCCTTGTACTGGTGAAAATCTCTTCAACAAGGAGGCTTTATTTCAAGCTAATCAGTTAAGCACTGATGCTGTTGCTGTCAGAGGATTGTCAAAACTTTCCTCTATCCCAGCTAATAAAAAATCTCCTAAAAAGCTTTATTCCCCTAGGGGAAAAAAGTTTTATCCATCTTCTACCCATTATGCAGATGTTTCCAAAGATGGGCAACATCATACCAGGCTAAGAAAATCAAAACCTCAATAGGCTCAGCAAACCCTGCAATCGCAGGGTTTCTGATATTTTATTCATTTTTTCTGCGTGAGGTTTAGAACCTTTGAGCCTACTTCTTTTCAACAGAAGCATCTAAATTTATCTCATCCATGCTGAGATATCAGTCATACATTGACTCAATCCTCGACTCTGGGCATGAATCTCTTGCTACAAGAGAAATCTATCCTTCTAGCTCTAAGAGCTATTAAGGACTATCATACCCAGAGATAACAGGTTTCTCCTTTTAAAACAAAAGGAGGACTAACAACTTAACAACAAGGTGAGCTATACCCTGCACCTTGACAGTTTCCTGTACAAGGATATATCATTCTTTTAACTGCAAGGGGACCCTATCTCTTCAAAGACTTGCCAAATTGTAAGTCTTCTCAACT
This sequence comes from Ichthyophis bannanicus, assembly GCA_033557465.1. Classification (NCBI taxonomy): domain Eukaryota; kingdom Metazoa; phylum Chordata; class Amphibia; order Gymnophiona; family Ichthyophiidae; genus Ichthyophis; species Ichthyophis bannanicus. The sequence continues at coordinate 30,560,194 of CM066043.1, read as the reverse complement.
CTGTATTATTTTCTATCCCTCTTAGCCCAGACATTCAGTCTCTAAGAGTACTACTAATCAACTGGAGGGCTTATTCTCTAAGCCATAGGATTTTCTTCAATACCTACTCCAGTAAGTAGTTTCCATACAGAGTTTTTCTCCCTCTTTGCGGTTCATCTTCTTCTCAAATACTTTTTTTAAGGCAGCTTTTCGGACAGAAATTGGGTATCACTACTCCAAATTATGTCTGTTGGTCCTCTCCAATCTATAGGACCTAACTTTTTATGCTACCTTAATAACAGATAATTCCAAAAGAGGTCCAGAACTCTTTTTGGACTATTTATTGTTGCAGGCATCAGGCCTGTCTACTATTCTTGGCCATCTTCAATTTTCTTTGGCTCCAACAGAATAGATTAGGTTGCACACTGGCAATTCAACAGCCAGATCTAAGCAACCTACAGCATGCTCTCTGCAATTCTACATTGAAGCTCTGCAACTGTGGGCCTTTGCCAGAGAGCCTCAGAGCTACTCCTAATAGGTAGCTGCCAGATAGTTAAGAAGGGCTTCAACTGGTAGACTCTGCCAGTCATGCTCCTACATGACTGTTTTTTTCCTACTCTTACCATATTCCTTAAAATTTCCTTTTAAGAAAAGGTAACCAGGGTTTAGACCACGTGAAAGCGTAGAAAATTGCACAATTCCCTGGTTTGTTCCACATCTCACTGGAACTTCCACAACAGGGATGCATTTTTTTCACTGCAGTTGGTCCTTATTCACTACTTTCCTTCTAATTTCCTATACTTCATGGTAGCTTATGTTGAGCAAGAGAACGCATGATACTCATATTGCCCTCATAAGGAGGCAAACATGGTATCCCCTTATATTACGTCTTTTTATCCAGCTGCTATTTGAAATTATAGAAGGATCCAGACTTCCTGTCTTAAGACTAAGGATCTCCTCTGCACTCATTCACGTACGTCTCAAGACCTGGTTATTCAGGGGCTAGATCTTTTCAAGAAGTCTACTCCTATCCCTGTAAGTGAAGAACATAATACCAGTTTTCCACGAAACTTTCTCTATAGTTCTTCCATATTTAACCACACAGAGATTCTCCATCAATATTCTCAAGTAGGTCTTAATCCTTCTTGTTATTGTGTCAATCTCTATACAACATCTGACTTTGAAAGATTGGTTTACTGTCCATATTAATGCTGCCCCAGCATACCATAAAACTCAATGGACAAGCAATTTCTATGGTAAATTGGGATATACCTTCTTTTACTGTTACCTTTTCAGGGTACGTCACATCTGAAGCTCTACATGTAAAGTCATCATCATAAGTGACATCACTTACGAAAGACTTTTACTGATCTTCAAGAAATTGGAGGCTCAACACCTAGTACAAATGTCTTTGTATTTCATTGGAATAAAGGGGGTCTTAAAGACCTATCCCCTTTTTTCTGCAAAGGGTATTTCTGCCTTTTCATCCAAACCAGTCATATTATCTCCACTCTTCCCTAGGACCTTATTCTGCTCCAAGGACAAGAAGTTCAATTTTTTTGGACTTTACAGGAGCTTTAGCTATTTCTCAAAAATCCAACCTCATTGAACTCCCCCAGTACCTTTTTCTGGGATTAGTTCTGGCCATAAGGGTTTCTCATCTCTTCCTGTATTGCAACATTTATTTTTTCCCTCTTCTTCACATTGAGGGAATTCTTTGAGGATAATGTACTGGCTCTCAACCACAGACCCTTATTACCCTCAACAAGTATTTTTGCAATATTTTTGAGTGAGATCCACACTAGGAAATTGGGACTCAATATTTTTCTAGTATTTACGATTTACACAAGGACTCCCCTCTGGATATCTTGTTTAGTCAAGCTGTTCCACAGCACCTCTTTTTTTTTTCTTTTCTAGTTCAACTCCTACCCTCCATCCCTTGGATGCCTGAGGTTTTGAGGGATAAGCATGGCCCATCTTTAGATTTGCAACATGCTGGGGCCTCCTCCAGGCATCTTAGCTTGGGAGTCCCCATATGTGAAGACTCATTCCTGCTTGTTCCTGGAGATAGCACAGTTACTTACCTGTAACAGGTGATCTCTGGGAACAGCAGGAATAAGTCTTCACAACCCACCCACCTCCCCTAGGAGGAGTTCTCTCTCTCTCTTTTTCTCTCTAATTTGTCTACTTCCCTCCTTCGGTCTCAGCTACAAACCCAACTGATGAGAGGGAAGTAAATGGGCGGGAAGGCAGCGCGCATGCGCATAGGATGCTCCCAAAAGCTTACTTTTGGACGCTGGGGAGCGTTCCCGCGCAGGCTCCATCGGTACCGACGTACCCATATGTGAAGACTTATTCCTGCTGTTCCCAGAGATCACCTGTTACAGGTAAGTAACTGTTCTTTCTACAGGAACAGGGTAGTCTTATGGACTCACCCTAAGTTCCTTCCAAAGGTTGTCTCCTCCTTCCACCTCAATCAGGAGGTGGTTCTTCCGACCTTCTTTCCCAGGCCGCATGCCAGCCGGGTTGAAATGGTCTTGCATACCCTGGACTTTAGGAGGGCGTTGTCCTTCTACCTTGACCGTATGCAGGGACATCGAAGGGCTGTCCAGCTCTTCGTCTCTTTTGACCCTAATAAATTGGGGTTACCTGTCTCCAAGCGTACCTTGTCCATCTGGGTAGCGGACTGTATCACCTTGGCATACAGGGCAGCCGACCTCTCCTTGCAGGGTCGCGTCACGGCCCACCATGTCAGGGCGAAAGCCGTGTCAGTAGCTCATCTCCGCTCTGTTCTGTTGACAGACATCTGCCGGGCCGCTACTTGGTCTTCAAGCCAGACTTTTGCGGCTCATTACTGCCTCGAGAGGGAGTCCCGAAGGGACAGTGCTTTCGGACAGGCGGTACTCCGTAATCTCTTTGAGGTTTAGGCAACTCCTACCCTCCTGCCCTGGTGGTGGGCTACTGTACGGGGGCGTTCTCAGAGAAGATTCTTTCACGGATGCTAAGGCTCTAGAGGCAGCTCATTTTTCAGCTTTGGGTCCCCGGTAGCCTGAAGCTGGGGAATCCCATTGTGAGGACTGACTTCCTGCTTGGTCCTGGAGAAAGCAGTTACTCACCTGTAACAGGTGTTCTCCAGGAGCAGCAGGAATCAGTCCTCACAACCCTTCATCCTCCCCTTGGAGTTGCAGTCATATATATATATATTTCATTTTTATTTTTGCTGTCTTTTAGCTATGTCATCAGACTGAGCAAGATGGCACCCTTGGGCGGGAAGGGGACCGTGCATGCGCGCTGCATTCCCAAAGGCTTTCTTTGAAAGCTGGGGAAATGCTCCGCATGGGGGCTCTGTCGGCGCCGATGTCACCCATATGTGAGGACTGATTCCTGCTGCTCCTGGAGAACACCTGTTACAGGTGAGTAACTACTCTTTCAGCACTTCACCTCAATGACCCTTCTCGGAAAAGATCCATGGCAGACTGAGTGGACCCCAAAGTCCCCCTATCCGCCTCCCCAATGAAACAATCCCTGGTGGCCCAAGGGGACCCTGAATGCCCACCCCTTCGACACACTTTTTATAAGGAGGCAAGAGCAATGTTCACTCATTTGCTCTTGCATCTGGAACCATGATCTAGGGGAGCACCTGACCCTTTGTAATGCATGGTAAGGTACTGTTAGGGGTCAGGCTGCCAAATAAGGAAGCTCACAATTTGCCTTTAGGGATCAGACACTGCCCATTTTTAAGGTGGGGGCACATGAATCCTATATTCTCACAGTGAGAGGAAGCAGGGTTGCTAACTGCCTCCAGATTTGCCTGAGAGGCTTGATCCAGTCCAAGGTTTACCCCATTGTCTGGAGGAACTTGTAGTTCTGATATCTCTGTTGTACACCATAGGAAAAGCAAGACTACAAGTTCCTGGATGCAGTGTGGTAAACCCAGGACTGGATAACATCTGTTGGGCAATTCTGGAGCCAATTGGCAACCCTAGTTAGATGATATATAAGTATGATAGATATCATCTGTATTAGAGAGATCTGGTTGGAGCAAAATGACTCAATGTTAACACAACTCTGCCCCTCAGAATTGAGTTATACAATGAAATGGGGAACTGAATGAAAAGGAGGAGGGGAACTGATTTCATCTGTAATCTTATATATAGTTAGAAAGCAGAACTCACTCAATTATTAGGTCTGAAAAGTACTTAACTTATTGTCCCCCCTAAGAATTCCTCACAACAAATGTAGGCTCTACTACGGAATTATGAAATTTGATCTCCCAGGTTTTTCAGTAATGAACATGTGCAGGCCGTGCCATTATCACACCCTAGATTTAGGAGCTGATTTTGGTTGGCAGCAGCTGTTAACAGGCTAAGAGCCATCCAGTAAGACAGCAGCAGCGCCATACAGGTAGCACTGGCAAAGATGCCCTCTGGCCCCCTCGGCACTGTCCTCTATCAGAGGGGCAGGGGAAAAGCCAGAACATGGCAGATCTTGTCTTACTAATCTGTTATGTTTTTTTGAAGGTGTGAATAAACAGGTAGACAAAGGTGAGTCAGTTGATATTGTGTATCTGGACTTTCAGAAAGCCTCTGACAAGGTCCCTCATGAGAGACTTTTGGCAAAACTAAAGAGTCATGGGATAGGAGACAGTGTACCATTGTCCTGTTGCTATAAAGGGATCCACTGTGTCTGTCCCATGCCATTTTGAGCCTCTTTTCATAGGGGTATCCTTCCGTCCCCTTTACCATTTTGGTGGCTCTTCTCTGTACCTTTTCTAAAAATGCTATATCCTTTTTAAGATACGGCGACCAGAATTGCAAACAATATTCAAGGTGTGGTCTCACCATGGAACGATATAGAGGCATTATAATATCCTTTGTTTAATTCTCCATTCCTTTCCTTAAGATACCTAGAATTCTATTTGCTCTCTTGGCTGCCGCTGCACACTGGGGGGGGGGGGGTTCCCAGGTGCATAACTTTGCACTTGTCCACATTAAATTTCATCTGCCATTTGGATGCCCAGTCTTCCAATTTATCAAGATCCTCTTGCAATTTTCCACAATCCTCTTGGGTTTTAACAACTTTGAATAGTTTGTGTCATCTGCAAATTTGATAACCTCACTCGTTATTCCCTTTTCCAGGTCATTTATGAATATGTTAAAAAGCAGCGGACCCAGCACAGATCCCTGGGGTACTCCACTAGTCACCTTTCTCCATTTGTAAAATTGGCCATTTAGCCCTACCCTCTGCTTTCTATCTTTTAACCAGTTCCTGATCCACAATAGTACACGACTTCTTAGTTTTGCCAAAAGTCTCTCATGAGGGACCTTGTCAAAGGCTTTCTGAAAGTCCAGATACACTATATCAACTGACTCACTTTTGTCTACCTGTTTATTCACACCTTCAAAAAAACATAATAGATTAATAAGACAAGTTCTTCCTTGTCTAAAGCCATGTTGACTGTCTCCCATTAAGCCATGACTATCTACATGTTCAGGAATTTTGTTCTTTATGATGGTTTCTACCATTTTTCCCAGTACCCATGTCAAGCTCACCAGTCTGTAGTTTCCCGGATCACCCCTGGAACCCTTTTTAAAAACTGGCGTTACATTGGCGATCCTCCAATCTTCAGGTATTACAGATGATTTTAATGATAGTTCACAGATAACTAATAGCAGGTCTGCAATCTCATATTTCAGTTCTTTCAACGCCCTTAGATGTCCAGGTGATTTGCTACTCTTCAGTTTATCAAATAGTTGTAATACATCTTCCTGGTGTATTGATATTTCTTTCAATTCTTCTGCAGTATCACCTTTAAATACTACTTCAGTCATGGGTAACATCCCTACATCTTCCTCAGTGAAGACCAAAGCAAACAATTCATTCAGTCTCTCTGCTATAGCCTTATCCCCTCTTACTGCCCCTTTTAACCCTCTATCATCTAATTTTTGCTGCGAATGAAACAGTGCCTCTGCAGTTCAAAGGGACTTCCAGACTCTCTAGGAGAGAAACTCAAGCCTGTTGTTAATACTATAGCATTCTCAGAAGTTCTACCCTGTTTATGGTAAGGGGACATAAAGGCTGCATCACATAAACAACTTTAATACATGACTCCGGACCTGATGCAAACAAGAAGGATTCAGATTTATAGGCAACTGGGGAAACAGATGAATCAACAAGAGGCTATACTGTGCTGATGGACTACATCTCTCCGTCGCAGGGAAAAGGATCCTGAGTGAAAAATTCAGGCAGTATGTGGACAGGCATTTAAACAAGAGAAAGGGGGTGACAGATGGGGATGGACAAGTTCAGGACATCACTCCCAGAAAAAGGAGAATAACATTGGAAACCGCCACACTTTTAAACCACACATCAATGACAAGCGAGAAGAGGTGTGTAGAACAAAATTAATGCAAAATACAGGCAAGCCAGTTAACAAATGCTGGAAAGAAATGAGCATAAATGCTTGAAGCCTAGCCAACAAAGTTTCTAACCTGGAAGCCCTAATGGTGGAAATGGATTTGGACATTGTGGCCATTACAGAAACATGGTTTAATGAGTCGAATGAATGGGATATAGTCACAACTGGCTATAATCTATTCAGAAGAAACAGAGAAGGTGGAAAAGGAGGAGGAGTAGCTCTATATATCAAAAGCAATATTAAATATTAAAGCTACTGAAATGCAGGGGACGTGGGGAAAAGAAGAAGCACTATGGATTGTATTGGAAAGAGGAGATGGCACTGTCATCCATACTGGTGTGGTGTACAGGACTCCGACTCAAACCGAAGAAATAGATAGCAAATTGATTATAGATATTGCAAAGTTAGCCACAAAGGGGGAAGTGATCATATTGGGTGACTTTAATCTACCCAATGTGGATTGGAGTATTCATTCTGCAAATCTGGAAAGAAGTAAAAAATATTGTAGATGCCTTCCAAGATGTGTTACTTAAACAAATGGTGATGGAACCGACCAGGGAAAGCTTGATGCTGGATTTAGTCCTCACCAACGGAGATAGGGTGTCGAATGTCCATGTGGGTGTCCCTGTCAGCAGTAGCGATCATCACATGGTGTGATTGGACTGCACTTTGGCTTTTATCTCAAATCATAGCAAGCTCAAAGTCCTAGACTTCAAAAACACTGGCTTTAGTAAAATGGCCAAGTACCTGAAGGAGGAATTGGCAGGGTGGGAGGGGATAAGGGGTGGAATTGCAATGGGCTAAACTAAAGGTGGCAATAAAAGGAGCATCAGATACATATATAAGGAAAGTAAATAAAAACAAGATGAAAAGGAAACCTATTTCGTTCTCCAAAGAGGTGGCTGATCAAATAAAAGCAAAAAAACCACAACTTTCACAAAATTCAGAAGCTCACAAACAGGAACACAGAAAGGAATACAGGATCAAACTAAAAGAGAAAAAAAAAGACAAATAAGGATAGCGAAATCAAAGGCAGAAGAAAAGATGGCTAAAGATGTGAAGTGTGGCGACAAAGCTTTGTTCAGGTATAATCGGGAGAGGAGGAAAATCAGAGGTGGAATTGCAGGACTCAGAAGTGCTGGGAATGGACTCATGGAAATTGACATTGAAAAAGCGAAAATGCTAAACAAATACTTCTGCTCTGTTTTTACTAAAGAAAATCCTGGAGAAGGACCACCTGTGACTCCCAAATATAAAAATGGGAATGGAGTAGATACCACACCATTCACAGAAGATGATGTGTTAGAACAACTTGCAAAACTGAAAGTGGACAAGGCCATGGGACCAGATGGGATACATCCCAGGATTCTGAAAGAGCTCAGAGAGGTTCTTGCAAGGCCATTAAAGGATGTTTTTTAACAGATTCTTGGAGACTGGAGAAGGGCTGATGTGGTACCTCTTCACAAAAGTGGTAACGGAAGAAGTGACAAACTACAGGCCGGTAAGCCTTACCTCGGTTTTGGGAAAAGTAATGGAGGTCCTCCTGAAAGAGAGAATAGTGGACTTTCTCAAAAACAGGTTGCATGATACGAGGCAACATAGTTTTACCAAAGGACAATCTTGCCAAACAAATCTGATTGAGTTCTTTGACTGGGTGACCAGAGAACTAGATCAGGGGCATGCGATGGATGTCATCTACCTGGATTTTAGCAAAGCCTTTGATATTGTTCCTCATAGGAGACTTATCAATAAACTAAACAGCTTGGAGATGGATCCCAAGGTGGTGAACTGGATCAGAAATTGGTTGACTGACGGACAACAGAAGGTGATGGTAAACGGAACTCACTCGGATGAAAGGAATGTGATTAGTGGTGTGCCCCAGGGTTCGGTCATGAGACTGGTACTGTTCAATGTATTTGTGAGTGATATTGCTGAAGGACTGAATGGAAAAGTCTGCCTTTTTGCAGATGACATGAAAACTTGCAACAGAATGGATTCCCCTGAGGGAGTGGATACCATGAAGAAAGATCTACAAATGCTGGAAGAATGGTCTAATACTTGGCAGTTAAGACTTAATGTGAAAAAGTGCAGTGTCATGCACTTAGGAAGCAGAAATCCAAGGGAAATGTATACGATAGGGGGCGAGAGATTGGTGTGCATGGACCAGGAGAAGGACCTTGGAGTGATTATTTCTGAGGATCTCAAGGTGGTGAAACAGTGTGACAAGGCGGTGGCAAAAGCCCGAAGGATGCTGGGTTGCATACAAAGAGGAATTACCAGCAGAAAGGAAGAGGTACTAATGCCACTGTACAAGTCGCTGGTGAGGCCTCACTTGGAATACTGTGTTCAGTTTTGGAGACCATATCTCGCAAAGGATATAAAAAGACTGGAAACGGTGCAGAGGAAGGCGACCAAAATGATTTGGAGCCTGCATCAGAAGACTTATGAGAAGACTTGAAGACCTAAACATGTACACTTTGGAGGAGAGGAGGGACAGGGGAGATATGATTCAGACCTTTAAATACTTAGAGTATTAATGAACAAACAAACCTCTCCAAAGACGGGGAAGCTGTAAAACTAGAGGGCATAACATGATACTGCAAGGGGGGTAAATTGAAAGGCAATGTCAGGAAATACTTTTTCACTGAAAGGGTGGTGGATGCTTGGAATGCCCTCCCGATGGAAGTGGTGGGGGAAAACACAGTGACAGAATTCAAATGGCATGGGACAGACACAGTGGATCCCTTTATAGCAACAGGATAAAATAAAAATAAACGTAACTATCTCTTATTTCTCAACAAATAGGGGTGCCCTTCACGGAGCGGTGGGTTCACCCCTAAACAAAGGCATAGGGAGGGGTGACCTGCATGGAGCGGCAGGTGCACCTACCCTTGCTGGGCAGACTAGCTGGACCATACTATGATACTATGTTAACAGCAGAGGGTGTCTTTGTCAAACAGGTTTATAGTCTGAAGGCTTCACTATCTAGTGCTGATGAAAATCAGAGATAATTAGGTGCTGTAATTACCACGTTGGACCTGGAGGTGCAGCATGTAGCTTTGCATCCAAATGCGGAGGTGGCAATCGAGATGCAGAACTCCAGAAGCATTAGAAGCAGGAGCACGCCTTCCACTCCTTGGACAACCATCTATGGACACAAGGGGAGAAAGGGTTAACTGCTTTTTCTTGCCTTAAGCAAACTGGATTCACAAAGGGATTCCCGACCCAGATGCATGCCTTTTGTATCTGAGCTACCATGAATCTTGGCAGCAGTATGAGTGTAAGGCCAGATGTAAAAGCAGAACTGGAACAGTTACGAGTTCATATTACAAGCACCGTTTTTAGTTAAATCACTGTTCATGCACCTGAAGTTTACTGCTAATCTGCAATACATTTCTGTGTGTCCTTCTGTTTCAATTTAAGTATGTGCAAGACGGTATCTTCAGACATGCATGCACCAGTAAAATGCTGGCTCCAGGAAGCACACTGTTTTGTTTGACTGGGAGACCTATGCTCCCCATTCATTACCACTCTCACCTTTTCTTATAAAAACTGCCTGATTCTTGCCACTTTATTCAATTAGAAAAGTTACTTTCAAGCTACCTTTCCAGGCTTCTGTATAGGTTACCTCTGGTTTTATTGAATGATCAACATGAAACAAAAGTACGTAGACAGTAATTAATGCCTAATAGTGCAAGTTAGGGGTGGTGAGGGTGGTAATTATCAGCGGCTATTATGCCGCAGGGAACAACAATTGATTTTTATTGGAGAACTATGGAACCAAATGAGTTAAATTCCCAGGTTGAGTGGCATTGGTTCTATTGACTGTGGATTCTGTGAACTTGGTTATAAATGCGCAAGCATTGGCGTTTTTCTGGCGATACTTTCCATCTAGGAGGAACTGACCATTGTAGACGTGGGAAGGCTTTTTGGAGGTCAGTTTGTCTTTAGTGTGTTTGTCTATAAGGTATTTGCATTTTAAAGAGATAGTTTGTTTGTTTTTTGTCTGTTTTTTAGGAAGTTTCCCTGAAGAAGCCGAGAATTGACGCAACTGATTCATGGTGTCCTTGAGATTTTTGGTGGTTAGTCATTGGGGCCGACTGAATTTCATTGCGTGTGATTTGACATCAATGATCTTCCTTGCTGATGATTTTTTAGAAGCCGTCCATGGAGTTTTAGCTCCAAAAGAAGTTTGAGGAGATTTAATAGTCAGTGTGTATACTGATATAACAGTATGATATTTAATACGTGATTGTGTACACCCTTATATATTTTTGGTAATGTGATTTTTTACATGATAATGTATGTTTCTTTTATTAGATTCCATTCTCATGGGATGTGAACTTATATTGAATGATGATTTAAAGTGCCTATGAGAGGTGTGCTCCGTGTTTAGCAACTAAAGACATCAGCATAGTGGAACGTCCAGCGTTTATGCCTTTTATTTAACTGTCTGATTAATTCATGGCAATGAATGGAAGATTTTTACTTTGAGTAACACCATGATCAATAGTTGGAATGTTAGTGTCATGTGTATAAATTTAATATATGAAATGGTGATAGTTATGTTAAATTAAGAAGATTCATTTTGAATATGTTGAAATATGGAATGTTGTATTGAAAAGTGGTGTTACTGACAATAGAGAAGTGTTATTGACATGTTAAATTATGATTTTATGTAATTACGTATCAAATTGTTTGATGTGACATATGATTTTTAAATAAAAAATAATTTCATAACACTGATAATTAAATCCTTTATATGGTATGTGATTCCATAATTTTAATGAGTGAATATACTTATTTAATTATTTCAAGGGGTTTTTGCATTGTGTATTTGGGCATGTGTTGATTATTTGCAAATTAGTGGTGATTTTTTATAATTGAGATCTTACAATCTACATGTGCAATTGTTCACATTGCCCATCATAATCCGCCCAAATGCTGCCATTGTGCACTTCCACAGTTAAAGTACATGTGGTATAAACAATGGAGAAATTAGATCTTACCTGCTAATTTGCTTTCCTTTAGTCCCTCCAGTACAGTCCATACTATCGGGTTTTCCCCCTTCCAGCAGATTGGAGACTGAAAATTCCAAGCTTTAGTGATGTCATTCCATAAAGGAACGCATCGCTAACACCTAGCCAGTATCCCACTGTCAAAGCAGAAACCTCATGGTCTTGTAATAAACGAATTAACCTCAGTACTTAACAACTCTGTTTATTTTTCTTCAAAACTCTTAATACTAATGAAAACAATTGAACAATTAAACAATCTAATACAAATATACAATAACTGTTTCAAAATGGGTGGGTTATGGACTGTACTGGAGGGACTAAAGGAAAGCAAATTAGCAGGTAAGATCTAATTTCTCCTTCCATTGCGTCCCTCCAGTACAGTCCATGCTATTGGTATGGACCAGAGCAGTACTTATGAATGGGTGGGTCCTAAAAGTCCAGCCTGTAGGACACGTGCTCCAAACTGAGCTTCTGCTTCTGCCTGCACATTTAAATGGTAATGTTTTGTAAAGGCATGTAAGGTAGACCATATTGCCACCTTACAAATGTCTGCTGTTGGCACCAGGCTAGATTCTCCCCATGAAGGTGCCTGAGCCCTAGTAGAATGAGCCTTTAAGCCCTTAGGTATGGTCTTTCTGCACAATAAATAAGCAGACGCTATTGTTTCTGTCAACCAGCGTGCAATTGTTGCCTTTGAAGCTGCTTCTCCTTTACGCAGTCCTCCATAAAGCACAAATAAACATTCTGATCTTCAAAATGTCTTTGTACGCTTCAAGTAATGTCGAATTACTAAACACATACCCAGTCTTCACAAGTGAGGATTATTTTTTCTTGAAAACTGGTGAAAACAATTAATTGATTAATATGAAATGGTGACACAACCTTAAACAGAAAAGATGGTACTGTACGCAAAACAATTTTTCCTTTGATATCAATAGAAATGGCTCTAGACATGATAATGCTTGCAACTCTGATATACAACATGCTGAATTCTGATATATGACATGCTGAACATTTGAGGTCATTCTGAAGCATGAAGAGCGGGGATGGACATCCCAACAGGACATCCATTCTGCTATTCGTGCCGGCTGCTGCCCCCCCGACTAACTTCCCTGACGGTTTTGCAGGGAAGTTAGTCGGGGTGGAGGATGGGGTGGCCCGGATGCGGAGAGTGGGTGGGCAGTGGGCGGTTGCTGGCCCTGGACATACAGAGCTGATTCTAATGTCGGCCCTATACGTCTAGAGCCGGCGACATATACAGGGAAGTTATTCTACCCCCGGGGTGGAATAGTTCCCCCATATCTTCATTTTTGGTGGGCCCGGGGCTTGCGGTGGGCAGGGAGGGCCTGCAGGTATTCCCCGCAGCCTGACCTTGGCCTTTGGAGGCTGGATCGGGGGTCAGGCTGCAGGGAACTAAGGCCTGCAGCTCGGCGGCCGGCATGGCGGCTCTTCAATGGAGCCACAATACCATGGCAACATGATTCCATGGCACCGCGACTCCATTGAAGAGCCTTGACTGAGTTAGCCGGGTGCGATCCTGTATGTGCAGGGCTGGACCTGAATCGCAGTCCTGATTTGCACATACAGGACTGTTTGCGATTCTGATCCCGCGGGAATAGACGTGCCCCGCGGGATCAGAATTGCGAGCCCCTCTGTACGTCCGGTTCAGCCCAGACGTACCGAGGGGCTGGAGTCCTGATCAGAATGAGCCCTGATTGCGATTAAAAATAAGACTTTTAACATCAAATCTTTTAAAGTTGCCTCCTTTCAAGGTTCAAATGGTGATTCTGTCAGCACTGTGAGCACTAGATTTAGATCCCAAGATGGAACTCTTGAATGTACTTGTGGTCTTAATTTACCTCAGTGCCTTGATGAAACATATAACATCTGGATGCAAAATATGACATTGAACTCTACATCTACAGCATGATAATGCCGCCACTTGCACCTTTATGGAATTCAATGCAAGACCTTTATCAACTCCTACTTTTAAGAAAGGCAAAATATCTGGAATAGTAGCATGGAATGGCTTTATTCTGTTCTCGTTACTCCCAGTATTAAAAAATATGCCAAACTCTTATATAAGCTAAGGATGTAGATCATTTATGAGATTTTAAGAGTGTTGCAATCACTGCTGCCGAATAACCCTGTTTTACTAACCGAGCCCTTTCAAGAGCCAAGCCGTAAGCAAGAACCAATCTGCTTGATGCATACTCGCTGGACCTTATGATAGAAGATTCCCTGTTAATGAAAGTCCTCCATGATTTTGTTTGCACCAGATGAATGAGATCTGCATACCATGGTCTCCAAGGCCAATCTGGAGCTAACAGAATCACTGCATTTTTGTGTCTTTCTATCCACAGCAACATCCAATCTATTAGAGGCCACGGAGGGAATGCATGTAGCAATGCATTCTCCGGCCAAGGTTGTGTCAGAGCATCTATTCCTTCGGACATTCTTTCTCTTCTTTGACTGAAAAATCTTGGGCATTTGCATTCCTTAGCGCTGCCATCAAATCCATTACTGAATTCCCCTTCTGTGAATGATCTTTTGAAAGGCTGTCTCCTCTAGAGACCACTTTCCTGGATCCAGACGATTTAGACTCAAAATCTGCTTCCACATTTTCGAATCCTGCTACATGAGCCGTTGAAATGGTCATCAGATGACATTCGGCCCAATTTAGCAACAGCATTATTTCTCTGGACAGTACTAGACTGCCTGTGCCTCCTTGCCGATTGATTTATGCTGCTGTTATTACATTGTCCGAGAACACTCTTCCCTTCGAGACTTATTTGAAAAGCCTTCAGTGCTAGAAAGACCGCTCTCTTCTCCAAATGGTTGAATGACCACATCTTCTGTTCCTTGCTTCCTTCTCCTTGAGCTATCTCTGCCCTTGGCAATGAGCTCACCAACCTTTTCAGAATGACATCTGTTTATAACCATTATCAATTTGGGGGTTTCTAATGGCATGCCTGTCATCAGCTTCTCTGTGCAAAGCTACCACTTTAGACTGATTCTTGCTTCTGCCAGACAAACAAGACTGCAACTTAAAGGTATTGTTTCGGACTTCAACGAGTCCAATAACACCCTTTGAATTGGTCACATATGTGCTCATGCCCTTGGTACCAAATCGAATGTTGCCCACCATAAACCTCAGTTTCTGAAGATACAACCATGCTGTTGGAGCTCTGTTTTTCAGAAATTATGAATGTGTGACTGAGTCTTGAACATTCTTTCCTTGTGTTAAGTACACCTTTCCTTGGCTTGTGTCAAATCTTGTCCCTAGATGTATCAGAGATTGAGATGGAATGATCTGACTTTTGGCCTCGTTGACCCAACCAAGACATTGTAAATAGATCATCACTTTTCTTGGTTGCCACTGTGCTCTCCTCCATTGTTTTTCGCTCATATTAGTCAATCGTCCAGATAAGGATGAACTAGCACTCTTTCCTGACGCAAAACTGCTGCTACAACTATCATAACCTTTGTGAAGGTTCTTAGCTCTGTTGCCAAACCCAATGGCAGTGCTTGAAATTGATAATGGCACTGCCAAATCGAAGATAACGCTGCTGCTCTTTGCAAAATTGGGATGTGGAGATAAGCTTCTGTCAGATCTAAGGCTGTTAGAAACTCTCCCTTTTTGTACTGCTGCCATTACTGACCGTAATGTCTGCATATGAAAATGAAGTATCTTTAAAGCCCGATTTATGTATTTTAGATCCCAGACTGGACGGAATTTTCCTTCTTTCTTGTATACCATAAAGTCTTAGATGGCATACTGTCCCTAAGCCTATCTGCTGTGATGGTACCTGGGAACTACATCTCGGATATGAAGCAGACGTTGCAAAAGTTTCTTCGACCGCAGCTTTTCTTCTTTTCTGGAGCTTTCCATGGATAAGAACAAATGCATCCTTGAGCGGTTTTGCAAATTCAAAAACATACCCTTGCAAATTTATTTCAAGTACCCATTGATCTGATGTTATTTGGACCCAAGCAGAGTAGAGCTTTTGAAGACAAATGCCTATTTCTATCTCCTCAGCCTGGGTCTGCTGAATCTCATTGTGTCTTCTTTTGACTTGCTCCAGAACTTGAAAAGGAACCTCGTCCTGTTTCTCTTCCTCCACAAAAGGGCTGACCCCTAGAATATGGTCTTGTCCCTCTGATAAGGGCGCAAACCTTGTAGTTCTGTATCTACAAAAATCTCTAAAAGATGGCCTTGAATTGCCAAATGATCTAGATGTCCTTAGCTTATCCTCTGGAATCTTAGCTGGTTTTGACTCTCTTAAATCTTTAACCAATTTTTCCAATGCGTCCTCAAAAAGAGGTTTACCTCCAAAGAAGGTCCTAATAAGTCTAGTCTTTGGGAGGAGACATCAGCCGACCCATCTTGTGCAGCCATAGCAATCATCGAGATGCTACTGATGAAGCCATGCTGTTTGCTAAAAACTCTGAGATCATAATGAGTGTCTGGTCAAAATGTTTGCCCCTGTGCCCATTCTTATTACCTCCTGCATTTGAGGGACATGTCTGCTGCTGCAGTTTTCAGAAAGGGCCTTGAACCCAACCAGGCATGCCCTTGCTACATACGCTTCACACACTGAAGTCTGTAGTTGCTAAGGCATTAACCCTCAAACACCTGTCTCAGTAGAGTCCCAAAGCCTCTTGTCCTGCGGAGATTTTAGTGCTGCTCCCTCCTTCCACCAGAATAGTGGTCTTTTTTGTCACTATTGATATTAGAGCATCTAACCTTAGGAAGACTTAGTAGTTCTTTCTCTGCTAAAGGAATAGGATATGGCAAGCCATAATCCGTAATCCAGCCTCTGGCGATTCCCATTCTGCTTCTATCATTTGCATTATTGCTTTATGAATTGGAAAAGCTGTTTTCTGTTGTCTGGATTCCTTGCAGCTATGGATTTCCCAGCATTGATTCTTGACTCTGTGAATGTAAAAGGAATATGAAGTGCCCCTTAAACTCTTGCCTTCTAAAGACCCTTTCAATTGAAAGAGACTCTCCCCCTGTACATTTATACACCACGGAGGTATTTAAACATCTCAATCATATCACCTCTATCCCGCCTTTCCTCTAAGTGTACATATTAAGATCCTTAAGTCTGTCCTCCTCATATGCTTTATAATGAAGACCACTAACCATTTTAGCAGCCACCCTCTGTACTGACTCCATCCTGCTTATATCCTTTTGAAGGTGTGGTCTTCCTGAATTGCACGCTATACTCCAAATGAGATCGCACCAAAGACTTGTACAGAGGCACTATCACCTCCTTTTTTCCTGCTAGGCCTTCCTCTCCGTATGCACCCAAGCATCCTTCTAGCTTTTGCCGTTGCCCTTTTCTATCTGTTTAGCTACTTTAAGATCATCAGACACAACCACGCCTAGGTCCCACGCTTCTTTAGTGGACAAAAGTACTTCACCCCCTATACCAGTTGATGGCTAACCTTTTGTGAGGCCCGAGTGCCCCAAACTGCCGCACAAAACCAAAGATTTCTCGCCTCAAAGTGCCAGCACGTCCATTAAAGCCTCATTTGCATAAGGTGCCTCATTTGCATAAATATTTGCATAATGTTACCAATATCACTAACTTTTAGTAAACATGCCTCTTAATGAGTATATGGATAAAGAAATACTAAAAGGTTTCTACCTTACTATAATCCAGTACCAACCGCCAGGCACATTTAGGAACTACTACAAACGCTGCCCATTTAGAAACCCATAGCAACCCGCCGTATCCTAACAGTACTACCAGGACTCACAAAGCACCATACCCTAACTATCAAAAGGCAACACTGCAAATATTAAACCAATACATTTCAGAGAACAACAATACATGACCTACTGGGGAAAGAACAAGTGGCAATGTCAAATAGGAATTATATAAACAGAATACCTCAGCTCAGTTACACATGCAGAACAGACCATCACCAAACAAGGAATCACAATTTAAAAACAGCGAAGACCAATAATTAAACTGGGGAACCCCAAAAGCCCAACTTGGAATATACAACAACACTGTAAATAAAACTATAAATTAATTTCCTCTTGTAACTAAACAAAGCGCAAAAATTAATGATGCACATTTCCCAGAGCTGACATATTCCAGTTAATAAATTCAAAATAAAGAGATATTTTTCTACCTTTTGTGCATTTTTTTTTCAGTTGCAATTGCTCCAGCCACTTTCTTTCTGGTTTCTTTCGTGTCTTCTCCTAACTCTCCATCTGCTGTCCATTTTGTCCTTTCTTCTGTCTTCTTGGTTTTTTTTTTTTTCCATTCTCTCTCTACATCTGCTTTAACATACGTAATCTTTCTCCTTTTGCTCTTTCCTCATTCCTATTTCATCTACTCAAAATTTACCCCTCCATCCTCAATCCTCGCCCACTTATTCTCCCAATACCCGGCCAATTGTAGATTTTTTATCCCTCCCACACAAAATATTTTTCCCCTCTCCATTTTACTCTCCCAGCCCCATCCCATTCTAATCCTCCCCCAACACCAGCTCCCTTCTAGTTCCAGCCTCACCCAGCATCCAGTCCCTTCTAGTCCCTGCATCAGCCCATGTCCAGTCCTAGCAGCCCCCCAACCCATTTCCAGTCCTAGCAACCTCCCAACCCAATACCAGTCCTAGCCCCCCCTCATCAACCCACTTCCAGTCCTAACCCCCCATAAGCCCATTTCCAGTCCTAGCTCCCCCATCTATTTGCAGTCCCATCTGAGTCCCTCCATCAGCTCATTTCCAAACCCAGCCCCCCATGAGCCATTTCTAGTCCTTTCCTAGCCCCACCATCATCCCTTGTCCCATCCTAGCTCCCCTCCACTCAGCCCATTTCCCATCCAAGCCCCCCATGAGCCTACGTCCAGTTCTAGCCCCTTCATGAGTCAATTTCAATCCAAACCCCCACCACAGCCCATTTCCACTCTTAGCACCCCCCCAACAGCCAATTTCCAGTCCTATTCTAGCCCCTCCATCAGCCCATTTCCTGTCCTAGCGCCCCTCACCCATTTCCAGTCCTAGCTCCCTCCCCCTCACAACCCCTTTCCATTCCCAGCCCCACTCCCCTCTGCTATGTGCAGTTCGAGCCCTCCTTCCACTCCGCCCCTTTCCAGTCTTAGCCCCCCCATAGCCCATTACCAGTCCTAACCCCCCCATCAGCCCATTACCAGTCCTAACCCCCCCATCAGCCCATTTCCAGTCTTAGCCCCCCCCCCATAGCCCATTACTAGTCCTACCCCCCCCCAATCACCATCACCATCACCAGCCCACTTCAAGCCTTAGCACCCCCCATGGCCCATTACTAGTCCTAACCCCCCCCCATCAGCCCATTTCCAGTCTTAGCCCCCCCCATGGCCAATTACCAGTCCTAACCCCGGCCAATTACCAGTCCTAACCCCCCCCCCCTGGCCAATTACCAGTCCTACCCCCCCCCCCCCCCCCCCCCGGCCAATTACCAGTCCTACCCCCCCCCGGCCAATTACCAGTCCTACCCCCCCCTCGCCAATTACCAGTCCTACCCCCCCCCCCCATCAGCCCCTTTCCAGTCTTAGCCCCCCCCCATGGCCAATTACCAGTCCTAACCCCCCCCCATCAGCCCTTTCCAGTCTTAGCCCCCCCATGGCCAATTACCAGTCCTAAACCCCCCTAACCCCCCCCCCCCAGCCCCTTTCCAGTCCTAACCCCCCCCCCATCAGCCCAGTTCCAGTCCTAACCCCCCCCCCCTCAGCCCATTTCCAGTCTTAGCCTCCCCACCATAGCAATTACCAGTCCTAAACCCCTCCCCCTTTCCCACCCCTATCATCCCAAATTTTCAAAAAAAAAAACCCGACACAAAGTTGGCCTGCTTTCTGGCCGCGTCACGCCGTCAAGAGCTCTGCCGCGGCAGCCTCAAGAGCTCCTGCCGCTCGGGTGGTCCCCCCCCCCCCCCTGCCCTGCAGAGCCTCCCTGCATGCATCTACCTTCAAGTCGCATGAAACGCGGTGCCTTTCTTCTTTCAGAAGCCGCAGAGAGTTTTTTTTCCCTTTCTCGCGGCCTCTGTTTTCCCGCGGGATTAAC